>OY720415.1:2595000-3845000 GCA_963082905.1 Oligia fasciuncula
GTTTTTATCTTTGGTAGTCTTTTGAAATGACACATTTTTGGTGAACGTGTGCTATTTCGTATGTTTTTGACACCTAAACTTTGTTCTTGGGTGCCTTTATAGGAATAAATGTTACTAGCACAAACAGATAGACAAAGTAACTAATACAGGTCTTCGTCACCCTCTGCGGCCGTCACCCTACCAGTACCCCTGCCATAGAACGAAACACAAGCATTTGATTAACTGATGTATTTCATAAAAATCTGAAAGATTGGTTTGTGGGTAAAGAATTCCGCGGTAGCCAGCCGGCATGAGTTTTACAAATGTAAACAAAAAGAAGAGCAAAGCGTAAACGATTTTGTGGTGGAAGTCAAAAGAGAAGCTGCCTCATGTAATTTCGGTACTTTTCTCAACGAAGCTTTAAGAGATCGTTTGGTGTGTGGTTTATCTCGAGAACAACTCATCCAGAAGATCTTGACAGTGGGTGACAGTCTTTCTTTTGAAGAAGCTGTGAAGATAGCAACAGCATATGAAAGTGCGGAAAACGAAACAAGGAATATTCAGCCCGATGTAAGTGTACAGATCCTCCAAAAGCAGGTTCCGGTACAGAAACTCTCTCCTTTTCAAATCCAGACACGTAGACAAATCAGTAACGGGGAGGATTCAAAAGGCAATGTATCATGCCCGAAATAATGGAGAGTGCACCCGTTGTGGTGGAAAGCATATGGCAGACAAGTGTTTCAAGAAGAATTGGGTGTGCTTTCACTGTAACAGACGTCTTGCTTGTGATCTACAACGCCACATGCGAATTACGCACCACGCAAAATCCTGCATCTCGCAAGCGGAGTTCACCGCGCGACTAGCTTAATTTACAACGTACCGACACCAATCGTCTGGCAGTTACCCGCCAGACACAACACCCGTCTGGTCGGAGGATCCTCCCTTTTCTACGGAGGATGAGTGAACTTTACACCCTGTTACTCATACCAAAATACCCCTAGTTGATCAATGCTTGAGTTCTGTTCTAAAACAGGGGTTGTAGACCCCATAAAGTTGCCATTATATTTATTGCACTGTGTTAAAGCCTATGATTTTCTCAGATCTCGGTTAAGTAAATTGTTAGTCCTAAGTATAAACTATTAGTAATTTAAATTAAAAAGCAAATTCAATTTGAAATAATTTGTTAGGCGCTACAGTTTTTAAGGGGTGTTTAACACAGGAAATGGGGGATTTGTAGTAAACGCTACAAATGTGTATGTTACGGGTGGAGTCGCCTATTCAACGCTACCAGTGACCATAGAGTGTCACTGGTAGCGACATGCCAGTGACATTAGCAAAACATACTCTGTGACGTTTAACCTAATGACAGTGGCTGTCAATTGGGTAAACGTCAGAGTGTATTTATTTTTAGGACTGTTTAGGGTCAATTCATACTAGCACAGAGTCGAAACGTTAATCTGAAACTTAACACAGCAAATTCACCCTTATCTCCACAGCGTAATGCACATATTTCTTCTGAGATAAAAAGAAGACGCGTGAATTGGCGCGCTTTCGACGGAATTCGCGCGTCTGAGCGCGACCAACTCTGTTTGGTGCGCGTGTAGATATGGGGGAACAGTCAAGGCCTGTCAACAAGTACCGTTTATAGGACTTCACCCTAAGTGATAGGTATAATTCGTAGCGCTACAAAATTAACTTTTAGACATAAGTTTGGTATGGAATTTTGATAGAAAGGGATGTATATAAAGTTTGTATGAAGAAAACAAAACGAGACGGTATTTTTATCAGGGCAGCCCTAGTTGCGTAACACAATATCAATCAGAATCTGAATCATATTGCACAACCATTGCTTCATTGTTCGAAAAATTTGTCTGCTCAACAACGTAAATAACGCAATGAATGTTGTTGAACTGTCAAAATTAAAGCCATTGCTACTGATACTGTGTTACGCAATTACCCCGTTAGTTGACACGGGCGATTTTTTTCGCGCAATAGATTTTTAACTTTCTGCTTTGCGCTGACAGTTGAAAATGCAACAGTGTGTTTTCTTGACGCAATGGGATGTGCTCTGTTGTATTCTCAACTCTCTCAACAACTAGAGTTGAAAATCCAGTGCGCGATAAAATCCCGACGCGATATTTTTACGTCCATGCGAACTTGGGCTCATAAAAACAGAATATTATTATGTATGTATAATCTTTATAAGGTGTGTAAAACATTTAAGAAAACCTACAAATATTGTAATAGTAAGAATGTAACAGTTTGGTAGCAATACAGTATTTATACATAGGTAAACTCGTTGAGATAATTCTATGGAAAATTACAAAATAAAATATATTTAAACTTCAGATCCATCTGGGTTAGATTCGTAACGTGTGTGGCTGTTACGGCTAAGCGCGCACCACGAAATTTATTCTTTGCGAAAAATAATCGCCGATATGTGATCTATTTACAAAAAGTCTATTGTTTAGACTAAAAAATTAAAACACTAGTGCTTTTAGTATGTTGCTTGTGAATAATCTGACAAAAAAGCTGAACTTTAATTTCGGAAGTCGGTGTCAAAAAACGAAATTGCGAAACCAACGACACCGACTTCCGAAATTAAAGTTATTTATCACTTTTTAGTGTTTTTTTTTTTGTAAAAAAGTTTTTATTCTTCCAGACTTTTCTATTAGTCGTCATTTCGAATATTATGTGTTTTTCGTGAAATTATGTCGGATTTTTTTTTGCCCTTAGAATTATCTCGGCGAGAATAGGGTAAAAAGGAAAAATTAAAATTTTGTATAATGCGCTACAAATACCTGTAAACTGTAAGAAAATGATTAGGTACTTTGTAGTGATACAATACGGTTGAGGACAAAAATATGTATGCACTTTGTGACATTCAACTAAGTGGCAGCCTACCAGGCCCAAACAGTGCAGTGTAAGCAACATTGATATACTGTCAAAACGAAAATAAGATGATCAGGGTTTATTATTTTTGAATTGAAAACTTCTTCAGGCGCGTCGGGCATTTTTTGAGATAGGAAAAAACCATTGAACTCGCGACACTGTTACCGTAAGCGACGCCGCGAGTGTTTTGTTTTTAAGACGATTCCAAAAATACCCGCTTCGGATGTGTTCGGCTGTTCTCGGGATGTACAGTCACGAGCACTAATATGTCAACACTTGGCAACTTTAAATTGCGATTTTTTTTCGAAATAACGAATGCAATGTTGAAATAAGACACTACATAAACCTATAGGTTCGAAAATACTATGTTCGTAATAACATAAAATTTCATTAAAAAATAAAGGAGAAAATCGCCTTTGAATAAAGCCAAGTGTATACATACTTATGCTCGTGACTGTACTCGGTTTTAATGTATATCCGATATGTCATTGAGTGATTGCAAAGTATTCTGTTTGTGTTTTGTTTTCACTTCTGTCGGGACTCCCGGAGTGCCATTGTTTTTTTTTTTTGCCACCGATTACATCCCGAGGACTCGTCTTGCAAACAAAACGCGCGGAGTCGCTTACGGTAACAATGGCGCGAGTTCAATGGTTTTTTCCCATCTCAAAAAATTACCAACACGCCTAAAGACTTGAATTGTCAAAATTAAATAGTCTGTCAGTTAGGCAGAAAGTTGAAGCTTCAAGCTCCATTCTAACACGTAGATCTCTATGGAGAAGAACGGGCAAGAAACTCCATATCATCTACTATACAAGAATAAAAATAGGCATTTTTAGCGGTTCACTCGCATAAAAAAAAAAAAGAAATTATACGCACTACGAACGATTGGTTCGGCTCCGTTCAGAACAGATGGCTTTAGTGATAATAAAATGTTATTTGATTATGGCGTGATATTATTTTCTTAATATTCCGTGGTTCCATTTTCATGGTTTGATATAGAGGTTTTGATATCGCAGCCGTGACGTGAAATTGAAAAATTTTCGTGAAATCCTGAAAACTAAGGAAATATGGTATAGAGCCCAAATTTTTACAAACGTATTTTTGCCCTCAACAGTACAAAATGTTAGGTACTTTGTTAGTGATACAAGATGTAAATATCTTTTTAAACTGATGGCTAATGGAGGCGGTATTTGTAGTGAAACACACTCTAGAAACTGTTTACACGAGTTTAGTAACTAATGCACTTGTCACTTACAGTTTTTTTTTTCTTTCTTTTTTTTTTTTTAAATACGTTACCCCACACTAGGAATTTCTCCTGTATTGTGGGTGCGTTTACAAACATTTAAACTCACAATCAATTACCCCATAGACACTTCACTCGAGTGAAAGTTCATTTTTATTTCATTCCATGTTCACACCTCCTTTCATTTCATTTTTCGATAATTCGGTAGGCGGGTGAAATATGCCGAGTGCCGAAATCTAACATCGTTGGATCGGTTCACTAGTGAATTATTTTTTCACTTTTGATTCATTTTATGTTCAGACGGATTCTGTGAGTGAAAGGCAAAATGAACAAAAAGTGAGTGAAATGAATTGAGCATCATTCATTTCTATGTAGTAGTGTGAACATGAATAAAAACTGGCCAAGTGCGAGTCCGACTCGCACACGAGGGGTTTCGTACCACAAGGCAAAAACGCCGAAAAAAACACGTTTGTTGTATGGGAGCCCACCTTAAATATTTATTTTATTCTGTTTTTAATATTTGTGGCAACAGAAATACATCATCTGTGAAAATTTCAACTGTCTAGCCATCACGGTTCATGAGATACAGCCTGGTGACAGACGGACAGTGGAGTCTTAGTAATGGGGTCCCGTTTTTATTACCCTTTAGGTACGGAACCCTAAAAATTAACGTTTACTCAAGTGAAGCGTCTATTATGAAGTTTAATAAAACATCAAAAACACACTGACAAGTCGACACAGTAATAATCACGTGATGACGTCTATTAATCACGTGATGTTTTTTTTTTTTCATTTTTTAACACTTGGTGATAGGTACATGGTGAGGTTTAAGACTAACCCCCTCCCCCCATATCACGTGTATTTTTTAGTACCTACATAGAATCTTATTTTTTTTTTTAAATACATGGCAACGGCGAATCAGTCACACTACAAGCCGTTTTCGATTTTGTACGCGTTTGACGAAAAAATAAATACACGTGATACCCCCCCACCACCCCCCACCCACCTTGTGATATTTCGTTATTTTTTATGGACCCCTCCCCCCCTTTCGAGCCTCACGTGATTAATGGACAGCCCCATACTAAATGACCAAGTGCTAAGCTTGTGTAAACAAGGCATATCAGGTCTGGTACTAACTAAATGCTATTTGTTTTAAAAACCAAACGTAGATTGGATCATTATAGATAATAATATTCATAATTAAATTGGCTAGCGAAACTTCGCACATGTGATAGGTATCGATATAAAAAGGAGATTTTCTAAACTCATAATTTCAAGTAACTGTACAACTACCAGCGGTCGTTGTACAGTCAACAGCAAAAGTAGATGATCAAAGTCAGAAATTCAATACTAATGAACGGAGTTCGCGTCAGAACTGTGTGGCGTCGAAGTGATTTAAAAGTATTCTACGTAGTAAGTATATAGAACTCCGTTCATTACTATTGAATTTGTGATTTTGATCATCTACTTTTGCTGTTGACTGTACCAGTAGTCAACTGTAGTTACTTTAAATTAAGAAATTTGTTTTTGAAGTGAAACTTCAAATTCGATAATTGCACGAGAATTGAGAGTGAAATTTCAAGGACGCGACACGTTTAGGCACGTCTCGTTACATGAGAGAGAAGAAAGGTATAACTCTCTCTGTCTTTCACACTAAATCTCTCTTATTCTTTATTTTTCGAGAAGTTTCAATACTTATATCATCAGAGGAGTTTCTCTAACTAATTTCATTTGACCCTGTGTAGTTCACACTTTTTTCTTTCGTATTATAATTGTATTATATCAAATACAAAATAATATTCCGGTATGATAATATAAAATGTAGATGTTTATGATAACATGTTTAAATTTTGAATTTTGTTATGTGTTAGGTAAATTGCCTTTGTATCAATAGAATGGTTATGGAATGTCTATTACACCCACACACATGTCGCCAGGGCCCCAAGTCTGCTATTTTTATACGTTCCCATTGTCATTTTGCTAAAAGTTCGTAATCTGCTAAATTCATAATGGTCGATCATTGGTCGGTCAATGGCACAGAACATATACGATACTCGTAACGAATTAAAAGCAATGACTGCACAATGACGTTCTAATGGTAGGTCACTTATCAAAGGAACTGTCAAAATTTTTGCAGATTACCGCCTAAGTCAGTCATTCATTTGTCACTATGTACGAGATTACCATGCTATGCCATTTCTTTCAATGGAGTGTCAGTGGTTGACCATTGGAAAGTCGTAATGACGCCATTATATTAGTAGATTACCAAACTTGTCAAAATCAACAATTATGAAATCAATGATAGACCATTCTGACACTATTGTAATAGCAGACTTGAGGCCCAGTTGTTTTAAGTCCCATGTAAACGAGGGCGAGCCTATTGCCTATAAACGGGCACATGATTATTTTTTCCCAAAAATTTTTTTTTTATTATAATCGTCAAAGAGTAGGTACTTTTATATTGATACAAATTCAATGTGAAATAGTCTGTATGATTAGGTCCTTAAGCATCTAATTTCCATTTTTTTTTTGTAGACATGAATGTTTTCAATTTTTGAACTTCTGAATGTGAAAATGAAATAAGATTAAATAAAGAAATATTTAAAAAATGTGTTGTTTTTTATTGTTTTTTTTTACCCTTTGTAAATAGGAAAAGTGCCCTTAAGGCTGGCAGCATTAATTCCCACGTTGAATGGCAATGATCTTCGAATCTCCTGCGTTTTGTAACGTGAAAGCTTCGGCCCCTTAGCCTATTCCCCTCCGCTCTCCTCCGCCTTATCTTCACGCACACACGTACACTTTACACAGTCCATATAATTATACACGACACCCTACACACATACACAACATAATTATCTACATATAAATACACCACCACACCTCCAATACACACTAACACACACATACTTCTCTTACACAACGTTCTTGATCTCACTGGTACATAAACTTGCCTATCTTTCTAAAATTTTCACTTAATACAACTAATTTTAATTTCTCCTACTTGATGTATGTCATACCAGTGGAAGGATAAATAAATAAAACAAAACATGTATGTTCACAACTATCGCTCGACCTTATTGTTAATGGATTTCCCTAGTTTGGGGGGCAGGGTTCTTAATTCTTACAGGACTTTTGACCCCACTACCATCCTTTTGTATCCAACCTCTGTAAAATTCTACTTATGTCTGCATACCTTTCTGTTACTCATGATTGTCAAAGTTTATGTTTTTGTGAATAAATTATTATTATTATTAACTATTGACCGCCACGTCAAAAAATCAAAAACGTGCCCTCGGCGTCAAAATCTGTCATGTAGTCGAACCGTGGCGTGGGGCACATTTTGGTTTGACGTCTATACACGTCTGTGGCGGTCAAAAGGTTAAATACCAACACAAAGTACCTCTAATTGGTTTTACTTACATTAAAGCCCTTAATACACATGCCTGTAGCTTGTTCAGACGCCGGCTGATCAAGCTATCCGAAACTGTCAAATGTTCCCAGTCAACTTTGAACCTTATACTTTAGCGATAAAGTTGAAAATCTATTAAAGACAGATTGTAGTAGCTTGATGTGCTGGCTGTACAAAACTGCAAGGTACGGTCAGCAACAAAAGTCGATTAACACTTCAGTTTTTTTTTAATCTCACAAAACATTTGTTCAAAATTGCAGCATAAGTACAATTTAATTTTGATGCTGACTGTACCATAATAGCTTCTGATTGGTAAATTCACAATGGCATGCGAGCAAAGACTATTATATTCTCTTTGGATGCAAGCTACAGGCTTAAGTGTAGTACGGGATTTAAACATTTTGCATGACTTTTGACATAGCTTGCAGTGTAAGCAAGTTGAAGTGGCAGTGCGCTAGCCATGTTTGTCGAAGGACCGATGGCCGGTGGACCGGACGAGTCCTGGAGACCGCGTATCGGTAAGCGTAGTGTGGGACGCCCCCCAGCTAGATGGACCGGCGACGACCTGAAAAGGTGGCTGGGGAAGAATACACGAGGAAGGCGGAGGACAGGTTGTTGTGGCGCAGCCTGGGAGAGGCCTATGTCCAGCAGTGGACTGCGATAGGCTGAGTTATTGATTCATTGATGACTTTTTAAATAATACCTAGTAGGTAGGTACTTATCTACTATTAATCCTTTTTTTTTTTTTTTAAACGTTGCCCCACACTAGGAATTTCTCCTGTATCGTGGGTGCGTTTACAAACATTTAAACTCACATACACAAACAGCCAGACCCGGAACAACTACTTGTAGGTCATACAAATATTTGTTCCGTGCGGGAATCGAACCCGCGACACGCAGCGCAGCAGTCAATCGCTTAACCACTGCGCCAACCGTGCCGTCAAAATTCTAAAAGCAACACAATTAAAGTTGATGATTATATAACACTAGCTGCGCCCCGCGGTTTCACCCGCGTAAATGTCGATCCCGTGGGAATTTCGGGATAAAAAGTAGCCTATATGTTAATCCAGGGTGTCAGCTACCTCCGTACAAAATTTTATCCAAATTGGTCTAGCCGTTTGAGCGTGAAGAAGTAACAAACATATAAACACACACTCACAAACTTTCGCCTTTACCTATAATATTAGTGTGATTAATTAGAAACGAGGATTTCAATATGTCATAACCTAAATCTCTATCCACCCCTTGGGGCAAAATAAAGCGAAATGTTATGCTAAGTAGTAATTATTTTGAACGCAAACATTGCAAACTTTTTATGCACGAACTGCGTACATACACTACTTTCGCCTGGCGTACAGACAGAAATGCGAAATATAACTGTTCATACATTTTAGTAGCATTCGAGGAATCGAGTTGCCTGCACGCATGTCAAAACCGCGGCTGAGCGCGACGTAAAATATTTTGACATAATAAAGTGTTTTTTTTTTTTATTGATCTCGTTCATTGAGCAATTGATTTATTATATGTGAATTTCCGGTTCCAGTGTTATTTTTATAGTCAGTGGCAGTTTTGACTAAAATAAAAGTTTTTTTTTTACATTGTGTATTGGCGAGAAGGTGAGTTGTAGTGTAGGTATAGTCATTTAATTTGTACATATTAGTTAGTATGTGTTTATTATGGGACAATGTTGACAGGTAATGTTTGTTACTGCTGCTGGATTCCTTTTTCCTTTTTTAGGGTTCCGTACCCAAAGGGTAAAAACGGAACCCTATTACTAAGACTTCGCTGTCTGTCTGTCCGTCCGTCTCAATTCAATCAATTCTCAATTCTTTATTTTTTTTTTTTTTTTTTTTTTTTTTCTTTTTTTTTTTTCTTTTTTTTTTTAGCTAGACAGTTGAAATTTTCACAAATTATGTATTTCTGTTGCCGCTATAACAGCAAATACTAAAAACAAAATAAAATAAATATTTAAGGGGGGCTCCCATACAACAAACGCGATTTTTTTGCCCTTTTTTGCTCGATATCAATAATGGCAACAGGTAGGCACTTGAAATATTCACAAAATACTCAGTTGTATTTTTACTTTAATAATAAATAATAAAATTTAAATAAAATAAATATTTAAGGGGGGCTCCCATACAACAAACGTGTTTTTTTCGGCGTTTTTGCCTTGTGGTACGGAACCCTTCGTGTGCGAGTCCGACTTGCACTTGGCCAGTTTTTTTTCCTTACCAGCACGAATATCTGTAGGTACAGTCAACAAAAGCGATAAGTATGGAGGATCGTCGGATATAGTTGAATCGGTTTCTTACTAAACTTGAACTAGACAGAAACAGAAATTTCCAGTTAAGTAACTATCTTTTTCTAAATAAGACATTTCGAAAATGTTCTCTACTAACTTTTTAGACCTTTGTATCCTGCTTATGCGTATGAAGTTTCATTAAAATCGGTTCGTTCATTTCTGAAAACAAGGGCTTGAAAGTTTGTATGAAATGACGTTCGGCGTAAACGCGCTTAATTACCATTCAAATAAAGTTGATAGCGCGGGAAAAGAATTCCTGGAAGGATTTGGGGGAGACCTTTGCCCAGCAGTGGGACAGTATAGGCAAAAAAAATTGTAATATAAGTTTGAATAGACTTTATACTCCTAACTTTGGCGATTACAGACGTCTTCTGGTGCACCCTGGGCAGTTAGGCCCGCTACCCTATTGCTCACGGGTTATTATTTTGAAGTGAAAACGTTTTTTGAGATGGGAAAAACCATTGAACTCGCCACTGTTACCGTAAGCGACACCGCGCGTATGACGATTAAAAAAATACCCGCTTCGGATGTGTTCGGCAGTTCGGCTGTCCTCGGGATGTACTCGGTTTTAATGTATGTCTGATATGTCAGTGAGTGATGGCAAAGTATTCTGTTTGTGTTTTGTTTTCACTTTATTGTTGTCCTACTACTGATAGAGAAGAAACACCGAAATAAACTGAGCTTTTAGGGTGACACATGAATGAGTAAAAGGTCGTCGAGCCTTAGGTACTTAGGCGTAATTACTCATACGTTTATCACTCACATAATGACACATGTCGAGAAGTGTGGTGTTAGTGAATAAGCTTATGATAAGTCATCATTTCATCATTTCAGCCAAAAGACGTCCACTGCTGGACATAGGCCTCCCCCAAGCACTTCCACTTCGACCGGTTCTGTGCTTCTCGCATCCAACGGGTTCCTGCGGCCTTCACAAGGTCGTCGGTCCACCTTCTGGGAGGCCTTCCAACGCTACGTCTTCCGGTACGTGGTCGCCACTCCAGAACCTTTCGGCCCCATCGGCCATCTGTTCTGCGAGCAATGTGCCCTGCCCACTGCCACTTAAGTTTGGCAATTCTGCGGGCTATGTCGGTTACCTTGGTTCTCCTGCGGATCTCCTCATTCCTGATTCGATCACGCAGGGAAACTCTAAGCATAGCCCTCTCCATTGCCCTTTGGGTGACTTTTAGCCTTCTTATAAGGCCCATTGTGAGCGACCACGTTTCAGTGCCATAAGTCATCACTGGCAACACGCACTGGTCAAAGACTTTCGTCTTGAGACACTGCGGTATGTGGGACGAGAAGATATTGCGTAGCTTCCCGAACGCTGCCCAGCCGAGTCGGATTCGACGATCTAAGATAAGTAGGTAATGATATTTAAGTAAAAGTTGTAACAGAAAAGCTGTGCAGTGACCAAGATATGAAATTTCTATGACAGTGAGTAATTGTCGTGGTGTGGACATTTGAGGTGGAGGAATGCATGCTACAGACAAGAGTGTTGAGAACTCTAATTGTGTAACACACTATCAATCGGAATCTGAATAATTTTGAAGGATATTGCTAATCCATTGCTTCATAACTTCGAAAAGTTTTGTCTGATCAACACGTAAATAACGCAATGAATGTTGTTGAACTGTCAAAATGAAACCGATTCCGATTGATAATGGGTATCATTTAAGCTATCACCAATTTAATTAGTTTTGTGTTTCTTAATAATAGGGTTTGTCCTCCAAATAGTAGATCTGTCACCAAAATGTAGTCACCAAACAATGCAAAATCAGTTCCACAATAAATCACCTAAAATCCTGAGATATAAGGTCTATAATATTTTTTTTTTTAAATAATCTCTTTTTCCATATTTTTTTCTTTAAAATTTAGTCGTTTCTGGCACTCGCCGGCCGCTGCCGCGGCACCGCTCGCTTCGCTCGCTCGGCTCGTGCGTAGGAGGTCACAGTTTTAACCTAACCTAAGCATTTTTTTTTAAATAATTAACCTCGTAACTAATTCGGTTCTCGATAATGTCCATTTCAAGTAACAAAACTGTTATTATAAGAACGAAGTTTATATTTATGTAATGCAATATAATTTTATTGGTTATCGATCTCTTATTTTACACATATATTAACATTAATTTGATAATTCATACCTGGGAACAATTTTTGTTTATCTGAGAACGAAAATATTTCGTGGCGATAGATCTATTTATTAGGTGATACAACTTGATGACAAATATAAATTTTGGTGATAGAAAATATAGTTCCCATTGATATTGGCGCCGATTCTGTTGTTCACAAACTAAACTAAATTTAAGTTCATGCATCTTTTTCTTTCTATTTCATTATGAAAAGGACAGAAGATAAATATTAGTTTAGTCCTGTCAAATTAAGATACTCCATAGACAATTTAGACGAGATTTAAAAAATGGCCATTAAAAATACGTCAATTTACGTCAGGCACTGACTAATTTGACAGGACTAAACTAATATTTATCTTCTGTCCTTTTCTTAATGAAATGGAAAGAAAAAGATGCCTGAACTTAAATTTAGTTTAGTTTGTGACACAACAGAATCGGCGCCAATGTGTTACGCAATAGCCCCCGCTGAATCATTTTGAAGGATATTGCTAATCCATTACTTCATATTATGTTAGAAAAATGGAGGTATTCCACTCAGAGCACTGATTTGAACCGCACCTGAGCACTTCCACTAACCGCACTGAAACAAAATATCGTAACGTGCGATTCGGTGGAACCATTTATCGTTATTGTTTTCAGTCCCCGAACGGCATTTACCTACCAACCATATCATAATCATCCTGTAATGTTCCCACTGCTGGGACACAGGCCTCCTCTCAATGAGAGGGAGTGGGCCGTAGTCCACCACGCGGGCCCAGTGCGGGTTGGTGGATGTCAGATGTCTTCGAATTTTTAGTTCTAGGACATGGCGGTTTCCTCACGATGTTTTCCTTCACCGTTTCGAATGGCACTTGCTTATGTAGTTTATAGTGATGGGACGTATGTATTCTTTGTTCAGGACATTACCAATGTATCGATACGGCAAGTGCGTGTACGCACACTAAAGGTCCCCAGGTCCAGTGTGTCTGCTGAACAAAGTAAGAAAAACGTAAACAATGCAATGTATGTTGTTGAACTGTCAAAATGAAACCCATTGCTACTGTTAGTCATCATCATCTGCCGAGCCTTTTCCCAACTATGTTGGGGTCGGCTTCCAGTCTAACCGGATGCAGCTGAATACCAGTATTCTACATGGAGCGACTGCCTGTCTGACCTCCACAATCCAGTTACTGGGTAATACGATACCCCTTGGTAAGACTGGTTGTCAGACTTTCGGGGGTCTGACTACCCGTAACGACTGTCAAAGATCCTCAAATGACATCCGGGACCAACGGCTTACCGTGCTTTCCGAGGCACGGAGGGGTCACGGTATGTAAAGATGGTCTATCATTCACAGACCAACCGTGGAAATATCGTCCTGTGCGGCTGGTATTATTTAGCCACGGGCCCCTCATTGCTACTGTTAGTGTGTTACTCCGCAGGACCTTCTCAGTAGCAGCATCTCAGACTCTGGATCTGACCGGTTGATGGCAATAGGCTCGCCCCCTATTAACAGCCTCCCCGACCGTTTTCGGTCACGGTGGCCAATCTCAATGGAGATTAGCCAGGTACGCAGGAGATATTATAGTGCACAAGTGTGTGCGCAAACACAGGTGCACTCTCTGTTCCTTTACTCTCATAGTCCGATGGGACGGCAATCCGACAGACAGGAGAGTTCGGCGCAGGACCAACGGCTTTACGTGCTTTCCAAGGCACGGGGTTATCACACCGCCAACTTCCAAACTCCGGACTGTTACTAAGAAATTCCTAATAGAAAACCCAATAACACTTTGTCCGACCCGGGAATCGAACCCAGGACCCCACACGCTCAGCAGTCGCGCTTGCAACCACGAGACCAACGGGGCAGTCAACCCCCGCCCCCTATTACATGGGACTTAAAACAAAAACATAGGTGACTGGTGAAATGTGGGCGACTATGGGTACCCCACTCTTCGAGAAATAGGCGTGAATACCAAAAATTACAAATAAGTAGGTACTTAATCGCTTTTTTCCGCTCTTATTTCGTCGATTTGCCGATTCGCAATATCCCGATTTTCTTTTTGTTTGTTCGACACACATATTTTTTTTAGCCGTTCTAATTTCTCGATTATTTTTTCTGACACACATTCATCACTGATTCCATCGCAACGCAGTAGGTATCCCGATATTCATTTTGTTTGTTTCACTGACATACCTATTAAAACTAGCTTTTGCCAGGGACTTTGTTCGTGTGGTAGTCGTAAGATATTATACACAATATCAATGATATTATATAATATCATTGCACAATAAAACAAAATTACTGCCATCACACTTCACACTAATATTATAAAGGCGAAAGTTTGTGTGTGTGTTTATATGTTTGTTACTTCTTCACGCTCAAACGACTGGACCAATTTTGATAAAATTTTGTGTGAAGGTAGCTGACACCCTGGATTAACTTATAGGCTACTTTTTATACCGATATTCCCATTTTATAAAACTCCCTCGGCTGACCCACCGCGTTGCATCGCGTAATCGCTCGCACTATTACCACAAAATACAGATAGTACTATCCTTCATTTTCGCTTAGCGTCCTTTCGAACTTTTCCCTTGTTGCTCGGCTCCTAAGGTTCGTAGCGTGAGGTTAAATAGCCTCTTTCTCGAGAAATGGGCTATCAATGCAATTTTTTTTTTAAATCCGACTTAAAAGATTAGCGCTTTCAAAGAAAATAACATAAAAAAGAAAAATAAATGGTGTATTTAGATTATTTTTCAGTCCTCCAAATTTCTTAATTATTTTTTGTCATACTTGTAAACTTTCTCCCGCTAGTATTTACTTATTAGACCCTGGTTAGACCTTACGTTACAATTGAAGAGCAAACGAGGTCTATTTCCATATTGGTCGCAGATGTGCGCATGCGCACGCCTTTCACCAGTTATCACAAAGTAACGTGGACTCAATATTGTTGCTAAACAAGCTGACCTTTTGGCATTTAGCGGTTAAAGAATGACATGCTCTCATTTTAAACTGTCTTCAAAAACGTAGGTACACGTTTTGGGTTTTCCACGGGCGAGTAAAAGGTGTTTTGTTCTCCGATTGTTTTTTTCTCAGATTTTTCCGGTTCTAGACTTAATAAGCAGCAGCACCCAAATTGCGTAACATACTATTAATCACAAATCTGAATCGTTTTGAAGGATATTGCTAATTCATTGCTTCATATGTTCGAAAAATTTGTCGGTTCAACAACGTAAATAACGCAATGAATGTTGTTGAACTGTCAAAATGAAAGCCATTTACTGTGTTAGGCAATAACCACGCTGAGAATAAAATTGATCTTAAAAACCCACGTTGCAACCACTACACCAACAAGTCAGAGCAAATATTGAAACTTTAAATAAGTTTCGCTGGCTTGCCGCAAACATTTTAGCTCCTACATTTGACATAACGGCATAAGATATACAGGTTTCTTAGGCATTCAGTAATATTCTGAGCTAACGGTACGCTATACCTAACTATGTACCTAAGTAAATAAGTGTATAAATTTCTCCTTTCTGCCGCCAAGCGTTGCTGTGTTCCGTTTTGTAGGGTATGTGTGCCGGCTGTCAAATTTTCCCAATCAACTTTGAACCTAATAAGTACTACTGTAACGATAAAGTTGAAATAAATTTGACAGATTGTAGTAGGTTTGATGTGCTGGCGTCTGTAGGTACATGAGACAGTTCAGTTTTGTCTCTGGGATGGCAACGTACCCAGGGGGTCTACTCCGAAGCGGTTAACCTCCGCATCGGCCGAATGTTCGGTCATTTTCTACTACCTTTTATTTCCTATATTGACTATAGGTCCCGACCAAACTGTGCCAATCCGAACCTTTTTAAAACCCTTACCCTTTTTTTACCTTTTTTTTTTTAATTCGTAGTAGGACAACAATATTCGAATCAGAAAATAACCGAACATTCGGCCGACACGACAATCAACCACTTCGGAGTAGACCCCCTGAAGTCAAGGATTTTTGGCGGCTAAATGATATTGACAGGGCGTTGTTGGTAAACATTTGTCATTTTAATTGTCTTTATAGTAGGTCTTAAATAAATCTAAAATAGTACGTTCACAATAAGATTATTTTACATCCGAGTTTGCATCACTGTCAAAATAACAGTGATCTTTATTGCCGTTGCATAGGGTTGCTGTTGGGTTGCTGTTGGGTTGCTGCCATTGACAAGTACCTACTTAAGTCAAATTCACAGAAATCTTTTTTAAGGTTACAATAAAGTTGTTAAATTAGGATAGTTCTATGTCCTATAGTATAGTTCAAAGTCGAATGCCATGGAAATTATATTGACGAAACAAGATGGCGGCGATAGTTCGGATTTTGGCCACGGATTTTGGCAGACTTTGGCGTGGTGATTCTTCTGATGTTGGTCTTCATAGCTCATTAGCCTTCAGGCACTGAAACAATTATAATTGTGGCACTTTAATTTATGAGCATGCGTGACACACTGTACACGGTCAAAAATATGTAAACATTCAGTTCTTGTAAAGTATTGAATGAAAAATGCGGTCTTTGCACACTGTATTAGAAGTACTTTTGTGAATTAACTATGTTTATCATTCCGGACAACAAGTGGATCGATAGAAAATAAAAGTAAAGAAAGAAGAAGAAGAATTATAGTAGGTACTTACCTATTGTTGATTTGTTTTCGCAAGATTTACCTATTTAGGTATGACAATGGTTAGACCTGCGGTCTGGATCTGAATATTAGGCCACAAAAGAGATGAATGAAAGGCATGCAGCAGAGATGAGAATGTTGTGTGGAAACATGGTATGGTCATGATGCGAATGAGGAAAATGTCCCCCTGTAGGTAGTGCTAAATGTAATACTTGATGAATGGCCCCCTTGACTGTACAAGAATACACGTGTAAATCTGGCCGTGAACTGCAAAGTGCAAGAGGAATGTAAAGTATTCAAACAATAGACAATCAACGTTAATTTTATTACTCATAGCTGTTCTGGATTTCTATGCCAAAAATAATTTTTCAATTCGAACCACCGGTCGATTCTGTAAAAATCTCACCGTGAAAACTTAGGTGAAGTGAGTTTGTTTTTGGTAGGAATTGACACTATTGACAGCTCACTCCACGCTCACTTCACCTAAGTTTTCACGGTGAGATTTTTACAGAATCGACCGGCAGTATAGTTCCTGAGACTAGCGCGTTGAACCAAACACAGTCTTCAGCTTATACAGCATGTAACAAAAACCCTGTCCGATCCTTAAGAGTATTATTCGGCATCGTACTGCGTACACATATACGTAACCATTTATTGGATTTGAGATTATTAATTTTCCCCAGTGAATTTAATTAAATAAAAATAAAAAATAAAGACTGATTAAAGGCAACACTGATCGCTCGACAAAGTTCACGTGTAACTACCTACAGTTTTGTGTCAAAGACGCCGCCTGAGCGAGACGGTTTGTATGATCCTTTGTCATGAACCTGCTTTGTCGCGCGCCGCCAAACAAATTTATAACTTATAACGAAAGAAACCTACGCTACGTCATACATACCTTATGCCTACGCTTAGGCAGGCCTATCAGCTGATATTGTTTTGTAGGCATAGTGATACGAATTTCAGACACAAGAAACAATTAAGTAATTGAATTAAATGTAGCCCTGTTATGGGCTTTTTTTAAATGTGATGTGCTTTTGGCAATGTACTTACCGACTGCAGGTATCAGTTCATTAAAACATCAACTTGTTGTTGTTGCATAGTTCGGCGATCGTGCTCCACATGTCCACCTCCAATACTAATACACAATCGACACCTTTTCGCTAAATTTGCACGTACTTCGTGGTTCGTAATCAGTGGCACAAGGGATTTGTCGCATGTAGTTTGTCTCTAATTGTGCATTGCGTGGGATCCGCGGCAAACATAATCTAGCACTTGTTCCTCGATTTCCACGTTGCGCTCTCGTGGTCTTCCAGCATCAGCGGCCTGCGACTCGTGCCCATGAACACTGCCTGTGGTGTAGACACGGTTATGCAGGCGTTGAAACGCACGCTCCGACGCGGTACTGTCACACCTGGACCTGGCCTATTAGCGTAGCGCACCTCATACCTTCTACGCGCAGCTGCATAATTGCAGTCGGTCTTGCCTAAGCACATCAACATATTAAAATATTCCTGATTGGAATACGACATGTTCGCGAAACGATAGCGGCACGTGATACGTACGGACGTCCGATCGAAAGCTATCTCCACGAAAGACTGGCAACAAGTAGCGCGCCGGTAGGCAACCAGTCGGCGGCATCAAAGAGTCGGCGACTCGAGCGGCGAGTTGAAAGAGTGCCTACAATGCGGTAGTGTAGGGCGGTGTTCTTTGAAATAAAAATAGGTAAAAATAAAAAGATTTTGCCGGCGGGTGGAGTGTTGTCAACTTATGAAAATTTGCCATATTCAGTGTTAAATTTTGCATGGATTATAAAAATAAAAAATCAGTAACTTTTGGTTTTTATGAGTTACATTTTTATAACAATTTTTTCTAGTACGTATGTTGAACCAGGAATACGCCTTTAATGGATCGGACAGGGTTTTTGTTACATACTGTATATTAGTATAGATTATTTTAGTAGTAAAGTATAATTACCTTCTATTTTTCTGCAGTTGCAACACAACGTTGGTTATGTCTGCAATACTTCCTCATAGTCTTAGTTATTATGTCATGATTACCTATTACATGTTTATGAGTCTCGACTGACTGCATCGCCTTGATAGTACCTAGTGGATTCAAGCGCTACTGCACACACCATGGTACTTATTGATCGTACCTATCAATCGGAATCGGTTTCATTTTGACAGTTCAACAACATTCATTGCGGTATTTACGTGTTGAGCAGACAAATTTTTAGAACTTAAGGCGAAAGCGCCAGGGTAGCCCGCGAAATTCATTTTTTTTTAGGTTTTTTGCAATTTGCTGGTCAGTATTAAGTTGTACGTTGATTAAAATATGATTCGCTGCCGTAACAAATATGTATTTACAGAATTATAATCATTAAAGTCATCAACACTACTCTCTAAGACCATGTAATCCCCAAGAATGACTATTTCATGAAATCTTGACATTTGGGGATTACATGGTCTTAGAGAGTTGCCACCTTAGAGCTTCCCCCTTAAGAAGCAATGGATTAGCAATTTGCTTCAAAATGAGTCAGATAACGATTGCTAGTGTGTTACGCAATTAGGGTGTAGGTTATTGTAATGTGTAATTTTCGATACGATAGTTGAGTTCGATATACGACGAGTTCGAACATAAATGTACGGAACAGCTGATTTTTTTTTCGCGATTTCAAGTTTGGTCCCATAGTAAAAGTTGTTCATAATAATGAGTACAATAACCTCGTAAGAGGTTGTTAATGTTTTACCAATAACCCTATATACCTATGCAAGCCTGCTGCCTATCCTTCGCCGAAATAAACGCGTGATGTTACGGTAAAGCGTTAAAATAAATGCATGTAGGCGAGTAGAGTTCAAATGTATTGCTATTTCGAATTTTAATCGATGTTCATTTGTTAGTCAAATTAGTGAATTTCTAATTCTGAAGTAAGAAATGAGTCAAATGATTCGTTTTGTTGTTTTACGGTCGAAAACACGTGAGTGTTGGGGTAGCCGACTTACGTACAATTATTTAAGAGAGTTTTTTAAGCCGTACGGCATTTCATACAAACTTTCAAGCCCTTGTGTTTCGAAATGAATGTGAATTCTTCTTCATACGCATAAAGTCCTCCAGACCGTATTTCGGCCACGGCGGCTAATTTCAACGGAGACTAGCCTTCGGCGCGGGAGATACTACAGTGCACAAGTGTGCGCGCAGACACAGGTGCACTCGTCCCTCTTCCCTCACTCTCATTGTCCGATGGGACGGTAATCCGATACGAACTATTAACACTATTTTTCTAAAGTTTCGTATAATACTACTTTTCTAACACAATCAACTCAGCCTATCGCAGTCCACTGCTGGACTGCATAGGCCTCTCCCAGGCTGCGCCACAACACCGTGTCGTGTCTCCCACCTTCCGCATCCAGTCTGTTCCAGCCACCTTTTTTGAGGTCGTCTGTCCAGCTAGCTGTGGGGCGTCCCAAACTACGCTTCATTAGCGTAAACTATAGGGTAACTATATTGGGGCAAAATGGCACGGGCCCCTAGCCAGAAGGGGTCCCCGGCCCGAGCAGCCAGGTGTTAAATTTTGTAGGGGAAAATATGAAATGTACGCGGAAGAAGTCTTGTGCTAATAAAAAAAAAACTATAACGTTGGTTGAGCATCTTTACATTGAGGGAGGGCCCCATCCCTTGAATTTGCCACGGGCCCCAAACGGTATAGTTACGCCCATGCAGCACTGCTACGCTCGCCTACGCCTGACTACTTCTAAAACAATAAATATTTGAAATAATTTGCCAATACACCTGGCGTGCGTGTGTGTTATTAATTAATATACAATATACATATTTGGTCATTTTTATCAATCGTAGTCATAGATATATACCTACTTTTAAAAGGTCAAAAGAGAATGTACCCAATCGTTTTTCATGTACTTATTGTTTTAGAAATATTTGTTTTTTTACCGACTTCAAAAAAAAGGAGGTTATCAATTCGATACGTATGTATGTAATATTATTGGAATTGCATTATATTCACATATGACAATCTATTAGGGCTTCCAAACAAATATACAAAATTTTATAGACGTATGTATGTATGTATGTATGTCCACGTATATCTCCGTAACTATTAATCGGATCGTGACCATTCTTTTTTTATTGGCTTACATTTACTTCAACTTAGGGAACAGTGCAAGTTTCATCAAAATCCATTCAGTAATTTTCAAGATATGGACTAAGACGTGAAAGTGTGACGGCCTGGCTTATTGATACGAGCTACGGGTGTAGTGTCAAAGCGAAAACATCTCAAAACCTTGGTCAAATTCTAGTGCAACAACTAAAAATTACCAAATAAAAAGTAATTTAAAAAAATTAAACCGACTTCAAAAAGAAATGAACTCAAAATTATGAAATAACTTTAATTTCGGAAGTCGGCAAAAAACTAAAATACAGATCCCAAGACACCGACTTCCGAAATTAAAGTTATTTCATAATTTTGAGTTCATTTCTTTTTGAAGTCGGTTTAATTTTTTTAAATTACTTTTTTACTTATATATGGTTGCAGGTTGCAGTGATTTATTTATTTAATAGCTTCTGCCCGCGACTTCGTCCGCGTAAAATTTCATCTTCCCCCATCCCGTCGCATTGCATCGTCTGCCCGCGATATTACTACTACTTTCTGACTTTTTTTCTTTATTGTTCGGCTCCTAAGGGCATGAAAAATGAACGAAATCGGTCCCGTAAAAAATCAGCTTATCCCTACATTTATGTTCGCACTAGCTGCGCCCTGCGGTTTCACCCGCATAAGTGTCGATCCCGCAGGAATATCGGGATAAAAAGTAGCCTATCTATGTTCTATGTTAAGGGGTTTGGTTTCCGCACTTAGTCCTTCAGTGGACCATTGTGCGTGGGCCATGGCGGCCGTCGGTGGTTATTCCAACCAGCCCACCTCCCTCCAGAAGCTGATCAACTCTCCTGGTCTGTTGAGAACATCTGTGTACGATCTGGATGTCCCGAGGGTTTCTGACCTTATCTGGGTGACGCCTGTGCACTCAAAGAGCACATGCGCAATGGTTTCATCAGCCTCCATGCATGTTCTGCACAGAGGACTGTCTGTTATGCCCAATGTGTAAAAGTGTTTATTTAATGAGCAGTGTCCCGTGATGGTCCTGTAGTAGCCTATATGTTAATCCAGTGTCAGCTACCTCCATACAAAATTTTATCAAAATTGGTCCAGCCGTTTGAGCGTGAAGAAGTAACAAACATATAAACACACACACACACCCCCCCACACACTCACAAACTTTCGCCTTTATAATATTAGTGTGATAACTCGTCAAAACGTAAGTACCCCGAAGTTCTGTCTTTAGACAAAACTGTTTAAAAAAAAATGCCTGAACTACTGTTACATTACTGTTACTGTAACACCAGCTATCCATATAACACTAGTTATCTGCCAGTGAAAGTCCCGTCAAAAATGACCCAGCCGTTTCGGAGATTAGACGGAACAAACAGACTGTCAGACGGACAGACAACATTTTTAAAAATGGGTTTTTTTGTTAGTGGCCGTACTAAAGATATTTTCTAATGTATTTAGTAAAAAACTGTTATTTTGACATTACAAACAGACACAATTTTATTTATTTGTACTTATTGAATACTTAGATTACACCATAATTTCCGCAGTATTGAATCATTACCAGAAAATTCACAAAATAAAAAACAATACCCAGAGATTTGGCAAAGATTATGTAAATTGTAATTAAATTTAATTAATCACAAATGGTAAACTCCATTGTTTCCCATTTCTTGAGAATGAGAATGGAAGCCATTTTGGATTCCGTTTGACATTCGAGACTTTAATGCATTGAGTTGCATAATATTATAAATTCGAAAGTAATTCTGTCTGTATGTTACCTTTTCACGCCTAAACCACTGAACGGATTTCGATAAAATTTGGCAGAGAGATAGATTGCATCCCGGGGAAGGACATATGATAGTTTTTATCGACATACCTCGCGGGCGAAGTCGCGGGCTGAAGCTAGTCTATAATAATAATAATAAAGCTGAAGCATTTGTTGGTTTGAACGCATAATATCTGGAATTGAAAGGAGGATTTGAAAAAAAAAATTGCATTTGATAGCCCAATTCCTGAGGAAGGCTATTATCACCATGCTAGGACCTCTAAGAGCTGAGGAAAGAGAAAAACTGGCCAAGTGCGAGTCGGACTCGCATACGAAGGGTTCCGTACCACAAGGCAAAAACGCCGAAAAAAACACGTTTGTTGTATGGGAGCCCCCTTAAATATTTATTTTATTTTGTTTTTAGTATTTGTTGCTATAGCGGCAACAGAAACATAATTTGTGATTTCAACTGTCTAGCTATCGCGGTTCTTGAGATACAGCCTGGTGACAGACAGACGGACGGACAGACAGCGAAGTCTTAGTAATAGGGTCCCGTTTTTACCCTAAAAACTTCAGAAAGAAGTTCTCTCTGAAGTTTTTTCCTTTTGCTACGGGTTCTTTAACGCGGCCCGGGTGAAGTTATTCCCAGTTCATTACGATTCTGAAAATGCTGCAATGTCAAAACTATTCGTGTTAGGTGTACTCATAATGCGAGCTACAATTGTCATCTGTAATGATACGTTAACTTGACTATCTCACGTGCTACTTACGTTGCTAGTAACTTGAGCGATCTTCAGCACGCTCTGTTTGGCAGCCATATTATTATTATCTGTCCTCTCGTATCCGGAAGAGTTCGTTGACTCCAAATTGCATTTAGAGAAGATACTCTCTTCATCATCTGCGTAGCCTTTTTCCAACTAACGGACCGGCTTCCAGTCTAACCCAGCACTAGTTGCGTAACACAATATCAATCACGATCATCATTTTGAAGGGCTAATCCAATGCTTCATATGTTCGAAAAATTTGCCGGCTCGTCAACGTAAATAAAGCAATGAATGTTGTTGAACTGTCAAAATGTAAGCCATTGCTTCTGTTAGTAAAAACAGAAAAAAAAAACTTTGGCACCAAACCAGAAACAGAATACTTTGCCATCACTCACTGACTTATTAATATCGGAATACATTAAAATCGAGAACATCCCGAGGACAGCCGAACACATCCGAAGCGGGTATTTTTTTAATCGTCTTAGAAACAAAACACGCGCGGTGTCGCTTACGGTAACAAGTGCGTGAGTTCAATGGTTTTTTCCCCTCTTAAAAAATGCCCACCTAAAGAAGTTTTCACTTCAAAAACTGTTTTTACTAACAGAAGCAATGGCTTTCATTTTGACACTTAGAATAGTATTGTGTTCCCTTTAACTCTAGCGATGGTTTTCATTTTGACAGTTCAACAACATTCATTGCGTTATTTACGTTGTTAAGCAGACACATTTTTCGAACATATGAAGCAGTGGATTAGCAATATCCTTCAAAATGATTCAGATTGAGATTTATAGTGTGTTACGCAATTAGGATGTTGGTTTGAACGGTATGGTTTAGTTACAGGCACATGAGATATTTCAACCACTCGTCTCCATTTCAACGGAGACACCGACGGCGACGTCTTTTCACAGCTCTACTCCGCTCATTTTCAGTCATCTCCGCATGGAAACGCATTCTTACAGGCATCATACACACATCCTACTGACATGTTTAAGTATGCATGCACTGGACCTCCCCGTGTCAACCGCAGAGGCTGCCGAGTTGCGGAGTGCTGATAGCTGCCGTCAACACGAGTCGGCAGCAGCCGTCGAAGAGTCGGCAGCGGGCGTCGTCGTTTAGTAGTTATAGGACCTATTCGTAAAGTGGCTTACGGCGAAAAAAGGACCAGGGGGTCTACTCCGAATGTTCGGTCATTTTCTACTACCTTTCATTTCCTATATTGATTATAGGTCCCGACCAAATTGTGCCAATCCGAACCTTTTTAGAACCCTTACCCTTTTTTTTACCTCTTTTTAAAAAAATTCGTAGTAGGACAACAATATTCGAATCAGAAAATGACCGAACATTCGGCCGACACGACAACCACTTCGGAGTAGACCCCCTGTTCTCGGAATGGCTTATATTCTTCAAAGGACTTCGTCGACGCGTGTCGCTCGTGTTTATGAGCATTTACGTATAACCAGCGTTCAAATGTGGACTCCGGACTGAGAAATTCCCGGTGAAACACCCAATCTTAACACTTTGCTTGACCCAGAACTCCGACCCAGCAGTCGCATTAGCGACCAATAGATCAAAGCAGCAGTCAGTGCCATTAAAACAAGGTTCGTTTTTTGTTTCAGAAAATGTTTCAATACGAATACGAGAAGCGCCCGCCATCGTCAACATCGTGCGACAGCCGCGCCACGATGACTACCGACTGGAGCCGAACGTACCCGAGTGTTCCCGAGCGCATGCCGAACGCGCGCCGACCGCTGCCGCCGAGACCAACCGTCATTCACCGAGTTCCGGACAAAACTACCGTGAGTTGTGCCACAGTGGCCTATTTCGCGAAATTGGGGCTGTGTCGTCGCTCGAACAGTCAGCCCCAAAGAGGTGGCAGGCAGTTACATGCGCGCCTTTATGGGAGGACGTGCGGTCGTGGGATCGTCAACACTTGGTGATGGGGCCCGCTGAGCATGGCGGCCAGTCGGGGGTGCGATGTTCAAGTATCTCCCGGGCCCCCGACTTATGGCAGTAGAAGGAACTGTGGGGTCCTCCCCAGACCACACCAGACCCACGGATAAAAGGTTACATACTTGTCATTTCGTCACGCTATGTTCTTACAAGGGGTAGGCAGAGATGGGGCGAGTCTATTGCCGTTAACCAGGCACAAATTCAGACTCCAGGCTGCTACTGAGCATTTGAGCTATAACTCTTCCATAGCCCATAACCATGCTTAACAGTCGCGCTTGAAACCACTTGACTTACGAGGCAGTCAAGAAAACCCGGTCTATTGTGTAAAAATCTCACAGAGAAAATGTAGGTGAAGAGAGCTTGAAGTGAGCTGTCAATAGTGTTAATCCCTGACATCAGCTGAGCACAGATTAGCATGTAAACTATCGGGCTAAGTTCCGCGTCTGACTATTTGTGTAAGTTAGGTGTTGCAAGGTTTGTGTGTCTGCACATTCACTTTTTAAAAAGAGTTCTAAAAACTGTCACACTGATAGAGAAACCGGTCGAAGTGGAGGTGTTTGGGGGAGGCCTATGTCCAGCAGTGGACGTCTTTCGGCTGAAATGATGATGATGATAGAGAAATATGGAAGAAAGAAAGATCGCGAAGTAGTTGCTCTTGCGTTATCTAGATGTATATGGTGTAGTGGTAGTACCACAGATATAGATATATCTGTGGTACTACCACTACACCAGAAGGCCAGTTCTCGTACTTAAAAACCTTCGAATCCAAGTCACAATCTTATCTCAGCGACGATCAATGTCAAAAATGTAGGTAAATGAGATGTCCTGTTGACAGATGCCCATTGAGATTAAAATAAGAATGCTAACGTTCTTAAAATACGGGATTTTGCTCTCTGACCACTGCACTGTGTTCCATTTTAATTAAAATATTGGTGTAGCAAGTACTAGAATTTTTTGCGCAGTTGCGCAGCAAAAAATTTTGACACTCCTCCCCTGCGGACGCCGTGGGGCCCCCGCCCCATGGCGTCCGCAGGGGAGGAGTGTCAAAATTTTTTTTAAATTGTTTTATGTTATATATGTACCGTAGATATAGGTACAGGGTTATTGGTAAAACATTAACAACCTCTTAAGAGGGCATTGTACTCATCATTATGAACAACTTTTACTATGGGACCAAACCTGAAATCGCGAAAAAAAAATCAGCTGTTCCCTACATTTTGACGAGTTATATACCTACAAATACGAACATAAATGTAGGGAACAGCTAATTTTTTTTTCGAAATTCCACCCCTAAGAGGGTCAATGGAGGGGGGTGCACGCGGACGAAGTCGCGGGCGGAAGCTAGTTTCTTATAGATGTTTTTCTATGCGGTAATAACGGTTTAATTTGAATTTCCAGGTACCTCTAAAGGTGTGGATCATAGCCAGCGCCTCCTGCTTCGCCGTCTGCGCCGCTCTGGTGCTCGCCACCGTGGTCATCACCAAGTGGGGAACCTCTGACGCCTTCACCACGCGAGAAGTCTTTCAATCACCGGTAATTATTAAGTTTTTGAAGTGAAAACTTCTTTAGGCGCGTTGGTAGGGCTTTTTTTGAGATGGAAAAAAACATTGAACTCGCGCCACTGTTACCGTAAGCGATAACGCGCGTGTTTTGTTTATAAGACGATTAAAAAAATACCCGCTTCGGATGTGTTCGGCTGTCCTCGGGATGTACTCGGTTTTAATGTAACTATATCCGATATGCCAGTGAGTGATGGCAAAGTATTCTGTTTGTGTTTTGTTTTCACTTCTGTCGGTTTTATTTTTTTTCTTCTTTATGATCTGTCGTCATAGTCAGAGAGGCAATTCTCGTAAGGTTCACAGTCTTAGGGCTATATTTCACTGGGACACCATGGCGGCGCAACCAGTCGCGCCACCGTGGTGTCCGTAAGCTACCAAACTAGACACCATACAGACACCAGCGTCGCACACCACACTGAGACAGTATCAAAATGGACCTTGTAGACCGTCACTGGCGGCCGGACTGGCGGCCGAGTGAGTTAGACACCATACAGCGCTATAGTAATTAGTGGTGGCGCGACCAGCGTGGCGGCGCAACCAGTAACATTCTGTGCACGCGTCCGAGTTGGTCGCGCCGCCAAATTGGTCGCGCAACGCTCTATAGAGCTGTATACATTTTGTTGGTGGCGGCGACTGGTTGCGCCGCCATGGTGTCCCGGTGATAGCCTTTAGTCTCACGTTTTTAATTACAGAAATAAAGAGAAATTACCTTCAGAGATCAGAAGGCAAATTCCCGTAATTAAAAACGTTAAAAATCTAGTCGCAATCAATATCATCTCAGCGACAATCAATGTCAAAAATGTTGGGAAATTAGAGTTAATTAATTGAAAGGTTTTTGACACAGACTGTGAACGTTCTTATAATTACGAGCGTTCCCCTCTGATTGTAAAAATAGTGTCCACGAGTGACCATTCCAAATCTTGTTGTGGTCAGATAAGCAGTCGCTGCATGTGACATACTTACTGGTATTCAGCTGCATCCGGTCAGACTGGAAGCCGACCCCAACAATGTTGGGAAAAGGCTAGGCAGATGTTGATTTATTAACCCTAAACCCAGATTCTGCGACGGGCCTCTTAAAAGACCCAAAAACGCATCAACATGCATACGACTCCTTACGACGGGCCTTTTAAAAAGCCACCTTTTCCTGGTTTTCCTAGAAAAAATAGTTTCCGTAACATCTGGGTACTGAAGTGGTCCAAACATAGATTTATGAAAGTTTTTTTACATTTCTATGGGTCCAACCATTTATCTAAGTATATGAATCTTTGAAGATGGAGGGGCCCGCCCGTGGCTAAATAATAACAGCCGCACAGGTCGATAGATCAGGTTAAGCTATGCTTGCCGCGGTTGGTCTGGGGATGGGTGACCATCTGTACATACCGTGACCCCTCCGTGCCTCGGAAAGCACGTTAAGCCGTTGGTCCCGGCTGTCATTCGTGGATCTTTGAAAGTCGTTACGGGTAGTCAGAAGCCCGAAAGTCTGACAATCAGTCTTATTAAGGGGTACCTATCGTATTACCGAGTAATTGAGTTGTGGAGGTCAGATAGGCAGTCGCTCCATGTAAAATACTGGTATCCAGCTGCATCCGGTTAGACTGGAAGCCGACCCCAACGTAGATGGGAAAAGGCTAGGCAGATGATGATGGTGAATCTTTGAAGATGTTGATGATATATATTTTATTTTTCCAGGAACCAATCCGCTCGCCACAGTACCCAAATACAATAGAATTCACGCCAGAATCAGACGAATCGGAAGAAAACGCAATTTTAGAAAAACTATCAATTTTCAAGAACATTGTCGCGAACAGAGAACATAAGAATTTGATATCTAAAACACAAATTCACCCAGTACACGACGAAATACCACATGAAGAGAGGAATACAAAAAAAAAAGACAAAGCTGTCATTGATAATGTCCGGGAGGAAAAAGGATTTAATACAGTAGAAAAAGAATTAAACAAAACTCCTGACGCGGATGTTGTACGAGAAAAAGTTGACGTTAACGATACGAAGATGAAAATAGTTGAAGATTATGTTCCGAATTTTAAACCAATGTTGCCGGCTTTTGGGAAGAACTTGGATTTGGTATCACCTTATGGGTATTTGGATGGTACGTTACGTAATTTGGTTTTAAGAGCGAAGTCCTTTAACGCAGGTTGTGGCAGGTGTAGACTGGGTAGAAATCGTCGCGACTTTCTCTCTCTGTGTCTCTTTCTATTATATATGTATTTAATAGAAAAAGATGAACAGTGAGAATAGTTTTCATGATTTTCGATCGTGCTAAAGCCGAGTGAGATCAAAATTAAAACTCAAGATGGCGACTGCGAAAATTTTCAAATTTTTCGCCATGTGTGTCGTTTTCATGGTTTTTGAGGGTGTTAAAGTCGATCAGATTTTCTCACTTCAAGTAATAAAACAAGAAGAGGTAGAGATAGGAAATCATCAATTTTTTTTTTCTTATTTGTTTAACGCTACCCTATCACGCCTGCAGAGTTTCGCTAATTAATTTAATTTAACCTGACTGATTGAATTTCATAGTACCTAACACTTTTCATGACCTAACTAAGGACTCCTTGCAACTAACATTATAACATAGTATTAACTAGCTGTGCCCGCCGCGACTTCATTCGGGTGCATGGCGGAAATAAATTAGAATCTTAAGTTTAAAAAAAAAATTAAAGTAGTAGCCCAAGTTACTCCATATAACATCAGCTATCTGCCAGTGAAATTCTCTTCAAAATCGGTCCAATCGTTTTGGAGATTAGCCGGAATTCATTGACATATAAATATTACTTACTTTTGAAATCATTGAGACAGATAGACAATTTTTTTTAACGGTTTTTATTTTATGTTACGTAAATACTTTCATATTATTAACAGCCACTTCCATTTCATTTATTTGTATAAAGTGTATTGGAATAAAAATGCGTGGAAACGTTGAAATACTTTGTAATTTGATTTTACAGTCAGAGCACACAGCCGCTCGTAACAATCTTTTTAACAGGAAGGGCCGCAACATAGGCACACCACAAAAAATACAAGTTTCCGTCTAGTGTTGCAAGTTTTTAAATAAAAAAAAAAAACTATTTAGTTACGTTCAAACTAGCAATATCTTAGTTTCTATTGTCTATGTTTAGATTGTTCTAAACAATAATATAAATAAAATGAATTACAGCAACTTTATTTCCCACAGCCAAAGACGACTATTCCTTCTACGACGAGAATCTCTACGACGACTATATGCAAAGTAACACAATGACGAGTTACCTCATTGAAAAAGTCCAAGAGCTACACGAATGGGTCTCCTCCGACGCGGACCTTTCAGCCAATGAGACTAGAAGCGAGAGTGATTTCGGAAGCCTTTTAAAAGCACTAAACGAGAGCCTGGTCGAGGGCAATGTGACTATAGTCATGCATAAGCTCAGGGATATGTATTTTGGAGATAATTATACGCATTTCAATAGCAGCAGGAAGGTTATCGTGACGAACAGCACTGATTTGTTGTCGTTTGGGATTTTGACGCTGGATGTGATGTTGCTGCATAATATTCAGCTTATGGCGTGGGAGAATCAGGTATGAGCTATTATTATACATAATTAGCCTAAGTATAGCATTGCTGGAACTCAGGAGGTCAAGCCTCTTCTCTGTGAGAGAGTGGTTTGTTATTCACTATGCAGGTCTCGTGCGAGTTGGAGAAAAACCAATAACCAGTTGACCAAAATCCAGTCGGCCAAAAACCACGCGACCAAAAACCACGCGACCAAAAACCAGGCGACCAAAAACCACGCGACCAAAAACCACGCGACCAAAAACCACGCGACCAAAAACCACGCGACCAAAAACCATGCAATGATCTTCATGCTCCTGCCTTCAACCCAGTTTATTTAGCAGCTATCTCAGTAGTCGCCCTCTTCAAAGCCATATCATCTTTCACACAATCTATCCACTGTTCCTTTTGTCTTCCCCTACTCGTATAATAAAGCCATCTAATTTCATACTTGAAACGTCCCTCATTCCTCGCATCACATGCTCATACCACACTGACTTCAATCTTCAGAATAGAATAGAATACTCTATTATTGTGTGCTTTCTCTTTTTTAGGATTCCGTACCCAAAGGGTAAAAACGGAACCCTATTACTAAGACTTCGCTGTCCGTCCGTCCGTCTGTCTGTCACCAGGCTGTATCTCAAGAACCGCGGTAGCTAGACAGTTGAAATTTTCACAAATTATGTATTTCTGTTGCCGCTATAACAACAAATACTAAAAACAAAATAACATAACTATTTAAGGGGGGCTCCCATACAACAAACGTGTTTTATTCGGCGTTTTTGCCTTGTGGCACGGAACCCTTCGTGTGCGAGTCCGACTCGCACTTGGCCAGTTTTTATGTTCTTTGTTTCTTCAGCATTCTGGCTAAAAAATATAACAGGAATTCTTATAGTGGCGCCGGAATGAGGTTGCCTTACGCATATCTAACTACCCTGAACTCGTCAAATCCCTTTCAGATTATTTTGTCTGAGCTGCATAAAACATTGCTTTTCACGGGGAATCCAGGAGTCCACCATTTCATTTACGTTGTATTCATTTCTTCGCTATAATTTGCAGGAGAAAGCCAGAACCAAGATGATGAAGGACCCTGATGTATTTGCGTTCAATGCACTGTTCCTAGAACCCAGCAAAGTGGAGACAAAACAAAACGAAGTGGCTCATGATGGATCTCTGTTTTTGTAAGTACACACAACATAACCTCACGCCTGTAAAATTTTCTTCTGCAAGTATTTTCTAACTGAACAGACAGCTGTGCTGCTGAGGAGTTTGTTGCGCCATTTCTTCTCCCCAGCGAAAGCACTAGGAAGTGGTGAAGGGCGGGCGTTTTGGGGGACTGTCTTTTGTAATTTTGACGTTCGAAAAGGGCTGATTCTCATCCTAGTATGAATATTTAAATAACTTTTGATTTGATTTATACTCCCTGAAGGGGTAGCTAGAAGCATACAAACAGTACACTCACATTTCGCCAGTCTGTTTCGGCAGAAGACTATCTGGCTATCTGCATACAGGATAGGTACGCTTCTGCCTTCCCCTACCCGGGTACACATGCGGCTTTAGGTAGGTAGGGGGCAAGACTTTTGACATTAACTCCGAGATGCTACTGAGAAATTCCTAATGGAAAACCCTGGAATCGAAATTGCAACCACTACTCTGTATTCGCGTTTTAGTTTCCAAACATGTAAACAAATATGTGATGGGAAAATAACTTTGATACTCACGCATACAGTTCATTTTGCGCTACAACTTCAACATGTTTATGATTTTTTTTCAGTACAAGTCGTTCTGAAATAAACTAAATTTACATTGTCATAAAGTTGAACTGTCACAGAAGAAGTCATACTTTGAAAGAAAGCGAAACTGGCTTTTGAACGCAGTTTATTTTTATTCTTCCAGAAAACGCTTGACTCCTCGCCAAGATGATTTGGATTTAGGCAAGAATCTTCTAGAAAATATAATGGAAATCGGCATGAGCACTGCTCGCGCTGCCATACATTTAGGAAGGGCTTATAAAAATACCAAGTAAGTTTCATTATGATTTTATTGTTAACAAAATGGACAAGTTGAACCGAAGACCTTGTATAGGTCGCAGGAATCCGGAGGATACGGGAAACACAGAAAAGATTGAAGTGGCGGTGCTTAGAGCAGGCCTATGCCCAGCAGTGGACGTCTTGCGGCTGAAGTGATGATTGACAAAATGCCTGCTTTGGAACTCTGTCTCGCCTGGTGGGAAAGATGGATAAGCTCTACGATGAAAGGCCGTAAATTTGTGTTTTAGAAAAAGTTTGGCTATGCAGTGCTTCGTCTCTGTCACTTACACCCGGTTGACAATCTCTTTTAAAAGCTCGATGCTCGTATTTGATATAAAACGCCCGGGTACTGTACCATTCACCACTGCTCTCAAAACGGTGAAGGAAAACATCGTGAGGAAACCGGCATGTCCTAGAACCAAATATTCGAAGATATGTTACATCTACCAATCCGCACTGGGTCCGCGTTGTGTATTATGGCCCAATCCCTCTCGAAGGAAGGAGGCCTGTGTCCCGGCAGTGGGAAAATTATAGGCTGATTATGTGCTAAGTACTGTACCCATCAGATGATTTACTATTCACTCTGATGTTGAAGTTTTATGAAGAAAAACTTGATTTGACACTTTAATTACTACCTATATAGGGTGACTGGTAATTAGTGACCGATACTTAAACACGTGATTTTACTCATCATTATGAACAACTTTTACTATGGGACCAAACCTGAAATCGCGAAAAAAAAATCAGCTGTTCCCTACATTTATGTTCGTCTAACTCGTCAAAATGTAGATAACAGCTGTTTTTTTTTTCACGATTTCAGGTTTGGTCCCATAGTAAAAGTTGTTCATAATGATGAGTAAAATCACGTGTTTACGTATCGGTCACTAATTACCAGTCACCCTATATAGGTATAAGAAAGAGGATGTAAAGTTCAAAAAGGGAGGATCTTCCGACCAGACGGGTGTTGAGTCTGGTGGGCTACTACCCACAATTGATGTCGGGACGTTATTCGCGCTTGCGCGATGCAGGATTTTGCGTGACGTCAGTGTGATGCGTATTTCGCATGTGGCGTTGTAGATGCCGCCACAATACTTTATAGGAAAGTCCCATTTTAATAAGTTATTTCTTTCACAGAAACATCCTCAATCAAATCTCAAATAAAGAGGTGCAAGCTGCCAACATACAGAACCAACTGTCGCGCAACCTTGATGCCAACACACACGCGCTAAATCACTTACAAACGTCATTTGACAGCACGCACGGTGTTGCCAACAATGGCAGTTTTTACACTGAGTTGGATTGCGTCTGGTTGCTGTATTGTAGGAATCTTGTGGCTACTACTAAATTAAACTCACCTTATGGTACGATGGCTAGAATTAATGGGTAAGTAATCTTTGGTCCATATTCTATTACATTCCTTTGCTAAATAGGGGCCCGTGGCTAAATAATAACAGCCGCACAGGTCGATCGGTCAGGTTAAGCTACGCTTGCCGCGGTTGGTCTGTGGATGGGTGACCATCTTTACATACCGAGACCCCTCCGTGCCTCGGAAGGCTCTTTAAGCTGTTGGTCCCAGCTGTCATTCGTGGATCTGACGCCCGAAATTCTGACAACCAGTCTTACCAAGGGGTATCGTATTACCCAGTAACTGGGTTGTGGAGGTCAGATAGGCAGTCGCTCCATGTAAAATACTGGTATTCAGCGGCATCCAGTTAGACTGGAAGCCTAGGCAGATGATGATTCTATTACATACCTTTACACTCGTTACTTAAAAACACAGCGTTACTACTGTTACCCTCGAAGGGATTAGCAGAAAGTTGCCTCAGAAAGTACGTAAAACCAAAGGTCGTGTCGGATTGCCAGCATCCCATCGGACTGTGAGAGTGACGGAACAGGGACCTGTGTTTGCGCACGCACTTGTGCAGTGCTATACTCGTATTTATCTCCTGCGAACTTGGCTAGTCACTGTTGAGACCGGCCGCCGTGACCGAAACTCAGTCGGGAGGATATTATATTACACCCACATTTGCCAGTTATGTTTAAGTCCCATACAAAAGAGTACTGGGCATAAAGACTCTAAGAAAGTAGTTCCTAATGGAAGAACCCAAAAACATTTTGCCGACCTAGCTTTGCAGTCGTACTTGTAGCTTGCGAACACTGAACCAACGAATCAGGAGACCTGCGGGGTAATTGTGTAACACACTATCAGTTAATGTATATCCGACATGTCAGTAAGTGATGGCAAAGTATTATGTTTGTGTTTTGTTTTTACTTCTGTCGGCACTCCCGGAGTGCCACTGATTTTTTGAATTGAAAACTTCTTTAGGCGCAATGGCTTTCATATTGACAGTTCGACAACATTCATTGCGTTATTTACGTTACTGAGCAGACAAATTTTTCGAATTACGTTCAGATTATGATTGTGTGATACGCAATTTGGGTGCTAGTCAAATATCTTTTACGACAATTACGACCTATATGACTTTAACATTTCTCCTACCATTTCAGCGTGGCGCTAAGAATGCTGACTGGCGAGCTGGCAGCCAACAAGGCGCTTGATACAATGTTGTACGAAGTACTGACAGGATGGACTGAGCTTAAGTGCAACGACATGTTTCCTAGGTAAGTCATTTTCAGTTTTTATAGCCAATTACATTGTTTTTAGCCAAAAGTTTCACACTGCAGGGTAAAGGTGGCCCTTTCCCCTTCCACATCAACTGCTGTATTGCCAATCTTTAGAAAAGTGTCGAGTTCGTTCCGCCATCTCCTTTTAGACCCTTTTTTTCGTGGTAAGTCGGCTCATACATACCTACCCTCCGTATAGGAAGGATTGAGGTTTATGTCGGACTCCTACCCGACTATATCCCCACGGTCCCGTCCAGTACCATGAGTCGGGGACCCGGGAGATACTTGTACGTTCGCCGCACCCCTGACCGGTATCAGCCCGCTGCGCCTAGCGGGCCCCGTCACCAAGTGCGGCCAATCCCACGACCGCATGTCCTGCCATTATGGCGCGCATATAATACTGCGTGCCACAATATCTGTTTTTGGGCCAGACTGCTCGAACGATGACACAGCCCCAATTTCCCCACCCGCAGGCCTATCTCCTTCTAGGTATTCACCAACATTTAAATCAAGTAATTAAATATTTAATCAGTTATTTATTTAAAACTTCCTTTGGAAATTTGACATAAACCAACTGTTTAAATACCTAACCGGTGGTTTGAATGTTAGTGAACTCAGGCCTTAGACAAAACTTTATTTAGTTTCATTAAAATTCTTTTTTTATAGATGCAGTAAGGTAAACGCTGCGTCGGTAGTTATTGATACAATTCTTCAATCGCACCGAAAATCTCCAGCTTCTAACAGAGGATGATAAGAGGTTGCAAAATAGTAAAATTATATAAGTATCTTAAGTCAGAATCCCAGTTTAATGATAATGAACGAATTTCCCAGTAAATTATGCCAGTAATTTAACGATTTATCTCCGAATTTTCTCACAGATTCATTGAAATCAATTAATCGTATGTTTTTAAAAGAAACTACTAAAATAGTAGAATTTTTATTACACTAGCAACTTTTTTGTTAACATCGTTAAGTTGGTAATTGTTAAGTTTTTAGATTTTGAATTTTTACTTTGTAATTCTAGATTTCTCGTCATTTTTAAGAAATTTTCTTTAAATAATGATAATTTCTTAATAATGCACTAAGTCCAGGGGCTGAAACTGAGAAATTGCTTTTGGTAAAAACCAGGAACTAATTAAGTAGGTAGGTACCTAGTTTGAATATTAAAACTGAAAAATGTACTTTTTAAAAGTACAGAATTACTTATAATATTAAGTACAAACAGTAAGTTATTATTTTTATTAAAATAAAATAATTTTGAGGCTTCCATGTTGTTAAATGATAGACTGATAATTTAAAAATAAAAACTTTGATTTTAAATGTGTTTGATTTTTATTTTAGCCTTTAACCCCCCTCCCCCTTTAAACGTTACTTAAATGAATGTTTAGCGACTGTTTAACGATAAACTTTTGACGTTTAAACGTATCTTAACTTTAAACAACTGTTATAGAATGTGTAATTATATTAAACTCGAACGCACCCTGATTTTGACAGGACTAGCTAATTCGGAACGCGACCTATGTAATCTATGGAAGACGGTAGATCCAATAAATGGTTGAAAGTTGAAACGAACAGTTTGTTTTTATTCAGAACCTGCGGAATCTCCAGAAATCAAAAGAAATACCACAACAACGTTTCTGAATAAACCACCATGTTCTAGCGACCCGATCCTGTTATTTTTTTTTTTAATGTAAAGGATTTGATTAATGAGAGTAACCAAACAAGTTTAACAGCTATTTCGCTAAAAAGGGAAGAAATAATACATATTATTCAAAAGCAGCTGTATTCATTAATTACAATTAAAACCTAACTTAATTCCTAGGTAAATACTTCTTCAATGATTCTATTAAACTTGTAGCTACAGTGTTAGTCGCTTTGATCCTATCAAATAAATCCAAAATCTTCTCATCGTCCCAGAAATGTTGGTGCAAATTCATATCGTTTTTCAATTTCTTCAAATTCACTTCTAAAGTGTCTATTGTAGCTATAATGTAACCAATTCGGTAATGATCATCGTTTGACAAAGCAATTTTGATATTCGTTAACGGTTTAATTTTTCTTTCGACTTCGTTAAAAGTATCTTCAAGATACGAAAGCAGTTTGTCTTTAACCCTTGAAGTAGTAGTCACGTACTCTGGTGGAGGTGCCATCATTGGAATCCTACGTCGACCACTCAGAGCAGAATCAGTATCGTTATTTGCACGCAAAACTTCAGTTTTCACAGTTTCATTTTTAGCTCTTAACACTTCAACTTTCTCCAAAACCGTTGCAGGTTTCTCCATAGAAGTAGCGGTTACTGTAACGTTGTTTTCCGTTAACGTTGTGTTTGTGACTGTATCATTGGTTACATCTCTTTTATATCTTCTTTCGTTTTTGGCGACTGGTAACTCCACTGCTAAGACGCCATCATTGTTGAATTTGATTAATTCTTCTTTAATGTTGTCCAACGCGCTCGTGACTTCAGCTAATACTTCATCAAACTCTTTCTTGTCGGGGTTATTATGGTTATAATTGAAGTCGTTATAGTCATCAACGCTTTTACTGTTGTCGTTGTTGTCCGCTGATCTTTCCTTGAATAAGGAATAGAGGTTGGATAGTATTTGATCGTACCGCTGTTGTTTCGATTGTCTGCCGTAGTTCGAGAATTCTTGGTCGTCCAAATCTCGCTCGTAACCATATTCCATAGCACTGGTTGCTGCGTGTAAGAGGATGTCTGAAAAATAAAGTTGTTGAGAGTATATTTTTTTAGCATTCCACCTGATTAGAAATGGCCTGCACGGCATGCCATGCACCATTGCATGTGTCTCGGCCGGAGTAATCTGAACAATTTTGAAGCATATTGCTTGTATCCATTGCTTCATAATGTTCGAAAAATATGTCTGCTCAACAATGGAAATAACATTTCTACTGTATGACCCCAGATGGAATCTGCATTCTACAACTGAACTAAGTTCTACAGACTTTCAAAATATTTATAATACAGGGTGGTATTCGAATTTCGATGTGAGATCTATGCGCAAACTTTAACCACTATTTTTGCTCCTGCAATGATCATGATCCTTTACCCCACCGCGAAGAAATTTTTCGTCAGTGCTGCTTGCTTCTTCAAGTTTTCACTTCTGGCGGCACTCCTGGAGTGCCACTGTTTTTTTTTCTAGAGCCCCCAATTTTTGTTACTTACAAGTTACCATCTGTCGCAAATCTCAAACAGCTATAGCCTCGATTATAATTACACGTGTATATTTTCCAAGTAGACGCGCGTAGGAGTCGCGGGCTCGATTTTGATGAAAACTAAAACTAGATTTCTGGCTAGAAATATTGAATTTTCAAAAATCCAATGATGCAGTTTTAGTTTTCATCAAAATCGAGCCCGTGACTCCTTTGAGTACTTTTCGCTATTCCTCATAGTTTCGGAATTGGCCATCCACGCCCACTTAAAAAATTCACCCTGTATGACCTAGAACTCAAGCAAGCTTATTCAGACTACAATGTTCCCACTGCTGGAACACAGGACTTTTCTCTGTGAGTAGGGACTGGGCCGTAATCCAGCACGCGGGTTCAGTGCAAAAATTCGAAGACACAATATTTTCCTTCACTGATTTGAGAGCAGTGGTGATGAAATAATTTACACAAAATAAACCTGCCTGGTTCAATTTTATACATTTTCTGTTCCATTTTATTTAGTTGGTGAGTAATTTGGCTAATGTGAATCAGGCATAGCCACTCGTGTTATTTTTTGCTTAAAACTTAGAATTTAATTAAACTTACAGAATATAAACAGCTGCAGCATTCTCTCTATATAATATCTAAAACTACTCATGACTGTTTACAAAAACTATATGACACAAAATGCATTTTGTAAGTAGGAAATGTTGCCTATTTAAAAAAACATGAAGCAATCATATCGAACGTGATGAAGTACGATCGCGTACACAGATTGTCGAGTATAATATTTAATAAACATTATGTTTCTTTTTTCAGTTTCGTTTCGGATCTTATCCCAAACGGCTTTCGACGGTTGCTGAAACTTTTGTTAAACATTAAAAATTTAATAGTGACCATTTGTTAACACCCGGTTTTGAGGTTTTGCAAATGTGGACGTAACTGTACATGACATATACGTTTGATTATTCGAGTAAGTAAAGGTCTTAGTCCTCTTGACTGAATTCAGTCGTCTGAATTTAGTCGTATTTTTATGAAGCAAGGGATTGTTTTTTAATGCTTTTGTGTCCTATGTGACTGTGTGATTGTGAACACATATAATATAATCTATCTCGCTTAATTGTAATAACCGAGAACTCTGGCAAATCATAATAAAAAGTCTGAAGGAAAGAAAGCGAGAAAAGTGGTCTAAAAATGAATTACAGTAAGGGCGCTTTCCGAATTAGCTATAATCGCTCACAGCGCTCACATCATGTCACATGCGTTCCGATTTAGATATTACGATTATGACAGCTGAGAGCTGTCAACAATTCGGAACGCCCGTGAACGCGCTCACAGTGCTTACTCAACGTCAAAGCGATATTATTACAGTATTTCTTTGTATTAACACCACATTTCTTCTTCTTTGGTTAGGTGGCGACTGTCAGCCAGAAGCACAATTTCGAAAATGCCACGTTAGTTTAATTTTAAGTTAAGATGCAAATCAAAACAAAACACACATTGACACATCCTCACACACACACTGTCATTTTTGACAGCGCTCACGGTGATATTATTCTAGGGCATGGTCGGCGTTATCGCAAGATGGCGCATCTCATGACGTCATCTATGACGATTCACGGGACATCGTTATCGCGCTCACGCTAATTCGGTACGGGTTTAAGCACGCTCACATCGATTATTTCCCAAAACGGAACGCAGGGTAAGACAAGACTAATGACTAACTCGTTAAAAGTAGATAAGTATATAAATAAAGGAAGAAGGGAGGAGGCTTTGCTTTGTCTAGAGGACTATACTTACATCTACCTTCGTCGAGTCATCTCTAATCTCTACCAAAGACAAAATTAGCCAGGAAATCACACTAATATTATAAAGGCGAAAGTTTGTGAGTGTGTGTGTTTATATGTTTGTTACTCCTTCACGCTCAAACTGCTGGGCCAATTTTGATAAAAAGGCCGAAACAAACTCAGAGGTCACAATCTCTTTTCAAGTCCAGACAAAATCTTGGTCAGATCATGTGAAGACCATGTAGGTTGGTGGCTGGAATGGTGACGTTTAGAGGAAAGAACCACACAGATTGAGCGGACCTGTCCAGTCACTGCACGCATTTGTCAAAAATCGTGCAGCTCAACTCAGAACTTGAGGAGCTCAACTATTAGAAGAGGCCTAAGCCTGAGGCACACACACCTGAAAATCGAAACATTTCGGAATTTTTTGGTTGCAACGATTATTGTAAATTTTGCTGTCTAGTTTCGGAATATACTTAAAAGGCTTTATTATTAAACTTAATGTGATGTGATGACGCACTTTATATAATACCATGTTTACAATGAACGTGGAATTTTCCTTCGAATACAAATCAACGTTTCCAAATAAACACGGTATTTTGATTGAACATTGAGACACGACTTTTCTTATCGCTGAATAACTTAACGGTAGATTTATGTTTACGAAAACAATTTCGCAAGTGAAGGAAAATATAGCGAGAAAACCGGCAAAATTTAAAGACTTTGTGACAACCACAAACGCGCACTGTACCCGCGTGGTGGATTACGGCTCACTCCCTCTCACTGAGGACGCTGTGTCCCAGCAGTGGGAACATTAAAGACTGATGATTATGCAACCGCACGTCCGTAATTAAAGTAACAATTGAATAATTATAAGAGCAGTGGCGTGGCGTAGCGTGTCTTGGACCGCTGTATCAAAATTATTTGGGGGCTTAATGAAGGGTAAAGATTTCTCACAAAACAAACATAAATGCTTGCATTAAATTAAATAGGTATTTAATTATTATAAGTTATCGCTTCCTCCTAGAAATTGAGCTAGCCAAACAAAAATTAAAATTAAATATAGGTAGGTACACTTTTCTTGGAGCAGTGGTGGCCAAGTGGTAACGGCCCCGACTAAACGGTGAAGGAAAACATCGTGAGGAAACCGGCATGTCCTAGAACCAAAAATTCGAAGACATGTGGCATCTGCCAACCCGCACTGGGCCCGCGTGGTAGATTACGGCCCACTCCCTCTCATCGAGAGGAGGCCTGTGTCCCAGCAGTGGGAACATTATAGGCTGATTATGATGATGATGATGACACTTTTCTTGCCTTTTTTTCGGCAAATTGATTTATTAAATCATCTATAGCTGAAGACGATTTCAGTTTTTCTAAAATTTCTGCCTCTTTAAGCACGTAGGTACCTATGACGGTTTTTTTTATATGTTTTTTTTCCGGGAACTTTGTGGACGACTGCTGGTTGATGGTGCAGCAGGCAGGCCAAAGGGGTGAGAGGGGCAAAGGTGGACGAAGAGACGTAAGCCCGGGGACGGAGAGACGTAAGCGCGGGGAGTTTCATACAAAGAATACTGAACAGCTCGAGTTGATACGGTGCCGTTCCCTTTCCGGTTTGATACGTGTGCGGATATAATTAAGTAATATGCAATAATATATTATTATTATTATGCGATACCTTTACTGTGGCTTTTTGAAACACCGCCACCATGTAGGTAAGTATGTATTTAGAAAACTACACAGAGTAGGTAGAATAGACCCGCTGCAGCTACGGCATAATGTGTAAGGGTAATTCTTCAGGGACAAAATTTTCGATGTCTGTGAGTATATTTCTGTAACCAACTAAAAAAACGGCATGTAATATTTTTTTTTGTACAGTTTAGCTTTATCCCTTACTGGGACAAATGTTTTTTTTTTAATAATTGCTGTCTAGGTACAAAATAAAAATATTTGAAGGTCGTTCTTCTGATTCATATAGCACGTCCGTTTGCCATTTTCCGGAACAAAATGGTCGATGTCGCATTTTCCCTTTGATACATCAATATAAATTATAATTATATCGAAAGGAAATGAATTGTCCTCTTACAAAAAAAATGTGTATTAGTTATAACTACGTTAGTCTGTTTATAAATAAGTAAAAAAGAAGTGTCCGGCGTATAATACTGATTAATGTGGCGTAAGCTGCGCTTGACCGTACTTGGTCGGGTAATAATAATGAGAGTCTGGCTTCCAGCGCGGGGGGAAGCCAGTCGTGCAACGGACGACCTAGAAGGTGGACGTGCGGCTGGTTGGCTTAGATCCGGTGTTACAAAGGAAAATACCTGATTCATCTGTGTTTGGTTCAGGTGGCATCCTGATTACAATGCCTACTTTATAAAATTTATTTTATTGTTTTAAAACTTCAATCTGTGTTTCGTGTGATGCTTTTGGGTTATAGATTCGTGTAGAAAAATGAAAATAATGAAGTCTGTATGTACAGACGCCAGCACATCAAGTTACTACAATCTGTCAGATTTCTTTAATAGATTTTCGACTTTATTGCTAAAATATAAGGTTCAAGGTTGATTGGGAAAATCTGACAGTTTCGGGTAGGTTGACCTGCTGGCGTCCGTACGATGAGTTATGCATGATTGTAGGCAAAATCCTGATTCATCTGTGCCTGATTCGTATGGTCAAAACCCCATATGAATAATAAAATAAATTAGTTTTCCCCTCTCCAGCACGATAGGAGCGCTTTTGTTGCGTAATTCTCCTTGTCCAATTTTTGACCGTGTACAAGTCAGTAGTTTTAATCTTATTTATTATTATTTACTTAGCTATAACCTTTTGAATAATAAAAAAATGACAGAAGTATAATCTTGTTCTAAATATGATACTTTTGATATGTTTTAGTCCTATTTAAGAATTAATAATTATTATTTAGAATTTACATTCATAACTAACGGTGTATTTATTACTTTTTATTTCTGTTTCTGATTAATATGTAACACATTCTGATTCATCTGGGCACAAAATTAATATCTTGAAAACTACTTTATAAAAACGAGTCCCTCATTCAAATATATGTTATTTGGTATACCTATTTTCATATGAACATGTGTTACAGAGCTGAAAGTGAAATTAAATTTTGGCCATATGGATCAGTCAAAGAATCAAATTTCGAAGAACTACCCGTAAACGGCCTGACTAAATTATAAAATATTTATTCCACATTCTAAACTGCAACGGTTAATAAGAACAGCGGATCTTGTGAATTTCGCAATTACTGTCCCTCAGGAAATAAAAATCCATGAACTGAATGAAGTTTAATCAACTTATAGCTGTAATGTCAGAATCATATCCAGATTTTTAGAGATAATTCTCCGACTCTCCTCGTCCAAGTTCTCAAGATTCGACTTCACATGCTTTACCATAGCTGTCATTATTTCTAAGATGTCACGTCTTTTATCTGCTGCGAACTCTTCAAAACTATTCTTCATGTCAGCCCATTCCAAAACATTTGACTCGTTTCTTGGTATCTTTGTGTCCATCAAATCGATGATTTCTAAAAGTGCCAGCGTCGCGTTCACTATACGTTGACGCTTACTGAAATTATGCACTACCATCGGCTTATTTTGATTCGTGATTGTATTCTTTAATATCACAACGATCGCCCTCAAGATGAGAATATCCTGCATTTCAATCTTTTCGATTATTTTTTTCAATTTTTTCTCCGTATGATCCTCTAATACGTCATAGAAGTTCATGTTTTTAACTACCTCTGTAAAAGCATCTATGCCTTGCTTGAATTTTCTGTCGTCACATTTGAGTAATATGGTCAGAATATCGATTAAGAATGCTGAAAAGCCCTGTCCACTGCGACATATACCGAACTTCTTACACGCATGGATTAATTGCAGCTTTTGCTCAATTTCTACAGCTTTTTGGAATATGTTAGCGCTAGCTGCATTCTGCCTGAGTACTCCTTTTTTATCCAAATCTCCCACCATAAAATTCATGAGTCTTCGAAGAATTCTATTAGACATATCAATGGTGTTCAGAACTACTTTTTGTGTCCCTAACCTTGTCTTGATTTTCTGACTACTTGTATCTCTGAGGAATTCTTTGAACTTATCTTCGTAGCTTCTTGAGAGGTGATCAATTTGACTCTTCAAATGGTCCTGGTTAGTCTTTCGTTTAACAGCATCAAACACTTTTAACGTTTGTTTGTATAAGTGGTTGGTAAATTCAGTGATCTTAGCGTCGTCTTTGACTGCGTGTGGGTCCGTGTAGATATCTTCAGTTCTAACTGTTGTTATTCGCGTAGACGTAGATATTTTTGGTTGTGTCTTATTAACTATATTAACAGCATCAAACACTTTTAACGTTTGTTTGTCTAAGTGGTTGGTAAATTCAGTGATCTTAGCGTCGTCTTTGACTGCGTGTGGGTCCGTGTAGATATCTTCAGTTCTAACTGTTGTTATTCGCGTAGACGTAGATATTTTTGGTTGTGTCTTATTAACTATATTACTGGAACTTTCCATAGTTTTACTAACCATTTCCAGTAGTTTGCTTGATATACCTGTCGGAGCTCTGGGATTTACGTAATGATTTTTTATAATATTGATATTGGAGTCATGACTGGATGCCCTATCCTCATCCTTAGGAGCGTGTCTCGTTTTATCTACAAAGCTTGCAGAATTTTCTGAAGAATCACTTGTGTATGAGGATTCATGTGATTGTGTTTCTGGATAATCTCGTTCTTTTGAAATGAATCTTAGTACTTTCTTAGTCTTTTTCGTTGTTTCGGCGTAAATCATTGCGGTAGCCTTTTTTTGTTTTCCGGAGTCGCTGTCAGATGAACTGCTTTCACTACTGGAAGTGTCACTAGCTTTTGTTTTGTGTTTTTCGACAGTGTTCTGAATGACTGCGTTTTCCGGAACTCTGTCTTTTTCTCGTATACGCTTTTTATCAGTGTGTTCTACATCCTTCTGAAGCACTTCTTTGCGATGTTTCGCCGCTTCTTTGCGCAGCCTGTCTTCAAGCACGCGCAGTTGCTCTTCATTCGTTTGCCGACCCACTTCGTTACCATTCTGGTGATGGGAGTGCTTTGCTCCGGATCTGAGGACACGGTACTCATAGCTCCAGTTTTCGCCCAAGTTTATCTGCCCATTTATCTGTAGGCTAACTGCTTTTAACAGGGGAATGGTACCTGGAAAATATTAGGCAGGTACATGAATTAACTCGCTTTCATTAATACTAGGACACACCATACATACCTGAATTCATCTCTAAATAAAAGCGCGCTGTTGGTTTGGGCTAGCCACGTCTTCACGACAGTAACCACCAGAGGGTTAGGCAGATGTGTATATAGTAGGTACACTCACATTTCACCCAGTAGATACAGAATTTCGACGCACAAAATATCGATAAATGCTAACTATTACGATAGGTAAGTACTACAAAATTGCGACGCACCTTACTGCGAAGCCAACTACACTTTGATGCACGTTACCGCGAAGTTCTTCACTGCGATACTACTTGACTTCGATGCACGTTACCGCACCCGAACGCAATAGGCGACGTAGGATGCAAGAGCGAGCGAAGGGCACCCCGAGGTTATTCGCAGTAACGTGCATCGCAATTTTGTAGCATCGTATTAGCATTTACATATCGATATTTGGTGCGCCGATATTCCGGATTCTACTCCATTTCACCAGTTATGTTTAAATCTCATGTAATAGGGGGCGATTGCCATCAACCGGGCACAAATCGGACTGAGAATTTCCAGTTGGAAAAGCCGGAATAAAAAAATAAAAAAACAACCACCAAACAACTAAGTCATATTATCCGGGAGAGGCGTTTGCCTGGCAGTAGGATCATGCAGCATCACAGTAACAGAGTTATTAGATTTTGAACTTTCGACGCTAAGCAGAGTGTTGAAATAGTGTGAACTGTCAAAATGAAACCCATTGCTACAATGATATTCTAAGAGTAAAAAGGTGTATAGGTTATAAGGTGTCAGCAAGTGGCACGTTAAAACGAAGTCAAGTGACTAAGTTGGACCTCAGTGTCTCGTTTCTAGTACACGAGACGACGTACTGTCGCAAATTATATTTGTCTCTTTTTCGCCCGCGATAATTGAATCATGCCATCCAAATGTGATGCTACAATGATATTCTAAGAGTAAAAAGGTGTATAGGTTATAAGGTGTCAGCAAGTGGCACGTTAAAACGAAGTCAAGTGACTAAGTTGGACCTCAGTGTCTCGTTTCTAGTACACGAGACGACGTACTGTCGCAAATTATATTTGTCTCTTTTTCGCCCGCGATAATTGAATCATGCCATCCAAATGTGACGTCTAAACGTAATGTATTGTTTGTGTGCGTTAGTGTGTCGTTTTTGAAGATCGAATGTGGTGTAGGTAAGCTATCTACACCTTTTTACTTATAATATCATTGCTCTGCTACGTGTCACTGACTGGCAGAGCCACCATCAGGGATTTTAATTTTGATAACACAAAAAATTAGTCGCTAATTAGGTAGTCGAAATTTGTCGCCAAATAACAGAATTTGTTGGTCACTGGTTCAAAAGATATAAGGGTTTATATATAGGTGGCCGATCTGGAGAGAGCGAGAAAGAGTGGGGACTGATTCCGACTCATCATAATCAGCCTATAATGTTCCCACTGCTGGGACACAGGCCTCCTCTCTGTGAGAGGGAGTGGGCCGTAATCCACCACGCGGGCCCAGTGCGGGTTGGTAGATGTCACATGTCTTCGAATTTTTGGTTCTAGGGCATGCCGGTTTCCTCACGATGTTTTCCTTCACCGTTTTGAGAGCAGTGGTGATGAAATAATTTACACAAAGTAAAGCGCCTGTCTGGGTTCGAACCTACGACCTACAACTCGTAAGTCGCGGCCGATACCACTGGGCCACCACTGCTCACGCTGGGCCACCACTGCTCACGCGATTCCGACTAATTTGCGACAAAATATGGGAGAAAACAGATCTTCGAAGGTGCCCTAGTTTTTGAGATATAAAAAATGCCGGAGAGACTCTCTCCCTGATCGGCCACCTATAAACCCTTTTATCTTTTGAACCAGTGACCGACAAATTATGATATTTGGCGACAAATTTTTCGACAAATTTTTTGTGTTATCAAAATTTAAATCTCTTCTGCCAGAGTCAGTGGCACCGCAGCATCCTATGATTAAGTTATTTTTGTAGAAAAATAAATTCACTCACATAATATTATACAAAACTTCTGTATACAGTACATTCCATGTCCTTATCGTTACACTTTGAATGACCAATATAATATTTTTACTGTTAGTTTTATTGCAACCAGTTTTAAATGTGTAATCACAATGTTTTTAGGGTTCCGTACCAAAATAGTAAAAACGGAACCCTTATGGTGAGACTAGGTCTGTCTGTCACAGCTGGATATCTCAAGAACTACAGTACTAATGCTATCAACTTGTTTGGAATAGTTTTAGATGACGTTTGCCCAATTATTTTACAAATAAGAAAGAAATAAAAATATAAGAATACGTATATTTTTTGCAACAGGAACTGAAAGGGCCCACCCATTGTTTTTGACTTTTGATGAAAAATGTAAAGAGATGGCGCTGACATAAATCAGCAATATTCTACACCGTAGTGCACAGTGTTAAAATTCTCTGATGAATATAGACCTCGCCGATGAAAATTTAAAAACATGATGGTACGGAACCCTCGGTGCGCGAGTCCGACTCGCTCTTGCCCGGTTAATTTTTTATGCCATGAGATTCTGGTAGACCTATACCTACTGCTGAGCTTTGAGGTCCTGGGTTCGATTCCCAAGTCGAAGAAAGTGATATTGAATTTTTCCATGATAAATTTCTCTTGTGTCTACCTATAGTTCGGAGTTTTTTAGGTAGGTATAAAATAAAACAAAAATCTTTACGAAACATTATAATTATTTTCATATTTACAAAAAATAGTTAACACTAATATAGCCTTAAGCTAACTTACTAAATATTATATTAGCTTAAGATTCCCTAAGCCGTTAGGGCCGAGGCAGACCTGGTGAAGCGCAGCGGAATATCCACCTTACTCTGGTTGAAATAAAGTTGAAAATAAAAGAAGTCCGACAGCGTCAACGCAGATAGCGGTACGCGGTTATTTGTTTTCAACTTTATTTCAAGAGCCACAAGGTTGATATTTGTATGGTAAGGAAAACCGGGCTTTTCTGCGCTTCGCCAAGTCTGTGCCAGCCGATAGAATTCTTAAAATTACACAAGACAATATACAGAACTACTTATTAATTAACTCATTTAGTTTTCACGAAAAGCAATTACAGACATATTTCAATAAGAAAGAGACAAATATAAAGCGCCATCTTTGAATTTTATTTGTAGGGTACTTATAAAATATATTTTTAAACAAAAAAAAAAAAACAATTGAATTCTTTTTCAAATCTCATGTCAACTAATATGATTGGTCTTTGTTATTATTTTGATGAACCAATCAGAACGGCTAAGATGAGATTTGACGGTATACATAATTATTTAACATAGTACAATACGACCGATGTATCTTGGCCGAACTTTGCGCAGAAGGCTGCGCAGTAAGATTTTTTAGGAACATGCGAGAAAGTTCTTAGTGCCTATGTGCAGGCCCGTCAAGTTACGTTGGTCGTATTGTACTGTCTATGGGGGACCGCTCAGTCCACTCCCTCACGAAGAGAGCCTGTGTCCCAGCACTGGGAACATTATAGCCTGACTATGCGAAGAGCAAACGCGCCCTACAACTTTTTATCGCGTGATTATTTTATCGCAGAAATGCAAATGAACGAAATGAATGAATGAATGAATGTATTTTGTAGGAATGATTGTAACTATCCAAAGATGTTATTAACTGTATCGACTGTAACGCATACATATAAAATGTTTACGTAGTTCGTTATTGAGATAAGACTGATGATAGCACAAGTTTAAACCTCTGTGGTTTTTGGTTGCTAGTTTATGAATAGTCCTGTATTCTTTTGTATAAATGATTAAAAAAAAAAAAAATGGTTTATTAAAAAAATGTCGCCGCGATTTACCATTTAAACCAATACGATGCATTTCTGCGACAAAATGTAACTGTATTGTGGAGGTCAGACAGGCAGTTGCTCCATGTAAAATACAGGTGTTCCGCTGCATCCGGTAAAATCCGGTTCGATTGAAAACCGACTCCGACATAACTGGGAAAAAGCCAGGCAGTTGACGATCTACTATAGGATTATTGACATATCTCTTGAATTTTTTTTCTCTTGAGTAATTCGAGTCGGATTCTAAGAATCAACCATACCTACTCATCCAGGATTTAGGTCCAAATACCTAAAAATCCTAAAATACAAAGTTCGTAAAACCGCCATATTGAACGCATGCTTACGTATCGTTCGTACATTCTCGCTAGATAGGTACCTACATTATTCATTGAGAATTACTGTACCAACTTAATATTTCGCCTATTGCATTGAAATAGCATATTAGGTAAATATTCTAACCGCTAATTATCGTGCGTGAGTTAGTTAGGCTAACTTACCTACAACTTATATTCGAACCGCATTCCTTTTGTTTTAATCGCTAAGAATAAAATTATTATTCTAAGTATACCTCTAAAATAATATTTTGTACGCTATAGTTTAAAGAACTGATCCAACATGGAAGATCTTAAAATGAAAGTTAAATGACTTCAAGCTAAAAATCATTCAATCTTTGAACGTTTTTCGGCATTATATGAAACTTCAAAGAAAATAAATACGACTGTTATCGAACTTCGTTCAACCGAAACATTTATGGCAGATACGGAGATTCTCTCAGTCACTCGTCAAGAATTTAGTACCAACTTAGATAAAATAAATACATATTCTTTACAATTAAATCCTGACTCTAAACTAATTGAAAAACGATTTTTTTTTAACGCTTTTATAAGCTTCACTTGTAACTAATAATGTAACAAATCTTAGAAGTCAATTTTAACCTAAGTACTTCTATTTCAACATCTGCCTGCTTTTCCCAACTATGTTCCGGTCGGCTGCCAGTCTAACCGGATGCAGCCGAATACCAGTATTTTACATGGAGCAACTGCCTATCTGAACTCCACAACCAGTGACTGGGTAATACGATACCCCTTGGTAAGACTGGTTGTCAGACTTTCGGGCTACTGACAACCAGTCAACCTACTTCTAATTGTAGTATCGAAATGAAATTTTGTATGTATGACACTATGGAGAGCAGTGTTGGCCAAGTACTACCAGCTGCAGCCCCGACTTACGACATTGTAGGTCGTGAGTACGAACCCAAACAGGCAATCGAATTTGTGTATTTAATTTCACCACCATTGCTCTCAAAACGGTGAATGAAAACATCGTGAGGAAATCTTAGAACCAATAATTCGAAGACTTGCGACATCCACAAACCCGCACTGGGACCGCGTGGTGGATTATGGCCCACTGTATCTCACAGAGAGAAGGCCGGTGTCTCAGCAGTGGGAACATAATAGCCTGATTGTGTATATAATTATATATAGTTCGGATGACAATACTATAATTTGGTATTTTGTAGCTGATCTGCTGATGGAGCCAGGAGATGAAAGGTGGAACTCTTCAGTAGCTTCTAGCAAACCCCTCGAGTTTGGGGTAATTTTAAAATAAGCCTTTAATTAACTAAAAAGTTCCCATGAACACCTTCCGGCTCCATCATCAGATCAGCTCCATGTCATAATAATATTATTGCGTTGTCATTCGATTTACACATACATGCAAATTTTCAGCTCAATCGGAAACCGGGAAGTGGGTCAAATTTAACTTGCAAGATTTGATTACAACACTGAGACAAGGGATTAACTAAATAAAAAAAAAACCGTAAAAGCAAGTATCGTGGCTGCCAAAATGTTACACTACTTTCGGTGTAGCTCTCATTCGCAAAGTTTGCAGAGTTACGTGCGATAAGAAACTTCTGTACCAAAACATCCCGAAAACTTAAACGCTTAATTTCATATTAAATTCTAAATATTTGACAAATCATATTGCAAAACAAGTTGCGCACAGGCATCTTAAAATAGAACTAAAAAAAACATTTAACAAAAATAAAATATTCTAATTTTTTTTATCTGAAACGTAAATTATTCAGAATATTATAGTCTTTTAAAAACAGCACGAATGATATTTTGACGTACAACTCGCAAGGGTTAACTTGAGACTTCGATCGGATGACGTAAACGAGCGGTACTAACGTAGACAGAGTAATCTATAGACTCATGGTATCCGTGTCACCGAAAGGGACAAAAAATTGCAATCTTCATCATACTATCATTTTTAAAGCTTATTACACTGCACCTTACCATTTTCACAGTTGCGCAAATGTACTATTATTGAATTATGCACGAAAATGATCTTATTTTCCGTTTAATCGCGGTGTAGTTTTTATTATTTCATTAATAAACGTCAAACTTGTTGTGCACATTGATGTGCTTAGCCGACACGCAGTAAGGGACATAAATATTCTTACTCTGTCACTTTTCTTTGCTTGTGACGTTATTATGTTTCTCTTTTTCTTGTGCGAATGAAAGAGAAGATATGCAGCAGTCTATAGTTTACTCTGTCTACGGGTACTAAGGCGTCAATGGCGAGCGCGGTAACAGCGCGGGGGGCGGGAGGTTCCGCTCAGGTCTCGTCCAAGGTATAGTCCAAGAGCTAGTCGTAGAGTTTTTTTGTGAACTCTTCGATGGTGGCCCTGCCAGAGTCAGTGACACTAAGCGGGATTGTCCGAAAGGGTTACCGCTGCCCCGGAACATAAAGGGCTAAGGAAGGAACACGGGTGGGTTTTAGTCAGTAAGAGTCTGACACTCCCTTCCGCTACACCCAGAGCGGGAGGGGTCATTCGATGATATCCCATCCGCAAAAAAAAAAAAAAGTGATACCGCCGTGTGTAGGCACGATCGTCAGTGTTGTATGGAGCACTATGGAAGCTTGTATACGGACATGTGTTTTCTGCGGCGCCGTTTACCGTAAAGACCGTGACATGTAAAGGGGCTAATAGAGTATGGAAGAAAAATACATGTTGCGCCGATCCAAATTAGGTTAAGAGCAGGAGAATGATGAAATAACTATTGAAGGAGGCAAATGTTTAACTTTTCGACTACTTGCACTAAAACCAGAAATATGTACTTCTTACGGCAGATTTTTTCAACGCCAGATAACTTTATCGGAGGAATAATTTTGAATTTTTGACAGTTCTTCCATACAAAAACTGTCAGAAATCAATTTTTGACATTCTTCCATACAAAAAACTGTCAGACGTCAATTTTATTCCACGAACAAAAATTATCTGTCAAATGTAAAATCAGCCCTTAATCGTTCAATGCTTATATAGAGGTATGAGGAACAGGGTGTAAAGTTCAATCATACTATATGAAAAGGGAGGATCCTCCGACCAGACGGGTGTTGTGTCTGGTGGGCAACTGCCCGATGATTCATGTCGGGCCGTTGTATCTATGCTAGTTGCGCGGTAAACTCTGCTTGCGCGATGCAGGATTTGCGTGACGTCAGTATGACGCGTTGTTCGCATGTTGCGTTGTAGATACCGCTACACTTATTTAGAGCACAAATTCAGAATTGCTTGAATTTTCGTCATTTAATTTAAGCGCAAAACACATTGTAACAAAAAAAAAACATTTGAGAATTACAATCGCCCTCACAATTTTTGAGGAATAGCCAAATACTGACAACTTTTACTCAATAACTACAATGCGACCGATGAGAGTATGGGCTCTTGACACCTGTCAGTTTGTGTGTCTTTTCAACATAGGCGCCACAGACAGCCCCCTTTGCAGGGGCTGCCTTGACGACGAGGAATCAGTCGCCCACGTCATCCTGGAATGCGAGGCCGTGGCTTCTCAACGTGCAGAAATCCTCGGAACAATGAGGTCGCTCCGCGAAGCCTGCGAAGCTCCCAGGAAGCTTCTGTGCTTTTGGGCGGAGCTAAGCTGGCTCTGTTAGCCATAGTCTTGTGTAGTTCGTGAACGATGAACGAATAGGAGCCGTATCTTCGCACTGTACTAAAAGAAACGTTTCCGAACGCTGACTTGTAACCGGTCTAATAGGTCAAATAGCTCTTTTCGAACTCGTACATCGCCCGAACGAGAAAATGAAATACAGTCTCTGATTGTTTGAGATAAACGTTATACGTTTTCATTCGATGTCTGTGAATGAATGAGAACGAGAGAGAATAGCGGACGAATGACGATGCTACCCGAACCCGACTGACCGAATTCGCAAGAATGAGGTGAGATGCGCGTTATTTCAATGCCTTAGTGTCTATTTTAGCTTATCGCCCAAATTGCTCTATGGAAATGCTTACCGAGAGCGAAGACCGAATAGAGCTATTAGAACTAATAGAATGAACTAGTTCACTGTCCGAAATGAACTAGTACGGAGCGATCTTTAAAACGACCGAGCAGGCACAAGACTAGTTAGCCAAAATCCCCTCGCACAACGGACCGAATGGGAGTCTAGGCCGCGTTTCCACTGACGCGGAGCTGGGCGGAGAGGAGCGGAGACGAGCAGAAATCGCCAATCACAATGGTTGAAATCCTCATCGCGTCACTCGTGTAATCTGTGATTGGACGATTCCTGCACGTCTCTGCTCCGCTCCGCCCAGCTCCGCTTCAGTGGAAACGCACCCAGGCCCGGACTCCACTGAAGCGGAGCGGAGCGGATATGTGCAAGAATCGTCCAATCACAGGCGAGACGAGTGACGCGATGAGGATTTCAACCATTCTGATTGGTCGATTCCTGGACGTCTCCGCTCCGCTCCGCTTCAGTGGAGTCCGGGCCTATGTGCGAAAAAGGGAGTCCTATAATCATCATCACCTGTCAGTTTCATACAAACGAATACGTGTTTCGCGAATTTGATCTTTACTAGCTCCGTTCCCCGACCCACCCCGTCGTATCGCATCGTCGTTTTCGCTTGGCTTTCTTTCGGACTTTTTTTTCGTTTTTGCCCAGCTCCTTAGGATCTTTAGCATGATGTTATATAGCCTACAGCCTTCCTCAAGAATTGGGTTATCAAATGCAAACGAAAAGATTTTTTTTGTTCTGGATATTACTCCCTACATACCTCTTTATAGTATTAGTATAGACTAGAATTGTCGCACTAACAGGTGTTCAGAAAGGAATCTTCTCGTCGGCCACAATTTAATTAAACTTTAACTCAAGCATCAAAATTAAATTCCTCAGGAATCATATCCATATCACTACTTTTAGCCGTAATTAAATCTTCTAACGCCATTTTCTCATTAATCTGTTCTCGAGAAATATCTTTAATCTGTTCCCGAGAATTATCATTAATCTGTTCCCGAGAATTATCATTAATCTGTTCCCGAGAATTATCATTAATCTGTTCTCGAGAATTATCATTAATCTGTTCTCGAGAATTATCATTAATCTTTTCCCGAGAATGATCATTCTCCCCGATTTGAGCGTCCAAGGCTTCCATGAGCCTAGAATCCTCCAATTCTTCAGATTCTGTTGAAACTTTACCGTTCCCACTATTCACTATGACACTGATGGCGTTTGTATAGTCATTCTCATTAACGTCATTATTAGTCTGACTATTGTCATTAACGTCATTATTAGTCTGACTATTGTCATTAATTTTTAATCGCGAAGTCGAGTCTTGACTAACATTATCGACTGAGAATTCATTTGACTGAGATTTATTTTCATCGATATCAGTATTCTGTTCCGTTAGTGATGTAGCGTTATCGATAGTTTCTTTGTCGCCTACATCATTATCGTTGAGCAAGCTTTCGCTGTCACAACTAACAGGATTAGAATCTTGATTATCGCCAAAATCTATTTTGTGATTGTTTTCGTCATTTTCTGCATTAAGACCGTCATTTTGATTCTCATCTCTGCTAACAGATGACAAAGTTTCATTTACTTTAGACCCACTATTGTTTTTACTGAATACCACACCGTCATCATAATCAAAGCTAAAATTATTAAGATTACCATTATTATCATTATCTATACGCGATTTTTCGTCATTATTATCCTTAATATTACTACTTAAATTATTATTTGAACCTTCCGTATCATTGCGCAAACTATTAAAGTTTTCAGAAGCACTATTAACGTCTTGTTTTGACACTTCATCGTCACACGAATCATTTTTCTCATTAGTACTGTCAATCACACCACTTAATTTATCATTTTGTGCTTTTTGATAATTTTTCTCTGAACTATCATTGTCAGCTATACTGACATCGTCAGTTTTTTTCTCGTTGACAGCATCTTTGTCACTATCATTTTCTTTCCCATCATCAACATTAACATCTTTGTCATCACTGACATCCATACTTTTGTCTTTATCACCCTTCCGACTTTCATCACCATCCTTCTGACTCTGGTCATCAAACTCATCATCATCACCCAAATTATGTATGATATTATTAATATCTCTCGTCACATCATCTTCTGTCTCATTCAGAAGCGAATCAAACATACTCTTCTCTTGTTTCATTCTTCTTTTCTTCTTAGGCACTTTACCCAAGCATTTTTTAGAGAAGAGAGTTTTTAGAGTGAGATTGGCTAGGGTGTCAATCTTCTTCTTGGGATTCAGAACGGAACTGCATGTTACTTCTCCGTCGGATTCACTGTCTTCAGAGTCCCAGTGAACGTAGTCTTCTGCTATATAGAATTCGTCTTTAATTTCGTCTTTTATGTTCACCATTCGGTCGAGCTCGTCAGGATCGGATTTGATTCGAAGACGAGAGACTGAGGATATGTATGGGTACACGCAGTTTCTGTCCAGGCCGAAGTCCTGTGGAAGAGGGAATTTTATTAGTTTTATTTTTTATTTAAAATGGGTTTGCTCTTGACTCTAGTCTAGGTCAGAGTTGACAGAGACAAAGATGTTATTTACAAAATTTTTGGAGATCCCGGTGGGTTATTTTTTATATTTTTAAATCTTTTTATAACACTGTGTGACTTAAACCCGCTCTTAAGAGCGTTTACGCCGTACGGCATTTCATACAAACTTTCAAGCCCTTATTTTCGAAATGAGTGAGCCGATTTTTTTAAACGCCATTGTCACATATGCGTGACAAGCAAGCGCGTGCCCTGTACGCCAGTCGTGTGTCGCCTATGCTATTACGAGCGACACAAATATGTGACAAAAAATGCGGTGCACTTTATCACGAAATAAACAATTAAATCATTACTTTTGTGTGTTTTTAAATGTATACCTTAAATATTTAAAATTGTGGCTTGGCGTGGAGGGCACGCGCGTGCGTTTATGCTCTGGCGTTCAAAAGGTTAAACTTCATACGCTTCAGCAGGATACAAAGGTCTAAACAGTTAGTAAAGAACAGTTTCGAAATGTCTCATTTAAAAAAAGATCAACTGGAAATCTGTTTCCATGGAACATTTAAAATCGGTCTAATTTGGCTGTAACACTATTTTTCGAAAATGTTCTCTACTAACTTTTTAGACCTTTGTATCCTGCTTATGCGTATGAAGTGTCATTAAAATCGGTTCATTCATTTCGAAAAATAAGGGCTTGAAAGCTTGTATGAAATGCCGTACGGCGTAAACAGGATGTCAGCTACCTCCATAAAACATTTTTGATAACATTTTGTATGGAGGTAGCTGACACCCTGGATTAACATATAGGCTACTTTTTATCCCGATATTCCCACGGGTTCAAAACTTATGCGAGTGAAACCGCGAGGCGCAGCTAGTAGAGATAAAAAAAAATTATTAAAAAAAATAAAAAAACCCGACTGCGGTAAAAAACAAGTTAAAAGAACTGAAAAGCTAAAAACAAGCCCATTTTAAATTAAATAAAAGTTGGAAGCAGGCGGGACCCATACCATTTTTATTATATTTTCAAATTCAAATGGGTCCCGCCTGCTTCCAACTTTTATTTAATTTAAAATGGGCTTGTTTTTAGCTTTTCAGTTCTTTTAACTTGTTTTTTACCGCAGTCGGGTTTTTTATTTTTTTTAATAATTTTTTTATTTCCAGCTTTTTAGTTTACAAAATTAAATGTGAAATATTTCGCTGACGATTTAGTTCTTGGTACGTGTTTTTTACGATTTGTCACTTCGAATTACTTTTAACCATATAAGTTGTTTATATTATTGTAATCGTCTTTTAAAGCCCTTTATTTTGATACCCCACTCGATAGGTTTTGAAAAAAAAAAATTTTTTTGAAGACATACATACATAGTAGTCGCCATATTGAATTTTCACTAACGTCATGTCTTTAGTGCCACTCGCCGGACTAAGAGGAATCGATTGACGTGTGAATCATAAAAATTGGCCCAGGCGTTTGGTCTGTATAGTGCTTCAAAGGAACATACAAACATACATACATAGGCTGATGAACACATTACCACTCCTTTGCGTTGCGCAGTCGGGTAAAAAGTATATATAGTGGCACTTACCGCTGTGACATTGGACACATCATAGTGTTCTTGTCTATGGTTCGACAGTAAGGGATCGCAGCGGGACACTCGGATCTGTATTGGCTTTAACTTGCCTAGTAACACTGGATCTACTGTAAATTCTCCTGTGAAAGAGATAATGATGATATATTTCATAGTAATAACACATCCATACATACACGCGCTGCGTGTCGCGGGTTCGATTCCCGCACGGAACAAATATTTGTATGACCTACAAGTAGTTGTTCCGGGTCTGGCTGTTTGTGTATGTGAGTTTATATGTTTGTAAACGCACCCACAGTACAGGAGAAATTCCTAGGGTGAGGTAACGTTTAAAAGAAAAGTTGAACCATGAATTCAGCGCATAATTCTAGACAGAAAAATTTTGGTCGGTTATTTAAAAAAAACGGTCAAGTGCAAGGCGCACCGACGCACAGTGGTCTGAAAATCGAGCTCCATACTCATAGAAACTTACAATTCAGGAATTAAAAAAAAAAAATTGTAATGTCTCTGGTACACCTCCCTATATGTGATATTAACGTATGGATGGTAGTAGCAGCTCCACGCGTGAGAAAAAAAAGTTTTGGTTTTTTTTTGTATGGGAGAAAACACAAAAAGTACATTTTTTTGAAATTGAATGGAACTGAAGGGCTGGTGCTCACACGACTTATTATACCATACAAGGCGATCAAGATGACATCCAATTCATACACCTTTGGGTGCCGCTTTGCGCGTAGCAAAGTTTTGAAATTTTGAATTTTCGACATGTTATTTTTCAAATATTTGACGTGTTTAAATGAAGTTGCTGATCGATTTACTTATAATATTATTAGTTTATAGCCTACTAATGACTTTTATGATGAGAATAATTAAAAAATAATATTGATTAAATAATATTTTTTTTACAAAAGTGCATTCCAAGAACTAAGTAACTCATTTGTTAATCACCGTTGAGTTATAATTAGATACTTATGACATGAGCATTAACCAGTTTTTTTTTTTTTTTTTAAGACCTTGCCCCACACTAGGAATTTCTCCTGTATTGTGGGTGCGTTTACAAACATTTAAAGACACATACACAAACAGCCAGACCCGGAACAACTACTTGTAGGTCATACAAATATTTGTTCCGTGCGGGAATCGAACCCGCGACACGCAGCGCAGCAGTCAATCGCTTAACCACTGCGCCAACCGTGCCGTCAGAGTTAAGCTCTAGTGGGGTCAAATGGGGCTCTAGTGACAATAAAATTAATTGTCTGTAATTGATGTACCTAATTAGAGAATAGCGAACGTTAAGTTGAGGGTAGTTGTATAAAAACAGGACCTTTAAGCTTAATTTTATTAGTAGCTCTCAGCACTTGTGCGCGCCAACTTTTTACGTTCTATTTGTGAATAAAAAGCCAATGTTTACTTATACGAAGACAATTTATTTTAATGTAGGTACACGCTGAGGTCATTTTTTTACGGAGAATCTTGACACTGCGATTCAGCGGAGAGTGCTAAATGAACAACGCCATCTATCGAGACATTAGGAACTAAAATCGTTAAACGTATCAACCTAAACGTAAAATTGTACAACCCTCATTAACGTTCGCTATTCTCTAATTAGGTACATAAATTACAGACAATTAATTTTATTGTCACTAGAGCCCCATTTGACCTCACTAGATGCTAATTTTCTTGTCATTAGTATCTAAATATAACTCAACGGTGATAGCAAATGAGTTACTTATTTCTTGGAATGCACTTTTGTAAAAAAATAGCATTTAATCAATATTATTTTTTAATTATTCTCATCTTAAAAGTCATTATTAAGCTATAAACTAACGATATTATAAGTAAATCGATCAGCAACTTCATTTAAACACGTCAAATATTTGAAAAATAACATGTCGAAAATTCAAAATTTCAAAACTTTGCTACGCGCAAAGCGGCACCCAAAGGTGTATGAATTGGATGTCATCTTGATCGCCTTGTATGGTATAATAAGTCGTGTGAGCACCAGCCCTTCAGTTCCATTCAATTTAAAAAAAATGTACTTTTTGTGTTTTCTCCCATACAAAAAAAACCCAAAACTTTTTTTTCTCACGCGTGGAGCTGCTACTACCATCCATACGTTAATATCACATATAGGGAGGTATACCAGAGACATTACAATTTTTTTTTTTTAATTCCTGACTTGTAAGTTTCTATGAGTATGGAGCTCGATTTTCAGACCACTGTGCGACGTAGATATGTAAATAGTTTATCACGGGATTTTTTTTTAACGCAAATTTACGGTTTTCGGATATTTTCCTTTACTTGTGCTACATGACATTGATTTATCATTTATCAGAATAGCGTAACACACGAAACTTTACCGATATCCTATTTACAGAAAAAAAATAATTTCATTTACCTTTTTTCTTCGCAGTGCAGCTTTGTTCATGCTTCTTTAAATTCTTCAACAGCGCGTAACTTTTTTTGCATTTACCGCATTTACCTGCAACAAAAAAAGGAAAAATTAAAAAAAAAAAAAAAACAGTGGCACTCCGGGAGCGCCGATAGAAGTGAAAAACAGAATACTTTGCCATCACTCACTGACGTATCGGATATACAATAAAACCGAGTACATCCCGAGGACAGCCGAAAACATCAGAATGTAGCGCGGTGTCGGTACCAGTGTCGAGAGTTCAATGGTTTTTTTCCCATCTCAAAAAATGCCGAACGCGCCTAAAGAAGTTTTCACTCCAAAAATGCCCCACCTTACTGTAACAAAGAACTGACCAAGTGGTTGTGGTTACCACGTGTACAAACTCGGTGTGAATGTGTGCGTAAGCGCAGGAGCTCACGGTACTGTAGAGGCTGGCTCTGTAATCCGACCTTAAAGTAATACAGGGGGTCTACTCCGAAGCGGTTAACCACCGTATCGGCCGAAAGTTCGGTCATTTTCTACTACCTTTCATTTCCTATATTGACTATAGGTCCCGACCAAACTGTGCCAATCCGAACCTTTTTAGAACCCTTGCCCTTTTTTTTTTTTATTAAATTCGTAGTAGGACAACAATATTCGAATCAGAAAATGACCGAACATTCGGCCGACACGACAATCAACCACTTCGGAGTAGACCCCCTGGCTGGCGATCTTTTGAGCAATAAAGTTTTATTATTATTAGTATATTCCCCCCTTGTATAGTTTATGCCGCCACTCACCTCCAGGTCTATGGTCTTCTCCCAGACACTTGTGTTCATCGAGCAGTTTGTTGGTCGCGAATAGATGCCAGCACACGTCGCATTTGACGTCGGGGACCTCGTCGAACGGTATGCACGTGTTGTTGTCGAAATGCCTGCAAAAATTAATAACAAATAAACATAATCACACTAATGTTATAAAGGCGAAAGTTTGTGTGTGTGTTTATATGTTTGTTGCTTCTTCATGCTCAAACGGCTGGACCAATTTTGATAAAATTTGGAGGAGGTAGCTGACACCCTGGATTAACCTATAGGCTACGTTTTATCCCGATATTCCCACGGGATCGACACTTATGCGGGTGAAACCGCGGGGCGCAGCTAGTATAATATCACACCCAGGGTTTGGAAACGGTAATAAAAGTACAGGGTTTATCACAAAGACTTCTAACACTACTGTTACATGTCGTCTCTCGCATGATTAAACGTCCTATCTCGTATTCAGGGTTCCGTACCCAAAAGGTAAAAAAGGGACCTTATTACAAAATTCCACTGTCCGTCTGTCTGTCACCAGGCTGTATCTCATGAACCGCGATAGCTAGACAGTTGAAATTTTCACAGATGATGTAGTTCTGTTGCCGCTATAACAACAAATACTAAAAACAGAATAAAATAAACATTTAAGGGGGCTCCCATCATACAACAAACGTGTTTTTTTTTCAACGTTTTTGCCTTGTGGTACGGAACCCTTCGTGTGCGAGTCCGACTCGCACTTGGCCAGTGTTTTTACTGATCTCAGTCAGGACAACACTCCTCCATACGTGATTCTTTACATTTTTCACTAACCGTCGTACCTCTACGTTATTTGGATCTCAAATTAAAACCATTTTGAAAGGCAACACAATGTAAAGAATCACGAATAGAATAATGTAGCCGTCACAACTCAAATCAGCTAAAAAATGAGATAAATCTTTTAGTCATGCGAGCGACGATACGTGTGCGAGTGCTATGTAGGTGAGCGGGCTGCGGCCCGACCCCGCCCGCGCCGGGGAGTTACTTACCATAACCATAATCAGCCTATAATGTTCCCACTGCTGGGACACAGGCCTCCTCTCAATGAGAGGGAGTGGGCCGTAATCCACCACGCGGGCCCAGTATGGGTTGGTGGATGTCACATGTCTTCGAATTTTTGGTTCTAGGACATGCCGGTTTCCTCACGATGTTTTCCTTCACCGTTTTGAGAGCAGTGGTGATGAAATAATTTACACAAAGTAAAGCGCCTGTCTGGGTTCGAACCTACGACCTACAACTCGTAAGTCGTGTCCGTGACCACTGGGCCACCACTGCTCTCTCTCTGGGAGTTACTTATGATAAAAATATTATTATTAGCCTGTGATGTCCCACTGCAGGGCAAAGGCCTCCCTACTCTCTTTCCACTTCTCTCTGTTCAAAGCTGCTAAGGACCAGTTCTTGTTGAAGGAGTCCAGTTTATCCCGCCACCTCCGTCTGGGCCTGCCACGATGTCGTTTGCCATTAAGAAGGGCCCATTGGGTCGTAAGTTTGGCCCATTGTTCGTCTGACATGCGGCAGATGTGTCCAGCCCAGTTCTTACGGTGTACAGATGTAAGTTTCCTCGATGGTACTTAACAACTACAAAAAGATTACATTCGTCTACTCACTCGTCATAAGCTGAGAGATGTATGAAGTCGGCCTCACATCTTCGACAGGTGTAGGGATTAGATTTGTTTCTGTGCTGCCTGTGATGCGTCGACGTTTCCTCTGCCGACACGAACCACAACCCACAGGGGTTGCACGCCAACCTGCAATCAAGACAAGCAGTGTTTTTACAGACTTCAAAAAAACCGGCCCAGTGCGAGTCGGACTCGCACACGAAGGGTTCCGTACCACAAGGCAAAAACGCCGAAAAAAACACGTTTGTTGTATGGGAGCCCCCCTTAAATATTTATTTTATTGTTTTTAGTGTTTGTTGATAAAGTGGCAACAGAAATACATCATCTGTGAAAATTTCAACTGTCTAGCTACCACGGTTCATGAGATACTGCCTGGTGACAGACAGACAGACGGACAGTGGAGTCTTAGTGGGGTCCCGGTTTTACCCTTTGGATACGGAACCCTAAAAAGGAGGTTATCAATTCGACACGTATGTATGTAATATTATTGGAACTGCATTATATTCACATACATGACAATCTATTAGGGCTTTCAAACAAATATACAAAATTTTATATATGTATGTTTGTCCACGCATTTCTCTGCAACTATTAATCGGATCGTGAACATTTTTTTTATTGGCTTACATTTACTTCAACTTAAGGAACAGTGCAAGCTTCATCAAAATCTATTCAGTAATTTTCAAGATATGGACTAATACGTGTAAGTGTGACGGCCTGGCTTATTGATACGAGCTACGGGTGTAGTGTCAAAGGGAAAACATCTCAAAACCTTGGTCCAATTCTAGTGCAATATTTACAACAAAACTATTACCTACTTATTAGCTTGAAGCGCAGGTTCAACCTAGTTATAATGTGTTTAGCATAATCAGTCTATAATGTTCGTATCGATCGATCGTAGCCGACAGTACGCTGCGACACGCGATCGTAGCAGACAGTACGCTGCGACGCGCGATCGTAGCCGACAGTACGCTGCGACGCGCGATCGTAGCCGACAGTACGCTGCGACGCGCGATCGTAGCCGACAGTACGCTGCGACGCGCGATCGTCGTAGCCGACAGTACGCTGCGACGCGCGATCGTAGCCGACAGTACGCTGCGACGCGCGATCGTAGCCGACAGTACGCTGCGACGCGCGATCGTAGCCGACAGTACGCTGCGACGCGCGATCGTAGCCAACAATACAACCATTATCAAAAATTAGAACACGTCAACACGGTAGGAATGAAACTATTTGACTAGGCGTAGAAACGGATACGTTCGCAAGCGACGTACGGAGCCGATCGTATGCGTCGACATGCTACCGGACGCGATCGGCTGTCGCCGCATGCGTTCCGATCCGATGCGATGCGATCCGTTTGGTGGAAATCAACCCTAAACATCACCAATGTTTATGAGTATAACATAAAGTACTCACCTCGGACTAGTAAACCCAACAGAATGCACTTTCATATGACTCATGTATCCTTGCGAGTTCTTGTTGGCCTGCCCGCACACCGCACACTTGTACAAGCGAGTTGGTGAGAGCATTCGCTTCGGTGATATTTTTGGTGATTTCGCCTGCGTTGCGGTGACACGTGGTGACGATTTCGGTGACGACTTTGGAGTTGGTGGTTGTGGTTTTGTTTGAATCCTAAAAAAAAAAAAATCTTATACAGCCGCATTTCAAAAGGCCTTGTTTTTGATAACGGCTAGCCGTAATGTAATATGGCGGATTATACAATCCGACTGCGGCGACATAGATACCGCTACAGATTACTAAGTCACAGAAAAGTGTGACTTAGGGCTCCCGCGCACTAGGCAGCCTGGCTGCGGCAGCCAGTTGAACATTAATGGGAAATTGCGGAGTTCGTGGCTGCTTAGTGCGCGGGCTCCCATACACCGTCATATGTTCGACAGGCTGCCGCAGCCAGGCTGCCTAGTGCGCGAGGGGCCTTAAGCGCACTACACACCAAAGCCGGCGGCATATGTCGGCAACATTTTGCCGGCGGGCTAGGTTGGCGGCTTCAGTCATTGCAAGTCGTAAAACTTTGCCGGCGGCATGTCGGCGGCTCGACATCAGAAAAGTCGCAAAAACAAAAATACTAGCACGTCACTACAGCTCAAATGTCGCCGGGCAACTGAGCGCTTGCATACACTCCGACGTGTCGGCGGGCAACACGCGCGCGCGAATGTTGCCGACATGCTTCTTTCAACATAAGCCGGCGGTTGTGTCGGCGGGCTGTGTCGGCGGGTCGCTTAGCTTTAAGTGCTGGTTTACGTCACACAGTGCTATAAATATCAATAGAGATTTACTAACTCCTTAGGGTCAGTGCGCGTCGCGTCGCGTCTCGGTGTGAACTGACCCTTAATAGTACATACTTGACTCTTTTCGGCGTCTCCAATTTAACAGGCTCCTTGTCTCTGGAGCGCTTCAGCCGCGGCGTCAGCAACGTATTGTCCTCATTCCGGACTGGATTCTGGAATTGGTGACAATTATCATGAAATTTTTGACATTACTGGCGAAATGTGGATGTTCTTTACATCGCGGGTTCGATTCCCGCACGGAACAAATATTTGTATGACCTACATGTTCCGTCGTCGGTGGTGTCGTCGGTGATGTTCCGGGTCTGGCTGTTTGTGTATGTGAGTTTAAATGTTTGTAAACGCACCCACAATACAGGAGAAATTCCTAGTGGGGCAACGTTTAAAAAAAAAAAAAACAAACAAAAAACGTGTTTCTTTCGGCGTTTTTGCCTTGTGGTACGGAACCCTTCGTGTGCGAGTCCGACTCGCACTTGGCCAGTTTTTTCTATCGTATCAAATTAGTTGTATTATGTTTTCAACATACAATCTAACTAGCATTTATATCCTGAAGAACATAATAATACATTTTTCTGATTTTGTTTACTGTAGTCGGTCATATACTTTTAGGCATTATAAAAGTTGCGTTTTTTGCGTTAAGGTCCTGTAGTCCCCTTAAGTTGGAATTGGCCTTAAGACCAGGCACTCTAAAATAATTTCCACGCAAGCTCCGCCCCATGAATGCACTAAGGAACCGGTTAGGCCGTTATACAGTGCTAGAATGTCTCACCGATGGTGGCGCGTGTGTTGGATCATTCGGTTCCCTACAAAATGGTCGAGCTGGATGGTGCTGATCCACGCGTCATGTTCGTGAACGGGCGCCGTCGGTTGTGACTGGTCATCTCTTAACTGCCAAGGCTTTTTTTTAAATCTTATGTCTTGAATTGTTTCTTAATTTCTGCCTTTTTTACATTGTTCTCACATATAGAAGCAACAAGAATAATGTACCCAGGATTTTGTAATATCTTGATTTAAAAGAGTGTCCATGGAGTTTCTTGCCCGTTCTTTTCCATAGAGATCTACGCTTTGGAATGGGCAACTAGCTTCAACTTTCTGACTAACTGACAGACTATTTAATTTTGACAATTCAAAAGTGCCTGTACAAGGTTTAATTGAAATAAATGATTTGAGTTTGAGACGCTAACAGATCAGTAATAAAGCTGAATACCGTGTGCGCTCTTTGATCGCGTTCGGGCACGAAACTAAATGTCGTAAGTCTTAATTCTTATTTCGTTTATAACTAAAGTAATAATTGATCTAGAGAAAAAAATTCTTGTGGCTGGATAGTAAACTATGTTTTCTTACTGTGAACATTTATTTTAGGCATAAAGGCGGAGCAATCTTGAAAAAAAATGTAATAATCTTTAATAAAAAGTAATTAAAAAAAAATAAACCGACTTCAAAAAGAAATGAACTCAAAATTATGAAATAACTTTAATTTCGGAAGTCGGTGTCTTGGGATCTGTATTTTAGTTTTAGTTTTTTGCCACCGACTTCCGAAATTAAAGTTATTTCATAATTTTGAGTTCATTTCTTTTTGAAGTCGGTTTAATTTTTTTAAATTACTTTTTATTTGGTAATTTTTAGTTGTTGCACTAGAATTTGACCAAGGTTTTGAGATGTTTTCGCTTTGACACTACACCCGTAGCTCGTATCAATAAGCCAGGCCGTCACACTTTCACGTTTTAGTCCATATCTTGAAAATTACTGAATCGATTTTGATGAAACTTGCACTGTTCCCTAAGTTGAAGTAAATGTAAGCCAATAAAAAAAGAATGGTCACGATCCGATTAATAGTTACGGAGATATGCGTGGACAAACATACATACATACATACATACGTCTATAAAATTTTGTATATTTGTTTGGAAGCCCTAATAGATTGTCATATGTGAATATAATGCAATTCCAATAATATTACATACATACGTATCGAATTGATAACCTCCTTTTTTTTGAAGTCGGTAAAAAAGACATGATTTTCGAATAAAAAACGTATCGAGCGAAAATGTTACAAGTACGTAACTGTCTTGTACATGGAAAGAAAAAGATTCAATAAATCATATACTAAAGTTCCATTTTGATTGTATGTGTGACTGTTTCAGAATATTAATGCAAATTAACATATCATTTCGGGAGCCTCCTCTTCAGGCGAAAGCGCCAGGGTAGCCCGCTAAATTCAATTTTTTTTACGTTTTTTGCAATTTGCTGGTCAGTATTAAGTTGTACGTTGATTAAAAAATGATTCGCGGCGGTAACGAATCTGTATTTACAGAATTATAATCATTAAAGTCATTAACACAACTCCCTTTGACCATGTAATCCCCAAGAATGGCTATTTCATGAAATCTTGACATTTGGGGATTACACTAAGTTCACAAGTTGTATTACTGATTGTAATGATTATAATTCTGTAAATAAATATTTGTTACGACCGCGAATCATATTTTAATCAACGTACAACTTAATACTGACCAGCAAATTGCAAAAACCTTAAGAAATTTTGAATTTCGCGGGCTACCTTTGAGCTTTCCCCTTAAATGTAATGATATCATTAAAATATATTTAGTTCGGAGCGTGAAGCGGTTGGCGCTGTTTATTTTGAAGTTTCGAGCTGTCAGAACACGATGACCGATGTCACTCGGTTTTGACGTTTAAGCAATAGAGCTTAGTTCGGAAATCGCCTCAAGCGTCAAGCGAATCGCTTGAGTGAGCTCGCGACTGGGTTGGCAACACTGGTTTTGGTATTACTGAGGTTGGTAGCATTGTTTTGGAGGGAACGGAGAAAAGCTAGCCAACAGAACGACAAAACGAAACACGTGCTCCCCGGAGTTTCCCGGGATGGGAGGAGTTTTATGATGGAAATTGGAAAAGAGGAGCGGTGAGAACTCCGTTAGAGGAGAGAGTTTCCTTGAGGGACAGTGAACGGAGGTCAACTTTGTTAGCCAGCCCGGTAACGACCTCGCTGCGTATATGGATGTGTCGTGTACCTACAGTGTATAATTTGCTAGTGTGTTAATTGTTCATGAAATTATAATCTGATTTAAACTGCAAACCGTTTTTCCATTGCGCAATAACCAACACTACCCACAGTACGCCCACTGTAATGTATACATATGTGATGATTAGCGAGGATTCAATTGTTCGTAAATTATAATCATCATCATCATCACATCATCGTCATCACATCATCATCATCGCATCATCATCATCATCACCTCACCATCATCACATCATCGTCATCATTATCATCAATCATCATCATCGTCATCATTATCATCAATCATCATCATCGCATCATCATCACCTCACCATCATCACATCATCGTCATCATTATCATCAATCATCATCATCGTCATCATTATCATCAATCATCATCATCGCATCATCATCACCTCACCATCATCACATCATCGTCATCATTATCATCAATCATCATCATCGCATCATCATCATCATCACCTCACCATCATCACATCATCGTCATCATTATCATCACATCATCGTCATCGTCATCATCATCTTGTATCATAATTTTGTAAATACATATTTGTTACGGCCACGAATCATATTTTGTTCAACATACAAGCTGACACTGACCTGAAAATTGCAAAAAAGTTATTTAAAAAAATTAAACCAACTTCAAAAAGAAATAAACTCAAAATTATGAAATAACTTTAATTTCGGAAGTCGGTGTCTTGGGATCTGTATTTTAGTTTTAGTTTTTTGCCACCGACTTCCGAAATTAAAGTTATTTCATAATTTTGAGTTCATTTCTTTTTGAAGTCGGTTTAATTTTTTTAAATTACTTTTTATTTGGTAATTTTTAGTTGTTGCACTAGAATTTGACCAAGGTTTTGAGATGTTTTCGCTTTGACACTACACCCGTAGCTCGTATCAATAAGCCAGGCCGTCATACTTTCACGTTTTAGTCCATATCTTGAAAATTACTGAATCGATTTTGATGAAACTTGCACTGTTCCCTAAGTTGAAGTAAATGTAAGCCAATAAAAAAAGAATGGTCACGATCCGATTAATAGTTACGGAGATATGCGTGGACAAACATACATACATACATACGTCTATAAAATTTTGTATATTTGTTTGGAAGCCCTAATAGATTGTCATATGTGAATATAATGCAATTCCAATAATATTACATACATACGTATCGAATTGATAACCTCCTTTTTTTTGAAGTCGGTAAAAACGTAAGACAATTTGAATTTCGCGGTCGACCGGGACGCTCCCCCCTTAAAAGGGGACGGGGCCTGCGAGGGGTTTTGAAGAAACTATTGTGATGTATTTTAATAAAAGGAGTAAAAGAAAATTTTATGACTAGTAGTTTTATTATAAGAGATTCCACAGAGAAGAAGAACAATTAGGAATTTCTCCTGTATTGTGGGTTGTACAAACATTTAAACTCACATACACAAACAGCCAGACCCGGAACAACTACTTGTAGGTCATACAAATATTTGTTCCGTGCGGGAATCGAACCCGCGACACGGAGCGCAGCAGTCAATCGCTTAGCCACTGCGCCAACCGTGCCGTCAAATTGCTAGTGCAGTACTACAAGAATAGTGTTGTCACTAGTAACCGGTAAAAGTCGAATTTTATTATTTTTTTATTTTTATTTTATTTGGGAATACAAACAATCGTACATTGTATATTATATCTAGAAATACTGTAGGCTATAAGTAAATGTACAATCCACTACGTTTCCACATGTTACTAATTTATGATACAGCTTTGGTAAATTTAAATAAGATCAATTATATTATTATAATAAGATTATTTCAACATATTGCCGTCGCCTTACCTCAAGTCTGCCCCCGTAGTGTGTAATAGGGACAGCTGCAGCTCAGACCGAAATTATCACAAAAAATTTCACGAGATCGACGTTTCGTATTCCCCTTTTTTCTCCTCGAAAACTGGGTGTCTTCTCCGAAGTGACACATACGAATGATCGGAACGATCCGACATACGGCCGAACAGAATATTGTTGTCCTACTACGAATTTAAAACAAAAAAAAAAAGGTAAAAAAGGGTAAGAGTTCTAAAAAGGTTCGGATTGGCACAGTTTGGTCGGGACCTTTATTCAATATAGGAAATGAAAGGTAGTAGAAAATGACCGAACATTCGGCCGATACGATAATTTACCACTTCGGAGTAGACCCCCTGAGCTGATTCAATTATTTTTACATTAGCATTTTTTTTTCCTAACATTTTTTTTTTATGTTAAAATCTTTTCTAATTTGTCTGGTAGTTCTCTAATCACGGCGGTAAAAATAGGGCATTTATTGAAATTTTTAGAGGGTCATATTTTCTTTACTAATTTTTTGTGTTTAATATGTTGCTGAAAAAAAGAAAATTACAGGGACGTGTTTACAGCAGACCTTGATTTTATGAAAACAAAAAAAAAAATCCTCTAGAGGCATTATTCAGGAAGAATAAAGGGGAATACATTTGTATGGAGAATCGCACGCCCTGTTCCCGCTCACACCGAGACGCGACGCGACGCGCAGTTTTCAAGATAGAAATACAATTACAGACCTTATCTGCTACACAAAAAGGTACACGATTCAGTGAGCTACGCAGCGCTGCGTAACTCTGACGTAGTAAACCCTGCATTGTGTACCTTTTAGTGTAGTAGATAAGGTCTGTAATTGTATTTCTATTTTGAAAACTGCGCGTCGCGTCGCGTCTCGGTGTGAACTGACCCCTAAGTTGTTTATATAAGCTTTATACCTTTGTTTCCTTCTTCAAAATCGATTTTGGAGTAACCTTCGGTGATTTCGGTTTATCCTGTAAGAAATATTGTTCTTTAAACTGATATTTCAAGTACACTACACTACAAAAAATATTTTTGTTGTTGTGTGTTTGTTGAGCTCCTTAAATTCTGAGTTGAGCTGCACGGTTATGGACAAATGCGTACACTGATTGGACAGATCCGCTCAATCTGTGTGGTTCTTTCCTCAAAAGACCATTTCAGACACCAATCTTCTACATGGTCTTCACACGATCTGACCAAGATTTTGTCTGGACTTTAAAGAGATTTTACTTTTTATTCCGATATTGGCGCTGCTAGTTTTACAAAAAGTTTTTTCTTTCATTCTTACCTTCAAGCGACTGAGTGACATGTTGTCATCTTTCGAGCTAGTGCGATGACGCGTCATCCGGGGAGGAGTAGGGGCCCGCTTGTTGAAGCGGCTGGCCCGGGAGGTCGTTAGTATCCTTTTTTCCAGCTGTTGGGGGGATAGAAAAGATGTAATTGCTGAGAGGTAGTTACTGAAAATCAGCGCTGTGTACGTTAGGTTCGTCCGAAGTCACAGCATTTTGCTGAGCAACGACCTGTTCTTGCACAGATGCGACGCACGGCTTAATTGTCCTTAATATTGTTGATTGTTACAAAAGTACTTAGTTAATTTTTTCCTCTCTGCAATTGGCATTTTGTTTTTGTTTGGATTGTTGTTGTTTTCACTTTGTTTTGTTGTCATAATTAGGCCAGTGACGCGGGAGCATCACCATAGAACACATATACTCCTATCGGATTGATTTGTGATTTGTATTGTCAAATGTCAATCTCAAATTGTCAATGTCAAGTAATAAAATAATGTGTGTTGTCTTTGGTCTCTGGCCCTGACATCAAGCAATAGACAAAATATTCAACATTTTTTTTTAAGCTTGAGTACGAGGCATTTGACTACGTCGTGTGTGTATATTTATCTTTTTTTGTTTATTTTTTTATTTTTTTATATGCAATGTGCGTTTTGTTTGTGCAGAATAAACAGTTTTTCTTTCTTTCTTCTAATTTATAAATAAAGAAAGAATAATGTTCTGTGTTCTATGAAAGCACGTTATGCCGCTGGTCCCGGCTGTCATACGTGGATCTTTGACAGTCGTTACGGGTAGTCAGAAGCCCGAATTCTGACAGCCAGTCTTACCAAGGGGTATCGTATTACCCAGTAACTGGGTTGTGGAGGCCAGATAGGCAGTCGCTCCATGTAAAATACTGGTATTCAGCTGCATCCGGTTAGACTGGAAGCCGACCCCAACATAGTTGGGAAAAGGCTCGGCAGATGATGGTTCTATGTTATGGGTTTGGTTTCCGCACTTAGTCCTTCAAATGAACCATTGTGCGTGGACCATGGCGGCCGTCTGTGGTTATTCCAACCAGCCCACCTCCCTCCAGAAGCTGGTTAAGTCTCCTGGTCTGTTGAGAACATCTGTGTACGATCTGGGTGTCCCGAGGGTTCCTGCCCTAGTCTATTTTTATTTTTATTCTGCAGAAAAGAGCCATCAGAGCTATATATAATCTCCGCAGGCGCGATTCTCTAAGGGAACTGTTTAAGGAAATTAACATCATGACTGTGCCTTGTCAATATATCTACGAAAACATCATGTATGTAAGGAAAAACTTACATCTTTTTAGTAAAAGAGGTGAAAGACATAATTATAGTACTAGAAATAGGGACCTATTAGTTCAACCAGGTTTCAGACTGGCTAAAGTAGATTCATCTTTTATGGGGTACTGTTTAAAATGTTATAATAAAATACCTCCCCACATTCTTCAACTGAATGAGACAAAATTCAAGTCTTGTATAAAACGCACACTATGCAGTCAGGCATATTATAAGTTAGGGGATTACATCGCTGATAAAAATGCCTGGCTCAATGCTGGTCCTGCTCCACAACCACAACTAATTGATTGACACTTGAAAGTATTGTTGGCGCTGCTGAAGATTGTAAGACTATCTTTGTAGTTAATTTCAATATTTGGAAGAGGTGCTTCCCTTTTTCTTTTTTTTTTTTTGTGTTTCTGACATTACAAACATAACTTTTTTAATTTATTCAATCAAGTTTTAATTGTTGAATACTTCAATATTAAATATCTCTTCCTGTTTGGTAGGTAATAAAATTCTATTTACCTCTTAAATTGCAAACTGTAGTTTTGTATAATTTAGAAGCATTTTTTTTTTTAATTTTGTAAATGTAAGAACCATGTTTCCGTTTATTATGATTTTTTGATGTTGACTTGAAATAGCATGGCAGTTGAGAACGTGTCATGCTCACTTAAATGTCTCACCGATGGTGGCGCGTGTGTTGGATCATTCGGTTCCCTACAAAATGGTTGAGCTGGATGGTGCTGATCCACGCGTCATGTTCGTGAACGGGCGCCGTCGGTTGAGACTGGTCATCTCTTAACTGCCAAGGCTTATTTTTAATCTTATGTCTTGAATTGTTTCTTCATTTCTGTCTTTTTTACATTGTTCTCACATATAGAAGCAACAAGAATAATGTACCCAGGATTTTGTAATATTTTGATTTAAAAGAGTGTCCATGGAGTTTCTTGCCCGTTCTTCTCCATAGAGATCTACGCTTTGGAATGGGCAACTCATGGACGTAATATATAGAGTTACTTCTATATATTACGTCCATGGGGCAACTAGCTTCAACTTTCTGACTAACTGACAGACTATTTAATTTTGACAATTCAAAAGTGCCTGTACAAGGTTTAATTGAAATAAATGATTTGAGTTTGAGTTTGAGTTTGAGTTTGAGTCTGGGTGACGCCTGTGCACTCAAAGAGCACATGCGCAATGGTTTCATCAGCCTCCATGCAAGAACGAATAACGTTTATTTGGTTACACTTCGTGAAACACAAATAACAAAATAAAAATTGAAAAATAATGTTTTATCTAGACTGCGTCTGCAATTTTGTTTCCAAAAGTGTAAACAAAAATGTTTTAATTTTTGGGAAAATAACTGTAATGCCCACACATAAAGTTCAGTTTGCGCTACAACTTCAAACATTTTTTTCCTGGTCATTCTGAAATCAACTTAATTTACACAAGTGTGTGTGTAGTACTCTTAACGACTTCAAAACGAATGACAAATGGTCATAGAAAGTTGCAACGGAAACTAATCTTTATGCATGCCAACATTAAGGTTACATTTCCTTAATTTTTTTTTGTATTATTTATTATATTTGCAATCAGTGAGTTTCACTATGAGCGGATGTTTTGAGTGGTGTATTGGCGTGTAGAGTGTGCTCCTCAGTAAGAGCAACCCCTCATGAATTGCTTTACAAGATAATATCTTTCCTCTTGAGGCGCTTCACGTAGCTGCGCATTGTGAGCTCCGTTGCCAGTGTATTTGGGTGAGTCTAGTCTCTCCCTGTATCTTGTAGTTACACTCTGGACTTCCTCCTTCACTATTGCAATCTCAATACTCAATACTTTATTGCATTCCATAATGTGTACATAATAATAGTTGGTATTTAAAAAAAAATCGAATCGTTTATGGACCCTGTCGGCACAGCAAAGTTAATTTTAATAGGAGAGAGGATGAAGGCCCTTTTGTTATAGAAAAATAAATTAATATTAAATTAAAATAGTATCATTACAATAGTTTCATTTGCTCAGCATGCTCATGGAGTTCCGCGACAGTAGTAAACCATGGTGCATTGCATATGGTTCGTAGGATTGAGTTTTGCGTCCTTTGGAGGCATGTTATGCTGGAATTGCAAGCACTCCCCCAGAGCTGAATACAGCGGTGCTATTCTGTAAAAATCTCACCGTGAAAACTTAGGTGAAGTGAGCGTGGAGTGAGCTGTCAATAGTGTCAATTCCTAGCAAAAACAAACTCGGTTCACCTAAGTTTTTACGGTGAGATTTTTACAGAATCGACCGGCAGTACATCCACATAGGCTTTTTTTTTTTTTTGCGGATGGGAAATCATCAAATGACCCCTCCCGCTCTGGGTGGAGCGGAAGGGAGTGTCAGACTCTTACTGACTAAAACCCACCCGTGTTCCTTCTTTAGCCCTTTATGTTCTACTTTGTAGATTAGCAGTTTATTGTCTACTAGCTTCTGCCCGCAACTTCGTCCGCGTGAAATTTCTTGTACCCCCACCCCGTCGCAACACTTCGTATTCGCTTAGCGTTCATTCTGACTTTTTTTCTTTTTACTCGGCTCCTAAGGGTCATGGCGTGATATTAAATAGCCTATAGCCTTCTTCAAGAATTGGGCTACCAAATGCAAAAAGATTTTTTCAGTAGATCCAGAGATTATCGCGTTCAAACCAACAAACTCTTCAGCTTTATTATTAGTATAGATTGACATTTTGCTATTTCGACCCAGCAGCCACAGCCTGTCCTTGAATTTTATGTTTTTCCTTAAATTATGAACACAGATTAAACATGACTGTGATCCAGCATACCTTGACTTTTAACTCCGGCTCCCTCTTGATCTTGACCTTGGGATTCAGTTTCTTCTGTTTGGACAGCGGCTCTCCATCAGAGTCTTCTTTCACGTACACTGGCTCCGTAAGACCGAGGATACATTCTCCAGCGTCCGGCTGAAAATACCAGTAAAACAAATTCAGAACCTCCTGCTTTTTAAGGTTCCGTACCCAAAGGGTAAAAACGGGACCCTATTTACTAAGACTCCACTGTCTGTCTGTCACCAGGCTGTATCTCATGAACCTTGATAGTTAGACAGTTGAAATTTTCACAGATGATGTATTTCTGTTGCCGCTATAACATCAAATACTAAAAACAGAATAAAATAAATATTTTTTCACATACAACAAACGAGTTTTTTTCGGCGTTTTGCCTTGTGGTACGGAACCCTTCGTGTGCGAGTCCGACTCGCACTTGGCCAGTTTTTCAATCATCTGATAACTTTATTCGAGGAATAATTTTGAAATTTTGACAGTTATTCCATACAAAAACTGTCAATTTTATTCCTCGAATAAAATTTATCTAGCGATAGAAAAATCAGCCCTCAATAATATATGTTTCTATCTAAAAGTAATTTAACATGCATGCAGACACAACTCACACTTCCTTAATACATAACAACTGCACAACGCTCATCAACTTTATCATTTTAAATCATTTTATTTAATTAAGCTAGCATTTATTATTATTTTCAATTCAATTCAATTCCTTTATTTCGATCAACAGTTGGATCATACAATACAATAAGCATCAGATACATTAAATAAAAATAAAATAATCAAAAATAAGACAAAACACAACACACAATTTCATTATTAGTTACAGATTAAATAAAGTCAATATTTTTTTTTTTTTTTATATTATTATTAGTTTCTTTTTTTTTCTGTTTCCGTGAAATATAGATTCAATTGTAAAGGAAGGGTTCGACACACATCTATTTTTGTCATTAACTTGTTAATTAACTATGTTTAAGACCCTCGTGGCTGATCACTGTCTCTTAAGATACAGGTTTACCTAGTTTAAGAGGCAGGGTTATAATAATTGAGTACAGATTTTAACATAGAACCAGATGTATTCAAAGTACAATATCTTATAATATATAAACTAGGTTCCCATCTGTATGTTTATGGCAAATAAATTATTATTATTATTTTTTATATTTTAACATATCTCGGGACCATGGGGTCCCGGTCCTTTGGAAGGCGTACGAGGGGCCGAAGCCAACTCGCAGAGGCCCGTTAGAGATTTTCAATGAAATGAGGCACCAACCGACGATTATCCCTGTATGCACTATGCAAGTGCACCCAAGGACAACCCCCGGTTGGTGTAGGACTATTGCAGGATATGGAAAAATAAAAAGTTGGACTATTGGTTTGGGTGGCTAAAGTGGACCGGTTTCCAGGAACTATGGTAAAACTATGACCCCTGCCTGATCAATGCTTTATATATACACAGATAAAATAGCAGGGAGTGACTTGCACACTCAATAATGGGCCCCCGAAAACGGCCGCTAGCACATAGTGACGTAGCGACAAGGGGGCAACACGTCCTGAGGTGCTTATGAGGAGTGGAGAGGTATTCCACGGCTATCAGGACAATCCCGGAAGTACGGTCAAGATCTCTACCAGCATCTTACTGGAATACTTCCTTCCTCCGAGCACGTTTGCTCTTGCGAATCTCCACTCAAGCCGGCCAATAAAGGCTAGAATGAGGTGGGAGCTCTGTTCCTCGTCATTGTTCACTCCAGCCGGCCAATAAAGGCAAGCCAGAGGCGAGGAACAAGACTTCTCCCGGGAGATAGGGTCCGTGGGTTCGCTACTGCCCAACAGCTCGCCACATGCTACCCTGCGGGTTTCTGTATCCCTCTTGGTCTGGCTCCTCACATTAGACCTGTTCCGGCACAGTAAACTCTTCCGGCACAGGCCTAGAGTTATTATTATATATTAACTTATTATTATTAGTTTCTTTTTTTTTCTGTTTCCGTGAAATATAGATTCAATTGTAAAGGATGGATCGACACACATCTATTTTTGTCATTAACTGGTTAATTAACTATGTTTAAGACCCTCGTGGCTGATCACTGTCTCTTAAGATACAGGTTTACCTAGTTTAAGACGCAGGGTTATAATAATTGAGTACAGATTTTAACATAGAACCAGATGTATTCAAAGTACAATATCTTATAATATATAAACTAGGTTCCCATCTGTATTTTTATGGCAAATAAATTATTATTATCTCCTTTGTTACTTTACATGCCTTATTCTATTACATTTTTAAATATTTCTTAAAAAAATAAGGATAAAAAAAATCATTTAAAAAAAAAAAAAATAGTTATCCGCCGGTAACGGGAGCAGGGTCCAAGCTACCGGTGGTTAGGGCTCCAGAGACAGGAACCTCCTCACAATGCGAGCCGTATCGAGGAGTACTGCCTTCTGAATCAGGCCCTTGGTCCAACCGCCTAACGAGAGCCTCGATAGATGTTGATCGAGGCTTTCGGCCATCAGTCCATTGGCTGATACGACAATCGGCACAATGATAGCCGAGCTCACATTCCACATGTTCACAATTATTATTATTATAACACAAACTATACCTAATGCATTTGAGACCTATCAAGATAAAATACCACTTCACTTGAAGTTTCAAATATTGCAACTAATCTTGATTGTACAGACTAGCACATAAAGCTACCCGCAACTGTCAAATTTTCCCAATCAACTTTGAACCTTATGCTTTAGCGATAAAGTTGAAAATCTATTAAAGAAATTTGACAGATTGTAGTAGCTTCATGTGCTGGCGTCTGTACAGTGATGGCCCACTTTTGTCAATATAAATGGAATCAATATTCATAGTAAGTTAAACTGGAATTCTATAAATAAATAAGTGCTGACAATTTTAATTTTAGTAAAATAACTGTGACATTTTTTAATTTTCTCACTACTTAAGACATAACTTATCAAACTAACTTATCGACATTGTTCAGTGAGATGATCTAATTTATTTACTTGTTGTGGTTCATGTAATGTCTATATTAATTTATTGTTTTAATTTTAATTATATTGCATGCACTGCTTTACTACCTACTCTTGTACGCCCTAGAGGCAAAGCATAGCGCCCTCAACGCATCAACAAATAAGAACTTATAATGTACCTATGTTTTACAATGAATAAATGATTATTATTATTATTTGTGTGGTTGATTAAAATATGATTCGCGACCGTAACAAAATCATTTTACAGAATTATATATAATCCTTAGAATCAGCAATACCTACAACTCCAGTTAGAATTGGCCTCAAATGTCATGATTGCATGAAATAGTGATTCAATAGGGTAATATAATAACTTAGAGAGCTGTATTGATGATTTTTAGGGTTTTTATGATTATAATTCTACAGGGTTACTTGTAATTCGACGTATATTTGTCAGGAGCTGATGGGGGCCAAAATGCAACAAATTGAACCACCCCCCCCCCCCCCCCTATGTATAGCCGAAATTTAATAGTTTTCGAGATATTTTTTTATGTACAGTCAACAGCAAAAGTAGATGATCAAAATCAGAAATTCAATACTAATGAAAGGAGTTCGCGTCAGAACTGTGTGGCGTCGAAGTACTACTACTTAGAATACTTACTACGTAGAATACTTTTGAATCACTTCGACGCCACACAGTTCTGACGCGAACTCCGTTCATTAGTATTGAATTTCTGATTTTCATCATCTACTTTTGCTGTTGACTGTACCTACAAATTTACGGTTTTCGGATTTATTCCTTTACTTGTGCTACATGATCTTGCTTCTTGCCAAATTTCATGATTCTAGGTCAACGGAAAGTACCCTATAAATTTTGATTCCCTTGAGAGTGTCGAAATATACGTTTTTTGCGGCATAAACGACCGTATCATTTTTTTACGTTAACTTAGGTGTTTAATTTTTTCACAGCTTCAAGGAACTGTAGACTTGAGTATATAGGGTGACTGGTAATTAGTGACCGATACTTAAACACGTGATTTTACTCATCATTATGAACAACTTTTACTATGGGACCAAACCTGAAATCGTGAAAAAAAAAACAGCTGTTCTCTACATTTTGACGAGTTAGACGAACATAAATGTAGGGAACAGTTGATTTTTTTTTCGCGATTTCAGGTTTGGTCCCATAGTAAAAGTTGTTCATAATGATGAGTAAAATCACGTGTTTAAGTATCGGTCACTAATTACCAGTCACCCTATATGTATGGTTTTAATTTCAACTCGATACCTCCACGCGTTCCCGAGATAAAGGGTCTTGACAGACGACGGACGGACGGACGACAAAGTAATCCTATAAGGGTACCGTTTTTTCCTTTTGAGGTACGGAACCCTAAAAACTAAATAAAATTTGAATTTGGCTACCCTGACGCTTTCATCTTAAAGAAGACAAGCTGTGCTGGTCACAAATAAATAAGGACAACAGCAAGAAGATTATGTAAGTTACATGCTTACCGCTCCTCGAGGCATGGATTGCGGCGGCAGGCCGAGCCGCAGTCTAGTCCGCTTGTTGGTCTGCCGACACATCTCGAGGAACTCATAGAAGTCGTTTACCTTGTCCACACATAGTTCACAAATGAGGGGAGGCATCTTATCATCCTGGTGTACCTGAAAAAGAATTATATATTTATTTAACAAGTTACATAATAAAATACCTATTTAATTCTCTCTGGTTGGTATCATGTTATCCCTTAGTTTGCGATAACTCAAAAAAAAACAGTGGCACTCCGAGAGCGCTGACAGAAGTGAAAACAAAACACAAACTGAATACTTTGCCATCACTCACTGACATACTGGATATACATTAAAACTGAGTACATCCCGAGGACAGCCAAACAAAACACGCGCGGTGTCGCTTACGGTAACAATGGCGTTAATTGTACATGGAGCAACTGGCTATCTGACTTCCACAACCCAGTTACTGGGTAATATGATACCCCTTGATAAGATTGGATAGCAGACTTTCGGGCTTCTGACTACCCGTAATAACTGTCAAAGTTCCACGAATGACAGCCGGGACCAACGGCTTAACGTGCTTTCCGAGGCATGGAGGGGTCTCGATATCTAAAGATGGTCACCCATCCACAGACCAACCGCGGCAAGCGTAGCTTAACCTGACCGATCGACCTGTGCGGCTGTTATTATTTAGCCACAGACCCTTCAGTTGAGAAAAGGGAAGTAAAAACTTAAATAACAGCTATTTCCATTGAAGGACCCTGAACAAGACAACAGAACAGTGTTTCCTCAACATTGCTCTGCCATAGCCAGCCCCATTTTCATACAACTCCTTCGTGATCAACTCAATAGTTTTAACCGCCCCCCCCCCCCCCCCCCTCCCCACTAGATACATTAAGTAAAATAATACACATTGAATTTTATTAAAACTATGTATACAGGGTTATTTGTAAAACACCAGCAACCTCTTAAGAGGGCATTGTACTCATCATTATGAACAACTTTTACTATGGGACCAAACCTTAAATTGCGAAAAAAATATCAGCTGTTCCCTACATTTTGACGAGTTATATGAACATAAATGTAGGGAACAGCTGATTTTTTTTTTAAAACCATTAATGTAAATAAATGGGCCATATCCATGATAGAATATCGTATCATAGTCGTGTTTGCATTTGTGAGAAAGGCCACGTAATGGACTTTGAACACGATGAGGTTTCTTTATTTTTTACGTGCATTTATAAAAGCGTGTTTTTCTAATGTTTTTTAAATGATAAATTTATTTTAAAACAAGGTGGGAATGCTGTGACCTCGTATTTTATTTTGATGGCCCGGTACTGGCTTGCGTCCTACGAAATGAGAAACGCTACAATAGAAGTTTAATAGTTATTACAACTGGAGGTGTTTAGTGCCTTTAGACTGTTGAGTTGAAAAGGAAATGTTTGTCTTAGCAAAGGCATTAGAAGAGGACAGATGTAAAGCATGTGACTAATTTCATGATTGATTTAGGATGAAGGTAAGTCCAAAGAAACGATTGGTGGATAGTGTCAGGAATGGATTTTAACATAAAAGCAACATTTACAAATTACATTATATTAAAGCTAGCTGTTATCCAGAGACAAGTTGATAAGTTTCAATGAGAAAATTTCCTATGCAAGCTATAGTTAACCTATTTTTCAAGGTAAGATTATAATGGGTATCAAAATGAAGCGTTACGAGAAATATATCACATCTGTGCTTTTCGAAACATCCTAATAGTATTCTGTTGTAGTTTATTATTGTTTCGAATAGTTTTTAACCGATTTCATCCTACTTTCACTCATTTGTTTGACAACAAACAATACCTTTTCAGATGCCATTATTTACAGGAAGTTTTGATTGAGAAAGCTTGAATTAGGTTCCAATTGGTTGGAAATATGAGCAAATTTGTTAGTAATGAAGTATTTTTGTTTTAATTACCTCAATTTGTACACAATCGCGAACTTTTTGCTTCAGTTCAACATCGGTGTCATCCATATCGACTACATTCTGAATTATCGGCATTTTGTAGCCGGCACCGGCTCCACATAGGCGACATGCTCTGTATATCTCATAAATCGTCTCCTTGTCCTTTTTAGAATTCAACTGGCGATCCATTTTCGACATTGTAGCATTTATAGGTAAAACAACTATGACGACGATTGCCGCTTTTCCGCCATTACAAATGATACCACAAACGAAAAATATGTAAATCACATCACAACTAAAAATCAATTTACAAAACTCTTCATTTATGATAATCGACTAAACTGTTGGTTGAATCCACAAAACATCAAACCCAGTGACAGCCAGCGGCGGCGGCGGCGCGTCGTAGTATTCTATTCTATTTTTAACCGACTTCCAAAAAGGAGGAGGTTACATATTCGACTTTTTAATTATGGCACATCACATAAAGCCGATGTCGACTAGTGCGCCGCCAATGTCAAAAGTGTATTGGAAAAGCAAGTGTGCATTATTATATTATATTAAAAGATAAAACAACAAAAATCTTCGATGCTACAGTAATTGGACTTAGTGTAGATCTTGTGGGGTTAGGGGTATTTCTTTATTTTACTAGTAATTGGAGCTTCTGCATATTATGGCATCTAACTCGTTCAGTCTTCATAAAAGAGGATGGGAGGATCTACTTACTAACCTAGACTCAAAACAGTTGTTGTGCCGTTTTGTGTTGTAACGGTAGATATCTGCCGATATTGCCGCCTAAGGACCAGAGGAGGATCAGCACATTTGACTTGCTATGCGTTAACGTGAGAAGACATCGTACAACGTGTTAAGATTCAAAGGCATTTGGACTGAACTCTATCCAGCCCAGTCAAAGCACCTTTTTTGCAAGGAATCATAAGATACGTTCCATAGTCTAAAACACGACGAACTAAGGCATTATAAACTAATTTCACGGTATATGAATGAGCACCCTAAGAAACACCCACAAGGACTTTTAAAATTGAAATAACTCTTTCACATTTTTTAATAAGACAATTTATGTGATTAATAATTATTGAATTATATAAATAAATTAGTTAATGAGTTAATTTTTTATCTAAAATAACTCCTAAAAATGTAACTTTTTTACTACAGGATTAAGAAATATGAGGAATGTACTCATTCAGTACTTTTGCGAGTGTAAATTACCACCAAACTTTTGGGAGCAGACAGCGACAGCCCATGCACATTATTATACTCTATGAGCCCATGGCTTAAAAGCCACTGATTCAAAGAGAGAGTTCAGAGAGAGACACAAAGATGATGCAGCGACGATTAGGTAGGGATCCGTCACATACAAAACAATGTCATCAGCACAGTATTTTTATTGTTGTCTATGCAGGACTTGGTATCAGCCGTATACAAATTGTAGAGTATGGGACTGAGGACATACGTGGAAGTGCAGTAATTGCAAATCCTCGGCAGCATCCAGCGCTCGCCCCGCAACTGGAGCTGCTGCTACGCCCGTAACAGCTGACATGGATTCTATTATGTTAGAACTGAAAGCTCTCTCAGCGCAGATGGACAACTTGCCTGCTTTAATGGAAAACGTGAAAGCTATCCAATCGGAACTGGCGGAGCTTAAGTCGATCAGATCGGAGTATTCCAGTCTTAGAACAGATGTCGAGTTTCTGGACCATTCGGTGGAGACATTAGCCAACAAGGAGTCGGGGTTGGAGAGTGAAGTGGACTGCCTTAAGAAAACTAAGGAGGAAATGGTGGCGTTACATGATCGATGCTCCAAAATTGAAGATCTACATCGCGAAACTGAGCAAAGGTCAAGAATGAACAACTTAGAAATTAAGGGTGTTCCATCTACCAACTCAGAGAATCTGTTCGCGATCATTAGCCGGATAGGAGATATCATTGGATGCAGTATCCCTAAAGAACAGATAAACTTCATTGCGAGAGTGCCGATGCGAAACAATGAACAGAATAAAAATATTATTTGCTCAGTTCATAATAGATACCTCAAAAATGATTTCGTGGCCGCTGCGAAAAAACTTAAAGCATCTATAACTGCAAGCAAGTTGGGTCTGCAGTCCGACAGTGTCATCTACGTCAATGATCATCTAACTTTTGAGAACAAAATGCTGTTAAACAAAACGAAAAAGCTTGCTAAAGAACGAGGTTTTTTATACACTTGGGTAGTTGGTTGCAAAATCCTTGTAAAGAAAAATACCACTTCTCCAACCCATCATATAAAAACGGAACAGGACTTAAAAAAGTTTCTGAACTAAAAATGCTGTGTCAATTTTATAATTTGTCGTACTTGTATACTCGCACGCATTGCGCTAATAGTTTGAGAAACACTGGTGCCATTTTTTTGTGCGCATTCCTTTACCGCTGCCCTTTTGTTCTCTTATCGCTCGTTGTTGACCATAGCTATTTTTCTATTGATTCCTATTTGCATGGATTTAAGGTTGTAATCGGCTTGATCTCGCTCAATTTCTTAATGTATCATAATTTATCTTTTTGCTTTAAACTGAATGCCTCACATTACAATTTCTATTGAAACACTATTAATTATTAGTCTTTCTGTTTGCGATGTCACCTATTAGTGTGTTTTACCAAAATGTTCGGGGATTGCGTACAAAAACGTTATTATTCTATCGTAATGTGTGTGTTAATTTCTACGATATCATTTGCTTAACTGAGACTTGGCTTATTGAGGGTATTAAAGACAGTGAATTGTTTGACGACCGTTACATAGTGTGGAGGCGAGATAGAAATTATTCTAGCACGAAACAAACTTTGGGGGGTGGTGTGCTTATTGCAGTGCGACGTGAACTTATCAGCGAACTCCGTAGTGAATGGTTCTCCTCTGCCGAGGACTTGTGGGTTACTCTTACCCTACACAAGAAAAGACCGCGAGTGTCATATAAAATGCATGTTTGTGTAGTGTATATCTGCAACCAAAATCTTGGCCACTCCCAAGCAGGTCAGTTAACTAATTATTCTGATAACCTAACAGATATTGTTCAGAAGCATCCGGCTGATAAATTTTTAGTTCTTGGCGATTTTAACCTTCCAAATATAAACTGGGAACCAGATGCTGATGGTCAGTCTGTTTGCCCTAGTAATATCCAAGGTCATGTTCAGGTCAATTTGTTTGATAACTTTACAGTCTGCAATATCTCGCAATATAATTCGTACGTAAATGTAAATAATAAAATACTAGATCTAGTTTTATCTAATAGCGAGGTTTCAGTGGCAAGTTGCGCCGATCCTCTGGTGCCGGAAGATCCACACCATAGGGCTCTCTGATTTGACTTGATTGACTGATGATTTCGTGGAACTTCATACTCTGCCTGCGCGTCCTCGTATAAAAATTTTATATCGATCGGCCGACTATACGGCCATTAATCACCGGCTAAGCCAGATTGACTGGCTCAACGAAGTGAGCACTAGGACACTCGAAGATGCCGTATCGTTTTTCTATGACACAGTCTATGAACTACGTGATTCTTTTGTACCAATTAAGACGGTGGTTCCAAGCAGCAGATACCCTCTCTGGTTCAAACAGCCACTGATAAAAATTTTAAAAGAAAAAGCTAAATACCACGCAAAATTTAAGAAATACGGAAACCTGTCTGATCATGAGTCTTTTGTTTTGCTTCGACAGCGTGCCAAGGAACTTGAAAGTGAAATGTTTAGCCGCTATATTGCAAAAATTTAAGAAGACATTTTTAAGACCCCCAAAGCATTTTGGTCGTATGTAAAATCAAAAAATCAAATCAATGCTTATCCCTCCTTACTTAAATATAGAAACATCACGTCAAGTATAGGAGAGGATATCTGCAACATGTTTGGCGACTATTTCTATTCTAATTTTCTCAGTTCTGCTAGTGGTATCAACGGTGACGACAATCTTTCCACTGACCAAGCGCAGGGTTCAAACATGCATTTGAGTGATATTGTTTCGGACATACATTCAGTCGAAGTTAATGAATTAGAAGTATTCAATCTACTTAAAGGAGTGACTTATCTAAATCTGCAGGACCAGACAATATTCCACCAGTTTTTATATTCAACTGTGCCAAAAGTCTGACTCCTCCTCTTTCACTTCTATTCAGGCGGTCCCTAAATTTAGGTGAGGTACCTACAATTTGGAAGTCGGCGTTAATCACTCCGATCCACAAAAAAGGCCCTAGAAACCTCGTGGAAAACTACAGGCCCATATCCAAACTATGCATTTTCGCTAAAATCCTGGAAAAAATTATTTACAAGCAGCTTTATGCTTGTCTGAAACTAAGCATCAGTGACCGCCAACATGGTTTCCAACGAGGTCGGTCCACAACCACCAATCTCATCCTTTGTGGTGACTACTTGACTGAATGCATGGCTCATCGCACACAAGTAGATGTAATCTACACAGATTATAGCAAGTGTTTTGATCGCTTGGATCATGCTATACTTCTGCGTAAGCTATTGGCTATAGGTATCAGTGGTAATCTCTTCAGGTGGTTCTCATCTTATGTGGCCAACAGATGTCAAACTGTTGTTCTTAATGGTTACACATCGAGAACTATGATTACCCCCTCAGGGATTCCACAGGGATCGCTTTTGGGACCCTTGTTATTCAACATCTTCATCAATGACGTCTCTTCATGTTTCGCTAACTCTACAGTTCTTTTGTTTGCGGACGACATGAAGATTCTAAGTGAAATCAGAACTAACGAAGATGCTGAACGTCTCCAACATGATCTGGACAGATTCCAAGAGTACTGTACGGCCAACCGCTTGGATCTAAATGTCTCGAAATGTTATACATGTACCTTCACTCGTAAACCTAAACCTATTCTTTACAATTACAAACTAGCCAACACTCCATTAGCCAGAGTTAATACGATTAGAGATTTAGGCGTCACTTTTGACTCGAAACTTCTTTTTGACACACACATCGATAATATTGTTAAAAAAGCTTCTAAGGTTAAGGTTCTAGGTTTCATCATGAGGATATCAGCCGATTTTAAAAATATCAAAACACTCAAAATTCTTTATTGTGCTTTTGTACGCAGTCATCTCGAATACTGCTCACCAGTATGGAATCCTATATAAAACACTTACGTCAATCGCATCGTAAGTATTCAAAAGAAATTCTTGAGGTACGGACGCCAGCAGGTCAACCTACCCGAAACTGTCAGATTTTCCCAATCAACCTTGAACCTTATGTTTTAGCAATAAAGTCGAAAATCTATTAAAGAAATCTGACAGATTGTAGTAACTTGATGTGCTGGCGTCTGTACATTCAGTTTAGATCCAAAACCTATTTGCCTAATTATCACAGCCGCTGCAGGAAGTTTCACATTCTTCCACTAATTGAGCGGAGAAAAATTGCTGACATGGTATTCTTGTTCAATTTGGCAAATGGTTCAACCGACTGTTCTGAATTGATAAGCAAAATTGGGCTGCGTGTTCCATCCTTCACCTTAAGGAATCATCAACCTCTGTATGTTCCCTCTGTGCGGTGAGACAAAACTCTTATATGATAAGAGCTAGCAGGGCATACAACTCGATGTGTCAGAGTGTTGATGATCTTGATTTATTCTCCACCAGTGTTCCTAAACTAAAAAAAATACTCTGTAAAAACTTCTTTGAAGATCATTAACACCTAGTCTTTTCTTAATTCTCTCCGAGTGCTTACTATTCTTTCTTTCGCTTACCTGTCTACTGTTTCTTGTGCTACCCTAGTATTGTCAGTGAAAACTTTTAATTGGCCTTCTATCACTAACTGTCAACTATCTGTATCCTAGCTGTAAGTTTTCTTAAGAAATAAAATAAAATAAAATAAAATAGCCTTGTGGGAGTCCCTTCCATGTCTGCCTTGTATCGAACTCCTCTCCCTGGACTCTCAGCACCAATGAGCGGGACAACAGAAGTTCACATATACATTGTATCTTCGTAGCCGGAAGACTCAGCTGTTGTATTTTTTGCCAAAGTACGGGAAGAAGTCATTGTCATACGCAGATGAGATGTCAAGGAAAGTGGCAACAACGGATTTTTTTTTAGAGTAGGCTTAAGCCTCTTATACACGGTCCATCCCAGCTGTAGGTACAGACGCCAGACTACAATCTGTCAGATTTCTTTAATAGATTTTCAACTTTATTGCTACATCTTAAGGTTCAAGGTTGATTGCGAAAATGTGACAGTTTCGGGTAGCTTGACCTGCTGGCGTCCGTACGTCAGGAAAAACCACTACTTACCTAATCAACGTTTATGAATAAAAAGGAAAATAGCCAGCCAAGACAAGTGCCAGTACCCTATAACCAGAATTAATGAAAACACAAACCATGACAAGCTATCTCAGTAACAACCACTCACAATCAACTCAATCCAGCAATCGTGGTTAGCCTTACAGCCATCCCTGTGGGTTTTAATAGTCATCTCTGTAGGTACGTTTTCATAAATTTGTCGAAAAATATTATGAAATACAAACTTACTTTTGCGGTAGATAAAAAAATACTGCATGCGTAAACATACATCCCAATTATTTTACGGAACCCATCACTGCGTGTGGTCTGACACTCACATAACCGGTTTCTCATTATAACTTCGTTAGTTGCACTTTTAGCCACTTAGTCAGATAAGCTTGTGGCCAAGAAGCTTGTAATAAAAGTTGAGAAAAAAGAAAAGAAAAGTTGAGAGAGCAAAAATAAATGAATTTACTCTTTTTTCGCGAAAGCATTTTTCTGAGAAATGAGAGGTTTTCTTTTTTAAGTATTAAAAAAATAGTTTCAAAGATCTCGTTAGATGGCGTTGTACTGACTACGTTACTAGGTGCCAAAGCCAAAACGCTTGGAAAAAAAACATTGCGTCCAAAATTACATCCAAGTGAAATAATCAAAAAATGATGTGAAGTTCCGTTCCTTGCAGTAACTTACTAAACCAAGGTCAACGCCATCTATCCAGCGACTAGGGAAGAGTTAAAAAAAAAAGGAAAATCCCTCAAGAACCCGTGACATCATAAATAGTCGACTTTTTATGTCCTACCACTATTTTTTCTATAGACCATAGACCATACCGACTAACTAAACTAACCTCTATACATAGAGTAAAGTAATATATCGCCTCTATATTATCTGTGGATGGTTTGTCAAATGTGCAGTGGTTTTGCGTGGTGTTTATTCGCAATATTCGCTGAATTTTGCAGAAAAGTACTAAAATAACCGCGTTTCTGTATTATTTCATCAAGAAAGTGTCGGCGTGTGCCGATTCGACGTTTTTCAGTGTATTGTTTCTTGTAAGTATTGCGTTTTTCAACTAAACACTGCGTATGTTTGTATAAACCTACCGATTTGAACGGTGTAACCGCCTTTCGGTTTGCACTCATTTTTTCATGTCATGACTGCACTAGTTACTGTTTTTTCAATGATCTTGTGGGTATTACAAGAAAGATTCACCTCCTACAGATATTTCTAGGATAAAAATATTTTTATAACCTTACACCTACATTAAAATGCGACTATAAACGATTTCTTTTAAAATATTCGCCTGACCTCCGCAGCGTTTAATTTGGTCGCATAATATGTCATATTTTGGAATGTCTGATTAAATTCTTGTATTATTTATTTGCTATTTTATTAAAATTAGTTAAAAAAATAATCTATTTGGCAAAACAAATTCCAGTGATATTTTCTTCAGTTTCAAGTTTGTAAAAATTTGACTAGCATAACTTTTGTCTGAAATAGTATCTTCAAAACTAAGGTTATATTAGGAACTTCAGTTGTGCCCAATGGTGGGCATTGACTTATAACTCAAATTCCGGTTAGTGGGTCGTCTTAGGGGCGGATTTCTTTAATATATTAAATAGTGTAGTTTAGTTCTCGCGCTAAAACTACATTTATTACATTCTTAGAGCATACTTTAACTTTAGGCAGTTGTTTTATCTCTTTCTATACTGCTAATAATAAAGCAAGTTTCTTTCAACCTTGACATTGGTAGAATCATCGATAAAACAATGGAGCCATTACTATAAAATTGGAATTGGATTGGAAAGCTCAAGAGTTTGTTTGTTTAAACACGCTTATCTCTTGAACTAGCAGTGAGAATTGAAAAATTATTTTTGCACTTGATAGCCCGATTAGGAAAGTTATAGACTAAATATCACACTAGGACCATAAGGCTCAAATGACACCAAAAGAGTGTCGAAGCGGAGCGCAGTTTCAGTGTCATATGAATTTTAACTTTATTTTCATTACTATAATACTTATTATCGCAACCGCTTGGTAGAGAAGGCAATTCGCCAGAATTCCAGCGGCGCCGCTGGCATCCGCGCGACTCGTTCGAGTTTCTCATGCAATATCAATAAGTATTATAGTAATGAAAATAAAGTTAAAATTCATATGACACTGAAACTGCGTTCCGCTTCGCCGCGCTTCGACGCTCTTTTGGTGTGAGTTGAGCCTAAGGCGCCGAGCAAAAATAACGTGATGCAACGTGGTGGGTCAGAGGAACAAGAAATTTCACGCAGATGAAGTCACGAGCAGAAGCTATGGTGGGGCTTTTAACTAGCTGCAGTAAAATTATATTTCTTACTGTCATTTCGATAAAAAATTATACAACACTATCTCTACTGATAGAGCAGGACGGCGTGATTGTACCTGTTGCCAACAAACGCGACGTTAACGTTGCGGAGACGCGACGTTGACGTCGCGTTCAGCGGACGTTAATGCTTGTCACGCGACGTTGACGCTGCGCAGACGTTCGAGAGACGCCGACGCTCGTAAAACGCCAGTGGGATAGCGGCCAAAGCTTTAAGCCCAGAATACACATGCCTGTAGCTGGCACAAAAGTATGCAAGTAGCGTATGTGGAGATTGCTCTATACACTATACAGTTTCTATTGAATTTGTTGACGCGTCGTGACTATTATTATTAGATTTATTACCTGCGCCCCGCTGTTTTTCCGGCATAAGTTTCGATCCCGTGGAAATTTCGGGATAACCACTCCTTTGCGTCGCGCAGTCGGGTAAAAAGTAGCCTATGTGTTAATCCAGGGTGTCAGCTACCTCCATATCAAATTGTATCAAAATTGGTCCAGCCTTTTGTGCGCGAAGAAGTAACAAACATACAAAGACACTTACAAACTTTCGCTTGTTAGGGTTCCGTACCCAAAGGGTAAAAACGGGACACTATTACTAAGACTTCGCTGTCTGTCCGTCCGTACCTCTGTCTGTCACCAAGCTGCATCTCAAGAACCGCGATAGCTAGACAGTTGAAATTTTCATAGATGATGTAAATACTAAAAACAAAATAAAATAAATATTTAAGGGGGGCTTCCATACAAGAAACGTGGTTTTTTCGGCGTTTTTGCCTTCTGGTATTTAATATTAGTGTGACTACGCGGTACTCTCGCCCTTGGAAATGGCGCCTATGGCAGCAAATTCGGAGGGGTGTTTCCAGCAACGTGGCGTGAAAGAACGGTGAAGGAAAACATCGTGAGGAAACCGGCATGTCCTAGAACCAAATATTCGAAGACTGTGATGTCTACCAATACCGACTCGACTGGGCCCGCGTGGTGGATTGGGCTGTAATCTTCCACGCGGGCCCAGTCGGGTTGGTAGATATCACATGTCTTCGAATATTTGTTTCTAGGACATGCCGGTTTCCTCACGATGTTTTCCTTCACCGTTTTGAGAGCAGTGGTGATAAAATTGTACACACAAAGTGAAGCGCCTGCCTGTTCGAACCTACGACCTACGACTCGTAAGTCGGGGCCGCTACCACTGGGCCACCACTGCTCCTTTATGTAGTTCTTCGATTTTTCTATTAAGAGGAAATGCGGTCGGAGAGACTTTTGAAAAAGCCTAAGTAAAAAGTCATAGGTAATACGAGGTTTGGCTCTCGCCTATTTTCCCCTATATTATTGGACCAATTTAAAAAATATTTCATAAACTGAGTAAGAAGGATATATTACTGTCACTACGTTTTTCTTTTTTCATTATGGGGGTGGGGGGGGGGGGGGGGGGGGCTGTTCATTTATTACATAACACGTTTTTAACCAATTTCTGACCCTCCAACCTACGTAAGAAAAAATTATTTAGCTTACTTTTGTGATTTTACGTAAGTGTAATCTAGACTCCTCCCACCCCCACGTAAGAAAAAATAAGACTTGTGTGGACGCCCTCCCCCCTCAAATCGTCTTACGTAATTTAATGAACTAATAGTTGTCAAAGTACACTAGGCCTCTGTTGACCAGCGGTTTAAATCGGCATTTTTTGAGGGTTCTAGTGCTTATAAAAATAATGTGTCATCAAAAAGGAAAACATAGGGACATACTCGTGGTTTATATTTATAATTCTGTAAAAAATCATTGCTTTATGGTCAACGAAACGAGAACGAGTTTCTGGTTAATCCAGAAAGAAAACTGGCGAGAGACCACCTGCATTTCCTCTTAAATTCCCTGCTGAACGCTGCTAGAAAGACAACTCCGAATTTGCTGCCTAAGAGAATTAGAATTTGGCCCTTGAAACTCCGCCGTAGGAATAGGCAGGTTGCCTAATTAATTACTCACTAAAACAAAAAAATAACCCTGAACTATATACCTACAATGTTTATAAACATAACTTCTATAATCACCTAAAGCATTCTATGTAGGTAGGTATATAAAATTCTCAGAAATGATTGCACAATGTTTACAAAACATTGCGTAATACTTACACAATACCTTTCGTATTTCGAACTCCGTTTCTCTTTTTTAATTTAAAAAACTATAATCCTTTGTCTATGCATTTGTCATTATTTCATTAATAACAAAAGAGGTTTTGTCATTAAAGTATAATTAATTTCATATTAAAGTGTTGTCTTTGCAATATGTTTTTATCAGTTTGCACACCTCCCCTTGGTATGTTGCACAACATTTCATTATAAGGAAAAACCTGCCAGTATAAATTCGCTGCCTGACGCAAGATTTGCTCAGTACAACTGAATCACTCTGTGATGCTGGTTGATTTTACAAAACACGTTGTATGAGGTTGAAATTATACACACTATATTTCGACAAATACACAACACTCCATAAAAAACATTTTAAAACAGTTTTGTTGAAAAAAAATATTTAAAAAAAAATTGGTGAAAAAAGGTTAAAAAAAAAAGAAGTTGATTTTTATATTTAAACAAGTACATACTTAATTGAAAAAAGTTTTAATAGTTTTTGAAAAAAAAAAAATAAAAAAAGTTAAAGTTTAAAAAAATCATAACTTTAAATTGTTATAATTGTAATCTACAAGTAAGTTATTTTCTTCACTCTTCATAGTATATTTTAGTTTAATTTATTTATTATACGAGTAGATAGACGATAGTATAATTATTTTTATATCTAGAGAATTATTTTTATATTTAGATTATATCTAGAGGGGCCCGTGGCTAAATAATAACAGCCGCACAGGTCGATCGATCTTAAGGTTAAGCTACGCTTGCCGCGGTTGGTCTGTGGATGGGTGACCATCTTTACATACCGTGACCCCTCCGTGCCTCGGAAAGCACGTTAAGCCGTCGGTCCTGACTGTCATTCGTGGATCTTTAACAGTCGTTACGGGTAGTCAGAAGTCCGAAAGTCTGACAATCAGTCTTACCAAGGGGTATCGTATTACCCAGTTACTGGGTTGTGGAGGTCAGACCGGCTGTCTCTCCATGGGAAAATACTGGTATTCAGCCGCGTCCGGTTAGACCGGATACGGCCCTGATATAGTTGGCAAAGGCTAGGCAGATGATGATGATTAGTGGGTTTATTTGCAACTTTAATTAAAGTTAACTTTTTGACCTCCACAGTCATGTATAGATGACAAACCAAAATGTGCCCAGCACGCCACGGTTCGACTACATGACAGACTTTGACGCCGAGGGCACGTTTTTCATTTTTTGCCGTGTGGCGGTCAAAAGGTTAAGAGACAAAAATTGTATTGTTAAGCAGTCGCTAAGCAACGTTTATAAAAATGTAAATAATCGAAATGCGAAGTAGGTAAGTCGCAACCGTATCACTCTGACCTGACGTCATCCCACGTCGTGTTAACTGCGTAATAAAATGCTCCTACACCATGATGTCGGTCAGCTGCGGGTTCGATTCCCGAACAAAAAAATATTAAAATTTTAAAGGCCTATGAAGGTTTACAGAACATTGTAAAATTCTTCAAAACATAAGTGACCAACTCTGAAATAGCCCAAAAATAACATGAGAATGTTGATGTAATCATATCCATACTATTTATTTCAGGCATCAAGGCCCATATAAACACATACAATACAATATCTTTACTTATAATAAATCTGTAGAAGTGAAAATTCTGTACATTGAAAATATCAAAAAAATAAATGGCAGGGGGGTGTTACTAGACCGACACCGAACCCAAAAATGTGATTAAAAATTTTTTTCTCTGTCTGTTTGTTCAGGCATCACGCAAAAACTACCGGTTCGATTTCGATGAAACTTGGTATAATTATTCTTTAATATCCTGGGCACCACACTGGTATATATAGTCCCTGCCTACACCAAATCAGCTGAATAGCGACATGATTAGCTGTTTACGTCAATCGGACGTTTCCAAGTATAACTGCAACATGGCACCTGCCGAATCATTGAATCAACGCACAAAGGGGTATTTGACCCAAAAACGCGGATAAAAGTCAATGTTTATAAAGTAAACAAATCCCGGAAACTGTTGATGCATATTGGTACCGAAATGCATAGAGAACATAAAGGAGGTGTTTCTTCTTTCATACATTTATGGCCAAACAATGTACCTTATGAACAAAAGTACTGAAATACAGGAAAAAAATCGCAGATTCTGAAAAAAAAAATATTGGATTTATTTATCCATTTGTACCACATGAAATTGTCGTTCAAAGATGTTAATAACTTGCAACCCATTAATTAATTTGGCAATCTCATGATACATGCTTCCGATGATGCGTTTCGTTACTTCATTTTATAAATGTAACTTAAAGAAATTATCCTGAAAATATACTGATTATTGTCTTATTTTTGTATCAAAAAAGTTTTTTTGCATAAATAAGACATTATTTTTGTGAAACATTTAGCGAACAAGAGTTAAAAAATACTTTTATTTTTCAGATTATTGTATGCGTTTGGTTAGCTTTCTGAAAAGCCAAAAGACTGTGGGCCAAGGCCAGTAATTATCGATTTTTTCTTATTAGTACCAATAATGTCATCATTTCGTTTCGGTTCCTCGACTTTGTTCGTTGGTTTCCCGTCTCTTGGAGTTCTATTTCGTGCGTGATTTCATAATTGTTGATTTGTCTATTCTTCCCTGGATTTTCGATTTATTTCTTAAATCTTGACGACCTGGATTACCCATTTAGACTTGACATTTATTTAGTTTAATTTGACAGCTGTCAGCTGTCACTGCTGTTATGAACGTTTCGTTGAAAGCAGTTACGATGTGAGGTAGTGATTTTTTATTTCTTAATCTGTCAAATATTGGAGGATTTTAAATACTGCTAATAACACAATTTATTGCAAGGAATTTAACTTTTAATTTGTACCTCGGTACAAGTTTGGCCGAAAAAAAAACACCTCCTTTACCGTCATTTTATTTTAATAGGCTTGCGTTAAGTTGTAGGAAGTCGTTATATTAGTACCTTGCAGCGAATACGTAAATAAATAATAAGTGAACGATTTTGAAGTCCTGCATTTAGAACTAAGTTGTGAAGCTAAGAGTGGATTAAAGAACCATTTTTATGATGGATACTATTGAATAAGGTATGTACTATATTTATTACTCAATTATTTCAAAATAATACGAGTATATTAGTAGATATCGTACTTATCATGAACCGCAAATAAAACTAATGATACTTTGGGTCAAAAATATATACATTAGAGTTTTTGTTGTATTTCTGGGTGTTTCCCGGTATATGTTTTGTTTTCGTAAGTTGGTGTAACTATCCTACTTTTAGAATAAGTTAAGATTGGGTGCCTAAATTTGCCTATTGTATCTTTTTTTTTCTATTCTTTGACGATGTCATTGTACAAAACAAAATTAATTATGCGCTTCATATTCTAATATCAACTTTTTTTCTCGTGTAGGTGGTTCTGGTGTCATAATTAAGAAATGAGAATGTTTATTTAATATGGCCAAAACTAGTACAGAAAGAGAATTTTCAAAAAACTGGGTTTTTGTGGAGAATGCGATAATTAACAAACCATCATTTCCCGTTGAACAAATACAAGAGTTTCGCCGCAAATTTTCGTAGATTAAATCAGAAATGAAGACCAGGTGGCTTGCGGCCAGCAGGAATGAACATGCTTTCATAAAAAAAATCGTAACAACAATGACGACAACAGTAATGACGGGAAGACAAGTCGAAGATTCCGCAAGTTTCTTCAGAAATTCTTGGGATCGATCTAAGGATGATAGAAAGATTCGCTGCAATATTTGAAGTGATTTCCAGTGGGCATCTAATTGGATGCCCACTGGAAATCACTTCCAATATTGGAAAATTTGCAACATTTTGCCACGATACAGCATTGCTATCTGTAGAGTTGCACTGCTGGCATCCCATGACGCGTATGGTACACAAGGTACTGATTCACGGTCTCCTTGTGGTTCAACATGCTCTCTTACCTATCGGAACCTTGTCGGAAGAAGCAGGTGAGGCGAGAAATAAATACTTTCGGCAATTTTGCCAAAACTTCTCACGAAAATTTTCTCGAGAGCAATGCAACCAAGACGTTCTGAACAGGTTGCTCCTAACATCAGATCCCTTTATCAGTCAGAGTAGTATAAGGAAGAAAGTACAAGATCAAGACCATTTAGCGCAGCAGCCATGGGAATGTTATTGCCGAGTGAAGTTCCTCAACTTGCCATGCCTCCATCAAATGAAGAAGTTGAAATTACCGAAGATATGGAGGAAACAAATAATTCTATCGATGAAGACGAGTAGAACTCGTCCTCTGAGGAATTATAGCCTAGAAATAAACAGTTTTATTTAAAATTTTAATGTTTTATTACACTTTTTCCTGAAGAAATAGCTTAAATACGTTTCACTCATTGGCATTTACCAAACCACATTAGTAAAAAATAAATTTTACTATACATATTACTGTTTTGAACTTATATGTCATTTAAGACCGCAAAATAATTTTGTCCGTATTTTGAAGTCAAATACCCCTATGTGCAACGCCTCGTGTCGTGGTGTCGCCGGGCGTTCACCTGCTTCAAGGAGTGCTGATGCCGCATCCACGTTTAGGGATCAGTAGAATTGCCAAATGCGCCAAATTTTACCTTTCCTACCTTTTTTTTTAAATTTTACCTGGGTGCCAAATTTTATCGAAATCCGTTCAGCCTTTTAGACGTGAAGGTAACATACTGACGGAGAAAGTTACTTTGGCATTTATAATATTACTAGCAGCGCCCCGGGTTTTCACCCGGATAAGTTTCGATCCCGTGGAAACATCGGGATCGGGGGGCACGGCAGTGCGCCCGCCAAGTCGAGCGTTAAATTTTCGAACTTATGAAGCAATATCCTTTAAAATGTTTTAAATTGTGACGGATAGTGTGTTACGCAATTAGGGTGCCGAAAGTAGACGCCAGCACACCAAGCTACCCGAAACTGTCAAATTTGCCCAATCAATTTTGAACCTTATGCTTTAGCGATAAAGTTGAAAATCTATTAAAGTAATTTGACAGATTGTAGTAGCTTGATATGCTGGCGTCTGTACATTCTCGTAGGATCATTTCTGACCTCCACGCGAAGGAAGCCGCGTGATTCCTTAATTTAGATTATAAAGCAATTGAGGATTTACTAACTCATCCAAAATAGCCAAACCCCGTACTTTTCCTACACATATCAGAAAACCTTTTTTCGACGTACCACCAAACGGGGTGAAGTTGCAGGGCCGAGTTGGGACAAAACTTTAAAATGGATTTTGGCGTTGAAATAATACAGTTTATTGCTGAAAAGGACACTTTATCGTTAATACAATAAACACATTAGATTCCGAGGGGCCCGTGGCTAAATAATAACAGCCGCACAGGTCGATCGATCAGGTTAAGCTACGCTTGCCGCGGTTGGTCTGTGGATGGGTGAGCATCTTTACATACCGTGACCCCTCCGTGCCTCGGAAAGCACGTTAAGCCGATGGTCCCGGCTGCCATTCGTGGATCTTTGACAGTCGTTACGGGTAGTCAGAAGCCCGAAAGTCTGACAACCAGTCTTACCAAGGGGTATCGTATTACTCAGTAACTAGGTTGGTCAGATAGGCAGTCGCTCTATGTAAAATACTGGTATTCAGCTGCATCCGGTTAGACTGGAAGCCGACCCCAACATAGTTGGGAAAAGGCTAGGCAGATGATGAAACACATTAGATTCCTTTTTGGCAACAAACTATATTATTGAAATGTTAAAATCGCTTTTAAAATTTCGTCCCCTATTCACCCCTTTTGACGGTAATTCTCTTTTTGTTTTATTGTTTTTAATCTGTGTGTTTTCTCATTGAGTTTATGTTATGCCCTGTATCCCTTCACATCTACTAAATAAGTAATTATTTTCTCATACCGTGTGGTGGGACCCTGGTGATCTCCTATACAGGTATTCCTAGTGCAGACACCAGTCTCCCACAAACTAGTTTCTAAGCTTGTTTAAATTTATATGATACCATTGTTTGTGAAGAGAAAATAAAAAAAAATGAAATTGAAAACCTATTTAGTTATATTTCTGGTACTTTTTAATAATAATAATCAGATCGATCAGAGCGGCGCGCAATGATTGTTGACATAACCGTCCAGCATGATGAGAACCTCGTGAAAGCCGAGAAAGATAAACAGATCAAGTATCTTGACTTGGCTCGCGAGGTTGTCGACATGTGGGATGTGGACTCAGCAATCATTGTGCCGATAGTCGTGACAGCCAATGGGTTAATAGCCAAGAGCCTCGACCAACACCTAAGGAGGCTCTCGTTGGGCAGCTGGATCAAGGGCTTGATCCAGAAAGCGGTACTTCTGGACACGGCCCGCATTGTTAGGAGGTTCCTCTCTCTGGAGCCCTGACCGCCGGTAGCTTGGACCCTGTTCCCGATACCGGTGGGCTACTATTTTTTATATTCTAATATTTAAAAATATAATTTATAAGTATGTGTTATTTAATGAAATAAAGGAAATAATAATAATAATTTTCTTTTGTTGCAGAAAATGATGGTGAAAAGTGAATTATAAGCAAAACTAGTAAAAGACTAACTCGTCAAAATGTTTCAAAAACCGGCATTCGGCTCTACTACCGCCAATTTTGGTAAGTACTGAAATAATTTATATTTTATGGCCCGGCGCCCACTATCGGCATCGGCACGGCTAAGGATTTTTATGCGACAAATAGAAATATAACTTAATAGTATGACGATAATATTAAAATTTCAATAATACGGTATGTCGGATACCCTATCTTTATTTTTGCACCTACGATGATTATTATCATTGAAATTTCAATTTTATCGTCATACAATTAAGTTACATTTTTTAAATGTTTCCCATGTTTTAGTTTTAGCTATTCTGCTATTCGGGGCGGAGACAAATCCAACAAATCGAACATCATAAAAATCGGTCGAGCAGCCCTTAAGTTATAAATGGTCTAACTAACCCGACTTTATTTTATGTATACAGCGCCCCGCGGTTTCACAAGTGTGGATCCCGTGGGAATATCGGGATAAAAACTATCCTATGTCCTTCCCCGGGACTCAAACTATCTCTATACCAAATTTCATCTAAATCGGTTCAGCGGTTTAAGCGTGAAGACGTAACGGACAACAGACAGACACACTTTCGCATTTTATAATATTAGTATAGTATGGATATGGAAATGGAATTATCGATACAACGAAGAAGAATTGCGACGCAATTTAAATCGTGCAATATTAGAAAACGCAATGACGTAGTATGACAACATTGGTGATTCATACATACAAATATTTGTATGTATGAGTCATCTCAGTTTACTTGTGACGATGCCGATGACGTAACGGCGGGAAATCCATACTGCAGTATACAAGTTTGATTTCAAGTTGAGGATAATCATTTTGAGAATTTATTTTTTTTGCTTTTCTACCTCCTTGGTCTGGTGATCGCTAGAACGGCTGTTAAGGGTGGGGTCATGGGTTCAATCCCCAGGCTGGGTTGGGTTAAGGGGCTTACAGGACCTAAACACAAAAAACGCAAGTTTTAGAAACAATAAATAATAATAATAATAATCATTTTATTTCGGACAACTATAAGATCCATAACTTGTTAGTAACAGTTTTGCACTTAATACTAGTGTTAGTAACTTAAACTAAAGACAAAAACGTACGAAGACCACCCAACAACTCGACACCCAGAAACTATGGAACAAGTCTTCGCACAAATTGCCTTATTATGGCGGAGGAAGTATCAGTCGCCACAGCCTTCAGGATAAAAGTATATAGGGTGACTGGTAATTAGTGACCGATACTTAAACACGTGATTTTACTCATCATTATGAACAACTTTTACTATGGGACCAAACCTGAAATCGCGAAAAAAAAATCAGCTGTTCCCTACATTTATGTTCGTCTAACTCGTCAAAATGTAGGGAACAGCTGTTTTTTTTTTCACGATTTCAGGTTTGGTCCCATAGTAAAAGTTGTTCATAATGATGAGTAAAATCACGTGTTTAAGTATCGGTCACTAATTACCAGTCACCCTATATGTTTGACTACAGTAAACAAAATCAGAAAAATATATGATATTCTTCAGGATATATGCTAGGTAGATAATGTGTGCGAAGAATACAGGCGTGATGCATCTTTACGACGTCACATAATTACTGATATCCTTTAGATTAAATATGTAAATGCGTAACTCGACGTAGTAGGTAGACACTGAATTGTGTACCTTTTTGTGTAGTAGATAAGGTCTGTAATTGTATTTCTATCTTGAAAACTGCGCGTCGCGTCGCGTCTCGGTGTGAACTGACCCTAAATATGTCAAGTGTTGTTTTCCTCAATTTATTGATAATAATGAAAACAAAACAAAAGTATTGAATTTATATATAAACTAGCAGCGCCCCGCGGTTTCATCCGCATAAGTTTCGATCCCATGGGAATATCGGGATAAAAAGTATCCTATGTGTTAACCCTTTTTTTGGCCTTTGCCCGGTAATGGGACAACACAGGCTTAAAATAATAATAATGTGTTAATCCAGGGTGTCAGCTACCTCCATGCCAAATTTTATCAAAATTGGTTCAGCCGTTTGTGCGTGAAGAAGTAACAAACACACTAAAAAACTTTCGCCTTTATAATATTAATGTGATTATCCTAAAACTTCTTATAATTTTCTCAGGTTCCTTCAATTCGGGGACATCGGCGGCTTCGCCCTTCGGGGGCTTCAAGCCGACGACCGGTACGAGCGCGTTTGGCGCTCCGCCCGCGTTCGGGGCGGCTACCTCGACGCAACCTACAACTGGTGGAGGTATGTATTCTATATTAAATTCACAATTTATGTGATTTCGGTCGAGAGAGCAGTGGTGGCCAAGTGGTAACGGCCGCGACTTACGAGTTGTAGGTCGTAGGTTCGAACCCAGACAGGCGCTTTACTTTGTGTAAATTATTTCATCACCACTGCTCTCGCTGCCGTCCGAGACACATTCACTGCGTGTTTGTACACTTAGTTGACACAGGTAAAGCGCGTGTCGCTTCGTGATATAAAAGTACTATACTTCTTTTGAAAAACACCTTATAGTTATGTCATCCCACTAGGTCTTTTCGGCACCACGAACACAACTGGAGGCCTATTCGGGGGCACCACAGCCTCGACATCGACCGCAGGCTTCGGCGCCAGCACCTCGGGCTTCGGGTTCGGGGCTGCGCAGCCGGCCACTGGAGGCCTGTTTGGAAATACTTCAACAGTCGGTGGAGGGCTCTTCGGGGCTACGCATAATCAAACCGCCTTTGGAGCCAAGCCTACTGGTGAGTTTTCATTGTTAAAGGCTTAAAAGAGCGTTTAACCATACCATACCATAATCAGCCTATAATGTTCCCACTGCTGGGACACAGGCCTCCTCTCAATGAGAGGGAGTGGGCCGTAATCCACCACGCGGGCCCAGTATGGGTTGGTGGATGTCACATGTCTTCGAATTTTTGGTTCTAGGACATGCCGGTTTCCTCACGATGTTTTCCTTCACCGTTTTGAGAGCAGTGGTGATGAAATAATTTACACAAAGTAAAGCGCCTGTCTGGGTTCGAACCTACGACCTACAACTCGTAAGTCGCGGCCGTTACCACTTGGTCACCACTGCTCTTACGACCTAGCATTTCATACAAACTTTCAAACCCTAGTTTATTTTAATTTTATTTTATTCTGTTCGTTTTTCGAAATGAATGAACCGATTTTAATGAAACTTCATACGCATAAGCAGGATACAAATGTCTAAAAAGTTACTTAAGAACATTTTCGAAAAAATAAAGTGTTACACCCAAATTAGACAGATTTTAAATTTTCCATAGAAACAGAGATTTCCTTAATATATCTTTTTTAAATAAGATATTTCGATAATGTTCTGTCGTAACTTTTAGAACCTTTGTATCCTGTTTTGTGTCATTTCATAAACACACAGAAATATTGATTGAATATCTCGATCTTCGTAAAGCGGATTTTTTACCGTCGGCGTCGAAAAAACGGAGGAGGTCCTCATGTTGACGCTTTTTTTTTTTTCAATTAATGTTGGCGTCGCCTCGCTATTATTAATTTACATTAATTTAAAGGCTTGCTTAGACTAAAACGATTTTTGTTTTTTCACTTGTTAGCACTTACCCTTTAATTGACTGTTAAAAAGTTTTTTTTTAAGGCGCCTGATATGTTTGGCAAAGAACTAATTTAAAATCCCATCACCAGGGTTCGGCTTCGGTGGAACCACCACGACAGGCGCTACGGCCGGCGGCGGTCTCTTCGGATCCACTCCATCCACGGGAACTGGTCTGTTCGGGCAGCAGACCAACACCCTCGGCGGTGGAGGACTGTTCTCCACTAATACTGGTAAGTGGAGATATTCATCGTCATCAAAATCAAAATATTTTATTTCACATAAGCCTACATGGGCACTTATGAAACGTCAGAAGCTAGGTGCACGGTTCCAATTGGTCGCTTCCTATGGAGAAGAGCCGGCAAGAAACTCCACGGTTACTCTTTTTAAAAATAATTTGCTTTTACAATTTTTTTTTATTTGTTTTTAATAAAACGTTGCCCTACACTAGGAATTTCTCCTGTATCGTGGGTGCGTTTACAAACATTTAAACTCACATACACAAACAGCCAGACCCGGAACAACTACTTGTAGGTCATACAAATATTTGTTCCGTGCGGGAATCGAACCCGCGACACGCAGCGCAGCAGTCAATCGCTTAACCACTGCGCCAACCGTGCCGCCAAACAATATTTTCAAATTACAGCAGGTATGGGAGGACAGCGTAGGCCTGTCAACAAGTACCAGGTACTTGATAAAATAAAAAATGATCTACAGATCTAAAGTCTACAAGGCCTACAAAGTCCTCACATTTACAAAATAAGAATCTATCAAAAGGATAAATAAAAACCTAATAAAACCTAGTCATCATAATCGGTCTACCCTTCTCCAAGCTATGTTGGGGTTGGCTACGAGTCTGAGGGTCTGATCACGATGAGCTACGAGTCTTGAGTCCCGTATTACAGAACGTTACTCATTACTCAAGCATTACTTAAAACTAATTTCAACCAATCAAATGGCTTGAATCTCGTTATAAGTCATCATCATCATCTGCCTAGCCTTTTCCCAACTATGTTGGGAAAATCTAGTTTTAAGTAATGCTTGAATATTGAGTGACGTTCTGTAATACGGGCCTAAGGCTCAACTCACACCAAAAGAGCGGCGAAGGGCAACGAAGCGCCGCGACCCGCTCGGTAGAGAAGGCGCGCGGATTCCAGCGACTGCCCGAGAAGTCGCTGGAATGCTCGAGAAGTCGCGGGATACCGCGCGCCTTCTCTTATTCTTTCATGTGTTTATCGCTGTAATGCCTTGATTTGATATTGTATAGGCAGTCGTACATTTGCACCAAATAAATAAGCTTTCCTTCATCCATTTCCATCACTTTTGTATTCGTTGCACTGCAAGGAATGAATATGAATGCTCGCGCGCAATAGACGGGAGCGGGCGCGAGGGGCGGGATATTGCCAGCGGCCGCTCGCGACTGCTCGAGCATTCTCGGGACTTCCCGCGCCTTCTCGCGCAGTCGCACGGCTAATTCGCTGGAATTCCAGCGGCGCCGCTGGCATCCGCGCGACTCGTTCGAGTTTCTCGTGCGATAATAAGTATTATAGTAATGAAAATAAAGTTAAAATTCATATGACACTGAAACTGCGTTCCGCTTCGTCGCGCTTCGACGCTCTTTTGGTGTGTGTTGAGCCTAAGAGGATGAGCTGACTGTCAGTGGCGCCGATTCCCTTGTTCACAAACTAAACTAAATTTAAGTTCAGTGCATCTTTTTCTTTCTATTTCATTAAGAAAAGGACAGAAGATAAATATTAGTTTAGTCCTGTCAAATTAAGATACTCCATAGACAAGTTTAGACGAGATTAAAAAATTGGCTACTAAAAATACGTCAATTTACGTCAGGCGCGGACTAATTTGACAGGACTTAACTAATATTTATCTTCTGTCCTTTTCTTAATGAAATAGAAAGAAAAAGATGCACTGAACTTAAATTTAGTTAAGTTTGTGAACAACAGAATCGGCGCCAGAATCTCACATGTAGCAACTGACTGTCTTACTGTTCTGTTGTAAATGATATGTTATGTAAATAAATATTTCCTATCTTCCTAGCGGGTGCGTTTGGCCAACAACAACAACAGCAATCAGGCACAGCGCACGTCAAATACAACCCCGTAGTGGGCACAGATGTGGTCGTCAAGTCGGGCACCTCGCAGAGCGTGAACATCAAACACCATTGTATTACTTGTATGAAGGTAAGATAACCACCACCACCTTCACCGCCACCCATCACAACCACAACCATCACCACCACCTTCACCACCACCACCACCACTTTCTCTACCACTTACCACCATCGACCACCACCCACCACCACCACCTTCGCCACCCACCACCTCCACCACCGACTACCACCACCACCTTCACCACCACCACCACTTTCTCCACCACTTACCACCACCGACCACCACCACCACCTTCGCCACCCACCACCTCCACCACCTTCCCCACCCACCAACTCCACCACCTTCTTCACTACCTCCACCACCTTCACCACCGACTACCACCACCACCTTCACCACCACCCACCACCACCAACTTCCCCACCCACCAACTCCACCACCTTCTTCACTACTTCCACCACCTTCACCACCACCCACCACCACCACCACCACCACCCACCACCACCACCACAACCGTTTTTTGTGAAATATTCAGCTATAGGAGTATACAGTAACTTACTTCATATTTTTGTCTACAGGAATATGAGAACAAGTCTTTAGAAGAGCTCCGTCTTGAAGACTACGTGGCCGGCAGGAAAGGCAACACGAGTGGCGTGTTCGGAGGGTTCCAGCCGCAGCCTGAGAACAAGCCGCTGTTTGGGAATACTTGTGAGTTATAGATTTGTAGGATATACAGGGTTAAATTAACATAGCTAGCGAAACCCCGCAGACGTGAATGGGTATCACACTATCACACTAATATTATAAAGGCAAAAGTTTGTGTGTGTGTTTATATGTTTGTTATATCTTCACGCTCAAACGGCTAGACCAATGTTAATAAAATTTTGTATGGAGGTAGCTGACACCCTGGATTAACATATAGGCTACTTTTTATCCCGATATTCCCACGGGATCGACATTTACGCGGGAGAAACCGCGGGATGCAGCTAGTCTTTATCTAAATACGATAAAACAAAAAAACCGATCAAATGCGCACCGAGGGTTCCGTACAAATTTGTAGGTATGTAACTACTAATTTAAGGTTTTCGAATTTTTTCCTTTACTTGTGCTACATGGCATTGCTTCTTGCAAAATTTCCTGATTCTAGGTCAACGGGAAGTACCCTATAAATTTTGATTCCCTTGAGAGTGTCGAAATATACGTTTTTTGCGGCATAAACGGCCGTATCTTTTTTTTACGTTAACTTAGAAGTTTGAATACTCATGTTTAAACAAATTATCTTATCTTGAATTTTTCTTAGCTTCAAGGCACTGTAAACCTGAGTATATGGTTTTAATTAAAATTAAAAAGCATTTATTTCAAATTGGCACATAAAAGGCACTTTTGAACGTCAAAAATTACAATAAAATAGAATTGATTCTAGTCGCCCATTCCAAAAGGTAGCTCCACGCGTTCCCGAGATAAAGGGTCTTGACAGACAGACAGCCAGACATCTTGTAGAACATTTTATTAAAAAAAAAACATTTTCTCTTACCAGCATTCGGCCAGCCAGCCACGACCAGCGCCCCCTCAGTGTTCGGCGGCGGCAGCCTCGGCGGCGCGGGCTTCGCACAGCAACCCTCGTCGTTCTCCTTCGCGAACAATGCACAGACGACCAACACTACAGGACTGTTCGGAGCTAATAAACCGGCCTTCGGGGCTGCTCAACCAACCGGTATGTTGACGCAAGTTTCTTAATCTGCGTTTATTTGCCAAAAATGTAAACAACTTTAATTCCTACACAATAAAGTTCTGTTTACGCTACAACTTTGTAGCGGTATTTACAACGCCACATGCGAACAACGCGTCATACTGGCGTCACGCGAAATCCTGCATCTCGCAAGCAGAGTTTACCGCGCAACTAGCATAGATACAACGGCCCGACATGAATCATCGGGCAGTTGCCCACCAGAACACCCGTCTGGTCGGAGGATCCTCCCTTTTCTATGGAGGTTGAGTGAACTTTACACCCTGTTCACATACCTCTATAACTTTAAATTTTTGTATGACTTTTTGAATAGTGCTAGTCACTCTGAAATCAACTTAATTGTCATTGAAAAAAAGTTGGTATTTGTATAACTTGAAATAGGGTAGGGGTGTGCAGCACATCGTAAACATGACTTCCTTTCTTCTTTTTTTGTCTTTTGACTTCTTCATGACTCTCCAGTCGTGTCGGATTGCCGTCCCATCAGACTATGAAAGTGAGGGAAGAGGGAGTACAGTCACGAGCATAAGTATGTATACACTTGGCTTTATTCAAAACCGATTTTCTCCTTTAGTTTTGAATGAAATTTTATGTTATTACGAACATAGTATTTTCGAACCCATAGGTTTATGTAAAGTGTCGTATTTCAACGTTGCATTCGTTATTTCACGAAAAAATCGCAATTGAAAGTTGCCAAGTGTTGACATATTAGTGCTCGTGACTGTACACCTGTGTCTGCGTGCACACTTGTGCACTATAATATGTCCCGCGCCGAAGGCTAGTCTCCGTTGTGATGGCCGCCGTGGCCGAAATACGGTCTGGAGGACTTTATTTATTTAAACATGACTTCAGAAATATGAGGCATTTTTCTGAGGTCATGTTTTGGATGGGTGGCCGTTCAAGGTAATTTTTTTTAAGGTAAACAATGCATGTTTTTTTTTTTTGTAAAGGTTACTATGTTAAGAAAGGGAGTGACTACCGAGATGACGACTAATAGAGAAGTATGGAAGAAAAAGACATGTTGCGCCGACCACAAGTAAATTAGGGATCAAGGCAGGAGGATTCCGCCAGGGTCGCGGGTTGTTCGAAAGAGATACCGTGGCCCCTGGCACAGGCAACTGCAGGAACACGGGTGGGTTTTAGTCAGTAAGAGTCTGACACTCCCTTCCGCTCCGCCCAGAGCGGCAGGGGTCATTTGATGACTTCCCACCCAAAAAAAAAAAAGAAAAAAAATTGATGATGATAAATGGTAATTTCTTGTTCCAGCTGGTACAGGACTGTTCGGCGCCACTACCACTCAAGCCCCCACTTTTGGCACCAACACCTCCACTTTTGGGTTTGGTGCTACCACACAGCCTCAGGTGAGTCTTTATTTTTTGAAGTGCAAACTTCTTTTTTAGACGCGTTGGGCATTTTATAAGATGGGAGAAAACCGTTGAACTCGCGACTCTGTTACCGTAAGCGACACCGAGCGTGTTTTGTTTATGAGACGATTAAATAAATACCCGCTTCGGAATGTGTTCGGCTGTCCTCGGGATGTGCTCGGTTTTAATGTATATCCGTTACGTCAGTGAGTGATGGCGAAGTATTCTGCTTGTGTTTTGTTTTTTTTTTGCAGCTTTTCCTTTCATTTTGATGAGTTATGCGATCATAAATGTAGGGAACAGCTGGCGTTTTTTTTCGCGATGTCAGGTTTGGTCCCATAGTAGAAGTTGTTCATAATGATGAGTACAATGACCTCTTAAGAGGTTGTTGGTGTTTTTCCAATAACCCTGTATAGATAGATTTGAAGTAGGCATGGTTTAATATTTTAGTTGAGCAAGCGTTTGCCTCCCACAAGGTGGACCGACGACCTTGTGAAGGCCGCAGGAACCCGTTGGATGCGAGAAGCACAGTAACGGTCGAAGTGGAGGTGCTTGGGGGAGGCCTATGTCCAGCAGTGGACGTCTTTCGGCTGAAATGATGATGATGATAAGTGTTTGGGCAAGATAGGTTTTAGTCTTGCTTTCAAAGTGCTTGTGCAACTCTGCCTACCCATTCGGGGAGTGCAGCTGCTATGTTATATCATCAAACCACCCCTAATGGTAAGGATACACATGCCAGTAGTTGGCACAAAAGTATGCAAGTAGATTGCATGTCATTATGGTATTCACCACTCAGCTTGCATGCCGTGTGCCATAACAACTTCTGATTGGTGAATACCATACTGGTATGACAGCTACTTGCATACTTTTATGCAAGCTACAGGTATGCAGTGGCGTAACTATAGGGTGGCATTGGGGCAAAATGTCACGGGCCCCCAGCCAGAAGGGGCCCCCGGCCCGAGAGGGCCATGAGCATAAGAGGATCCTAACATAAGGATAGAAGTAGGTGTTAAATTTTGTAGGAGAAAATGTGAAATGTACGCGGAAGAAGTGCTAATAAAAAAAAACTGGCCAAGTGCGAGTGGGACGCGCACACGAAGGGTTCCGTACCACAAGCCAAAAACATCGAAAAAAAAACACTGTTGTATGGGAGCCCCCCTTAAATATTTATTTTATTTTGTTTTTAGTATTTGATGTTATAGCGGTAACAGAAATACATCATCTGTGTAAATTTTAACTGTCTAGCTATCACGGTTCATGATATACAGCCTGGTGACAGACAGGCGGACAGACAGACACTGGAGTCTTAAGTAATAGGGTCCCGTTTTTACCCTTTGGGTACGGAACCCTAAAAAAAAAACTATAACGTTGGTTGAGCTTCTTTACATTGACGGTGGGGAAACGCTATAGTTCCGCCACTGCAGGCATGTTTATTCCCGGCTAAACTCGCCATTCCTATCCCCAGCAACAGCCCGGCGGGCTGCTGTTCGGCGGCGCCAAGCCGGCCACCGCGGGCTTCGGCGCGCCGCCCGCCAGCACGGGCTTCGGGGCCTTCGGCTCCAGCGGGGTGTTCGGGGCCAAGACGCAGGCGCCTACCTTCGGCACGCAGGCTCCGGGTGAGTTTGTTATGTACTAGCTGCGACCCGCGGTTACACCCGCGTAAATGTCGATCCCGTGGGAATATCGGGATAAAAATTAGCCTATTTGTTTAAATTTAAAAGGGCTACAAGTCGAAAAAATTGCAAATCCTTTTTAAAGCAAAAATTGTATAAATTCTGCCTATATTTTTATAATCGAAAAGGACACCCAGTATTCGCATTCGACTTGTAAATTTAAGCAGCGATTTTTATGTTAATCCAGGGTGTCAGCTGCCTCCATACAAAATTTAATCAAAATTGCTTCAGCCGTTTGAGCATGAAGAAGTAACAAACATATAAACACACAAACTTTCGCCTTTATAATATTAGTGTGATACAGTCATCATCTGCTTAACATTTTGCCCACTATATTGAGGTTGGCTTCCTGTTTAACCGGATGCAGCTGAATGCAGTACTGCCTATCTGACCTCCACAGTCTAGTTACTGGGTAACATGAACAGTTTGCCAATAATTTCCTTCTTTTTGTATGTAACTTGAGAGCAGTGGTGGCCAAGTGGTAATGGAGGCGACTTACGAGTTGTAGGTCTCAGGTTCGAACCCAGACAGGCGCTTTGTGTAAATTATTTCATCACCACTGCTCTCAAACCGGTGAAGGAAAACATCGTGAGGAAACCGGCATGTCCTAGAACCAAAAATTCGAAGACATGTGACATCTGCCAACCCGCACTGGGTCCGCGTGGTGGATTACGGCCCACTCCCTCTCACAGAGAGGAGGCCTGTGTCCCAGCAGTGGGAACATTATAGGCGGTTTATGATGATGATGTATGTAGCTTGACAGTTTGGAAGTTTGTATGAAATGCCGTATGGCGTAAACGCCCTTAAGGTGAAAGCGCCAGGGTAGCCCGCGAAATTCAATTTTTTTTAGGTTTTTTGCAATTTGCTGATCAGTATTAAGTTGTACCATAATTAAAATATGATTCGCGGTCGTAACAAATATGTATTTACAGAATTATAATCATTAAAGTCATCAACACAACTCTCTAAGACCATGTAATCCCCAAGAATGACTATTTCATGAAATCTTGACATTTGGGGATTACATGGTCTTAGAGAGTTGTATTGATGACTTTAATGATTATAATTCTGTAAATACATATTTGTTACGATCGCGAATCATATTTTAATCAACGTACAACTTAATACTGACCAGCAAATTGCAAAAAACGTAAGAAAATTTGAATTTCGCGGGCCACCTTAGAGCTTCCCCCTTAAGTACGAGAATTAATTCTTTACAAGTTACTAACATCCAGTAATTTTTGCCATAGCATTCGGCTCAATGACGACGGGAGCTTTCGGCACCACGACCTCCAGCGCAGGCGGTTTGTTCGGAGGACATCAGAGCTTCGGCAAGCCGACCACAGCGCCTACGTTCGGTTTCAACACACAACAGCCTGGTTTGGGTACGTCAATCATATAGCTTTCCAAAGAAAAGTATGCGCTTCGGGCGTCATCGGCTATCTTCGGAAATACGAACGCGCGATTATATCTAATATAGAGATGTTGTAACCAAGGAAGAACTACATAATTATACAGCGTGCTGCTTTAATGACGACATTAATTATTTTAACACACGTAAACAGTTTCGCGTTTTTGTTTTAATTAACATTTTTAATAGCATCTTGGAGCAAGCTTGACGGTAGCGCAGGGGTCATTGGCCGGGGTCACAGATCATAACATCGCATCAAGTGCAAAGAGTAAGTTCTTTCCTGAAGGAAACAGAGAGGAAGCCCTATGTCGGCGAGCGGCGCAGGCGGTTGTTTTCAAATTATGAATTACTAGCTGCACCCCGCGGTTTCACCCGCATAACTGTCGATCCCGTGGGAATATCGGGATAAAAAGTAGCCTATATGTTAATCCAGGGTGTCAGCCACCTCCATACAAAATTTTGTCAAAATTCGTCCAGCCTTTTGAGCGTGAAGAAGTAACAAATATATAAACACACACACATACACTCACTCACAAACTTCCGCCTTTATAATATTACTGTGATTTATTTTGTTATATTTTTTATGATTACTGGCCACTAGCCCTAACCGCGTGTTAAATTAATGTCGCCATTGTAACGGCACGTTGTTGATCAACAACTCTATACAATTCCAAAAAAATCCGAAAATTTTTTTTTTCAGCCGATGACGAATTTGTTCGGAAATGTATTTTTCAGCCGAACAATGCCGTCGGACTCTCTTTAGTATTTTTTCAAACAATATGAATCCTTATGTCATCGTTCACAGGTACAGGTCTAGGCGGCGGTTTAGGTACAAACCAGTTCCAAGCCAAGCCTGCAGCACCAGCTTTTGGACAGCTGGGTGCTACAATGTTCCCACAACAAGCGCAGAATACGTTTAAGACTGGTGAGTTTCCCGGTAATAGGTATTCAAAGATTAAGTACAGTTAAACCAGAGAAAGTGTGCGCTTCGGTAATCTTCGAATGGGCACGAACGTCGCGCCGCAGAGTTATACCCAACTAGCTTTTGCCCGCGACTTCGTCCGCATGGAATCAATAATTTGGGTAGCTTATTTTTTATCCAATCTGCTTTTTCATCAATCTGCTTCTGCAATTGATGAAAATAAAAAGGGGGTGGAAATTTGTAAAGGGATTCATCCACTTACAAATTTCCACCCCCCTTTTTACACCCTTAAGGGATGATTTCGGGGATAAAAACTATTCTATATCCTTCCCCACAACTCAAACTATCTCCATACCTCATCTAAATCGGTTCAGCGGTTATTGATTCCGCATACAAACTTCCACCCCCCTTTTCTCCCCCTTAAAGGATGATTTCTGGGATAAAAACTATCCTATATCCTTTCCCGGGACTCAAAACCATCTCTATACCAAATTTCATCTAAATCAGTTCAGCGGATTAAGCGTGACGAGGTAACAGACAGACACAGTATCGCATTTATAATATTAAGTACTAGCTGCGCCCTGCGGTTTCACCCGCATGTGTCGATTCTGTGGGAATATCGGGATAAAAACTATCCTATGACCTTTCCCGGGACTCAAAACAATATACAAAATTTCATCTAAATCGGTTCAGCGATTTAAGCGTGAAGAGGTAACATACAGACAGACAGACAGTCTTCACATGATCTGACCAAGATTGAGAAATTGACTGACCGAAATTGTGTCTGAAATGGACTTTTGAGGAAAGAACCACACAGATTGAGCGGACATGTCCAGTCAGTGTACGCATTTGTCAAAAAATCGTGCAGCTCAACTCAGAACTTGAGGAGCTCAACGATTCGACGAACAATACCAAAAAAAGGGCATTTGGGTAGGCCGCATAAATTACTCAAATTGCCAGATCATGATTAAAACTAACTAAGAAGGAAAACAGAAAAAAGAAATGACCCACATAGTCCTCACATTCACGATAATGATAATGTGATTGTGATGTTTAATCAAGATATTTTGTTAACAGGTCTGGACAGCGGTCTCGGCGGGGGCATGTTCGGCAACAACAGTTCTTTGGGCGGTATGGGTATGGGGATGGGTGGTATGCTGAACAACCCTGCTGCGGGGATGAAGTGAGTACACTTTTCTTTATTTAAACATCATCATCATCAGTACTAGACAGCTCTAGCTTGCGTTACATCTCACCGTCACTCCCAAAACGACGCGGGATGACAAGGTTCCAGAAGCAAAATTTATTTTTAAAAAACACGATCTTATACGCATTCAATGAGGGTGTAAAGTTCACTCATACTCTATAGAAAAGGGAGGATCTTCCGACCAGACGAGTGTTGTGTCTGGCGGGCAACTGCCCGATGATTCATGTCGGGCCGGTGTATCTATGCTAGTTGCGCGGTAAACTCTGCTTGCGCGATGCAGGATTTTGCGTGACGTCAGTATGACGCGTTGTTCGCATGTGGCGTTGTAAATACCGCTACACACTTTTCTTTATCTAAACATCATCATCTACCTAGCCTTTTCCCAACTATGTTAGGGTCGGCTTCCAGTCTAACCGGTTGCAGCTGAATATCTGTATTTTACATGGAGCGACTGCCTATCTGACCTCTACGACCCAGTTACTAGGTAATACGATACCCCTTGGTAAGACTGGTTGTCAGACTTTCGGGCTTCTGACTACCCGTAACCAGTATTGGGCAAAATGTAATCTAACTACTGATTACTAACTACGACTACATAAAGTAATTAGTAATCATAACTACAAACTACATAAAAAAATCGAAAAATGTAGTTAAACATTTTGACTACTAACTACAAATTGTAGTTGCAATCACGATTACTTGATTACTTTTTATAGTTCTACAGATTTAACGTTGCGTCACACGCGCTCGCGTCGTTCATGTAAGTACATGAACGACTATCGCGCGTGTTTCGACTTGTCGTTTGGTAGGTAGTTAGAGCATCGCGTTGTAGTCGCGTGTGTTAGAGCAAGAGCGCACTATAGCACGCTCTCGCTTTCGCTCGCTGCATGTCGGTACAATTATTATTTGATTCGCAAATAATTTGGATTAAGTTGATGTTTGCCGAGTGATTTTATTTTTAGAGTTCCGTACCCAAAGGGTAAAAACGGAACCCTATTACTAAGACTTCGCTGTCTGTCCGTCCGTCCGTCCGTCCGTCTGTCTGTCACCAGGCTGTATCTCAAGAACCGCGGTAGCTAGACAGTTGAAATTTTCATAAATTATGTATTTCTGTTGCCGCTATAACAACAAATATTAAAAATAAAATAAATATTTAAGGGGGGCTTCCATACAACAAACGCGATTTTTTTGCCCTTTATTGCTCGATATCAATAATGGCAACAGGTAGGCACTTGAAATATTCACAAAATACTCAGTTGTATTTTTACTTTAATAATAAATAATAAAATTAAAATAAAATAAATATTTAAGGGGGGCTCCCATACAACAAACGTGTTTTTTTCGGCGTTTTTGCCTTGTGGTACGGAACCCTTCGTGTGCGAGTCCGACTCGCACTTGGCCAGTTTTTTTGATTACATCTCAATAAAAAGTAATTAAGATCTGATAAGCATAGGTACATAATATCTACGACTTTAATCCTTGCATTTGATTATTCATGAAAATAAACATAGGTATGTGCAATAAACTGTTTTTTCTTTATGCAGCCATATTCCAAAACATATATTACTACACATTACATGTTTATTTAATTGCAAAATATAAGTTCATAAAACTTAAGTAATCAGTAATTATAACTACTAGATTGCAGCAATCAAATTAACAACTACTTAATGTAGTTTGATTATTGTAGTTAAGTTACATGTAATCATAACTACATGTAGTTAACTACTTTTAATCGTAATTAGTAACCAGATTACAAAATTGTAGTTGACTACGCCCTACACTGCCCGTAACGACTGTCAAAGATCCACGAATGACAGCCGGGACCAACGGCTTAACGTGCTTTCCGAGGCACGGCGGGCCTTGGTATGTAAATATGGTCACCCATCCACGGACCAACCGCGGCAAGCGTAGCTTAACCTGATCGATCGACCTGTGCGGCTGTTATTATTTAGCCACGAGCCCCTCTTTTCCCTCACCGATGTCAGTGATAGAATATTCTACAATAAGTACACAATAAATATTACTTTCGCATTACGCATTTTTGCCTTGTGGCAAAATGCCGAAAAAAACACGTTTGTTGTTTGGGAGCTCCCTTAAATATTTATTTTATTCTGTTTTTAGTATTTTGTTGTTATAGCGGCAACAGAAATACATCATCTGTGAAAATTTCATCTGTCTAGCTATCACGGTTCATGAGATACAGCCTGGTGACAGACGGACAGTGGAGCCTTAGTAATAGGGTCCCGTTTTTACCCTTTGGGTACGGAACCCTAAAAATGTACTAAGAAAACATTCTTGTTACAGCAATAGCCTTTCTGGTTCATCAGCCGGCGGAAATGTTCACGAACAAATATTAACGTTAGCAGCACGGCCGTACGGCGACTCGCCGCTCTTCAAGGATTTGTTGCCGGATTCATGTGAGTGTTTACTTAGCTTTTAAGGCGAAAGCGCCAGGGTAGCCCGCGAAATTCATTTTTTTTTTTTACGTTTTTTGCAATTTGCTGGTCAGTATTAAGTTGTACGTTGATTAACCTTTTGAACGCCAGAGCATAAACGCACGCGCGTGCCCTCCACGCCAAGCAACAATTTTAAATATTTAAGGTATACAAATAAAAACACACAAAACTAATGATTTAATTGTTTATTTCGTGATAAAGTGCATCGCATTTTTTGTCACATATTTATGTCGCTCGTAATAGGATAGGCGACACACGACTGGCGTACAGGGCACGCGCTTGCTTGTCACGTATATGTGACAATGGCGTTCAAAAGGTTAAAATATGATTCCCGGCCGTAACAAATGTGTATTTACAGAATTATAATAATTAAAGTCATCAACACAACTCTCTAAGACCATGTAATCCCCAAGAATGACTATTTTATGAAATCTTGACATTTGGGGATTATACTAACTTAACAAGTTGTATTACTGATTGTCTGAGTCATCACCGTTATTTCCAAGTGTTTCCAAAGTACATAGAATAATACATTTAGTTGCCATAGTCGAAATACATTTTATAAGTTTGTTACAATATTAATAATTTGTACTTTGATAGTGTTGCCACAGTGGATGTTATAATTATAATGCGGTATTAATATATTGCATGTTTTTAAAATTAAATCAATGAAATGACGACAACTCGGCCATCCGACGGGCGTGCTAACTCTGAAGCACGCGCTTATCACGACACTTCGTTAAAGGTCTTTTTACACCCATTATTATTTGACTCCAAACCACAACATACTTATCCACCCGTTTTTTCACAGCAACAACAGCAGAGGACGTCCTCAAACCAACAAACCCGGCGGCTGTGAAGGCAGTACTAGACAGCTCGAGCAGCGCTGCGTACCGCGTGTCGTCGCCCACTGCGTTACGTCTCACCGTCACTCCCAGGACGACGCGCGATGATAAGGTATATTAAGGTTTAGGAAGCAAAATTAAAAAAAAAAACGGTTTTAAAAAACGGCATTCGTTTATTTTAGTCATCATCTGCCTAGCCTTTTCCCAACTATGTTGGGCTCGGCTTGCAGTCTAACCGGATGCAGCTTCATACCAATATTTTACATGGATCGACTGCCTATCTGAACTCCACAACCCAGTTATTGGGTAATACGATACCCCTTGGTGAGACTGGTTGTCAGACTTTCGGGCTTCTGACTCGTAACGACTGTCAAAGACCACGAATGACACCCGGGAACAACGGCTTAACGTGCTTTCCGAGACACGGAGAGGTCACGGTATGTAAATATGGTCACCCATCCACACACCAACGGCGGCAAGCGTAGCTTAACCTTCATTCTTTCTCTCTTCTTCATTCTGCATTCAACAGGACAAGTACCCTACATCTGATTACAAAGAACCCTTCGTCAGACCTGCATCCTATTTGTGCAACACATTATCAATCTCAATAACTTTGAAGGATATTGCTAATCCATTGCTTCATTATTATTAGCCTGTGATGTCCCACTGCAGGGGGGTAGATTTTCAAAATAGCATTTTTTGCTGTTCTTCCACAATAAGGCTTAAATATCCATTAAGCATTGCGTAAAATTTACTTCAGTTTATCATTTGTATTTTTTTTTGTAACTAGTAATAAATAAAATCATAATATAAGTATGATAAAATATTTAAACTTACAAAAAACTATCCTGGAAATCATTTACCTCCGTTATTTTCTACACTACATTTATTGATCTCATGAATACTCAAAGTTCTTGCCTAAATTTTGTTTAATTTCCCATATGTAAAAATTATAGTGTATACTGAACAATTACTATATTAGTTACATCGGAATTTACCCCTTATGTTATTATTTATCCATTTAAAATTTTGTCACAAAGATTTCATCATTAACTTCGGCGATTTTTGTTTGATAAATTTTGTCGATCAAAAGAACTAAATTCAAGTATCCGAACGCATTCCGGGGGCCTTACCCCGCGCGGCCCCTCAGTCGTCGTTGATTTGTCCACCAAGCTAATAAAAAATAATAAAATTTCTCAAAAAATTGTCAAAATAAATCATAAAATGAAAATCTACCCAGGGCCAAGGCCTTCCTACTCTCTTTCCACTTCTCTCTGTTCAAAGCTGTTAAGGACCAGTTCTTGTTGAAGGAGTCCAGCTCATCCCGCCATCTCCGTCTGGGCCTGCAGGGCTATTGGCTATCTTTTTCATGGTCAGTGACTAACAGGCTTCGGTTGTCCACCGAACTTTGATGATAACTGAGAATTTCATAACATTGGTATTGCGTATCACATTAAGTGGATATCACGTTACGGTGGCTTTCAGACCGAGAACGGTGCTCTTCGTCCCAGCACTTGACGCCTCTATTTTTTATCGACTATTATGCGGCTAAGTTGAGTAACGCCTTTTGAGCGTTACAATACTTCTTTTTAGGGACCATTTTATATTATGCGGTTTATAAACACTTGAAATGTGAAGCTGGCGGTAAATTCAATCTTGTGCAGTTGTAATTCGACAGTCTAACGGAATTCAATCAAATAGTGTGTGTTTGCTTGTGATAATATAGTGTACCTAACGTTTTGAAAATAAATCCATAAAGTGAAGGTAAGTAAATAAAACCACAACATAGACAGGCTCCCTCGTTTATAATGTGCAAGTTGAGTTTTAGAATATTGATGTAGAGTTTAAATGATGTAGAATACCTATCTTTTTTTAAGATGCCTGCACGAAGAACTGTTTCAATGAGGCAAATGGAATTACTTGTGGAGTTTGCGGAGTCCCATCGCGACATAGCATTGGGTCGCTTTCCGGGAGGACCACAGGCTGTTCAAACCACCCGAAAAGCGTGGGAGTCCGTCTCGCTTCAACTCAACTCTATAGCAGACGGAACCACTAAAACACCAGACCAATGGCGAAGAGTAAGTTTATATACCTAGTTAATAAATATCCTCTGAAAACATACTACCTACCTATTGACCTAAAATATTACTTTAAACCTATCTAATCTAATAGGTACATAGATTTCCATCCACAAAGTAATTAACTAATTATGAATCATTACCTACTGACTACAAAAGTACCTATAAATTTATAGGTTTGTTTCATCATTACCTAATGTTGCATTCTCATACATTTTTTGTCACATGACGACCCTTGGACCCTTACCTACACAAGGGGCATGGGCCCATAAAAATACCCCACTTAGAACCCAGACTCACCAAGTGCCCACTTATCAAAAAATGCACTAAAAATAGCTTGCATGTTTACGTTAAGTTCTTATTTGTTTTGCTTGATTTAGTGAAGGCAATTTTTTTTCTGACGAAGATATAAAAGCTTTTTATTTTATTTATATCTAGTACTGGATAGAATTTAAGGCGAAAACCAAGGGCAAAGCTGCAGATTCAAGGAGAAATGCATCGGCAACTGGTGGAGGGCCTAACAAGCTTATTCCTCTAAATGAGCTAGAGAAGAGAGTGCTAGCACTAATAGGTCCAGTGGCGGTGGAGGGATTACGTGGAGTAGCCGTGCCTTGTGAAGTTAGTTTCAAAATTAATAATCATTCATTTATTTCACGGGTATTTAATTAATAATCATTAAATTATTTTATGGGGACATAATTAATCATTTTACGTACGTTGTTTCATGGGAATAATATCTAACACTGATTTAAAGTGAAACGTTGGATAAGTACTAAAAATCTTTGAATATTTTACAGATACCATCAATAGACGAGTCTCAGGCCGCTGCCGATTCCGGGATTGTAGCACCGGATCCCGCTTATCCCAGTACATCAACAACCGTCACTCCTTCCTCAGCTCCTTACTCCATTATAGTCTCTGAAGATATCGCTTCAGAGTCTACAATGGAAGTGGAATGGCTTGACGACCAGATTCAATCTCCACTAGGGCTAGAACCCGAATCGCAGACTTTTACGCCGCCACCCTCCGCCGTAGGAATGTCATCAGTATCGGCGGGCTGTGAGACACAGCCCTCCGATACTGAAGACATTCCTACGCAGAATACGTCAGACGAGCGACCAGTTTCGTCGAGAGAAAATAGCAAGTATATTTTATAACAAATAATGTGGTCAAACACAAGCCTATTATGTAAATTTAAAAATATAGATAGAAAAAAGTAGGATAGATAAAAACCCAATTTACAAACTAATTTTCTTTTAGGACAAACTCGGCACTCTACTCCATCAGCCCGAAGCTCGAGGTCACAAAGGCACCGTTAGTATAATCGTGTTAGAAAATAGTTCTCTGCAAGCTTTTTTTTCAAAAACTGAAGTCAATATAAAATTATGTAAATTACAGTTGCTAGACAAGAAAGGGCGCCACGATGGGCTTATGAAATTGAAACTCGACGCATTGCTGCTGAAGAGCGACTTGCAGCCGCAGTGGGAGCGGGCATGCAGCGACTTGCAGCCGCAGTGGAAGCGAGTGTCCAGATAATGAGGGAGATACGGGATGATGTACATAGCTATGTACATCGATGACATTATCCTACTATGTATATCATACAGCTATCTATATGATATACATAGATGATGTATATTATTTCGAGATTATTGTAACACCGTCTGTAGGTATAGTTTATTTTGTAATTTCATAATACTTACATATATTTTCTTTGTCTTAATTTTCCCATAGGTACTTAGGTACATTAATTCTAGTGCCACTAGTTTTATATTTTTGTTTTTCTCTGTTAACAGTTATTTTAACCTGTAATTAGCGACTGTGCTAGTCCAAGGCTAATTGTTATCTATACATAAGATACTATATTGTTTATAGAAGCTAGTTTAGTAATAAATAGTTTGGTTTAATAAATAAATGCATCGCAATGTTTCTTATAAATTATTGTAAATATTAAAATAATTCAAACATAATATTATAAACATCATAATATTTATTGTTTTTTTTTTCAACATGTTTCACAAAACAAATCAGTTTATTCACATAAAATAACCAATTAAAAATAATATTATTACAAGAAAATAAGAATTTTAGTATATTAAACCTACACACACAATAGAATATTACAAATTATCTCTAGCATTCCATAATCTTTGGACTTAATTATTCACATAAATTAATCAATAAAAAGAAACTAATATTAGGTACTTATTACAAAGAATTTTTTATTATTATGAGCATTATTACACACAATAAAGTATTACAAATGATCTCTAGCATTCCATAATCTTTAGACTATTCACACAAAATAATCAATAAAAACTAATATTAATTCAAGAAAATAAGAGTTTTAGACTAATAGGAGCAACATTACGCACAATAGAATATTACAAATTATCTCTACAATCTTTGGACTTTGTCCACATACAATAAAGTCAAAGTCAAATCATTTATTTCAAATAGGCACATTAAAGGCACTTTTGAACGTCAAAAAAAAGCTAAATAGAAATGAATCAATAATCAATAAAAACTAATATTATTACAAGAAAATAAGAATTGTTAAACACACTAGAATATTAATTATATATTGTTTCTGGCATTCCATAATCTTTGGACCAGAATATCCCTAGTGTTGTCTGTGATTTCCTCGCTTCTTGCCACCTCTCTAAAGACTTGGTTCTGTAAATCATTGTAGAGATCATCACTGTTAGGCTCAGGCATTGGAACATTCCTTGCATTAGCAATGTTGTGTAGAACAACACATGCATTCACTATCTTGGCCGCTGTAACTGGGTCATAGTGAAGTACCCTGTGTGCTAACAAACACCGCCAACGTGCTTTCAGAACTCCAATGCACCGCTCAACAGTGTTTCTGACTTTACAATGAAATTCAGTATAATATTCTGCTGGTGAACCTGCAGCCGCGCCTAAGATTGGTGTCATCATCCAAGGACGCTGTGCATATCCGGAATCACCTAAAATAATATAAGTAAATATTTCAATTAGATTATTATTTCACATTCCACTTAGCAAATGTCACAATAGAACTACTCATTTTAGTATCCAACTCGTATTTATTAACACATACATTATGAGTATTCCGTTATCAATAACCAGCCAAAATAATGTATCAATAATTATAATGCCATACCTAATAGCCAACAGTGCTCTCTATTCCGTTGCAGTCTTTCTAAATGATCTTTTAAGGGGCATTGATTCCAGACAAAGGAATCATGTGAAGCACCACCGAATGATGCATCGACATGCAATATTTTTAAATGTGCATCACAAATCTGGAACAAGTTTTAACTTTAAAGTACTCAATTGTTGATTATACTTAGTAGATATTATTCATAATGATGATTTTATGAATGAACTTCTTAATGTTGTTTTAACAAGATTTTTCAGATAAGTATGTAGGTGGTATTATATACCTACTAATTACTTACTATTAAAACATTTAACGAATGATAACTTTTCCTATTAAAAAATGCCTCCTCATGATCTGTTGGTCGGATTATGGCCACATGTGTACCATCAATGCACCCAATAACGCCTGGAAAGCTAAACTTTTCCATGAACCTGAAACCAATCATAGATCAAATTAATTTAATTTGAATATCATAAATATTACTATTATAATTAAAATATACAATAAATTTACCCTTTCATAATAATTTCCCTCTCCCGCTGGGATGAAGGGAACTTTATGTGGTTACTGAGTACTTCCCGGACATTGAGTGCATCAGTAACTTCATGTAGACACTTACTAAATGTTGGCTGGGACATGTTGCATAGGTATGAGGCACCTACATTACGTTGGTAGGACCCATTGGCAAAAAAGTTTAATGCAGCCAAGATCTGCAACAGACAATTAAGAATATCATTATGTTGCTCAGTCAAACAAGTTGCTAATGCTATAATATGTATAAAGGTAGTAGGTTAGTACTTACTTTTATTTCTTTGCGAACAGCTGTTTTTCGTCGAGCTTCTCGTAGATAAGGGCTGAGTTCTTCCAACAGCTGTTGGAACCCAGCTTTACTCAGACGAAAATTCGCGATAAACTCTTTCTCTGGCAACTGCAATGGGTTACTAGCGTCACGTAAGCGGCGTCTCTCAATTCGCAGAAGACTTTGTTTTCGCTGTTCTTCAGCAAATCCCAGCAATAATAAACGTGCCATACTTCTACCACGAACAAGACTCACAATAAAACAACGTGAGACGTAATATTTACACACTTCTTTAATACCGGCTTCGGTGTTAATCACTAAAACTTCTAAAACACTGCCTTTGGGTAGTGTCTTTCACGAAAGCCACGACGAACTAAATGATTATCAATTTGATGTCCACTAAGCTTAGGCAATCGCAATCTTTCAAGTATCGATACAAAAACATCTGTCAAAATGTGTTACGGTGGCTATCAGCTATACTGGGTGCCCATGACGTCATCCTTGTTAGTCACTGAAGATATCCAATACGAAACTTACTGTTTGACAGCTAATCGATGTACACTTTGCCAAAATGATCATCATTTTAACTGTCAACAGAGATACGCAATAGCCCTGCTGGCACGATGTCGTTTGCCATTAAGTGGGACCCATTCGGTCTTATTACAAAAAAACGCTCCGGTACTGGTTTAAACCAAGACTAAAAGGTCTAGGTTTGTGACGGTATTAAAATTAGTACCAGTATCAAAGTGTGTTCCGATTACAAAACGAAGACTATCCGAGGATCTTTTAGTACCAAAGAAGATCCATGGTTCAAATAATATCCACAGATAAGAAACAAAAATGGCATTCTTTCATTCGTTCGTACAGGCTTTATTTGAAGCAACGTTCCGTTTCTATAAATATTTATATTATAATATCACTTGAAATGATTAAATAATTATTTATCATTACAAAAATATGTCATAAATTGTTCTTTATTTAGGTTACAATATAATGAACAAGCACAACTTGTACTTTTGACGCGCTTTTTATAATCAAGTTGACATATTTTTAAACACCTCTAGTGTGAAATGAAGTGAATTACATTCGGCGACAGCCCGCGTCATTTAAAGTAAATGTTTGCGTCCTTTTGAATATATAAATGCACTTCTTATTTATTAATATTATTCTTAGTAAGTATTTCTGTTACTAACAGTATGTTAGTTGGTTTGTTCGTGAATTGTTGTGTGTGATTAAATCGTCGGCTAGTTAAAAAATGGAACAACAAAAGAAAAAAAGGGGTGAAAACTGGAGTACTGAAGAAAAAGTTAGTAAAATATAATTTTTAAATTATTATTACGTAAACAATGCCTTGTTTCATCTTATTTCGACTACCTAATGCAGATGTTCTTATTATTATAGGAAATATTACGTGAGCTTATTGCTGAATCAGCACATATTATCGAAGATAAGTCCACGAAAACCTCAGTAAACATGCAGAAAACTAAAGAGTGGAAGAATATACGGATTAGGTAAGTACTTATTGCTTGTATTATGTGTACAAGTTCGTTATTTACGTGATATTAATCGGTATTTATTATTTTTAGATTTAATGAGATATCGGGTAAATGTCGATCTGATGGAGAATTAAAGTTGGCTTGGAAAAGAATGAAGTTGTCCGCTAAATCCAACTTATCTACCCATAGGAGGGACTTATCAAAGACAGGCGGTGGCGACAAACCACCATCACCTTCTCCCGAGGACTTAAAAATAATGGCGATTGCTCCTCACGACTTTGTCATTGAAGTTAATGACTACGATAGTGATGCATTGGTAAGTAAAACTTCATAGACATAATCATTTCACATAGCATTTAATTAAAATTTATTGATTTTACATTATTTATGTAGGATGTGCTCTGATAAGTGCTTTTAGAGCATGCAATTTACAATCAAACATGATGTCCTACGGTTATACATGATAGGTAATAATTTCGTTAATAATAACATAGGACACAAAACACTGGACTACTATAGAATAACAAAATTATAAAATGACTTTATAGAAGTAATGTACATGACATTACTTCTGTAAAGTCATTTTATAATTTTCCATGATTCATAACAAACCTGTCTATTTTCAAAGTGCAAAATACCGAATTCAATTGTAGACAAAATACAGCAGTCGGTGTGAAAACATGTAAATTTATTTCTTTTAGAATCCAGTTCCCGTGCCTACAACTGCAGAAACAATGTTCACTGACCCTAACCCTGCTCCCAGTTTTGAAGAAACTGGACAATATGATGCAATACACGAGGAAAATCCAGAACACCCTTTTGAGAAAGTGCAAGGTAAATAATAGTTATTTAAGTCCAGCTAGTCACGCCGTAACGGCTACACGAATTTGGATGGAACTTAAATTGGACTTTATCCCAGCAGTATGTACCTGTAGGATAATTTTAACGTTCTTTTCGCGGGCAAAAGCCAGTATAATATAATTACAATCCAATATGTAGGTATACAAGTTCGTTTTAATATCTTCTATATTTAATTTGCTAAAACCTGTGGATTGTTATATATTTTATTTTGTTTTAGCGATACTCAACGATCCAACTACAGAGACAGAAAGTACCAGAATGTTGATAATAACGAACAATGATACTGTTAACTCAAGAAGCACTACAAAAAAAAGGAAAAAAAAGAGCTTGCAAATTGGGTATGTATATAGAAATAATTACCTACTACAATAATTAATACTCTCCGTGGGGGACAAGTAAACAATACAATTTCCCTGCGTCGTATATATATACTTATATATTACACACACATAAATATACTTATATATTACGACTAAATATAATTGTAAAAATATTTGCTTCAAGTGTAGTCACTAAAAGAGACCCATGGATGTTTTGGAACGAAAGTAATTTGATAAATGTACTGTTTATTTTTTATTTTACATTAAATTACATTAAATTGCATTCAAAAACATTCATCGGTTTCTTCCTAAACTTCAACTAGGTTTATACGACGACCATGGTTACTTATCTCCTTTGGTGACCGTATTGCAATACCATATACATGTTGGTGTTGCAATACCATATACATTTTATGAAACAATCTTAGATATAACATAATTTACAATCACTATCAAAATTAGGCAGACAACCTAAAGCCTTGATAGGTCAACTGGAAGAGCATTTCCCTGGATACAACATATTTATTACTCTAATATTACTGGTACATGTTAAAAATAAAATTACTAATTATTCTATTTGATTTTACAGAAGTGAAGAAACGCGGCAGTCAATTGTACAAAGCAATACAGATTTTAAAAGAAAACAGTTAGAAATGATGGAAGTGGAACACAAATTTAACATTAAAATTGCTAACTTAAAAATAAAAAAATTGGAACTAGAAATAGCTGTATTGGGAAGTAAGAAATACACCAACACTGAAGAATAAAACAGACATCGTCATCCTGTAAACAGAATTGAGTGAGGAAGATTTTAAATAGGTTCACAAATCGTTTGCAGAAAATTAGTGGACGTTTTATGTGAGGATTTATCCCACATAACAGTTACAGACATGAGACAGTTCCCTGGCACGGCGCCCTTCGCCAGTGTTCAGCTTTAGATTATAAGTATTAACGTATTTGTAAATATCCTGTTATGTGAAATTATTATTTTCAGATACTTATTTACTGCAAATATGTACTTACTAATAGATTATTAATTAAATTAAAATACAAGTTATTAAATAGTTAGTTAAAAAAAAATCACAAAAAATGTGTTTCAATAAACTGCCTTCTCCTAATATTTCCTCTTACAGAAGGTGGAATATACCTTTCTACTACAGGTTCCCTTGATGAAGATTGCCGTATGTTATCTTCCTCACCAGGAAACAGGTCTTCCCTCATGTCGATGGCAATATTGTGGAGGACAGCACATGCAACAATTGTTTTTTTTGCTGTTTCAATATCCCCAAACATGCCTCGCAATAGGCAACGAAACCGTTGCTTCATTAAACCAAAACACCTTTCCACCGTGTTCCGGGTACGAATATGGCTGCTGTTATACCTCTCCTCTTGTGGTGTGGTGGGGTTACGCAATGGTGTAAATAAATATGGAGTGCAAGGATAGCCACTGTCACCCAATAATATTCCAGAGAAAGCGCCAGCCTCAAACCTCTGTTTTAATCGACATTCTCGGAATATTCTGGAGTCATGTACACTTCCACGCCATCTGGTAACAATGTCCATGATTTTCAGGTCAGCATCACAAACCACCTGAAAAGTGACAGCATATTTGAACTTTACACTCCTCTCTGTTATTTTAATATGACGTTGGAAATAATTAAAATAATCAAATAAATTATTCACTATTGTATCAAGTTAACAACTATTAGATCAAACTAAAAGGTCATATAAAGACAATCACAACATAAAATATTTGTTTAAAAATTACCTGTACATTGATTGAAGAAAATCCTTTTCTATTAATGTATAACTGACCTCCATCAGCATTTACTTTCTTTACTCTTATGTGAGTACAGTCTATTGCCCCAATAACTGTAGGAAAATTTGCAATACTGCGGAATTTCCTTATGGTTTTCTCCTGTTCACTTAAAGTAGTAGGCATTTTTATGAATCTTGGGGACATCCTTGACAAAATGTCCGCTACCTTTTTACAAGTTTTGCTGATAACTGGTTGAGACACACCATGTAAATCAGCTGTATCGTCTTGAATCTACAAATAAAACAATAATATCAGTATATCATTTGGATTTTGTCTAATGTTATGTTAGCATTGGCCAAGGGTGGGGTACTTACTTCATGGCGAGCCCAGTTGCGTAATGCGCAAACCACTTGCAATTCAGGACTCAGTGGGCATCCTCGAGGGTCGTGGGATAAATCCTGACGTAAAACATCCACTATTTTTTCCCCAAAACGTTTTGTGAACCTATATTTATACTTAAAATCTTCGTCACTTAAATCAAAAGGATTTACGCGATGACGATGTCTGTAAGATCGCCGAGACGTTTCCAGTATATCCAAATCTTCCAAATCCATCAAGTCAATCATATTAATATCCATTTTTTTACGATTTGCAAATAAAAAGACACACTAATAATCAACGCTAACCTCAAAAATAAATTAGTACCGATGTCAAACCACGGTTAAACTAGGGGTCTCGGCGGACTAACTTTAGTACCATAGATAGTTCATGAACTAGTGATAAACTTCATTTTGTAATAGCGTTTTATTTAGTCATGGTTTAAACCTAGTGATAATCCCAGTACTAAATTTAGATCGCGTTTTGGAATAAGACTGATTGGGTCGTAAGTTTGGCCCATTGTTCGTCTGACATGCGGCAGATGTGTCCAGCCCAGTTCCATTTTAGCGTGGCAGCTTTGCTCCATTTTAGCCAAGTGACATCAGTTATCTTTGTGATGGAACGGATGGTCGTATTCCTAACTCGGTCTGTTAGTTTGATACCTAGAATACTCCGTTCCATAGCCCTCTGGCAAACCTCGAGCGTGGACCTCTGCTGATTTGTCAAAGACCATGTTTGACCACCATATGTGAGGATGGGAAGTATGCACACCGCTACTTTGCACCGCTACTGCATTGCTTCATATGTTCGAAAAATGTGTGTGCTCAACAACGTAAATAATGCAATGAATGTTGTTGAACTGTCAAAATTAAACCCATTGCTACTGATAGTCTGTTACGCAATTACCCCGCTGGTGATTGAACCCAGAAATTGTACAGAGCCAGCACATCAAGCTACTACAATCTGTCAAACTTCTTTAATAGATTTTCAACTTTATCGCTAAAGCACAAAGTTCAAAGTTGATTGAGAAAATTTGACAGTTTCGGGTAGCTTTATGTGCTGGCGTCTGTACTACTATACCAACAAACATTAACAATACATTTTCCTCCACAGAAATCACTCTTCGACGGGCTAGAAGAATCAGACGCGAGTCTAGAAGACAAGCTATGTCTGAAGCCGTCGCGCAAGCGTCTCGTGCTGCGACCCAATCAGAGAGCTAACGACAGCCATCACGACTCCGTGGATCATACTAATGAGACCGGCAGGTTAGTAGCCCTTCATCTTCTGCCTAGCCTCTCCCACACTATATCGGCTACCAGTCTTAACCGGATGCAGCTGAATACCAGTATTTTACATGGAGCAACTGCTTATCTGACCAAATTGTCCAGAGGTGTTCCACCGCTGAAAAAGGAGCCCTTTACGTTGTTAAATCTCAAAGGAAACTCAAAAAACTAAAATACAGATCCCAAGACATGGTCAGCGGGATTGTCCGAAAGTGTTACCGCTAGCACTGAACGTAAAGGGCTAAAGAAAAACACGGGTGGGTTTTAGTCAGTAAAAGTCTGACACTCCCTTCCGCTCCACCCGAACGGGAGGGGTCATTAATTATTTACCATAAAAAAGAACCCAAGACACCGACTTCCGAAATTAAAGTTATTTCATAATTTTGAGGTAATTTCTTTTTGAAGTCGGTTTTAGTATATCAAAAAATCTCAAAAACAACCAACAAATCGAAGGTGAAAGATACCATTTTATTAATTACATAATTACCATTGAAAAAACGTTGATATTGGATCAACTTGAAATAATATTAATTTGAAACAAGTTTGAGTACACTTTATGTACGAAGTGGGTCACCCATTAACGAATCAACCTCGTTAAGCGTAGCTCTACCTTCCATCGACCCGTGCGTCTGTAATTTAGCAGTGGGTCCCCCAACAACGATACCACATCAAAAAAAAACTTTACTAGCTGCGCCCCGCGGTTTCACCCGCGTAAATGTCGATCCCGTGGGAATATCGGGATAAAAAGTAGCCTATATGTTAATCCAGGGTGTCAGCTACCTCCATACAAAATTTTATCAAAATTGGTCCAGCCGTTTCAGTGTGAAGAAGTAACAAACATTTAAACACACCCCCACTCACAAACTTTCGCATTTATAATATTAGTGTGATTCACAGATCTTTGGAAGACCATCGACATTCAAACGGGGGACTGCCTTCAAGAGAGATGGCGTCCGAACAGCCGAACATGGACGAAGTTGACCGAAGACAGGACGAATATGTTTCGTTGAAGAACGTTTCTGCTGGGAGGCGTAAGTATTTTATTTTATACTTTTGCTTTTGTCCGAGGCTTCATCCGCGTGTTTTAACATAATAGTAGATTGTACAACTAGTGCATAAAATGGCTCGTTTGTGCCCGAGTTTATACACTCTGCTTTTCACTTCGATTGTGAGAAAATGAAACAGGCATAAAGTATATGACAGTACTAGCTGTGCCACGCGGTTTCACCCGCGTAAATGTCGATCCCGTTTGAATATCGGGATAAAAAGTAGCCTATTTGTTAATTCAAGGTGCCAGCTACCTCCATACAAAATTTTATCAAAATTGGTCCAGCCGTTTGAGCGTGAAGAAGTAACAAACATATAAACACACACACACACTCACTAACTTTCGGCTTTATAATATTAGTGCGATTATGACACTCGGCGAAGGCTTAGCTTTCTATCGGTGAATTAATTTTTTAAATCAGATGAGGAGTTTTGAAGATTTCCCTCTACATCCAAACTTACAAGCTTCACCTCTTTATAATATTAGTGTCACTATTTTAGAACACGAATTTCAGCCCGCGGCTTCGCCCGCGTGTTATGTCGATAAAAACTGCCTATGTTCCCACTGTATAAAGTATCCCCATATCAAATTTCATCAAAATCAGTCCAGCCGTTTCGAAGATTAGCCGGAACAAACAGACAAAAATTTTAAATATGTTTTTTTTTTGTTAGTATGCACTTTCGTATGCATTTAGTAAAAAACTGTTATTTTGACATTACAAACACACTTCCACGTATTTATTTGTACTGACTAGCGACCTGGCTTTCGAACTTATCTTCTTTTTTATTTTCAGAAGCTGATATTAGCACTGGCTCCGACAGACATGGCAGCTGGTGAGTTACGTCTAAAATTTTTAGATCAATTTCACCATTCCTTTTGATTCAGAATGTCAGAATCTGCGAGTTAACGAGTTGAAGTTCAAACATTCCAAAGCGTACTTTTCTATGACAAAGTTATCGTCTCCTGCCCTGATCCCGATTTATTTGCAGTCTGAGAAACATGTAAAGAAAGAAAATACATTTATTTAAAATACATGTCTTTTTCTTCCATACTTCTCTATTAGTCGTTCCCGGCTGTCATTCGTGGATCTTTGACAGTCGTTACGGGTAGTCAGAAGCCCGAATGTCTGACAACCAGTCTTACCAAGGGGTATCGTATTACCCAGTAACTGGGTTGTGGAGGTCAGATAGGCAGTCGTTCCATGTAAAATACTGGTATTCAGCTGCATCCGGTTAGACTGGAAGCCGACCCCAACATAGTTGGGAAAAGGCAGGCAGGTGATGACTTCTCTAATGGTCGCCATCTCGGTAGTCACCCCCATAGATATAGATACACGTAGATAACGCAAGAGCAACTACTTCGCGTGCCAAAAATCGCACCAGTTTACGATAAAAAATCATAAGCCGCCACTTTCGCGCTCAGTCCTGTGTACTGCTGGCTGGGTAAGCGTGAGCGAGAGCGCGAGCTTGTGACGTCATAGTATGTAGTCAAAAAATGGCACGCTTGGTTTTCATACAGTTCGTGATACTTGCGTTATCTAGGTCTATCTATATCTGTGTCACCCCCTTTCTAACCACATCATCATTCACACATTCAATCCATTGTTTCTTTGGTCTTCGCCTACTCTTATAGCCATCGACATTCTTACTCAAAATCTATGAACAAGTACGTGCATGAAACTCCATGGTTTATCTTTACAATGGCGCCGATTCTGTTGTTCACAAACTAAACTAAATTTAAGTTCAGTGCATCTTTGTCTTTCTATTTCATTAGAAAAAGGACAGAAGACAAATTTTAGTTTAGTCCTGTCAAATCAATCAGCGCCTGACGTAAATTGACGTAATTTTAGTAAGCAAGTTTTTTAATCTCGTCTAAATTGTCTATGGAGTATCTTAATTTGACAGGACTAAACTAAATTTTTTCTGTCCTTTTCTTAATTTAATAGAAAGAAAAAGATGCACTGAACGTAAATTTAGTTTAGTTTGTGAACAAAGGAATCGGCGGCAATATCACTGTTGACGTAGGTTTAGTATTATTATTTTTTTTCGGTTGGGAAATCATCAAATGACCCCTCTCGCTCTGGGTGGAGCGGAAGGGAGTGTCAGACTCTTTTTTTTTTTTTTTTTTTTCGGATGGGAAATCATCAAATGACCCCTCCCGCTCTGGGTGGAGCGGAAGGGAGTGTCAGACTCTTACTGACTAAAACCCACCCGTGTTCCTTCCTTAGCCCTTTATGTTCCGGGCCAGCGGTAACCCTTTCGGGCAATCCCGCTGACCGAGGTTTCGTGTCTCAAAAAACATAAAATTATTGTATTTTTTTTTTTTTCAGGCTCAGCTCCTCTAAACTGCCGTGGAATGATAACGAGAAACCTATTGACGGAGAGTCGACACCGCGGCTTTATCCTAACTTAGGTTAGTATAATATTATTGTTATCTGCGCGGGCGCGATCGATCGCCATCCCCCATGGCATCCTGTGGCTCCCTCACAGAGAGGAGCCTGCGTCGCCTGTGTCCCAGCAGTGGGAACATTTATAATCATAACATTTCTCTTTCAGACAAAGATATCCAAACGCAAGTCTCAGAGCGTCGCGCCAGCTGGCTCACGACGAAGCCTCTTCGTCCGCCATTGGTCAACAACCCGGATTCTGCTGAGAACTCGGTCAGAGAGCTAGCTGTGAGGTCTGACCGCTCTCACGACAAGGAGAATATTGATACGCTGTCCAGTAAGTGTCTCTTTTAAAGTATTCAGAAATAGGCAATTTACAAAGTGGAACCCCGCTTCTCGGGACTCATCTTTCTAGATAAAGGAATAAAGGAAAAAATTGGCCAAGTGCGAGTCGGACTCGCACACGAAGGATTCCGTACCACAGAGCAAAAACGCCGAAAAAAAAACACGTTTGTTGTATCGTGTATGGGAGCCCCCCTAATTATTTATTTTATTTTGTTTTTAGTATTTGTTGTTATAGCGGCAACAGAAATACATCATCTGTGAAAATTTCAACTGTCCAGCTACCGCGGTTCTTGAGATACAGCCTGGTGATAGACAGACGGACGGACAGACAGCGAAGTCTTAGTAATAGGGTCCCGTATTTACCCTTTGGGTACGGAACCTTAAAAAAAACAAAAAGCATACTTTAAAATAAACGAGGCAAAAGGAGTATGTAAGGATCGTCGCAGGTGTCGTTCTGTAGATGCTGCCTACACGTGAGAAGGTGGCGTGAGTGTATGTATGTATGTGTGTATACAATGCGTAACATAATTAACATAAAAAAAAGGTTCCCTAGCGATTACTTTCACTGTATTGTATCCTATCGTTAATCTGTGAACAGCTTTGTGCACACGCTACAGGGCGGCCGTAGCGTGTGCACAAAGCTCCGCTCAATAGCTCCTTCGGATCTAACCTATCCGCGTAGGGATGCACCAATAGGCTATTTGACTGGTTTCTGATAAACATCTCAGATTATTTAATGGTGTCTAACGAGCCCACAAAAACCTATTACTTCAAATTGCATAATGTATTTCTTTTAGAAAATAGTAAATAAAAATGTACTGTTTAAATAAGCCGCCAAAACGCTATCTTTAACAATATGGCGTCGTGACGTCACGATACACGTAAACAAACGTTGAAACGGTCGAGATACTAGACAAAAGTCATCTGTACCCCTAGCACGAATATTTGTAGGTGTTCTGTCAACGATAGACAGAAATTGACTATATCATGACGTCATCATAAGTTCAGCCAATCCAGACCGTTTTCGATTACGTGGCGCCAGATTTAAAAAGATGAAGTTTTTTCGGGATTTTTTTTAATAAATAATACATTGTTTTGTAGTAAAATTAATGCAAATCGATTTTAAAAGCGATAATCTATACGAGTGTCAATAATTATGACTTTATTTTTTACATTGTCAAATAGCCTATTCTCGAGGTCGCTTCGTTCGCTCTTACTTGAAACTTTTGAAGGCATGCATCATAACTTTGCAAAGTCAATCATAAGGGCTTTTAAAATTAGGTTACTATATCTTTAGGCATATTCGGACTTTTCCTAATCTACGAAAAGCCGTTTTTTAAGCTTCCGTACATACCCAAAGGGTAAAATCGGGACCCTATTACTAAGACTCCACTGTCCGTCTGTCTGTCTGTCACCAGGCTGTATCTCATGAACCGTGATAGCTAGACAGTTGAAATTTTCACAGATGATGTATTTCTGTTGCCGCTATAACAACAAATACTAAAAACAGAATAAAATAAATATTTAAAGGGGGGCTCCCATACAACAAACGTGTTTTTTTTTTTTCGGAGTTTTTGCCTTGTGGTACGGAACCCTTTGCGTGCGAGTCCGACTCGTACTAGGCCAGTTTGCTTTTTATTCGTCGTGTCCATAGAAGTTTAAAGGCTCGATGGACTGAATAACCGACTTAAGCCCAGGTGACCGCACGGGCGATTTTTTTTTTTGTGAGTGTCTTTTTATTATAAAATCCAAAAATGTGTTTTTGTGATAATTTCTGTTTGATTTTCAATGCTGCAAATGCAGTGAAAAAAGATTTTCGCGTAAATAAATCGCCCGTGCGCATCTGGGCTAAGGGTCAAGCATACCTTCCCAACGCCTATTCCTCTGCTCATCCCAGTAACCTCGATATGTTGTATGGGCAACTAGCATTAACTTTCTGACTAACTTGACCGACTATTTAATTTTTACCGACTTCAAAAAAAATGAGTTTATCAATTCAACAACGAACAACAACGAAACTGCATTATATTCACAGACAATCTATTAGGGCTTCCAAACAAATATACAAAATTTTATAGATGTATGTTTGTCCACGCATTTCTCCGCAACTGTTAATCAGATCGTAACCATTTTTTTTATTGGCTTACATTTACTTCAACTTAGGGAACAGTGCAAGTTTCATGAGAATCAATTGAGTAATTTTCAAGATATGGACTAATACGTGTAAGCGTGACGGCCTGGCTTATTGGTACAAGCTACGGGTGTAGTGTCAAAGGCAAAACATCTTAAAACCTTGGTCAAATTCAATATTTACAACAAAACTATTACCTACTTATCACATTGCAAATTTCTTTTTGAAGTCGGTTTTTACAATTCAAAAGTGCCTGTACAGTGTACATGGTTTAATTGAAGTAAATGCTTTGAGTTTGAGTACAAGTGCACCAATTCATCAATCACGAAGACACTTTCAAACTCAAACTTAAAGCATTTATTTCAATTAAACCTTGTACAGGCACTTTTGAATTGTCAAAATTTAATAGTCTGTCAGTTAGTCAGAAAGTTGAAGCTAGTTGCCCATTCCAAAACGTAGATCTCTATGGAGAAGAACGGGCAAGAAACTCCATGGACACTCTTTTAAATCAAGATATTACAAAATCGGCGTTTCCGTTCATACCTTCCTAACTCCTATATCCCCCCTTTGTATCCCAGTAACATCGCTATGTACGGGCAGCGGAGACCGGCTACAGTTCTGTCGACACCGCTGGGGAGAACAAGCGGGATGTTCTCGCTGTGAAAAGATAGCGCATCAGATTGGAGGATTATACGGTTATTTTTCGTTGATTTATGTAGATTTGTGTGAACAGTGGTGGCCAAGTGGGTCGTAAGTTCGAACCCAGACAGGCGCTTTACTTTGTGTAAATTATTTCATCACCACTGCTCTCAAAACGGTGAAGGAAAACATCGTGAGGAAACCGGCATGTCCTAGAACCAAAAATTCGAAGACATGTGACATCTGCCAACCCGCACTGGGCCCGCGTGGTGGATTACGGCCCACTCCCTCTCACCGAGAGGAGGCCTGTGTCCCAGAAATAGGGGCATTCGCGATTGCCAAAAATATAAACAAATATAAGTATGGAAAAATAACTTTAAATCCTACACCATAAAGTTCAGTTTACGCTACAACTTCAAACTTTTTTATAACTTTTTCAATAGTGCTACTACACTCTGAAATCAAGTTAATTACAATTGAAACAAAGTTGATATTTGTTTAATTTGAAATAATATTAATTCGTTTAAATAGACTTTAGGCCAATTGTGTTATACATTCTAATTTAAATCTTTATTTGTTTAACAGTGTCGGAAGAAGAGCACGTGTCTCCTCGGGAAGCCGCGCCACACCCGACCGGCGTGAAACTCACGCGCCCAGGATACTACACCATACCTAGTCTGGATGATATGATTGGTGAGTACATACTTTCTATAGCTTGAAATGTATCGAATACACAAAATCTAATTTAATTTAGGTATATTTTTATGACAATGATTTTTACAAAAAAAAAAAAAAAAATTAAGGGCAATGGAGAGGGCTATGCTTGGAGTTTCCCTGCGTGATTGAATCAGGAATGAGGAGATCCGCAGGAGAACCAAGGTAACCGACATAGCCCGAAGAATTGCCAAACATAAGTGGTAGTGGGCAGGGCACATTGCTCGCAGAACAGATGGCCGATGGGGCCGAAAGGTTCTGAAATGGCGATCGCGTACCGGAAGACGTAGCGTTGGAAGGCCTCCCACAAGGTGGTCCGACGACCTTGTGAAGGCCGCAGGAACCCGTTGGATATTACGTAATACAAAATCTAATCAAATAATCAAGTAATCTTGAGCAGTGGTGGCCAAGTGGTGACGGCCGCGACTTACGAGTTGTAAGGTCGTAGGTTCGAACCCAGACAGGCGCTTTACTTTGTGTAAATTATATCATCACCACTGCTCTCAAAACGGTGAAGGAAAACATCGTGAGGAAACCGGCATGTCCTAGAACCAAAAATTCAAAGACATGTGACATCTACCAACCCGCACTGGGCCCGCGTGGCGGATTACGGCCCACTCCCTCTCACCGAGAGGAGGCCTGTGTCCCAGCAGTGGGAACATTATAGGCTGATTATATAATAAATACTCTCCCCTCCTCAGCCTACATACGGCCGGACGGCTCGTGTCCGGTCCCTCACCTGACCATCGGCCGCAAGAACTACGGCAATGTCTTCTATGACTGCGAAATTGATGTCGCTGGCATGGATCTGGATAGCTTGGGTAAGTTCTACTTTTTTTTTTTTTGGTAATTGTTGTTTTCTAATTTTCTTTTACTTTTATTTATATACTAGCTGTTCCCCGCGGTGTCACACGCTGCGCGGCTCCTAAGGGTCGTAGCGTGATGTTATATAGCCTATAGCCTTCCTCGATAAATGGACTACCCAACACTAAAAGAATCATTCAAATCGGACCAGTAGTTCCAGAGATTAGCGCGTTCAAACAAACAAACAAACTCTGCAGCTTTATAATATTAGTATAGATAATTAACTATTTTACAATTTAACACTAAAATATACATAATATTTTATATAGTATATACAAGTACATAAAAAAAAGAAAAAGACAGGAGCTCATTGGGCATCAAAAAATTCGTCCGCATCGCTGTCAATGGCATAAGTGCCCAAAAGGCTGGCAGCATTACCACGTTGGATGGCAATGCTTATACTTTGGGCTAAAAATAGGCCAGCCCTCTGGTCACGTGAAGTTTTTTTTCTTGTATTGGTAAGAAACAGCTGTTCCCTACATTTTGACGAGTTATACGAACATAAGTGTAGGGAACAACAATTTTTTTTTTCGCGATTTCAGGTTTGGTCCCATAGTAAAAGTTGTTCATAATGATGAGTACAATGACCTCTTAAGAGGTTGTTAGTGTTTTACTAATAACCCTGTATAGGCAGTTTTTAGGGTTCCATACCTCAACAGGAAAAAGGACAGGCGGACAACTAAGTGATGTTATAAAGCCGCAATTATATTTAGCCCACGCCGCGTGTCGCAACGCGTGGGTAAGCTATCGGTTACATACATTTAGTACTGGATTGATTACATTAGTCCTGTCCCGCGTGTCGCAGAGCCTGCTGACGCCACGCAGACCGAGCGATTTCGATCGGCGCGGGGTCGGTGGTGAGGTTTGTGACGCGTCAGCCCAGTCGGGTCTAGTGTAATAACGTGTGGGCACGCGCAGACAGCCGAGTGGCGACACAGAACAGTACTGACTGAGACGAATTTTCGTGAGGCCGCGCGGCGACACGACACGCAAATGTAATAACCCGCCGTTGCGTCAGGCAGCGTGGCGACACGCGGCGTGGGCGAAATATAATTGCGGCTTAAGGTTTCCGACCCTCATAAGATCACTTCGTTGTCCATCTGTCAAGACCCTTTTTCTCAGGAAAGCGTGGAGTTATCAAGTTGAAATTAATATCAAATACTCACTACTCAGGGCTGGAAACCATTGAAACAGTGAAAAAACACAAACTTCTAAGTCTACGCAATCAAAAGATACGGGCGTTCATGTTACGTTTATGCCGCATATTTTGACACTCGCAAGGGAATCAAAACCTATAGGGTACTTCCCGTTGACCTAGAATAACGAAATTTGGCAAGAAGCAATGTAAAGGAAAAAATCCGAAAACCGTATATTTGTTGTAGTTACATACCTACAAATTTGTACGGAACCCTTCGTATGCGAGTCCGACTCGCACTTGGCCAGTTTTTTTTTTTTTTACTAACTAAATGTTTTCTTTCCAGTCCACTTCCTCAACAAAGAAGTGATAGTCTACCCAGAAGAGTCTGCGAAGCCTCCCTTAGGCACAGCTCTGAACAGGCGCGCGATTGTCACTCTGGACAGAGTCTGGCCGAGGGACAAGAGCGAGAAGAGAGCCATCACCTCACCGGACAGGTAACTTATACGTAACATCACGGCTTATACCCGGAAGGAGAGGTGTCTAGTACACCCACATTGCGCCAGATAAGTTTAAGAGCGTTCACGCCGTACGGCATTTCATACAAACATTCAAGCCCTTGTTTTTCGAAATAAATGAACCGATTTTAATGAAACTTCATACGCATACAAAGGTCTAAAAAGTTACATAAAGGGGAAGCGCTAAGGTAGCCCGCGAAATTCAAATTTTCTTACGTTTTTGGCACGTTGATTAAAATATGATTCGTGGCCGTAACAAATTATGTATTTACAGAATAGGCTATTTGACTGGTTTCTGATAAACATCTCAGATTATTTAATGGTGTCTAACGAGCCCACAAAAACCTATTACTTCAAATTGCATAATGTATTTCTTTTAGAAAATAGTAAATAAAAATTTACTGTTTAAATAAGCCGCCAAAACGCTATCTTTAACAATATGGCGTCGTGACGTCACAATACACGTAAACAAACGTTGAAACGGTCGAGATACTAGACAAAAGTCATCTGTTCTGTCAACGATAGACAGAAATTGACTATATCATGACGTCATCATAAGTTCAGCCAATCCAGACCGTTTTCGATTACGTGGCGCCAGATTTAAAAAGATTTTTCGGGATTTTTTTAATAAATAATACATTGTTTTGTAGTTAAATTAATGCAAATCGATTTTAAAAGCGATAATCTATACGAGTGTCAATAATTATGACCTTATTTTTTACATTGTCAAATAGCCTATTATAATCATTAGGATCAGTAATACTTGTTAAGTTAGTATAATTGTAAAATGTCAAGATTTCATGAAATAGTCATTCAGTGGGATTAGAGAGTTGTGTTGATGACTTTAATGATTATAATTCTGTAAATACATATTTGTTACGGTCGCGAATCATATTTCGACATTCGCGACTTGTGGAATTAAAGTTATTTCATAATTTTAAGTGAATTTCCTTTTGAAGTCGATTTAATTTTTTTTTATTACTTTTTATAAATTATTACTTATTTTTCTATTTTAACTAACAAACAACACGTTACATTTGTCCACAGACTCCTCAAAATGGAATACGAAAGCAAGCTCCGCCGCGTTTGCGACAAGCACAACACGAAATTCATAGAGTACCGCCCTCAGACCGGCAGCTGGGTGTTCAGGGTCGAGCACTTCAGTAAATACGGACTGACTGACTCTGATGAAGAGGAGGACGTGCCGCAGCTGATGAAGAGGCAGCTCGTCTCGCAGGCCTTGCAGGGGACTGCGGCTCTTGGTGAGTGTTGGCAGCCTTTAGCAGCCAGAGCTATCAGTCTATAGCAGTCAGAGCTATCAGCCTTTAGCAGCCAGAGCTATTAGCCTTTAGCAGCCAGAGTTATCAGCCTTTAGCAGCCAGAGCTATCAGTCTTTAGCAGCCAGAGCTATCAGCCTTTAGCAGCCAGAGCTATCAGCCTTTAGCAGCCAGAGCTATCAGTCTTTAGCAGCCAGAGCTATCAGCCTTTAGCAGCCAGAGCTATCAGCCTTTAGCAGCCAGAGCTATCAGCCTTTAGCAGCCAGAGCTATCAGTCTTTAGCAGCCAGAGCTATCAGCCTTTAGCAGCCAGAGCTATCAGCCTTTAGCAGCCAGAGCTATCAGCCTTTAGCAGCCAGAGCTATCAGCCTGCCAGAGCGGTCTCTGCCGCTTATTTAAGATCGTCGTTTCTTATTATACTTCAACTATATCCGACGATCCTGCATACTTATCTCTTTTGTTGACTGTCTACGATCTAACGATATCCATATCTTTCAACAGCTCCCAAACAACCCGTAATCGCCCCATCAGCTGGTCTGGGTGGGCTCGGCTCCTCAGCAGGCTTGATACCCGAAGACAACCTCTTCGCGATGCAGCAGACTTCACTCAATCTCCTCAATGGAGCCGCTAAAGGTATGTAGACTACTCTTCATAATTTTTCAAAGGTACGATGAACAAGGTGGTAAGTTCCTCATCCTCCGTTGAAAAGGGAGTATTCTCCAACCAGACGGGTGTTGTTCCCAGAAAATTAAAACAATGAACATACACACACATAACTGTACATCACTGTCCATTCCAAGGCTGCCTGGAAGAGATCGCAGAAAGCGATAAGGCCGCCCATTGTATGTTTTGTATTAATCGTATTTTTTTTTTGTTATGAATTTTCTGGTGTACAATAAAGTAGGTATATAGTATAAATAAATAAATAAACAAATAAACATATTTGTGCGTAAGAGGCTTTTGAAACCATGAAATACTTAAATACAAACAGCGGGGCAATTCAGTAACACATTATCAATCGGAATCGGTTTCATTTTGACAGTTCAACAACATTCATTGCGTTATTTACGTGTTGAGCAGACAAATTTTTCGAACTTATGAAGCAATGGATTAGCAATTTGCTTCAAAATGATTCAGATTCCGATTGATAGTGTGTTACCTACATAGGGTGCAGAAAAAAATCCGCGTGCAGCATCGTACACGTGATAGAAGTGAAACTTCTTAATAAAAATAAAGAATGATAGAGATTTGGTGTGAGAAACACAGAGAGAGAGTTATATCTTTCTTCTCTCTCATGTAACAAAGTGTCCAAAATGTGACGCGTCCTTGTATTGTAATGTCACTCTCAATTCTCGTCCAATAGGCTATTTGACAATGTAAAAAATAAGGTCATAATTATTGACACTCGTATAGATTATCGCTTTTAAAATCGATTTGCATTAATTTTTCTACAAAACAATGTATTATTTATAAAAAAAAATACCGAAAAAACTTCATCTTTTTAAATCTGGCGCCACGTAATCGAAAACGGTCTGGATTGGCTGAACTTAAGATGACGTCATGATTTAGTATGAACAGATGACTTTTGTCTAGTATCTCGACCGTTTCAACGTTTGTTTACGTGAATCGTGACGTCACGAGGCCATATTGTTAAAGATAGCGTTTTGGCGGCTTATTTAAACAGTACATTTTTATTTACTATTTAAAAAAAAAAAATACATTATGCAATTTGAAGTAATATGTTTTTGTGGGCTCGTTAGACACCATTAAGAAATCTGAGATGTTTATCAGAAACCAGTCAAATAGCCTATTATTGAATCGGTGCCCTAGAAGTTTCTATACTGCTTGAAGAAATAAATCTGAAGAGCCGAATTTGACCGTTCAGTGCATTCCGTGCCGTGTCGCAGGCAATCGGTCTTGAGGCTGTAATATACACGGTACGGATTTTAGTTCAGCACAGCTATTCCGGCGCCGCCGAGGTAGCCCAGGAAGAGGTGGCGCGTCGACCTATAGTCCGACTTTTAATTAGCTGCAGTAAAATGACACTTCTTAATAACTCATTTCGGACTGAGTTTAGAGATATGTCAAATAAGTTTGGTTTGTAACACTATTCTGTACTAGAAAAATAAGATTTGGTTGATGGCCGCGAAAACACAAAAAAGACGCCAATTTCAGTCATTTATGTAACACATAATTTTAGTGCAGCTAATTAAAAGTCCGACTATAGACGCGTACCGCCACGGTTGGATCGAGGTGTCGCAAGAAAATGTTGCCTTGACGGACTTGGGGGAGGCCTCCGCTCATCATTTCAGCCGAAAGACGTCCACTGCTGGACATAGACCTCCCCCAAGCACCTCCACTTCGGGGGACTACTTCACTATGTTGGTGGAATGAATAGAGAACGCTGCTGCCCATTCTCCGGTACGACCCTTAGTCGCCTTTTACGACACCCACGGGAAGTATGGGGTGGTGCTATTCTTTAACGCCCGAGATTAATAATGTATCTGTGATCCAAGGATAGAGTCAATCTAAGATTGCTGTATACTGCGCGATCGATCTCCAATCCTGATGCCAATATCAAAACTAAGCAATCGTTTTTTTTTTTCGATGCAGATTGCAAGCGATCCTTTCCCTCCCTCCCGTTCCGTTTCACATATAATTTTGATAATGCAATGCATTATGTTCTACGTTTTATGAAAATAAACTAGTCACTAAACTACACCAAAATATACCTTTTGTGTCAAAACAAAATAATTACGTGTCTAAAACCCCGTAAAATTTACAATCGTTAAATTATATTTACAATACTTGTAATTTTTATTAGGAACGGAACGTGAATTTGTCGTCTTGACAGTGACGCACTTTTGTTACTGTTTGTTTGGTTTGTTCATTGTTGTGGCTTCAGTTTGCTTGGCGTTTCTACCTAAAAACTAATATTATTATTGATCATTTGGAATAATTACCTATAAATTGAACTTTATTTGATGTGTGTGTATTACCTAAGTACCAGATTTCTATAATGGACTGCGAAATTGTAAGTATTTATCCTGTAATTGTATGATTGGAGTAATGATGCATCTTTTTTCGCGCCATGCCGGTGCGAGTGCGACGCTGTTCCCGATAAGTTTATAAACGTTTTTTTTTTGTTACTAGGTAAAAGGCAAGCCTCTAACCAAAGAGGAATCAAAGTTCCTGCTAGACCTGATTGAAAGAAGTAAAATTATCACCTCGAAAACGACGAACGGCACTAATAATAAATTAAAAAACGAGGAGTGGATTCGTTTGGCAAATAGTTTTAATGCCAATTCTACAAACGGCCCTAGGACACCACAGCAGCTGCGTTTGAAGTGGGAAAACTTAAAAAAGAATGCACGCAAACGCAGCACTAAAATCAGGATGAACCAATTCAAGGTACATTTACAATACTTCTCATTTCTATTTAGATATGTCGCCGCACGATTCCCTTCCTGTCTGATTATAACAAAATCTCATTTGTAGCAAACTAATTATCCCATGAACTGTGAAAGCAACGGGTACTCCCACCGTCTCAGATATGACTAAACTTAATTAATCAATCCCACAATATTAATATTGACTATTATTTTCAGACTGGTGGTGGACCTGCTGACTACATACCCCCAGATGACATTCTAGACCGAGTAACTGGCTTACTAGGAAGTACTGCCAGTGGATTCACGGTACCATTTGGGGGTGACAGGGAGACAGAGGCTTTGAATGTTGGTGGTGGTGATAGTGGTGGTAGTGGTGATGGATTTTGTGATGCAAGGGTGATAGTTGAGGATGCAGTTCCAATACCTGTTGACCATGGCATTGAGACTGTGATCTGTGATGGTGTTGTCATGACTGATAGTCAGGTGATAACTAACATTGATCACAACATCATAACACCAGTCAAACCCAAGAGGTTCACATTTAGTACACCTAGGGCAGGTAATTGTCATTGAAATCCTTATAAGTATAATAATTTCCTTATTTATGTATAATAAAATGACGAGATATAGCAATGGAACTAAATTTTATCCCTAAAAATACATGGTGACAAGCTAGTTTGCCATTGTTATATTTCACAGTAAGTTACCTATTTTATTTTGTTTATTATGAAAATATTTCTCTAAGAGCAATGTTGTGCAGTAAACAACTCTCTATCATATTGTTTTTTTTTTCCAGTGAAAAAGAAATTGAAAATGGATGATTGCAAGGCGGCTAGGAACAGTGCAATAGCTGAATATTTTAGTGCTAAAAAACAGTGTGTGGATGCTAAATTATTAAATATTAACTTAGAAAATGAACAATTAAAATTAAGAAACTTAGAGCTAAAATTAAAAAACGAAAAGCTAATATTGGAAACAGAAAAATTAAATTTAGAATTAGAAAAGTTAAGGAAACAGTGATTATTTAATTTTCGGTTTAAAGACATTTATTTCTCAAAAACACATCATCAGGTATTTCATTATAAAGTTTTGCTCCCTCATATAGTATATTTTTCCTACCATAGTTAGTTCTAGGTTTTCTTAATTCTATTTTGTCTCATCGTCTTGCGTTATAAGTGTAAGTTTTCTTTTTAAAGTTAAGTTGGGAATGTGTGTCTTGTGTTATGATTTTATGTATTAGGATGCATGTTTTAAGTGTATAGAGTGGGTTAATTTTAAGTATTTTGGTGTCATTGTAGATTTTGGTGGTTGGTGTAAGGTAGTTGTAGTTGTATAGTGTTTTTATTGCCTTATTTTAAATGCTTGTTTCTTACAATAGCTTGTCAAGAACTTTATACAACATTGATTATGTCATTTTAATACATATTGTAGCGATATAAAAAGGAAACGACTTCATCGCCACTTAAAAACGTATAATTTGATTTAATATTAATAACCGAATTTACAAAAAATTACAAAAACTTACAGAAAAAAATTTAATACTTGAGGTTTTTTTTGTTCATTGAATAAAATTTCAAAATTTAGTTAGATTACCTACGCGTCGAGTTAAACTGCAGTTGCAACTGTAATTTTTGCTACGATCGCGTAGCACCAATAGTGAACGAACGATATAAAAACCTGTTGTATTCTGCAATTAAAGTTACACGAAACTATTATTTATAAACGACAGTAATATTAGTAAAAAATCAATAATAAAAAAATCTGATGGATCCTGGATTATTTCTCTCTGAATTATATCTTGAATTCCATTTCACATCTGGTCGGTATGGTTTTGAAACTGCTCCCTCGAATAGATCTCCACTCCTCAACTCATTCAAAAAATCCAGGAACAGATTAGTGCATAGGGGTAGGGTAAGGCCGAAAACTCGGCTTGTTACGTCTTATATTTTCAGGCGTATCCTAAACAAAATAACGCACATTAAGAATGCTGTAACAAGCTGAACCACTTTTACCAAAAAAATAGGTAACGAGTAGAAATACACATACCTGATAAGATCAAAAGATCAACATATAACTATATGTCGAAGACTTCACATAAATCCAATTTAGATGATTAAGGACGTATTTTTCATAATAACTTTACGATTATCAGCAAAGAAAAAAAAAATTGCAACCTTCAGCAATGAACACCAAAAAACCTCTGCCAAACTTCAAGAGAAAAATTTCATTTTGACAGCATCAGTTCAAAATTCAAAAGTTAGATTTTTTAAATCAGAAAAACGACCAAAAAAGGTTGCATAAAATCTTAAAGAAGGATGGAATGTTGAAAACATAATATGCAGTAATTAGTAATACTGCAGTACCCCCTTTCCAAGAAAAAAAAGGAGAAACCCTGTAAGAATTAATCTAACTTAACATGCAACAAGTAAATAAGAAAATCGAAATTAAACCTAAATAAACAAAATCGAAGTGCAGCAGAAACAGAATAAAAGATATAGATAAGAGTATGTCGACTATGTCTCGACCCTAAACTAAATTATCGATACGAGTTAATCGTCCGTTTCCCAACACTAAGAGCTGACATTGTCATTGAGGAAATGACAGTCGTAACGACATCTGTGGGCGAAAGCCAGAACTATAAGCATTGATAGTTAAGAAAAAGTTTTAAACAAATTGTTTCAATTAGGCACAACTAGATGTCGCAATTAATATTTTTACTATAGGAGCTAACTTCCCGGAAAAATAATCATCATCAGAAGATCTGGAAAAATTCTTTCTCCATACAATGTCACCAACATTCAACGTGACGGCTGAACGATGCGAATTATAAGCTCGCGAATTACGGAGGAAAGCCATAGAAAGATTATCAGCGACTTTCGCATAAACTTCTGCTAAGGATGATAAGTTCGATGCGTACTGAGTCCGACTTTCAGCTAAATTTACGCCTTGAGTCTGACTATTAGTACGAGTAGGAACCATGAGAACTTTATGCAATATTCTCATAAAACTTGAAAGGGGAGGAATGATTCTACGCGTGTTTGAGCCCGACTTTCAGCTAAATTGACGCTTAGAGTCTGACCATATGCACGGGTAGAACGCATAAGACCTTCCCTATCATACATAAAGAATAGAACTAGTGCAGGCAAAAAAAAACTTGATAAGGGAAGAATTATTCTACGCGTGTTTGAGCCCGACTTTCAGCTAAATTGAGGCTTAGAGTCTGACCATATGCACGGGTAGAACGCATAAGGCCTTCCCTATCATGATATCATACATAGAGAATAGAACTACTGCAGGGAAAAACTGCTGAGTTTTCAATAGACCTGGATTTCAAAAAGAAAGAAGGAATTACACCATACTCTGATGACGATGATGAAGCTCACATTGACAGGTGGACTAGCTAGTTTAAGGAAATCGTAAATTAAAAAAATAGAACCTCCTTCTTTGAAGTCGGTTAAAAAAGGGAACAGACTCAAAGTACGAACGATGTTATAAGTCTTTCGTATTAGAATCAGTTAGGAATAATTAAAGTAGAAAATTTGAAAATTTTAATGTATTAAGAAAAATGATGAAATAATTACGTAACTTGAAAAAGAGGTTTTTTGTTTAAAGGAATATTCACGTAATTATAGTGCCATATGAGAGGATTACGTTTAAAACCAATAATCCCGTTTGAATTAAGTCAATAAGTCCAAGGTTTTTAGAGTTAGAAAGAAATTAGTAAATTGAAAAAATGTCCGAAGACGAATTCTCTAAAATCAATATTTTGTCTAAAAAGTTTTTAATATAGAGATAGGAATAACCTTCGTCTGCTATGTTAGGATGCAAAAAGGACAAAACAAAGTTAAATAGGCAAATGTGATAATATGAATGTATATAGAAAGAGCTAGAAATGCAGTGATCAGTCTGATGGGAAACTGAATGGCAAAATAAAAGCATCAGTCCCTAACAAACTAACACTAAACGAATCGCAACGCTGAAAAAAAAATCAAAAGCTAGCTAAGACAGTCAGGAAACAACAAAAAATAACCCTCAACTGCCATAGTAAAGACAAAACCAACAAATATACGGGGTTCCACGTAGCACGAAAGTGTTAGGTAACCAGCAATATATGACTGGTAGAGGAATGGTAAGACGACGTGACATCACAGGAACGGTTGGGCTAAGAATTCAAAGAGAAACAAATAGAAACTAGTAAACCATCTGCACCAAAAAACAAACAGCGTAGGTACAGGTGGGCTAGAATCACAAAAAAAATCAAATAGAATCTAGCAGACAACCGTGCAAAATCAACGCTTACCTTAGCCACGAAGTCTAAATCATTCGCACACCAATCATACACTACAGGATGTTAACTACTTCTAACTAAGGAGTGGAATAAAACCCAGGATAAAGATGTATTTAACGGGAAGAAATAAAAGCGTTTTATATGTTTTAAGGTTCTACAAAGTTATCATTTATATTGCATCATAACATAGCACATTATAATAACGAACACCATCAGCAATAGAAGGGTTAACAGAAGTTGTCAATCACAGCCACAGAGTACCTTCTGATAGATCACAGCATAACTCTGGTAACCATAGCAACGATCTTGTTTGACAGAATGAGAAATAAATTTCTGAATTCCTGAAACATATAGAAATAAAACATTAAAATTTGCTCGGATGAGCAACCATCCTCACAGAAACAGAAAAATTTCATTTTCATTATTTCAGTAATCAGAATCAATAAAATTACTTACTTTTACTTCGGGCGCCATTTTGTAGCGATATAAAAAGGAAACGACTTCATCGCCACTTAAAAACGTATAATTTGATTTAATATTAATAACCGAATTTACAAAAAATTACAAAAACTTACAGAAAAAAATTTAATACTTGAGGTTTTTTTTGTTCATTGAATAAAATTTCAAAATTTAGTTAGATTACCTACGCGTCGAGTTAAACTGCAGTTGCAACTGTAATTTTTGCTACGATCGCGTAGCACCAATAGTGAACGAACGATATAAAAACCTGTTGTATTCTGCAATTAAAGTAATTGATGTACATATAAGTTCTTGATAATTATGCTACTGTACTCAAAGAAACAAAATTAATATTGAAATAGTACCTTTCTTTTTTTAATACTAGTTATATTTAATCGTTTTTTTACTTTAGCTTTATGTACCTACTTACTATATATTCAAATTTAAAAAAAGTCATTTCATTTCATCACAAGCTAATTGATTAACATTTTGAAACATTGTGGGACATTACTTTATTTTTAAATTTTTGATTTGAATCTTTTACTCTGGACGCTCTTACTGTGCATGTCTTTCTACATTGTTCTCACATATATATTTACTCTCAAGATGGATGATGTAACAATACTTTGATTGAAGTGTCCATGGAGTTTCTTGCCCGTTCTTCTCCATAGAGATCTACGCTAGGGAATGGGCAACTACAGTACTTTCTCAAGTTATTATGCCTTGTGACTGTGTTTTTGGTTTTGTACTTTTGACATTCAAAACTGCCGTAGTGGTCTATTTGAAATAAATGCTTTTGATTTGTTGTAAATAAAACATGTGAATTATAGCAATGTTGTTTTATTTCCTGAATACCTAGAAACTTTCTTCTATATAAGTACAATACAATTTTGTATATCACTTTCATCTGCTACCGGAAGTAATTATTTATAAGATCGGCTCTTTCCCGGATGTCTTGGTCTTCATTATTTGAGTATTCTATGGGCTCTGCTGGTGGCAGGTCCACTTCTGCAGGAATTTCCTCCAGGTTATAACTCCTGCAAATGTTGTGCAGCACTGCAGTGGCTATTATTACTGCTTGGGTCTTTAGCAATGATAACCGCATTGTTAGTGCCACAACAGGAAATCTTCGCTTCCAGATGCCAAAGGTTCTAAAACAATAAAAATTATGTTGTTTAAAAGCTTGCTACCAGATGATTTTGGGTAGCCTTGGCTACCTTCTTTAAAACCATACTATCTGTACTATTTTAATAGTTACCTTTCTATGGTATTCCTTGTTCTAATATGTGCTTCATTATAATTCTGTTCTGCTTCGCTAACAGGATTTAGAAGTGGTGTCAGCGGATACTGTCTATTTGGATAAGCACTATCACCAAGCATCCAGCGGTTACCAAAGTTACCTGCATCACATTGGGCTGCAAATATGCATATAATTAATATCAAAATAAGTAATATTACCATCACAAAACAATGTATGTAGTAAGTACCTCTAAGAATAGAGTTGTTGAAAATTGTGGCATCATGTGCTGAACCTGGCCACCGTGCTACCACATTCATAAATTTTAAATCAGCATCGCAGATTGCTTGGACATTAAGGGAAAAGTAACCCTTACGATTTCTATATTCTTCACCTATAATATGACCTAAAATAAACCAAAGCAGAATTACTATAATTACTAACTTATTGTAAGTTATTCATACACATGTTATTTAAGCACTCACATGGTGACTGAATACGTATATGAGTGCAATCAATTGCAGCAAGAACTCGAGGGAAGTGTCCAATTCGGTAGAATTTTTCTGCACTTTGTTGGTGAACATAAATGTACTGATCATACAAGGTCGAGATTGCAGAAGATATATCACGTACTATTCTTCCTGCTGTTGATCTAGACACTCCAACAAAGTCAGCTACAGATATCAACATAGTACCTAGTGCATAAAACCGTAACGATAACAATAGTTGATGGAGTGGCGAAACACCATGATTCCTGTAAAATAAAATTATCCATAAAATAAACACTAGGGTTGTCAAATCAACAACAAGAGAGTTAACACAAGAGGCTTCTTAGTTTTAACTCAATGACAATTTATGAGAATATATACACAAACTCTAACAATTAGTTTCAAAACATAAAATGCACATGTTCCAACTAGTTTGCATACCTTGTGGAAGTAACACGGATAAACGGCATCAACTGAGGTAATAGGGAATTCACTGCAGCTTTCGATAACCTAAATCTAAAGGTGAATTCAGCATCATCAAGACTTTGCATGTAGTTCACCCTTCTGAGTCTTCGTGGACAAGCACGTTGTCTATCATCAGCGTCGCTGTCAGTGTCCCAGTCGGATAACAGAGCAAGGACCTCCATATCACTATCGTCACTATCACTTGAAAATACTGATAATGCCATAACTTGTTCTAAATCGTAATTAGTATCGCCGATAGTATTCTTACAATCCTCGAAATTTCTTGGATTGCAACCTGCGATTGTTTATACCGATCGAACCAAATGTCAAAATGGACAGATTGGTTATTGGCAAGCAAAAACTGTCATTTCCGAACAGAGGCCAATCTTTTATCTGTGATCCGCCCTCCCATAGATGGATTGATTCCGAGGATAGTAAAATCAATCTGCAGATAGGTTATTGGCAAGCATTTTCCGAAAAATGGATTGAAATATCGATCTTAGATGGCAAAAATTGGATCAGGATTGATTATTAATCTCGGGCGTAAGTCCACACAGACAGGCCTCCGCTCAGCAGTGGGAAAGTGACGGCTAATAAAAAAAAAATGCTATTCACAACTATTCGATACACTGTCACGAAAGTGTTTTTTTTTTTTCGTTACCCAGTAACTGGGCTGTGGAGGTCAGATAGGCAGTGGCTCCATGTAAAATACTGGTATTCAGCTGCATCCGGTTAGACTGGAACCCGACCCCAACATAGTTGGGAAAAGGCTAGGCAGATGATGATGAGGCGATCGGAAATAAAAATACTACCTAAATAGCATACTAATTTAAACAGTTTGATTCCCCCAACCCAACAGACGAGCAAACAGCGACGTACCGTTTTAACCCGACATACGAACCACATCGCGGGATACAATATCACCCCGTTGGGGTACCTCACGCCCCCAATGGGGTACCAAACGACCCCGAGATGCCGTCAGCGCCGTACAACGAAGAATATGTACTACAAAAGAATGTGGCTAAAGCTATGCTTTGCACTAATATGTGTTTGATAACTGTAGTTTTAATCGTAGTTGTAGTGTCTTTCGTTTTCGTGTTTTTGTTCTTTATGAATTTTTTTTAGAAAAAAAAAAGACTAATTAGAGAAAACAGGACTATTTCAGGAGATTATTTTCTATATTTTCTTTTAGTTCATTATATCATCCTATTAGTTTATTTTATTATAGTTTATGTCCTACTACCTTACCAAATAATCAAAAATCCTATCCTGTGTAAGTAAATATTATATATGGATTTTATTTTAACTAATTTATTTATTTTTAATAATTATTAGGTTATTTATTTTATCATATCGTTTAAGTCCTACACCCTACCAAAATCCTATCCTTTTAAGTAAATATTATGTCCATGATAGATTTATATATTATTACTTAAACTAATTAATTTAATTTATACATTGTTACATCTAAATAGTTTAGTATAGTTTGTACTCAAAAATATATAAAATAAAAGTACATTTGCTATAAGATAATATTGTAGTTTTTAAATATGTATAGATGTTTTACGTTATTAGTATTTATTTTTAGTAAGTCATTTTATCTACATTATAACTATTTAACCATTTGTAATGAAATTACGAGAATTAAATCTCGAGTAAATAAAATAGCAAAATAAATAGTATCATTGATGTATTCCCCCCCCCTCCCCCCGACGTTTTACGTGGATGTGACGCATATTTTGCCCCAACTTGTTCTTTTTAGGGTTCCGTACCCAAAGGGTAAACGGTATTACTAAAACTCCATGTCCGTCTGTCACCAGGCTGTATCTCAAGAACCGTGATAGCTAGACAGTTGAAATTTTCACAAATTATGTATTTCTGTTGCCGCTATAACAACAAGTACTTAAAACAGAATAAAATAAATATTTAAGGGGCCTCCCATACAAAAAACGTTATTATAAAATCCTATCCATTCGTATTCTAAAAAATCTCAACAATTTATCCAAAGATGGGTCAGCTGATTGCTGTACTGACTGTAAGATTTATTTTTATTTTTTTTTTAAAACGTTGCCCCACACTAGGAATTTCTTCTGTATTGTGGGTGCGTTTACAAACATTTAAACTCACATACACAAACAGCCAGACCCGGAACAACTACTTGTAGGTCATACAAATATTTGTTCCGTGCGGGAATCGAACCCGCGACACGCAGCGCAGCAGTCAATCGCTTAACCACTGCGCCAACCGTGCCGTCAGATGCATAAACCACATTCAAGAAGGCAAGTCTTGCTCTTTCAATCTTCAAAGACAGCCGGTAAAAGTCATAAACGTAATACTAATACACACTCACGACTGACCAAGTCATCTTCCTTATCAAAGACAGCCAAATAAAGTCAACTTGGCCTGTACCATAACCAGAAGAGTAGAATAATCGCAGGTCAGTTTGACACTAATTGTAGCACTACATATGGTTCAAAATCGCTTGAAACTTCAGATGGCATACGCCTTTTTAACACTGTCAAATATTGGCCTGCTATAAGAGTGCATGGTAACCTGCTTTCCGAGGCACGGAGGGGTAATCGTACTATACTGAGTGTCTGCCCCGTGCGTCTCCTGGTCGCAAGCGCGACTGCTGACCATGGGGTCCTGGGTTCGATTCCCAGGTCGCGCAGTGTTATTGGTTTTTACCATTAGGAATTTCTTAGTAAAAGGTCGGACTTTGGAAGTTGGCGGAGCGATACCCCCTACCCACCCTACCCGGAGAGGACGTTAAGCCGTTGGCCTTGCGCCTGATCTATCTTCGGTCGTGTCGGATTACCGTCCCATCGGACTATGAGAGTCAGGAAAGAGAGAGTGCAACTGTGTCTGCGCACACACGTCTGCACTATACTATCTGCCGCGCTGAAGGCTAGTCTCCGTTGAGATTGGCCGCCCTCGCCGAAATACGGCCCGGAGGATTATTATTATAAAGAACTACTTAAGAATGAAAAATTATACTTAAGTAGAACTGTGATAAGTATAAAAATGAGAAATATACTAGAATTAATCAGAAGGCAGATGACCTTGACCTTTTTAAAGTAAATGACCTTGACTATTTAGAAGTAAATGGTCTTGAATGAAAACTAAAAGGACCTTGATCTTTTAAAACGTTCAAATGTAAGTGGCAAACTCATCACAGCTGAAATCAATATAAAAAATATAGGTAAAAATAATATGGTATCTTTGATGTATTGAGGCTGAGATTAGATAAAACATTTAAGTATCGAAAAATAATTGTAGCGCCGACCCCAAATACATTGAATAAAGGGCAGGAGAATGATAATGATACTTAGATTATGCGAACGTTCTTAAATAAGGAAATTGCGCCTGTGATCCAGCAGCCGGCACGTATTGTTAAGAGATTACGCTCACTAGATCAATACGGTAAACGTAATTTAAAACGTTCAATATCTAGTCGCAGTCTCATCTTGGCGACAAACAAATGTCAAAAATATATGGAAATTAGAGGTATTTTTGACAGATTGACTCACGACATCAGACTCACGTTCTTAAAATTACGAGAATAGCCCCTCAGATCACAGAAAAAATACAATTAACTACGCGGTTAAAATGTATGGAATAGGATTTTTTGTATCACCTACAAAAATAAACGGGGTTTTCAGAACCATGTACTGAATCCATGATATCAGGTTACGCTTCCATATCCTTGCGCACCCTGCGAATCATAAGCATTACCTAAGAAAAATAAACAAAAATCACCCAGAATAAGCAGGTAAAATTAAGTTTAAAAGTAAATGACCTTGACCTCGTATCAATAAATGACCTTGACCTACTTATAAACTAGGTCAGTTGATAAAAGGGTGATGGCCTTCATTCTTCTTAATAGGCGTTAATCGATACGTTTTCTCTGTCACTCATACCCCTATGTGACAGTCAGTTTCTAGAGCTTTGCGTAACATAATCAGCCTATAATGTTCCCACTGCTGGGACATAGACCTCCTCTCCGTGAGAGGGAGTGGGCTGTACCACGCGGGCCCAGTGCGGGTTGGTAGATGTCACATGTCTTCGAATTTTTTGTTCTAGGACATGCCGGTTTCCTCACGATGTTTTCCTTCACCGTTTTGAGAGCAGTGGTGATGAAATAATTTGCACAAAAGTAAAGCCCCTGTCTGGGTTCGAACCTACGACCTACAACTTGTATGTCGCGTCCGTTACCACTGGGTCACCACTGCATTATTAGGAGATGGGATGATATACAAATAATAATATGTAACACTAGCACTTTGCCCGCGACTTCGTCCGCGTGTATTTCGTACTTTCCTATAAAAAATTTGGGTTTGGGTAAGGAAGGTCTGTCTCGCCACAGCTTCAGTCTTTCTTGTGATGGTTCACCAGTGAGTGGGACGACACACTTTAAAAAACTGTTTCGGCTTTCCAGCCTTTGTGGCACAGGCACAAGGATATTGTCGTGCAAAGGGTCGTGTGTCGGAGACCATTTTGGCTCTTTCGCTGAAGCCAGTGCTCTGCGAAACACTGGAGGCGCTATTCCTGCTAGTGGATACAGCATTTCCTACTATATTTCCCAGCAATCCACCCCTTAAACTTTATTACCCTTTTCCACCTTGGTAGGAGTCGAGTTTTGAAAAACCCTAAAACACATACCTACTTTTTAGAGTTAATCCGACAGCAGGTTACATATTTTTCTAACTTATTAACTTTGTCACCCTCTAAATCCTCTGTGAGGGTATGTTTTTAAACTAAAAGTGACATTATTTATTATATACTGAGCCAAATATTGCCAAGTTTCAAGTTTATTAACCAAATGAATAAGATTTTTCGTATAAACTGTATCCCCTCTTTTTATCCCTAAAGGGTTTTGAAAAATTGTCTGGGATGTTACCATAGTTTGACTTAAAGATATACCAATTTTTCAATCAAATCTACTCCCCTATGAAATTGACTATCCCTCTTCACCCCGTTAGGGGTAGATTTTCTAAAAACTTTGAAATACTTTATTATTTATTTTGGACTCTGGACGCGCTCGTTAAAATTCTTCCATACAAAATTTAAACACCCCCAATCTCCCTTTAGTTTTAAATTCATTAACCAAATGAATAAGATTTTCATATAAACTGTATCCTCGCTTCCCCGCCCCCACACAGGGGTGGAATTTCGAAAAATCGTTAAGGATGTGTTTATTACTTGACTCGAAGATTTATTGATACCAATTTTCGACTTAATCAAGCCACGCAGTAAAATCCTCCGCTGTAAAATTAACTACACCTTTTCACCCCGTTAGGGGTAGATTTTCGAAAAACCCTGATACATGTTATTCTTTATTTTTGGTCTTAAGTATAAATACCGAGTTTCGAGTTAATCGGACCGCGCGTTAAAATTCTTCCATACAAATTTTGACATCCCCCAATCCCCTTTTAGGGGGTAGTTTAGAAAAACAAAAAATGCCAAACTTCATAATTTACTTAGATAAGTATTCGTGACAAGTTTCAAGTTTATTAACCAAATGAATAAGATTTTTCATATAAACTGTATCCTCGCTTCCCCCCCCCCCCACACAGGGGTGGAATTTCGAAAAATCGTTTAGGATGTGTTTATTACTTGACTCGAAGATTTATTGATACCAATTTTCGACTTAATCAAGCCACGCAGTAAAATCCTCCCCTGTAAAATTAACTACACCTTTTCACCCCGTTAGGGGTAGATTTTCGAAAAACCCTGATACGTGGTATTTTTTATTTTTGGTCTTAAGTATAAATACTTACCGAGTTTCGAGTTAATCGGACCGCACGTTAAAATTCTTCCATACAAATTTTAACACCCCCCAATCCCCTTCTAGGGGGTAGTTTAGAAAAACAAAAAGTGCCAATCTTCATAATTTACTTAGATAAGTATTCGTGCCAAGTTTCAAGTTTATTAACTAAATGAATAAGATTTTTCATATAAACTGTATCCCCGCTTTTCACCCCCACAGGGGTGGAATTTCTAAAAATCCTTTGGGATGTGCTCATTACTTGACTCAAAGATTATTTGTACCAATTTTCGAGTTAATCAAGCCACGCAGTAAAATCCTCCCCTGTAAAATTAACTACCCCTTTTCACCCCGTTAGGGGTACATTTTTGGAAAACCATGATACACGTTTTTCTCTATTTTTGGTCTTAAGTATAAATACTGAGTTTCGAGATATTCGGACAGCCCGTTAAAATTCTTCCATACAAACTTTGACACCCCCCAATCCCCTTTTAGGGGGTAGTTAAGAAAAACAAAAAATGCCAAACTTAATAATTTACTTAGATAAGTATTTGTGCCAAGTTTCAAGTTTATTAACTCAAGGAATAAGATTTTTCATACAAACGAAATCCCCCCTTTTCACCCCCTTAAAGGTTGAATTTCCAAAAACCCCTTCTTAGTGCTCCCCTACATTATAAAAGGAAGCCGTGTGCAAAATTTCACATTCGTAGACCCAGTAGTTTCGGCTGTGCGTTGATATGTCAGTCAGTCAGTCAGTCAGTCATTCATTCATTCAGTCAGTCAGTTTCTTCTTTTATATATATAGATAATTAACGCAAGACCTTATCATCATCTGCCTAGCCTTTTTGTTTTTTTTTTTTTTTTTTTTCGGATGGGAACTCATCAAATGACCCCTCCCGCTCTGGGTGGAGCGGAAGGGAGTGTCAGACTCTTACTGACTAAAACCCACCCGTGTTCCTTCCTTAGCCCTTTATGTTCCGGGCAGCGATAACCCTTTCGGACAATGCCGCTGACCCGGCAGGCTTCGGCCCCAACTGCCTAGCCTTAAGGCGTGAAAAGTTAACAAACATGCAGAAGTTTTAAGTAACATCCTAGGTTCGTACCCGGTTGATGACAATTATATTCATGTACTAAAACATACTTATTTGTTACAGCTTTTGAAATGGACACCACTGAAGATAATAATGAATCGCAGAGCCTGTATTTAGATAACAAAGGTAAGTTTCTTTAACTTAAAACGCAGTAATCTACATATATAGGGTGACTGGTAATTAGTGACCGATACTTAAACACGTGATTTTACTCATCATTATGGTCAACTTTTACTATGGGACCAAACCTGAAATCGCGAAAAAAAAATCAGCTGTTCCCTACTTGTTTAAGTATCGGTCACTAATTACCAGTCACCCTATATAAATAAAAAGAAAAGTCCTGACTGACTGATTGACTGACTCATCAACGCCCAGCCCAAACCCTTGGACCTAGAAAGCTGAAATTTTGCACAGAGGTTCCCTTTATAATGTAGACAAGGAATAAGGAAGGATTTTTCGAAATTCAACCCCTAAGGGTTTAAATGGGGAGAGGGTGAAATTTCACGCGGACGAAGTCGCGGGCAGAAGCTAGTGTGTAATAATAATAAAAGATGTATATGTCACCGAATAATGGTGGAACCTTTGAGCCAGTTATTCCTGCCGGGTCAGCGGAATTGTCCGAAAGGGTTACCTGGCCCGGAACATAAAGGGCTAAGGAAGGAACACGGGTGGGTTTTAGTCAGTAAGAGTCTGACACTCCCTTCCGCTCCACCCAGAGCGGGAGGGGTCATTTGATGATTTCCCATCCACAAAAAAAAAAGCCAGTTATTGATTTTTTTTAACTAGCTTCCGCCCGTGGCTTCGCCCGCGTGTTATGTCTATATAAACTATCCTTTGTCCTTCCCCGGGATGAAATCTATCTCTTTGCCAAAAAATCTTAAAAACCGTTCAAAACCACTGAACGGATTTCGAAAAACTAGCTGCGCCCCGCGGTTCACCCACATAAGTGTCAATCCCGTGGGAATATCGGGATAAAAACTACCCTATGTCCTTCCCCGGGATGCAGTCTACCTCTCTGCCAAATTTTATCGAAATCCGTTCAGTGGTTTAGGCGTGAAAAGGTAACATACAGACGGACAGACAGAGTTACTTTCGAATAATTATATAATATTAGTATGGATTTAATTTCGACAACTGTAAAGTTCTTAATACAAAACAGACGCGAGTTTACCGTCAGTTTTTGTAATAAGAACTTTAACTTGGTCACAATACCGTTCGAAATTCAAGAATGATTCGATGGTTTACACCTGGGCTTACAGATAAACCTTATTTACTAACAGTAATTTATATTTGAATTACACGAAATTAATTAAACATTTTGAAACAATATCTTATATGAATCCTCTTCAAAATGAAGGGTATTGTGTTACGCAATTGGAGTGTTAGGTATGTTATCGTTCACTTTTGTTTCAGTCTACGGTGTAAAGAGTCCAACCAGCGAGTTGGCTCGTCTAGAGAATCGTCAGAGCCACAATGTGCAACTTATGAAGGCTTCACTGTATGCTGATACCGGTATGTATTTAAAGAATCCAAGAAAATCCATATATACATCAAATGAAAGTTTATATCATCATCATCTGCCTAGCCTTTTCCCAACTATGTTGGGGTCGGCTTCCAGTCTAACCGGATGCAGCTGAATACCAGTATTTTACATGGAGCGACTGCCTATCTGACCTCCATAACCCAGTTACTGGGCAATACGATACTCCTTGGTAAGACTGGTTGTCAGATTTTCGGGCTTCTGACTACCCGTAACGAATGTCAAATATCCACGAATGACAGCCGGGACCAACGGCTTAACGTGCTTTCCGAAGCATGGAAGTTTATATCATAAGCATCAATATTCATTATGAGCAGAAGGCTGTGAAATACTGGGTTATAGAGATATCAGACCTGAAAGTACAGTCAACAGCAAAAGTAGATGATCAAAATCAGAAATTCAATACTAATGAACGGAATACGCGACAGAACTGTGTGGCGTCGAAGCGATTCAAAAGAATGTGATTGTAAATTATACCAAACATTTACTACTAGTACAGCTGCTATAATTATTCGTGATCAGTTTTGACTCCTATTGAATTTCTGATTTTGATCATCTACTTTTGCTGTTGACTGTACAATCTAAACGTATTTGTATATTTAGTATATGACGCTAATGTTCACTTCAGTTCTCAATAATATTAGTTATTGACTCGTAACGTTGAGGGGGCTTATGGCTAAGTAATAACAGCCACACGGGTCGATTAGGTTAAGCTGCGCTTGCCGCGGTTGGTCCCTCGATGGGTGACCATTTTTACATACCAAGACACCTCCATGCCTCGGAGATAAAATGTTTTGTTACAATAATAGGCTATTTGACTGGTTTCTGATAAACATCTCAGATTATTTAATGGTGTCTAACGAGCCCACAAAAACCTATTACTTCAAATTGCATAATGTATTTCTTTTAAAAAATAGTAAATAAAAATGTACTGTTTAAATAAGCCGCCAAAACGCTATCTTTAACAATATGGCGTCGTGACGTCACGATTCACGTAAACAACCGTTGAAACGGTCTAGATACTAGACAAAAGTCATCTGTTCTGTCAACGATAGACAGAAATTTACTAAATCATGACGTCATCTTAAGTTCAGCCAATCCAGACCGTTTTCGATTACGTGGCGCCAGATTTAAAAAGATGAAGTTTTTTCGGGATTTTTTTTATAAATAATACAATGTTTTGTAGTAAAATTAGTGCAAATTGATTTTAAAAGCGATAATCTATACGAGGGTCAATAATTATGACCTTATTTTTTACATTGTCAAATAGCCTATTGTCGGTTATAAGCAATAAGTTAACATGCATTAGAACCAGGGACTTGAAAACGAAATGAATTTCGTTCCGTCAGCACTAATGTTATCGTATAACGTTCCAAAATTTGTAACGATACTAAAACCTATAAAGTTACAAAATAAAACGTTACAGAATATCTTTTTCGTAGAACAATATTATAAGTAACGATAAAGGAGAAACGTTACGGATTCATTTGTAACGTTATTCTTCATGCTTTTTCGTCATCTTATATGTCATGAACCTGGCAACGTTGAGTATCGAAATTAATAACGTTATTATGTCGTTATACTAATAACGATATATTGATAATATTGTTAGTGAACAGTTTAAGATTTCGTTCCGTTTGTCAGTATCGTTATAGCCAAGGAATTAATTTTGTTACGATCCTGGTGGAACGGTACAAATTATCGTTACCGGAACTACGCGTAACGTTATCTTGAGTAACGTTTCAAGTCCCTGATTAAAACTCATCAGGCATTCTCTTTTTACCGACTTCACAAAAAGGAGGAGGTACTTTGTTCGGGTGTTTGTATGTTTTTTTTTTTGTATGTTTGTTCATCGAATACTCCGCCAATTGTCGACGGATTTTCAAAATTCTTTTTTTGTTCGAAAGTAGATAGTTCTGAGGTGGTCCCATTGTCACCAAGTTAGGATCTGATGATGGGATCTTAGAGAAATCGAGGGCAACCCTCAAATTTTATAGGCTCACTTATTGTTTTTCGCATATTTTATGAAGTATCTTGTGTATTTGTGTATGGTTGTCACCATTCACCATCTCAGGTAGCTGGGCTGATAATGGAAGGTACAACTCCTTAACAGTAAGAAGTTACTCGAACAGGCAAGGACGGAAGGAAGGAGTTATTTTTCACTTTATAGTGTTTTTTGGAAGTCTGTTGTTTTTTTTTTGTAAAAAAGTTTTTTGTATTATTATGTTAAACAAAAACTTCTCTCCTACAGAAATGGACGACGACGTATCAGTATCCACTGGAGACCAGCTCGTTCCAGTATCTGTGCCACTGTTATCAATTCCATCACACCCTCCCTCTGTGATGAGAGAGGATCAGCAGATATCCGAGATCGAAGCACCGCCCACCGAAGGTAAATACAACAGTCTTCTAGCCTGGCTTTTCCAATTTTTTGTTATAAGCTGGACTTTGCCAAACTCTGACAAAACAACATCAGGTATCAATGTCACAAAAAGACGCGTTTAACTGTTATTTGGACTGAACACGATATTTTTGTATGGAGTTTGAACTAAGATGGACATTAAGCACTATGGGGTTTATTTAAAAACGATTATTAAAATTAAGTGATCTATAACGTCAAAAATTTATGGTTAAACAGTCGCTATTCACTACTTCACTTTGAGCAACGTTTATGAATAAAGGGGCATTTGAAAAATCGCAAAGTTTTTGTGGCAAAACCCTAAATATATGACGGAGAAGGTATGTGTGGCTCGTTATTATAAAATATTCCTGATTTTATTGATTACTGTGGGCGTATTGTGGGTAGTGTTGGTTATTGCGCAATAGAAAATGGTTTGCAGTTCAAATCAGATTATAAAATCACAAACAATTTAATCACACGTAGGTACACAACACAACCAGATACGGAAGTGGGACAGTTTCTGAGCACATCTTGTCCGTACGATGTCCAATGTCCAAGAGAACCGCTCCACCTCGCTACTCGCTCTCCTCGATTCCCCACGAACTCGGGCTAGACTCTATCAAGCGCCACCAGATGGCGCTGGCGTTCCGAATAGTCAAACGAATGACCGCTAGACACCTTCAACAAAAATTGGTCCTTAGCAGTTTTAAACAGAGAGAAGTGGAAAGAAAGTGGGGAGGCCATTGGCGTGCAGTGGGACATCACAGGATTTTAGTAATAATTATTATTATTTCTACGCTAGGGCGGGTCGAGAATCTGTACTGAATTCATGGTTAAGGGCGTTTACGCCGAGCGGCATTTCATAAAAACTTTCAAGCCCTTGTTTTCCGAAATGAATGAACCGATTTTAATGAAACTTCATACGCATAAGCAGGATACAAAGGTCTAAAAAGTTAGGAGAGAACATTTTCGAAATGTCTTATTTAAAAAAAGATAACTGGAAATCTCTGTTTCTATGAAAAGTTTAAAATCGGTCTAATTTGGCTGTAACACTATTTTTCGAAAATGTTCTCTGCTAACTTTTTAGACCTTTGTATCCTGCTTATGCGTATGAAGTTTAATTGAAATCGGTTCGTTCATTTCGGAAAACAAGGGCTTGAAAGTTTGTATGAAATGACGTTCGGCGTAAACGCTGTTACACACGATCTACACGGTTTAAAACCAGTCTACAAACCAAGGTGACCTTGAAGTTTGTTGTTGCGAGATGCCTGCTACACGGCTTAAAACCAACATCTTCCGCCACTGGTTTGCAACGCAGGCCTTTCTACCAAGGACGTTTAAAGGTCATTCGAATTTGGTTTCAAACCACTGTCCACACTGTTTTAAACTTAGGTTTGAAAACACCGTTTTAAATCGTGTATATTTTCGTGCTTTATATATTTACTTTATTTACTTTATATATATTTTCCCTGACATCTTGTAAATAAGTTCTCATGGCACTCATATGAATTGTGTAAATTGTTGTCTACAGAAATACCGATGCGGCCATTAATCGTCCGGCCACACACGATAGTGTTGAAGTACCACAGAAAAGTGCCGCCTTTCAGACAGACTATTGCTGGTAAGTTCACTTTCGCGCGTTCAGTGTCGGGGGTTCGATCCCTGCACGGAGCATGCAAGTATGACCTATAAGTAAGTAGTTGTTCAGGGTCTGGCTGTTTGCGTATGTGAGTTTATATGTTTGTAAATGTACCCACAATACAGGAGAAATTCCTAGAGTGGGGCAACGTTTTTTTTTTTTTTTAAACTGCCCAAGTGCGAGTCGGACTCGCACACGAAGGGTTCCGTACTACAAGGCAAAAACGCCGGAAAAAAAAAACACGTTTGTTGTATGGAAGCCCCCCTTAAATATTTATTTTATTTTGTTTTTAGTACCATTTGTTGTTATAGCGGCAACAGAAATACATAATTTGTGAAAATTTCAACTGTCTAGCTATCACGGTTCTTGAGATACAGCCTGGTGACAGACAGACGGACGGACGGACAGACAGCGAAGTCTTAGTAATAGGGTCCGGTTTTTACCCTTTGGGTACGGAACCCTAAAAATAATAATAATAATATAATAATAATAATAATATTCCACAACTATCACACAACGCCGTCTAGTCTCAAGCTAAGCAGAGCTTGTGTTATGAGTACTAGACAACTGATAAACATACTTATATATTTCTAAATACATACATATATAGATAAATTACACCCAGACACAGAACAAATGATCATGCTCATCACACAAACATTTGTCCTGGGTGGGAATCGAACCCACGACCTCCGGCATAGCAGTCATAGTCACTGACCACTAGACCAACAGGCCAGCCAAAAAAAGAAAAGACTTTTTATTTTGCGCTAGATGTTACATTATTACTTGAAAGGATCGATACGCATAAGTATTGTACCTATAGAGGTGTGTGGAACAGGGTGTAAAGTTCACTCATACTCTATAGAAAAGGGAGGATCCTCCGATCAGACTACATACCTATCCCCTATTCACACTGATTTACGGTAATTTCTCCACTGACCAACTTCATCATTTTTAAGAACATTCGCAGTCTCAATTTGTAGGAAATACCTAAATTTTTGACATTGATTATCGCTGAAATGATGTTACAACTTGAATGAGATGAACTAAACTGAACTTTTTTTGAGTAGGTACAGTATTTTATTTCACGAAGCGACACCCGCTTTATTTATTTATTTATCCATTTATTTCAGGCATCAAGGCCCATATAAACACATACAATACAATATTAATATAACTTAAAAATACTATAAATACATACAACATTATATTAACACTAAAAACTAACGCACACGAAGTGTCGGCGTCGTGTTTCGCTGACTGGTGTCATGTAGCCGGCCACGAAACCGGCGGTACACAACACCCTTCGGCCAGAACTCTTCCTTGAGGAACTTCTCGAGATGATGTGTCGGAACACGCACCACGAACGACTTGAAGTTCGTGTTGTGACTGTGACGCGACTCCAACTTCTCGACCCTCAAAGTCCAGTTGGTCTTGACACGCATGTACTCCACAATCTCCTCAACCTTCGTGGAGTGGTGTAGTCTGGATACGTACAGCTGCGTTGACGGGATACTTAACGGACGGGTTGCTTTACTTGTGGTAACCAAGTTCTTTCTTCCACAGGTCGTCTGGACGCAGCCTACATATCGGACATGTCAGTGTGTCGTGCGCGACACTCGCGCGTCGGCTTCGGTCCGGCCGGCGCCCTCACCTTCACCACGTCATACGACTCGGTCAATGACCTTCCTAGATGTGAGTATCATCTGTGGCCAGCGGGTCTACTCCGAAGTGGTTGATTGTCGTGTCGGCCGAATGTTCGGTCATTTTCTGATTCGAATATTGTTGTCCTACTACGAATTAAATAAAAAAAAGGGTAAGGGTTCTAAAAAGGTTCGGATTGGTACAGTTTGGTCGGGACCGATAGTCAATATAGGAACTGAAGGGTAGTAGAAAATGACCGAACATTCGGCCGATACAGTGGTTAACCGCTTCGGAGTGGACCCCCTGAACTTTGTGCAGAAGGCTGCGTGGTAAGATTTTTTAGGAACCAAATGGTGACATGAGGCGAGTGCGAGTGGGTCAGCGGGATTGTCCGAAAGGGTTACCGCTGGCCCGGAACATAAAGGGCTAAGGAAGTAACACGGGTGGGTTTTAGTCAGTAAGAGTCTGACACTCCCTTCCGCTCCGCCCAGAGCGGGAGGGGTCGTTTGATGATTTCACATCCACAAAAAAAAAAAGGCGAGTGACAGAACATGCGCGAAAGTTCTTAGTGCCGCCAAGTTACGTCGTATTGTATGTTATATGTATTATTTAATTTCTTATCAATTTTATTAATGTTACAATGGCGCCGATTCTGTTGTTCACAAACTAAACAAAATTTAAGTTCAGGCATCTGTTTCTTTCTATTTCAATAAGAAAAGGACAGAAGATAAATTTTAGTTTAGTCCTGTCAAATTAATCAGCGCCTGACGTAAATTGACGTATTTTTAGTAGCCAATTTTTTAATCTCGTCTAAATTGTCTATGGAGTATCATAATTTGACAGGACTAAACTAATATTTATCTTCTGTCCTTTTCATAATGAAATAGACAGAAAAAGATGCATGAACTTAAATTTAGTTTACTTTGTGAACAACAGAATTGGCGCCAATGTCAAAGAACCTTTACCAATTTTATAAGTTTTAATCAGAATTTCATAAATTTTGAATTTTATTTAAATGTAACTTTTTACCGATGTTACCAATTTATCAAGCGCTAATCGTTTATTTACTAAGTAAGTGAGATTCATTGTTTTATGATTAACTGATTTTTATTTCTGTAAGTAGTTTTGTACAAACACTTTTACACGTCAATCATATTTTTTTTCTTATGCATGTTGTGTTTACCTATAAGTAATTTATGCACTGTTATTTTACTTTAAAAAATGTATTATGTGGTTGTACAGTCAACAGCAAAAGTAGATGATCAAAATCAGAAATTCAATACTAATGAACGGAGTTCGCGTCAGAACTCTGCCACACAGCCACACAGTCTCTGCACACAGCTCAACAACAACAACAGCAACAGCTCTGCCATACAGTTCTGACGCTGACTAGTGTAATCATGTGTTGTTGAAAAAAAAAAAACTAAGGATATTTGTATGTTTGGAGTGCATAAATAAATAAATGTCCATGAACTTTCGCCACCAACTTTAACGTGCTTTGCTGATAAAATGCGTTAAGAACAAAAATGAAAGAGATTCATTGATTAGGGAGTTTGGTTTAAATATTTTAGATCTTGGGCTTATTTTCACTATTTTAGCGAACCCTAAATCAAATGTTGCAAAAAAATTGTGTAGTCTAGTACAACAGCCTGATAAATGAATAGCTAAATTTGTTAAATAATAAGGATTATAAGAATAGGTTTTAGTGGTGTAAGAGTAGTGATAAGGTACAATGGGGTTGGCGTATCCATGTGGATAAAAACCCTCTATTAATTTTTAAGAAAAAAAAAAAAACTTTAAGGTATCTGTATATTTTCATAAGATTAATCTTATAATTCGTTATTGTCTGTTACAGCCGCAGAACTATCGGAGCTCGGTAAATACGTGCGCGGTAGATCGCAGAACGACTGGTCCGAACCATTGCTCGTGAGAATGGCACTCGGACAGCCTGAAAAAGACGATAGCAAACTGGTAAGTGCAGTCTACTTATTACTTACAGCTTTCCAAAGAATATGCGCTTCGGGAATCTTCGTCTTTCTTCGGGAATACGAACGCGCGGTGATGAGATCTCATATAGAGCTGTTGTAACCATGGAAGTACTTGCCCATTTTGTATTACCGAGTTTACAAAATTATAGATTAACCACTCTATGCAATTGCAAAAATTTGAGTGACAAATGACGATCTGAGACCGAGGTAGGTAACCGGACAGACATTTATTTCATACAAACGCGCAATGATACGTGCATACTACGAAGCGCGATAGAAAAAAAACTTATAAGCATTGCCTCGGTGGGACTCGACGTTCGTGCTATTTCGTAAACACGAAGATTACCGAAGCGCATAGCTTTTCTGGTTTACCTGCAACTATTCAAGCTCGGTAAATACGTACGCGGTAGATCGCTGAACGACTGCTCCGAGCCACTGCTCGTGAGAAAGGCACTCGGACAGCATGAGAAGGACGTTGGCATGCTGGTAAGTTGATTATAACGCATAATACTTATATTTTTTATTAATTAACTAGCTGCGCCCCGCGGTTTCACCCGCATAAGTTTCGATCCCGCGGGAATATCCGGATAAAAAGTAGCGTATATGTTAATCCAGGGTGTCAGCTACCTCCATACAAAATTTTATCAAATTTGGTCCAGCCGTTTGAGCGTGAAGAAGTAACAAACATATAAACACATACACATACTTTAGCCTTTATGATAATAGTGTGATGTACAATGTATATGCTGTTTGCGTATACAGGTATGAAGAACGGGTGTAAATGTCCACTCATCCTCCATAGAAAAGGGAGGATCCTCCGACCAGACGGGAGTTGTGTCTGGCGGGCAACTGCCCGATGATTCATGTCGGGCCGTTGTATGTCTATGCTAGTTGCGCGTAAACTCTGCTTACGAGATGCAGGATTTTGCGTGACGTCAGTATGACGCGTTGTTCGCATGTGGCGTTGTAGATACTGCTACACGCGTACAGTCACGAGCACTAATATGTCAACACTTGGCAACTTTAAATTGCGATTTTTTCACGAAATAACGAATGCAACGTAGAAATACACTTTACATAAGCCTATGGGTTCGAAAATATTATGTTCCTAATAATATAAAGTTTCATTCAAAAATAAAGGAGAGAATCGCTTTTGAATAAAGCCAAGTGTATACATACTTATGCTCTTAACTGTACCTATTTTAGCAGAATCAGCATTATAATGTTCTCACTGTTCGGACACAGACCTGTCTGTGAGGAGTGGGTCATAATCTACCACACGGACCCAGTGCGGGTTGGTAGATGTCACAAATCTTCGAATTTTTGGTTCTAGGACATGCCGGTTTCCTCACGATGTTTTTCTTCACCGCTTTGAGAGCAGTGGTGATGAAATAATTTACACAAAGTAAAGCGCTTGTCTGGGTTCGAACCTACGACCTACAACTCGTAAATCGCGGCCGTTTCCCCTGAGCCACCACTGCTCTCGAGAAATACTGGCGTGAAAATAATCATATCTTATTTGTTTTTACAGGAAGTGCTCAAAAAACACCTAGCAACTCTACTCGAACACTCAACTTTTACTCAGACAGAAGAGAACCAATGCGCTCGACTGAGCCTGTCACAAAGTGCCAGCGACAGACGCGAGGTACTAACGCAATGCCTACGAGACGCGGCCGACAACCAGACGAGATACAAGGTAACTAGATAATCAATCTGCTTGACGGAGAAGGCAAGTGTCTCTAGTTATCATCAGCCATGTTTTAATTACTAGCAGTGCCCCGCGACGTTCGTGTGTCGTTCCACTCACTGGTGAACCACTCACGGTTTGGGTAACCAACCCGTTCGTCCCACCCGCTGAAGACCTCCCGCCTGGAAACCTTGGGTAACCTGGAAGTCTTTAAGCAGACTCCGGACCCAGGTTGGCCGAAGCAAGGAAAACCTGTTCAGGTGGAGATTCATAGACGACTCCGCCTTGGAGTGTAAATGTGGTGCTGCTCCACAAACGATGGGACTCTTAATATCGTGTCCTGCGTGTCCTGTCAGCTGCACGTTACAGGAACTGGTGGACGCTGGTGTAGGCGCCAAACAAGTAGCCGTATTCTGGGCCGAGTACATTTAGATTGCTATCGACACGCTAAAAAGAGAAGAAGTGCCCCGCGGTTTCACCCGCATAAGTGTCGATCCCGTTCGAAAGACACGTGGCGCCATCTATTATCTTAATAATGTTATTGTGGTTTTCCTCGGGAGTAGCACTTTTTTTCGGGATGTAAGGTACCCTATGTCCGTTTCTGTACACCTGACAACGTATATGCAAAATTTCAGGATGATCGGTTCAGTGGTTTAGGCGTGAAAAGGTAACAAACAAACAAACTTACTTTCGCATCCATACTAATATTATAAATTCGAAAGTGACTCTGTCTGTCTCTTTTTCACCTTTGCACGCCTAAACCACTGAACGGATTTCGATATTTGGCAGAGAGATAGATTGCATCCCGGGGAAGGACATAGGATAGTTTTTTATCGACATACCTCGCGGGCGAAGTTAGGTGATTAATTTGTTCGTGAAATCATAATTTGATTTGAACTGTAAACGTTTCTTCTATTGCTCAATAACCAACACTACCCATAGTGCGCCCACAATCCTAACTAATCATCTGCCCGCCTTTTCCCAACTATATTGAGGTCGGCTTCCAGTCTAACCGGATGCAGCTGAATACCAGTACTCTACATGGAGCGACTGCCTATCTGAACTCCAAAACCCAGTTACTGGATAATACGATACCACGCGGTAAGACTGGTTGTCAGACTTCAGGGCTTCTGGCTAAGTAATAACAGCCGCGCAGAGCGAACAAGGTTAAGCGACGCTGGTCGAGGTCAGTCCGTAGATGTGTGACGATGATCCATTACATACCGATACCCCTCCATGCCTCTGAAAGCAAGTTAAGCCCTTAGTCCTGGGGCCTAAGTCTGCTATTTTTATAAATTCGTCATTCCAACACGATCCCATTGTCATTTTGCTAAAAGTTCGTAATCTGCTAAATTCATAATGGTCGATCATTGGTCGGTCAATGGCACAGAACATATACGATACTCGTAACGAATTAAAAGCAATGTCTGTACAATGACGTTCTAATGGTAGATCACTGATCAAAGGAACTGTCAAAATTTTAGCAGATTCCCCACAAAGACAGTAATTCATTTGTCATTATGTATGATATTACCATTATATGCCATTTGTTTCGATGGAGTGTCAGTGGTTGGCCATTGGAAAGTCATAATGACGCCATTATATTAGTAGATTACCAAATTTGTCACAATCAACGATGTTGAAATCAATGATAGACCATTCTGACACTATTGTAATAGCAGACCTGAGGCCCTGGCTTCCTACGACAGCGTTTGCTGTATATCTGGCGAAATGTGTATGTTAACATCACTGCCTAACCACTGCACCTGCAGCAGTGCAGTGCTGATGATGTTAAATTATGTTAAAAACTTGATTTGTCCACAGTTTGGCGTATCGGGCGCTTATTGCTACGAAGTATGGCGGCTGTGCGATGCATTGTGGGGAGCTGATCTGGAAAATGATGGTAAGTTCAATGTACCCTTGTAGCGGTAAATACAACGCGTCATAATGACGTCACGCAAAATCCTGCATCTCGCAAGCAACTACCGCGCAGCTAGCATAGATACAACGGCCCGACATGAATCATTCTTCCATGAGGATCCTCCCTTTTCTATGGTGGATGAGTGAACTTTTCACCCTGTTCCTCATCATTCTATACTGGTGAACCCGAACATGAACGTCAGCGCAGCCTTCGTTCACCTACTCCAGCGTGACGTCATCATCACTTCCTCAAGCTCTCGAGCGGCGAGTCACCCAGCCAGCCAGCACCCAAGTCATCAACGGGTATCCTGACCAACCAGCATGCTCCGACCGCCCATACCAGCATTCTAATAGGCTATTTGACAATGTAAAAAATAAGGTCATAATTATTGACACTCGTATAGATTATCGCTTTTAAAATCGATTTGCATTAATTTTACTACAAAACAATGTATTATTTATAAAAAAAAAAACCCGAAAAAACTCCATCTTTTTCAATCTGGCGCCACGTAATCGAAAACGGTCTGGATTGGCTGAAGTTAAGATGACGTCATGATTTAGTAAATTTCTGTCTATCGTTGACAGAACAGATGACTTTTGTCTAGTATCTCGACCGTTTCAACGTTTGTTTACGTGAATCGTGAGGTCACGACGCCATATTGTTAAAGATAGCGTTTTTGCGGCTTATTTAAACAGTACATTTTTATTTACTATTTTTTAAAAGAAATACATTATGCAATTTGAAGTAATAGGTTTTTGTGGGCTCGTTAGACACCATTAAATAATCTGAGATGTTTATCAGAAACCAGTCAAATAGCCTATTGCGTAACACACTATCAATAGAATTTGAATAATTTTGAAGCAAATTGCTAATCCATTGCTTCATAAGTTCGAAAAATTTGTCTGCTCAACACGTAAATAACGCAATGAATGCTGATGAACTGTCAAAATGAAACCGATTCCGGTTGATAGTGTGTTACGCAATTGCCCCGCTGGTCATCACCATAGAGTAAGTAAACATGTAAACATATATAAGAGACGGAACTCCCATAGAAAAAGTTGGAAAACGTCGCTTGTATGAAACGTGCACTAAAACTGAATACCAACAAAACAAAAATAACACAGACTGCAGACATGACGTAAAGCTGCCAACATAATAACAAGATGGGGATGTACTACACATGATAGAGTCGAATAGATGTTAAAGCGAGACAGCGATAGCCGCCATTATGTTTAGTGCACGTTTCATAGTTTCTTTTTTTATTAGACAGTTGCGTTACACTGGTCATCACCCTGAGCCTCATCAGAAACCTCTGCACAGCATACCGCAGTTTCGGCCGGACACCCTGTTCCTCATACCTCTATACCCTCTATTATTATAATTCTGTAAATACATACTTGTTACGGTCGAGAATCATATTTTGTTCAACGTGCAACCTGACCTGGAAATTTCAACAAACGTAAGAAATTCATATTTTACTGATGGAATATTTTACTGAAGGGCCCGTGGCTAAATAAAAACAGCCACACAGGTCGATCGATCAGGTTAAACTACACTTACCGCGGTTGGTCTGTGGATGGGTGACCATCTTTACATACCGAGACCCCTCCGTGCCTCGGAAAGCACGTTAAGCCGTTGGTCCCGGCTGTCATTCGTAGATCTTTGACAGTCGTTACGGGTAGTCAGACGCCCGAAAGTCTGACAACCAGTCTTACCAAGGGGTATCGTATTACCCAGTAACTGGGTTGTGGAGGTCAGATAGGCAGTCGCTCCATGTAAAATACTGGTATTCAGCTGCATCCGGTTAGACTGGAAGCCGACCTCAACATAGTTGGGAAAAGGCTAGGCAGATGACTGATATATTTCTCAATACAGGTATACCGGGCACAGACCCACTATCAGTAGTGAATCGACACAGAAAGTTACTGGACTGGTTCAAGTCGGCTGTCGACGAGGCTACCGATGAAGACTTGTCTAAACCGACACAAGGAGAAAATGAAGATGGTAAGTTGTGATAGTATACTGTTTCCACATCTCCATAATCAGCCTATAATGTTCCCACTGCCGGGACACTGGCCTCCTCTCGGTGAGAGGGAGTGGGCCGTAATCCACCACGCGGGCCCAATGTGGGTTGGTGGATCTCACATGTCTTTGATTTTTTGGTTCTAAGACATGCCGGTTTCCTCACGATGTTTTCCTTCACCGTTTTGAGAGCAGTGGTGATGAAACAAAGTAAAGCGCCTGTCTGGGTTCGAACCTACGACCTTCAACTCGTAAGTCGCGGCCGTTATCACTTGGCCACCACTGCTCTCCTGGCCACCGCTGCCCTCCACATCTAACACAATGAAAACGCTGATAAAATGCCACCTTTTGTAGTAAAATTGTTTTTGGAAAATTTAAAAAAAAACTGGCCAAGTACGAGTCGGACTCGCACACAAAGGGTTCCGTACCACAAGGCAAAAACGCCGAAAAAATAAAACACGTTTGTTGTATGGGGGCCCCCCTTAAATATTTATTTTATTCTGTTTTTAGTATTTGTTGTTATAGCGGCAACAGAAATACATCGTCTGTGAAAATTTCAACTAACTATCACGGTTCATGAGATATAGCCTGGTGACAGACAGACAGACGGACAGTGGAGTTTTCCATATATTTCAGGCATCAAGGTCCATTTAAACACATACAATACAATATTAATATAACTTAAATATACTATACATACAAATACATACAACATTATATTTACACTAAAAACTAACGCACACGAAGTGTCGGCGTCGTGTTTCGCTGACTGGTGGCATGTAGCCGGCCACGAAACCGGCGGTACACAACACCCTTCGGCCAGAACTCTTCCTTGAGGAACTTCTTTTTCTTGGGGAACTTTCTTTTTTCTTATATATAAAAATAAAAACACTTTAAGAAATCATTCAGACCAACAAAATAAGGACGATGGTAAAAAATATATAGGAGAAACGCATAAATACTTACAAGAAAAATAATCAGCGAACGTAAATACACTAATGTACTGGCAATTTATTATTTTAGGTTTAAATAAAATCACTTTAATCAGTGTTTTTTTTTTGCTTGGATATCTTTAGTTAGACGTTTTTTTTTTAATAATTTTTTTAATAATTTATTTAATGTTATTCAAAATACAGAGGTGTAACTTAAATCTAAACTCGCCAAACTTTTACGTTTGATGGCGAAAAAAAACGTACTGAGCGCTGTGTTAAAATTTGTCCATCTATTTTAATGGGATCCTGTATATTGTTTTTACCGACTTCAAAAAAAGGAGGTTATCAATTCGATGGGTCACTATCAGAATATCCACGTTGCAAAATGACCACATCGCCTGAACGTCTTAATATTAAATCGCCATGGTTACTAAATAGACATTAACGCTAAACGCCTTAGTAGCAAAACGTCTGGATTTTAAAATGTCGTAATTCAAAATACTCTAGTAGCAAATCGTCTTGATATTAAAACGCCATAGTTACTAAATAGACATGAACGCAAAACGCCTTAGTAGTAAAACGTCTGGATTTTAAAATGCCATAGTTACATAATAGACATGAACTCTAAACGCCTTAGTAGAAAAACGTCTGGATCTTAATTAAAATACCATAGTTACTAAACAGACATGAACGCTAAATGCCCATAAGATGCAGACTTTGTTGATATATGATTGTTTGACAACAATCATTATTGTTGTCAAACAATATTTTGTAGTACTTACCATATTTTGCATTCAAGTATTTAACTATCCTAAAAAAAATTTTATCAGATTTCTGCCGTTTTTTTTGCAGAACCTTATTAACCTTGTCCATAGAGACCATTTAGGTTCTGAGAAGCATGGCACTACGACGCACCGTTTCCGAATTGTGGGCCTCCGAATTATATTTTATTTTATACTAGCTGCCCACAATTCGGAAACGGTGCGTCGTAGGGCCATGCTTCTCAGAACCTAAATGGTCTCTATGGACAAGGTTAATAAGGTGCTGCAAAAAAAATGGCAGAAATCTGTTACAAAAATATCTCCGAAAATTTTACTTAGTCCTCTGCCCCTAAGAATACTCAAGCTGAAAGATCGACCGAGAGAAAATTTTTGCAATTTTTTTTTCTCAATATTTCTCGGGTTTTTTTACATGGTGTAAAAAAAACCATCTTTTTTACACCATCTCATGGTTTTCGACTAGAGCAGCAATTTCTTTCCAGAAAAGATTTTCATCCGAGAACGCTCACAACACCTATTAATCCAATACCTTGCATGTCTGATCAGTCAGTTTATGTATACACATGTTTGACAAATAAATTATCTTTCTTTCTTTCTTACCATTTTTGAAATATAGAGCGTTTTATATAAAATTGAATAAAATTCGGAGGCCCACAATTCGGTAACGGTGCTTCGTAGGGCCATGCTTCTCAGACCCTAAATAGTTTCTATGGTCAAGGTTAACCCGAAACTGCAAAAAAAATACAGATTTCCGAAAAAAAAAAAGAATTTTCTAAGTCCTCGCGCCATAGTGCCCCTAAGGCTACACTCCAACCAGTAGAGTGACAGTCAACCCATCGGGTCTCTATCAGAATTCCCATGGTAAAGTTGCCAGTTGCCGGTACAATGGGCGAAAATGTCTTTCGGCTATCTGGGCACCTTGCTTTCATGTCATCCAGTGTGAATTGTCTTTCAGCGAAAAGGTCATTCTGATAGAGAGGGGTAGTTGACATCCGATTCAGACTATTTTCTTTTCCAGACGTTTTCGCTACTAGCTCATTCTGAGTTTTTGTCATCCTACTAATTTGACTTCCAGCTAATAAGGTATTCTAATCATACGGACTATTTGCAATTCCAGACGTTTTGCTACTAGCTCATTCTGCTTTTATGTCGTCCAGCTGAGTTGACTCTCTGCTGACTGAGCACTCTGCTTTTATGTCATGTAGCTGAATTGTCTTTCAGCTATCTAGGTAACTTGCTTTCATGTCATCCAACGTGAATTGTCTTTCAGCGAAAAGGTCTTTCCGATAGTGACCCAATTCGATACGTATGTATGTAATATTATTGGAATTGCATTATATTCACATATGACAATCTATTAGGGCTTCCAAACAAAATTACAAAATTTTATAGACGTATGTATGTATGTATGTTTGTCCACGCAAATCTCCGTAACTATTAATCAGATCGTGACCATTCTTTTTTTATTGGCTTACATTTACTTCAACTTAGGGAACAGTGCAAGTTTCATCAAAATCGATTCAGTAATTTTCAAGATATGGACTAAGACGTGAAAGTGTGACGGCCTGGCTTATTGATACGAGCTACGGGTGTAGTGTTAAAGCGAAAACATCTCAAAACCTTGGTCAAATTCTAGTGCAACAACTAAAAATTACCAAATAAAAAGTAATTTAAAAAAATTTAACCGCCTTCAAAAAGAAATGAACTCAAAATTATGAAATAACTTTAATTTCGGAAGTCGGTGGCAAAAAACTAAAATACAGATCCCAAGACACCGACTTCCGAAATTAAAGTTATTTCATAATTTTGAGTTCATTTCTTTTTGAAGTCGGTTTAATTTTTTTAAATTACTTTTTATTTCTTAAACAAAGATAAATCGTTGTATTTCTTCAACAGAGGCAGATGGTCACAGTGCTCGCGTCTGGACGCTGATGCTGGGCGGACGTATATTGGAAGCGTGCAAGGTTGCCAAAGAACACGGCGATCTGAACATGGCTATACTTATTGCTCAAGCTTCTGGTAAGTTACACTAAATACAAAACATGATATTTGAATAATTATAAATGATAGTACTCGCCTATGAGGTGCCCGTGGTTAAATAATAACAGCCGCACAGGTCGATCGATCAGGTTAAGCTACGCTTGCCGCGGTTGGTCTGTGGATGGGTGACCATCTTTACATACCGTGACTCGCAAAGCAAGTTAAGCCCGGTAAGTTGTAAGTTGGTCCCGGTAGTCATTCGTGGATAAAGATCCACGAATGACTACCGGGACCAACGGCTCAACGGGGGCAACGGCAACAGTCGTTACGGGTAGTCAGAAGCCCGAAAGTCTGACAATCAGTCTTACCAAGGGGTATCGTATTACCTAGTAAATAAAAGTCCTCCAGACCGTATTTCGGCCACGGCGGCCAATCTCAACGGAGACTAGCCTTCGGCGCGGGACAAGTATGCGCGCAGACACAGGTGCACTCCCTCTTCCCTCACTCTCATAGTCCTCAGGGACGGCAATCCGACACGACCGGAGAGAGATCAGGCGCAGGACCAACGGCTTAACGTGCTTTCCGAGGCACGGGGGTATCACACCGCCAACTTCCAAACTCCGGGCTGTTACTAAGAAATTCCTAATGGAAAAACTCAATAACACTTTGCCCGACCCGGGAATCGAACCCGGGACCCCACGCTCAGCAGTCGCGCTTGCGACCACGAGACCAACGGGGCAGTTTACTTACCAAGGGGTATCGTATTACCTAGTAACTGGGTTGTGGAGGTCAGATAGGCAGTCGCTCCATGTAAAATACTGGTATTCAGCTGCATCCGGTTAGACTGGAAGCCGAACCCAACATAGTTGGGAAAAGGCTGGGCAGATGATGATAGTACTCACCTATTTGAATAACTTTTCTGTGATGCACAACGGACACAGTTCCCTTTGCGTTGCTATTCTGTAAAAATCTCACCGTGAAAACTTAGGTGAAGTGAGCGTGGAGTGAGCTGTCAATAGTGTCAATTCCTAGCAAAAACAAACTCGCTTCACCTAAGTTTTCACGGTGAGATTTTAACAGAATCGACCGGCTGATCTTACCAAGCTCTCCATGTTTGACAAAAAGCCGGTTAATTTGAAAGGAAATGAAGTCAGCCAGCCTTTTTATCATCTGATAGTAAGGCAGAATGCTTTTCGCGCGTTTTTTTTTTTTCTTTCACAAACTTTTTGAAGTCAAAACTTCTTTAGGCGCGTTGGGCATTTTTGAGATGGAAAAAAACTATTGAACTTGCGCCACTGTTACCGTAACCGACACCGCTTGGGATGTGTTCGGGATGTACTCGGTTTTAATGTATATCCGGGTAGATTTTCAAAATAGCATTTTTTGCTGTTCTTCCACAATAAGGCTTAAATATCCATTAAGCACTGCGTAAAATTTACTTCAGTTTATAATTTGTATTTTTTTTTTGTAACTAGTAATAAATAAAATCATAATATAAGTATGATAAAATATTTAAACTTACAAAAAACTATCCTGGAAATCATTTACCTCTCCGTTATTTTCTACACTACATTTATTGATCTCATGAATACTCAAAGTTCTTGCCTAAATTTTGTTTAATTTCACCCCATATGTAAAAATTATAGTGTATACTGAACAATTACTATATTAGTTACATCGGAATTTACCCCTTATGTTATTATTTAACCATTTAAAATTTTGTCACAAAGATTTCATCATTAACTTCGGCGATTTTTGTTTGATAAATTTTGTCGATCAAAAGAACTAAATTCAAGTATCCGAACGCATTCCGGGGGCCTTACCCCGCGCGGCCCCTCAGTCGTCGTTGATTTGTCCACCAAGCTAATAAAAAATAATAAAATTTCTCACAAAAATTGTCAAAATAAATCATAAAAGGAAAATCTACCCATCCGTTGTCAGTGAGTGAGGGCAAAGTATTCTGATTGTGTTTTGTTTTCACTTCTGATAACACTCTTGGAGTGTCACTTTTTTTTATTTGACTCGCGCGCTTTCTACTTTATCATACAGCCTGTTATTTGTTCATAGTAATACAATGTTCGTGATTGATTATTTTGGTAATTGGAACTTTAACTAACAATATCCACATTACAAATTCAAATCACTTTTAGTCCCTAGGGATTAAAGAGCTATTTTGGTATCTGTTTACGAAGAATACACTAGCTCTTTTTGAATAGATGTGATAAAAAAATAGTTATACTTAATAATAATAATAAAACTTTTATTTTCAGGCTACTTTGGCCCATAGATAAATGCCTTACAGACTAACATAATTATATATTATAATAATACAATGTGTTTCGAGGCCGGCCCAGAAAGAGATGGCGAGATGACCGGGACGCGTACCGCGAGAGCTGGTTTGAGGTGGCGCGGGAAAAGAGTTCCTGGAAGGATTTGGGGGAGGCCTTTGCCCAGCAGTAGGACAGCATAGGCTAACAAAAAAAAAAATACAATGTGTGTGTGTTATGTTGTTCACAGGCGACCCAACATTCCGCTCCCTAATCGGCCGCCAGCTGTCCCTCTGGCGCGAGTGCGGCGCGGACCAGCTCATGTCCCCGCAGCGCCGCGCCGCGCTGCAGCTGCTGGCGGCGCAGAGCTCGCCCCGGGACAAGCTGCTGGAGACTGATTGGCTGAGGGCCTTGCATGCTACTGCGAGGTAAGTTTGGTTTAAGGGGGAAGCTCTAAGGTGGCCCGCGAAATTCAAATTTTCTTACGTTTTTTGCAATTTGCTGGTCAGTATTAAGTTGTACGTTGATTAAAATATGTTTGTGTCTTTGTCTTTAACTAATGTAATTGGCCTTGGCCGTTTTATGTTAAATAAATAAATAAATGTAATCCCCAAATGTCAAGATTTCATGAAATAGTAATTCTTGGGGATTACATGGTCTTAGAGAGTTGTGTTGATGACTTTATTGATTATAATTCTGTAAATACATATTTGTTACGACCGCGAATCATATTTTAATCAACGTACAACTTAATACTGACCAGCAAATTGCAAAAAAACCTAAAAAAAATTGAATTTCGCGGGCTACCCTGGCGCTTTCGCCTTAAGATTTACAATAAACTAGCTTCTGCTTGCGACTTCATCTCCGTGAAAGGATGATGGGCAAAAATGTATGGAACCTGGTATTAGTTTATAGTGTCCGAACGAAGATTCGGTTTCGGCCATTAAGTGGTCGAACCTTCGCAATAAGCAATATTTTTTATATAACTTGTGTATTTTTATGTATTACTAGCTAATCTGGCGAACTGTGTATCGAATCAGATTCAATAAAGGCGAATATAAGTATAAGAAAATGAATTATCTTTATAGTTTTTTTTTTTTGTGAATTTTTCCTATATTTTAATAATTATTCCACTATTCGGAGACAAATCAAAGATCATCAAAATCGATCCATCGGTGGAATCAAATCTGAAATCGCGAAATAAAAAATCAGCCGTTCCCTACATTTCTGTACCTTCAGTGAAAAGTGGTATAAGTGAAAAATCATAGTTTTGAGTAATTTAAGGTTAAAGATTTAAAAAAATCTCGTTATTTTTCTAATGTTCTAAAATAAAAAACGATATGTGGTACGTGTAGATAATATTATAAAGATTATAAAGAGCTTGGTTTGAATATATTATTTTGCATGGAATTTAAGTAATTAGTAAAAATAGCCAGTTATATCACCGTACACTATAGTTTTCTTTGCTTATTTTTGTGTATTTAAATTTATAATGAAATGAATTATTTTACACATTTAGTTACCGTTTTGTGTGAAATGTTATAAGGCTTGTGTTTTGGCATGTTTTGCCTGCAAATAGTTGTTGTGAGAAAAAGTCGTAAAACTAATATGATCATTTTGATTATCAGCAACCTTTTTTCATTGTTTTATTTAAAATTCCTACGTAAATATTCAATTGTACCCCTAAACACCAATGTATTTTTCAAACTAGTAAGTGATTAATGCTACAAGCTAGAATTTATTGTGATACATTTTGTTTACATCGAAGTGTTTATTGATACAAGTAATAAGTATTTTCAAACGTTTTTGTCACAGAAAGGGTAAAACTATGTTAATATCATAATAAAATAATAACTAAATAAAAAAAGCGTATCTTTAATAAAGAATTCTTGAATAAACACTTTTTTATGAATTACAAGTAGTAGCAAAACAATAAAACATTTTTATAAATCAAACTTAAAACATAACTTTTAGACCTAAGTAGGTATTTATTGTTAATCTGATTATCAGAGTAGGTATCGTTAGTCTTTAACCCGTAGTATGTCGGAACGTAGATCCACGCGAGACACAATGGCTTTTTAATTGTTTCTGTAATTACGACATTCAACCGGTTAAACATATTAAAACAGGCTCAATAAATCAAACAACAGATTTGTTGTAGCACTTCAACTATTCGCTATATAAAACAATATAATTAACATCCTTATAAAAAAACATAACTTTTAAACCTACTTATCGTTAATCTTGAACAGAGATCGAATTAGTCTTAAATCGTATGAAATCAGTCTCCAAAAATCAAACAACAGATAACAATATAATTTTCTTATAAAAAAAACATAACTTTTCATCCTTTTTATCATTAATCTTGAACAGTCTTAAATTGTATTAAATCAGTCTCCAAAAATCGAACAACAGATATGTTGTAGCACTGCAACTATTCATTATCCGAAACAATATCAGGATCTGCGAAAATATTTTTAGCAAACATGGCAAAATCGTAAAAATCTTTTTACGATTTTGCCATGTTTGCTAAAAATAATTTTACAGTTAAAAAAACGAATTCTACGGGTGAAAAGTTTATATGGTTGAATGTAAGAGTTATTAAATTTAGTAAAGAAAAATTTCCGGTTTTTGAATATAAAGAAAGTTACGTAGGTGATGATTATTATGTGATGTCTTACGAGTTACGACAAAAGGAATAAAGACTACAGTTTAGTTAGTATTAATGCTGTTCCAAAATGTTACAATGGACCGATTCCTATAAGTGTTTTAAAGAAAAGGGATTTAATATCACTGTTAGAATACATTGATCCAAGTGTTCACGATTTTTATCATAATTTGATAACAAACTCAAATTTGCGTGACGCAGATCCTGATATTGTTTCGGATAATGAATAGTTGCAGTGCTACAACATATCTGTTGTTCGATTTTTGGAGACTGATTTAATACAATTTAAGACTGTTCAAGATTAATGATAAAAAGGATGAAAAGTTATGTTTTTTTTATAAGAAAATTATATTGTTATCTGTTGTTTGATTTTTGGAGACTGATTTCATACGATTTAAGACTAATTCGATCTCTGTTCAAGATTAACGATAAGTAGGTTTAAAAGTTGTGTTTTTTTAAAAGGATGTTATATTGTATTGTATAGCGAATAGTTGAAGTGCTACATGTACAACACATCTGTTATTTGATTTTTTGAGACTGATTAAATACGCTTTAAGACTGTTCAAGATTAATAATAAAGAGGTTTAAAAGTTATGTTTTTTATAAGGATGTTATTTAAATTGTTTTATATAGCGAATAGTTGAAGTGCTACAACAAATCTGTTGTTTGATTTATTGAGCCTGTTTTAATATGTTTAACCGGTTGAATGTCGTAATTACAGAAACAATTAAAAAGCCATTGTGTCTCGCGTGGATCTACGTTCCGACATACTACGGGTTAAAGACTAACGATACCTACTCTGATAATCAGATTAACAATAAATACCTACTTAGGTCTAAAAGTTATGTTTTAAGTTTGATTTATAAAAATGTTTTATTGTTTTGCTACTACTTGTAATTCATAAAAAAGTGTTTATTCAAGAATTCTTTATTAAAGATACGCTTTTTTTATTTAGTTATTATTTTATTAACATAGTTTTACCCTTTCTGTGACAAAAACGTTTGAAAATACTTATTACTTGTAGTTGTGTGCTGTAACCCACGACGCACCTGTCCTGACGCACGCCCGAGACCACAGAGTACATTATAGTATACTGAAACCCGAGACTAAGAATCCCGCGTCGCCTGCGCTCTTTCCATGCGTCCCGCGGAGAAGTAGGGAGTGGGGTGCGTAAGAGCTGCACGACTTGTATCACTGTGTACTACGTATTTTTTTGCTAATTTAGTTCTAAAACGCAATGCAGTTTTGATTCTACTATATTAGTATCATTATTCACGTAATCATATGTCCTATTTCCCTTATGTTCTTACTAATAGAATTAATATTAAATTTGTAATCACATCAAAATTGGCTACATAAATTACGTGTAAATTGTTTGATTAGCAGTTGTATCATTAGTCACATATTTTTATGAAAATAAATTTGTGTTTGTATGGTTCATGTACAAATGTAACACTTTTCACTAGAATGTATTGTTTCAATTTTTTTATGTTTTGTGATAGGATTTCATTTGTATCACTTTGGATTAATTGAAGTAAAAGCTTACGGTTCGCGTAAGATGTGGTAACTCGAGTCGTATTAAAATACATTTTAGAAATATAAAGATCGGTTCGGAGCACTTTGGTATGAATCAAAAAGTATTATTTTACACAATAATTTCAATAAAAAATTGCTTACTTATATCAATGTACACAAAAAAATCTCATTCATTTTTAATCTTATAACAACGGGGATAAGATAGAAATTAAGTAAATTTTTTTTTAATAAGTTTAATCAGAGAATATAAAAACCGATCTGTGTCGACATGTATCACTTTTCACTGAAGGTACAGATTTATGTTCGTATAACTCGTCAAAATGTAGGAAACAGCTGTTTTTTTTTCGCGATTTCAGCTGTGCTTGAGTCATTATGATTTTTTGTCAGATTATTCTACAGTGACCGCGCTTTAGGTCATGTAGTCCGGGAATACATGACCTAATGTAGGTACATGGTGATGACGTAACCTTGGGACGCGGGACACGTCACTGGTAACCCAACCCCCCCCCTCCGGCGCAAGACGATCGCCCGGGCAAAGACAAAAAAGTACGAGCTGTCATTGCATTGCGCCGTGTCATGAATATTATTATCTAACCTAACCTAACCCCCCCCCCCCCCCCCCCCCGCAAATTGAAGAAGAAATAGAAAGCGCGGTCACTGTTGGACTGCATAGAAAAGGAAGAGAAGCGCGATGACACAACGCTGGTAATTTATTGCAAAATATGAAACAATTATCTATTTACAAAAAATCTATTGTTTGGACTAAAAAAATTAAAATACTAGTGCTTTAGTATGTTGCTTGTAGAATAATCTGACAAAAAATTAGTATGATTCTTATTGTGAAAAGAAAGTTTTTGGAGGTATCTTCAGGATTTTTTTCTATCGTATCAAATTAGTTGTATTATGTTTTCAACACACTATCTACCTATGCATGTATCCTGCAGAATATCATATATTTTTCTGATTTTGTTTACTGTACTCGATCATATACTTTTATTGTTTCTAAAACTTTTTTTTTTCTTTAACCAATACTATTTGCTTCCCAGATACCTCTGTCCCCACATACCAACCCTCGAACAAGTGACGCGCACATACGAGGGCTTCTTCACGAACTCTAACCAAGATGGCGACGATGACGTAGACCTGTCACTAATAGAAAACGATGAGATGTGCATGAAACTGCCTCTGCCGCCATACGTCGCGCACTATGACGTCACCGTAGTTAATGTAAGTGAAATATTTCCCCTGACTCTCCGTCGCATCGTATCGCCTGCCCGCGTAACTTCCGGTTCCGTACCAAAATGGAAAATAGGGTTCCTATTACTAAGACTTCGCTGTCTGTCCGTCCGTCTGTCTGTCACCAGGCTGTATATCAAGAACCGCGATAGCTAGACAGTTGTAATTTTCAAGTTATGTATTTCTGTTGCCGCTATAACAACAAATACTAAAAATAAAATAAATATTTAAGGGGGGCTCCCGTACAACAAACGCGATTTTTTTGCCCTTTTTTGCTCGATATCAATAATGGCAACAGGTAGGCACTTGAAATATTCACAAAATACTCAGTTGTATTTTTACTTTATTATTAAATAATTAAAATAAATATTTGACTACAAACGCGTTTTTATCGGCGTTTTTGCCTTGTGGTACGGAACCCTTCATGTGCAAGTCCGACTCGCACATGGCCAGTTTTTAAAATCCTCATAATGTATTTTTTTGAGTTAAGAATATAAATTCACAAAAAAAATAGTCCCTCTTGCTGTTATTACCAACATAACAAATTATTTATTTCTCATCTTCAACAGAACGGCAAACAACGTCGCGTATTAGACCTGCGATATGAATTGATTCGAGCGCGCGCTTTCAACTCGCGACCGAAGTTAAGACCGGCCGCTTATACGCCTGACCCCCTGGATTACAGCTTGTGGTAAGTTATTTTTTTTTTTTTTTTATGTATTTTTTTTTTCTCTTTTCTTCCAACTGATAATTTGCCCTTAACATAATAATGTAACTTTCGTGCATTGTCTATAATGTTTTTGATGATATTCTTGCCTGTAGAGGGGAGTCCCTGGTGTCCTGAAATACAAGTCACGGCTTAGTTTAGGCACCAGTCTCCCACAAATGAAAAAAATAATAATTATATACTAGTACAAAAATCTACAACATCATTTTATTTTATTTTATTTATTACATACATACGCTACCATTACAGTTTCCCAATTCGGTAGTGTGTTAATAACAGTTCAAAGAATACTTTACAACATAAAATTTACAAATTAAAAACATAATTATCACGTATAACATTATCTTTGCAAACTCGCTCAATGAACTTGAGAAAATATCTATTCTGTCGGCAACCAAATTTAGTGTGCGCATTGTTCGCGTCAGAGGGACGTTATCCAACAGTTCAGTTCGACCGCGCATCATCATCATCATTTCAGCCAAAAGACGTCCACTGCTGGACATAGGCCTCCCCCAAGCACCTCCACTTCGACCGGTTCTGTGCTCCTCGCATCCAACGGGTTCCTGCGGCCTTCAAAATCTACAACAAATTAAACAAAAGCTTACACATCTACCCGTTAACCAATATCAAATGCAAAATGAAACTTGACTCCTGGTTAAAATCACAAAATAGGCTATTTGACAATGTAAAAAAATAAGGTCATAATTATTGACCCTCGTATAGATTATCGCTTTTAAAATCGATTTGCATTAATTTTACTACAAAACAATGTATTATTTATTAAAAAAAAAACCCGAAAAAACTTCATCTTTTTAAATCTGGCGCCACGTAATCGAAAACGGTCTGGATTGGCTGAACTTAAGATGACGTCATGATTTAGTAAATTTCTGTCTATCGTTGACAGAACAGATGACTTTTGTCTAGTATCTCGACCGTTTCAACGTTTGTTTACGTGAATCGTGACGTCACGACGCCATATTGTTAAAGATAGCGTTTTGGCGGCTTATTTAAACAGTACATTTTTATTTACTATTTTTTAAAAGAAATACATTATGCAATTTGAAGTAATAGGTTTTTATGGGCTCGTTAGACACAATTAAATGATCTGAGATGTTTATCAGAAACCAGTCAAATAGCCTATTATAGTCCACATGGAGAAGGGCTTTGTTAGCTGTGCTAAGGTTTACACTTTTGAAGCTATCATCGTTTCAGTTGTTTTACTTAGTCCTGTGTTTATTGTTCCGGCGGATTCCTGCGGTTATTATGTAACGTAACCATGATTATTTTCTTTTTACAGTTTCCTCCTAGGCACCTGGTTTGGCAACCCCTCTGTAGAAAGCATCACGGGTGTAGCTGACCAGTTGGAAGCGAGCGGCGCGTGGCACTTGGCGGTACAAGCGCTGTCTTACCACCCCGATGATATAGCGTGAGTATACACACACAATCAGCCTATAATGTTCCCACTGCTGGGACATAGGCCTCCTCTCGGTGAGAGGGAGTGGGCCGTAATCCACCACGCGGGCCCAGTGCGGGTTGGCAGATGTTACATGTCTTCGAATTTTTGGTTCTAGGACATGCCGGTTTCCTCACGATGTTTTCCTTCACCGTTTTGAGAGCAGTGGTGATGAAATAAATTACACAAAGTAAAGCGCCTGTCTGGGTTCGAACCTACGACCTACAACTCAAAGTCGCGGCCGTTACCACTTGGCCACCACTGCTCTCCAAGCTTGATAATTTAACCATTAAATTCTCATATTATTTCCACAGTCGCGGCCATCTAATCCGCGGTGTATTATCACGCCACGCCCCCGCGAGAGCGGACACAGCAGACTTGAGGACCAGACTAGAACTGATTAGAAGACTGAAAGTCCCCGAGCAGTGGTTACTGTTAGCTCAGGCACACAGGGCTAAGTATGAGGTAAGAAAGACATTCATTTGTACAGGGTGTTACAAAACTACCAGTAAAGCCGAAAGGAGGTTAAATGAGGCCTTATAACGAGTTCATTCACAATATTTAAGAACCGTAGTAACGCTGTATGACATACCCAAAAAAATAAAAAATATTATTATTTTCACTGATGTGAAAACCCTATTTCAGTAAAATTAAAGAGTAAACTACGCAGAATGTACCTACATTTCTACCTAATTCGCGGAACGACAAAATTCGAAACAGTTGTAGGATATCAATATGAACATTTGAAATTGACAATTTTTTTTTTATTCCAGCTTGATATTTTTTGAAGCCAATACTTGCCTTGTATTGAGGTAGCAAAAAGTAGACAATAATTATTAGGTAAAATAGGTACAGTCAACAGAAAAAGTAGATGATCAAAATCAGAAATTCAATAGGAGTCAAAACTGATCACGAATATATGGCAGCTGTACTAGTAGTAAATGTTTGGTATAATTTACAATCACATACTTTTGACGGCACGGTTGGCGCAGTGGTTAAGCGATTGACTGCTGCACTGCGTGTTGCGGGTTCGATTCCCGCACGGAACAAATATTTTTATGACCTACAATGGGATTGGCGTATCCATGTGGATAAAAACCCTCTATTAATTTTTAAGAAAAAAAAAAAAGACCTACAAGTAGTTGTAAAAAAAAAAATGTTTGAAACGCTTCGACGCCACACAGTTCTGACGCGAACTCCGTTCGTTAGTATTGAATTTCTGATTTTGATCATCTACTTTTGCTGTTGACTGTACGTAGGCCTTTCTGTTAAATAATCTGGTTCCCTGACATGACAGCTTACTAGGGTTGACAAAATTTTTGACTTTGATAATTAATTATATGTTTTAAGGAGTATTTTGTAACACGTTGTATACTAATCTGTACCGTAGAGGGGCGTAGATTGACACTTGCGGCTGTTGTTATTTAAACAACAGTCGCAAGTGTCAATCTTGATGGCCTGTTGGTCTAGTGGTCAGTGACTATGACTGCTATGCCGGAGGTCGTGGGTTCGATTCCCACCCAGGACAAATGTTTGTGTGATGAGCATGATCATTTGTTCTGTGTCTGGGTGTAATTTATCTATATATGTATGTATTTAGAAATATATAAGTATGTTTATCAGTTGTCTAGTACTCATAACACAAGCTCTGCTTAGCTTGAGACTAGACGGCGTTGTGTGATAGTTGTGGAATATTATTATTAATCTATTACAGGGATGGGCAACCTTTGCCCATCTTTTTTTGCTTTGGGCCACACAGGTCGATTGATCAGGTTAAGCTACGCTTACCGCGGTTGGTCTGTGGATCGGTGACCATCTTTACATACCGAGACCCCTCCGTGCCTCCGAAAGCACGTTACTGGCTGTCATTCGTGGATCTTTGACAATCGTTACGGGTCCGAAAGTCTGACAATTAGTCTTACTAATTGGTACCGTACTGCCCAATAACTGGGTTGTGGAGGTCATGCAGCTGAATACCAGTATTTTACACGGAGCGACTGCCTATCTGACCTCCACAACCCAGTTACTGGGTAATACGATACCCCTTGGTAAGACTGGTTGTCAGACTTTCGGGCGTCTGACGACGAGAGGGGTCTTAGTATGTAAAGATGGTCACCCATCCACGGATCAACCGCGGCAAGCGTAGCTTAACCTGATCGATCGACCCGTGCGGCTGTTATTACATGTCATGTGAAATTATCAGTAGTTCACAAGTTGTATGTAAAACATCTATTATCAGCCTCTCCGACCGTTTTCGGTCACGGTGGCCAATCTCAACGGAGATTAGCCAGGTACGCAGGAGATATTATAGTGCACAAGTGTGTGCGCAAACACAGGTGCACTCTCAGTTCCTTTACTCTCATAGTCCTCAGGGACGGCAATCCGACACGACCGGAGAGAGATCAGGCGCAGGACCAACGGTGTGCGCACCGAGGCACTGGGGTATTAAACCGCCAACTGTTACTAAGAAGTTCCTAATGGAAAACCCAATAACACTTTGTCCGACCCGGGAATCGAACCCCGGACCCCACGCTCAGCAGTCGCGCTTGCAACCACGAGACCAACGGGGCAGTGAAACATCTATTGCTACAACAGTATTATTTTATTCCAGCGCTTGCCGTTCGTGGAGGCGGAACATCTAGTCGGCGCGGAACAATGGAATGCCGCTCACAAAGTATTGTTAGAAGAGTTATTACCTGAAGCTGTGTTAGCAGGTATGTATTATAAAAAAAAACTGGCCAAGTGCGAGTCGGACTCGCACACAAAGGGTTGTGTACCACAAGGCAAAAACGCCGAAAAAAACGTATGGGAGCCCCCCTTATTAAATATTTATTTCTTTTCTTTTTAAAAAAACGTTGCCCCACACTAGGAATTTCTCCTGTATCGTGGGTGCGTTTACAAACATTTAAACTCACATACACAAACAGCCAGACCCGGAACAACTACTTGTAGGTCATACAAATATTTGTTCCGTGCGGGAATCGAACCCGCGACACGCAGCGCAGCAGTCAATCGCTTAACCACTGCGCCAGTCATGCCGTCAAAATTTAATTCTGTTTTTAGTATTGGTTGTTATGGCGGCAACAGAAATACATAATCTGTGAAAATTTCAACTGTCTAGCTATCACGTTTCATGAGATACAGCCTGGTACAGACAGACAGACGGACAGTGGAGTCTTAGTAATAGGGTCCCCTTTGGGTACGGAACCCTAAAAACTAGCAGCGACCCGCGGTTTCACCCGCATAAGTGTCGATCCCGTGGGAATAGCAGGATAAAAAGTAGCCTATATGTTAATCCAGGGTGTCAGCTACCTCCTTACAAAATTTTATCAAAATTGGGCCAGCCGTTTGAGCGTGAAGAAGTAACAAACATATAAACACACATACACACACACGCACTCACAAACTTTCGACTTTATAATATTAGTGTGATAAATATAATTATCTTTCACAGATGACCTACAAAGCATAGCGCCTATCTTAGAAAAAATGAACGAAGCCGCGCTACGACACGAGGTCAGCGGCTGGGAGAACGGCGGGCAGGCGCTACATTGCTACCTACATGTCTGCGATGAGGTACCACACCAGAGGGACAGCCGGTCGATTCTGTGAGATTCTCACCGTGAGAAATTAGGTGAAGCGAGTTGTCAATCCATCTGTTGCAAGGGATTGACTCTAATGACAGCTCCTTCACTTCACCCAAGTTATCAAAGTGAGATTTTTACAGAATAGCACTACTGTTCTCGTAATTTTAAGAACGTTCACAGTCTGATCTCAGTCTCAATCTGTCAAAAATACCTTTATTTTCTATTTTTGTGTGAAAATCTTAATGCGGTCCACAGAATACATCTACTTACCAAGTTTCAACAGTGTGACACACGGACGGACAGACAGACAGACAGACATGACGAATCCATAAGGGTTCCGTTTTTTGCCATTTGGCTACGGAACCCTAAAAACGTTCTTTGACTGATCTCAGTCTCAATCTGTCAAAAATACCTCTAATTTCCCCACATTTTTGACAAGCTTTTGACATTTGTTTGTCGCTGAGATGAGACTGCGACTAGATTTTGAACGTTTTAAATAGGCTATTTGACTGGTTTCTGATAAACATCTCAGATTATTTATTGGTGTCTAACGAGCCCACAAAAACCTATTACTTCAAATTGCATAATGTATTTCTTTTAAAAAAATTGTAAATAAAAATGTACTGTTTAAATAAGCCGCCAAAACGCTATCTTTAACAATATGACGTCGTGACGTCACGATTCACGTAAACAAACGTTGAAACGGTCGAGATACTAGACAAAAGTCATCTGTTCTGTCAACGATAGACAGAAATTTACTAAATCATGACGTCATCTTATGTTCAGCCAATCCAGACCGTTTTCGATTACGTGGCGCCAGATTTAAAAAGATGACGTTTTTTCGGTTTTTTTTTTTATAAATAATGCATTGTTTTGTAGTAAAATTAATGCAAATCGATTTTAAAAGCGATAATCTATACGAGTGTCAATAATAGGCTATTTGACAATGTAAAAAATAAGGTCATAATTATTGACACTCGTATAGATTATCGCTTTTAAAATCGTTTTGCATTAATTTTACTACAAAACAATGTATTATTTATTAAAAAAATCCCGAAAAAACTTCATCTTTTTAAATCTGGCGCCACGTAATCGAAAACGGTCTGGATTGGCTGAACTTATGATGACGTCATGATATAGTCAATTTCTGTCTATCGTTGACAGAACAGATGACTTTTGTCTAGTATCTCGACCGTTTCAACGTTTGTTTACGTGTATTGTGACGTCACGACGCCATTTTGACTGGCCTGTTGGTCTAGTGGTCAGTGACTATGACTGCTATGCCGGAGGTCGTGGGTTCGATTCCCACCCAGGACAAATGTTTGTGTGATGAGCATGATCATTTGTTCTGTGTCTGGGTGTAATTTATCTATATATGTATGTATTTAGAAATATATAAGTATGTTTATCAGTTGTCTAGTACTCATAACACAAGCTCTGCTTAGCTTGAGACTAGACGGCGTTGTGTGATAGTTGTTGAATATTATTATTATTATTATTATTATATTGTTAAAGATAGCGTTTTGGCGGCTTATTTAAACAGTACATTTTTATTTACCATTTTCTAAAAGAAATACATTATGCAATTTGAAGTAATAGGTTTTTGAAAATGATTACGAGCACGAAATCAACCAAACATTAAATACAATAATACAATGGTTAACTGAAAATAATCTAAAAATAAATGTGGACAAGACGAAAATTATACACTTTCACCAGAGAACTCAATTGACAAATATAAACGTTAGTTACCAAGGCGAAATAGTACATCCTGTGACAGACACAAAGTTTCTAGGAATTAATATTGACAATAAACTGACATGGAAAGCACATTTAGAATATGTCTGCAAAAGAATTAATAAATCCTCATTTGCTCTGTTCAAGCTCTCAAAAATTGTTACTAAAGAAGCCGTATTAGCTGCTTATCACGGACTTGTTGCACCTGTCCTAAGATATGGTATTGTATTTTGGGGCAACTCAGTCGATAAGGAATCTCTATTTATAGCTCAAAAGAAATGCATTAGAGCAATGTGTAATGTAGACAACACAACCAGCTGTCAACCCTACTTTAAAAGCTTAAAAATTCTGACACTGCCCTCGTTATACATATATGAACTTAATGTTTTTGTGAAATTAAATCCTAATTATTTTAAGACTGCTGTTAAAAGCTACTATAGACAATTACGAGACAAAAAAAGATTAGAAATTGATATACCGTATGGAAAAACAGCACTAATCAATAAAAGTATTATTTGTATGGCATCATTGATTTACAACAAGTTGCCTGATGATGTAAAAAAGTTACCTGTTCAACAATTCAAGTCGAAGCTGCAAAAATTCCTAGTGAATAAATGTTACTATAGTGTCAAGGAGTACTTACAGGATAAGAGTATAGATATACACTAGTAATTTATTGACCTTGATTATTGACCTTGAATAATATGACAATAAAAATAGGGTGACATTCTATAATAATTGAACTTGGCACCTGTATAGTTTTATATTAATTTGGACCAATACCTATCTTAATTTAATTTATATAAGTGTTTTTTTTTTTTGAGTGTTAAGTCTATGACATGAATTATATTATATAGGTAATTCATCTGACAATTTTTATGTTTAAAACTTTGACATTTGTAGCATTTTGAATTAATTAATTTATTTTTTATTATAATAATTTTGTAATGTCATTTTAATAATTGTTTAATCAAATTAATAATAATAATATAAATATTTGCACACCTTATTAGGTAATGATACAGTGTACTTTATATTTATTTGTAACATCTGTTTATACCTGTATTAAGCAAATAAATGATTTGATTTGATTTGATTTGATTTGTGGGCTCGTTAGACACCATTAAATAATTTGAGATGTTTATCAGAAACCAGTCAAATAGCCTATTATGACCTTATTTTTTATATTGTCAAATAGCCTATTACGAGAATGAAGGATTTTCTTTTCTTTTTTTTTTAACTCTTCCCTAGTCGCTGGATAGATGGCGCTGAATTTGGTAAGTTACTGCAAGGAACGGATCGTCACATCATTTTTTGATTATTTCACTTGGATGTAATTTTGAGAGCGTAAAACGAAAGTGTCTGTCAACGAGCGTATGTGACGTGACGCAATGTTTTTTTCCCAAGCGTTTTGGCTTTGGCACCTGGTGACGTAGTCAGTTCAACGCCATCTATAGAGTTCTTGGAAACTATGTTTTTTTTTTTATACTCAAAAAGAAAACCTCATTAGCTTCCAGATAGGCAGTCGCTCCATGTAAATTACTGGTATTCAGCTGCATCCGGTTAGACTGGAAACTGACCCCAATACAGTTGGGAAAAGGCAGTCAGATGATGATGATGATGTCTTTAGCTAGGACTCCTCTCTCAGGTGAAAGTTGTCAATTTATATATTTTCATGTTTTTTTTTTCTATTTTCATTAGATCCGTGGCCTAGTATCATCAGCGGAAGCACAACGCGACAGGACGAGCGTACACGCGCGACTAGAAGCGTTGCGACCGAAAGTCGCAGCCGCGTGTCGCGCCTTAGGCGGCCTGCAACCTAAGTGAGTTTATTGTCATTAAAATTTATAGCACGTAACAGCAAACTATCTAGATTCAACCGAGCAAAAAACTATCTAGATTCAACCGAGCAACAAACTATCTAGATTCAACCGAGCAACAAACTATGTAGATTCAACCAAACAACAAACTATGTAGATTCAACCAAGCAACAAACTATCTAGATTTAACTGAGCAACAAACTATCTAGATTCAACCAAACAACAAACTATGTAGATTCAACCAAGCAACAAACTATCTAGATTCAAACTATCTAGATTCAACCGAGCAACAAATTATCTAGATTCAACCAAACGACAAACTATGTAGATTCAACCAAGCAACAAACTATCTAGATTCAACCGAGCAACAAACTATCTAGATTCAACCGAGCAACAAACTATCTAGATTCAACCAAACAACAAACTACGTAGATTCAACCAAGCAACAAACTATCTAGATTCAACCGAGCAACAAACTATCTAGATTCAACCGAGCAACAAACTATCTAGATTCAACCAAACAACAAACTATGTAGATTCAACCAAGCAACAAACTATCTAGATTCAACCAAGCAACAAACTATGTAGATTCAACCAAGCAACAAACTATCTAGACTAGATACAACCAAGCAACAAACTATCTGGATTCAACCAAGCAACAAACTATCTAGATGCAACCAAACAACAAACTATCTAGATTCAACCAAACAACAAACTATCTAGATTCAACCAAACAAACTATCTAGATTCAACCAAACAACAAACTATCTAGATTCAACCAAACAACAAACTATCTAGATTCAACCAAACAACAAACTATCTATATTCAACCAAACAACAAACTATCTAGATTCAACCAAACAACAAACTATCTAGCAACAAACTATCTAGATTCAACCAAACAACAAACTGTCTAGAATCAACCAAACAACAAACTATCTAGATTCAACCAAACAACAAATTATCTAGATACAACCGAGCAACAAACTATCTAGATTCTGTTTTCAAAGGAAACTAAATTATGACGCGTATTCGTTCCAAATACGAAGTATTTTTTTCTGTAGCGGTCAGTCTATCATGATCATAGAAAAACTTATTTCGGTTCCGCATTTTCGTTTTATGACACCGACTTCCGAAATTATAGTTATTTTTCAATTTGTAGTGTTTTTTGGAAGTCGGTTTTTTTTTGTAAAAAGTTTTTATTTTTCACTTTTTAGTGAGTCAGTTTGTAATTTATCTAAGTTACAATAGCCCAATGTCAGCTGCTCATCACATGTTACAAAATATTGCTTTTCCCGATGCTGGGACGTTAATTGTTGAGGAGTTCTCCTTGTAAGAACCAGGAGAACTCCTCAACAACCACCATACGCATTGTGGTGAGCATAAATTGCTTAGCAACCATATTAAAGTAATCGAATTGCAACCCGTGAAATATTTGTCATTGAGTAGTTCCGATGGCCATCTGTGGTCTTCATCATCAGCTCCACTTTGCCAAATGACTATTTCCGAGACCAAATGCTCAATTTACTTTAAAAAATACCCAAATCGCTATAGCTGCCTAAAATTTGAGGGTTTCCCTCGATTTCCATGGGATCCTCTCATCAGATTTCAACTTGATGATAATAAGACCACTTCAGAAGTATCTCCTTTCGAACAAAAAAAAGAATTTTGAAAATCGGTCCACAATTGGCGGAGTAATCGCGTAACAAATACACAAAAAAGAAACGCCGTCGAATTGAGAACCTCCTCCTTTTTTGAAGTCGGTTAAAAAGTAAGTTGGAGTGTCATTCCCTACGAATTGTATGGGAAAAGTTTTTTGCGATTTCTGACTTTTCTATCTAAAGACTTTTCTATTTCTATCCTCAATTGGTCCAATAGAGGTTTTTTTGATCCGTTTATGAAACAGGATCGATTGGCATAAAAAAAGTTTTTGTGAAAATTTACCATTTTACTGCTGTAAGTACGTTTTTCAAAATCTGTGAATGCAAATCAAAAAGTCTCCTAACACCGATCTCAGCCGCCATCTTGGATGTTTATTATTAACTTCGTTCGTGCCGGGGTCCCTTACCTGTTGCCTATTTGTATAGTTGTGTGTATTTTATGATTATTCCATAACGTACCACCAGCACGCACGTTCTGCACCATTTTTATAAATAAACGATATTATTATTATTGTCTTCTTTATTCAATTAAATTCTTATAAATTATATTTTTAAATATTAGTATAAAGAAATATAAAAACATTTAAAAATATAAAAAATAGTAGCCCACCGGTATCGGGAACAGGGTCCAAGCTACCGGCGGTCAGGGCTCCAGAGAGAGGAACCTCCTAACTATTCGGGCCGTGTCCAGAAGTACCGCTTTCTGGATCAAGCCCTTGATCCAGCTGCCCAACGAGAGCCTCCTCAGGTGTTGGTCGAGGCTCTTGGCTATTAGACCATTGGCTGTCACGACTATCGGCACAATGATCGCTGAGTCCACATCCCACATGTCGACAACCTCGTGAGCCAAGTCAAGATACTTGATTTGTTTATCTTTCTCGGCTTTCACGAGGTTCCCATCATGCGGGACGGTTATGTCAACAATCATTGCGCGCCGCTCTGATCGATCCACCACCACTATATCAGGCTTATTGGCAACAATAGTCCTGTCAGTGATGATGGATCGATCCCAATATAATGTGATATCACCATTTTCGAGAACTGGGTCGGGCACATACCTGTAGTACGGCACCTCCGATTCCACAAGGTTGTATTTCAGAGCAAGTTGCTGATGGATTATCCTGGCTACAAGGTTGTGTCTATGCAAGTACTCTTCGTTAGCTAGACGAGAACACCCGGAGATAATATGCCTGACTGATTCTCCCGGCCGGTGACATGCCCGACAGATGTCAACCGTGCCGTCTTTCACAATAAATCTCCGGTAATTGTTCGTCATCATAACTTCGTCCATAATTGCACAGACAAACCCTTCGGTTTCCCCAAAGAGGTCACCGAAACGCAGCCAGGCTACGGACGCTAATAGATCAACATCGGGTCCATGTAGGGCCCGGAAAAAGCGTCCGTGAAGCTCCTTACTCTGCCATACCTCCATGCGATCATTACTGTCAAGCACTACTGGCTTGCGCCAGTTCTCTTTAGCCAAGGAGAGCGGGGTGAGGCCCTTGTCCACGGCGACTACATCTCGATGCATCCCCACGTCGGTTTCTAGAAAATATTCCCTGAGACTGCATATCTCGCGATTGTGGAGGGTCTTAGCGTTTAAAAACCCTCGACCTCCACACTTTCGCTGGATATACAGCCTCATTACCGATGACCGTGGGTGATGCATTCGATTTGCAGTCAGCAACGTACGGACCCTCCTATCCAGGGCGTCGAGTTCGGTCTGAGTCCATTTGAGTATGCCAAAAGAGTACATCAAAACCGGCATGACCCAACCGTTGAAGGCGCGCACCTTGTTTCCGCCTGATAGAAGACTATTAAGTACTTTTTTCAGGCGGCCAAAGAAGCGCTCCTTCAACGATTGCTTCATGTCAGTAACATTGATGCCTAACGCTTCCGACATACCCAAATACTTATAGGTTTCGGATGCGGAGAGGGTTCTAAGGTTTGTGGAATCCGAGAGTTGGGTTCCCACGGATTCAACGATCTCCCCTCGCTTTACATGCATGACCGCACATTTGTCCACACCAAATTCCATCCTGACGGCGCTACTGAAAGTTTGAGTTACTTTCAGTAGCTCCATCAGTTGCAAATTGTTGGGGGCAAAGAGTTTTAGGTCATCCATGTAGAGGAGGTGCGATATAACCTGACCACCTCTCCTCAGCCGATAGCCTAGACCTGAATCCTCCAGCAGCGTGCTTAGAGGATTCAAGGCTAAGCAGAACCAAAGCGGACTCAAACTATCACCCTGAAATATGCCTCGCTCGATCCTTATCGGTTCGCTATTCCTCTGAATATTTCGACATCCTGGATATCGAAGGACCGTCCTCCATTGCCCCATACACGACATCAGGAAGGTGCGCAGAGTTGCATCTACTTTGTACAACTCCAACACCCTCATGAGCCATGTATGTGGCACCGAGTCATAGGCCTTCTTATAATCTATCCAGCATGTCGACAGATCCTTTCCTTATTATTATTAACGTGCGTCTTATTTGTGCAGAATAAACAATCTTTCTTTCTTGCTGTCCCCAGGAGTATAGGAGCCCGCTTCGCCCGCACAGAGATGGGTGCGCGCCTGGTGCAGTGCACGCTGGCGGCGCAGGAGCCGCCCGCGCACCTGGCGGCGCTGCTGCGTGCGCTCAAACTGCCGCCCGACACTACGCACGCGGCTAGCCATAAGGTAACGTACTGTTGCAGTGCTCGCTGCCCGCGCAGGAGCCGCCCGACACTACGCACGCGGCTAGCCATAAGGTAACGTACTGTTGCAGTGCTCGCTGCCCGCGCAGGAGCCGCCCGACACTACGCACGCGGCTAGCCATAAGGTAACGTACTGTTGCAGTGCTCGCTGCCCGCGCAGGAGCCGCCCGACACTACGCACGCGGCTAGCCATAAGGTAACGTACCGTCACGACGACACCCTAATTGCGTAATACACTATGAATCACAATCAAAATCATTTTAAAGGATATTGGTAGTCCATTTCTTCCTATGTTCAAAAAATGTGTACTCAACAGCGTAAATAACGCAATGAATGTTGTTGAACTGACAAAACCCATTGCTACTGATTGTGTGTACGCAATTAAACTTTTGGTCAGTTCGACATGTGCCACGCCTCCATGACATATCCCTCGATATCCGTGGAAACTCCCCTCAAAGTAATATATCTTTTTTTTTTTCAAACTCTTTATTGCTTTCATGTGTTCATATAGTTGTTACAATATACTTAAGAGCCTATACTACCTCAGCTAAAATTCACTCTTTATCTCGCTCGCACGATACTGCTCGCGGACTGTGTGAAAGCGAGACAGGGTGCGGTGCTGGGCGGGAGGCAGCGCCAATAGTTTAGGTATTTGCTTTTTACGGTGAAAATAAAGGTAATTCAAAAAAACTAACTAACATAAGACCTGCTTTATAGTTAGTTCAGTTAGTATGTAAAGTTTCATGATCTAATTTGAAGTGTTTTTTGAATACCAGCGGTTTATTGTTCGGTTTGGAGGTAACTTTGGAACTTTTTTCTATCGAGAAAATTTTATGGAATCGTGTTTTCGTCTAACATAAGACCTTACATTAATCCTCAACTTTAGCATATATTTATTTCAAAATTAATGCTGCAGTATTTTCGACATAACGGAGGATCATGCTAAGCCATTTGAGGTATAGTATAGGCTCTTAAGTAAGTTCCAACATGAAACCCGGTTAGGGCACGGCAGTATTGGGCAAAATGTAATCTAACTACTGATTACTAACTACGACTACATAAAGTAATTAGTAATCATAACTACAAACTACATAAAAAAATGGAAAAATGTACACACATCAAAAGTGTCTAGGGATCAAGCATTTTTATGCGGATTTCTTGAGATTGAGATGTGGCTTTGTAATAAATTTATGATTTTATAAATTTATATGGATCCTTTTTGGTGCATTTCATAATTTGAATCAGGAACTGTGAATCAAATTCGAGTAAAAGATGAAAATCAGCTGTCAATATTTTCCCTATAAAAACATACAACGCATTGAAGACATTATTAGTGCTACTGTTTCCCTACTACTGATTAAAACCAACGTTATTATGGAGCGGCGACGTCATTTAAGCAGGGAAGAAATGCTCAGAGCCGTGGGAATGATAGAAGCTGGTTCCCGGCAACGTACTGTGGCTTTAGCTCTGAATACAAGTCCAGAGTGTTATCAGTCGACTTTGGACACGTTACCGAAGCACTGGTACCGTGGCTGAGCGCCATGGAGGACGGTATCGCTGCACCACACGGAGACAAGACCGATACATTCAAATCTTAACTCGAAGAGCTCCAACAATAACCGCCATGATGTTAGCCGTGAGGCTTCATCACTCTTCAGGGAACTTAATTAGCGACCAAACAGTCAGAAACCGCTTGCATGAAGTGAACCTTCATTCCCGAAGACCGCTACGGGTACCACCTATAGCAATGCACAATCGTAGGATTCGATATCAATGGGCTCTTGAACACAGAAATTGGGCAGAAGAACAATGGCGTTTCGTGTGCTTTTCTGATGAGTCTCGTTTTGGTATGAGACCGGATACAAGACGTATACGACACTGGAGAACCCCTGAACGCCAACAGCGATTAAAATCCTGCCAGGAAGTCCATCCTTATAGTGGTGGAACCATCATGGTATGGGCGGGTATTTGGATCGGCGGAAGAACTGAGTTGATTTGGATCAGAGGCAACCTCAACGCTCAAATTTATGCTGAGACGATTGTATCAGACGTCATCGTTCCTCTACAAGTGCAAATCGGTCCCTTATTTCAGTTAATGCATGATAATGCACGACCGCACACCGCAAGAGTTGTAAGACAGACTCTCGCCGCAGCTAACATCAATGTCCTGCCCTGGCCTGCTCAGTCGCCAGACTTGAACCCGATTGAGCATGCATGGGATATGCTACAGAGAAGAGCTCTGCCGAATATGGAGGGTATCCAGTCGCAAGACCTTTTTTTGTTGTTGCAACGAACATGGGCGGCCATTCCACAGCGTGATTTGGATGAACTCATTTTGAGTATGCCAAACCGATGTTCTTGTGTTGTTAGTGTTCGCGGTAGAAACACGGATTATTAATTGTTTAAGTTACCCAATAAAATTTTAAAGAAAACTGTTATTTCAGTCTTTTTTTCGAACTTTTGTGTTAGTGGTTCAAATGTCAAAAATCCCTTTATTAGGAAAATGGCAAATTTCTTTATTAATGCAAAGGTGACTTGGTTTATCGTTACTGTGACAAACGGAAACACTTTATTTGATGAATCCTTAAAGAAAATTTTAATTAATATCAATCAGGAGAAAAGTTATTGCAAAAATATATGTTGATCCCTAGACACTTTTGATGTGTGTAGTTAAAATTTTTGACTACTAACTACAAATTGTAGTTGCAATCACGATTACTTGATTACTTTTTATAACTACAGTTGCGTCACACGCGCTCACGTCGTTCATGTAAGTACATGAACGACTATCGCGCGTGTTTCGACTTGTCGTTTGGTAGGTAGTTAGAGAATCGCGTTTTAGTCGCGTGTGTTAGAGCAAGAGCGCACTATAGCACGCTCTCGCTTTCGCTCGCTGCATGTCGGTACAATTATTATTTGATTCGCAAATAATTTGAATTAAGTTGATGTTTGCCGAGTGATTTTATTTTTAGAGTTCCGTACCCAAAGGGTAAAAACGGAACCCTATTACTAAGACTTCGCTGTCTGTCCGTCCGTCCGTCCGTCTGTCTGTCACCAGGCTGTATCTCAAGAACCGCGGTAGCTAGACAGTTGAAATTTTCATAAATTATGTATTTCTGTTGCCGCTATAACAACAAATATTAAAAATAAAATAAATATTTAAGGGGGGCTTCCATACAACAAACGCGATTTTTTTGCCCTTTATTGCTCGATATCAATAATGGCAACAGGTAGGCACTTGAAATATTCACAAAATACTCAGTTGTATTTTTACTTTAATAATAAATAATAAAATAAATATTTAAGGGGGGCTCCCATACAACAAACGTGTTTTTTTCGGCGTTTTTGCCTTATGGTACGGAACCCTTCGTGTGCGAGTCCGACTCGCACTTGGCCAGTTTTTTTGATTACATCTCAATAAAAAGTAATTAAGATCTGATAAGCATAGGTACATAATATCTACGACTTTAATCCTTGCATTTGATTATTCATGAAAATAAACATAGGTATGTGCAATAAACTGTTTTTTCTTTATGCAGCCATATTCCAAAACATATATTACTACACATTACATGTTTATTTAATTGCAAAATATAAGTTCATAAAACTTAAGTAATCAGTAATTATAACTACTAGATTGCAGCAATCAAATTAACAACTACTTAATGTAGTTTGATTATTGTAGTTAAGTTACATGTAATCATAACTACATGTAGTTAACTACTTTTAATCGTAATAAGTAACCAGATTACAAAATTGTAGTTGACTACGCCCTACACTGGGGCACGGCAACATAATAATAATTTTAAACATAATCTATCTATCTACCTATAAATATTTATGATTATTATATATGATATTCCTTTTACAGATAAGTTCCCAACTAGCATCCCGCGCGGCCGAGAGCTGCGGTGTAGCGGCTGCGAGTCCTCCCTCGGCGCGCGCTGTTGCCAGCTAGTGCAGACACACACAATGAACATTGTATACAAGTAACCTGTGTTCCACAGGAAGATAGAATACTAATTTGTTTGGCAACAGTTCATGAGATACAAAAGATATACAAGGTCAAATTAATATAGCTAGCGAAACTTTGCAACCGTGATGGGTATTGAAATCTAAAAAGATTATATACCCGCTGTTTTTTTGCGGATGGGAAATCATCAAATGACCCCTCCCGCTCTGGGTGGAGCGGAAGGGAGTGTCAGACTCTTACTGACTAAAACCCACCCGTGTTCCTTCCTTAGCCCTTTATGTTCCGGGCCAGCGGTAACCCTTTCGGACAATCCCGCTGACCCGGCAGCCTTACCCTTACCGCTGGTCATTTAACCTGGGTCAAATAAACTTTTTTTTTTTTAAGTGAAAACTCAGCCGCGTTGGCATTTTTTGAGATGGGAGAAAACTATTGAACTCGCGCCACTGTTACCGTGACCGACACCGCTTCGGATGTGTGCGGCTGTCCTCGGGATGTACTCGGTTTTAATGTATATCCGATACGTCAGTGAGTGATGGCAAAGTATTCTGTTTGTGTTTTGTTTTCACTTCTGTCGGCGCTCCCGGAGTGCCATTGTTTTTTTTTCTGGTAGTGTTGTTACTAGAAGTATGAGTTGAAAAGTATCGATACTCAGCTTGTCTGTGAAGATTACACAAAACAAAAAATACAGATTTTAAAATGATATTTCTAGGGACTACACTATATACGGTCGATGGCCCCAAAAAACAAACATCAAATCTTTATTAAAATCAAAATCAAGTCATTTAAACTAGGCTAAGAATCGGCACTTTTTGAACGTTAAAATTGCATAAGATGCCCGTCCTTCACCACTTCCTAGTGCTTTCGCTGGGGAGAAGAAGTGGTGCAACAAACTCCCCAGTATTTAGATATTGATAGCCATCTTATTGCGGAGTTTCCCTAGTTAATTTAATTTGAACCTGCAGAACATGATGTATGCCTTCAACGCAACGTTCCACAAACAATCGGGTCTGTGTAACAGTACTATTGTTAGTCTTATTATTTTAATACAAAGCTTCTCAATACCTATAATTATTTTCAAAACCAATGTGATATGTTTTAGTGCAAAATAGGCTATTTGACTGGTTTCTGATAAACATCTCAGATTATTTAATGGTGTCTAACGAGCCCACAAAAACCTATTACTTCAAATTGCATGATGTATTTCTTTTGAAAAATAGTAAATAAAAATGTACTGTTTAAATAAGCCGCCAAAACGCTAGCTTTAACAATATGGCGTCCTGACGTCACGAATCACGTAAATAAACGTTGAAACGGTCGAGATACTAGACAAAAGTCATCTGTTCTGTCAACGATAGACAGAAATTTACTAAATCATGACGTCATCTTAAGTTCAGCCAATCCAGACCGTTTTCGATTACGTGGCGCCAGATTTAAAAAGATGAAGTTTTTTCGGGTTTTTTTTTTTAGATAATACATTGCTTTGTAGTAAAATTAATGCAAATCGATTTTAAAAGCGATAATCTATACGAGTGTCAATAATTATGACCTTATTTTTTACATTGTCAAATAGCCTATTGTCGATACAGGCAGTGTTTTCAATCTCCGATTAATGTTATAAGGCGTTAGGCCAGTGCCGGATTAAGACTACTTGATGCCCTAAGCAATCCACGCCTGTAGGCCCTCCTATCCACTAGTCGCCTCGTATTTTTCCAAAACAACGTCGATTTGTAAAGATTGGCGCACATCTCTAGCTAGAGTGACTTTTGGGTCTTGTAATATCTTGCTGATAAACAGCCTTGCCTTTCATGTGCTAGCAAATACTGTTTCGGTGCTGTTTCTGCCTTATGTTGCCCCCTGAGACGTGATGCCCTAAGCAATTGCTTAATTTGCTTATGGACTAATCCGGCACTGCGATTGGCACACGCACCGCGGGACGCAGATAACGGCACGTTGTCTGCGTCCCCGCGCGTGATTTTATACATACAAATTCAATAAAAACGCGCTTCCGTGCGGGACATTTGGCTCCGTTTTTTTTATGGCCTGGTAGCTGGGACCTTTTAGCCAAGTCTTTATTTGGTTTAGTCCTTGACATTTCGCACGCTTAATCATATACTGACCGATTAGTGTTACAACAATAGTGTGTGCCTCTCGGCTGCGCCAAAAAGGTTCATTTCAGCATAAATGCCAGACAGATGCTGTCTGACGCTGGTTGTCTTTGAAACTTTACGGAAAAGTGACGGGGAGTACAATACGACCGACGTAACATTGAACTGAACTTTGCGCAGAAGGCTGCGCAGTAAGATTTTTTAGGAACCAAATGGTGACATGAGGCGAGTGCGAGTGAGACAACATGCGCGAAAGTTCTTAGTGCCTATGTTCAGGCTCGCCAAGTTACGTCGGTCGTATTGTACAGACGCCAGCACATCAAGTTACTACAATCTGTCAGATTTCTTTAATAGATTTTCGACTTTATTACTAAAGCATAAGGTTCAAGGTTGATTGGGAAAATCTGACAGTTTCGGGTAGGTTGACCTGCTGGCGTCTGTACACACAGTTTCAACATACCTAATGCATACTTTTGGCGCTGATAGCACCGTGAGCGTCCGTGGAACTTATACAAGTGAATGTTTGTATGTCGGGTTAAAAATAATAAAATGTAATTTCGATGAGCTTGGAAAGGCGTATATTACGTCGTAGTCTAAGGCTACATACGCACTATGCGGTTAGCCGCAACCGCAACCGGAACATGCGGTTAAGAAACCGTCGTGGTTTGCGGTTGGACGGTTGCTTTTGAGCGCAAGTTTCTATCCGAATATTCTGCGGATTTTGTATTCCAGATTGCTGGCCTATTTTGTATCTCAATTATAAACTTTTCTGTATCGAAATCCATAGTTAATTATCGATAAAATGCGCGAGCGTCGGTGAACACGTAAACCGTCAATGGCGGGGAACCGCGAACTAGCACCATCCGCGTAGTGTGTATAGCAACCGTGCGGCTGGCCGTGAGTCGGGCGGCCCGACCGGAGCGGTCGGCCGGCAGCCGCATCGCAGTGCGTATAAAAACTACTTTCTCGTACATATTTTTGATTCCGGTCAGCCGGACGGCTGGCCGTATTGCGGCTAACCGCTTAGTGCGTAGGTACCCTAACGCAGGCAGATGTTTAGGATTATTTTAATTTATTTGGGTCTTATTAATGACTAAGTCTGTCGAAAATCTTTTAATTAATATCATAATGATGTTGTATGTGTACTGTCGGCAACGAAAGTTACTATCCAGTTTTCTTAATCATAATAATTATCTTTAAAAATCTGAATATCTTTTTTATTTTTATTGCTAAATGGGCTTGCTCGTGACCTCGATCACGCCTGATGGAAAGCGATGAATGAGGAAATATACAATCTCTTGACTGTTAAATGAAATGCTAAATAGCAGCAAAGTGCTAGTCTGAGTGGCACCCGAAGGGTTCCGTACAATATTCAACACTTTTTGGGGTTCCGTACCCAAAGGGTAAAAACGGGACCCTATTATTAAGGCTCCGCTATCCGACCGTCTGTCCGTCTGTCACAGGCCATTTGTCCACCGTCGACGAGAACTAGATGACGGCGCCAAAGTAGCGATACATACTATCAGGACTTCTTACATTTTTTGGCAATAAAATTGCTAACGCAATCTGCGTTCACACACACACACACGTGGTCCCGCTCTAGGTGGAGCGGAAGGGAGTGTCAGACTCTTACTGACTAAAACCCACCCGTGTTCCTTCCTTAGCCCTTTATGTTCCGGGCCAGCGGTAACCCTTTCGGGCAATCCCGCTGACCCGGCAGGCTTCGGCCCTAAGGGGCCCCTTCCTCGATGCTCACATCTCTTTGAGGCGAACGCGCAGCTACCTCAGCGCATAGCGCAATCAATCTATCTATATAAATAAAAAGAAAAGTCATGACTGATTGACTGACTCATCAAAGCCCAGCCCAAACCCGTGCAGCTAGAAAGCTGAAATTTTGCACAGAGGTTCCCTTTATAATGTAGACAAGGAATAAGGAAGGATTTTTCCAAATTTAACCCCTAAGGGAGTGAATGGGGAGAGGGTGAAATTTCACGCGGACGAAGTCGCGGGCAGAAGCTAGTGAAATATAAATAAAGTAGATAACAGGCTGTGCGCCAACGCTTGGGGGAGGCTGTCCCGCAGTGTCTTTCGGCTAAAATGATGAGGCTTTGAGGCTCCTGGCCTTAGAAATAAATGAAAACAAATATATGTATTTCAAAATTAAATACATATATTTGTTTTCATTTAGTGAAAACTTCTTTAGGCGCGTTGGGCATTTTGTGAGATGGGACAAAACCACTGAACTCGCGCCACTGTTACCGTAAGCGACACCGCGCGTGTTTTGTTCATGAGACGATTAAAAAAATACCCGCTTCGGGTGTCGAGTCTTCGGATGCCCGATAAGTCAGTGAGTGATGGCAAAGTATTCTGTTTGTGTTTTGTTTTCATTTCTGTCGGCACTCCCGGAGTGCCACTGTTTTTTTTTTCATAACATCACGCCTGTATTATCCTAAAGGGTTAGACAGATATGTACGTTACGCCCACATTTCGCCAGTTATGTTTAAAGGGGGATAGTGGGGGGCGAGCCTATTGTCATCAACGTTACTTTATTTATATAACAATGGTATTGATTTTCTTGGCATAAACTAATTGTAATTTATGCTATTGTTATCTCTTTCTCACATATAAAATAAGAAAGAGACGGTAGTTATTAAAAAGTTATCAAATTTGGTTCTAAATAGAAAAAGATACATATACAATGGGCGTTTGATACGCCCAACACTCGAGTAAAATCGCGATTTTAAACGCTTTCGGAGCAGAAGCTCTTTTGCCCGAGATACATGAACAAAGCTAGTTTTTCCAAAGCTAGCAAAGGATAGTAAGCTAGAATCTCGATATAACCCAAAAATTTGAAGACATGTGACATCCACCAGCCCGCACTGGGCCCGCGTGGTGGAATACGGCCCAGTCCCTCTCACCGAGAGGAGGTCTGTGTTGATAGCTGTGTAAGCTTACCGAGACTAGCTTACTATCCGTAGACAGAGTAATCTATAGACTCATGGTATCCGTGTCACCGAAAGGGACAAAAAAATCTGGCAATCTTCATCATACTATAATTTTTACAGCTTATTACACTGCACCTTACCATTTTCACAGTTGCGCAAATGTACTATTATTGAATTATGCACGAAAAAGATCTTATTTTCCGTTTAATAGCGGTGTAGTTTTAATTATTTCATTTATAAACGCCAAACTTGTTGTGCACATTGATGTGCTTAGCCGACACGCAGTAAGGGACAGAAATATTCTTACCCTGTCTCTTTTCTTTGCTAGTGACGTTAATATATTTCTCTTTTTCTTGTGCGAATGTAAAAGAAGATATGCAGCAGTCTATAGTTTACTCTGTCTACGTTACTATCCTAGCTTGAAAACTAGCCTCGTGTATCGCGGGCATAAGTGTCACCATCTCTTTCTAGCACCTATATGTATGTATGTATGTAAAAGATAGCAATACACTAAATTAGTTTTAATTGATATTAAGGGGACTACATGACCTGAAGCGCGGTCACTGTCGGACTGCATAGAAGAGAAAGAAAAGCGTGATTGCACAACGCTGGTAATTTATTGCAAAATATGAAGTAATTAAGTATCTATATACAAAAAATCTATTGTTTGGACTAAAAAAATAAAACACTAGTGCTTTAGTATGTTTCTTGTAGAATAATCTAAAAAAAATCAAAATGATTGTATGTATAGTTTTTATTGTAAAAAGAAAGCTTTTAGAGGTATCTTCATATTTTTTTTCTATCGTATCAAATTAGATGTATTATGTTTTCAACACACTATCTGCCTAGCATAATTATATCCTGAAGAAATGTCATATATTTTTCTGATTTTGTTTACTGTAGTCGATCATATACTTTTAGGCATTATAAAACTTGCGTTTTTTTTTTTGCGTTTAGATCCTGTAATCCCCTTAACAGAATAAGAAAAAAAATATAAAAATAAGACATTTTTGTAAGAGTTCAAACGAATTTTCCCGAGTCAGTATCTTTTATTTTTGTTTGTCGATATTGAATGCGAACATCGTTCGGACTCCAAATATTTGTAGAATTAATTGTTAATATTTTTAAGACATTAAGTAAACGGTTTTCAATTAAATAAAGATTATTTTTAAATTATTTTTTTCGTTTTATTTACGTAATCTGGGAGAGCAGTGAGTGGTGGCCCAGTGTTAACAGCCGCGACTTACGAGTTGTAGATCGTGGGTTCGAACCTAGACCGGGCTTTACTTTAATTATTTCATCACCGCTGCTCTCAAAAACGGTGAAGGAAAACATCGTGAGGTAACTGGCACGTCCAAGAACCAAAAATTCCAAGACATGTGACATCTACCAACCCGCACTGGGCCCGCGTGGTGTATTAGCGGCCCACTCCCTCTCACAGAGAGGAGGCCTGTCCCAGCAGTGGGAAAATTAAAGGCTGATTATGCTATTCCGATAGGTTTTTGTGTATAAATCACGAAGTTTTGACATTTTGCACCCGTGCAAAGCAAGGGCACACTTTATTATAAATAAAATACATACACGATTACATTTATAATTAGTTAAATATATTAAGGAGGAAGCTCTAAGGTGGCCCGCGAAATTCAAATTTTCTTACGATTTTTGCAATTTGCTGGTCAGTATTAAGTTGTACGTTGATTAAAACATCATCGTCATCAACACAACTCTCTAAGACCATGTAATCCCCAAATGTCAAGATTTCATGAAATAGTCATTCTTGGGGATTACATGGTCTTAGAGAGTTGTGTTGATGACTTTAATGATTATAATTCTGTAAATACATATTTGTTACGACCGCGAATCATATTTTAATCAACGTACAACTTAATACTGACCAGCAAATTGCAAAAAATCTAAAAAAAATTGAATTTCGCGGGCTACCCTCTATTTCATGAAATCTTGACATTTGGGGATTACATGGTCTTAGAGAGTTGTGTTGATGACTTTAATGATTATAATTCTGTAAATACATATTTGTTACGACCGCGAATCATATTTTAATCAACGTACAACTTAATACTGACTAGCAAATTGCAAAAAACGTAAGAAAATTTGAATTGCGCGGGCCACCTTAGCGCTTCCCCCTTAAACGTTAAACAAAACTTAATTGTTATGAGAAAGAACATTATTATTTTGTGATCGATAAAGACAAATAGTATTAAGGTTATTACCACAGATATAGATAGATCTAGATAACGCAAGTATCACGATCTGTATGAAAACCAAGCGTGCCATTTTTTGACTACCTACTATGACGTCACAAGCACTATTTAGTGATGGGAAAATCAAATCGATTCAAGGACGCCGCCGCGTGCGGCACCCGTCCCGCCCCACCCCCGGGGCCAGCAGTACTACGGACTGAGCGCGAGAGAGGCGGCTTACGATTTTTGCACGTAAGCTGGGCACGCGAAGTAGTTGCTCTTGCGTTATCTAGGTGTATCTATATCTGTGGTTATGGTTATCACTCATTATAACCGCACCGCTCCAGAGCTGCCCGTCAGCGCCTCGATAGTTTCCACCCGCTTGTCACCGTGCAAAGTCGACGGCCCGCCGCCGCCGCTGCGCTGCCGTCTATACGCGACATTGGCAGAATAGTCGACATAGGCAGAATTGCCAAAAAAAAAAATGTGCCGTCAGCAAGACGATCGCTCGCTGCTGGCACGCCACCAGTGAGGTGACAGCTTGCTGTTCACGCGCCGCGTACGTACTAGTTCATACGCGCCAACGGCTTGTTTTCAGCTACGTTTTCGAACATTAGTGAGTGTGAGAAGAACGCGCGCGGGCGGCGCAACGTGTGACATCTCGCGGGCAGTTCTGTATTGTCCTTGTAAATACTTTTAATTCAGTTGATTTAAAATCCGGACTTGAATGACAAGTTATTTGCTGTGTCGGAGCGGTGCTGTTATGATGATCTTTTACAAACTAATCTTCTAAATTACTCCCTACTTCTGTGACAGCAGGTTCAACTTTCATTTCTTTCTTCCTCCTTGCAGTCGGCTTATCCAAGTTACTAAGCGCTTCAGCCAGCATCCCATGAAAGTCCCTTACCTTAGCCTTATAATATTTATTTTTCATAGGTTCCATAACTTTTTCTATGGGAGTTTTACCTAACAAATGTGCTAAGGGGTTTGTATTCACCAATTTTGTACCATCTGGTAATTTTAAATCAATATTTCTATTATTTTCAACCATTACACTATTATTATGCTTATTCAAAACTTCCTTCACTTTGACAATTTTATAGTAAGGAGCTTGCGGTAGCAAATGAGCGATTCTCAAGTCTTTATACTCCGCTGGGAGCTTTGGTATCACGATTTTATGAGGGATTTGGGACACTCTAGGCGTTTCTTCAGTTCCTTCTAACAAGACTTCTTCTGCGACTTCTGGAATTGAGTCATTACGGTCCATGAAATTGTAATTGTCATCATCATAAGTTTGGATATCGTTGTCTTGACTACGTTCTTGGATAATGGGTACTGGTTGTACTAATTTAATGCTTGCATGAGATTTTTCAAACTGGCCTGACTTGAATTTAACAGGCATTGATAATTTTGTACTTAGCGGCATAGGTTGTTCTTCAAATTTAGTCATTTTTATTAGCGGTTCTTTCTGTATGCCTTCTACTATTTTGAAAGTCACCGCATTAGTGATTACAACTTCTACCTTATTTTCCGCTTCAGGGGTAAAGTTCTCGATGAACTTCTGGACAGAGAGACGGTTGTCAACTTCCTCGATCTTTGCCGATGATTGAATTTCCCCACATTCAACCTTCCTGATGGTTCTTCTGAATTTTTCTGACATTGGACAATCATCAGAGATTTTTTCACCTTTTTTACGTTTTTCCAACATATATTTCAGTGTGTCTGTCAATTTAGACGATGAATGCCGTAACGCTATGTGTTGATGCAACTTTGCCTTGCTTCGGAAAACTTCGAAACATTTGATGCATTTTTTATAGTCTTTCTTTGAATGTAATGTTATATGATGATTGTAGTTTTGGAATGTGTAGCAATATTTATTGCATATCTTGCAAGTGAACCTCTTCCTGTTATTAACTAATTGTTTTTTTTTCCACTTCCCTCCAACTCTTGGCGTTTTATGGATTAGCTTCTGCTGTTTCAGTGCCCTTTTCTTCACAACTAATAGAGTTTCATCATCAGACGACTCTACGGTGATTGTCTCTTCCAGTTCCTTTTTACGGACCTTTGGATCTCTCTTACGCTTCAATGTGGGCTGTGGAGCAGTCTCCACTTCAGTCTGGTTCCCTTCAGTCTCCGTAACACTCATCTCGGAGTTCATATTCGATAAGCTAATGTTAGAGTCCTCGTTCCTACCAAGAACTGCGTCTACCTTCTCTTTGTCATCATACAAGCTTTTTGGGATAAACGGATTCTCAGACTTTTTATCGGTAAAAAATACATTGTAGTTCTCATCAAATTCAACGAAACCCACACTCTTGTGATCTAACTTTATGTGGAGAGTAAACCTCTTGCGTATTTTGAACTTTTTCGTACAAATCTTGCATGTATATGGCTCTATGTCCTTGTGTTTTGTGTAGAAATGTCCGAACAGCTTCTGCGGGTGTTTATATGGAGTTTTGCAGTAAACGCACATGTATTTATACAAGTGTAGCTCGCTCTTATGTGACCTGTTCATATGTTTCTGCAATGCAGTTTTCCCAACGCACTGTTTCCAACAAAAAGTGCACGCTTTTAGTTCTACAGACAGCGGGTGCTCGGTCGACTGATGTTCGGACAGCTCATACATTGTATCATAGTAAGTGTCGCAGGTGTAACATTTTATCACCTTGCAAACTTTTTTATGCTCCTTAAAAGTAAAGTTGTTGAAAACCAGCTTGCAATCAAGGCACTGTTTCCTGGGAAAATTGTAGTGCTTCCTGCAGTATTTTAATACATGCTGATTCAATGAGTACCTCTTTTTATACACATTTGAGCATTTATCGCAGACATATGTCTTACACTTTTGAGAAGATTTTGAATGCTCAATGAAATGCTTTATACTTGCCGTAGAATAACTACAATAAACGCAGATGTAGACGGTATCAGTGCGTAGAGACAGTAAAACAGTCTCAGCTTTGACATTTAAAACGGCTGATAGGTATGGAAGAAGAGGCTGCAGCATAACGCCGTCATCATTGTTATTATGATTTTCTAGATCATGTTTTTTCAAATCACTGAGTTTGCCATACTTCTCAGGACACTGCGAGCACAAATAAGCAGACTTCAAGTTACGCTTATGCTTTTTTTCGTGCATTCTATGCTCATTGTCGTCAGAAAAAGCTCGTAAGCAGTGAAGACAGTAAAATAGGCTTGTCAAATGGTTGTCTCGAAAATGTTCGGCGTAATCAATCAGATCAATGTATTTATGTGTACAAAACACACACAGCTTCGAGCCAGCACTTGTTATCTTATGTATTTGGTGTAAATGTACTGTTAAATCGTCAGGATCTAAGAATTCCGCTTGACAAATTGTACATGTCGTATCGACTTCGACATCCGCGCTGTAGTTATTTATGAATTCTTCGTCCAACACTTCCACCACTTCCTCATGCTGTTCTTCTAGTACATCCTCGTGCTCATCCGTAGACATTATTGTGGCTTTGGCTTTGAAGAAACCATAACATGTATTTTCAATTAATTTATGTTCCCAATTTGCCACAAACAATCAAAGACTACAATATGATGCTGTATAACAAACAATCGAAAAACAATCTGACATTTAGGAAATTTTGACACTTTTGACAGGCAAAGAAAGCAAACTGCAAAGTGCAAAGCACGCAAACAAAACGAAAATAGAGGTGGGAAATATAATGCCTGAACCGCAGTAGATAATGTCATTAGTCGATTTCTTGGTAAGACGCTGGTAATCATCAATTTTTAATAATAAATATGTCAAGCGTGCAATGGACTATTCTACTACGCACAGCGTTTTTGTAAATTTATAAGAATTTTGTTAAGGCTGCACCGAGCGCACAGTGGCGCCCTCATCGTTTGTTTGGTTATTTCTTTTATTTTAGAACGAAAATGCAGAAAATAAGCACATTAAGTTGTGCTCCACAAGATTATACGTTAATATTAGTATAAACGGTAGTTTTAAATTGTTTAGTTTTATTATAATCACTAAAACGGATAATAGTGGCCACTATTTTCCGTTTTGAACTTTGAAACTACAATGGTATGTATTATATGTCATTCGATTCGGTATGAATGGGGCTATTTTTTAGGTAAATAAAAAAATAGGGTCATCGCTTTCGATTTTGAATGAAAATTACTTTAATTTTTAATTTTCGTAATGTAAACAAACATTAAAAATAAGCAATTATTAAAAAAAATCAAAGTCTCTTAAAGTTACGAAACAAGTTTTGTAATCTAACCTGGTCTATCCACTTGAAGAAACAGCCATTAGTTTAACAGCGGTCCATAGATTTTTTTTCTGTACGAGTCGTGTATAAGTGGCGCGGCCCAAAATAAAAAATGTAGGGACATAACAATGCCCCTCACGCGGGAAGCGTACATGTGAGTGGTTAAGGAGTTCCCTCGACTGGAGCCAATCTTGGTTGCAGCACTGGCAGCAGCCACGACATGGTGGACTTTAGAACGGGCTTTAATAAGTCATCATCATCTTCCTACCCTTTACCTAACTATGTTGAGGTCGGCTTCCAGTCTAATCGGATGCAGCTGAATACCACTATTTTATATGGAGCGACTGCCTACCTGACCTCCACAACCCAGCTACTGGGTAATACGATACCCCATAATAAGTACGGACGCCAGCAGGTCAACCTACCCGAAACTGTCAGATTTTCCCAATCAACCTTGAACCTTATTTCTTAGCAATAAAGTCGAAAATCTATTAAAGAAATCTGACAGATTGTAGTAACTTGATGTGCTGGCGTCTGTACATGCGTAAGTTTATTAAATTCCGTGTACGTACCGTTGACCGTTAAGGAGTTCCGTCGTCTGGAGCCAACCCTGGTTGTAGAATCAAGTCATGCACCATAAAAATGCATTGTCTTCGAAACAGAATCAATATGTAAAATTACAACTCCTTATGATAAGAGGAAGTGGTTTTAATTCAGCTTGCAAGATTTGACCCGAACATACACAAGTACAGTCAACAAAGGAGATAAGTATACAGGAGCGTCGGATATAGTTGAAAACGAAGTCTCTAAATAGCACATTTTTTCAGAAATCATCAACAAGTTACATTAGTTCCACTATCGGTCAAGAGATGGCGCTAACATAAAACAACAATATTCTAAACCATAGTGCACAGTGTTAAAATTCTCTGATGAATAGAGTCTGTCTATTGAAAGCTGAGAGTGAAAATGAGCGGCAAATTTAAAAAAAATTGGTCGTGTATCCCCGGATCAACTAGGAAAAAACATATTTGATACTTGACTATCTTAAAATTTCTTGAATATCTTATAATATATTAAAATTTCTATCAAATAAGTTTTTTCCTAGTTGATCCGAAATAAAAAATTAAAAACATAGGATAGTACGGAACCCTCGGTGCGCGAATCTGACTCGCTCTTGCTCAGTTTTTTTTTTTTTTTGTTTTTTTACGGTGCGATTTTTTTTTTGTTTTTTTACGGTGCGATTTTTTTTTTTGTTTTTTTACGGTGCGATTTTTTTTTTTTTTGTTTTTTTACGGTGCGATTTTTATGGCGCCTTGAATTTGCGCTGAAATAGGATTGCGCGGGTCACGTCACCCGTTTGGTGGTCTCCAAATGGTGAGTGCCTGAGGATGGACGGCGCCACCGAGGCCGGCCCAGGAAGAGGTGGCGACACGACCTAGACGTGTACCGCAAACTTCGATCAATATTCAGTGGCGTAACTTTAGGGTGGCATTGGGGCAAAATGCCACGGGCCCCCAGCCAGAGGGGCCCCCGGCCCGAGAGGGCCATGAGCACAGGAGGATCCTAACTTATGGACAGAAGCAATCAGGTGTTAAATTTTGTACGGGAAAATATGAAGTGTACGCGGAAGAAATTGCGAGAGAAGTGCTAATAAAAAAAAACTAGGACGTTGGTTGAGGTTCTTTACATTGAGGGAGGGGCATCCCTTGGTGGCTCTAGAAAAGGATGCCTGGAACCTGGAAGGATTTGGGGGAGGCCTCCGCTCAGCAGTAGGACAGTGCAGGCTAAATTAAAAAAACCAGTCAAGTGCGAGTAGGACTCGCGCAGCGAGGGCTCCGTACAAAATGAATTATTTTATTTCTATAATTTAGATTAATGTAAGTACACACTATAACACGTCAATCATATTTTAAAAACTATAAAGGTATAGGTTGGCGTTTCCTATCTGTTTACTCAGAAACAAAAGGCCGAAACAAACTCAGAGGTCCGCTGTCTCTTCTAAAGTCCAAACATAATCTTAGTCAGATCATGTGATGACCAATTGACCATGTAGATTGGTGTCTGAAATAGCCATGATGAGTGGAGAGGAATGACAGATTGAGTGGACCGGTCCAGTCAGTGCACGCATTTGTCAGTAATCATGCAGCTCAACGCTCAACGATTCGACGGAATTCGACGAAGGACATTTGGGTCAGCCGCATATTAGTAATAAATAATAAACCATTTATTTTCAGGTAACAAAGACCCATAGATAATAATATAGTAACAATTTTGTTAGTAAATAAAACTTAATAACTAGGTATGATAATATCACTTAGTTGCACTGGTTGCACTAAGTCTTTGTGCGTGTCGGTGGCACTTGTCCGCGAAAGCGGCGGAATACCACATCCTGCAACATAAAGAAAGAAAACTCGTGTACTTGGACCCCACATATATAGGGTGACTGGTAATTAGTGACCGATACTTAGACACGTGATTTTACTCATCATTATGAACAACTTTTACTATCGGACCAAACCTGAAATCGTGAAAAAAAAACAGCTGTTCTCTACATTTTGACGAGTTAGACGAACATACCTAAATGTAGGGAACAGCTGATTTTGTTTTCGCGATTTCAGGTTTGGTCCCATAGTAAAAGTTGTTCATAATGATGAGTAAAATCACGTGTCACTAATTACCAGTCACCCTATATAGCACAAACTATCATGTTTGATTGCATATCAACGCCTCCTGCAGATCTTTTTACTTTGTACAAAATGGTCTTATCTACAATTCTACATTACTAGATAAAAAACTGGCCAAGTGCGAGTCGGTCTCGCATATAAAGGTTTCCGTACCACAAAGCAAAAAACACCTTTCTTATAGATATATATATATATACTAACACTAGGCTTAAGGTACTTTACTAACACTACGGATCTCTGTTGTCTGATTATTTGAAATAAATTATTATTATAGGTAAGGATCGCGAGACCCCTTTAATTTTTATTAACTTTATTTTATTTTAATTACCTACCTACTTAGTTGTTTATAAAGCGGCATTAGAAATACACAGCACACTCTGTGAAAATTTCAACTGTCTACCTACCTGTTCATGAGACACAGCCCGCTGCAAAAAACTCGTTTCGTGTAATGATCCCCTTATTTTTTTTTTGCTATAGCGCCAAATAGAAACACCTATACATTCTGTAAAAAAATCTGCATATAGATATAGCTAGAGCCCGCTGATAAACAGATGGAAGGACGGTCAGCGGAGGCTTAGTAATTAATAGAGTCTTTGCAGTTTTCATTGGGTACGGAACCCTAAAAATATATCCATCCAATGTTTATTATCTCCCTAGGAAACTTTAAAAAAAATAAACAAGCCGCATCAATTTTTTAATATTTTTCATAACTTTAGAGTTATTCTTTTTGGCACGAAAAGGTAAAGATCAACGAGTCACTTGTGGCAAAAATGCGAAACAACGCTAACGCTTAGTAACAGGCCGAAAACACTATTAACGGTATGTAGGTACGGTAGGTAATCATTATCATTGTCGAAAACAATGCCGTTGTGTTGTTACCATGTCCAACAACAAACAAGCAAAAGAAAAACAACATTGTCAATACATGTGTTAATTAAATGAATCATCGGCAAATAAACCATCTTCTGTTAGCAAGGTCATCCATTATAAATACCATACCATGGCTAATTTATGACGTAAATAACTTTAAGATTATTTTTCTTGGTGTTTACTTTGCTTCTTTTCACGACACGTAGCTAGAAATGACGCAGTGATTATTATCTGTGCCAAAGAATTGTGGGGAGATTTCGTTGCGTGGCTGGTAATTTTCAGGGAGTTTTTGTCTTGGGTTGCTGTTAATTATGTTTTTTGTTTTGTTGCAAACAAATTTATCTCAGGGCCCGGAGCGTATGTTAGTCAGCGGGGTAATTGCGTAACACACTATCAGTAGCAATAGATTTCATTTTGACAGTTCAACAACATTCATTACGTGATTTACGTTGTGGAGCAGACATCTTTTTCGAACATATGAAGCAATGGATTAGTATATTACTAATCCATTTACACTAATTCCTTCAAAATGATTCAGATTGAGATTGATAGTGTTTTTAGCAATTAGGGTGCAGTTCATCCTTTGCGTCGTATTTTATCAATTTTGGCATAATAAATTACATAAGGACTTGGAAAAACTGACCCTAGAATTGACATTTCCTTTTATGGCGATAATATTTAAAAGCATTTTATTTCGAATGATTAGTAAATAATTGTATGATTTGTATATGCTTCAAAAGTGAAGCACCCTTGAAGTGTTTATTTATTGAGATTCTTCTCAATGCTGATATAATAGATTATGATTATTAGAAAGGCGAAAGTTTGTGAGTGTGTGTGTGTGTTTATATGTTTGTTACTTCTTCACGCTCAAACGGCTGAAACAATTTTGATAAAATTTTGTATGGAGGTAGCTGACACCCTGGATTAACATATAGGCTACTTATTATCCCGATATCGACATTTATGTGGGTGAAACCGCGGGGCACAGCTAGTCTGAAATAAATATGTAATCATTACTTAAAATTTTTATTTTTAGTTATTGAATATTCCAAATAAAAAAATGTTTATAAGAATCACATTTGTTTTAGATCTGAAAAGATAAGAATTTAGACATTTTCATTTCTTTTCAATATCAAAAATATTTTAGCCGTAAATTTGCACCGTTTCACCCGTTATTATGGCAAATCTCAATAACCTAACTACCCTGTAACCCCCTGCATCGGATCACGTTCGAAACGTCAAAAAATTCTAGTCTGTCATGTCACCACAGGCTGTCAGTTTTTGCCCGTACTAAATAAAAAAGAATTAGGCTGCAACACGCTGCCATGCACAAAATCAAGACTTTCAGGTAAAAATTACATATTTTCCACATTCCCCTCATATTTTTTACATAAAAACATATTTTTATGATATTTGCCTCATCATTATAACCTTAAATTTTTTCGTGTTTTTTTAAGTGTTTTTTTTATTTTTGGTGCTAAGATGTTTGTGTAACGGTATTAATTGTTATTAAAACTTATTAGTTTGACAGTCGTTTTAAATATCTTTTCTATAGGTTGTGAATATTTTATGTAGGTGGGTAGGTATGTAGGTACTCTCAATCATTACTTTGTTATGCACATAATTGAATATATAATCCCTGTGGTTGTTATTTATCCGCGTTTCTAAACATTTTTTCCTCATCTTTCTAGATCTATCTGCCCATTTGTTTCCTTTGCTTATATAGTTTTGTTATTTAAAATTATTGGCATTATCATTCAAGAATTCTGCCTTAGAAGCCAATGAAAGTGATATTCAGATAGTCTTGTTGAGATTAACATATTTATAAAGACGATGTTGTAAATAATTTATGATATTAGATCTACAACGTTCTATGATATTTTGAATCTAAATAAAAGAGGTATGCTTCAGGCAGAATGAAATGTTGCTTTAGCCTATCTTTACAGATTTTCGAAACTACAATGTGGTCTAAGATAGTATACGTAGTGCCTTCCAAATTCACTATTTGGATTGGTACAGTTTAATGGATATTATTTTTATTACAAAGATATAATTTTATTTAACATCATTATTTTTATGGTTCCATACCCAAGGGTCAAAACTCCCGTTTTTACCCTATAATATTAGAACATTCAGTAAATATATAATAAATAAATAGAAATATCAACTGTAACTGGATTTTATTAATGCTAATGAATTTATGAACGATTTTAACTGCAGGGGTATGGGCTTAAAATAATAGGAAAAGAATGTTATTTGAGCGTGGAACATCAGAAGGGAGTATGTCGTAAAGGGGAGTGGTTAAACGAGGACAGGAAAAAATCAAGTCAAACAAATTGGGTTAGTGTAAATATATTTTTGCCAAAAATATTTTGGTCATTCGTTTAAAGACGCAAACAAATATTCATTCACTGGTTTTCAGTTCTAAGCAGTTCCTTAGAACTGAAAACCATGAAGTTCCATGGCAAAAATGGACATGAGTGTTAGGTATATTATTATTAAAATATGATTTTTGACATTTTCAATATCAAATAGCAGCGGGGGGGTTAGTGGTAGACTTTCGTTGTAATAGTAAAAAATGCTCAAGAATAAGACGGCAGTACTTTTTCTTTCTGGCACCAATGCACAGTGTGTTATAAACCCTCATTTTGTCTCACTTTGATTTTATTGAAGAATTCCAGTATTATTATTATTACAAACATAAGAGTAAAATTCCGAAATCGAAATAACATATTCAGAAAATAACCCTCCTTTTGGGCTTCGCCGCAGTCGGGTAAAAAAAAAACAATGTTTGCTTTAGCCGGGTCAGGAAATACACAAAAAAATATATTTAAAAGTAACTGAACTTGTTATTTTAATTTTGATTGCATCAAATAATTATACATTTATAACCATACCTTTTGACAAGTGTTTGTACATTTACGGTGATTAGGTACATTAGGAGATATAAATTAATTTCTCATTTTCAGTTTTATTTTTTTTGTTTCACATTGACGCCGTATTAGATTCATAATATATCTAATGATAGCTTAAAAACCCCTAAGAGCAATATTAAAATCACAATCTAATTCCGCGTTATTTAGAAGATATAAACTAATTAATTTTTTCTTCAGGGTTGTCACATTTTATATCCGGATGCCAATAATGTTAATAACTTTAAGTGAATAACTAAAACTAAAAATAACTAATAACAAACTACTGAACTATTATTAACTTGAAGTGACAACCCTAGTTACAAAAAATCCGGATATAATTTATATTAAGTAACTTTTGAATATAATAATAATAACGATTGATACTTTCTAACTCCTATATTATCATCCCACGGGATCGAAACTAATGCGTGTGAAACGGCGGGGCGTTGCTAGTTCAAAATAATCACGAAAAAGCACTAGGCGTTGCCAGCCCGCGCGGGATGAACGCTCTTAGAAAAGCGCTGACCACCACATGCTTCCAAATACAGAGCACTTTTTGACACTTTAATGTCAAATACTGGTGAAAATGATTGATTTTCATGACGTCCGTAAATCATTATAATAAATATTTACATGTCACGGGTGAATTCGCAAAAGTAGGTACTAATGTTCACAATATGTTACAATACAAACAATGATCTTTATTTTTAATTATGTGTGCGTGACTCGGCGATCGCTTTAGGTTTAGAACTGTAATGATAGTTTTAAGGCATTTAAATAAATAAATAAAGTAAAAAAAATAAAATATGACGGACACGATCTTCGACATGTGACATCCACCAATGCACTGGGCCCGCGTGGTGGATTACGGCCCACTCCCTCTCACAGAGAGGAGGCCTGTGTCCCAGCAGTGGGAACCCTCCGTGCCTCGGAAAGCACGTTAAGCCGCTGGTCCCGGCTGTCATTCGTAGGTGTTTGACAGTCTACGGGTAGTCAGAAGCCCGAAAGTCACACAACCAGTCTTACCAAGGGGTAATAGCCTTTTCCCAACTATGTTGGGGTCGGCTTCCAGTCTAACCAGATGCAGCTGAATACCAGTGTTTTACATGGAACGACTGCCTATCTGACCTCCACAACCCATTTACTGGGTAATACCAAATACGATACCCCTTGGTAAGACTGGGGTATCGTATAATCGACTAATTACTTTTAAAAGTATTGTGGTTAAAAAATAGTACGACGATTTCAAATGCATCAATAGATGGCGTTTTTCAATGTCAAAGTCGCGTTAAAAACTGACTCATAACAGTCAGTGATGTCACTGACCTTTCGCTAGCGTTGTTTATCAACATGATTTATTTTTAATACTGGTTTGTTTTCATACAACGCTAATGACTGAATGAATGCCCCCAACTCTGGCCTGAAGTAAAGTATTTTTGAAGTGAAATCTTTAGGCGTACGTTGCGCTGTTTTTGAAGAGTGAACGAAACTGAGAGTACAGGGTTGTTGCACATCAGCGGATGCTGATGCTGGTTTTAATTATTTTCTTAAAAAAACTGGCCAAGTGCGAGTCGGACTCGCACACGAAGGGTTCTGTACCACAGGGCAAAAACGCCGAAAAAAACACGTTTGTTGTATGGGAGCCCCCTTAAATATTTATTTTATTTTGTTTCTGGTAAGTATTTGTTGTTATAGCGGCAATAGAAATATATAATTTGTGAAAATTTCAACTGTCTAGCTATCGCGGTTCTTGAGATACAGCCTGGTGACAGACAGACAGACAGACGGACGGACGGACAGACAGCGAAGTCTTAGTAATAGGGTCCGGAACCCTAAAAAGCAGTGACCGTTATGAATTTATACCTACCTAAAAGTTGCACAGTTTTCCTTGGTATTAAAATAAAAGGTTGGTTCAATAAATTTGTGACTTTAATAAAAAAATAAAACTAAGTACCTACCTACCTACCTAGTTTAGTAATAGGTACTTGGCGTTTGTTTACAATCGCAATAACCGCGGTCGACCTCTGGATTGGCCAAAACTAGGAACCGAAAACAACACGTGCTATAAGCCCCGCCTCCTCTGCGGTCACGTCACGTCACGACTCGAACTCAGCATCGATCAATGCGGAAGCTGATCCTGAAGTTCCGCTGATGCTGATGTCCGCAACAACCCTGGTCCCTACGTCATCTGCCTAGCCTTTTCCCAACTATGTTGGGGTCGGCTTCCAGTCTAACCGGATGCAGCTGAATACCTGTGTTTTACATGGAGCGACTGCCTGTCTGACCTCCACAACCCAGTTACTGGGTAATACGATACCCCTTGGTAAGATTGGTTGTCAGACTTTCGGGCTTCTGACTCTACCCATAACGACTGTCAAAGATCCATGAATGACAGCCGGGACCAACGGCTTAACAATATGCTTTCCGAGACACGGAGGGGTCTCGGTATGTAAAGATGGTCACCCATCCACAGACCAACCGCGGCAAGCGTAGCTTAACCTGATGAATCGACCTGTGCGGCTGTTATTATTTAGCCACGGGCCCCTCCGCCTCCGTGGATGGCGCTATCTGTAGTATGAATATGAAATATCAGTCATCAGTGGTGGAAAACTGCGTTGTAGGCGTCCGCCGACGTGGCAATGCGGGCTTCCACCCACGATGTCCCAATGTGGGTGGCCGCCCACGACGTGGCAATGCGGGCTTCCACCCACGATGTCCCAATGTGGCTGGCCGCCCACAACTTTGCACTTAACAGGCTTCAAGATTTATAAAGCTCTCGGTTACGTAACAGACCTTTCTTTAAAAAAAATCCCTTTATGCTGGGGCCTTACCACAGTGTCTATTGGGGTGTGTAATGTTTGGTATACCAACAGATGGTCTAATTTCGTTTGACATAACTCTCATATGATATAATTTTCATATGCTATAGAAACATTTAACCTAATGTCATATGATCGAATGTTATATTTGATATAATTTTCTTTTTCTCTAATTTCATTTAGTATAACGTTCATTTCATATAATTTTCATATTGTATAATGCTCCTTTTATATAACGTTGCTTTATATAAAGGACACTGACCTGCAAATTGCAAAAAACGTAAGAAAATTTGAACTTCGCGGTCTACCACTATTCATTCACCTTAAGTACAATAAATTCTGCGTAGTTTTCAGGGAATATGTGACTGAGGAAATTTAACGAGGAAAATAATATCAAATGCAGTGTGAATTCATGACATGTTTGTATAGTTTGTTGGTTTAGTATAGCAGGAAGTCGTAGACATAATATGACAATCATATGTACAGACGCCAGCACATCAAACTACCCGAAACTATCAAATTTTCCCAATCAACTTTGAACCTTATGTTTTGGCGATAAAGTTGAAGATCTATTAAATAAATTTGACAGATTGTAAAGTCAAAGTCAAATCATTTATTTCAAATAGGCACATTAAAGGCACTTTTGAACGTCAAAAAAAAACTAAATAGAAATGATTCTAGTCGCCCATTCCAAAAGGTAGTTTTCGTATGGAGAAGAATGGGCAAGAAACTCCACCGTTACTCTTTTAAAATGTTTTACAAGGTCTTGTAATACATAATAAAAATTATATGTGAACACGATGCACCCATAATAAAATTAGTCTACCACAAAAGGTAAAAAGAATTAAAAATTAAGCAATGACAGGTAAATCGTTATTTATTAATAAAACGTTATTTTTAGTATTTATGCGAAACCTGAATATAGTTTGTTCAGAATAAGTAACTGAATCGATTCCAATAATTTTTACCCCATGTCATATTTTGTCCCAAAAATTAAAAAAGGTTAAAATTTGGACACCGAGCGACACTAAGTAGGTTATCCAATCTCCGCGCCGAACGGTTAGGTACCTAGGTAGTATTATCAATGAGTGCAAGATGGCGCGGCGCGAGCGGCGCGGGTTAGCATGTTTTTGTACGGACAAACTTAACAAGCTTATAACTTTGTTATTTTTCACGATACAGTTTTGAAATTTTGTACATAGATTCTTTACATAGATTTTTTTACTAGACACGTGTTTCGGGTTTCGCATAAGTACGAGTACTTATACTAAAAATAATTTATTAAATATTTTTCTATATTTCAATATTTTTTCTTCTAAATTTCAATATTAGCTGGGAAAAGGCTATGATGATGCTTACTGTAAATCATCTCTGTTGATAAACAGACACGCCTTCTATGTTTCAGCAATGACACTTACCTACCTACTTCCGGCACGGTTATTCGCAATATTAATTAAAATTGTCCATGTGTTTACTATAGGAAAACTCATCATAATCAGCCTATAATGTTCCCACTGCTGGGACACAGGCCTCCTCTCGGTGAGAGAGAGCGGGCCGTAATCCACCACGCGGGCCCAGTGCGGGTTGGTAGATGTCAGATGTCTTCGAATTTTTGTTTCTAGGACATGCCGGTTTCCTCACGATGTTTTCCTTCACCGTTTTGAGAGCAGTGGTGATGAAATAATTTACACAAAGTAAAGCGCCTGTCTGGGTTCGAACCTACGACCTACAACTCGTAAGTCGCGGCCATTACCACTTGGCCACCACTGCTCTATAGGAAAACTGTTTTACCTTAATTCTGTTTGGTTGACAGTGTTTTTCCTTGTAAACACGGTTTTAGAATGAATACATTATGTTGTGTTTAATTTTTATCTGTCTGCTTTGATTTAGCATACATCCATACTAATATTATAAATGCGGAAGTGTGTCTGTCTGTCTGTTCACTTCTTCCCAGCGAAAGCACTAGGAAGTGGTGAAGGGCGGGCGTGCCGGGGGACTGTCTTATGTAATTTTGACGTTCGAAAAGTGGTAATTTCTCAGCCTAGTTTGAATAAATGACTTTTGATTTTGATCTGTTACCTCTTCACGCTTAAACCGCTGAACCGATTTAAATGAAATTTGGTATAGAGATAGCTTGAGTCCCAGGAGGACACAGGATAGTTTTTATCCCGATATTTCCACGGGATCGACACTTATGCGGGTGAAATCGCGGGGCGCTGCTAGTGAATATATAAAATAGTGAATTTAAAGTGAGGAATGGATTTATTAGTCGACTCGCCCGAATTTTCTTGCCGGAAACGGACGAATGTAAAGCGCCTGTCTGGCTTCGAACCTACGACATACTGCTCGTCAGTCGCGACCGTTCCACCCGTGTTGTGGCGACAGGGAATTTTTTTTTTTTTTTTTTTTGTTAGCCTAGCTTGTGTCCCACTGCTGGGCAAAGGCCTCCCCTTTTTCCTTCCAAACCTCCCTGTCTTGTGCGATCTCCGGCCATGTTGGCCCTGCGAATGATATTAGATCGTCACGCCACCTTCGCCTTGGACAGGGACAGGGACAGGGAATTAAAAAGTTTTATTTCATGTTGAGCGTGTCTGAGCAAGTGAGCAGTCAATAATGTGTACAAAGTTACGAAATCACTTTAGCTAAGAAAGTACGCACATAGGATGCGGTCGTTAAGGTGCCACTAGTCGATATTTTTTCCATACGAATTTCGGGAGAGTATTACTCCACTGTTTGACATTGTGCATCCAAAGTTAAACATGATATCGTTTTGTCTTTAATGTTGTCTGAACGGAAACGGAATAGTAAAATAAAAAGCCATTAAAAAGTTATGAGCCAACAAAGATTCGTTTTTCTTGCTATTTTTAACGTAACTTTGGGTGTGAATAAGTAATAAAAGAACTTTAAAATCTTCTATCTCAAAGCTCAGTTATCGAAGAGTTCAATAAACTTTATTCGTAATTGATTTATGTAGTGGTTTTTTCATAAAACTTTTTTTTTACGCGCCTCTCAGTTCGAAATTGTGTTTCTGGGCGTGAGAACTAGACGTTGTTCGTGTAGACTAGCGTCTAACTGCTCATCAATGATACTAGCTCTATCGGACACGAAGCCAGGCGAGACAGCGTGCTTTTTGGCCATGACTACCAGTAAGTTCGAGCTCGCGACTAGTTTACTCTTAAGAAGGCAGAGGCGTATGCAGTTTCAGACAGAAACTACGAGACAACGCTTTACGAAAGCCGAACTTTTTTCTTAATTTTAATCTTCCTTATATTGTATTTTGAGTTTAATCTCCTAGTTTTAGCTCTGTTGTGGACGAAACCCTATAGATATAATATATGACGTGTTTGTTGACGATGATTGACTTAGATTTAATCTATGTTTCTATTTTCTATAATAACCAATTGTTTTCTCCTCCTTCCAGATCTTGAAATGCAGTGATAATCAAATCAAAAAATTCACCATTTTATTTTCAAGTCCAAATCCTAACAAACTATTTTTGGGTACCCAAAATTATTATTCGGCAAAGTACGGGCAGAACGAGACAGCAACATAACTTCAAAACTGTTATAATAAGCTTTTATAAGCGCGGCCAATATTCTTGGTATCAAGAAACAGGGCATTCAGTTGTGGGTTGACAGAAATATCATCACAACAATGGAAAACCTTACTGTATTATCCTTTCGAAAATCCGAAGATATCAAACGTCTTGCTAGACATTTTCAGAATGTCGTCAACCACCCTTTGACGCAACAAAACAAAACTCTACTCTCCTATCTAAGGAGCCTAGACTCTACGCACAAGAAGATTTATTTACAAAAACGAGATTATGTCGAAGTTGAATATATATTTACTACAGAGAAAAAGAGTAACCTTCAAAGACAGAGGTTCAACAGTCTTCCCGTTAGTGAAGTTCCTGAATTGTTGAAAGCTGAGTTATTGAATTTTACTTCTGAGGACGCAAAGCAGGTGCATATTTGCACCGACTGTAATATAGAGATTGAATTGAACGATGAAGAACCGCTAATGGAATCGCTCCAGAAACATTTTAGTTCGGACGCCCACTTGCCTAAGTTGAAACGGGCGAGCATAGATGTAGCCGAGCCAATCCTTTTGCCAAACATGTCTCGACGTCTCTCCGCTATGGGAGAAACTCCACTGCCGAAAATCAAAGAACTAAGCATCACCAAACCGGTCGAAAGATTGGAACGTAATTTCTCGTCGAAACTCAGTTCTGCGTTGATGAAGCATCTCCCGGAAGCTTCGGAAGCAAGCGTCGATGCTGCGCTCAAATTCTACCAAGATATATACGACAAATTGTGTTCCGATGTTTCTGCTATAGACTTTTCAACGCAAACGTCTTCTGTAGCTCCTATAATAATGAGTATTAAGGATAATGTTTACCAGAATTTCGCTGCTGACGCGAACAAGAATATTGATAACGATGAGAATGAACAGGCGGCTGAAAAGCCGAAGAATCTGGCCAAGAAGTATCGTTACTACGGACCTATTGAGGCCCTGATTGTCAAGTTACTCGTCAATCATAAGTTGCTGTCATTGATTGATGACAGAACTGGAAAATTAGCGTTCTTTTGCATCGCTTGCGAGTATTATACTCTACGATTCCATTATGATAGTGTTTTAAACCACGTGTTTAGTGAAAGCCATATTCACAACCTTTCATGTATCCTACAGTCTGATAAGAGCATTTCTTTCTCGATGACTGAACCTTCTACTGAGAAAATTAAAGAGATGAACGATAAGTTCCTTCTCAGCCACGATATCACTTACACTCCAAACGGATTGTCCTGCCGGCTATGCAAAACTTCGATCGATTCCGTCGAAGCTTCCATTTTGCATATTCTAGACGAGAAGCATCTTGCTAAACTTTCCGACGAGTTTTACATCCGTATAAAGGAGACCGACCCCGATCGCTCGATCCCTGAAGAATGGGGCCCGAAAGATTTGAATTGGACGAAGTACTTAGCTAGCGTCGGGAAACCGCATAATAGTCGTGACCACGTCATAATAGAGAATTTTATCAAGCCCTCGGGGAAGATCGGGAACTATTGTACCTGCTGCGATATGACTTTGAAGGGGCCAAGACAGGTGCTCTTCAATCATATTCGCCAGAAGAAGCATCTGAGGAACGCGGCGCCACGGAAGCTGTCGATGCTCTACAAAAATCATTGCCGCCCTTCCGAATATTTTGCTAGCTTTGGCAATTTTTACGTTTGCACCATCTGCCCGGATTTCGTGGCCGTCCCATCTATCTCGGCGATGGTAGAACATTTCGAAAGCGCTTCCCATTTCGAGGCAATATCGAAATTGATCCGTTCGGCTTTATATGATGATGCTGATCGAGAACTTTTGACCGCGAACAAAGTTAACGTTGACTTGAAATGTGAAGTCTGCGATGTTACGTTCCAAGATGTGAATGAAGCTGTGAAGCATGTCTTGAGCAGCATTGATCACCAAACTGCTGTTGCTGATGCTAAAGTGAACGCGAACAAGGGTGATATCATCAGTGTGTACATGAAAGGGAACCACATCCTACACAGTGAAGGTTCCAGCTTCACTTGCGTTGAATGCAGTGGAGTTTTCAACTCCATCCGGTCCCTTTTAACCCACTTAGTATACGCTGGACATTTCAAAGAGAAGCCAGCTATTGAGAGCGTCTTCCGTTTCTACTTGGAGCTTAAGCATAATATAAATATGTTGCTTCGTAACAAATATGTGTATTACCAATTCGGGTGTCTGAAATGTGGTGTTTGCGACTCTGATGTCGAAGAGGGGGAGACAGCGAAGAAACATGTAGTTTCTACGCGTCATAGAGAAAACATGGGGGCCAGTTATGTTAATTTGGATGCGTCGGCTGTTGAATAAGGTTAGTGGGAGTTAATTTAAAACTTAGTTAGGTTCCTAACATTATCTTTTTTTTTTTCGGATGGGAAATCATCAAATGACCCCTCCCGCTCTGGGTGGAGCGGGAGTCTCGGACTCTTACTGACTAAAACCCACCCATGTTCCTTCCTTAGCCCTTTATGTTCCGGGCCAGCGGTAACCCTTTCGGACAATCCCGCTGACCTCCTAACATTATCTTGGGCCGTATTCCGGCTTGCCTGAATTTAACGAACTTTTACGGCTTTAGTATCGATTTTGAAACTTTGGTCTCGTGTTCTCAAGAGTCCTGGGTTCGATTCCCACGTTGGGCTAAGTGACATTGAGTTTTTCTGTCTGGAATTTCTCAGTAAGGTTCGGAGTCTGGATTTGTGCCCAGTTGGTGGCAATAGGGTCGCCCCCTGTTACATGAGTCGTAAACATAACGCGAAATATGGGTGTACTATAAGTGCACTATTTTTTTTTTTGAAGAAAACGTTGCCCCACACTAGGAATTTTTCCTGTATCGTGGGTGCGTTTACAAACATTTAAACTCACATACACAAACAGCCAGACCCGGAACAACTACTTGTAGGTCATACAAATATTTGTTCCGTGCGGGAATCGAACCCGCGACACGCAGCGCAGCAGTCAATCGCTTAACCACTGCGCCAACCGTGCCGTCATTATGTTCCTTCGTCGTGTTTTTAATCACACTAATATTATAAAGGCGAAAGTTTGTGAGTGTGTGTGTGTGTTTATATGTTTTTTACTTCTTCACGCTCAAACAGCGGGACCAATTTTGATAAAAATTTGTCCCGCTGTTTGAGCGTGACGTTGCGACGGGGTGGGGGTACAAGAAATTTCACGCGGACGAAGTCGCGGGCTAGTAAATAAATATTTGTTTCATTCTGTTTCAGGTAATGCGTGTCTGCCAGCGATTGTGTAAGTTTTAAGAATGACAAGTGGTGTAATGATAAATCATGCTATAAGAGTAATTTCCAAATGAGAAATCATTTTACAATGAAATTTTAATAAATGAATTAATTTTATAACTATTACAGCGTTGTTTTATTTAAATAAACTGTACCTCTTGAGTTTATCACACTAATATTATAAAGGCGAAAGTTTGTGAGTGGGGGTGTGTTTATATGTTTGTTACTTCTTCACGCTCAAACGGCTGGACCAATTTTGATAAAATTTTGTATGGAGGTAGCTGACATCCTGGATTAACATATATGTATAGGCTACTTTTATCCCGATATTCCCCCACGGGATCGACATTTACGCGGGTGAAACCGCGGGGCGCAGGTAGTCTTGGTTATAATTATAACTGATATCGGTGAAGAAAAACATGAATGAACATAGATTTTTGATGTTGCTGTGAATTCCGGCCGTAAAGAGCATGCTTTCCTGACACCTACAAGATGCCTACAAGCGCAACAATTCTAGTAGCTAATAAAGATCAAATTCGCAAAACACGAATTCGTTTGCATGAAACTGACAGATGTCAAGGAGGCATTCTCGTCGGCGGCTGCGCAGTAGCGTCCTCTTGTTTCACTGCAGACCCCACCCCTGGTGGTACGGTAGGTATTTTAAAGTTAAACGATACCACCAGGTAATAGTGTTGTAACACTAGTTAAAACCACTTCTGACAATAAAGATTGTATTTAGTAATTTTATTCATAATTTTTTACAGAACAAATCTTAAATACAATATACCTTTAATCTAAATATTTAAAATTAACCAACTCTATAAACTTAACACATGCATTCTAATACATCAAGTAATATAGGTTTTTTTTTCCCGCTTATTATAGGTTTTTCCGCAATAATTCAAATCAATGAAATTTTTATTTTTACAATTCTTTGTTTCTTTAAGTCGAGTGTAAATGTCAACTGTCATGATCGCTTGAAAAAAATGTATTAAGTACGGTTTTACTAAAGACATGCATTATTGCCGCATCAATTTTGTACAGTCAGCAAAAGAGTTAATAAACTTCAACTATATCCGCCGATCCTGCATACAAGGATCGGCGGATATAGTTGAAGTTTATTAATAAACCGCCATCGGTTTATTAATAAACAAATTGCAATTTCAGTCGACAATATCCGCATGTTGTCGACTGAAATTTAATTTGATAAATGAGCTGTTTGTTTCCTATTAATAAAATTTATATTAAAAAATTAAAATTTTATTAAAAAAAAAAATTATTTTTTTTATTTTAGTTTATTACTGACTTTGTGACTCTATGGAAATCCAAAGGAAGTCTAGTTTTTGAGATATTTACGTCAAACTAAAGAAATCGGATTTCAAGTTATCTATTTCGGGAAAAAGTTGAAAATCTATTAAATAAATTTGACAGACTGTAGAAGCTTGCTGTACAAAGGGGAGATGAAATCAATATTTTTAACTAGTTTTTGAGAAACATATTTGCGAAAACCTCAATGCGGGGATTCAAGTTATCAAGGGTACGTACGGTGCTGTTACAAAACACATCGAAAAAATACATACAAAATAATATTTCTTAAAATACAATAATACATAGGTAATATAATATTATCTATTAGATCTTATTTATACACATCTATTTCTCCGTGTCGTCGTATTGCGGTAATTCGTCCAAAGGAATGATAGCTGGCGGGCTGGTGTTGTCACAGGTGCAGTAGCAATTCTTTCCGCTAGGTCCCTGTGGTACTAGCAGGATCTTTAGACGCATATTCGTTTCTAGGGCGTTCATTATATCTGTAGAATAAAAAATTTTTAGTAATTAGTATAGGTAAAATCACGGCTAGAGCAATGGTGGCCCAGTGGTAACGGCCGCGACTTACGAGTTGTAGGTCGTAGGTTCGAACCCAGAATGGGGCTTTATTTTATGTAAATGATTTCATCACCACTCCTATCGAAACGGTGAACGGTGGTGGTGGTGGTGGTGGTGTGGCGGTGGTTCTAGGACATGCCGGTTTCCTCACGATGTTTTCCTTCACCGTTTTGAGAGCAGTAGTGATGAAATAATTTACACAAAGTAAAGCGCCTGTCTGGGTTCGAACCTACGACCTATAACTCGTAAGTCGTGGCCGTTACCACTTGGCCACCACCGCTCACAAGTAGTAGTAGTAGTTCAAGTGCCATGCGACAAAACAAACTTACCTTGACGACCCTGAGTCATGCACAACTTCCCACCCGCCTTTGGCATTTGAACTTCAGTTTCGAATTTGACAGCTTGCAGTCCTGGTGGCTTAGGCTCTGCGGCATACGTTTTTGCTTCCAAATATGTAGATCCAGTATTCTCTTGTTGTTTAGTTGTTGGTTGTTCTTCTGTTGTTGAAGTTGATTCATGTGTTATTGGCAATGATACTGTAGTTCCCAAAGTCTGATAATTTGTTGTTGTAATTATGGTTTCGGTTGAAGTTGGTTCAGTTGTTGGTTGAGCTGTAACTTGCTGAGATGTAGTTGATTCTAGGTCAGCAGTAGCTGTTTCTTGCGTTGTTGTTTGTCGCTCGGTGGTTGTCCCTTCTGTAGATGTTTGATCTGTAGTTAGATCTATACCTGCATCTGAATCCTCTTCATAATATTCGACAGAATATTCAACATCATTCGGTTTTATTAAAGATTCTGGTTGCGTTAGCTCTTCTTCTTCCGTAGATTCGGTTTCAATGATTATATCTTCCGTACTTTCTGTGGTTGTTGGTTCTGTAACATCACCTTTAGTGGTTGATTCTTGGTCTTCTGGTATAACTACTTCAGTTGCTGTTTTTTCAGTGGTTGATTGCTCAGTAGCTTGTTCCTCATATTCAACTTGTTCGTATGATTCTTCCTCTTCTGATTCTGCTAGGTCTGTGTATTCTTCAGTTGTTGCTTGTTCAGTTGTTTCGTTATCTATTGTTGCGCTCTCAGTTGTTGAAGGTTGGTCTGTAGTGGTCATTTTTTCCGTTGTTGAAGCTACCTCATTAGATTTCCTTTCAGTAGTAATAACGGAAGTAGGTTTCTCAGTAAGATTCTCTGCCGTAGTAGGTGATTCTGTTGTAACTTGTTCAGTAGTTGTAATTTCTTTTGCTGTTGTTGTTGGTTTTGTTGTTATCAGTACTTCTGTTGTTATGTCAGACTTCTCTGTAATAGTGGTAGTTTCTGTAGGCACTTTTTCGTGACCATATTCATAAGATTCTGATGTGTTTTCAGTATCCGGTTGGTCAGAGGTTGTTTGAGTTGATACTTCTACTGAAGATTCTACTGTAGTTTCAGATTCTTCTATTGGTCCTTCAGTTTTCGATTCTGTTGTAGTTGTTGTTGGTTCTGGTTCTTTTGACGATTCTCCTTCTATTGCCACTTCTTTCAAAGATTCTTCTGTAGATCCAGTTTCGGTTGTCGATTCTTCTATTATTGATGACGTCACTGGTTTTGTAGATTGTTCCAATTCTATTATTTTTTCAGTTGTAGAAGTAGTCGATTCTTTTCCAACTTCATCAGTTGTAGGTTCTTCTTCAGAACCAAATTCATCACCAGTTACTGACGGTTCTTCCTCATAATCAATTTCACCGGAAGATTCTTCTTCTGAATCATAATCCTCAGGTACACGAGTGACTACTTCTGCGGTCGAATATTCAGATGGCAAAGGTTCTTCTGTACCTTCGGGTATGAATTCATCATCAAATGATTCTATCGGAGGTAAATCAGGCTCAGCTGAAGTGTTTGGTTGCTGTATAGTAGGTTCTATTACAACTTCAGTTGTAGATGGTTGCTCAGTTTCTACACTTTCTGCATGTGCTTCTAAGTTATATGAAGTGAATTTTGTTGTTTCATGTTGTTTGTATTCAGTTGATGCATCAATTGTAATTTCTTGTGTAGTTGGTTGTAGAGTTGTTGTTTCTTCTGTTATTGAAATAATAGCTGCAGCAACAGTTTCTTTAGTTAGTCCTTCAGTTGTATAAGCTTCTGAAGTTAATTCTTCAGTTATAGAATCAACAGCTTCAGTTGTAGAAGCAACAACTTCTGTTGTTAAAGCAATACCTTCTGTTGTTACTTGCTCAGTTGATGAAATAACACCTTCTGTTGTTGAAGCTATTGCTTTTGTAGTAGTCGGTTCTTCCGTTGTCGGCTGTAGTGATATTTCTGTAACCTCTTGTGTACTTGGATTTACAGTTGAAGTATTTTCTGTTGTCACTTCGTCTAATTTAGTTGTTCCCACTGATTGTAAATTTAATGGCACTATAGTAGTCACGCGTGATTCTGATAATATCTTATTTGTAGTCAATTCCCCGCCAGTTACCCATTTAAGCCATTTATCTTCAGTTACTTCCTCAATTGATTCTTCCGATTCAGGGTTTTCTGTAGTTGGTGCGTCATCTATGTATTCAATCCATTCTTCCGATATAAATTTATCAGTAATTGGTTCTAAATCTTCATCCCATTCAGATTTCTCTGTAGTGGTTTCTCCTTCTATATATTCGATCGATTCATCCGATTCAATGTCTTCTGGTTCATATGTTACTGTATCATATCCAGAACCGTATCCAGAAGAATCTAAAAGCTCAGTAGAATCGATGTTTGCATCATTAGGTTCAGTTGTTAAAATAGTCTCTGGCGCTTCAGTTGTTGAAACGACAGTTTCAGATGTAAGTGATTCTGTTATTGAAGTGGTTTCTTCTGTGGTCAATTCAGTTGTCGGTTGGACAGTTGTTGGCTGTATAGTTATTTGTTCAGTTGTTGCATTTTCAGTAGTTGAAGTAGCAGGTTCAGTTGTTGGTAACACAGTTGTTGGTAGCTCAGTTGTAGCTTGATCAGTTGTGGTAGGTTGTTTAGTAGTGGGCGCTTGATCAGTTATCGAAGATTGGCCAATAGTATAGATTGTGACTATCTCCGTAGTACTAGCTTGTTCTGTACTAGAAGCTGCTGCCGTCGTAGCGTTTTCTGTCGAAGCGTTTTCTGTCGTAGCGTTTCCTGCCGAAGCGTTTTCTGTCGTAGCTGCTTCTGACGAAACTGATTTTATTGTAGCTGCTTCAGTGGTAGCTGCTTCTGTCGTAGCTGCTCCTGTCGCATTGACTTCTGTCGCAGCTTCTTTCGTCGTAGCTTCTTCCGTCATAGCTGCTCCTGTCACATATGCTTCTGTCGTAACTTCTTCCGTCGTAGCTGCTCCGGTCGCATATACTTTTGTCGTAACTTCTTCCGTCGTAGCTGCTCCTGTCGCATATACTACTGTAGAAACTTCTTCCGTCGTAGCTTCTTCCGTCGTAACTTCTTCTGTCGTAGCTATTTCTGTAGAAGTCGCTTCGGTCGTACCTTCTTCTGTCGAAACCACTTTTGTCGTAGTTTGATCAGTTGTGGTCGCTTGATCAGCAGAAGGTACCTCTGTTGTTGGTTGTTCAGTTGCTGACACCCCTGTTGTTGCATGCGCCATCGTAGTTTTATTAGGTATCTTAATTGTAGCCAATTCCCCGTCAGTTACCCATTCAAGCCATTCACTTTCAGTTACTTCCTCAATTGATTCTTCCGATTCAGGGTTTTCTGTAGTTGGTGCGTCATCTATGTATTCAATCGATTCTTCCGATACAAATTTATCAGTTATTGGTTCTAAATCTTCATCCCATTCAGATTTCTCTGTAGTGGTTTCTCCTTCTATATATTCGATCGATTCTTCCGATTCCGATGTCTCAGTACTTGGTACTACATCTCCTTCTTCTGATTCATATTGCTTAGTACTTGGTACCAAATCTTCTTCTGATTCAGATGTCTCAGTACTTTGTACTACATCTTCTTCCGATTCAGATTGCTCAGTAGTCGGTTTTACTTCTTCTTCTGTAAGCCATTCTTCCGAGTAAAATTTCTCAGTAGAAGGTTCCCCAGTTTCTTTAATCATTTCATATGACTCAGGTTTGCTTGTTGTCAGTTTTTCATCTACGTATTCGAGCCATTCTATCGAATCAGATTTCCTAGTAGTTGATTTTCCATCAACGTATTCAACCGATTCTTTTATTTTCTCAGTGCTTGGTTCGCCATCTGTGTCTACAAGCCATTCATCTGATTCTGATTTATCTGTAGTCGGTTTTACATCTTCTTCTATCAATTCTTCTGAATTCGATTTTTTTGTAGTTGTTTCACCACTAATGTATTCAATTGATTCATCCGATTCAATGTCTTCTGGTTCATATATTACTGTATCATATCCAGAACCGTATCCAGAAGAATCGTTTTCAGAAGTAAGTGATTCTGTTATTGAAGTAGTTTCTTCTGTGGTCAATTCAGTTGTCGGTTGGACAGTTGTTGGCTGTATAGTTATTTGTTCAGTTGTTGCATTTTCAGTAGTTAAAGTAGCAGCTTCAGTTGTTGGTGACACAGTTGTCGGTTGTTTAGTTGTTGGTAGCTCAGTTGTACTACTAGCTTGCTCGGTAGAAGTGCTAACTTTTTCTGTTGTTATATCTTGCTCAGTTGTTGTTGCTTGGTTCGTCGTAGCTTGATCAGTTGTGAATTTTCGATCAGTGGTACTAGCTTGCTCGGTAGTACTGCTAGCTTTTTCTGTTGTTATATCTTGCTCAGTTGTTGTAGTTTGCTCTGTCGTAGCTTGATCAGTTGTGAAAGTTCGATCAGTGGTACTACTAGCTTGCTCGGTAGTAGTGCTAGCCTTTTCTGTTGTTATATCTTCCTCAGTTGTTGTTGTAGGTTGGTCCGTAGTAGCTTGATCAGTTGTGATTTTTCGATCAGTGGTATTACTAGCTTGTTTAGTAGTAATGCCAGCTTTTTCTGTTGTAATATCTAGCTCAGTTGTTGTTGTAGCTTGCTCCGTTGTAGCTTGATCAGTCGTGGTAGCTTGACGAGTAGTGGTACTAGCTTTCTCGGTAGTAGTGCTAGCTTTTTCTGTTGTAATATTGAGCTGAGTTGTTGTTGTAGCTTGGTCCGTCGTAGCTTGATCAGTTGTGGTAGCTTGATGAGTAGTACTACTCGCTTGCTTAGTAGTAGTGCTAGCTTTTTCTGTTGTTATACCTAGCTCAGTGGTTGTTGCTTGGTCCGTCGAAGCTTGATCAGTAGTGAAAGTTCGATCAGTGGTACTAATAGCTTGTTTGGTAGTAGTGCTAGCTATTTCTGTTGTCATATCTTGCTCAGTTATTGTTGTAGCTTGCTCCGTCGTAGCATGATCAGTTGTGGTCGCTTGATCAGCAGAAGGTACCTCTGTTGTTGGTTGTTCAGTTGCTGGCATCCCTGTTGTTGCATGCTCCATCGTAGTTTTATTAGGTATCTTAATTGTAGTCAATTCCCCGTCAGTTAACCATTCAAGCCATTCACTTTCAGTTACTTCCTCAATTGATTCTTCCGATTCAGGGTTTTCTGTAGTTGGTGCGTCATCTATGTATTCAATCGATTCTTCCGATACAAATTTATCAGTAATTGGTTCTAAATCTTCGTCCCATTCAGATTTTTCTGTAGTGGTTTCTCCTATATATTCGATCGATTCTTCCGATTCCGATGTCTTAGTACTTGGTACTACATCTCCTTCTTCTGATTCATATTGCTCAGTACTTGGTACCACATCTTCTTCTTCTGATTCAGATGTCTCAGTATTTTGTACTACATCTTCTTCCGATTCAGATTGCTCAGTAGTCGGTTTTACTTCTTCTACTGTAAGCCATTCTTCCGAGTGAAATTTCTCAGTAGAAGGTTCCCCAGTTTCTTTAATCATTTCATATGACTCAGGTTTGCTTGTTGTCAGTTTTTCATCTACGTATTCGAGCCATTCTATCGAATCAGATTTCCTAGTAGTTGATTTTCCATCAACGTATTCAACCGATACTTTTATTTTCTCAGTGCTTGGTTCGCCATCTGTGTCTACAAGCCATTCATCTGATTCTGATTTATCTGTAGTCGGTTTTACATCTTCTTCTATCAACTCTTCTGAATTCGATTTTTTTGTAGTTGTTTCACCACTAATGTATTCAATTGATTCATCCGATTCAATGTCTTCTGGTTCATATATTACTGTATCATATCCAGAACCATATCCAGAAGAATCTAAAAGCTCAGTAGAATCGATGTTTGCATCAATAGGTTCAGTTGTTAAAATAGTCTCTGGCGCTGCAGTTGTTGAAACGACAGTTTCAGAAGTAAGTGATTCTGTTATTGAAGTAGTTTCTTCTGTGGTCAATTCAGTTGTCGGTTGGACAGTTGTTGGCTGTATAGTTATTTGTTCAGTTGTTGCATTTTCAGTAGTCATAGTAGCAGCTTCAGTTGTTGGTGACACAGTTGTCGGTTGTTTAGTTATTGGTAGCTCAGTTGTAGCTTGATCAGTGGTACTACTAGCTTGCTCGGTAGAAGTGCTAACTTTTTCTGTTGTTATATCTTGCTCAGTTGTTGTTGCTTGGTTCGTCGTAGCTTGATCAGTTGTGAATTTTCGATCAGTGGTACTAGCTGGCTCGGTAGTACTGCTAGCTTTTTCTGTTGTAATATCTAGCACAGTTGTTGTTGTAGCTTGCTCCGTTGTAGCTTGATCAGTTGTGGTAGCTTGACGAGTAGTGATACTAGCTTGCTCGGTAGTAGTGCTAGCTTTTTCTGCTGTTATATCTTGCTCATTTGTTGTTGTAGCTTGCTCTGTCATAGCTTGATGAGTTGTGGTAGCTTGATGAGTAGTGGTACTAGCTTGCTCGGTAGTAGTGCTAGCTTTTTCTGTTGTAATATCTAGCTGAGTTGTTGTTGTAGCTTGGTCCGTCGTAGCTTGATCAGTTGTGGTAGCTTGATGAGTAGTACTACTCGCTTGCTTAGTAGTAGAGCTAGCTTTTTCTGTTGTTATACCTAGCTTAGTTGTTGTTGCTTGGTCCGTCGAAGCTTGATCAGTAGTGAAAGTTCGATCAGTGGTACTACTAGCTTCTTTGGTAGTAGTGCTAGCTATTTCTTTTGTAATATCTTGCTCAGTTGTTGTTGTAGCTTGCTCCGTCGTAGCATGATCAGTTGTGGTCGCTTGATCAGCAGAAGGTACCTCTGTTGTTGGTTGTTCAGTTGCTGGCATCCCTGTTGTTGCATGCTCCATCGTAGTTTTATTAGGTATCTTAATTGTAGTCAATTCCCCGTCAGTTAACCATTCAAGCCATTCACTTTCAGTTACTTTCTCAATTGATTCTTCCGATTCAGGGTTTTCTGTAGTTGGTGCGTCATCTATGTATTCAATCGTTTCTTCCGATATAAATTTATCAGTAATTGGTTCTAAATCTTCGTCCCATTCAGATTTTTCTGTAGTGGTTTCTCCTATATATTCGATCGATTCTTCCGATTCCGATGTCTCAGTACTTCGTACTACATCTCCTGATTCATATTGCTCAGTACTTGGTACCACATCTTCTTCTTCTGATTCAGATGTCTCAGTATTTTGTACTACATCTTCTTCCGATTCAGATTGCTCAGTAGTCGGTTTTACTTCTTCTGTAAGCCATTCTTCCGAGTGAAATTTCTCAGTAGAAGGTTCCCCAGTTTCTTTAATCATTTCATATGACTCAGGTTTGCTTGTTGTCAGTTTTTCATCTACGTATTCGAGCCATTCTATCGAATCAGATTTCCTAGTAGTTGATTTTCCATCAACGTATTCAACCGATTCTTTTATTTTCTCAGTGCTTGGTTCGCCATCTGTGTCTACAAGCCATTCATCTGATTCTGATTTATCTGTAGTCGGTTTTACATCTTCTATCAATTCTTCTGAATTCGATTTTTTTGTAGTTGTTTCACCACTAATGTATTCAATGGATTCATCCGATTCAATGTCTTCTGGTTCATATATTACTGTATCATATCCAGAACCGTATCCAGAAGAATCTAAAAGCTCAGTAGAATCGATGTTTGCATCAATAGGTTCAGTTGTTAAAATAGTCTCTGGCGCTTCAGTTGTTGAAACGACAGTTTCAGAAGTAAGTGATTCTGTTATTGAAGTAGTTTCTTCTGTGGTCAATTCAGTTGTCGGTTGGACAGTTGTTGGCTGTATAGTTATTTGTTCAGTTGTTGCATTTTCAATAGTTAAAGTAGCAGCTTCAGTTGTTGGTAACACAGTTGTCGGTTGTTTAGTTGTTGGTAGCTCAGTTGTAGCTTGATCAGTGGTACTACTAGCTTGCTCGGTAGAAGTGCTAACTTTTTCTGTTGTTATATCTTGCTCAGTTGTTGTTGCTTGGTCCGTCGTAGCTTGATCAGTTGTGAATTTTCGATCAGTGGTACTACTAGCTTGCTCGGTAGTAGTGCTAACTTTTTCTGTTGTTATATCTTGCTCAGTTGTTGTTGTAGGTTGGTCCGTAGTAGCTTGATCAGTTGTGAATTTTCGATCAGTGGTATTACTAGCTTGTTTAGTAGTAGTGCCAGCTTTTTCTGTTGTAATATCTAGCTCAGTTGTTGTTGTAGCTTGCTCCGTTGTAGCTTGATCAGTTGTGGTAGCTTGACGAGTAGTGATACTAGCTTGCTCGGTAGAAGTGCTAGCTTTTTCTGTTGTTATATCTAGCTCAGTTGTTGTTGTAGCTTGCTCCGTCGTAACTTGATCAGTTGTGAAAGTTCGATCAGTAGTACTACTAGCTTGCTCGGTAGTACTGCTAGCTTTTTCTGTTGTAATATCTAGCTGAGTTGTTGTTGTAGCTTGGTCCGTCGTAGCTTGATCAGTTGTGGTAGCTTGATGAGTAGTACTACTCGCTTGCTTAGTAGTAGTGCTAGCTTTTTCTGTTGTTATACCTAGCTCAGTTGTTGTTGCTTGGTCCGTCGAAGCTTGATCAGTAGTGAAAGTTCGATCAGTGGTACTAATAGCTTGTTTGGTAGTAGTGCTAGCTATTTCTGTTGTCATATCTTGCTCAGTTATTGTTGTAGCTTGCTCCGTCGTAGCATGATCAGTTGTGGTCGCTTGATCAGCAGAAGGTACCTCTGTTGTTGGTTGTTCAGTTGCTGGCATCCCTGTTGTTGCATGCTCCATCGTAGTTTTATTAGGTATCTTAATTGTAGTCAATTCCCCGTCAGTTAACCATTCAAGCCATTCACTTTCAGTTACTTCCTCAATTGATTCTTCCGATTCAGGGTTTTCTGTAGTTGGTGCGTCATCTATGTATTCAATCGATTCTTCCGATACAAATTTATCAGTAATTGGTTCTAAATCTTCGTCCCATTCAGATTTTTCTGTAGTGGTTTCTCCTATATATTCGATCGATTCTTCCGATTCCGATGTCTTAGTACTTGGTACTACATCTCCTTCTTCTGATTCATATTGCTCAGTACTTGGTACCACATCTTCTTCTTCTGATTCAGATGTCTCAGTACTTTGTACTACATCTTCTTCCGATTCAGATTGCTCAGTAGTCGGTTTTACTTCTTCTACTGTAAGCCATTCTTCCGAGTGAAATTTCTCAGTAGAAGGTTCCCCAGTTTCTTTAATCATTTCATATGACTCAGGTTTGCTTGTTGTCAGTTCTTCATCTATGTATTCGAGCCATTCTATCGAATCAGATTTCCTTGTAGTTGATTTTCCATCAACGTATTCAACCGATTCTTTTATTTTTTCAGTTGTTGGTTGGACAGTTGTTGGCTGTATAGTTATTTGTTCAGTTGTTGGTAACACAGTTGTTGCTTGTTTAGTTGTTGGTAGCTCAGTTGTAGCTTGATCAGTTGTGAAAGTTCGATCAGTGGTACTAGTAGCTTGCTCGGTAGAAGTGCTAACTTTTTCTGTTGTAATATCTAGCTCAGTTGTTGTTGTAGCTTGGTCTGTCGTAGCTTGATCAGTTGTGGTAGCTTGATGAGTAGTGGTACTAGGTTGATCAGTTGTGGTACTAGCTTGCTCGGTAGTAGTGCTAGCTTTTTCTGTTGTTTTATCTTGCTCAGTTGTTGTTGTAGCTTGCTCTGTCGTAGCTTGATCAGTTGTTGTAGATTTATCAGTTGTGGTACTAGCTTGATAACTTGTGGTACTACCTTGCTCGATAATAGTGCTAGCTTTTTCTGTTGTTATATCTAGCTCAGTTGTTGTTGTAGCTTGCTCCGTCGTAGCTTGATCAGTTGTGGTAGATTTATCAGTTGTGGTACTAGCTTGTTTGGTAGTAGTGCTAGCTTTTTCTGTTGTCATAACTTGCTCAGTTAATGTTGTAGCTTGCTCCGTTGTAGCTTGATCAGTTGTGAATTTTCGATCAGTGGTACTACTAGCTTGCTCGGTAGTAGTGCTAGCTTTTTCTGTTGTTATATCTAGCTCAGTTGTTGTTGTAGGTTGGTCCGTCGTAGCTTGATCAGTTGTGGTAGCTTGATGAGTAGTGGTACTAGCTTGCTCGGTAGTACTGCTAGCTTTTTCTGTTGTCATATCTTGCTCAGTTGTTGTTGTAGCTTGGTCCGTCGTAGCTTGATCAGTTGTGGTAGCTTGATGAGTAGTACTACTCGCTTGCTTAGTAGTAGTGCTAGCTTTTTCTGTTGTTATACCTAGCTCAGTTGTCTTTGCTTGGTCCGTCGTAGCTTGATCAGTTGTGAAAGTTCGATCAGTAGTACTACTAGCTTGCTCGGTAGTAGTGCTAGCTTTTTCTGTTGTTATATCTAGCTCAGTTGTTGTTGTTGGTTGGTCCGTCGTAGCTTGATCAGCTGTGGTTGCTTTATCAGTTGTGGTAGCTTGCTTAGCAGTAGAACTCGATTGATAAGTAGAAGTAGCTTGATCTGTCGTGGTAGTTTGATCAAAATTGGTAGCTTGATCAGTCGTGGCAGTAGCGAGTCCTGCAGTGGTAAAAGGTATTCTAGTACTTCCTTCCGGGACTTCTTCATAATAATTATCATCATCATATTCTTCTTCGCTTGGGTAGTCTTCTTCTGTTGTTGTTGTTGGTTTAGCAGTTGTAGTGGTCGTTGTTGTTGTTGTGGATGTTGTTGAGCGTTCTATGCGTGGTTTGTTTTGTTTTATGTAGTGAATTGCTTCGAGTATCGCTGGAAAAAGGATGGTGGTGTAAATAAATGTACAGACGCCAGCACATCAAGCTATCCGAAACTGTCAAATTTTCCCAATCAACTTTGAACCTTATGCTTTAGCGATAAAGTTGAAAATCTATTAAAGAAATTTGACAGATTGTAGTAGCTTGATGTGCTTCTGTTATTAGATTTGGATTTTTATTGATTGACATATTTGATTTAAAAGACAGAATACTGTTTATTGCAAAGTAAACAAAGGTATCACACCATCACACTAATATTATAAAGGCGAAAGTTTGTGAGTGTGTGTTTATATGTTTGTTACTTCTTCACGCTCAAACGGCTGGACCAATTTTGATAAAATTTTGTATGGGGGTAGCTGACACCCTGGATTAACATATAGGCTACTTTTTATCCCGATATTCCCACAGGATCGACAACTACGCGGGTGAAACTGCGGGGCGCAGCTAGTTTGTTTAATATTTTTGACTATTAAATCGAAAATTGTGATACTTACTTTTCTGGCCAGTGGCTCTCCTTAGATCTTTCAAGGCATCTATGAAATCTGTAAATAAAGTCAGACAATTTTAGCATTAATCAATTTAATTTATTTTATTATCTAAAGAATTTATAGAGACTAAATATGCTCCAACACTAGTACAATATTATGTGATGTAACGCACAGTATGTTATAGCAAAACATGTCAGCACTAATTTTAATGTAATATCTGTAATACCATGTTTTAATGCAAATAAAATGATTTGATTTTGATTTTTATATGATAAAAAATACAAAAAAAAAACGCACACACACACTCCGGCACTCCGGCTCTTCTGCGGCGAAAACAAAACACAAACAGAATACTTTGCCATCACTCACTGACATATCGGATATACATTAAAACCGAGTACATCCCGAGGACAGCCGAACACATCCGAAGCGGGTATTTTTTTAATCGTCTTATAAACAAAACACGCGCGGTGTCGCTTACGGTAACAGTGGCGCGAGTTCAATGGTTTTTTTCCCATCTCAAACGCGCCTAAAGAAGTTTTCACTTAAAAAAATAACTTACTGTCAGTTGACGTGTAGTCTTCAGTAACGAAGACTGCTTCTTCCAAATCTGTTGACAAAAGTCGAAAACCCGTTTAATTATACTTATATAGGTAGTCATCACACCCACTTTCTGATAAGATTGTATCAATCTATATAAAAATAAAATTCAAAGTCCTGACTGACTGACTGACTGATATATCAACGCACAGCCTAAACCGCTGGTCCTAGAGACATGTAATTTGGAGGGTGTGTTCTTTGTGAAGAGTAGGTATCCAATAAGAAAGGGTTTTTCGAAATTCCACCCCTAAGAGGGAGGATGTTTATATTATGTTCACAGACTTTCAAAACGACTAGTTGAAAGGCCTACGCTGTCCTCCCTTACCTATTAAGTCTTTAATTTGAAAACATTACAGACTTAATAAAAACAAATTATTTTTAAAAGAGTAACCGTGGAGTTTCTTGCCGGCTCTTCTCCATAGGAAACGACCAATTGGAACCGTGCACCTAGCTTCTGACTATAAGTGCCCATATAGGTTTATGAGAAATAAAATATTTTGATTGATTGATTCAAAAATTAATTTAACAAGTAGTTGTCATTTCAGTCAGCTAATCATAGTGGATAGTATAAGTTTGACAGTCCGTAAGTCCGTTACCTAACTTGTGTTGATTAGCGTTTGAGTAACCTGTGGGTAATTTATGTTATTGGAAAAACACCAACAACCTCATAAGAGGTACTCATCATTATGAACAACTTTTACTATGGGACCAAACCTGAAATCGCGAAAAAAAATAAGTTGTTCCCTACATTTATGTTCGTATAACTTTTCAAAATGTAGGGAAACAGCAGAATTTTTCGCCCTACCGTAGGGTAAAACATAAAAAAAATTTTGGTAACATTTTTTGAAAACTATTTTTGTTAGGGTAGGGTAGGGAGATTGGTACTTACAGAATGCTTTGCTAATAGTGATGATGTTTTCGAAGAATTTCACCACATCTGTAATAGGAAGTTATTGATAAATGACCAATATTACAAGAAAAACAGAAAAAAAAAACAAAGATAGGCACATTATTGCGACATTTTTCCTACTTGTTAATTTTTTATTTATTATTTTTAGCTATTTAAGTTCACTGTTTTAAGGTAGTTACTCAGACCAAATAAAAAGTCAAGACGCTGCGACCAATACAGTGAAGCATGCAAAAACTACCTCGTTTTTTTTTTTGTATGCTTTAACTGTCAAAAAATGTAGCTCCTTTTTATTATTTTTTACTCATGTTTTTACAAAATAAAAATATCTCTAGAATCATTTTTCAAGTTAAGTATAAAAAAATCTTGAGAAAAGCGAAAATCTTAAAAAGTACGTACCCATCTCAGTAATATCAAATAGAAGCTGGATTATATCGAAGAAATCTGAAAGTAAAAAGAAATAAAAATATGAAAAAGATTCGAAAAATCTTATGACTTCTTATGACTTTAAAAATAAAAATCATATTTTTTTTCAAATAAGCCTGGGAAGTGAGAATGGCCATTTTATTTACCTCAAATATTACAAAAGACCTTTATATTTTAGTTACAGTCCGGTCGTCGCGAGAGTGCGATTGTGACACCTGTCAGTGCGACAATTCACACTAACACACACATACACAGTGTAACACTAATATTATAAAGGCGAAAGTTTGTGAGTGTGTGTGTGTTATGTTTGTTACTTCTTCACGCTCAAACGGCTGGAACAATTTTGATAAAAAATTGTATGTAGGTAGCTGACAACCTGGATTAACATATAGGCTACTTCTTATCCCGATGTTCTCACGGGATCGACATTTACGCGGGTGAAACCGCGGGCGCAGCTAGTAGCTAATAAAGATCAAATTCGCAAAAAACGCAGGTATTCGTTTGTATGACACTGACAGATTAGGTGTCAAGAAAGCATTCTCTCGTCGGTCAGTCTGTAATGAAAGTTTATACAATAGTGCTACAAAGATTTTTTAGCGTCTGAATGATATTGACAGGGGGGCATAATGCGGGCCTGCGGACGGAGAGTAATGGGTAGCTCACCGTCCGATCAGGACCAGGCCCGTGCCGGGGGGCGCGTACGTGTTCCAAGAGATGTCAGCATCGAGGAGGGGCCCCCTTAGGGCCGAAGCCTGCCGGGGCAGCGGGATTGTCCGAAAGGGTTACCGCTGGCCCGGAACATAGGTAAAGGGCTAAGGACACGGGTGGGTTTTAGTCGGTAAGAGTCTGACACTCCCTTCCGCTCCGCGCAGAGCGGGAGGAGTCATTTGATGCTTTCCCACCCAAAAAAAAGGGGACTAAATCAGCCTTTATTGTTCCCACTGCTGGGACACAGGCCTCCTCTCTGTGAGAGGGAGTGGGCCATAATTTACCATGCGGGCCCAGTGCGGGTTGGTAGATATCACGTGTCTTCGAATTTTTGATTGACAGCTAGGGGCGTTGTTGGAAAACATTTTATGAAACGGTCACAGAAATTGTTTTGACAAAACAAGATGACGGATTTAATTCCGATTTTGGCGCCAAAAGATTATTGTACCGTCGTACTTAGTACATAAGAATATACAAAAAAAAAAATGAAATGTAGTGTAGTGTGTGTGTGTGTAGTGTATTATGTGTGTTGAAGTGTAGTGTGTGTGTAGTGTGTTGTTGTGTATGTGTAGTGTGTTGTTGTTGTGTTGTGTATTGTGTTGTGTTTTTGAAATGTAGTATTTTATTGTGTCAGTTATTTTGACTTACCATCAACTTCACAAATCTTGCTGAGCATAGACACGGCGACTCGAAGGTTAGTAGCGTTAGTGACGCGAAGTAATGTTTCCAAAAACACTATGATCTCTGCGTCAGTGTACTTGTATACTTTATCGAAGAATACGAAGATATCTGGAAGAAAAACATAAATTAAACTCTATTTTTATGAGAATAAGGTGCAATTGAAAAAGAGGGGCCCGTGGCTAAATAATAACAGCCGCACAGGTCGATCGATCAGGTTAAGCTACGCTTGAAGCGGTTGGTCTGTGGATGGGTGACCATCTTTACATATCAAGACCGCTTTGCCTCGGAAAGCACGTTAAGCCGTTGGTCCCAGCTGTCATTCGTGGATCTTTGACAGTCGTTACGGGTCGTCAGAAGCCCGAAAGTCTGACAACCAGTCTTACCAAGGGGTTTCGTATTACTCAGTAAGTGGGTTGTGGAGGTCAGACAGGCAGTCGCTTCATGTAAAATATTGGTATTCAGCTGCATCCGGTTAGACTGGAAGCCGACCCCAACATAGTTGGGATAAGGCTAGGCAGATGATGAAGGTGCTATTGAATAGCGGGTGCGAATGTAGTAAGTCCGGATTTGTCTGTGAAGACTTTCCTAACAAACATACACAGTCACAGCCACAGACAGTAACAAAATTACTGCAGTTTTTAGGGTTCCGTACCCAAACGGTAAAAATGGGACCCTATTACTAAGACTTCGCTGTCTGTCCGTCCATCTGTCTGTCACCAGGCTGTATCTCAAGAACCGCGATAGCTAGACAGTTGAAGTTTTCACAAATTATGTATTTCTGTTGCCGCTATAACAAGAAATACTAAAATCAAAATAAAATAAATATTTAAGGGGGGCTCCCATACAACAAACGTGTATTTTTCGGCGTTTTTGACTTGTGGTACGGAACCCTTCGTGTGCGAGTCCGACTTGCACTTGGCCAGTTTTTTTTAATTATAATTACTGAGCAATACAATCCATCCATACTAATATTATAAATATTAGAAAGTGGGTCTGTCTGTCTGTTATCCTCTTCACGCTTAAACCGCTGAACTGATTTAGATGAAATTTGATATGGCGTTATTTATTTATATTTATTATATATACTTTATTGTACACCAGAAAATACATAACAAAAAAATACGATTAATACAAAACATATAATGGGCGGCCTTATCGCTTTCTGCGATCTCTTCTCTTCTGTCAACCTTGGAATGGACAGTGATTGCGTGGATATAAAAAATTCTTGTCAGTGGTGCAAAATAATATACTATAATAGATACATAGATATCTAGGGTGACTGGTAATTAGTGACCGATACTTAAACACGTGATTTTACTCATCATTATGAACAACTTTTACTATGGGACCAAACCTGAAATCGCGAAAAAAAAATCAGCTGCTCCCTACATTTTGAAGAGTTAGACGAACATAAATGTAGACATTTATGTTCGTCTAACTCTTCAAAATGTAGGGAAAAAAAAAATGTAGGGAAAAAAAATCAGCTGCTCCCTACATTTTGAAGAGTTAGACGAACATAAATGTAGACATTTATGTTCGTCTAACTCTTCAAAATGTAGGGAGCAGCTGATTTTTTTTTCGCGATTTCAGGTTTGGTGCCATAGTAAAAGTTGTTCATAATGATGAGTAAAATCACGTGTTTAAGTATCGGTCACTAATTACCAGTCATCCTATATACATGTATAATGCTGTATAATAGATACATAAATAAATACATACTAATATTAACTACTATGGCGTTCTGTATTTTCTGCCTATCCCCATCGGAAGAAGGGGTAGTTAATGTATGTATGTATGTTAGATCGTTCTGACAGAACTAAGGTCGATTGTAATCAGTACGAACTGAGCAACGGTGTCCGGTAACGTCAAAATAACAATTAAATCTTACCCCTAATTGAAGTCAGAGTGATCATAACTTGCCAAGCCTCTTGGATAGCTGGAAATAAAAAAATAAAAAAATTATACAAGTACCTAAATGCCAGATACAATAAAAAAGAACAGTATGTAAGTTGTCTCTCTGCACGGCCTGCATCAAAGTAGAATAAAAATGGCCATAAAAGTCATATAAATCATTTAAATTACTGAAAGGCTATAATTACGCTAAAGGCTATAATAACTCAAAAGGCTATAGTTACTCAAAAGGCTATAAAAACTCAAAAGGCTATAATAACTCAAAAAGCTATAATAACTCAAAAGGCTATAGTTACTCAAAAGGCTATAATAACTCAAAAGGCTATAATAACTCAAAAAGGCTGGGCTATATTTTTTATGAGGCTATTATTTTTAAAAGGCTATAATTAGTATACTTACACTTCGTCCCAGTGATAGACATGAGTCTCTTGAAGAAGTCTATAATATCGTCGTGTCCTGATTTGATGCGGATTTGTTCCAGAACGTCGAAGAGAGTCACTGAAAATATACAAAATCCATACTTATATTATAAATTCGAAAGTAACTCCGTCTGTATGTTACCTTTTCACGCCTAAACCACGGAACGGATTTCGATCAAATTTGGCAGAAAGATAGATTGCATCCCGGGGAAGGACATAGGATAGTTTTCATCGACATACCTCGAGGACGAAGCCGCGGGCGGAAGCTATAGTATTATTATAAAACAGCTTCAGCTTGTGGCAAATTTGCAATTTGAAAAAGAGGTGAGCACACACCACATCACGCGGTGGTGAACAGCGGCATGGGTCGATCGATCAGGTTAAGCTACACTTGGCCGATCCCTGGATGGGTGACCATCTTTATACAGGGTTATTGGTAAAACATTAACAACTCATTGTACTCATCATTATGAACAACTTTTACTATGGGAACAACCTGAAATCGCGAAAAAAATCAGCTGTTCCCTACATTTTGACGAGTTATACGATCATAAATGTCGAAGAAAGAAAGGGATGGGTATTGAGGTCGCCGATAGTGAGGAAAAATAAAAATTCAAGATAGCGGTCGCAAAAAAATTTCAAATTTTTCGTCATGGGTGTCGTTTTCATGGTTTTTGAGGGTGCTGAAGCCAATAGTGAGGTCAAAATGAAAATCCAAGATAGTGACAGAGTCTGCCTAGACTAGACGCGGCCTAGTGCTTGCCTACCTATTCTGAAAACCAATGCACGACACTGCAGATGATAGTAATGATGTTATATTACTCACTGTCTTTCGCAGTCAGACTCAGTACGACGGCTGCAGCGTCCCTGACGCTACCCGTCTGTGTCACGTCCAGTAAGGAGCTGAGGAAGTACAGCGCGTCCGGACGCTTTGTCACCTTGTTGATTTTGTGGATTATATTAACTATGTCTGTGGGAAAATAACGTAGGTATATTAATTTGATGATATAGGTGGTTTTTGGCTAAATAATAACAGCCGCACAGGTCGATCAATCAGGTTAAGCTACGCTTGCCACGGTTGGCCTGTGGATGGGTGACCATCTTTACATACCATGACCCCTCCGTGCCTCGGAAAGCACGTTAAGCCGTTGGTCCCGGCTGTCATTCGTGGATCTTTGACAGTCGTTATGGGTAGTCAGAAGCCCGAAAGTCGTAGACAACCAGTCTTACCAAGGGGTATCGTATTACCCAGTAACTGGGTTGTGGAGGTCAGATGGGCAGTCGCTCCGTGTAAAATACTGGTATTCAGCTGCATCCGGTTAGACTGGAAGCCGACCCCAACATGGTTGGAAAAGGCTAGGCAAATGATGAGGTGGCTTTTACCCGAAGGGGGTCCATACATGGAAAGTTTACGAATCGATTGAGTACACTAATCAATTGAATTAGTAATAATGATAATCAAATGTCTAATTTATGTACAAAAACTATTATTATAATGTATATAAACGTGTGGAACGAATGAAATGTAATAAAAATGAATGAATATAATGAAATGAAATGTATGTAAACTAATTTAATGTATGTGAAATGTATGTAAACTAATGTAAGTATGTGAAATGTATGTAAAATAATGTATGTGAAATATATGTAAAGTAATGTATGTGAAATGTATGTAAACTAATGTATGTTTGTGAAATGTATGTAAACTAATGTAAGTAAACAAATGAATGTGAAATGTATGTAAACTTACCACTAATGATCTATTTACAATTTCCTCAATTATTATTTTTTATATTTTTTTGTAATCAAGCATGTATGTATGAAAAAAATTAAATTGTCAAAAACTTGTTAAACATAGGTACTGGAGAAAAACACTTGATTCAACTGAAATTGGCAAAAGGCTTGTTAAAAAAAAACTTACTGTCAGTGCCAAATACATCTTTGAACATCTCTTGAACTTGCAACAAGCTCTCACAACCACCGATTTTGTACAGGTTTTCTATGATTACCCTCAGACCTGAAAAATAGCAAGAATATTAAAGACTTAGACCGTGCTTCAAAAATATTATAGTTGTAAATCATAACCAGGAAACTGACATAGGGTACATTTTATCTTTTTTTTTTTTACTTATAGGAGTAGGGTAGGAGTAGTGTAGGAGTAGGTTAGGAGTAGGGTAGGGTAAGGGGTAGGACACCACGCGAACGAAGTAGCGCCGGGCAGCTAGAAATAATATATATGGCAAAACAACGTTTGCCGGGTCAGCTAGTATATACTATTATAAAGGCGAAAGTTTGTGAGTGTGTTTTTGTATGTTTGTTATCACGCAAAAAGTAGCGAACCGATTTGGATGAAATCTGGCACACAGATAGTTTATAACCGTGATTAACACATTTTTATATCGCTATTCCCACGGGATAGAAACTTATGCGGGTGAACCCGCGGGGCGCTGCTAGTATATTGTAATTGTTACCTACATTACGTTACGATAGGTTTTGAGAAAATATTTTTTTTTTTGAAGCCAATATTGCGCCAAGAATCGGCCATTTTTTTTTTCAATTTTGATATATCCATTTTCATTCTCACAATTAAGACGAATCTAACGGCACCACTCAAGCTGAAATCGATCAAGCCGTTTAGACTACAGAGCGTGCCAAAGAAATATACATACATAAATACACTCGAAAAACATAACCCTCCTTCTGACGCAGTCGGGTAAAAAGTTAAGCTATTTTAGATTTACTTACTGCCTCGATGTAAAGACTGAGTCAACTCCTCCAAAGCGTATTTTATTTCTGAAACATAATAAAAAACTTGTTAATAAAAGTTTTCTGAGTTGAATGTTAAAAACCTTAGTGGTATTTTCATGAGCGTTTAAATACATCTCAGAAGGTAAGCTTCGTATTTGTAGAGCAAACCCAACCCCCCCCCCCCCCCCCAAACCCCTATGACTCAAACTTGAGGGGTAATTGCGTAACACACTATCAGTAGCAATGGGTTTCATTTTGACAGTTCATTGCTTAATTTACGTTGTTGAGCAGACAAATTTTTCGAACATATGAAGCTGTAGCGGTATCTACAACGCAACATGCGAACAACGCGTCATACTGACATGACGTCACGCAAATCCTGCATCGCGCAAGCAGAGTTTACCGCGCAACTAGCATAGATACAACGGCCCGACATGAATCATCGGGCAGTTGCCCGCCAGACACAACACCCGTCTGGTCGGAGGATCCTCCCTTTTCTATAGAGTATGAGTGAACTTTACTCCTTGTTTCTCATACCTCTATAAATCAATGGATTAGCAATATCCTTCAAAATGATTTAGATTGTGTTTTGAACGTGTGTTTGATAGTCTTTCTGAAGATACCTAAAGTAAAAGTGCGCAGTATTGCACACCCCTACCCTATTTCAAGATAAACCAATATCAACTTTATTTCAATGACAATTATGTTGATTTCAGAGTGACTAGCACTATTGACAAAGTTATAAAAAAGTTGTAGCGTAAACTGAAGTTTACTGTGTAGGAATTAAAGTTATTTTTCCATTAATTCATATTTGTTTACATTTTTAGCAAGTAAATCGCGAACAGTTCTAGTGTCATACTTACGTGTCTGCTTAGTAACAGTTTTCAGTAGGATTATGCTCTCCGTCAAAGATTTTGTCTTCAACAAACGATTGATAGTTGTTATGGCATCGCCGATATCTGAAATATAATAAAAATTGTATTAGTTTAATTTCAACATGACATCATTCCATCTTAAAGTAAATTAAGGAAACGACATAAGTTTGGGATATATAAAAACAGATAAAAAAAAAATAACGTCTGTCAGTAAATCTCCTGTCGAATCTCCAACTCAGAGAGAGTTAGATATTTAGCAGTAGACCTTAGAGTAAGAAAGCTATAGAGCATCGGGTAGCGTGGCCACACATGAGACAAAAAACTAACTTAAATAACATTGGCTACTTATGTAGCTGCCTTGAAAAAACTGGCACGCACTGAGAGACGGAAATAGTATAGCTTTATCCTTTTCTGTTACTTATAATAACTCAATACTTTATGTCTTTCTTGTGGAAATGAAATGGCGCTACCCGCCGTCTATACTTTTCTTTGTTTAAGGTTGGATATTTGGCAGTAGACAACAAACACAAAAGAAAAATTAATAAAATTACGTAATTTTATCTAAGAAAGCTCACAGTCTAATCTCTTTCAATCTGTCAAAAATACCTCAAATTTCACTACATTTTTGACAAGTTTTTGACATTTCACACGCTTAATCATATACTGACCGATTAATGTTTCGGTCAAAGTTGAGTTAAGTATACCAAGAAGTTTATTTTAGCGCCCTCTTTCGGCCTATCTCGGATTTTTTTTGATATCTTGTTTCTTGGCGGAGTTATAGTTATACCTATGTCTGTCTCTTTCACACGCAAACGTTTCGGCAGGTTTGCTAAATCGTTTTTTGCGATTTCTCGAAAAACGTCTTTTTTGAGTAATGATTAAGCGTGCGATTTGTTGGTCACCGAGATAAGACTGCGACTAGATTTTGAACGATTAAAATTACCTTATTTATTATTAGATTTAGCCTTTAGATTAATCAGCAAACGGATAGGAATTTCTACGCTTCGCCGACGGATTATGCGGCTTACCAATCTCCTGAAGAAGTTATTTTAATGATATACAAAATGTCTTAGTTATAACGTACCTACAGTCCTTGTGCCTAGAATTAGGAGATTGAAAGCTCCCTTCATATCTGTGAAAAGAGATAAACAAAAATTTTAAAGTTATAAATACTCCGAAATTAAATTTCTTCTTTCTTGCTAGATATATTCTTCTCTGATATAAATTTCAAGATACTTTTACATTAGGGGGATGCAGCTAGATGGTAGCTATAGATGTTGAGGGAGAGAGCCTCCCGTCCCAGCCGCCGCGGGAGCCGCGTGACGACTCCCGGCCACCTTGGCGCGGGCCTGCGGGCGGAGAGTAATGGGTAGCTCACCGTCCGATCAGGACCAGGCCGGGCCGGGGGGCGCGTACGTGTTCCACGCGCGCCTCAAAGAGATGTCAGCAGCAGAGAAGGGGCCTGCCGGGTCAGCCGGATTGTCCGAAAGGGTTACCGCTACCCCGGAACATAAAGGGCTAAGGACCAAAACCCACCAGTGTTCCTTACACGGGTGGGTTTTAGTTAATAAGAGTCTGACACTCCCTTCCGCTCCACTCAGAACGGGAGGGGTCATAAAAAAGAAAAGCTATAGATGTTGAGAAAATGAAAGTGCATCAAATGAATAAATTTTACCTATTTCAGGTAGTAATACTTTCAGCAGTTTCGGAAACTCTGCCGGACCAATGCCACTGGTTAGCTTCAAAATCTCCAACTTCACTCCTTCCATTCCTGTAACATATAAAAAACAATTGTACTAAGAGGCGGCATCTAGATCGTCACATGCGAACCACGCATCACACTGACGTCACACAAAATCCTGCATCGCGCAAGCAGAGTTTACCGCGCAACTAGCAAATATACAACGTCCTGCCCTGCACTATGCAGGATGAGTGATGTTTACACCCTGTCCGTCATATCTCTATACCGCAGCATGCTGAGATAGGATCTCAGCATGATGCTGCGACATTTAAAAAATAAATGTCACAGCGCTGCAGGGTACAATAGGTATATATTTAAACGCATGGAGGTCAAGAATCATGTGCTCATCATCATCATCATCATTTCAGCCGAAAGATGTCCACTGCTGGACATAGGCCTCCCCCAAGCAGTTCCACATGTGCTCAATCCAAGTTAACAGGTCGTCCGTCAATGTCCGTACCACCCCGTATAGCAAAAGATTAATAAAAACTTACCGGTAGTATGACCTACATGCTTGAAGTAATCAGCAACCTCATGGGGATCTGAAATAAACAAAATAATCAACCAAGGGATCAGCCGGTCGATTCTGTAAAAATCTCACCGTGAAAACTTAGGTGATGTGAGTTTGTTTTTGCTAGGAATTGACACTATTGACAGCTCACTCCACGCTCACTTCACCTAAGATTTCACGGTGAAATGGTTACAGGATCGCACTGCTGCACTTTCATCATCTGCGTCGCCTTTTCTCAACTATGTTGGGGTCGGCTTCCAGTCTAACCGGATGCAGCTGAATACTAGTATTTTATATACATGGAGCGACTGCCTATCTGATCTCCACAACCCAATTACTGGGTAATACGATACCCTTTGATAAGACTGGGTGTCAGACTTTCGGGCTTCTGACTGGGCAGTTGACAGTCGTTACGGGTGTAACGACTGTCAAAGATCCACAAATGACAGCCGGGATCAACGGGTCCATTGTGATTGTTCAGAATGTACTACAGCTTACCTTTTTCCCCGGATATCTTTTGAAGACTCTCAAAAATGCCATCAAAATCATCGTGACCAATTAGAGGCTTCATAGCAGCAAAAGCCTTTAGCACGTCTGAAATAGAATGTTCATGATTAAAGGCTGATTTTCCAACGCCAGATAATTTTGAATTTTAGACAGTTCTGTTCTTCCATACAAAAACTGTCAGACGTCAATTTTATACCACGAATAAAAGTTCATTCATTGTCTTCGATCAATAATAGTACTAGATGAATGATTAGGAACAAAAATAAGTCGCTAAAGTGGCCACGTTTGCACACAGATAAACATTTATATTTCTTACTACGAACTATAGAAAAAAGTTTAATAATATTAACAACTTCAGATTATTATAAACCTTAACACTCTAACATAAAGTTTAATTACGATTGCAAATGATTAATATTTAAGTCCTTCTGTCATCGAAGCAATAAATTTAAAATGTCACTTGAAAATAAAAAGTCATGTTTATAATAAGTACAAAAATATTTATTCTAAAATGAAACTTAACTTCTAAGCAATAAGGTTAAAAACATTTTGTTGACAATTTCGTATTTACTCGAATTTGGAACTAGACGTAGTTCTCGGAATTACATTTCAATGCTTCAATGTTTGTTAGAATAGTGGGCGCGTTGTCGCAAACATTGGCCAAACAATCATAATATTTGCTAATTGATTTATATTTACTATTTAATTGTGTTACTATTTTATGAAAAACATTTAATGATAAAAACTTACCGAAAAAAAGATATTCCTTCCAAAATCTTGGTGTTACGGTGGTTATTTACACAACTTTTGAACGCGCACTGAGGCATTTTGACGTCTTAACATTGGCTATGATTGGACCATACTAATTTGAAATATGAGCACAAAAGTATTCGTGCTCGTATTTTTCGGGCCGTTTTTGAAGCGCTTATCGGGCATCTAGTACTATTATTGATCGAAGTTCATTGTGATCTTTATTTTCGTCACAATAACGTTGCTGTTAGGTTGCTGCCACTGACAAGTCTGTCAAAATCATTGAGATCTATACTCGTACACAGAGTAATCTATAGACTCATGGTATCCGTGTCACCGAAAGGGACAAACAATTCCGACAATCTTCATCATACTATCATTTTACAGCTTATTAGGTACCTACACTGCACCTTACCATTTTCGCAAGTTGCGCAAATGTACCTACTATTAATGAATTAAGCACGAAAAAGATCTTATTTTCCGTTTAATAGCGGTGTAGTTTTAATTATTTCATTCATAAACGTCAAACTTGTTGTGCACATTGATGTGCTTAGCCGAGACGCATTATGGGACAGAAATATTCTTACTCTGTCTCTTTTCTTTGCTAGTGACGTTAATATATTTCTCTTTTTCTTGTGCGAATGAAAAAGAAGTTATTATATGCAGCAGTCTATAGTTTACTCTGTCTACGTCTTTACTCTTGTTACAATATGGTTGCTGGTTGCTGCTGTCAAAGGTAAAATGACTGCGAACGGACTGTAAAACAATATGGATGTGTAAAAACAAAAGAATATGTAATAGTTACTTATTCTTACCATTTTCGTTTGTCATTTGTCGCAAGAGCTCCACAATTATACTTATATCTGTAAAATACACACAAATGTTAAATTAGACATAATTTTTTTTTTTTGAGCAGGAACAATCGCATTTTTTTAAATCGAACATTTTCAAAGTACAGTTAACAACAAGTAGACTTTCACAGCGAATTTATAACGTAGGGTCGGGTGTCTCACAATGAACCAGGCAGCTACATTTAACCACCGCCAAATCTCGAAAATGCGACGTTGTCAAACCGCGCTAATATGAGTGAAAGAGAGGTATTTACGTTCCGTTCCTGCCCACTAGTTTGCGTGGCGATCGCGTGCAAAGTGGTTGTGTGAGGAGCATTTGAAAGCAAACTGACTCAAAAAGTAAGTATTTTTTGCAAATTTCATTATTTTTTAGCTTTTTTTGTTTAAACAATATCGATTTATTTATATATACAGTGTTTTCTACGGTTATTCAGCAATTAAAAGCGCTATAATTCGTGTTTTTACGAGATTGTTTTGCCGGTAAAATTTTGAGGTTAGTTATCAAAACGTGGTGTGTCTCACAGTGAGCCACCTGAGTGTGGTACACATTGAACCATGGTTCATTGTGTACACCCTACCCCAGTCGTTAAATGAGTGTATTTTTTACAATTATTTTAATTTGTTATAGAATGGCGCGAAACAAAGTAATAATAAGAAAAAGAGGGGGACATTCGGCTGCCGACATGCTTAAGGCTCTTAAACTGCACAGATCAGGTGAAAGTATCAGAAAAGCAGCGAAAATTTATAATATTGATTATCCAACCTTATGACGGTACTTGAAGGTAAAACCTTTTTTATAGTTATTTGAAGGTTTTACCTTCAAAAACCTAGTAAAAAGTTATTTAGTTTTTTACTTAGTTTTGAAAAACTGTTACTTATTTTTATTATTAAAATGTACAAAACTAAGACTCAGTTTAAATGCATAAGATTTAAAGTGATTTTAATAAATGTAAGACTGATTTTTATTATTACTGTTTTTTATTATTATTACAAAGTATTTGTCTTATAAATTGAACTAGAAGACATAGTAAATAAGGTGGCTCAATGTGGACTATGCCCTGGTTAAATGTGTACCACCTGAAGGACACAATGAACCAAAAATCATTTTTCATAAAAACCTGTTTCACACTGAAACTAAAAGGAATATGAGAAATTAATGTTTTACAAAACTGAAGCTAAATAAATATGCTAACTATACACAAAAAATTAAAGGCATTGATTGAAAATCCAGCCCACTATAAGACTTCGAAATTTACCTGGTTCAATGTGAGACACCTTACCCGTCGGGTGTCTCACAATGAACCAGGCAGCTACATTTAACCACCGCCAAATCTCGAAAATGCGACGTTGTCAAACCGCGCTAATATGAGTGAAAGAGAGGTATTTACGTTCCGTTCCTGCCCACTAGTTTGCGTGGCGATCGCGTGCAAAGTGGTTGTGTGAGGAGCATTTGAAAGCAAACTGACTCAAAAAGTAAGTATTTTTTGCAAATTTCATTATTTTTTAGCTTTTTTTGTTTAAACAATATCGATTTATTTATATATACAGTGTTTTCTACGGTTATTCAGCAATTAAAAGCGCTATAATTCGTGTTTTTACGAGATTGTTTTGCCGGTAAAATTTTGAGGTTAGTTATCAAAACGTGGTGTGTCTCACAGTGAGCCACCTGAGTGTGGTACACATTGAACCATGGTTCATTGTGTACACCCTACCCCAGTCGTTAAATGAGTGTATTTTTTTACAATTATTTTAATTTGTTATAGAATGGCGCGAAACAAAGTAATAATAAGAAAAAGAGGGGGACATTCGGCTGCCGACATGCTTAAGGCTCTTAAACTGCACAGATCAGGTGAAAGTATCAGAAAAGCAGCGAAAATTTATAATATTGCTTATCCAACCTTATGACGGTACTTGAAGGTAAAACCTTTTTTATAGTTATTTGAAGGTTTTACCTTCAAAAACCTAGTAAAAAGTTATTTAGTTTTTTACTTAGTTTTGAAAAACTGTTACTTATTTTTATTATTAAAATGTACAAAACTAAGACTCAGTTTAAATGCATAAGATTTAAAGTGATTTTAATAAATGTAAGACTGATTTTTATTATTACTGTTTTTTATTATTATTACAAAGTATTTGTCTTATAAATTGAACTAGAAGACATAGTAAATAAGGTGGCTCAATGTGGACTATGCCCTGGTTAAATGTGTACCACCTGAAGGACACAATGAACCAAAAATCATTTTTCATAAAAACCTGTTTCACACTGAAACTAAAAGGAATATGAGAAATTAATGTTTTACAAAACTGAAGCTAAATAAATATGCTAACTATACACAAAAAATTAAAGGCATTGATTGAAAATCCAGCCCACTATAAGACTTCGAAATTTACCTGGTTCAATGTGAGACACCTTACCCTAAGTAGTGGGTACCATCAATTTGTTTTTTTCTTTATAATAATATACTTACGTGGAGATTCATCCATAAGCTTCAAGAAATCCACCACATACTGCCAACTCCTGGAACCTTTGCATCTTCTCAGGAATTCGAAGACATGGTGCTGATCTGTGTATAAAATAACCCAGGATTTAAGCAGTAATTAGTCACAAAAAACTTCCAGTTTCTAAAAGGCAAATCAAAACCAAAATTAGCTAGCTGACTGTTATATTTATGTAATACTAGCTGCGCCCCGCGATTTCACCCGCATAACTTTCGATTCCGTGAGAATATCGGGATAAAAGTAGCCTATATGTTAATCCAGGGTGTCAGCTACCTCCATACAAAATTTTATCAAAATTGGTCCAGCCGTTTGAGCGTGAAGAACTAACAAACATATAAACACACACACACACACTAACAAATTTTCGCCTTTATAATATTAGTGTGATTTGATTGGCTGTTATTTTACATTTTAGTTTTTTGTTGTGCCTAAGCATTACTTGACAGTCTGTTAGTTATTTTGTTTTGGCTTGATAAGAATTTTAGAAACCAGTGTTCAAAATTTAGTCGCAATCTCATCTCAGCGACAAATTAATGTCAGAAACTTGTCAAAAATGTAGGGAAATTAGAGGTGTTTTTGACATAATTGAGGCTGAGATCAGACCTGGGTCTGATCGTCGACCTAAATTTGCGGTATTTTAACACTTTACGTACCTGTTAGTCCTGTTATGTTTTCGATGTATTTCACAGCGGATGCCTCATCTGAAATATCAAAGTCAAAGTCAAATCATTTATTTCAAATACGAGTATGCACATAACGTCAAAAATTATAATAAAACAGAATTGATTCTATAGTCGCCCATTCCAAAAGGTAGTTTTCGTATCGAGAAGAATAGGCAAGAAACTCCGTCGTTACTCTTTTAAAATGTTTTGTATATGTACATTCACTATATAATGATTAATTATGTTATTTAGTCTGTGTAGTGCCGGACTTAAAGAATAGAACCACCCTGCTTCCCGTGGGTGTCGTAAAAGGCGACTAAGGATCTCGCACCTGAGAATGGGCAGCAGCGTTCTCTATGCATTCCACCACCATACCACACTGCGATCGCCAACACGCCTGCCAAGCGTGTCGATTATGGCAAACCCCCCCCCACCCCCCAAAATGACAAGCACAAAAAACTCTTGGCCCCTAGTACCCGGCGGCCGGCCTATCCTTGGCTGCGGGATGCTTGGTTGCAAGGGATGCTAAAAATCCCCGGAAGCACAGAACCGGTCGAAGTGGAGGTGCTTGGGGGAGGCCTATGTCCAACAGTGGACGTCTTTCGGTTGAAATGATGATGAATGATGATAATATATCTGAAAACGATGCACCTAGAATAAAATTACTCTACCACAAAATAAAGCAATGACAGGTAGATAGGCAATCCACCGGGTTTAAACCCGGTGCTTTTGATAAACACCCGTAAACACCCAGAAAATTGGGTGTTTACGTGTGTTTACTAAAGCACCGGGTTTAAACCCGGTTGGATTGCCCATCTTTAAGAGCCTATACTACCTCAAATGGCTTAGCATGATCCTCCGTTATGTCGAAAATTCCGCAGCATTAATTTTGAATTAAATATATGCTAAAGTTGAGGATTAATGTAAGGTCTTATGTTAGACGAAAACACGATTCCATAAAATTTTCTCGATAGAAAAAAAATCCAAAGTTACCTCCAAACCGAACAATAAACCGTTGGTATTCAAAAAATACTTCAAATTAGATCATGAAACGTTGCATACTAACTGAACTAACTATAAAGCAGGTCTTATGTTAGTTAGTTTTTTTGAATTACCTTTATTTATAGCAAATACCTAAACTATTGGCGCTGCCTCCCGCCCAGCACCGCACTCTGTCTCGCTTTCACACAGTCCGCGAGCAGTATCGTGCGAGCGAGATAAAGAGTGAATTTTAGCTGAGGTAGTATAGGCTCTTAATGACAGGTAATAACTGTGATTTTGACATCATTCATCATTCTCCTGCCCTTATCCCAATTTACTTGTGGTCGGCGCAACATGTCTTTTTCTTCCATTCTTCTCTATTAGTAGTCATCTCGGTAGTCACTCCCTTTCTAACCATATCATCATTCACACATTCCATCCATCGTTTCTTTGGTCTTCCCCTACTCTTATATCCATCGACATCCATACTCAAAACTCTCCTCACGACATTTTCCTCATTCCTTCGTAACACATGACCATACCATGACAGCCGATTTCCACACAACTTTTCAGTAATATGGCAACAAAAGTGGACAGAACATTTTGACATCAGATCTCGAGAAAAAGGAATATGGTACAAAACTATGCAATGTGAGCCTCCTCGGATACCGTGGTTTGCCGATGTTAAACTAAGTAGGCAATTACTTAAAATAGCTTTTAGAATACGATCAGGACATGTACCACTAAAAAAAATTACTTTTTTAATGAAGAAATCCCTTTCACCTAACTGTATTGTTTGTGATAAACCAGAAGATATCCAACATCTCCTTACAGATTGTAGGTATTCGCAATGATTTTGAAAGGCAACATTTATGTAAAAAATTAAATGCATTAGATTTAGGTAAATTTCAATGTATTCTGGCTTACCCTGCAAGCAACAAAGCTAAGCTTATTTATACATTTATATTTAATAGTCTTAAGAAAATTTTGTAAGTAACTTGCTTAAGGAAATGATGGGGCTGACATGACCTGTTAATGGTTACAAGTCCCTAATAAATAAAGAGTTAAAAAAAAAACTTTTCAGTTACCGGTGCCACTTTCAAACTTCCTTCTATGTACTAATTTCTTATTCTATCCATTCGTGTAACACCACACATCCCTCTAAGCATTCTCAGCTGCATGCAATTGCCTTTCATTCATCCCTTTTGTGGCCCAACATTCCGAACTGTGATTTCGATAATGATGCAAAATCAGATACAAAACCACTCTGAATAGACTGAATGTCGTTGAGTGGACGAATTTTTGAAACCTATGAAGCAATGGGTGTCAAAATGAATGGCATTACGAACGATTTTCATTATATATGTGTTACGCAATCACTCCATCGGTTCCAGTCATTCCAATCAACAAGAAAATTGGCTAACAACATTGTCACAATACCGACATAGCTTGCATAGTAAGTAAGCTCAAGTGGCAGAGGGCTCAAAGAGATGTCAGCATCAACGAAGGGGCCCGTTAGGGCCGAAACCAGGTCAGCGGGATTGTCCGAAAGGGTTACCGCGGCTATGGAAGGAACACGGGTGGGTTTTAGTCAATAAGAGTCTGACACTCCCTTCCGCTTCACCCAGAGCGGGAGGAGTCATTTGATGATTTACCATCTTCAAAAAAAAAAAAAAAAGTGGCAGTGGGCCGGCCGTATTTGTCCAAGGACCGATGGCCGGTGGAGCAGACGAGTCCTGGAACGGAGACCGCGTATCGGCACGCGTAGTGTGGGACGCCCCCCAGCTAGATGGACGGACGACCTAAAGAAGGTGGCTGTGACAGACTGGGTGCGGAAGGCGGAGGACAGGGTGTTGTGGCGCAGCCTGGGAGAGGCCTATGTCCAGCAGTGGACTGCGATAGGCTGAGTTGATTGTCAAAATGCCATGTCAAACGATTAGCCAATTTTTGAAATAATTAGCTTTTTAGATCACCGATTTATAATCTCACTCGCAATTTTTCCGTGCGTCTGTAAAACGTATTTTTCCTGACTATATTTACTCAAGTGGCTAACTAACTACGTAGGTCGTCCTCATTGAAACAATTGTTTAAACTAAAGTATGTGCAAATATATTAATATGTTTGTTATTATTAATTATCTCATTATCGCTAATTTTGGTAATAAATCATTGGTTGTTTCGTTTCGGAAGAGGACAAGTTAAATTAAATATCTAATTAGCATTTATGTGGTTGCATAATTATAATTATAGTTTCTAAATACTTTTTATTTCTTTCTTCTAAAAGGGGTCCAATACGGAAAGATTTTACTCAGAATTAAATTAATATATACGTAAATAACAACGTATATTACCATAATTATTATTGTATGGGGTCTTTATTTTATTTTTATTATTTATTGTTAAGTTTTTATTTGTGAAAACATAATTTTCAAAGCTAACAGTATTAAAATAATAATATGTTATAATAATAGGCATCAAAACGGCCAAAGAATCAGCATTGCCACGTTGTATGGCAATGCTGATTCTTTGGCCAAAAGATAGGCCAGCCCTCTGGCACAGATTACTGAATAGTTACTACGTAACAGATACTTCACTCAGTAGAAAATTTCCAATACCTATTACGATAATTGCCTACTCCCTCGCGTCAACAACCACTGTATGCTAAAATGCGCCTAAATGCTCAAGCGTACAGCAGTGATTGCTTCGCACCGCGCGATTCCACAGTAATCGCAGGGCTGGCGCCTCTTCGATAAAATTAAATTAACATAACTTTTTATCAATGTTATTGAGAACTGCGAATATGTTAATGTTAGGTGTTTATCCCTTCTTTTGCTTGATTTACACCCATCTACAGCACATAAGGCACCACACGGCATCGTAATACGCGTACGAACGAACAGCACTATTAAAATTGAACGGCGTGCGCGCGCTTCGCTTGCGAAAACCGCACTGAATTTGATCCGCCGGCGGACCGAGACCGCTCGGCTGGGCGGTAGGCACTTATAGCGCGCAAGTACATGGAGTGACGGAGGCCTGCCTCTGGTCACGTGAAGAGTCGACCAACCGCTTGGCGATGTCTCGAAATACTAAGTGGGCACTCGGGTCCCCCATGGCCCTAGACTTTCAAACCCAAACGGCTCAAACATATAAGTTCCTAAGAGATTGGAGTATTTGCGCCGTTTGAGGTTTTCCGCCCCAGCACAGCTCACCGTGCTTGGAAGATGCGATGCCGCACCACTACAAATTTACAGTTTTCGGATTTGTTCCTTTACTTATGCTACATGACATTGCTTCTTGCCAAATTTCATGATTCTAGGTCAACGGGAAGTACCCTATAGGTTTTGATTCCCTTGCGAGTGTCAAAATATGCGGCATTAACGGAACATAAACGCCCGTATCTTTTGATTGTGTCGACTTAGAAGTTTGATTTTTTCACAGCTTCAAGGGATTGTAGCCCTTAGTATTTGATATTAATTTCAACTGGATAAGTCCACGCGTTCCTGAGAAAAAGGGTCTTGACAGACCGACAGAGGAAAAACAGACGGACAACGAAGAGATCTTATAAGGGTTCCGTTTTTCCTTTTGAGGTACGGAACCCTAAAAATAACAAAATTATATCCTAACTTAACTAAAACTATTTACATATTAAATTATGGAGTGGAAAAATTCATCCGCATCGCTGTCGACAGACGTCACCATATCAAGCTACCCGAAACTGTCAAATTTTCCCAATCAACTTTGAACCTTATGTTTGAGCGATAAAGTTGAAAATCTATTAAGGAAATTTGACAGATTGTAGTAGCTTGATGTGCTGGCGTCTGCACCAATCAAATGTCACCTAATAGGCTATTTGACAATGTAAAAAATAAGGTCATAATTATTGACACTCGTATAGATTATCGCTTTTAAAATCGATTTGCATTAATTTTACTACAAAACAATGTATTATTTATAAAAAAAATCCCGAAAAAACTTCATCTTTTTAAATCTGGCGCCACGTAATCGAAAACGGTCTGGATTGGCTGAACTTAAGATGACGTCATGATTTAGTAAATTTCTGTCTATCGTTGACAGAACAGATGACTTTTGTCTAGTATCTCGACCGTTTCAACGTTTGTTTACGTGAATCGCGACGTCACGACGCCATATTGTTAAAGATAGCGTTTTGGCGGCTTATTTAAACAGTACATTTTTATTTACAATTTTTTTAAAGAAATACATTTTGCAATTTGAAGTAATAGGTTTTTGTGGGCTCGTTAGACACCATTAAATAATCTGAGATGTTTATCAGAAACCAGTCAAATAGCCTATTGTGCTTCAAAATTATTCAGATTTAGATTGATAGTGATTATTGTGTAACGCAATTAGAGTGTTATTTTTTTTTTTCCTATAGGTACTGTTGCGCGCCACAATTAATGCCTGGTACATGGTGACATTAGTTACCACTAGCGCCATCTAGTATCGAGTAGCAGAACTAGTCGATCGTTCTATAAAATTCGATACTACTTTGTAGAACTTTCTCGAACTATCGACACCTAGTCGGTCGGGGCCGGTATGTACTCGAACATTCTAGATGTTTCTACAATGGAAGGTTCTAGAACTATCTGCGGCACTATATAAGGCCGGGATGCGCGACGACCGACACAGTTTGGATACAGCAAGACAAGCGAAAACATCAAGAAGTGATCTGCAAGTGCGAATTAAGAGTCATCAGTAGTGTGATTGTGTTCTTTTAATTAGTGTGTTTGAGTTGTAATTAGTGTTGTTGATTAAATTGTTATTTTTGATTATTAAATCGGCAGTTTTTATTGTCACGAACCCGAAGCTCGTAACAGTACTAACATCGCTAAGGAGCTAAGGAGTTTGTGCTGATACGAGAGATAAATAGGAAGGAGTTTAGAACTTACCACGGTGCCCAGTCAACTGATGCAGCAATTTGCTGCCTTCCTTGTGACCTGGAAAACAATTTAATTTAATTTAAGTTTTTGTTAAATTAGTCGTGAGGAAAGCTTTGAGTTTAATTCTAAAAACTTGCTCACGACGTGAATGACTGTGACTTCTGATTCCGAGCTAAAGCACAGTAAAGATATGAGCAGTACGGAAACTACGTACTAACGTTCGAAACGGCACACTCACACAGACGCGCGCATCTACGGTACCCCTAAGCGGCACCCGTGACTGATCGCTAGGGGTACCGTAGATGCGCGCGACTTACGGTCTTACCCCAGCAACGAACTTACCCCAACATACCTTACCTAATTGTATGTCGGTCATTAACCCTGTTACTGTAGACTATATAAGTCAAGTAAAAATGTGGAGCACCAACTTAGTTTACAATCTTATACTCGTACATAAAACTCAGGGTCAAATTAAATTAGTTAGTGAAACTCCACAAACGTGATGGGTATCGAAATATAAACATGATAGTACAAAAAATAAATTAACTAGATGATTTTTTTTTGTGGGGTCATTGACCGCAGTTAATGTCGTCACTTGATATTTTTTTTTATCTACCTATAATTTTCCTACTGCTGGGACACAAGCCACCTCTCGGTGAGAGGGAGTGGGCCGTAATCTACCACGCGGGCCCAGTGCGGGTTGGTAGATTCACAGTCATATTATGTCTTCGAATTTTAGGTTCTAAGACATTATTAGTTTAAAATGAGAGGTTTTTTTTCGAGTATTAAAAAAAAACAGTTTCCAAGAACTCTGTAGATGGCGTTGAACTGACTACGTTACTAGGTGCCAAAGCCAAAACGCTTGGAAAAAAAAACATTGCGTCACGTCACATACGCTCGTTGACTGACACTTTCGTTCGTTTGCTTTCGTTTTACGATGTCAAAATTACATCCAAGTGAAATAATCAAAAAATTATGTGACGTTCCGTTCCTTACCAAGTTCAGCGCCATCTATCCAGCGACTAGGGAAGAGTTAAAAAAAAAAATCCCTCATTCAACAGACATTCAACACGATTTAAAACAAAAGAAAAAAGATTTTCCCAACGTGTTTTTGTTCCGGTTTTGTTACCTAGCCTAGATATCGATACCATTACGACTGCAGTTTCCCTAGCTTATTTAATTTCACCCTGTATAGTAAAAACTACAGAGAAACTTACTTTTGACTTCCAAGATTAATCTCAATTCATCAGAAATGAAACGTCTGAAGTGATCTGCACCTGAAAAGATACATCTTTTTTTTAAAACAAAGTCGGGTCGGAATGGTGTAGGTAACTAATTACCTACACCATTTATAACTCAAGAACGGCTGGACCGATTTTTATTGATCCTTAATTTGTTGAATTTGTCTCCGCCCCTAATAGCAGAACCACAATTAAAATAAGGGAAAATTCACGAAAATAAAAATTAAGAACTTTGATTCTGTGGCGGTGCGAAGTTCGCCGGGTCCAAAAGGATACAGGCAAATGCCTACAGACATGCAATTTACATCCATACTAATTTATTATAAATGCGAAAGTGTCTGTCTGTCTGTTACCTCTTCACGCTTAAACCGCTGAACCGATTTAGATGTTTGGTATAGATATTTGAGTCCCGGGAAAGGACATAGGATAGTGTTTTTTCTCGATATTCCCACGAGCTCCCGACACTGTTACCGTAACCGACACCTCTGTTTTAAGTTTTGGCCATTATAAAGACATCAACGCGCGTTACATTTTCTTTGGGAAGAATGACCTTCAAAGATATTTATAAAATTACTATGCTTTTCCAAGTGGTCACTTCTGTCGGAACTCCTGGAGTGCCACTGTTTTTGGCAGTGCGACCATGTTTGCGCCGCCATATTGGTGTCCTAGTGAGATAGGGCCCATATTCACTCACCGCCCTCCCTCCTCCTGTGTTGTTTCCGTCTCCCATGCCAGTCCTCCTGCTCCTCCTCGGAGGTATACTCGTTATCATTGTGGTCGTCAGAGTGCTTCCTCGCCCTGTGGTGATGCCGAGCTTTTACGATGTCATCGTCAGCTGTAGTGAAAGATTATTTTCAGTATAGTTAAATTAAAATCAAATCCTTATCAATATGAGTATCTAATCCGTAGGGCTAGAACATCATCATCTGCCTAGCCTTTTCCCAACTATGTTGGGGTCGGCTTCCAGTCTAACCGGATGCTGCTGAATACCAGTGTTTTACATGGAGCGACTGCCTATCTGACCTCCACAACCCAGTTACTGGGTAATACGATACCCCTTGGTAAGACTGGTTGTCAGACTTTCGGGCTTACTACCCGTAACGACTGTTAAAGATCCACGAATGACAGCCGGGACCAACGGTTTAACGTGCTTTCCGAGGCACGGAGGAGTCTCGGTATGTAAAGATGGTCCGTAGTGCTAGAACACCGTTGCCTATATATAGGCAGTGCCGGATTAAGACTACTTGATGCCCTAAGCCATCCACTAGTCGCCTCGTTTTTTTCCAAAACATCGACGAGCGATTTGTAAAGATTGGCGCACATCTCTAGCTAGAGTGACTTTTGGGTCTTGTAATATCTTGCTGATAAACAGCCTTGCCATTCATGTGCTAGCAAATACTGTTTCGGTGCTGTTTCTGCCTTATGGTGCCCCCCGAGACGTGATGCCCTAAGCAATTGCTTAATTTGCTTATGGGCTAATCCGGCACTGGCTTTTAAGCAGTAGTTAATCACAAAAAACCTCAAACTTCCTTACAAGTGTTTGACATTGATTGTCGCTGAGGTGAGATTGGGACTAGATTTTGAACGTTTTCTAGGAACGAGAATTGGCCATGTTTGAACGTAAACGAGGCCAAAGAAGTATGTAGGCATGGAGGCTGATGAAACCATTGCGCATGTGCTCTTTGAGTGCACAGGCGTCACCCAGATAAGGTCAGAAACCCTCGGGACACCCAGATCGTACACAGATGTTCTCAACAGACGAGGAGAGTTGATCAGCTTCTGGAGGGAGGTAGGGTGGTTGGAATAACCACCGACGGCCGCCATGGCCCACGCACAATGGTCCACTGAAGGACTAAGTGCGGAAACCAAACCCATAACATAGAACATAGATAGTATGTAAGAATCGTAGCAGGTGGCTTTCTGTAGTTTCTGCCTACACCCACATGGGGAAGAGGGTGTCAGTTTATGTACCGTGCATTCGCGATTTTGTCAAAAATGTAAAAAAATGTGAATTAATGGAAAAATAACCTTAATTCCTACACAATAAAGTTCAGATTATGCTACAACTTCAAACATTTTTATAACTTTGTCAATCTGAAATCAACTTAATTTTCATTGAAATAAAGTTGATATTTGTTTAACTTGAAATAGGGTTTACTTTATGTATGTATAACATTACGCATATTTTCTCCGAAGGGGTTAGGCAGGGATGTACGGAGCCTTGAGTCTCGATTTGTAACCGATTGATGACAATAAGGGTCCCCTCAAAACTAACGAAATGTGGGTTTACTGTGGTGCTATTCTGTAAAAATCTCATCGTGAAAACTTAGGTGAAGTGAATAGAATAGAATAGAAATACTCTTTATTATGTACACCAAATAAATTACAGACATAAAAATAGAAACTGTACATAGGGTGACACAATGGGCGGTCTTATCGCTAAAAGCGATCTTTTAAAGACAATCTTTGGATGGATTAAAAAGGGGAAGGACAGACAAATACTGTAGGTAGTCTGTGGTGTACCTATTACATAATACAATAAAACATACATAACGTATATTATACTAATCTAAATAAATATATACATACATATAATAATAAACATGAAACAGGAGCAAAGAAATTATGATGATGACGTATAAGGAGAGAGGAAGTGAGCGTGGAGTGAGCTGTCAATAGTGTCAATTGATAGCAAAAACAAACTCACTTCACCTAAGTTTTCACGGTGAGATTTTTACAGAATCGACCGGCTGTAGTTACACTTCGGCCTACGAAATAACAGTCTACGCGGTCGTAGCATAGCGTGAGCTACGCCGTAGGCCCGTAGCACTGCACGTAGCGCACTATCTTTTGTTTGGGAAAGTGCATCGTGTGTGTTTATTTGCGTTTAGCGCTAAATGTGTTTAAAACATTGTTCGGTTTCTGTCAATTGTTTCAAGATGACAGAGAATGTATAAAATTAGCATTGAAGCTGCGATTTCTTAGAAAATCAAAGCATTCGTGATTTGTGGCGCAAACGGGCGTAGGTAAGTCTAATTGAAAATCATATTGCTAACTTCTCCGTGGAAATAATTTGTACAAAAAAAGAAGGAATATATATACGACAGGATTTAAATAGATGTCGTACTCGTACAGTGTTGGTCATGTCGGTAGACAGACTGACAGCTGGACATCGACGCATGGATTCAGTAAGTAGGTATATGATTCTGAACTCCCTCGGATTGAAAGTTACCGTGAATTTTTTTTTTGGTTAGCTTGTTCTGTCCCACTGCTGGGCAAAGTCCTCCCTCATTTCCTTATACTGTGCCTTCTCCGTCCAGTCGGTTAAGAACGAGTCTAAATCGTCACGCCTATTGTGAATTATTAAATAAAAAACCGCTGCTTCCTACAGAAGTACGCGGTAAAAATGTATGGAAGAGCAAAATTTTGTTTTTGTTTTTTTAAGTGAAAACTTCTTTAGGCGCGTCGGGCATTTTTTGAGATAGGAAAAAGCCATTGAACTCGCGACACTGTTACCGTAAGCGACACCGCGCGTGTTTTGTATAAAGGACGATTTAAAAAAAAACCCGCTTCGGATGTACTCGGTTTTAATGTATATCCGATATAATAATAATAATAATATTCCACAACTATCACACAACGCCGTCTAGTCTCAAGCTAAGCAGAGCTTGTGTTATGAGTACTAGACAACTGATAAACATACTTATATATTTCTAAATACATACATATATAGATAAATTACACCCAGACACAGAACAAATGATCATGCTCATCACACAAACATTTGTCCTGGGTGGGAATCGAACCCACGACCTCCGGCATAGCAGTCATAGTCACTGACCACTAGACCAACAGGCCAGCCAGTGAGTGATGGCAAAGTTTTCCGTTAGTGTTCTGTTTTCACTTATGTCGGCACTCCCGGAGTGCCACTGTTTTTTTTTATATGCTGGGGCGTTCAGAAACGTGGGTTGTGAATTTTTATGTCTCTGCCATTGTATACAAATCCTACAAGACATACAATACGACCTAACTAGGCGGACCTGAACATAAGCACTAAGAACTTTCGCGCATGTTCTCTCACTCGCACTCGCCTCATGTCACCATTTGGTTCATAAAAAATCTTATTGCGCAGCCTTCTGCGCAAAGTTCTGGCCCGCCAAGTTCCGTCCGTCTGTCGTATTGTATACATCGTGGATTGTAATACCTACTTCGTAGATAGAGCAATAGGTAGCATGGGGTCTTACCTGATTGTTCGGCCACTGTTAGCGTCACTTGTACCTAAAACAGAAATTATAATATTCGAACATTGATTTAAGTTTTTTTTAACTTTATCATAATATTACATTATCTGTAAGACTGTAAGATACAGTATTTTTTTTCATTAAATTCGTAAATATTATTTTAGTATCAGACTTAGGGCTGATTTTTCAATCGACAGATAATGGCGCCGATTCTGTTGTTCACAAACTAAACTAAATTTAAGTTCAGGCATCTTTTTCTTTCTATTTCATTAAGAAAAGGACAGAAGATAAATATTAGTTTAGTACTGTCTAATTATGATACTCCATAGATAATTTAGACGAGATTAAAAAATTTCTTACTAAAAATACGTAAATTTACGTCAGGCGCTGACTAATTTGACAGGACTAAACTAATATTTATCTTCTGTCCTTTTCTTAATGAAATAGAAAAAAAAAGATGCATGAACTTAAATTTAGTTTAGTTTGTGAACAACAGAATCGACACCAATATTTATTCGCAGAATAAAATTGACGTCTGACAGTTTTTTTATGGAAGAACTGCGTTATTGCGTTACACACTAGATACCAATCAGAATCTCAATAATTTTGATGGATATTGCTAATCCGTCGCTTCATATCTTCGAAAAATTTGTCTGCTCAGCAACATGAATAACGCAATGAATGTTGTTGAAAGTTCTGTCAATGTGAAACCAGATTGATAATGTGTTACGCAATTGCCCCGCAGGTGTCGTCATCTGCCTAACTTTTTCCCAACTCTGTTGGGGTCGGCTTCCACTCTAACCAGATGCAGCTGAATCTGCGACTGCCTATCTGACCTCCACAACCCAGTTACTGGGTAATAAGATACCGCTTAGTAAAACTGGTGATCAGACTTTCGGGCTTCTGACGACCCGTACGACTGTCAAAGATCAGCGATTGACAGCCGGGACCAAGACCCACGGAAGGTCTTGATGCGCCGTTTTGCGTGGATGTGACGCATGTTTCCCCCAACCCTTTCTTATTTTTTTTTGTTTATTTTCTTTATTGCGTCATGTTTGCCGCAAATAAACGTGTTTTCTTTTTGATATGTAAAGATGGTCACCCATCCCCGGATCCGCTGATCACGTGAAGAGTCGACCAACGGCTGGTTTAAGTGCAGTGCACTATAAGAGCCCACATCGAATGGTAATACTTCGTTCAGCACTCGTAACACAATCGCAATCCACAAAAATCACTGTATAGACACACTTGTAGGTATAGGTAGGTAGGTACTATTATACACACACGTAAAACAGACAAAAGAACATCATATCTAAGTACTTACAAGTAACAGAGCTAATAACAATCCAAATAACAAGCGCATTTCGTTAAATTATAATTTCAACACTCTTCAAGTGGACAGACAAAAACGATCTGCTAACCACTGTGCATTTACATTAATTTGACAAGATTTATATAAATTTATATACAAATACAGAACAGCTGTGGAAACGCCATATTGTAATTACCTAGTTAAATACTAATTTTCATTCGGTTTTTGGATTGTGACGTAGTTGTGAATATTTCAAGAGCTTTGGGTAAGTACCTACTGTAGCGATTATACATGCAACCTCTACAGAGAATGTAATGGCAATACGACCTCCGCGAGTCCGTTAAAATTGGCAATAAATACGAAACAAACATTTAAACTTAATTTAAGATTAGAGGACGGTAGACGTCAGATTTAGCTGACAACTACCCTCTTTATCAGGGGTGGCCAACTTATTTCACCCAAGATCTACTGTTCACTGACGACACCCTGTGCGATCTACCAAATACATACTTCTTGAAATCTTAAATGAAACAGCATAGTTAGTACACAATTATGTAGTATTTTTTTTTATTTTATTATAAAGGCGAAAGTTTGTGAGCGTGTTTGTATGTTACTTCTTCACGCACAAACGGCTGAACGGATTTGGATGAAATTGGGCACACAGATAGTTTATAACCAAGATTAACACATAGGATACTTTTTATCCCGATATTCCCAAGGGATCGAGACTTATGCGGGTGAAACCGCGGGGCACTGCTAGTTAAGTATAAAACTTACGTACGTTTACGCGACCAATAATTACTACAAATACAATTAAATGTTAATATTGTATCAACCATATTTGCATTAAAAGACTACGTCATGATCACTTTGTTGTTATATCAAAGTTGGGCGTCTTTTGTTACCCACGCTGGTAGTCTCGGAACAAAAAATCCTGGCATTAATAATAGACGTATTTATCTCTATGGGTGCATATGGTCAAAATGACAACCGCCCCTCTTCCCTTCGCCCTTTCTCGCCTGTGCAAACGTCGCCATATTTGTTTGCTGTAAGTTTATCGTAGTCTGTGGTTCCAGTCGCCCTCAGCTGCAGGAAACTCGTTGCGGAAGCGTACCTACCTTTACTTTCTGCATAATTAGACGAACTGCACTTTTGGCAATATTATAAACTTTGACGAAACGCAACTTTGACTAAAAATGCTCTTGACGAAGTACAATTTTGACGAAAACTACTTTTGACCAAACACCCTTGACCGACTGCCCCGAACTCGTCATCTCGTCGGGGTTACAATGACATATGCTTTGTGGCACGGGGGTCGCGGGCGCTCAGAGTGGGGACTCTGTCCGCAGTGCCCGCCGGCGCCCACTGAATGACCTCAGGGATGAGGGAGAGTGGTCCTCGTACGGGTTGGTGGATGTCACATGTCTTCTTTGGACGTGACGTTAAAGGTGTGATAAAAGAAACAACGAAACATACATTTTAAAATAATTTATTTTCTTTATTACACTTTGGTACATGTCTATAGGTACACATTATGTATCTAAAATTATTATATCTTTGATTAAATATCAACCTTTTAACGTTTTTTTTATCGTAACTGTCAATTTATGTTTAAAAACATAGGTACCCTCCTTTTGGGCTCCCCCGCAGTTCGGTCAAAAGTACTTCTTTCGAAAGGTGGAAAGGTGTCGTGGGCCGGTTGGAATGTAAGTACCTAGTTTCCTTTCGATCTTGCACACTTGACAAATGAGAGCTAGACCGAAATACCGTAACATTTTGATTATCACGACAATTTTCTTACGAATCAAAGTCAAAATCAAAACGTTACACTTTCACGATCAAGCTCGCAAAAGCGATTGGAACTTCGTCCCAACCTGCAAGGTAATTGCGTAAACTTCGTCCCAACCTGCAAGGTAATTGCGTAAACTTCGTCCCAACCTGCAAGGTAATTGCGTAAACTTCGTCCCAACCTGCAAGGTAATTGCGTAAACTTCGTCCCAACCTGCAAGGTAATTGCGTAACACACTATCAGTAGCAATGGGTTACATTTTGACAGTTCAACAACATTCATTGCGTTATTTACGTTGTTGAGCAGACACAGTTTTCGAACGTAAGGAGCAATGGATTAGAAATATGCTTTAAAATAAATTCAAATTGACAGTAATAGTGTGTTACGTAATTATGGTGCGGGTGTCCCGTGACATCTCTCCGTAGTTTTTTTTCACGTCATTTTTACTGATATTTTTATAATTGATTTTAACATAAATTGACAATTACAATAACACCAATTCTCTGCTAATTACATAGACAGTCATCATTAGGAAATAACAGCGGTAAAATGGTCCAACTCACATCTCAACAAAGAAGAATATAAAGTCACCGCTCCAGAACAGCCCACGGCTAAGCTTCGCGCTTGTACTTAGCTTCGCATTGTATGTAGTCGGGATCGTCCACTGCGTTCAACGGAAAAACCAACAATACACTTTGGCATCCTACTAATATTATAAACGCAAAAGTTTGGATGGATGAATGTTTGTTACTCTTTCACGCAAAAACTACTTGACGGATTTGGATGAAACTTTACAGTAATACAGCTTATACATCTTTTGCAATAAACAATTTTTCTTTCTGTCTTCTTTCTACATCAGAATAACACATAGGATACTTTTTATCCCGATATTCCAACTGGATCGACACTTTGTAATATTAGTGTTCATCATTTACGAGAAGCGAGTTGAGCTAGCAACTAAAAATGAGTTGTCCACTGCTACGCACGATGTAAACGAGGAGCTTTGCCACGTTCTTATGCAGTTCATTTGTTTGTCAGTCACGCATCCGTGCGTAGCGTGTCCGTGGGACGCAGAGGACGATCCCACAATTTAATACAAAGCAAAGTTAAGTACAAGTTCGTAGCTCAGCCGTGGGCTGCTGTGGAGCGACGCCTTAAGGAAAGCATCCACAGTTTCGCATCGGACGCATCGCACGTAACGGATTTTAGTTTGCCTTGTATAAAAACTCATACAACACCGTCCACTGATCCGCACCGTACGGACCGCTCATCGGCAATGCCTACATGCGATGCGTACCGATGACGTCATACGGAATGCCGATCAGTGGACGCGCCCCATCGCTTTCTTCCATTCTCACAAACATTTTCCGCACGTACGATCACTACAAAAATCCGAATGAAGGTGGCATCGGCAATCCGATCGCTGCCGATACAGTGGACGCAGTCTAATTAATCCGTTTGATGCGAAGCTTCCGATACGTGCGATGCGGGCCTGTGGACGCTTACCTTAAACCGGTTCAATGCCGTTATTAGAGTAACAATTAAAAAACCATTGTGTCTCGCGTGGATCCACGTTCATACGAAGGATTAAATAGTTAGTAAAATGTGGGTTGGACCATTCTAGCGCTTTTTCAACAAGCCCTTGGATAAACAACTACCCATATTTAATCAACGATTCCAAGATATGATTCAATAATTAACTCGAATTACATAAAAACTATGCTTGACTAAAAATAGTCTAAAAATAAGAGAAAAAAAAATGCATTTGAGACTAAGAATTTTTTAAACAAATTCAGCTAAGCGTAATGAGTGCACATTTTTCGTGCATTTAGACAAATTGAGTTTTATTTTGTGCAATGTGGCGGAGTTACATAAGTACCCGTTTTACTCTAAACAAGACACATTTTTTGTTTATTTAAAATTAATTTGTGTTTTTTACAAATGTACTAGCAGTTTTAAAATAAAATACACTGATCAAGAAATGTCTTGCAATATTGTGAAATATTATGAAGTCTTGTCTTTTGATCAATTCATAATATTTCATATTTAACAACTTGAAACTAAGCTTGTTAATTAAAGGAGAAGCACCAGGATAACCCGCGATATTATAATTTTTTTTTTTTGGTCATTAATATTTCATGAAATAGTCATTCATTAGGGTTATATGAACTTAGGTATTGATAATTTTAATGATTATTAATAATGTAAATAATTTTTTTTACAGTCGTAAATCATATTTTGTTCAACATACAACCTAACCCTGGCGCTTCCCCCTTAAACATTTCATTGTTTTTTTTTAATTGATTGTGTTTTTTTTAATTGGTTGTGTTTTTTTGTTTTCTTTGTGTGTGTGTGTGTTGTTTTTGTGTTGTGTTCGTGTTTGTTGTCCCTAAATATCTTAAATATCTAAATATTTTTTTTTGTTTCTTGTCTTATTTGAGACCATAGATAGATGTCATATTTTAGACTTGATTTTCTTAATACCTATTATTTATTTATTTAGAACTCGTGCAATACACCTCTTGATCAGTGCAATTTGTAACAAATTTTACAGAATAATACAGTCTATCATATTTAACACAAGATTTTGTGCAACTTAACAATTGTTTGTGCAATCTGGCAAAATTACATTAACAGATACTTTCAGACTTGTGCAAATTGTGCACTCGGGCTTAACAACGAAAACTACAGCTAATAAGAGAAAAAATATAATAATAAAAAAAAAAATCTAATAAAAAGTATAATAACTTTGGTATTTTTTTGTCGTAATCATTAAAAATAGAGAGAAGTCTGAATTATCAATAAAAATTACTTAGTACTGTGGCTTGGTAGCATATCAACGATCATTAATATTTTTGTCTCACGAAGCAGCGCGCACTTTTTGTGATAACCAAGTGTACAAACGCTGTGAATGTGTGCGTGAAGTCGAGTAGCGTCAGCAAATAACACTCATACGCACATACTTCTGCAGTTCCGACTATGTCCTTGTCTCGGACGGTACCGAGAGCTGCGCTTACACACATTCGCAGCGTGTTTGCAAAGCGCACGCCGCTTCATGAGACAAACATATTTAGGAGGAAACCGACATGTCTTAGAACCGGAAATTCGAAGACATGTGACATCCACCAACCCGTATGTGTCCGCGTGGTGGATTACGGCCCACTCATTCTCACAAAGCCTGAGCCCCGGCAGTTGACACTGGAAGCTGATCATGCATTATCATGACCTTGAACTTGATCGTTTTACACATACCGACTTCATAAGATTTTTTTTCACTTAATCCTTATTTAAAATATGCAGCAACGGGCATGCGTCAAGAGGCTTGTGGTTTTACGCGGAAATTAAATATAACTGGCAAAATATGGGTAAATAATTACATAACGAAGATGCTTCACTGAGATACCTCGCGATCGCGGTATAGCTCGCTACCTCGATGTCACCTCCTCCATTTAAAACAAATGCATGCTACAGGCAGTTGCCTGAGGTAGCTGCGCGGTGCGGGAGGAGGGATAGTTGTCACAAGTTGACGAATCACTGAACTCTCGCATCACGTCACCACACCCCTCCCGCACCGCGCTGCTACCTCAGGCAACGTCTCAGTTAAGCGGTCGGCCTATAATAGACACAGACGCACATACCCAAGGGTACCTCACTGCGATACATCGGGGGCTACGTGGGAGTTTGCCTCAATGCCTGGCATGATCGAATCACGAGCCAGATCGTTGCTTGCCATCAATCGCGACGTAAAAACAAAATTGTTTGTTTTCACGTAGATATCAAGGTAAACCCATAAGGTGCCACAAGTCGATATTTTTTCCGCACAAATTTCGGGAGAGTATTACTTCACTGTTTGACATTTTGCATCCAAAGTTAAACATGATATCTTATTATTAATTATGTCTGTACGGAAACAGATCAGTAAATTAAAAGGCATTAAAAAGTTATGAGCCAACAAAGATTCGTTTTTCTTGCTATTTTAACGTAACTTTTGGTGTAAATAAGTAATAAAAGAACTGTAAAATCTTTAAAACCAAGTCCGTACCGATAAAGCTCAGTTATCGAGGAGTTCAATAAACTTTATTTGTAATTGATTAATGCAGTGGTTTTTTCATAAAACTCGATGTCCCAAAGCACTTTTCGAATTTTATTACGCGCCTATGTGTTCGGAAAGGTGTTTTTCTGTGCGTGAGAACTAGACGTTGTACGTGTAGACTAGCGTCTAACTGCTCATCACTGATACTAGCTCTGTCGGACACGAAGCCAGGTCAGACAGCGTGCTTTTTGGCCATGACCATCAGTGAGTTCGAGCTCGCAACCGCCCGCGATGTATCGCAGTGAGACATCGGCATGTAATTACCCTAACCCGGAATACAGGTGTCGTAATATTATTCTATTTCTATTTTAAATGTGTAATATCACTTTCACACCACAGTACTCGATTATTTTTGTCTTATGTCTTCCTAATTAAATGTAATTTGCTAACATCAATGGTATTATTACACTGAGGGCGAAACATTTGAATTTAAATCAAAGAGAAGACGATTTTCAAATCTCTAAACGGCTGGTTGACACTTCCCGTTACCCAAGGGCTGGCTTTTACCTTGGCCAGAGGCTAAGCGTTGCCATACAACGTGGTAATGCCGCCAGTCTCTTGGGTACATTACCAGTCCACAGAGATGCGGAGGAATATTTCGACACAATATTTTAGTTTTAGTTAGAGAAGACTAACAATGGAAGACTAAAAACTAAGATTTGCGATGCAAGTTCCAGCAAATGACTTGCATCACATAAACACTGTGTGTCGGCTTCAAGGTTACGGAGAGATGAAAACTGAACATACGAACGTCAGACCGGTCGGACTGGATGAATTTTGGTTCAGATCAAGTTCTAAAGTTACAACTGGCGATGTCAGCGTCAGATGATATACCTAATAGATGTACCACTTGAGTGTTCGCCTGATTTCACGTATTGTCAGCGATCTCGGCCTAGCATTATAAGTATACTTTATCTATGGTATACCGTGTGTGTGTGTCATCTGACATTATGATGAGGCCTGTTAGGCATTATAAACATTGTTTTCTGGTTTTTTTTTTTTTTGCTGTAATGCGTATAAACGCATTTATCTTTCTTTCGAATTAGCCTTAATACAATCGCTATAGTTTTCATACTATTTTTGTACGGCAACTTTTGTAATTTCTCATTCCATTACATTTGGTCCTTTTTCATAAATCGGTGGGTAGTAATTTTTTGGATTGTAGTAAAATCTTTGGTCAAGAGTTTTTTAATAAAAAATAATTAGCTGAAAACATGTATGAATAAAAATGATTATTCGCAAAAATTAAAATACTTTTTCTCCGTTTTATTTTGTACTAAATTAAGATTGACAGTAGTTTTCAAATGTTTTCGCCCTCAGTGTGATTCTACTTAACCTAGTATTAAATAACATACGACGATATGACTATGATCTGATTTAAGAATTTTCTTCATAAACGGAGTCAAAAATATCATAATGAAATAAGCAATCGAACGGACCGTTGAAAATGTGATGAACAATTTTTTTTTAATCTCTTGAGCGACTGCTGTCTTGAACAATCTTTATTCTACAACCCCCCATGTAGGTATTAGATTATTTTAAACAGTAATGTCCGTCCCGATCTTAGACAAAGAAAATAAAGTATAGACGGCGGGTAGCTCCATTTCATTTCTACAAGAAAGGGATAAAGTATTGAGTTATTATAAGTAACAGAAAAGGATAAAGCTATAGTATTTCCGTCTCTAAGTGCGTGCCCGTTTTTTCAAGGTAGCTACTTATGTAGCTCGTGTTAGTTATGTTAGTTCTTTGTCTCATGTGTGGCCACGCTACCCGATGCTCTATAGCTTTCTTACTCTAAGGTCCCGATACACAACGCCAGAAGGTTATTTTGGCGCGTGGTCAGAATCGGAACTAAAGCCGCCATCTTGTTTCATCAATACACAATGACAGTGACAATTTTACAAATGAATGTTTACAAATAGCGCCTCCTTGTCAATGTCACTCGGGCGTCAAAAGACCCTTGTAACACTGTACAACGTCTAAATAAATTAGCTGGCGAAACTTCGCAGAGGTGATGGGTTTCGATATCTAAGCTAAGCTAAGTACCTGATACTTGTTGACAGGCCTACGCTATCCTCCCATACCTACTGTAATTTGAAAATATTGTAAAAGCCAATTATTTTTAAAAAGAGTAACCGTGGAGTTCTTGCCGGTTCTTCTCCATAGGAAACGACCAATTGGAACCGTGCACCTAGCTTCTGACGTTTCATAAGTGCCCATGTAGGCTTATGTGAAATAAAATATTTTGTTTTTTTTTTGATGCATGATAAAACAAAAATATCACACGAATATTAAAAAGGCGAAAATTTGTGAGTGTGTTTGTTACTTCTTCACGCAAAATCTACTGAACGGATTTGAATGAAATTTGGCACACCGATAGTTTATAACCAGGATTAACATATAGGATATTTTTATCCCGATATTCCCACGGGATCGAAACCGCGGGGCGCTGCTAGTGATTTCATAAAATCATAATTTCAAGTTCAAACTACACGACCTGTAGTCAACGAGGTTGTTGCCCTCGAACTCTTGTCTGTGATTGAATGAAGCAATTATTTAATTACAATAAATCTATTGTTTAGACAAAAAAAAAATGACAGTGTTTTAGTATGTTGCTTGTAGAATAATTTGACAAAAAGAATGATTGTATATATATTAGTATGGTTTTTATTGTAAAAAGAAAGTTTTTAGAGTTATCTTCATGATTTTTTTCTATCGTATCAAATTTGTCGTATTATGTTTTCAACACACTATCTACCGGGCATATATCCCGAAGAATATCACATATTTTTCTGATTTTGTTTACTGTAGTCGATCATATACTTTTATTGTTTCTAAAACTTGCGTGTTTTGCTTTTGTACAATTATCGTGTCGCAGTCGTATCGTCGTCTTGTCGAAGCTAAAATCTTAATATACCACAAATATATAACAATACCTTTGAAGGAAGCGACTGTTACTTACTCTATAAAGATGAAGATTTTATACAAGAGAAGATAATACAGTGGCTGAACCCCTATTACATGGGACTTAAACATAACTGGAGGCCTTAAAAGGCCACTTTGGCAGAATCATAATGGACAGTTAACTGTTAAGTTAATCCTATCAAATCCCATTGGTGAAGGATTTTTCAGTAACTTTTTTTTTGTCTGTGCTAAAATACCAATCAATCCAATCCAAATCCAATCCCAATCTCTTTGATTATACCTACGTAAAAGAAAAACACGGACTGTCTTCGCCATATTATGATTCATAATGTTATCTTTTTATGAATCTGCCAAAGTGGCCTTTTTAGGCCCCCTGATCAATGTTCATGCCTTCTCTGTATGAGGAGAGGTCTTTGCTTTACAGTAGGACAAAATAGGCTGGCATTTTTTTGAAGTGAAACTTATGCGCGTTGGGTTTTCGGAGATGGGAAAAAACCATTGAACTCGCCACTGTTACCGTAAGCGAAACCGCGTGTGTATTGTTTATAAGACGATTAAAAAAATACCCGCTTCGGATGTGTTCGGCTGTCCTCGGGATGTACTCGGTTTTAATGTATATCCGATATGTCAGTGAGTGATGGCAAAGTATTCTGTTTGTGTTATGTTTTCACTTCTGTCGGCGCTCCTGGAGTGCCATTGTTTTTTTTTTTCTTTTTTTTTTAATTCTAACAGGGCTGGCGAAATGCCTACTATAAAATACACTACTGCCTACGCCCTCGAATAATACAGGCGTAATGTTTATGCTAATTTTTCTTTAGCGAATTTGCTTGCGTTGGATTATTTAAATTTATTTTAAAGTCAGACGCCATTTATTTTTGCTTGTAACTGACAACTGTAGAATGCGCCAAAAACTCATCTGAAGGTAAGCGATAGTGGTCGACAACGCTTGCCTAGAAATAACCATCACTCGAGACTTGAAGACTCCCAGGTTATATCAGGGAAGACAGAGCCAGGCATAGAGTCTGGTCAGCGGAATTGTCCGAAAGGGTTACCGCTGGCCCGGAACATAAAGGGCTAAGGAAGGAACATGGGTGGGTTTTAGTCAGTAAGAGTCTGACACTCCCTTCCGCTTCACCCAGAGCGGGAGGGGTCAATTGATGATTTCCCATCCGAAACAAAAAGACATAGAGTTCCACTCCATCATCTGCCTAACCTTTTCCCAACTATGTTGGGGTCGGCTACCAGTCTAACTGGATGCAGCCCTACCAGAATTTCACACGGAGCTACCGTTATCTGGGGGCCTAAAAAGGTCACTTTGGCAGAATCATAAAAGGAAAACATAATGGACAGTTAACTGTTAAGTTAATCGTATCAAATCCCATTGGTGAAGCATATTTCGTTATTTTTTTTTTTGTCTGTGTTACAATACCAATCATTCCGATGCAAATTCAATCCCAATCTGTTTGATTTTACCTACGTAGTGCAGCGAAAAAAAGAAAAACACGGACTGTTTTCGCCATATTACGATTCATAATGTTATCCTTTGATGATTCTCCAAAGTGGCCTTTTTTAGGCCCCTGAACTCCACAACCTACTTACTGGACAACACGATACCCCTTAGTAAGACTGGTTGTCTTAGTAAGACTTTCGGGCTTCTGACGACCCGTAACGACTGTCAAAGATCTACGAAAAATTGTCTTCTCTTGTATTAGATCTATTCACATTAAATTCCATTATCACCTAAAATCTAAACACGACTATGATTTATAAGACATATTTACAACAGTATTTTTATTCTATATTTAAAAACCTCGAGTTTTTTCTTTTTAAAACAAAAAAAACGGGCAGTAGCTCTTTTTAAACAGTCTTTTTTTTTGTCAATTTGTATTTTTTTTTAAGAATAACTTTGGCTGCGCAAGTCTCTATGCAATGATTAAAGGAAAAATTGTTTGTTTTTTTTTTTTTTTGTTAAGATTTTTTGAGATCCATCTGATTGATCGAATATAGGTCAAATTAGATTGAGAGATAAAAAAGCAACCCTGGGCCGGCGCGCGGCGTGGTGAATTAAGACCCATCCCCTCTCACAGAGGCGCGCGTCGCGTACTCAACGCTCCCTCTAAAAACATTGGAATTAAATACTTCTCTTTTGAGGGAGCGATGTGAACGCGACCCACGCGCGAAAAAAATCGCGCTCGTGTGTACGCGCCCTTAGGCATGTCCTTGAACCAAAAACTCGAAGACATGTGACATGTGGTTGAATACGGCCAACTCTCACAGAGAGGAGGCCTGTGTCTAAGACAATCAGTTGCAATCCCCATATTTTTCAAAAAACAATTGTATTAATCTATTTAACATAATATTAATTATTGCAGTTTAAGAGCATATGCAATGACAATAGGCTATTTGACAATGTAAAAAATAAGGTCATAATTATTGACACTCGTATAGATTATCGCTTTTAAAATCGATTTGCACTAATTTTACTACAAAACAATGTATTATTTATTTAAAAAATCCCGAAAAAACTTCATCTTTTTAAATCTGGCGCCACGTAATCGAAAACGGCCTGGATTGGCTGAACTTATGATGACGTCATGATATAGTCAATTTCTGTCTATCGTTGACAGAACAGATGACTTTTGTCTAGTATCTCGACCGTTTCAACGTTTGTTTACGTGTATTGTGACGTCACGACGCCATATTGTTAAAGATAGCGTTTTGGCGGCTTATTTAAACAGTACATTTTTATTTACTATTTTCTAAAAGAAATACATTATGCAATTTGAAGTAATAGGTTTTTGTGGGCTCGTTAGACACCATTAAATAATCTGAGATGTTTATCAGAAACCAGTCAAATAGCCTATTACCTGTCCTTTTAATATCATTATTATTTTATGCTAACGAAAAGACTATACCCTCCTTTTATATATGAGAAGTGCTCCCGGTCTCTGGAAGGCTTAAGGGGCCGGCGCGGAGCATGCGTAGTTCATACAAACGTAATTCCGAAATAATTTGTAAATCAAACATATTCTTAATGTAGTGTGTATTTATTCCGATTGGATTACAGAATATCTGGGTTCCCAAATAGGTATATATTTTGAATGGACACTGATTTAAAGAAGAGTTATGAGAAAAATTCTATAGAAATTTGAAATTCCTCATATCTCGTCTCTAAATCAGAGTTCTTTCAAAATATATATTTGGGAACTTAGACTAGATATTCTGTAATCCAATCGGAATAAATACACACTACCTTATGAATATGTTTGAATTACAAATTAACATAACAAATGACGTAATCACGTGGTGTGGGACGTTCAGTGGTTAAGAATCTATCCATAAACATTAGCGCCATGCCTTTGTGACCTCTGCGCTGCCACCGAGAACGCCGTGGAGGTGACGAAGTTATGGGCCTACAAATTTTAAGTAAGTCGTGCCAGCGACACGAAGAAAGCGAAAAGCTATTCGCAGGTAGTGGTCGGACCGTGTTCCAAAAAAATATAGGAGTGTATTTTTTATATGGACTCGTACACATACGGCCACATAAAATCACAGCAGTTACCATAAGTTTGACAATCGGGCTCAATAAATGTCATAGCACACATATCATACCGGAAAGGGATCAGCACCGTATCAACTCGAGCCGTTCGCGTATTTCCCTTTCCGTGTCCAACTGGCGACACCGGTCTCGCGAAATCCACACGCTTTTGTATTAGTACGGAATTCTATTAGCCCGTGTTAAATTCGCGGCAATTGAGCACGCATTTGTGATAACGTAAAAAATAAAGTAACCTAACAAAAGTACAAAACCGAACCTCGGGGTGCCCTTCGCTTGCTCTTGCATTCTATGTCGACGGAGCCCCCGCTTCGCGCGGGGGCCCCTATTTCTGTGTAAAGGGTTTAAAGTAACCTAACCAAACCTAACCTTCGGGTACCTACCCTTCGCTGGTTCTTGCATCCTACGTCGCCTATAGACCGACTGCAACCATGCAATGTAATTAAAAAAGTAATTATGTAAGTAAAACCATGTAATTCCCAAAAAAAAATCCTTTTGAACTCTTTCATTATGCACTATGTAAACAAGAAACATTTAAACCTCAAACGCACAGTAACAAACAAATAACAGCGCGCGAATGCAACTTCGGGCGTCCCGCCCCCGCGGCCGCGCGGCAGCTCCCGCCTGCTTCGGCCCGCACGATTTATTCCGAACATTTACGAACGCGCTAAATGAGCACGGATTTGTTTCGAAGAGACCAGTTAAAAACCGTGTTCAATTAAATTGCACACTATTTTGTAAATCCTCTTTTAACGTTGCTTGATCGCAAAAACGTGCGCAGTTGACGCGAGTTGAGCACGGGTTGGTTGAATTGTGTAGTAATACAAAAACGTGTGGATTTCGCGAGACCGGTGTCGCCAGTTGTACACGGAAAGGGAAATACGCGAGCCGTTCAGTATTCTTTGTATGAAACTCCCTACTGCAACACTCACTAATTGGAATCGTAACGCAATCGCCTCGCCTCGGGACAAGCTCACGATCCGCGGTGCGGTGCGTTACGGCTCGTCGTCCCCGAGCTTACGTCTCTTCGTCCACCCTTGCCCCTCTCACCCCTCCGGCCTGCCTGCTGCACCATCAACCAGCGGTCGGCGAGCCGTAAGCGCGGCGTCGCCTAGCCGTAGCCGAGTCGACGTATCGGAGCTTCTGATCCGCTTTGGTTACGTGCTTACGTTAGGTTGACGGCTGTTTGACGGTGAAGCGAAAGGCGATACGGTGCCGATCCCTTTCCGATTTGATACGTGTGATATGAGCTTTAGTCGTGATATGGCCTTCCAGAAATCGGGAGTTTAGGTTATCAGTGTGTCCGCCCGGTTGATGGCAATAGGCTCGCCCTATTTTGCAATTGGGACTTATTACACAATGAGGGTTTTCGTGAAAATTTACGACACCATTTGGCACCACTTTGACATGAGGTCTAATCATATCTTGCCAAGAGGTCTTCATATAATCGACGGCACGGTTGGCGCAGTGGTTAAGCGATTGACTGCTGCGCTGCATGTCGCGGGTTTGATTCCCGCACGGAACAGATATTTGTATGACCTACAAGTAGTTGTTCCGGGTCTGGCTGTTTGTGTATGTGACTTTAAATGTTTGTAAACGTACCCACGATACAGGAGAAATTCCTAGTGTGGGGCAACGTTTTTATAAAAAAAAAAAAAAAAAAAAACAATATAAAATATATGATGACGTTCATCATTCGATTCATTCATTCGTTCATCATTCAGTCATGACTAAAGAAAATATAGACTCTTTGACAGACGCCTGGACCTGACGTGTCAGTGCTGCCACCTAGCGAACGTCATTTCAGAAAACCCTCATTGGCGAAATATGGGTGTACCTACTATACACATCCACGTACCCCCCTCGGGGAATGCAGGCATGATGTTATGTAAAGTAAACGTGCGCAGTGCTACACACCCCTACCCTATTTCAAGTTAAACAAATATCAACTTTATTTCAATGACAATTAAGTTGATTTCAGAGTGACTAGCACTATTGAAAAAAATTATAGAAATGTTTGAGGTTGTAGCGTAAACTGAACTTTATTGTGTAGGAATTAAAGATATTTTTCTATTAATTCATATTTGCTAGCGCAATTCTGCAGACCTAATGAGTACCGATATCTCTCTCTATTTTTTTATAATGGATAATTAATTTCAAACTTATATGTAACTAGCTGTTCCCCGCGGTGTCACACGCTGCGCGGCTCCTAAGGGTCGTAGCGTGATGTTATATAGCCTATAGCCTTCCTCAATAAATGGACTACCCAACACAAATATAATTTTTCAATTCGAACCAGCAGTTCCTGAGATTAGCGCGTTCAAACAAACAAACTCTTCAGCTTTATAATATTACTAGCTTCTGCCCGCGACTTCGTCCGCGTGAAATTTCTTGTACCCCCACCCCGTCGCGTCGCAACACTTCGTATTCGCTTACCGTTCACTCTGAGTTTTTTTCTTTTTGCTCGGCTCCTAAGGGTCATAGCGTGATGTTAAATAGCCTATAGCCTTCCTCAAGAATTGGGCTATCAAATGCAAAAAGAATTCAAATCTGACCGGTAGTTAAAGAGATTATCGCGTTCAAACAAACAAACTCTTCAGCTTTATCTAAACTCTATGGCCCATAACTCCTTAATAGGTACCAACTCTTAACATCTTACACACGTGATAACTTTTAAACGAAATATCCGATTGAGATGAAACAAAAAGTATTTTACTTCTTCATAAATACTCTTGATAACATAATGCTTAATTTCGATAAAGATTAATATTACGATACATATTTAACGTAGTTTTTTTTTCTTCAGACGATTTAATAATTATTTTGAACACAAAATCGGTTATTGTGATTAAACCATGATAGCTAGATATATGTTCTCGCGGACTTTTTTGTAGGTCTTAATGGGCTCTACAAACCCGTAGTACATTATTTTGTTCTATTGTCAATAGTTTTTGCAGCGCACGCAAAAATAGGTTTTCGATTTTACATCTTGTGTTACAAAATAGCAATTTTATTACGGATCCCTAATTTTGAAGAAAAAAAATATAGCCTATAGCCTTCCTCGATAAATGGACTACCCAACACTAAAATGATCATTCAAATCGAACCAGTAGTTCCAGAGATTAGCGCGTTCAAACAAACAAACAAACAAACAAACAAACTCTGCAGCTTTATAATATTATAGTATAGATAATAATAATAAAAGTATAGATTTTGGTGATTATTTAATTTTATATTACTGAATTATTGACATACATTTATTATTTATATTGTTCCTTTTTGAATGCGTAGTTGCGTAGTGAATTTTAAATGTTTTTTTTTTCTTTTTGTTGGTTATTATTACCTACCTAATTTATTTATCATCACTGTATTTTCAACACAATGTATTTTGTTATGAAATAAATAACTTATGACTTATGACTCTCATCATCTGCCTAACCTTTTCCCAACTATGTTGTGGTCGGCTTCCAGTCTAACCGGATGCAGCTGAATACCAGTATTTTACATGGAGCGACTGCCTATCTGACCTCCACAATCCAGTTACTGGGTAATACGATACCCCTTGGTAAGACTGGTTGTCCGACTTTCGGGCTTCTGACGACCCGTAACGACTGTCAAAGATCCACGAATGACAGCCGGGACCAACGGCTTAACGTGCTTTCCGAGGCACGGAGGGTCTGGGTATGTGAAGATGGTCACCCATTGCCAAGTGTCATTGGAAATATTTTATGTTAAAGCAAGGAATTTCAGGCCAACGAAGTCGCGGGTAGAAGCTAGTAAATAATAAATTGACCTGCTTTGTGTCAAACTAGCTTCTGTATAATCTGCATTCGCGACTTATTTGCCAAAAATGTAAACAAATATGAGCTTATGAAAAAACAACTTTAATTCCTACACAATAAAGTGCAGTTTACGCTACAACTTCAAACATTTTTATAACTTTTTCAAAAGTGCTAATCACTGAAATCAACTTGTTTACTATTGAAATAATAAAGCTGATATTTGTTTAACTGGAAAAAAACGAAGGCGAAAGTTTGTGAGCGTGTGTTTAAATATTTGTTACTTCTTCACGCTCAAACGGCTGGACCAATTTTGATAAAATTTTGTATGGAGGTAGCTGACACCTTGGATTAACATATAGGCTACTTTTTATCCCGATATTCCCAAGTGATCGAAAGTTATGCGGGTCAAACCGCGGGGCGCAGCCATAAATTTGAATAGACTTTAGATCTGTAGTTCCGAAGATTACCTCCTACATTCGAACTCAAAAATGTTATCCATACTAATATTATAAATTCGAAAGTAACTCTGTCTGTCTGTATGTTACCTTTTCACGCCTAAACCACTGAACGGATTTCGATAAAATTTGGCAGAGAGATAGATTGCATCCCGGGGAAGGACATAGGATAGTTTTTATAGACATACCTCGCGGGCGAAGCCGCGGGCGGAAGCTAGTCTGGTTATAAATATTAGCATAGATGTAGAGGGTAGGGTTACCATAATTACATCATTAGTAGGGTAACCATAATTACATGTTTGATTGTACAGACACAGCACATGAAGTTACCCGAAACTGTCAAAATTTTCCCAATGAACTTTGAACCTTAAGCCTTAGCGATAAAGTTGAAAGTCTATTAAAGAATTTTGACAGATTGTAGTAGGTTGATGTGCTGGCGTCTATACAATAACAACTAATCATAGAAGTTGACTATTAGTAGTAGAAAATATTTTCAGAAACCGAATCAGATGAAATTTCGAGTTTTCAGAACGGTAGATCAAATTGAATAGCTTTTCAGAAACCGATTCAGATGAAATTTCGAGTTTTCAGTACGGTAGATCAAATTGGATAGCTTTTCAGAAACCGATTCAGATGAAATTTCGAGTTTTCAGTACGGTAGATCAAATTGGATAGCTTTTCAGAAACCGATTCAGATGAAATTTCGAGTTTTCAGATCGAAAGTGAAGCCTAAAAGATTTGACTGACTTTGATTTTTTTAGTATTTATATATACATAATACAATTAAAGTTATATGCTTTCTCTAATACACATTTTAAGCTATAAGTCTATTTAAAAGAGTAAGTTGATAGAAACAACGTAACACTGAGTAAATAGAGAATGACATTTATTCTTTACGGAATAAGTTTGAAAAAAATGTGAAAAGGGAGGATCCTCCGACCAGACGGGTGGAAGCGTAGACAGAGTAATCTATAGACTCATGGTATCCGTGTCACCGAAAGGGACAAAAAATTCCGGCAATCTTCACTAAACTCTCATTTTTACAGCTTATTACACTTCACCTAACCATTTTCATAGTTGCGCAAATGTACTATTATTTAATTATGCACGAAAAAGATCTTATTTTCCGTTTAATCGCGATGTAGTTTTTACTAATTCATTCATAATTTTTAATATTTCATTCATAAACGTCAAACTTGTTGTGCACATTGATGTGCTTAGCCGACACGCAGTAAGGGACAGAAATATTCTTACTCTGTCTCTTTTCTTTGCTAGTCACGTTAATATTTTTCTCTTTTTCTTGTGCGAATGAAAAAGAAGATATGCAGCAGTCTATAGTTTACTCTGTCTACGGGTGGAAGATTGATGTCCGGATGTTGAATACAGATTGAAATTTCAATCACCGTTATCCTCATAACAACTTTAACTATGGGACCAAAAATGAAATCGCGAAAAAAAATCAGCTGTTCCCTGCATTTTGACGAGTTATGCGAACATACGAAGACGGACCGACGACCTTGTGAAGGCCGCAGGAACCCGTTGGATGCGAGAAGCACAGAACCGGTCGAAGTGGAAGTGCTTGGGGGAGGCCTATGTCCAGCAGTGGACGTCTTTTGGCTGAAATGATGATGATGATGATGCGAACATAAATGTAGGGAACAGCTGATTTTTTAATCTCATTCCTATCAACATACCCACACAAAAAATATCAACTTACGATTCTAAACTTAATTTTACAATGAGTATTTTCAATTTTAAACCACTAGCGCCACAGTGGCGTGTAGAAGAACTAAACTAAAGCACACTAGCGCCACAGACAAACTTGACCGCATTAGCGCCACAGCGGCGAGTAGTGGAACTAAATAATCTTACTACTAGTGCCGCGGGGATAAGTATAATATACTTATCCTTATATGTAGCCTTAATCATATATTGTTTAGGTATATTATACCTAAACAATATATGATTAAGGCTACATACGCACTATGCGGTTAGCCGCAATGCGATCAGCCGTCCGGCATCGCAGTGCGGATAAAAACTACTTTCTCCTACATATTTTTGATTCCGGTCAGCCGGACGGCTGGCCGCATTGCGGCTAACCGCTTAGTGCGTATGTAGCCTAATGCTTGATAGGTACAACCACAGATATAGATACACGTAGATAACGCAAGAGCAACTACTTCGCGTGCCAAAAATCGCACCAGCTTACGTACAAAAATCGTAAGCCGCCACTTTCGCGCTCAGTCCTGTGTACTGCTGGCTGGTGAGCGTGAGCGCAGGCGCTAGGCCCCGGGGGTGGGCGAGACGGGCGTCTTTGAATCGATTTGATTTTTCCATCACTAATAGTGCTTGTGACGTCATAGTAGGTAGTCAAAAATTGGCACGCTTGGTTTTCATACAGACCGTGACACTTGCGTTATCTAGGTCTATCTATATCTATGGGTACAACGCTACAAGGTGACAGTACGGCCTTCGATCAAAAATAGCACTAGATTAAAGATTAGGAACAAAAACATATCGCTGAAGTGGCCTCGATTTCATATAACTTGATTATAAACCATAAGGCGAAAGCGCTAAGGTAGCCCGCGAAATTCAAATTTTCCTACGTTTTTTGCAATTTGCTGGTCAGTATTAAGTTGTACGTTGATTAAAATATGATTCGCGGTCGTAACAAATATGTATTTACAGAATTATAATCATTAAAGTCATCAACACAACTCACTCTCTAAAACCAAGTAATCCCCAAGAATGACTATTTCATGAAATCTTGATATTTGGGGATTATACTAACTTAACAAGTTGTATTACTGATTGTAATGATTATAATTATGTAAATACATATTTGTTACGACCGCGAATCATATTTTAATCAACGTACAACTTAATACTGACCAGTAAATTGCAAAAAACGTAAGAAAATTCGAATTTCGCGGGCTACCTTAGCGCTTCCCCCTAACTCTCAAACATAAAGGGATCTGAATATTTTTATATGAAGCCTGGTATACCTAACATCGCGCCATTTTGTTTAGGCACCAAAAGATCTGTGTAGGTACAGTCCTTTCACAGTCATTTTACCTCGACAGCTGCAACTTAAAAACAACCTTATCACAACAAAAATAAAGATCACTGTGATTTTGACAGATTTGACAGTTGCAGCAATCCAACAGCAACCCTATTGCCACGGGATTAAGGTTCACATTGGCAGGGATGGAAAATCAGAAGTAAAATATCTGTGAATGGACTGTAACCACATCAAGCTACTACAATCTGTCAAATGTCTTTAATAGATTTTCAACTTTATTGCTAGAGCATAAGGATCAAAGTTGATTGGGAAAATTTGACAGTTTCGGGTAACTTGATGTGCTGATGTAATCTTATGCCCAGGTTACACGAAGCATGTTTTTAAAGCTAGGATAGCAAGTAAGGGGTTCTGTTGCTGTTCATTTATTACGTAAGTCGAAGTTGCAGCGGGATTGTCCGAAAGGGTTACCGCTGGCCCGGAACATAAAGGGCTAAGGAAGGAACACGGGTGGGTTTTAGTCAGTAACCGTCTTATTACAAAACGAGATCTAATTTTAGACCTAGCCTAAACCTTCGAGACAGTTACTCTATTTTGAACTTTATTCCGACAAACGTGAAGTTCTTAATGCAAAATTGACAACTTAGACTCGGGTTTGACGTCAGTTTTTGTAAAAAGAACTTTAGCTTCGTCGGATTATAGTTTTTTTTTTTTTTTTTTTAAATGGTTGGATGGTTTAAACCTGGTCCTGGTTCTAAAGATAAATCTTGTTTTGTAATAAGGCCGTATGAGTCTGACACTCCCTTCCGCTCCACCCAGAGCGGGAGGGGGCATTTGATTTCCCACCCTTAAAAAAATAACAAAAAAGGGGGGATGGAGTCCGAACAAGTCTTATTATATCTTAAATGGGGGAGGGAGGGGTCTAGATCGTTCTTACGTAAGATCACAAAGGTCAGCAAACATTATAAGCTTTTTGGTATATTTTTGCTACTTTTTCAATATTTTTTTTTAATTTCTACGCTACGTCTAGAGACAGGTACTGTTTGCGCGTCGAGTAAACTATTTTTTTTTTCATTAAATAAAATTTCTATTTTTGGTTCCGTACCCAAAGGGTAAAAACGGGACCCTATTACTAAGACTTCGCTGTCCGTCCGTCTGTCTGTCACCAGACTGTTTCTCAAGAACAGTGATAGCTAGAGAAATTTTCACAAATTATGTATTTCTGTTGCCGCTATAACAACAAATACTAAAAACAAAATAAAGTAGCCATACAACAAACATGTTTTTTTCCTGTGTTTTTGCCTTATGGTACGGAACCCTTCGCGTGCGAGTCCGGCTCGCACTTGGCCAGTTTTTTTTTTTAATTCTAGATTAAGAGCGTTTACGCCGTACGGCATTTCATACAAACTTTCAAGCCCTTATTTTTCGAAATGAAGGAACCGATTTTAATGAAACTTCATACGCATAAGCAGGATACAAAGGTCTAAAAAGTTAGCAGAGAATATTTTCGAAAAATAGTGTTACAGCCAAATTAGACCGGTTTTAAATTTTCCATAGAAACAGAGATTTCCAGTTATCTTTTTTTAAATAAGACATTTCGAAAATGTTCTCTACTAACTTTTTAGACCTTTTTATCGTACTTAGGCGCATGAAGTGTCATTAAAACCGGTTCATTCATTTCGAAAAGAAAGGGCTTGAAAGTTTGTATGAAATGCCGTACGGGGAAAACGCTCTTAAAAAATAGGACAGTTCTGTATAAACGAGGCCAGGGTAGCCTAGCTTGCTAGTTTTTTAGCACAATCTTGATATCCTAGCTTGAAAAAGTAGCCTTGAAAAACCTGGGCATTATGTACAGTCACGAGCGTAAGTATGTATACACTTGGCTTTATTCAAAGGCGATTTTCTCCTTTATTTTTTTAATGAAATTTTATGTTATTACGAACATAGTATTTTCGAACCCATACGTTTATGTAAATGTAAAGTGTCGTATTTCAACGTTGCATTCGTTATTTCACGAAAAAATCGCAATTGAAAGTTGCCGAGTGTTGACATATTATTGCTCGTTCGTTCACAAGAACATTATTTTGACTTGCCTGAACTGTGACCGGTCCAACATTAACAACACATTGTATCAGGAACATTAACAGCTAACTTCACGGCGAGTAGTAGAACTATACAATCTTGCAGTCGTGGCGCCACTGTGCGGCGAATAGCATAACTAAAATAGTTGTTTCAAGCCTCCATGGTTGGTTTTTGACATATTATTTTCTTTTTTTTTCTTTTTAGTTGGATGAAGCCTCTTTGCGTGCTGTAAAGGATACTATTGAACGTATACCTTTTACTGAAGTCTGAAAGAAAAAAAAGAGAAGTTCTGAAAATGAGAATATGCAGAAATTGGTTAATTACGTGTTCTAATGAGAGGAAATAATGTATGAATGAAGTTACGGAACTGGAAAGTCATAAAGTTGGGTAGGGGCCGTTCATTTATTACGTACTAGCTGCGCCCCGCGGATTCACTCGCATAAGTTTCGATCCCGTGGGAATATCGGGATAAAAAGTAGCCCCAGGGTGTCAGCTACCTCCATACATTTTTATCAAAATTGGTCCACAGCCGTTTGAGCGTGAAGAAGTAACAAACATATAAACACACACTCACAAACTTTCGCCTTTATAATATTAGTGTGAAGACGGAACCCTAATAAGGCTTTGTTGTTTTTGTTTTTTGACCCCCCCCCCCCCTCTCCCTCCCCCTTCAAAGAGTCTTACGTAACAAAATGAACAATGAACAGCCCCAAAGCTATGGAACTGAAAAGGCATACAATAAAGAAGGAAGCTTTGAAACTGAAAAGATACGACATCAATTAATACTAATTAATTACTCTAATGAATGAATGTTAAAGACTGAATGAAGTTACAGAACTGAAAACTTATTAAATTAAGAAGTTATGAAACAGTCATCATCTGCCTGCCTTTACCTAACTATGTTGGGGTCGGCTTCCAGTCTAACCGGATGCAGCTGAATACCATATTTTACATGGAGCTACTGCCTATCAGACCTCCACAACCCAGTTACTGGGTAATCAACCTAATGGGTAATCCAGTTACTGGGATCGATCAGGTTAAGCTGCGCTTGCCGCGGATAGTCTGTGGATGGGTGACCATCTTTACGTACCGTGACCCCTCCGTGCCTCGGAAAGCACGATAAGCCGTTGGTCCCGGCTGTCATTCGTGGATCTTTGACAGTCGTTACGGGTAGTCAGAAGCCCGAAAGTCTGACAACCAGTCTTACCAAGGGGTATCGTATTACCCAGTAACTGGGTTGTGGAGGTCAAATAGGCAGTCGCTCCGTGTAAAAATACTGGTATTCAGCTGCATCCGGTTAGGCTGGAAGCCGACCCCAACATAGTTGGGAAAAGGCTAGGCAGATGATGAGACAGTTCTTCCATACAAAATCTGTTCAGACGTCAATTTTATTACACGAATAAAATTTATCTGTCGTTGGAAAATCAGTGCTTAGTTTTATAATGTTATAAAGCCTATTTCTACGGAAAAAAGAACTAGTATTCAAACTTTGCAAAACATACGTACCTTTTTCTTAGACCCATTCAGATAATCTTTGTACATTTCAGATCTTAAGTATCTTGAATAACTGTCAGACTTCATCAGATGGTACACGTGAGCCTGAAAATATGTATATCATTGTTAGAAGCTTATTTTTATATTTTTTTTAACTTTGCCCCACACTAGGAATTTCTCCTGTATTGTGGGTGCGTTTACAAACATATAAACTCACATACACAAACAGCCAGGAACAACTACTTGTAGGTCATACAAATATTTGTTCCGTGCGGGAATCGAACCCGCGATACGCAGCGCAACAGTCAATCGCTTAACCATTGCGCCAACCGTGCCGACAATTCAATTGAACTCCTACACTCGATTTCTAAATCGTGAGGACAAGTTAAAGAAATTCTGTTAGTCATAATATCTATTATCATTAATCTCCATACGAAAACTACCTTTTGGAATGGGCGACTAGAATCAATTCTATTTTGTTGTAATTTTTGACGTATAAAAGAGCCTTATAAGTGCCTATTTGAAATAAATGCTTTGACTTTGATTAACGTCCTTATTACAAACTAAGGTTTTTAACCATCGAGCCATTTTTAAATTTCGAACTAAAAATCCGACAAAGTTAAAGTTCTTATTACAAAAACTGATGTTATTAAACCAGAGTCTAAGTTCAATGAGGGTTTTCTGAAATGACGTTCGCTAGGTGGCAGCACTGACACGTCAGGTCCAGGCATCTGTCAAAGAGTCTATATTTTCTTTAGCCATGACTGAATGATGAACGAATGAATGAATCGAATGATGAACGTCATGATATATTTTATATTGATTAGACCTCTTGTCAAAGTGGTGCCAACTGGTGTCATAAATTTTCACGAAAACCCTCATTGCATTAAGAACTTTACGTTTGTCGGAATAAAGTTCAAAATACAGTTACTATCTGGTTTAGGCTAGGTCTAAAGTTAGAACTCGTTTAGTAATAAGACGTAAATGTCTAATTAAGCATTTTTAATTTCGGAAACGAAAAACGGGTGTTCACGAAAAAAAAAAAACAAGTAAATTTATGATATACTGGTCTTAGTTAGTCCTTTAATAATAAACATAGGTACCTGAGCTTGGTCAAAACAATATCTGTCCGCGGTGCTAGATTCCACTTTCTGACGTGTCAGTTCCCTGTAAAAGAAAAAAATACATACAAACACATACATAAACTCACACCCTCTCCCCATGGGGGTAGGTAGATATACAGAAAGAAACCTGCTACGACCCTTACATACTTCCTTTTGTCTCGTTTACGTTCATACATCAGGGGACCTAAAAAGGCCACTTTGGCAGAATCATAAAAGGATAACATTATGAATCATAATGGACAGTTAACTGGAGGGCCCAAAAAGGCCATTTTGGCAGAATCATAAAATGATAACATTATGAATCATAATGGACAGTTAACTGGAGAGCCTAAAAAGGCCATTTTGGCAGAATCATAAAATGATAACATTATGAATCATAATGGACAGTTAACTGGAGGGCCTAAAAAGGCCATTTTGGCAGAATCATAAAATGATAACATTATGAATCATAATGGACAGTTAACTGGAGGGCCTAAAAAGGCCATTTTGGCAGAATCATAAAAGGATAACATTATGAATCATAATGGACAGTTAACTGGAGGGCCTAAAAAGGCCATTTTGGCAGAATCATAAAATGATAACATAATGGACAGTTAACTGTTAAGTTAATCGTATCAAATCCCATTGGTGAAGGATTTTTCAGTTATTTTTTTTGTCTGTGCTAAAATACCAATCAATCCAATCCAAATCCAATCCCAATCTCTTTGATTATACCTACGAAGTGCAGCGAAAAACACGGACTATTTTCGCCACATGATTCATAATGTTATCCTTTTAAGATTCTGCCAAAGTGACCATTTTAGGGCCCCTGATGGCCAATTCCCGTAATTAAAAACATTCAAAATCTAGTCGCAAACTCATATATCTCGGCGACAAACAATGTCAAAAACTTGTCAAAATAATGGAAATGAATGGAAATTAGAGGTATTTTTGACAGATTGAGACTGAGATCAGACTGAACGTTCTTAAAATTACGAGAATAGGCTATTTGACTGGTTTCTGATAAACATCTCAGATTATTTAATGGTGTCTAACGAGCCCACAAAAACCTATTACTTCAAATTGCATAATGTATTTCTTTTAAAAAATAGTAAATAAAAATGTACTGTTTAAATAAGCCGCCAAAACGCTATCTTTAACAATATGGCGTCGTGACGTCACGATTCACGTAAACAAACGTGGAAACGGTCGAGATACTAGACAAAAGTCATCTGTTCTGTCAACGATAGACAGAAATTTACTAAATCATGACGTCATCTTAAGTTCAGCCAATTCAGACCGTTTTCGATTACGTGGCGCCAGATTTAAAAAGATGAAGTTTTGTCGGGTTTTTTTTTTATAAATAATACATTGTTTTGTAGTAAAATTAATGCAAATCGATTTTAAAAGCGATAATACGAGTGTCAATAATTATGACCTTATTTTTTACATTGTCAAATAGCCTATTGCCTCTCTGGTCATACATACACGACGGTTGCGAATGCCACGCACCTGACCTTTCTGAAGTACCTATTTATTCTGCATTAAAACATTGAATAGCCGAACGACGTACTTTTATTATCTCACTAGCAGCGCCCCGCAGTTTCACCCGCATAAGTTTCGATCCCGTGGGAATATCGGGATAAAAAGTAGCCTATATCTTAATCCAGGGTGTCAGCTACCTCCATACAAAATTTTATCAAAATTGGTGCAGCCGTTTGAGCGTTAAGAAGTAACAAACATATAAACACGCACACATACACACTCACAAACTTTCGCCTTTATAATATTAGTGTATTTGAGTAGTGTCACCTGCTAGCCGCGTCTATGTTGATGGGCATGGCCGCGTCGCTCGCGAGGTACTCCTTCCAGATCTCCTTCGCGCGCGCCGACACGCGCCGGATAGGCAGAGCCTTTAGCTCTTGTACCGCGAGCCAGAATCTGCGGACACATTATGAAAGGAGATCACAATTATTACATCCATATACAAATGGACTGACGTAACTTGACGGCCTGAACTTTGATGTTCTGTGAAATAACGACTGTCAAAAATCTAAGAAATAACAGCTGGAACTGACGGCTTCAGAGCGTTTACGACGTACGGCATTTCATACAAACTTTCAAGCCATCAATTTTCGAAATTAATGAACCAATTTTAATGAAACTTCATACGCATAAGCAGGATACAAAGGTTTAAAAAGTTAGTAGAGAACATTTTCGAAATGTCTTATTTAAAAAAAGATTTCCAGTTATCTTTTTTTAAAGGAGACATTTCGAAAATGTTCTCTACTAACTTTTTTAACGACTGTTTTGCATGGAGCAACTGCCTATCTGACCTCCACAACCCAGTTACTGGGTAATACGATACCCCTTGTTAAGACAGGTCGTCAGACTTTCGGGCTTCTGACTACCGTAACGACTGTGTTACATGGAGCAATTGCCCATCTGACCTCCACAACCCAGTTACTGGGTAATACGATACCCCTTGTTAAGACAGGTCGTCAGACTTTCGGGCTTCTGACTACCGTAACGACTGTTTTGCATGGAGCAACTGCCCATCTGACCTCCACAACCCAGTTACTGGGTAATACGATATCCTTGGTAAGACTGATTGTCAAACTTTCGGGCTTCTGACTACCGTAACGACTGTTTTAGATGGGGCAACTGCCTATCTGACCTCCACAACCTAGTTACTGGGTAATACGATACCCCTTGTTAAGACAGGTCGTCAGACTTTCGGGCTTCTGACTACCGTAACGCCAGTTTTACATGGAGCGACTGCCAATCTGACCTCTATAAAAGGCCCACTTACTTGAGATTCTCGCCACTAAACTCCTTAGATAGAAACTTCGCGAAGTGCTCCTTGCCAGCGTTGTCTTTGAGCAGCTCTCGCAGACTGAACGACCAGCGACGTACGCGGCGAAGCGGGAGGGGCTCCTTGCTGTGAAGAACAGTTGTATTTGTTGCGGTATCTACAACGCCACATGCTAACAACGCGTCATACTTACGTCACGCAAAATCCTGCATCGCGCAAGCAGAGTTTACTCAATGTCAATTTGCATTCCACAATGTGTACTTAGGTGGTAAGTTCCAAAAAAGAAAGAAATTATGTTCATTATGGACACTGTCGGGCACAGCAAAAAAAAAAAAGAAAAACAAACACAAAAATGTAGGAGAGAGGAAGAACTTAGATCTAAAATAAATTCAACAATGGCGCCGATTCTGTTGTTCACAAACTAAACTAAATTTAAGTTCATGCATCTTTTTCTTTCTATTTCATTAAGAAAAGGACAGAAGATAAATATTAGTTTAGTCCTGTCAAATTAGTCAGCGCCTGACGTAAATTGACGTATTTTTAATAAGCAATTTTTTAATCTCGTCTAAATTGTCTATGGAGTATCTTAATTTGACAGGACTAAACTAATATTTATCTTCTGTCCTTTTCTTAATGAAATAGAAAGAAAAAGATGCCTGAACTTAAATTTAGTTTAGTTTGTGAACAACAGAATCGGCGCCAATACCATATTAGGGACTCTTTATATTATATCGCTTTATATGTTATCGCTTAAATATTCGTTTAGACTATAATAGCATTTTTTGATTAAAAATTGTTTTAGTTTTTTTTATAAATACGTTTATTTTATCTTCTTTTTTTATTAATTCAGGAAGTTTATTATATATTTTTATAGACATCACATATGGACTTGTTGAATGTATTTTTAGTCGAGAGGTAGGAATGTTTAATCTTGATTTGTGTCGGAGTGTGTAACGTGATTGTATGTCCTCGCGCTTTTTATAAAATTCTTGATATTTGCGAACAAATTTGCAAGTTTCTAATATGTATACCTGTTTACCGCGTAACTAGCATAGATACAACGGCCCGACATGAATCATCGGGCAGTTGCCCGCCAGACACAACACCCGTCTGGTCGGAGGATCCTCCCTTTTCTATAGAGTATGAGTGAACTTTACACCCTGTTCCTCATACCTCTATATATATTATTAAAAGGAGAAACAGAATGGTGTTATGGTTCATTTTTGCGTGAAAGGTGCAAATGCCAGCACATCAAGCTACTACAATCTGTCTGTCAAATTTCTTTAATACATTTTCAACTTTATCGCTAAAGCATAAGGTTCAAAGTTGATTGGGAAAGTTTGACATATTCGGGTAGCTTCATGTGCTGGCGTCTGTACATGATTCTGAAAACCCTATTTTTTTCGGATAATATTTAAAGAAAATCAGCTGTTCCCTACATTTATGTTTGTATAACTCGTCAAAATGCAGGGAAACGGATGTTTTTTTTTTTTCGCGATTTCAGGTTTGGTCCCATAGTAAAAGTTGTTCATAATGATGAGTACAGTCACGAGCACTAATATACACACTTGGCAACTTTAAATTGCGATTTTTTCACGAAATAACGAATGCAACGTCGAAATACGACACTTTATAAATCCTATGGGTTCGAAAATACTGTTCCTAATAATATAAAATTTCATTCAAAAATAAAAGAGAAAATCGCGTTTTAATAAAGCCAAGTGTATACATACTTAGAGCTTAGAGCAGTGGTGGCCAAGTGGTAACGGCCGCGACTTACGAGTTGTAGGTCGTAGGTTCGAACCCAGACAGGCGCTTTACTTTGTGTAAATTATTTTCATCACCACTGCTCTCAAAACGGTGAAGGAAAACATCGTGAGGAAACCGGCATGTCCTAGAACCAAAAATTCGAAGACATGTGACATCTGCCAACCCGCACTGGGCCCGCGTGGTGGATTACGGCCCACTCCCTCTCACCGAGAGGAGGCCTGTGTCCCAGCAGTGGGAACATTATAGGCTGATTATGGTTATGGTATACATACTTATGCTCGTGGCTGTACAATGCCCTCTTATGTTTACTTATTAATTAAGTACCTCTGTTTCTCCTGGTCCCACATGTCGGTGGTATCGCTAAGCCAGGGGTTGGGCCACTCCGGCGCAGTGAAGAACGCGTCGTACTCTGTGTACTGTTCGCAGTACGCTATCAGCCTGCAGACAAATTTTGTTGGATGTTAGAGGGGCTCGTGGCTAAATAATAACAGTCGCACAGGTCGGTCAATCAGGTTAAGCTACGCTCGGCGCGGTTGGTCTGTGGATGGATGACCATCCGATCAACAACACGTAAATAACGCAACTGGTTGTCAGACTTTTGGGCTTCTGAGTACCCGTAACGACTCGACTGTCAAAGATCCACGAATGACAGCCGGGACCAACGGCTTAACGTGCTTTCTGAGGCACGGAGGGTCTGGGTATGTAAAGATGGTCTCCCATCCACAGACCAACCGCGGCAAGCGTCACTTAACATGATCGATCGACCTGTGCAATCATTTACTCAATATTTTATTGAGATAACTGGGGTGAAGCGCATGGTAATTTAAAAAAAATGATTTTTTGGAAAAGTTGTTTGGTATGATTTAATTTGGAAGTACTTACATGTCTTGCACTTTGCTCAGCCGCACGTTGCGTCGCTCGAGGCGCGCACGCAACATGGACACTTGTCGCCTGGCCGTGTCTATCTGTTGCTCGATGCTGGGGGCCTTTGTGGGCTCCGGGATGCAGGTTACTGACACGTCGGGCTGGGAGGTTTCGCCTGTGGAAGGAAAACTATTACAGGGTAGCTTGCACTGCGGTGTAATAATAAAATATTTTAATTTTTTTATTAATTTTTTTTTTTTTTTTAAATTATTATTAACTACTAGCTGACCTGGCAAACGTTGTTTTGCCATATAAATTATTTCCAGCTGCCCGACGCTACTTCGTTTGCGTGGTGTCCTACCCCTTACCCTACCCTACCCCTACCCTACTCCTACACTACTCCTACCCTACTCCTACCCTACTTCTAACCTACTCCTACACTACTCATACCTTACTCCTAACCTACTCCTAGCCTACTTCTACCCTACTCCCATAGATATATTAAATTTTTCTCTGCGTAAGAACCATCCTCGTACTTCAAGGAATATTCTAAAAAAAGAATTCGCGAAATCGGTTCAGCTGTTCTCGAGATTTGCGCCTAGCAACACATTCAGCGATTCATTTTTATATTATAGAAGATTACTGTCGCCCGCGGCTTCGCTCCCGTTATCCCGTGGTATGTTTAGATTTTTACAGAAACATTCTAACGAAAATTTTATTTTTACCAGATGGACTCGAAAAATTCTTTTTGCATTTGATAGGCCATTTCTGGAAGGCTACAGGGCTTTTTTTTTTTTTGCGGATGGGAAATCATCAAATGACCCCTCCCGCTCTGGGTGGAGCGGAAGGGAGTGTCAGACTCTTACTGACTAAAACCCACCCGTGTTCCTTCCTTAGCCCTTTATGTTCCGGGCCAGCGGTAACCCTTTCGGACAATCCTAGGCCTTAGGAGCCGATCAAAAAGAAAAAAAGTCAGGACGACCGCGAAGCGAGAACGAAGTAATAGCGCGGGCAGGGGATGCGTTGCGACGGGGTGGGTGGGGGGCCGAAATTTTACGCGGACGAAGTCGCGGGTAGCAGCTAATTAGAAATCCATACTATCACACTAATATTATAAAGGCGATAGTGTGTGAGTGTTTATATGTTTGTTACTTCTTCACGCTCAAACGGCTGGACCAATTTTGATAAAATTTTATATGGAGGACTTTTTATCCCGATATTCCCACGGGATCGACACTTACGCGGGTGAAACCACGGGGCGCAGCTAGTAATATTATAAATGCAAGTGTGTCTGTGTGTTACCTCTTCACGCTTAAACCGCTGAACCGATTTAGATGACATTTGGTATAGAGATAGTTTGAGTCACGGGAAAGGACATAGGATAGTTTTTATCCCGATATTCTCACGGGATCGAAACTTATGCGGGTGAATCCGCGGGGCGCTGCTAGTAACTAATAAAAAGTCTCTCACCATTCTCCTTGATAGTATTCTCATTCTTCTTCTGTATCTCTTCTTCACTCTCCTGTGGGTTTGTGATCGTCACTATCGGGTTGTTCTGTAAAGAAAAAAAAAAAAAAATTAGAAAACCATTAAGGCTAGGGGTCGCTTTAATACGTCACACGCTACCGACAGCGTGCGGTGACGTCACGACGGACGACCGACACGCCCAGGCCCCTATTGTCCATTGGGCAGTTCGGGCAAGTGCCCAGGGCCCTTCGGGGATCTTCGGGGGCCCCGGCCTGCTCTCATAAAAAGTTTTTATCAGAATTAAAATATATATACTTATATATTTGAATAACTTTATAAAATGACTGATGTAATGAAAACTGGCCAAGTCAAATCTAACCTACTTTAAGATCTCACATTTTTATTATTATCTCCTTTATTCAATTAAATTCTTATAAATTATATTTTTAAATATTAGTATAAAGAAATATAAAAACATTTAAAAATATAAAAAATAGTAGCCCACCGGTATCGGGAACAGGGTCCAAGCTACCGGCGGTCAGGGCTCCAGAGAGAGGAACCTCCTAACTATTCGGGCCGTGTCCAGAAGTACCGCTTTCTGGATCAAGCCCTTGATCCAGCTGCCCAACGAGAGCCTCCTCAGGTGTTGGTCGAGGCTCTTGGCTATTAGACCATTGGCTGTCACGACTATCGGCACAATGATCGCTGAGTCCACATCCCACATGTCGACAACCTCGTGAGGTAAGTCAAGATACTTGATTTGTTTATCTTTCTCGGCTTTCACGAGGCTTTTATTATTATTATTGTTGTAGTGTTATTATTGTTGTGTTGTAGTTGCCTACCTTCAAATTGTGTTGTAATATCAGCTCCTGACACTGTCGCAGGCGTTTCGCTTTTAACGCGTTGATTCGAGACAGCTTCTTCGGGTCTATTTCTGTTGTGTTTACGCAGCCAGGCTGAAATAGAGTTTTATTATGTTAAAAATAGCAAAATAATTGTGTATTTACTTTATTTCTTATTGTGTTATTTATATTTCATCGTATAATGCTAATATACTGTCTTTAATTTCTGTAATTGGTTGTAAACCGTTTTAATTAAAGAATAAACACATTCGGTTTTCTACAAAATGGTCTCGCTGGATGGTGCGGATCCACGCGTCATGTTCGTGAACGGGCGCCGTCGGTTGAGACTGGTCATCACTTAACTGCCAAGGCTTATTTTTAATCTTATGTCTTGAATTGTTTCTTCATTTGTGTCTTTTTTACATTGTTCTCACTATAGAAGCAACAAGAATAATGTACCCAGGATTTTGTAATATCTTGATTTAAAAGAGTGTCCATGGAGTTTCTTGCCAGTTCTTCTCCATAGAGATCTACGTTTTGGAATGGGCAACTAGCTTCAACTTTCTGACTAACTGACAGACTATTTAATTTTGACAATTCAAAAGTGCCTGTACAAGGTTTAATTGAAATAAATGATTTGAGTTTGAGTTTGAAACCAATAAATAAATTATTTAGGTACACAATTTTTTATTTCTGGATTAATCTCGTCACTGGACTTAGCGGTTTTTGAAACTATACCCCTCATATGTTAATCCAGGGTGTCAGCTACCTTCATACAAAATTTTATCAAAATTGGTCAAGCCGTTTGAGCGTGAAGAAGTAACAAACATATAAACACACTCACAAACTTTAGCCTTTATAATATTAGTGTGATCGCTATTACAAAATAATAAATGAGTTTACGAGTAGTAAGGGATATTAATTTGTTACCATAGGTCGGTGAACATCCCAGAATGCTCGCTCTTGACTGTCCAGCACTTTCCTCTCAAGCTTATCCCGTTTCTTGTCCACCTGTAAATAATATGAATAATATGATTTAGGAATTTGAATGTTTTTTTTTTTTATAAAACTAAAATAATCAATGGGGACACAAATATATTTTTATTAGTCATCATCATCTACCTGCCTTTTCCCAACTATGTTGGGGTCGGCTTCCAGTCTAACGGATGCAGCTGAGTACCTACCAGTATTTCACATGGAGCGACTGCCTATCTGACCTCCACAACCCAGTTACTGGGTGCCGCGGTTGGTATGTGGATGGGTGACCATCTTTACATACCGAGACCCCTCCGTGCCTCGGAAAGCACGTTAAGCCGTTGGTCCCGGCTGTCATTCGTGGATCTTTGGCAGTCGTTACGAGTAGTCAGAAGCCCGAAAGTCTGACAACCAGTCTTACCAAGGGGTATCGTATTACCCAGCAACTGGGTTGTGGAGGTCAGATAGGCAGTCGCTCCATGTAAAATACTGGTATTCAGCTGCATCCGGTTAGACTGGAAGCCGACCCCAACATAGTTGGTAAAAGGCAGGCAGATGATGACAACCAAAATATTATATGGTTTTCCTTACCTTTTCGAGCCCCAAGATACAGACTAACTGTCTAGTTTGAGGCTCACTAGTTAATACTAATATTGTAACCTAGCCATAGGTAATATTTTCTATTTTTTTCTATTACCTTGCTCTGAGCCTCAGCCTGCATAAATATGAACTCCCATTTCCTGCTGAACATTTTCTGAAGTCTCGCTAAAGATTCGGCCTCATAGTCCGCTAGCTCCAAGCGTGCTTTGTTCTGCATTGTGCGCTTGCACAGGTATACCGCTGAAAATATTAAAAAAAAAAAATTAGAACACTGTAGGTAGCGGTATCTACAACACCACATGCGAACAACGCGTCATACTACGTCACACAAATCCTGCATCGCGCAAGCAGAGTTTACCGCGCAATTAACATAGATACAACGCAACGGCCCGACATGAATCATCGGGCAGTTGCCCGCCAGACACAACACCCGTCTGGTCGGAGGATCCTCCCTTTTCTATATAGTATGAGTGAACTTTACACCCTGTTCCTCATACCTCTATAACACCATTGCCCACCATTCAAAATCAAAAGTCTTTTATTCAAAACTAGCTTCCGCCCGCGGCTTCGCCCGAGAGGTATGTCGATAAAAACAATCCTATGTCCTTCCCCGGGATGCAATCTATCTCTCTGCCAAATTTTATCGAAATCCGTTCAGTGGTTTAGGCGTGAAAAGGTAACATACAGACAGAGTTATTTTCGAATTTATAATATTATTAGTATGGATTGGTTGAGAATCAGGGGGCCTAAAAAGACCACTTTGGAGAATCATAAAAGGATAACATTATGAATCATAATATGGCGAAGACAGTCCGTGTTTTTTCTTTTTTTCGCTGCACTACGTGGGTATAATCAAAGAGATTGGGATTGGATTTGGATCGGATTGATTGGTGTTTTAGCACAGACAAAAGAAAATAGCTGAAAAATCCTTCACTAATGGGATTTGATACGATTAACTTAACAGTTAACTGTCCATTATGATTCATGATGTTATCCTTTTATGATTCTGCCAAAGTTACCTATTTAGGCCCCCTGGACATTTAAAAAATAATAATATTTATTTGCAAAAAACACGGTATTAAAGGATGTTACAATACAAGATGAGACCAAACATGTATTAAAGCATGCAAAATTATAGTAAGTACCAACATTATAGTTTATGCTCGAGAAAATCTTTAACACTATAAAAACTATTCATTTAGCCAGTTATACAATTTAATTTTTAAAAGTCTGTAATTTAGGTATTTAAATGTATTTGGTAATTTATTGAATATACGCACACACATAGCTACACATTTTGTATTATATTTTACAATTTTTATTATAAATAACACCTACTTACACTGTTATTGTAAGAATTTTTATTTACTTACCATAGTCAGTGTTTTCGGGTTCCCATTGGTTGGATGGCCAAAAATACGGTGTCTGGAATCTGTAACGAGAAAATATTAGGACATTAGGTGTCAGTCAGGAGGTATCCACTCACATTTTCTTGGTTTTTATTCAGGCGAGTTTCATCAATGGGGTATCAGTGGGGGAGAGCAGTGGTGGCCAAGTGGTGACGGCCGCGACTTACGAGTTGTAGGTCGTAGGTTCGAACCCAGACAGGCGCTTTACTTTGTGTAAATTATATCATCACCACTGCTCTCAAAACGGTGAAGGAAAACATCGTGAGGAAACCGCCATGTCCTAGAACCAAAAATTCGAAGACGTGACATCTACCAACCCGCACTGGGCCCGCGTGGTGGTTTACGGCCCACTCCCTCTCACAGAGAGGAGGCCCGTGTCCCAACAGTGGGAACATTATAGGCTGATTATGTAATGGGGTATCCCAATGATGGCAATAGACTCGCCTCTATCACATGGGATACTGCCTGAAATAGGCATGAGGTATTTGGAGAATATTTGCTTTATGTCGTCCTTCTTAACAGAAAACAAGGTACCTACATACCCAATTTCCCTCATTTCCACCCAATATCTCTCCCTTGCACCCTGTTTTTCACCCAATTTCTCTACTTTGCACCCTATTTCTGACACAAATTATCTTCTTTGCACCCTATTTCTCTCCTTTGCTCACTATTTCTCTCCCAATCTCTCTATTGCACCTTATTTGTCACCCAGTTTCTCTCCTTTGCACCCTATTTCTCAACCAATTCCTCTCCTTTGCATCCTATATTTCACACAATATGTCTCTTTTGAACCCTATTTCTCACCTAATTTCTCTCCCTTGCACCCTGTTTCTCACCCAATTTCTCTACTTTGCACCCTATTTCTCTCCTTTGCACCCTATTTCTCTCCTTTGCACCCTATTTCTCTCCTTTGCATCCTATTTCTCTCCTTTGCTCACTATTTCTCTTCTTTGCACCGTATTTCTCTCCCAATCTCTCTATTGCACCTTATTTGTCACCCAGTTTATCTCTTTTGCCCCCTATTTCTCACCCAATTTCTCTACTTTGCACCCTATTTCTCTCCTTTGCACCCTATTTCTCTCCTTTGCATCCTATTTCTCTCCTTTGCTCACTATTTCTCTTCTTTGCACCGTATTTCTCTCCCAATCTCTCTATTGCACCTTATTTGTCACCCAGTTTATCTCTTTTGCCCCCTATTTCTCACCCAATTTCTCTATTTTGCACCCAATTTATCTCCTTTTCACCCAATTTCTCTCCTTTGCACCCAATTTCTCTCCTTTGCCCCCTATTTCTCACCCAGTTTATCTCTTTTGCACCCAATTTATCTCCTTTGACCCTATTTCTCACCCAATTTATCTCCTTTGATCCCTATTTCTCACCCAATTTCTCTCCTTTGCCCCCTATTTCTCACCCAGTTTATCTCTTTTGCACCCAATTTATCTCCTTTGACCCTATTTCTCACCCAATTTATCTCCTTTGATCCCTATTTCTCACCCAATTTCTCTCCTTTGCACCCTAATTCTCACCCAATATCTCTCCTTTTCACCCTATTTCTCTCCTTTGCACCCAATTTATCTCCTTTGCCCCCTATTTCCCACCCAGTTTATCTCTTTTGCACCCAATTTATCTCCTTTGAACCCTATTTCTCACCCAATTTATCTCCTTTGAACCCTATTTCTCACCCAATTTATCTCCTTTGAACCCTATTTCTCACCCAATTTATCTCCTTTGAACCCTATTTCTCACCCAATTTCTCTCCTTTGCACCCTAATTCTCACCCAATTTATCTCCTTTGAACCCTATTTCTCACCCAATTTATCTCCTTTGAACCCTATTTCTCACCCAATTTCTCTCCTTTGCACCCTAATTCTCACCCAATTTCTCTACTACATACGATGTGCCATATGATTAAATGCGATATTGTTGTTTTGTCTTTCGTTTAATTTATTGATTGTCGATTTTTTTTGTGATGCATAATTGGTGGTAAAAAAAAACTTTGAATGGACTGTTTGGTGGAAGTTGTTCCCTGGAAGAGTTCGTTCACAAGGAGATCTACTACTGCATTTAAATCAAAATATTTTATTTCACATAAACCTACATGGGCACTTATGAAACGTCAGAAGCTAAGTGCACATTCCTATGAAGAAGAGCCAGCAAGAAACTTCACGGTTACTCTTTTAAAAATAATTGGATTTTACAATGTTTTCAAATTACAGTATGTATGGGAGGCCATCGAAGGCCTGTCAAAAAGTACCAGGTACTTAATAAAATAAAAAATGGTCCCTCACATTTACAATATAAAAGAATCCATCAAAAGGATAAATAAAATATCAAAACCTATTAAAAATAGGTGGCAACTACTAGCTGTGTGCGAGCGAGACAGATATATCACGCGCACTACTCTCACCTGTAGTAAGTGTTGTCATTCTTGACAGTGAGACAGGGGTCGTCTATCGGGAACAAGTATCCGTGAGCAGCTAACTGTGCGATGTGGATCAACTGCTAGCTGTGTACGAGCGAGACAGACATAACACGCGCACTACTCTCACCTGTAGTAAGTGTTGTCGTTCTTGACAGCAAGACAGGGGTCGTCTATCGGGAACAAGTATCCGTTTAGCAACCTGTGCGATGTGGATCAACTACTAGCTGTGTGCGAGCGAGACAGATATATCACGCGCACTACTCTTACCTGTAGTAAGTGTTGTCGTTCTTGACAGTGAGACAGGGGTCGTCTATCGGGAACAAGTACCCGTGAGCAACTAACTGTGCGATGTGGATCAACTACTAGCTGTGGGCGAGCGAAACAGATATATCACGCGCACTACTCTCATCTGTAGTAAGTGTTGTCGTTCTTGACAGTGAGACAGGGGTCGTCTATCGGGAACAAGTACCCGTGAGCAACTAACTGTGCGATGTGGATCAACTACTAGCTGTGTGCGAGCGAGACAGATATATCACGCGCACTACTCTCACCTGTAGTAAGTGTTGTCGTTCTTGACGGGTCGTCTATCGGGAACAAGTATCCGTGAGCAACTAACTGTGGATGTGGATCAACTACTAACTGTGTGCGAGCGAGACAGATATATCACGCGCACTACTCTCACCTGTAGTAAGTGTTGTCGTTCTTGACAGTGAGGCAGTGGTCGTCAATCGGGAACAAGTATCCGTGAGCCGCTAATAGGTGAGCTATATGGATCGGTTCCCAGGCTTCGTCCAGGTTTAGGTGGCGGTTTATCCAGGCTATTAAGTCTGTGCCGGTGAATACCTGTGGAAAAATAAATAGTAATAAAAAAAAAAAAGAAAAATTGTTTATTCTGCACAAACAAAAAAAAATACAATATATAAATAAAACAAAGTCGGGTTAGTTACACCATTTATAACTCAAGAACGGCTGGACCGATTTTTATGATCTTTGATATCTTGGGTTTGTCTCTATCCCAAATAAATTTACTCTTAAAATATGGGAAAAATTATTTAAAAAAAAATGAAGATAATTAATTTTCTCATACATTGGTTGCCTATCATAAGTTCGAAAAATATCGATAAAAACTATGTCCTTCCCCGGGATGCAATCTATCTCTCTGCCAAATTTTATCGAAATCCGTTCAGTGGTTTAGGCGTCAAAAGGTAACAGACAGACAGAGTTACTTTCGAATTTATAATATTAGTATGGATAGTTAACTAGCTGCGCCCCGCGGTTTCACCCGCGTAAATGTCGATCCCGTGGGAATATCGGGATAAAAAGTAGCCTATATGTTAATCCAGGGTGTCAGCTACCTCCATACAAAATTTTATCAAAATTGGTGCAGCCGTTTGAGCGTGAAGAAGTAACAAACATATAAACACGAACACACAGTCACAAACTTTCGCCTTTATAATATTAGTGTGATGTGATTATTATTAGATACTTACCGAAGGAATTTTCGTCATGAAACTCTTCACAGTTTTGACTGGTACACCGGTACTCTCATCTTGCATCTTCTCGATTATTGCCTCCATCTGTGAACAATCAAATAATTTTTTTATTTTGAACTCTATTTCAACACACTTTTCTTTCTTTTTTTTGCGGATGGCAAATCAATTGAACACACTTAAGTTAATTTCAACACACTTATGTAATAATTCACATATTACTTGTTATTACTTAACACTTATTTATTTATTTATTGAGGATCTCCAACAAAGGATACACATAAACAATAGAAATTTACAATAATTAAAAAAGGTTCTTTTACGTGTGCTCCTTCACTTACAGGAGACCACAGCATGCACATTTAACTAGGTGTAAACACGATAAAAATAGAGAAAATAAATTATGGATGATCTATACAAGTTAAAAAATCTGAAGGAAAAAAATTATAAAGTCAAAGTCAAATCATTTATTTCAAATAGGCACATTAAAGGCACTTTTGAACGTCAAAAAAAAAAACTAAATAGAAATGATTCTAGTCGCCCATTCGAAAAGGTAGTTTTCGTATGGAGAAGAATGGGCAAGAAACTCCACCGTTACTCTTTTAAAAATGTTTTACAAGGTCTTGTATACATAATAAAAATTATATGTGAACACGATGCACCCATAATAAAATTAGTCTACCACAAAAGGTAAAAAGAATTAAAAATTAAGCAATGACAGGTAAATCAAATAAGTGATAGATACATGGTGCCCACATATTTACAAGTTATTAAAAAAAAAAATGCAAAAGTAGTTGAACTTTAACAAGTGTGTGAGCCACTGTAGTCGCAGTAATTAGGCAGAGTAAAAATTGTAAAATAACATTGAATAAATTTGAGGAAAAAAATAATTATTAAAAATTAACATGTCAAGATTAGCAAATATTACAATTGTTTAGTTTAATTATAATTAATTCAGATTTCAGAGAGTTACATACTATATACTTAGTTATTTTGCGGTGGCTAAATTCTTTTTGTATTTTGATATGGGCAGGGTTATGTCCAGGTCACAACGCTTTGACAACTCATTGAACTGCCTGCAGAGTCTCGGAAGAGCGGCGAAATGTCCCAGATTAGTTTTAGATCCTGAGACGCAAAATAATTTAAAAGTAGGATTGTATGCACTCGACAGTCGAACGACTATTTTTTTTTTTTTTTTTTTTTAATCTTTGCCCCACACTAGGAATTTCTCCTGTATTGTGGGTGCGTTTACAAACATTTAAACTCACATACACAAACAGCCAGACCCGGAACAACTACTTGTAGGTTGTACAAATATTTGTTCAGTGCGGGAATCGAACCCGCGACACGCAGCGCAGTAGTCAATGGCTTAACCACTGCGCCAACCGTGCCGACTCTTGCCAGTCTCTTGGGTACCAGTCGACAGCGATGCGGATGAATTTTTCGACGCTATATTTCACATATAATTTTTATTATGTATACAAGACCTTGTAAAACATTTTTAAAAGAGTAACGGTGGAGTTTCTTGCCCATTCTTCTCCATACGAAAACTACCTTTTCGAATGGGCGACTAGAATCATTTCTATTTAGTTTTTTTTTCGACGTTCAAAAGTGCCTTTAATGTGCCTATTTGAAATAAATGATTTGACTTTGACTTTAATTTGTTTATAGTTTTAGTTAAGTTTGGATTTCATTTTGTTATTTTTATTAATTAACTAGTTGCGCCTCGCGGTCCCACCCGCATAAGTTCCGATCCCGTGGGAATATCGGGATAAAAAGTAGAATAGAATAGAATAGAATAGAAATACTCTTTATTATGTACACCAAATAAATTACAGACATAAAAATAGAAACTGTACATAGGGTGACACAATGGGCGGTCTTATCGCTAAAAGCGATCTTTTAAAGACAACCTTTGGATGGATTAAAAAGGGGAAGGACAGACAAATACTGTAGGTAGTCTGTGGTGTACCTATTACATAATACATACATAACGTATATTATACTAATCTAAATAAATATATACATATAATAATAAACATGAAACAGGAGCAAAGAAATTATGATGATGACGTTTAAGGAGAGAGGAAGTGCTTTTTTTTTTTTTTTTTTTTTTAATTTTTTTTTTTTTTATGTTAATCCAGGGTGTCAGCTAACTCCATAGTCCATACCAAATTTTATCAACATTGGTCCAGCCATTTGAGCGTGAAGAAGCAACAAACATATAAACACACCCCCACACACACACACAAACTTTCGCCTTTATAATATTAGTGTGATTAGGTATTAGTTATTATTTGCTTAGTTATTTATTATTTGAATTTTCAACAATAAAGATATTTTGTTAAGTTTCTCATAATTAAGTAAACTATGTTGAGAAATAAATTTATTTAAAACGAAGTTAATGTACCTACACTCCACTCTTAAGAAATACAAATAGAAAAGATTCGATTTTATATGTATGTTTGCTACGCTTTCACGCTAAAACGGCTGAACAGATTTGAATGAAATTTGGCACATGGATAGACCATGACCTGGATTAACACATAGGATACTTTTTATCCCGATATTCTTACGGGATCTAAACTTATGCGGATGAAACTGCGGGGCTCAGCTTAGTTACCTACTGTAGGTATAAAGATATTTTATGTGATAACATTGGTACTGTTATTTTTGTTTCTAATCACGTTGTTATCAATTTTATTTCGCCTCGAATTAAAACTGTTCAATGTCGACAAATAAATTTAATGTATAACCTAGAACAATCAATTTAGTAAACAAAATACCGATTGTTATTGACCCGATTGCCCAATCGACTATTTAATAATTACTTATTAATGTAAGACATCATCATCTGCCTAGCCTTTTCCCAACTATGTTGGGGTCGGCTTCCAGTCTAACCGGATGCAGCTGAATACCAGTATTTTACATGGAGCGACTGCCTATCTGACCTCCACAACCCATTTACTGGGTAAGAGAGTCTGGCAACCAGTCTTACCAAGGGGTAAGACTGGTTGTCAGAATTTCGGGCTTCTGACGACCCGTGACGACTGTCAAAGATCCATGAATGACTTAGTATGATGTAACTTAACCATAGATTCACCCGAGCGGCTGTTATTACTTAGCCACATGCCCCTCATACCAATCATCATAAAACTAATAAATTAATAATAGATTATGCTAAAGGTATGAACACTATAAATACTACTCGTCCCATTATTTAGCACAGTATTGTTCCACAGTTGACACTCTCATTAACCATGCAACGACACACGCAGTAGTATGCGATCCGGAAGAAGCTACTAAATTGGAATGTTTCATTTCCGATACGAAATAACTATGACAATGTTGTACCTATTTCCTTAGGGCCTTACATGACATAAAGCGCGGTCACTATCGGACTGCATAGACAAGAAAAGAGAAGCGCGATGACACAACGCTGGTAATTTATTGCAAAATATGAAGCAAATATTAATAAATCTAATGTTTGGATTAAAAAACTAAAACACTAGTATTTTAGTAAGTTGCTTGTAGAATAATCTGACAAAAAAATAGAATGATTGTATGTATATTAGTATAAGCCAAGCGAGCAGTGGTGGCCCAGTGGTCACGGACACGACTTACGAGTTGTAGGTCGTAGGTTCGAACCCAGACAGGCGCTTTACTTTGTGTAAATTATTTCATCACCACTGCTCTCAAAACGGTGAAGGAAAACATCGTGAGGAAACCGGCATGTCCTAGAACCAAAACTTCGAAGACATGTGACATCTACCAAACCGCACTGGGCCCGCGTTGGTGGATTACGGCCCACTCCCTCTCATTGAGAGGAGGTCTGTGTCCCAGCAGTGGGAACATTATAGGCTGATTATGGTAATGGATCATGTACCTACTTTTATTGTTTCTAAAACTTGCGTTTTTTGTGTTTAGATCCTGTAAGCCCTTTAAACAGCAGGGTAATAGCGTAACACACTATCAGTAGCAATGGCTTTCACTTTGACAGTTCAACAACATTCATTGCGTTATTTACGTTCTTGTTCAGACAAATTGTTCGAACATACGAAGCAATGGATTAGCAATATCCTTCAAAATTATTCGAATTGAGCTACGCAATTAGGGTGCTCTTCTCCTGTAACGTACCCTATTTCGCTTAGGGTCAGTTCACACCGAGACGCGACGCGACGCGACGAGACGTGACGATACTAGAAGAGGCCAGTGACGTCGCGCTGCGCCGCGCGCCGCCGCTAGACGCATCCCAACGTCGCGAGGTGCATCGTAAAATCGTTGCCAACACGACGCCTCGAGACGCCGCGCGGCGCAGCTAGACGCCGCGCGGTGCAGCTAGACGCCGCGCGGTGCAGCTAGACGCCGCGCGGTGCAGCTAGACGCCGCGCGGCGCAGCTAGACGCCGCGCGGCGCAGCTAGACGCCGCGCGGTGCAGCTAGACGCCGCGCGGTGCAGCTAGACGCCGCGCGGTGCAGCTAGACGCCGCGCGGTGCAGTGTACGTGTCTACATTCGCTACGTGCTCCCGCCCCGCCCCGCCCCTTTTTCTATGTATGGCCGCAACAAATTCAATAAGTTTTGAAACTTTTTGTAATCCCTTTTATAATAATCATAAAAAATTTCTGGATAATTGGCAATGTGGTCATAAGCCAAGGTATGAAATTCACCATGAATTAATCTATTTCTCCATAAATTATGCACCCAAATACTCCTGTGTGATGTCTTCTTTTTTATTTTATTTTTGTATTCTTCTTCCTCTTTCTCTTCTGCAAGAAGTCCGATTATAACAAGATCGCAGTCTATCATTATAATATCACTCGATCACTCGACCGTACAGCATCAATTCTGCACGAAGTCTGGACGGAAATATAGAGACAAGTCGCCACGGCGACCTCGGCTGCGCCGCGCGGCGTCACGCTGCACCGCGCGGCGTCGCGCTGCGCCTCGCGGCGTCGCGCTGCGCAGCGCCGCTCTCGCACGCCGCGCGCTGCCGCTGCGTCGCGATGCGTCGCTCTACGCCGCGAGGCGCAGCGCGACGCCGCGCGGTGCAGCTTGACGCCGCGCAACGTATTCTGAACTCTCACAATGCAATGTGTACCTTTTCGTGTAGAAAATAAAGTATATTTTGAGTCACTCTTTTAAAAGTGTGCGTGCAGCGTCGCGTCTCGGTGTGAACTGACCCTTAGTCAATTTTGCCTTTCAAGTGGTTGGTATTTACGTTGACTAATGTTTGCGGTTTTTTTATTTCTGGCTTTTCTGACTAGTTTCGACCTCTAACAGAGCTCTTTTAGTCATGAGTTCATCATCAAGCGGTGACACATCATATATTTTACTGGAGACTTTGCCCTGTGGGGAGATGTTCATTCTTTGTAAAACTCATCGTCATTGTCGTAGATCAGGTCAGCGGGATTGTCCGAAAGGGTTACCGCTGGCCCGGAACATAAAGGGCTAAGGAAGGAACACGGGTGGGTTTTAGTCAGTAAGAGTCTGACACTCCCTTCCGCTCCCCCCAGAGCGGGAGGGGTCATTTGATGAAAACGCATCGGCAAAAAAAAATTGTCGTAAATCACCCGGAAGGAATAATAATTAATTTCCGCAAATAAATTATTTTGTACGACTGTCCTTATTTCTCTCTTTTGTACTTTATTTCTCTCTATTGAACCCTGTTTCTTCTTTTTGCATCTTATTTCTCTCTTTCACACCGTTTTGCTCTTCCTCTACACTATTTTGCTTCCTTTCTCTACCCATTTTACATAAAAATGGAACAACGTGCCTTATTGTACAAGTTATACACCAGATAGTTAGGTGACTCGTCTGGCGATGAAACGGTCGACATCAGAGCTTGCATCTGGGGCGGTAAGCTCGTCGGGTCCTATTTCTTGCCTTTATCCTTAACTAGCTTCTGCCCGCGACTTCGTCCGCGTGAAATTTCTTGTACCCCCACCCCGTCGCGTCGCAACACTTCGTATTCGCTTACCGTTCACTCTGAGTTTTTTTTTTTTGCTCGGCTCCTAAGGGTCATAGCGTGATGTTAAATAGCCTATAGCCTTCCTCAAGAATTGGGCTATGAATAGAATAGAATAGAATATTTTTATTTCAGACCGGAGTCCATAGGGTTAGTAACAATTTTAACTTAAGTTCTAGTGTTAGTAGGTTACAGACACATAAAAATATACAATTAAATTTCGGCATGGAGCCGCATCCATCTCCGCAACATCGGGGAATCCCACCGATCTACGAATACACTGAGAATACTGTTGGTGCCGCCGCGAACACGAGACATCAGGGATGCACATCTTTTCCTAATAATAGCGGCAAAACCATCAATATTATTATCTGCAAACATCCCCGACGCACTACATCGCCACGGCAGCCGCAGCAGTACTCTCAGTGCATTATTATATTGAACGCGTAGGTCGCTGTATGCCCTCTGAGTGAAGCTGACCCACAGGCTGCACGTGTAGAAAGATTGACAGTAAGCTTTGAAAAGCGTTACTTTAACTGCCTTCGTACAACGTGCAAACCTGCGGGCCAGCATGTTACATCGGACAGCCAGCGACCTACGTTCCCTTTCAATATCACAATTATCTTTAAGGTCTTCAGTGACCCAGTGACCTAGATATTTAAATTTGTCAACCCTTCGCAGTGATTCTCCACAAAGTGCTACGTCTGGGATACATGGATATGTCAGACTACCAGCTTTAAAAACCATTAGTTCGCTCTTAGCGACGTTATATTTGAGCCCATGATTAACCGCATAGTTTTCGCAAATAGCGATCAGTCGCCTCAAAGCACCGATTGATGGGCTCAGCAACACCATGTCGTCCGCATAGCTAATATTGTTAATGCACACCCCGTCAATATGACATCCAACATTGGTGCTGCTGAGCTCAAGGATCAGCTGGTTCATGTATAGGTTGAAGAGCCGGGGGGAGCTGAGCCCCCCTTGCCTCACCCCGCACTCCAACCTATACACGTCCGAGTGCGAACCATTCCACTTCACGCTATTGCTTTGACTACTGTACCAGTACTTAAATATTGACACTATTTCAGATGGTAACTTGGTTTCACATTCTAATTTACGCCACAAAACATCATAACAAACAAGATCAAATGCCCGTGAGAGATCCAGAAAACAAGCAAAAACAGGCGTCTTCCTGTTTGTGTAGTATTGAACAGTCTGCTTGAGGCAAAAGATTGCACTCTCAGTTGACAGCCCAGGCTTAAATCCGAACTGGGCGTCATGTAATTCAAGGTTATTAGCCAATTGCTTATCAAGCAGACTATCCAACACTTTTGCTATGACAGTAGCCAGAGAAATGGGCCTATAATTGGAAATGTCAGAGACATCCCCTGTTTTATTTTTCACAATAGGCACTACCATAGTAAACATTACATCATCCGGTAAGTAACCGTGACAAACGCACAGGTTGAAAAACAAAGCTAGCACGCGCGGCAGGTGTCGCCCCGCATACCTCAGGTGCTCGATGCTGAGGCCATCATGACCCGGGGATTTACCCCTCTCCATTTTATTTATGATGGCTGATATTTCTTGTGCCGTAAAAACAACAGAAATGTCCCCAGTGTTGGCCCCAGCATCAAACACCTGCACAGGTCCAGTAAGAGGAGGTGACTCAATCTGGAAATGACGTCTAAATGCATTGGCTATATCAGCCGGCTCGTGTACGCCCGCCACGCTCACCGGAGGACTCGACTTCGGATTCAAACTATTTGTTGATTTCCAAAATGAACCAAACTTCTTTTTAGTGTGATGTTTAGCTAAAATATCCATTTTTATCTGCTGTTGGTTATCTTGACAATATTTCAGATTGGTCTTAAATATTTTTCTAGATTCACACATTTTATTGTAAACATAACCACTAGCAGGTTTTCCATAAAACAACCATGTCTGGTAACACAGTCGAGCCTCTCTGTGAGCGTCACGAACATATTTGTTCCAACCAGGAATGTATCTTTTGCTATTATGACGCATCTGTTTACATACATAAGTACGTTCGGCACCCTCCTTTAAAATGCTAACCAAACTACTATACATTGTATCTAACACTGTCACATGATTAGCATTAGAACACATTTTATGCGCACAATGCCGAAAATCATCTGGAAAATCTATTAATTTTAATTTTGAATTACAAAAATTTGAGTATTCATTGATCTGATTGCTATCTCTTTCCCCCCATATCACCTTATTGCAAGTATAGGTAGGGTTTACTAGCTTAGGTATAATTAAATCAATATTACATTCAATTAATAAAGGTATATGATCAGACAAATAGACTCCATACAAAACTGACGCATCTACAACCAAATGACGTGCCGCACTGCTCACCACACAGTGATCAAGCCAGCGCAACGCACCGTTAGCGGTACTCTCAAACGTAAACGTGTCCTTCGGAAGTAGTTCCATGTCAACACATGACCACGATTGCTCCCCACATACTGTTAATAATTCATTTGAAAAGCGCTCACCTGGATGTGCGTTAAGATCTCCCAATATAAACACTGACTCAACATTTATGTTCTCGGTGATAGCGATAATTTCACTTAAGCACTCTGTAAACTCAACTAGATTATCAGACGAGTTAGTCGGCATATACACTGAGAATATCAATAGGGAACGACCCGCGTGCTCAATCCTAATAGCTAACAGACGATCACTATTACACTGCACCACTGATACCGTTGCAAACGCTGATTTCCTCCATAGAAGCGCAACTCCACCATACGGTCTTCCGATGAGAACTCCGGCAGACGTGTCGACGGCGGACTTGCCAGCATACGCGAAACCATCATCAATACTACCGAGAAAAGGCACATCATGTGGTAACAGCCAAGTTTCCTGAAGTGCAATTACATCAGCAACACGACACAGCCTGCGAACACAATCAGCTGATCGAATAACATTCTTGCAATTGAATGTCGATAGGGTTACATTCTTTTTGATAGTACTATCCATTATTTACTATGGTATTATCATTAACAATATCTGAGACTTTTCCTTTCTTGAAATTAATGAATCTTCTGAACATTATTCCCTCCGGCCAGAACTTGTCATCCAAAAAAGTACCTAATTTGTGTTTAGGTATAAACAACTTAAAGGCATTATATTGCCTTTCCGACTTCATATTGACTTTTTCCAGTTTTACGACCTCAGTAGTTTTTTGCTGTATGTATTCACATATATCTTTCTCAGTTGTATCTTTATTCACATTAGAAATAAAAACAGGTATTTTTATCTCGGCGGCCTTAAAATTTCCCACTGAATTAGAAGCAGCTTTTCCTGTCATGCCGACAAATCGATTTCTCGTTTTTGACCTTTGAACCAGTATCCATTGCTCTTCATGCTTATTTTCCTTCCAAACGCCTTTTTTTACAATATCTGCCAAAGTCTGTTGTTTACATGCGTCATCCACGGCCACCACACTATCGTTCTCGAGCATAGTCGAGTTAACAGGTGCAAGAGAGACGGATTTAGTCTGAGTAGCACCTTCGGTATGCGAGTGTACGACAGAGCGATATATCGGCGCTGGCGGCGTTTCGCTTGCGCTATCGTGACTCACATCCTTACGACTGGAACGCGATACATCGACGACGTTTACCGGCCGCGGTTCGATGTGAGGTAGGAGACCGAACGGTCCGCTATCACAATTTATCATGTACCCTCCGCCTCGTTTCTTCATGTTAACATTTGAATTAATTAACGGACTCGATTTTTCCACATTCATGTTTTGCTTCACTTCCTCTAATTGGGCACTTGTCACATAATCGCTCTTTATATCTTCAATTTCTTTACGTAAAATCAATATATCCTTCAATAATTTTGTGACGTCGACGTGATCAAAACAAACTGGTGGCAGTTTGTGTAAGTCGTACGCCACAAACACTGGTAATTGATCAGGGTCTATTGTTTTAAACACAGTTATCATATCTTCCAAGTCTTTTTCTTTCTTCTTCTTGCGCCTCGAAACCAGTTTTCTTGTTGTTTTCGTGGATATAAACAACAACTTCTTCGCCTCATCTATTTCCTCCTCAGAAAATGCAGTTTCACATATCCTGATTAAGCTTTCATTATCGACTACATGATGCCGATCTCGTATGAAAGCAAGGACTTCCGATATCACTAGGTTGCAACTCGTACACTTTAGTTTATTTACGGACATTATCGTAAGACAAAATCGGCGACCGCTACTGACAGCGCGCGTGCGATGACTGAACGATGCTATCAAATGCAAAAATATTTTTTTCAAATCTGACCGGTAGTTCCAGAGATTATCGCGTTCAAACAAACAAACTCTTCAGCTTTATTATTAGTATAGATAAAAAACTCTATGGCCCATAATTCCTTAATAGGTACCAACTCTTAACATCTTACACACGTGATAACTTTTAAACGAAATATCCGATTGAGATGAAACAAAAAGTATTTTACTTCTTCATAAATACTCTTGATAACATAATGCTTAATTTCGATAAAGATTAATATTACGATACATATTTAACGTAGTTTTTTTTTCTTCAGACGATTTAATAATTATTTTGAACACAAAATCGGTTATTGTGATTAAACCATGATAGCTAGATATATGTTCTCGCGGACTTTTTTATAGGTCTTAATGGGCTCTACAAAGCCGTAGTACATCATTTTGTTCTATTGTCAATAGTTTTTGCAGCGCACGCAAAAATAGGTTTTCGATTTTACACCTTGTGTTACAAAATAGCAATTTTATTACGGATCCCTAATTTTGAACAAAAAAAAATATAGCCTATAGCCTTCCTCAATAAATGGACTACCCAACACTAAAAGAATCATTCAAATCGGACCAGTAGTTCCAGAGATTAGCGCGTTCAAACAAACAAACAAACTCTGCAGCTTTATAATATTAAGTATAGATTCTCTCTCTCCTTATTTCTCCCTAATGTACCATGTATTTATATGTCTTTCCCTATCCCTCTCTTTTGCACTCTATTTTTCTCTTCTGGACCCTATATATCTGCTGCACCCTATTTCTCTCTTTTGATCCCTATTTTCTTTTTGCACCCTATTTCTATCTTTCGCTGGATTCTCTAACTCTTTATATCTTTTGCACCCAATAATAGTTCAACAACATACCTTCTTATACACCAGGTAGTTAGGCGACTCCTCCAGCGACGGAATGGTCGACATCAAAGCCAGGGCCTGAGCCTGGGGTGGATAGCTCAATGTCGGGTTCTCCTTGTCCCTGTCTCTTTATTACTCACCCTATATCTCTATTTCGCACCCTATTTTCTAATTTTCACCCTATTAAAATGTTTTGCACCCTATTTCTATCTTATACACCCTATTTCTCTCTTATGGTCCCAATAAGTACTAATTCTTGAACAACATACCTTCTTATACACCAGGTAGTTAGGCGACTCCTCCGGCGATGGAATGGTCGACATCAAAGCTTGCACCTGGGGCGGTAAGCTCGATGTCGGGTTCTCCTTCTTGTCTCTGTCCTTTTCTTTTTCTTCTTTTATACATTTTGAATTGTCTCTGGAACAGTTATGAGATCATTTTAGATTTTTATGTCTGGTTGAAAAACTTGTAAAATTGAATTACCTAACCGGTAGAACTTAGGTGAATGTCATGTACAGACGCCAGCACGTCAAGCCACTACAATCTGTCAAATTTCTTAAATAGATTTTCAACTTTATCGCTAAAGTATAAGGTGCAAAGTTGATTGGGAAAATTTGACAGTGTCGGGTAACTTGATGTGCTGCCGTCTGTACATCTGTAATTGGTCTACACATATGAACTTATACCATTAAGGGGGAAGCTCTAAGGTGGCCCGCGAAATTCAAATTTTCTTACGTTTTTTGCAATTTGCTGGTCAGAATTAAGTTGTACGTTGATTAAAATATGATTCGCGGTCGTAACAAATATGTATTTACAGAATTATAATCATTAAAGTCATCAACACAACTCTCTAAGACCATGTAATCCCCAAGTGTCAAAATTTCATGAAATAGTCATTCTTGGGAATTAATTGGTCTTAGAGAGTTGTGTTGATGACTTTAATGATTACAATTCTGTAAATACATATTTGTTACGGCCGCGAATCATATTTTAATCAACGTACAACTTAATACTGACTAGCAAACTGCAAAAAACCTAAAAAAAAAATGAATTTCGCGGGCTACCCGCCGCATTCGCCTTAAGTTTTATTCATTAATGTAAAATGTACTGGGTGAACTGTGATTCACGAGATTCGAGAAAACAAAATTTTGATGTATTTTTTTTTGTAATTTCCAGTTATTAAAATCACTTTTCTCTATATAATATCATAAGTATTTTCCTGTTTAATAAGTTGTTCAAGAAATTATTTATTTATTTAAAGTGTTTCCCTACATCATTTTAAAAGCTAACAGTCTTAATAATAATAATATGTACAAGTACATAAAAACTGGCCAAGTGCGAGTCGGACTCGCACACGAAGAGTTCCGTACCACAAGGCAAAAACGCCGAAAAAAACACGTTTGTTGTATGGGAGCCCCCCTTAAATATTTATTTAATTTTAATTTTATTATTTATTATTAAAGTAAAAATACAACTGAGTATTTGAATGTGAATATTTCAAGTGCGCGTTTGTTGTATGGGAGCCCCCCTTAAATATTTATTTTATTTTGTTTCTAGTATTTGTTGTAATAGCGGCAACAGAAATACATAATTTTTGAAAATTTCAACTGTTTTGTTACTGCGGTTCTTGAGATACAGCCTGGTGACAGACAGACGGACAGACTGACGGACGGACAGACAGTAAAGTCTTAGTAATAGGGTTCCGTTTTTACCCTTTAGGTACGGAACCCTAAAAAGGAGGGGAAATAATCAAAGGGCATCAAAAAATTTGATAATAACTTTTCTCATAACAAACTTTTTATTTATTTAGAATAGGTACTCTTACAGTACCTACCTACCTATTATAAATAAATAAAAAGTTTATATTTATTACTAAATAATTTTATATTGTTATGGCCTCTAATGAATCAAAGCAGGATGCAATGATAACAGTTTTGTAGGTATAACTTGTACTAGCAAGAGGAACAAGTCAATTATGCGCAATTAATATTTGTACTTGAAACAATGCATAGGTAATTTAAATGGGACATTACGGTAAACTGTTCTTGGGTTTTTCCATCTGGGATTTCTCAGTAGCAACCCGCAGGGTAATTGCGTAACACACTATCAATAGCAATGGGGTTCATTTTGACAGTTCAACAGCATTTTCAAATTTTCATTGTGAATGTGAAGACGATGTGGGTCATTTTACATATATATATATTTTTTTATTCTCTCTGTTCTGTTAGTTTTTTTTTCTTTTTTCGTGGTCTGGCAGTTTGAGTAATTTATGTGGCCTACCCAAATGTCCTTTCTTTGGTATTGTTCGTCGAATCGTTGAGCTCCTTAAGTCTTGAGTTGAGCTGCACGATTTTTGACAAATGCGTGCACTGACTGGACAGGTCCTCTCAATCTGTGTGGTTCTTTCCTCAAAAGACCACCTCAGACATCGATCTACATGGTCTTCATATAACCTGACCAAGATTATGTCTGGACTTTAAAAGAGACTGTGACCTCTGAGTTTGTTTCGGCCTTTCTTCTCAGAGTAGTCAGATAGAAAACGCCGACTTCATCTAGTTTAAAAAAAAAACATGATTGACGTGTAAGTGTTTGTATGTACAAACCTACTTACAAAAATAAAAGCATTTCATTTCATTCATTGCGTTATTTACGTTGTCGAGTTGCTTCAAAATGATTCAAATTGAGCGTAATCGTGTGTTACGCAATTAGGATGTCGGAGTCTGGATTTGTGCCCAGTTGATGGCAATAGGGTCACCCCCTGTTAGGATGCACCTCTGGCTAATCCTTCGAAAAATACAGGTGTAAAGTTTTGTTATACTAGCTTCCGCCTGCGGCTTCGCCCGCGAGGTATGTGGATAAAAACTATCCTATGTCCTTCCCCGGGATGCAATCTATCTCTCTACCAAATTTTATCGAAATCCGTTCAGTGGTTTAGGCGTGAAAAGGTAACAGACAGACAGACAGAGTTACTTTCGAATTTATAATATTAGTATGGTAGTAGATTTTTACTGGTTTTACCCCTTCTAATTTTATGATATTGAATAAAGGCTCCTTCAAACAGGCGCGACACGCGATATAATCGTGCGTGACACAAAGGCACCACAAGTCGCGCAACGAGGAGCCTTATTGTCGCGCGCGATTATATCGTGTGTCGCGCCTGTTTGTAGGAGCCTTAATGAAGAGGGATGTAAAGCCCATTAAACAAACTGTATTGATACATACTATGACGTTAGTGAAATCACAAAATGTGCGGCCCCATAGCCCCATACTTAAACTCTCAAGTCTCATACAGGCTATGTTTATAAAACTACAAGCTTCAGCCTGCAACTTCGTTCGCAAGAAGTTTCTCGTTTTAAGGCTCCTTCAAACAGGCGCGACACAAAGGCACAGCAAGTCGCGCAAGGGGCGGTGCCTTTGTGTCGCGCGCGATTTTATCGCGTGTCGCGCCTGTTTGTAGGAGCCTTTAGCCACTCGAGCCCGGCATGGTAGGATAACGGCCCATTACAATAGAAAATCAATGGCGTCTCAATCGCCTCATTGTGGTGATTAAGCAGGTCATTAAGCAGCGGTGGCCAAGTGGTAACGGCCGCGCCTTACGAGTTGTAGGTCGTAGGTTCGTACCCTGACAGGCGCTTTACTTTGTGTTAATTATTTCATCACCACTGCTCTCAAAACGGTGAAGGAAAACATCGTGAGGAAACCGGCCTAGAACCAAAATGTCGAAGACGTGTGACATCTACCAACCCACACTGGGCCCGCGTGGTGGATTAGGGCCCACTCCCTTTCACAGAGAGGAGGCCCGTGTCCCAGCAGTGGGAACATTATAGGCTGATTATGTTAAGCGGTTAACATAAAACATACTATGGCACTCAGTAATAATGCAGCTAGTCTAATAGTAAAAGAGTCTATAGCGCAGTGTGACCGAAACCAAGACTTTATTTGGTAAGACATGTTGTTCCAAGTTATTTTTACATAGGCCACTTTTTGTCCCCGTAGCATGTTCCCGTGTAATATGTTCTGTTATGGGTTTGGTTTCCGCACTTAGTCCTTCAAATGGACCATTGTGTGTGGGCGTTTCCATGGGATGATTTCTAAAATACATGCGGGCGAAGCCGAATCTAGTGACTAATTAAATCTATTTTTTGGTATTTTAATAAAACTTTTTGTTTTTATCTTAAATTACGGTCCTCTTATTTATGATCTGACCAAGATAATGTCTGGACTTCAAAAGAGAGAATGTGATCATTCAGTTAGTTACAGTTTTCCTTCTCTGAGTAGTCAGATAGGAAACACCAACCTAATTTAGATAGTTTTAAAATATCTTTTTGATTTTAATATGTAAAATTGTAAAAAAAAAAAATAATTGTTTATTAAAACTAATTTACAGAAACCAGCCAGCCTTTTGGGAACTTATCCCACTGACAGCGATGCGGATGAACTTTTTGATGCACAATGAGCTCCTTACTTCTTTTTCCTATAGATTGTTCAGTGTATTTTAAATTTATCAAAATAAAACACTAGGTATTTCATGAGACTACAAAAAAAATCAGAAATAAATATCATTTATCATGTAATTATCATGTAAGATTTTAATATCTTTAGATTTCTTGTATGAAGACTTTCAACATAACAATGTTTTTTTCTACTTTTTTTATTCTCAAAGTTACTGAAACTTACCTGGATGGCCCTTGCTGACAGGCCTTCGATGCCGCCTTTTCCGATGAATTCATCGTCACCATTTTAATTTTCAAAATACAAATTCATTACACAATAAAATATTCAACTTTTCGAAATTGTTTTTGATTGGCGCCAAAATGTTATGGCATTAAACTTTTTTATGATTCTTTGGCAACGATACTGTTTTGTAAAGCCTCTATTGACCGCTTCTATGGTTTATTTTACAACTCCACAAATAACTAATATAAACTACAGAATGTATGGAAATTATCTAAATACTGTTCACTTCAAATAGATGTTTAAACAAGCGATAAACTATGTTGAAATTACACTTTATTGCACGTAAAATTCACTTCTTCCTAACATATTTACGAAAAAATCGGCACTGTTCAAGTCACAAACAAAACATTTTCTCTATCAAAACTGAGGCGTAGAGTATTCTTACAGCATCTAAACGGATTATTATAGCGAATAAATGTTAATAATCGCCAGTTTCAAACACATTTTTTGGTTTTATTTGTGATTAGTTGACCCACTTGGCTAGGTGTTTTCCTTTATTGTTTTTACAGTTCAAGCACTTCAAACGGTCAGCTGGCAGTCACAGGGATCTAACTTACATGGAAAACCATCTTGTTTTATTTATAAAACGTAAATAATAACAACCGTTATCAGAATTTAACATTTTGATAATAGCACGAAATGTCAAGACCGTTCGCCATTTATCATCTTCCCAAGTGCGAGAGCTTTTTGAAAAGAGACAATAGATGTGAAGGCAAAGTGCGCGAACGAGAAAGCAAACCAATGGCAACATAATGCGAATAAAGTGAAAAGTCGGTGCGTCCGCAATTGAAATACGTACGGAATGTCCTACTAAATTTTGTCGTTTGAATAAATGAACAGATGGCGCATGTGTTTCGAAGTTTATCGAACGCCGTATTTGGTGCTATTTTTAGATCAAAAATAGCAGGAAGTTTTTGCACTATTTTTTAAATATTACACAAGTTCCTGTTACATAAAATTCTAATACTTCCTTGTAAAATATTATTTATTGCTTTTCATTGTTTTACGGAACTCTTGTAACTTTTTGTAAAGACAAAAGATGGCAGCACATGTTCCTGAAGAAGCAAAATACCGCTCTTTTGTAATTTATCGTTAGAACAATATTTTTTGGCAAATTAGATTGCAATAACAGCTAAGTATTTAAAAATTAGTTAAAATATTTAAAAAATTATCGATGCTTAGCGCATCCTCATGAATCATGAATCCAACAAGTTGATAAAGACAAGAGTGTAAATCTACAACTCAATATCAACTTGTTGGATTCATGAGGAAAGTTAGTTCGAAAAGGTTTCTACTACATAGGTACCTCCTAGATTTGAATTAACTCTTAAACTTAATCCTAATATTATTTAATGCAAGTACATCTAATGTACCGTCCGCGTCGTCGTTCCCAAAAGAGTAGGTATAAGTAGGTAGTAACGTCATCACCATCTGCATCGCCTTTTCCCAATCCCAACTAAGTACGTTAGGGTCGGCTTCCGGTCTAACCAGCTGAATAGGTATCAGTAGTAGGTATTTTACAAGGAGCAACTGCCTATACCATATCAGGGGGCCTAAAAAGGCCACTGGCAGAATCATAAAAGGATAACATTATCAATCATAATGGCGACGACAGTTCGTGTTTTTCTTTTTTCGCTGCACTACGTAGGTATAATCAAAGAGATTGGGATTGGATTTGGATTGGATTGATTGGTATTGTAGCACAGACAAAAAAAATAACTGAAAAATCCTTCACCAATGGGACTGTCCATTAAGATTCACAATGTTATACTTTTATGATTCTGCCAAAGTGGCCTTTTTAGGCCCCAAGACCTCCACAACACAGTTAGGTACTGGGTAGGTACTTGTTACTGGTTGTCAAAAAGAGCTCTAGTTAATTAAAAATAAAAAAATAGGTACAAGTTTTTGACATTGATTGAGGGAAATTCTCGTTATTATAAGAACGTTCACAGTCTATAATTTTCCTATATTTTTGACAAGTTTCTGGCATTTGTGTGTCGCCGAGATGAGACTGTGACTATAAATGACAGCCTATGTGTTACATAAAAACCGGGCAAGAGCGAGTCGGACTCGCGCACCGAGGGTTCCGTACCATCATAATGTTTTTTTTTCACCGGCGAGCTACTTACTAAATCTCGTTCAAACCAATTTTCGGTGGAAGTTTACATTATTTTTTGATGATAAAAAGTGGCTGTGACATACGGACGGACAGACAGACATGACGAATCCTTAAGGGTTCCGTTTTTTGCCATTTGGCTACGGAACCCTAAAAATGACTGAAATTTGCGTCTTTTTGTTTTTTCGCGGCCATCAACCAAATCTTGTTTTTCTAGTAGGTAGGTAGGTACCTACAGAATTTAGTGTAACAAACGAAACTTATTTGACATGCATAATTATATCTAAACTCAGTCCGAAATGAGTTATTAAGAAGTGTCATTTTACTGCAGCTACTTAATTAAAAGTTGGACTATAGACACAGAGCACGGAGATTTTGAACGTTTTTAATTAGGTACGAGATTTGGCCTTCAGACTGTAAACGTTCTTAAAATTTCGGGAATTGGCCCCCCTTTTAAGAAACCAACCGAAACTTTAAGCTTTATGACTTTCTTTTGACAGCCCCTAGCTACGAACGCCATGTTTACAAACAAAAGAATGCTTGAAGAATGTGTAGAATGCAGCGCGAAGGTTACAAGTGAATGTTGATTGCGTCGCAGACACGGAACAGTAAATATGTTGCTACAGTACCTACATAGGTACAGTGGCGTAGCGTGCCTTGGAGGGGCCCTGTATCAAAATTTGTTGAGGGGCCCTAATGAAGGGTAAAGATTACTCACAAAAGAAACAAAAATGCTTGCATTAAATTAAAATAAGTATTTATTAATTACTAGCTTCTCCCCGCGACTTCGTCCGCGTTAAATTTCTTTTTCCCCGAGTCACGCGGTCGCATAGCATCGTCTGCCCGCGCTATTACTTCGTGTTCGCTTTTGTTCTTTTTGCTCAACTCCTGATAGTGCTAGCGTGATGTTAAATAGCCTATAGCCTTCCTCAAGAATAGGGCTATCAAATCTATACTTATATATAATATATATAATAATATAATCTATACTAATATTATAAAGCTGCAGAGTTTGTTTGTTTGTTTGTTTGTTTGAACGCGCTAATCTCTGGAACTACTGGTCCGATTTGAATGATTCTTTTAGTGTTGAGTAGTCCATTTATCGAGGAAGGCTATAGGCTATATTTTTTTTTATCAAAATTAGGGATCCGGAATAAAATTGCTATTTTGTAACACAAGGTGTAAAATCGGAAACCTATTTTTGCGTGCGCTGCAAAAACTATTGACAATAGAACAAAATGATGTACTACGGGTTTGTAGAGCCCATTAAGACCTACAAAAAAGTCCGCGAGAACATATATCTAGCTATCATGGTTTAATCACAATAACCGATTTTGTGTTCAAAATAATTATTAAATCGTCTGAAGAAAAAAAAAACTACGTTAAATATGTATCGTAATATTAATCTTTATCGAAATTAAGCATTATGTTATCAAGAGTATTTATGAAGAAGTAAAATACTTTTTGTTTCATCTCAATCGGATATTTCGTTTAAAAGTTATCACGTGTGTAAGATGTTAAGAGTTGGTACCTATTAAGGAGTTATGGGCCATAGAGTTTTTTATCTATACTAATAATAAAGCTGAAGAGTTTGTTTGTTTGAACGCGATAATCTCTGGAACTACCGGTCAGATTTGAAAAAAATCTTTTTGCATTTGATAGCCCAATTCTTGAGGAAGGCTATAGGCTATTTAACATCACGCTATGACTCTTAGGAGCCGAGCAAAAAGAAAAAAACTCAGAGTGAACGGTAAGCGAATACGAAGTGTTACGACGCGACGGGGTGGGGGTACAAGAAATTTCACGCGGACGAAGTCGCGGGCAGAAGCTAGTATATTATAAAGCTGCAGAGTTTGTTTGTTTGTTTGTTTGTTTGAACGCGCTAATCTCTGGAACTACTGGTCTTATTTGAATGATTCTTTTAGTGTTAGGTAGTCCATTTATCGAGGAAGGCTATAGGCTATATTTTCAAAATTAGGGATCCGTAATAAAATTGCTATTTTGTAACACAAGGTGTAAAATCGAAAACCTATTTTTGCGTGCGCTGCAAAAACTATTGACAATAGAACAAAATAATGTACTACGGGTTTGTAGAGCCCATTAAGACCTACAAAAAAGTCCGCGAGAACATATATCTAGCTATCATGGTTTAATCACAATAACCGATTTTGTGTTCAAAATAATTATTAAATCGTCTGAAGAAAAAAAAACTACGTTAAATATGTATCGTAATATTAATCTTTATCGAAATTAAGCATTATGTTATCAAGAGTATTTATGAAGAAGTAAAATACTTTTTGTTTCATCTCAATCGGATATTTCGTTTAAAAGTTATCACGTGTGTAAGATGTTAAGAGTTGGTACCTATTAAGGAGTTATGGGCCATAGAGTTTTTTATCAACATAAAATCCTGTAATAATCTTTTTCGAAATATATTTTTTGATGATTGTAAGTATAAGATCTTTGAAGAGTATAATAAAAAACCTGAAGAGTTTGTTTGTTTGAACGCGCTAATCTCTGAAACTGCCCAACGGATATGAAAAATTATTTTTGCATTTGACAGCCCAATTCTTGAGGAAGGCTTTACGCTACTTAACATCACGCTATGACCCTTAGGAGCCGAGTAAACAGAAAAAAAGTCAGTAAGATCGCTAACCGAAAACGAAGTGACAGCGCGGGCAGAACATATATTTCACGCGGACGAAGTCGCGGGCAGCAGCTAGTTATAGTATATAGATACGTTATCGCTTCCTCCTAGAAATTGAGCTAGCCAAACAATTCAAATTAAATATACACCTTTCTTGCCTTTTTTTCGGCAAATTGATTTAATAAATCATCTATAGCTGAAGACGATTTCAGTTTTTCTAAAATTTCTGCCTATAGACAATAGTGACAAGTCTGATCTTAGCCGTTCCTGCCCCATCGAAGTCGTTATGTAATTTTTTATCAGTTTTAATTTTGAAAAACTTTCCCGGGAAGCACGATCTAGATTAAGTGACATTGTGGATAACATTTTACTAATTTTTGCTTACACGTTAAGGGCCTCTGTAGCCCGGGGGCCCCGTATAACTGATACGGCTGATACGGCGGTAGCTACGCCCCTGCATAGGTAGGTACCTACCTACTAGATTTATTTTGGTTTGTCTGTCTATTATTAAATACTTTATGATACTGTTACTTTTGATTTTCAAGGTCTTTATCCTTTTACTTTAATGCAATATTATCAAGGTTCTTTTTTTTAGGAGCTAGACTAAACATGTCAGTTACACTAGGTGATATTTAGCCTTTAGCCTCCTCAATTCGTCATGGATACCCTACCTTGTACTTACTATTTATGCTGTGACCTTACCTCTTAGGGACGGAGGGTTAAGTCGGACTCCTATCAACTAAAACCCTCATCATCTGCCTAGCCTTTTCCCAATAATGTTGGAGTCGGATTCCAGTCTAACCGGATGCAGCTGAATACCAGTATTTTACATGGAGCGACTGCCTATCTGACCTCCACAACCCAGTTAATGGATAATACAATACCCCTTGGTAAGACTGGTTATCAGGCTTTCGGGCTTCTGACTACCCGTAACGACTGTCAAAGATTCACGAATGACAGCCGGGACCAACGGTTTAACGTGCTCTCGAGGCCCCTCATATAATATATGCCTCTCCGAAGTTTGCAAAGAGAAAAATCTGAAATTATTCTATGTGATAGAAGTTTCTTCTCTTTGCAATCGGAGATAAGGGGGGGGGGACGGTATTTTTTTTTTACTTTTTATCAAAAGTCGAAAACTCAGCTCAAATAAAAAATGTTTGAGAATGTCCAAACGGCGCTCTTTCATATGATACCCCACATACCCTAGTAGCCCCACTTCGAATTTTTCAGACCCCCTTTCAGTCCCCGTTGCAAGAAATATACATAAGTATATTTTTTATAATATATCTTATTTGCAAAATAGTTGGGCAAACGTCATCTAAAACTATTCCAAATTTCAAGTTGATAGCATTAGTAGTTCTTGAGATATCCAGCTGTGACAGACAGACAGACTTAGTCTCACCTTAAGGGTTCCGTTTTTACCATTTTGGTACGAAACCCTAAAAACCATAATAAAAGCACAACTCGGTCATACCCTTCGAGTATTCCAGGCGTGATATTATGTATTGTACGAAAGGTGTTACAAAAAAACAAAGGAAGTTTGTCAAGAGAATGCATTAGCGACCGACCACAAACTAAGGTCATTTACTTTCGAGCAGCGAGGTCAGCGGCCTGCAGGCCACTTGAGTTGCAACCCTTTCCTTATTGTACCTACATACAAAGCTACTTATATGTTATAGCCTTATACAGGGTGAGTAAAACACCGTGGATCAAACGAAACAGACGGGGTAATTGCGTAACACACTATCAGTAGCAATGGGTTTCATTTTGACAGTTCAAAAACATTCATTGCGTTATTTAGTATTTACGTTGTTGAGTAGACACATTTTTCGAACATATAATTATGGAGCTAAGCTTCAAAATGATTAAAATTGAGAGTAATTTACACATTTAGGGTGCAGGTCGATAGAGCAGCTGCCTGCCTGACTACCCCTGAGAAGAAATGGGGAAACAACCTTTTTTTTTAGGATGGGAAATCATCAAATGACCCCTCCCGCTCTGAGTGGAGCGGAAGCGAGTGTCAGACTCTTACTGACTAAAACCCACCCGTGTTCCTACCTTAGCCCTTTATGTTCCGGGTCAGCGGTAACCCTTTCGGACAATCCCGCTGCCCCGGCAGGCTTCGGCCCTGACAGGCCCCTTCATTGGTGCTGACATCTCTTTGAGGCGCGCGTGGAACACGTACGCGCCGTCCGGTACGGGCCTGGTCCTGATCGGACGGTATAAGCTATCGGTTGGACCCTTCCCTGGAGGCTGTGACCACAAAACAAAGTGGCAGTATATAGGTAGTTCTATGTAAGTAAAACATTCCACGACATTCTTCACTTAGGCGTGGCAAATCTTACGATTTGAATTGCTAATTTGTCCACGACTATTACCATTGATGTATTTATAGCGAATAAATATGCATGTTACCTAATTTATAGTAGACACAGACACAGCTGTAGAAACAGAACCTATCATGTTCTTTTCTCATCTTCTACTAAGAGAATCCTCAGACCAAGGCTCAGACTCAGGCCAGGGGGTCTACTCCGAAGCGGTTAACCACTGTATCGGCCGAATGTTCGGTCATTTTCTACTACCGTTCATTTCCTATATTGACTATTGGTCCCGACCAAACTGTGCAAATCCGAACCTTTTTAGAACCCTTACCCTTTTTTTATCTTTTTTTTTTTTTAAATCGTAGACGGACAACAATATTCGAATCAGAAAATGACCGAACATTCGGCCGATACAGTGGTTAACCGCTTCGGAGTAGACCCCCTGGACTAGGGTCGGACGCGAGAGATCGCCGCCGTCGTTCGCCGTCGTGAGGACACGGCGGTGCTCTGCCCAAGCTGGGCAGATCTCCACCGTATGCTCCACCGTGTCCTCCGGGCGATCCACACAATGGTGATACCCGGGCGTTTCCTCCCGCCTTATTCTGAACAGGAACCTCCCGAAGCAGCCGTGCCTTCGGTGGGTTTCGGTATGTAAAGATGGTCACCCGTCCACAGACTAACCGCGGCAAGGGTAGCTTAACCTGATCGTTCGACCTGCGGTTGTTATTATTATTACAAGCTCCTCACAGTAAATACCTAGGTATGTATAGGTATTATCTTAGTTATTTAACTTTTTTTTTTACCGACTTCAAAAAAAAGGAGGTTATCAATTCGATACGTATGTATGTAATATTATTGGAATTGCATTATATTCACATATGACAATCTACTAAGGCTTCCAAACAAATATACAAAATTTCATAGACGTATGTATGTATGTATGTATGTTTGTCCACGCATTTCTCAGCAACTATTAATCGGATCGTGACCATTTTTTTTGTATTAGCTTACATTTACTTCAACTTAGGGAACAGTGCAAGTTTCATCAAAATCGGTTCAGTAATTTTCAAGATATGGACTAATACGTGTAAGTGTGACGGTACGGCGTATTGATACGAGCTACGGGTGTAGTGTCAAAGGGAAAACATCTCAAAACCTTGGTCAAATTCTAGTGCAAAAACTAAAAATTACGAAATAAAAAGTAATTTAAAAAAATTAAACCGACTTCAAAAAGAAATCAACTCAAAATTATGAAATAACTTTAATTTCGGAAGTCGGTGGCAAAAAACTAAAATACAGATCCCAAGACACCGACTTCCGAAATTAAAGTTATTTCATAATTTTGAGTTGATTTCTTTTTGAAGTCGGTTTAATTTTTTTAAATTACTTTTTATTTATCATCTGTAAGATCGTATTTATATCCGTGACCGTATCATACACAGATTTTTTAATGATAAGATCGATAACAATTGATATTATTACGTCGTCATTTATTCTAGAAATTCACCAAATAATAATAAGATTTTGTTCTTGGAAAATCATCGCGATAAAATGTTATTTCAAGTTTAAATTCTAATTTTAAAAGGTTTTAAAGGTGAAAAACCAACTCACGAATTCACGATCAAAAAGTGCTGATTCTCAGCCTAGTTTGAATAATAGTAGATTGTTTGTCAAGGGAGCAAACAACTATTTTGATGGCGAGGGATTCAAAGTATGTACGGACGCCAGCACATCAAGTTACTACAATCTGTCAGATTTCTTTAATAGATTTTCGACTTTATTGCTAAAGCATAAGGTTCAAGGTTGATTGGGAAAATCTGACAGTTTCGGGTAGGTTGACCTGCTGGCGTCTGTACGTCACTTGTCGCTCGCGAGGTGGACACTCTACTTTTTATCACCTTCTATGATAAAATACGTAAGTGCAACTTATGAATAGTAATATTAATGGTACGTTTATTTTTTTACATTCCATTGACTTGAGGAAGATATACCTAGGTACTCATTTTTTATAAAACTAAGTAAAATCCTAATTGGAGTAAACAATTACGAACGAAAGCAGAATGCTTTTCGCGCGTTTTTTATTTTTTCACAAACTTTTTTTTTTAATTAGCTCGCGCGTTTTAGTTTATACAGCCCAAACAGCCTGTTACTTGTTTATACAATGTTCGTGATTTATCTCTTTGGTGATTGGAACTTTTACTAACAATATCCACATTCCAAATTCAAATCACTTTTAGTCCCTAGTTTAGTCCCTGTTTACAAAGAATACACTAGCTCTGTTTTAATAGATGTGATTTAAATGACTTTTAAATTTTTGATTGACTGAAACAGAACGATGTTTTATATAAATTTAATGTTAGACGCAATTAGTTGATTTATGGTGCAAGTAAGGTTAAGTTCTGTCCTTCAAAATCTAAGGGACACTTCTCGTAATTTCAAAAACGTTCACAGTCTGTCAATCTCAGTGTCAATCTGTCAAAAATACCTGTAATATCTACATTTTTGACAAGTTTTTGACACTGATTGACTGAGATGAGATTGCGACTAGATTTTAAACGTTTTTGGTTCCGAGAATTTAATCTCCTGAAGTGCCCCTGCTTACCTGGCATAGGGGATACCGTGATCAAGAAGGCGGTTCCCCCAGGGCGAGGCCTTCCCATTGCATTGCGGTTGGGTTGACCCCTGCGATTATTCCTGATGTGGATAACTCGGATGCGTTATTTTTGGTAGTGGGGACTGCGTTCACGCCGTCCCCCTCACACCGAAGCCTGCTGCCGGGTCAGCGGGATTATCCGAAAGGGTTACCGCTGGCCCGGAACATAAAGGGCTAAGGAAGGAACACGGGTGGGTTTTAGTCAGTAAGAGTTTGACTCTCCCTTCCGCTCTACCCAGAGCATTCATTTGATGATTTCAAATCCAAAAAAAAAAAAGGCATGGACTTAGTATGTACTATATTCCTGAGGTTAATAACCTCAGTCCCTGTAAAAGGATGTCGGTCAGACATTTTGATCCCAATAAAAACAAATGCACAATGATTTTTATGAAACAGTTCACATTTGCGCCGTGCACTACAGGACCTACTTATCTATTTGTGATGTCATATCCGTTTCCGTTGATAATGTAATTAAATAATAATGTGATTAATTTTCCATTAGGCTAATTGTTATTGCGCGTAGGTATAGCATTTGAGAGCAGTGCTGGCCAAGTGGTAACGGCCGCGACTTACGAGTTGTAGGTCGTAGGTTCGAACCCAGACAGGCGCTTTACTTTGTGTGAATTATTTCATCACCACTGCTCTCAAAACGGTGAAGGAAAACATCGTGAGGAAACCGGAATGTCCTAGAACCAAAAATTCGAAGACATGTGACATCTGCCAATCCGCACTGGGCCCGCGTGGTGGATTACGGCCCACTCCCTCTCACCGAGAGGAGGCCTGTGTCCCAGCAGTGGGAACATTATAGGCTGATTATGGTATGGTAGGTATAGCATTTCCAGTAAGTAGGTACAGACGCCAGCACATCAAGTTACTACAATCTGTCAGATTTCTTTAATAGATTTTCGACTTTATTGCTAAAACATAAGGTTCAAGGTTGATTGGGAAAATCTGACAGTTTCGGGTAGGTTGACCTGCTGGCGTCCGTACCAACTTTTATGAATCCTGCACCCTAGTTTCGTAACACACTATCAAAACAGTTTTGAAGCGTATTGCTAATCCATTGCTTCATAAATTATGTTCGAAAAAATTGCCTGCTCAACAACGTAAAGAACGCAATGAATGTTGTTGAACTGTCAAAATTAAATCGGTTGCTACTGATAGTGTGTTACGCAATTACCCCGCTGAATCATTTTGAAGTATATTGTTAGGGTGAATGGGTAGTGGTAGACCGCGAAATTCAAATTTTCTTACGTTTTTGGCAATTTGCAGGTCAGTGTCAGATTGTAAATATGATTCGCGACAATAACAGGTACATATTTAGAGAATTAGAATCATTACATCTTTCTAAGTTAGATTTCTACCATAAGCACTTTTCCTTAGGAGATTGGAGGTTCGTGGTAGAAGTCTCTCCTATGACGGCACCCCGTCGCACCGCCCGCACCGCCCTAGGGCCGCTACTGGCCCGGTTGATAGCAGTAGGCTCGTCCCCTAATTACATGGGACATTAACTGGTGAAATGTGGGTGCACTATATGTACTCCTCTGACTACCAGGGTTACCTCTACAGCGGGCACGCTACTATAGCGGCGGTAAGGCCCGTTGTGAGGCAGTGGCTGGAGAGACGGCATGGCGCCCTTACTTTCCGGCTGACACAGTAGCGAGTGTAGCAGTAGTCATTGATGATAGTAACTTACTCTATAGCCGATCAACCACAAGCAAGCAAGCAACTGCATATGCATATGTCACAGGAACATATATGGTACACAGAGGGGCGCCACGTTAAGATTTTGGACCACCTAAAAAAAAATCCAAGGCCGCCGCTGGGCTGACACAGGTATTGTCCGGACATGGGTGATTCGGAAAGTACCTGCGCCGCATAGACCGGGAACTTGCAGCCAGTTGCCATCATTGCAACTGCCTCGACGACACGGCGCAGCACACCTTTGAGGGATGCCCTGCTTGGGCAGTGCAGCACCGCGGCGGTGACGGGATTCGCATCGCATGGATTCATGACGGCCAACACCGGGCCGGGGGAGCGTGACGAAATGCGCCAGCACTCCAGCATTCCGGCTAAAGGTACCAGCAGAACACCGTGTGGTTTTGGTCAGTAAGAGTCTGACAGACCCCTCCACCTCAGGGTGGTGGACATCCCTGAGGACTTCCACACGATAGAGAAAAAAAGGTTTACCCATTCAGGGGTGCTATTTTCTTCACATTTTAATCATTATTGAGTTTATTGACTGCTCGTTCAAGTAAGGACAAGAATCTTCACAATAAGAATCAATTATGTATTGAAGTGATTCGATATCGAAAGATAATGTTAACACTTTGTTATTTAGGTTAACAATTTCACAAGTGTTGTTTGATTGTAATTGCATTGATAAATGATAAATGATTTTTATTTCTGTAAGTAGGTTTGTACAAACACTTTTACACGTCAATCATATTTTTTTTAAACTAGATGAGGTCGGCGTTTCTTAACTGACTATTCTGAGAAGAAAGGCCGAAACAAACTCAGAAGTCACAGTCTCTTTTAAAGTCCAGACAAAATCTTGGTCAGATCGTGTGAAGACCATGTAGATTGGTGTCTGTAATGGTCTTTTGAGGAAAGAACCACACAGATTGAGCGGACCTGTCCAATCAGTGCACGCATTTGTCAAAAATCGTGCAGCTCAACTCAGAACTTGAGGAGCTCAACGATTCGACGAACAATACCAAAGACAGGACATTTTGGCATTCCATTTGTTATCAATTTCAATGTTTATCGTTCAAGTCTTTAATTGCATCTATACATGTACACCATGCAGCTGTAACGGGGACGCACCCTAACTGCGTACCACACTTTCAAACACAATCTGAATAATTTTAAAGGATATTGCTAATCCATTGCTTCATATGTTCGAAAAATGTGTCTGCTCAACAACGCAAATAACGCAATGAATGCAGTGCGAATTTCAATTTGAAATAAAAATTATTTGAGAATTTTGATGGCCCCGTGATCCTTAGGTATATTATGTGCCCAGGGCCTCCAATAGGCCATATTATACGAGAGAGCATCTTTGTTTATTTATATTGGTTTTTATTAGGGTTCCGTACCTACTATTACTAAGACTTCGCTGTCTGTCCGTCCGTCCGTCAGTCCGTCTGTCTGTCACCAGTATCTCAAGAACCGCGATAGCTAGACAGTTGAAATTTTCACAAATTATGTAGGTATTTCTGTTGCCGCTTTAACAACAACAAAATAAAATAAATATTTAAGGGGGGCTCCCATACAATAAACGTGTTTTTTTCGGCGTTTTTGCCTTGTGGTACGGTCTACGGAGCCCTTCGTGTGCGAGTCCGACTCGCACTTGGCCACTTTTTTTTATTATTTTGCTTTTTGTCGCTCGATGCAACAATCTCTATAATCGAATGACCTTGACAGAGCAACATCGTAACATAATTTTGCATTAACCCGATAAGATGTTATTTAATAATTATTGTTTATAAATTAATAAATATTTATCGATGCATTAAACGTAATTATAATAACTAGTGATCCTCTCCTGTTTCGCACGGTTCTTACGACATGACAAGACGTCGAGATTTCTTTATTTTACGGGGCTTACATGACCTAAAGCGCGGTCACTGTCGGACTGCATAGAAAAGAAAGAGAAGCGCGATGACACAACGCTGGTAAAATATGAAGCAATTATTTTGTATTGTTTGAACAAAAAAATTAAAATACTAGTATTTTAGTATATTGCTTGTAGAATAATCAGACAAAAAATCAGAATGATTGTAAAAAGAAAGTTTTAGAGGTATCTTCATGATTTTTTTCTATCGAATCAAATAAGTTGTATTATGTTTTCAACACACTATCTACCTAGCTTAATATCCTGAAGAATATCATATAATTTTCTGATTTTGTTTACTGTAGTCGATCATAAACTTTTATTGTTTCTAAAACTTGCGTTTTTTGTGTTTAGGTCCTGTAAGCCCCTTAGGGGGACTCAGACTACGCAAAAAACACAAGTTTTAATATAATATTTATTGATGATACTGACTACCTACTGACAAAATGCGTGCACTGACTGGACAGGTTCACTTAAATTGTGTGGTGCTGAATGATCTGACCAAGATTATGTCTGGACTTTAAAAGAGACTGTGACCTCTGAGTTTGTTTCGGCCTTTCTTCTCTTGTTTTTAAAATATGATTGACGTGTAAAAGTTTTTGTACGTACAAAGAAAGAAAAACATTTATCATATAATTTTACAATAAGTAAATATCGATAGATAGGTATTTAGGTAGTTCTAGATAAATAAGGCCCGGCGCCCACTATCGGCATCGGCACGGCTGAGGATTTTTATGCGACGAATAGAATATAACTTAATAGTATGACGATTTGTCGCATAAAAATCCTCAGCCATGCCGATGCCGATAGTGGGCGCCGGGTCTAAGTAACCTTTACGAGATTATTTCAGAATAGGTGATAAGAAATTTGCAGCACATTATGTCAATCAACTATCAACGTTTCTTATCAATAATGTGAGTTTTTATCACGCTGATAAAGTCTGCGGGGTCGCCAGGACATCGACGCGCAACCATGATGGAATCAGTAGTACTTACATGCAGTGCCGGATTAGCCCCTAAAGCCGCAATTATATTTAGCCCGCGCCGCGTGTCGCCACGCGTGGGTAAGCTATCGGTTACATATGTACAGACGCCAGCACATCAAGTTACTACAATCTGTCAGATTTCTTTAATAGATTTTCGACTTTATTGCTAAAACATAAGGTTCAAGGTTGATTGGGAAAATCTGACAGTTTCGGGTAGGTTGACCTGCTGGCGTCCGTACATACATTTAGTATAGGATTGATTACATTAGTCCCGCCCCGCGTGTCGCCACGCCACGCACTAAATGTATGTAACCGATAGCTTACTCACGCGTGGCGACACGCGGCGCGGGCTAAATATAATTGCGGCTTAAGCAAATTAAGCAATTGCTTATATTTTTTATCTGGGGGGCTAGACACATAATGTTAATCGCACAGCAAACCACTTATTTTGTAATTGAATCGGGTACTAATAATGCGTAGAATGGAACGGCGGCTGAATTTTTTTTTTATGAGAGCAGGCCGGGGCCCCCGAAGATCGCGGGGCCCTGAGCACTTGCCCAGAGTGCCCAATGGAAAAGTGGAGCCTTAGAAAGTGTGATACAGCTGTGCTATTCTGTAAACATATCACCGTGAGCTAGACACTATTGACAGGCTATTCCTAAGGGGGAAGCGCCAGGGTAGCCCGCGAAATTCATTTTTTTTACGTTTTTTGCAATTTTCTGGTTGTACGTTGATTAATATATGATTCGCGGTCAAGATTTCATGAATTAGTCATTCTTGGGGATTACATGGTCTTAGAGAGTTGTGTTGATGACTTTAATGATTATAATTCTGTAAATACATATTTGTTACGGCCGCGAATCATATATTAATCAACGTACAACTTAATACTGACCAGCAAATTGCAAAAAACGTAAAAAGCTGCCATTATAGTGTCAATCCCTAGCATCAGGTGGAATGACAGCTCACTTTAATCTCACTTCACTTAGGTTATCACGGTGATCTTTTTATAGAATAGCACCGCTGGTCCTATAGCTATTCATCATCACACACAATCATTTTCATCATCATTTCAGCCGAAAGACGTCCACTGGTGTCGCCCCATCGACCATTGAGGTAACACTTAAACAGTAGCTTTTATTTTGACAGTTCAACAACATTCTTTGCGTTCGTTTTCACGTTATTGAGCAGACAAATTTTTCGAACTTATGAAGCAATGGATTAGGAATATCCTTCAAGATTATCAGATTGTAATTAAAAGTGTCTCCAAGCGTCACCATGTCGACTGCCAGCCGGATGTCATCGGTCCACAATGTGGGAGGCTTTCCAGCTCTACGCCTTCCGGCACGCGGTCGCTACTCCAGAACTTTTCAGCCCCATCGGCCATCTGTTCTGCACATAACGAAAACTTTAACTTTTTAACAATGATCGTCATTAATTACCGACTTCAAAAAAAAGGAGGTTATCAATTCGATACGTATGTATGTAATATTATTGGAATTGCATTATATTCACATATGACAATCTATAAGGGCTTCCAAACAAATATACAAAATTTTATAGACGTATGTATGTATGTATGTATGTTTGTCCACGCATATCTCCGTAACTATTAATCGGATCGTGACCATGGCTTACATTTACTTCAACTTAGGGAACAGTGCAAGTTTCATCAAAATCGATTCAGTAATTTTCAAGATATGGACTAAGACGTGAAAGTGTGACGGCCTGGCTTATTGATACGAGCTAAGGGTGTAGTGTCAAAGCGAAAACATCTCAAAACCTTGGTCAAATTCTAGTGCAACGACTAAAAATTACCAAATAAAAAGTAATTTAGAAAAATTAAACCGACTTCAAAAAGAAATGAACTCAAAATTATGAAATAACTTTAATTTCGGAAGTCGGTGGCAAAAAACTAAAACTAAAATACAAATCCCAAGACACCGACTTCCGAAATTAAAGTTATTTCATAATTTTGAGTTCATTTCTTTTTGAAGTCGGTTTAATTTTTCTAAATTACTTTTTTTTTCAGGTATAAAATGTTCGAAAAAAAAAATATGTTCGAATGATGTTCTTTGGCAAGACTTTGGGCTATATCCGTTACCTTGGATCTCTTAATTTAAAAAATAACTGTAACCAGGAAACGTAAATGTAGTAATAACACAATAAATGAATGATTTTTATAGTCTCGTCGCCAATGTTCGCCACTCGATCCTCGGTAATAAAAGAGCGTCAATTGACCTTGACATTTCCCGCCATTATCGGTGACATTTAATAGTGCGCGAAAGTTACATTTTTTAAAGAGCATAGCATAGACTAAGGATGACACGTTTGCAAATGAGGTCGTGTTTACGAAGGTGTTTTATTGGAATGGAAAATACCTAACGTTTTATGATTCGTGTTAAATGGAACGTAAATTGAAAGTAATGATGTTTTTTTGAAGAGGCGATTTGGTTGGTCGCTTTGCTGTCTGGTGCCTTTGTTGTTTCGGTCATCAACCCTGACTTCAAATAATTTTTGATAGATACCTAACTTAATGGGTGTTCGCAGTATGATGTCACACTGCGCTTCACGATTAAACCGCTAAGGGCATTTGCACAGCTGATAATACTCTCACTCATTTTACTTTTGTAGGGTTCCGTACCCAAAGGGTAAAAACGGAACCCTATTACTAAGACTTCACTGTCTGTCCGTCCGTCTGTCTGTCACCAGGCTGTATTTCAAGAACCGCGATAGCTAGACAGTTGAAATTTTCACAAATTATGTATTTCTGTTGCCGCTATAACAACAAATACTAAAAACAAAATAAAATAAATATTTAAGGGGGGCTCCCAGCTCCCATACAACAAACGTGTTTTTTTTCGGTGTTTTTGCCTTGTGGTACGTCGGAACCCTTCGTGTGCGAGTCCGACTCGCTCTTGTCCAGTTTTTTTATTTATTTACTAGCTGTGCCCGCGACTTCGTTCACGTGAATGTCGGAAAACGAACTGGATTTCATGAGTTTTAATTTTTTTGCGTGGAACCCTTATTCTATTTCTAAAATAAACGTAGTAGGTACCTAAGTACCCCTTTTAACATCAGCTATCTGCCAGTGGAAATCCCGTCAAAATAAATTCAGCCGTTACGGAGATTAGCCTACCTTAGGACTTTAGGAGGGAAGCCTTGATGATGCAATGCGGTCGCCATTAATGCTTGTCTTGAAGTAAGTAAAGTCTTCACTCGAAGCTTGAGCACTCCTAGGTTATGGATAGCTATGGGAAACGCAGATTCCAAAAAGAAATTCCCTCACCGATAAGGTCACCGAGAAGTCGATTAAAACTTCAATAGTTTAAATCTCCATTAAAATCGAAAGTACGGTACCTATAATGTATACCTAAGGTTACACGGGTTACATCATCTGCCTAGCCGGATGCAGCGGAATACCAGTATTTTACATGGAGCGACTGCCTATCTGACCTACACAGCCCAATTACTAGGTAGGTAATACGATATCCTTTGGTAAGACTGCTGGTTGTCAGACTTTCGGCACCTTTCGGGCTTCTGACGACCCGTAACGACTGTCAAAGATTCACGAATGACAGCCGGGACCAACGGCTTAACGTGCTTTCCGAGGCACGGAGAGGTCTTGATATAAAGATGGTCACCCATCCACGGACCAATTGATCAATCGACCCGTGCGGCTGTTATTTACTTAGCCACAAGGTTACACGGGTTACGCCTTTACAAAATGTGTATGTGTGTGTGTAAGGGTGTGGGATTGTGTATGAACGTTGCCGCACATGTGAAGACGTCCCTGTTTCTTTTAATGCGCGTTAGCCTGCAGTGACCATGACATTACAGTCGCGCAGTCGCACTGCGGCATTTGGCATTTGACTGTGAACTTTAAAATTCTGTTCACGATCTATCGAGACGGCACTTTACGATTTTACGAAACTTTTCTGTTGCCTGGATTGTGTTTTTGTTATTTTCTACTAGCAGCGCCCCGCGGTTTTACCCGCATAAGTGTCGATCCCGTTCGAAAGACCCGTGGCGCCATCTATTATCATAATAACGTTATTGTGGTTTTCCTCGGGTACAGCACTTTTTTTAGGGATGAAACATGAGGTATCTTACGGTCCGTTTCTATACACCTGACAACGTATAGGTAGGTACGCAAAATTTCAGGATGATCGGTTCAGTGGTTTTATTAAGTAGGTAATATTGATTGCCTGGTTGGTTTTGTGGTCGCAAGTAAACATTGCACACGTCATAATAATATATTACTGCTTCTGCAAGGGGTTAAAAACCTAAAGAGAGGTGCTTCAGAAAGAAATTATCCAGGTTCCCGTTACAGGACAGCCTTAAAAAGCTGGACTTTTTCGAGAACTCGATGTTCGTTATTTAAACTAATATTATCTACACAGTTTACCTACCCATCACGTCAGTGGAGTTTCGCTATCTAATTTAATTTGACCCTGTATAGCCTATGTCCTTCTCCAGGTCATGGTCTACCCATGTGACAAATTTCATCCAAATCCGTTCAGCCGTTTTAGCGTGAGAGCGTTACAAACACGGAATAGAAAAACTTGTTTTTTCTATTCCGTGGTTACAAACAAAATCAAAAATCAATCGCTCTAGCTCTCTTAGCTTCTGCCCGCGACTTCGTCTGCGTGAAATTTCTTGTACCCCCACCCCGTCGCGTCGTCGCAACACTTCGTATTCGCTTAGCATTCTGTTCACGGAATAGATAAATCTCTTCCGTGATTCTGTTAGTCTTTTTTTTTCTTTTTAAAATTTCAATCTGACCTTTTTTCTTTTTGCTCGGCTCCTAAGGGTCATAGCATGATATTAAATAGCCTATAGCCTTCTTCAAGAATTGGGCTATCAAATGCAAAAAGATTTTTTCAAATCTGACCGGTAGTTCCAGAGATTATCGCGTTCAAACAAACTCTTCAGCTTTATTATTAGTATACTAGCTTCTGCCCGCGACTTCGTCCGCGTGAAATTTCTTGTACCCCCACCCCGTCGCAACACTTCGTATTCGCTTAGCGTTCTTTTCTCTTTTTTTTTTCTTTTTAAAATTTCATTCTGACTTTTTTTCTTTTTGTTCGGCTCCTAAGGGTCATAGCGTACTATTAAATAGCCTATAGCCTTCCTCAAGAATTGGGCTATCAAATGCAAAAAAATTTTTTTAAATGTGACCGGTAGTTCCAGAGATTATCGCGTTCAAACAAACAAACTCTTCAGCTTTATTATTAGTAGTATAGATAAAAAACTCTATGGCCCATAAATCCTTAATAGGTACCAACTCTTAACATCTTACACACGTGATAACTTTTAAACGAAATATCCGATTGAGATGAAACAAAAAGTATTTTACTTCCTCATAAATACTCTTGATAACATAATGCTTAATTTCGATAAAGATTAATATTACGATACATATTTAACGTAGTTTTTTTTTCTTCAGACGATTTAATAATTATTTTGAACACAAAATCGGTTATTGTGATTAAACCATGATAGCTAGATATATGTTCTCGCGGACTTTTTTGGTGGTCTTAATAGGCTCTACAAACCCGTAGTACATCATTTTGTTCTATTGTCAATAGTTTTTGCAGCGCACGCAAAAATAGGTTTTCGATTTTACACCTTGTGTTACAAAATAGCAATTTTATTACGGATCCCTAATTTCCTCGCCTTCCTCGATAAATGGACTACCCAACACTAAAAGAATCATTCAAATCGGACCAGTAGTTCCAGAGATTAGCGCGTTCAAACAAACAAACAAACAAACAAACTCTGCAGCTTTATAATATTATATTAGTATATAGATTAATAGCTTCTGCCCGCGATTGCAGACGAAGTCGCAGCCAACAGCTAGTTTGCTATCAATGCGCACTATGCCCATACCAATCGACACCAAAGTATTCCAACATTGGCCACATCTGTTTGTAACATACGGCCATACGTGTGATACGTGTTTAGAATTCCATCCAACCTTCACCGCCTCGCTTAGGGCACTGAACCTTAAGCTATGCAGTAACTTGTTGCAGGTACACGTTGGCGTAGATCTACGCGTTACTTTTGAAGAGAAAATGGCTGACATAACATCACTATAGCAGTGGTGGCCCAGTGGTCACGGACACGACTTACGAGTTGTAGGTCGTAGGTTCGAACACAGACAGGCGCTTTACTTTGTGTGAGGAGGCCTGTGTGACCTGTGTCCCAGCAGTGGGAACATTATAGGCTGAATGTGAACATCACGTGTGTTTTCCCTCAAAGGGGTAGGCAGGAAAGGAGTAGGGGGATGTATAGATAGACAACCTCTAATCACGGGTAGCATTTTTTTTTTTGAAGTGATAACTTTTTTAGCCACGTTTTGAAATTTTTGAGATGGGAAAAAACCATCTGTTTTAAGTTTTGGCCATTATAAAGACATCAACGCGCGGTTCATTTTCTTTGAGAAGAATGACCTTCAAACATATTTATAAAATTACTATGCTTTTTCAAGTTTTCAGTTCTGTCAGCACTCCTGGAGTGCCACTGTTTTTATTTAATTTGGCATTTATGTCCCACTGCTGGGCAAGGGCCTCCCTACTCTCTTTCCACCTCTCTCTATCCAGAGCTGACAAGGACTAGGCTAAGGAGTCCAGCTCATCCCGCAATGGTAACATTAATTTGCACTATGAAAATCGCCCTTACTGCTATGACATCGCTGTCAGTGTCAAATTTTGTTGTATGAAATGGCTAAAACACGGCGAACTGATATTATGTGTCAAAATTGGCATAACAAAACATGGGGGCTTGACTGTCAAGTGTAAATTAGTAGAACTTATATCCAACCCGCTGAACTGTAAACTCTTGGCACATAATATTAGGTAATATTTATAGGTACTTAAACTTAGCTAAGTATAGCCACGGTATAATTATCTATACAGTATTATGTTATGACTCGACCCTGTTCTAGAAATAATTACCTACAGCCGCGCGGTACGTAAACATGCGCAAACATACTTTAGGTGGGTCCCTATGACCCGCCTAAAGTATTTTAATTTCATCAACCTACTTGAGTTTCTTTCTAGTTTTGTGATTATATAGGTAAATATTGCGTTGTGAATGAATTATGAAGAGTTCAATAAAAACACATGCTGTTTTTTTATTAGTAGATTTAATAAAACAACTTTTTGACGAATTCAAACAACCAAAAACAGCACAATTAATTGCTCTTTGCCATATTAAATAAGTACTTGTACTTATTTCAATTAATATTTGTCAGAAATCGCACGCTTACTGCTTACAAAACCAACACACCCTCCAGCGTCCGTTCCATAGACTAACATCATCTAACATAAATAAAAACTGAGAGTCCGTTCGTCACTGGTCACTGCGGAGCATTCAAGAGTAAGGGTCAGTTCACACCGAGACGCGAGACGCGCTGCGTAGCTCGACGTAGTAGACACTGAATTGTGTACCTTTTAGTGTAGTAGATAAGGTCTGTAATTGTATTTCTATCTTGAAAACTGCGCGTCGCGTCGCGTTTCGGTGTGAACTGACCCTAAACTGAACTCGAGGTTCGTAGGTAAATGACTCGCGTTCCGACCGTTTGTATGAAGATAGAATACTGTATAGTTAATTATACCGTGGTATAGGTAGCGGAAAGTGAAAGGAACAAGGTCATACACTTTTAGAGCGCCCCCGACTTGTCTTGTCGCTTAGGAGAAACTTGTTTGGACTGTTATTGAAAATATTTTATTACCTAGCTATAGTGCTCATTAATATTTGTCACATGTTTTTTTTTTTATTGTGCCGGTTCAAGAATGTTCTTTACGGCTAAATCTAAGTTGGTGACAAACGGGACAGATTTAAATAAGAACGGGGTTCCGTCGAGACTCCTTTGGAATCACAAAATGTACGGAGAATGAGGAATCTAACAAGTGCCATCGTCATTCTCCTGCCGTTACTGTTCCCACTGCTGGGACACAGGCCGCCTCTCGATGAGAGGGTGTGGGCCGTAATCCACCACGCGGGCCCAGTGCGGGTTGGAATTGAAAGATGTTAAATGTCTACGAAATGTTGAGAGACATGACGATTTCCTCACGATGTTTTCCTTCACCGTTTTGAGAGCAGTGGTGATGTAATAACTTACTCAAAGAAAAGCCACTGCCTGGGTTCGAACCCCACGACCTACAACTCGCAAGTTCGGGCCGTTACCACTGAGCCACCACTGCTCTTTTAGTACGTCATCATCATCTGCCTTTATGCTTTCCGAGGCACGGAGGGTAAAGATAATATGGTCACCCATCAACGGACCAACCCCCAGCGAGCGTAGCTTAACCTGAACGATCGACCCGTGCTGTTATTACTTAGACACGCGTTTTGATGTAAGTAACAATTCAAATTGCATATAAATAGGTATTTACACAATTGTTTCAATTATGAGTTGACGTTTGAAAACTATGGCAGCATATAAGTAATACGGTTGATACATACATACACTAATAGAGGGGCCCGTGGCTAAATAATAACAGCCGCACAGGTCGATCGAGCAGGTTAAGCTACGCTTGCCGCCGTTGATCTGTGGATGGGTGACCATCTTTACATTCCGAGAACCCTCCGTCCCGCGGAAAGCACGTTAAGCCGTTGGTCCAGTATTCCAGTTTGAAGGTTATGGAATCCAAAGGCACATGATATTTCTGGGTATTCCGTTTATACACCCCAAAAATCCATCCCTACCTAAAGCCTAAAGTTTCTTTACGGTATGACGTATAAACGGCGCTGTTCAAAAAATGTGCAAACACAAACACACGAACAACAAACAAACAACAAAACAAATTCCAAATAAAAAATCAATATCAAATTACAAATTTACCTACGGTTTTCCATTACCTACTTGTGCTACATGACATTGCTTCTTGCCCAAATTTCAAGATTCTAGGTCAACGGGAAGTACCCTATAGGTTTTGATTCCCTTGCGAGTGTCAAAATATGCGGCATTAACGGAACATAAACGCCCGTATATTTTGATTGCGTTGACTTAGAAGTTTGATTTTTTCACTGCTTCAAGGGATTCCATCCCTGAGTATTTGATATTAATTTCAACTTGATAACTCCACGCGTTGCTGAGAAAAAGGGTCTTGACAGATGGACAACGAAGTGATTTTTCCTTTTGAGGTACGGACTCTAAAAATAAAAAAAACTGCTCTACACACTACATGTCCTAGGAGCCAAAATTTGAAGACAAGTGACATCTATCAACCCTCACTAGTCGGCACTGGGCCCGCGTGGTGGATTACGGCCCATTCCCTCTCACAGAGAGGAGTCCTGTGTCCTAGAAGTGGGAACATTATAGGCTGATTATGCTACACCTACTTACCTAACTAATCGTGAGTATAGCGTGATAATCAGCAGTGGTACTTACTTACTTATAATTTTATTACCTAAAACAATTTGGTTTAATGATTATTGGGATTACCTACTGTACATGAGTAGCTACGTAGGGAGGACGATAAGCGAGTACAAACAAAAAGATAAGCGGTGCTATTCAGTAAAAATGTCACCGTGAAAACTTAGGTGAAGTGAGTTTGTTTTTGCTAGGAATTGACACTATTGACAGCTCACTCCACGCTCACTTCACGTAAGATTTCACCGTGAAAACTTAGGTGAAAAAAAAAGGGTAAAAAAAAAATCTCACCGTGAAAATTTCACGGAGATTTTTACAGAATAGCACCGTTTGAGCACTCTTATTGCATTCACCCAGCAACCGCGGGGTATTTGCGTAACATACTAAGGGCCTGTGCACCAATTCTAATAATGATAATAATTCAATGCTAATCCCTCCAACCTCGCGTTCATTTAGCGCGGTTTCGTTCATTGTGCTAAAGAGAATACGTTACTTGGTACCTACTGGAGGTCTAATCTACCTGGAATCCGTAATTTCAGCTGAAGTTACGGGCGATTCCTACTCCGTATCACCTACGGACGTAAGATTAGTTTTGGCCCAACCTAAGAATGAATGACACCACGATACGGACAGCTGTCCCTACAGTCTACACCCGATTTATTTTTGCTCGTCCAAAAAAGTTATCGTGTGAACCGTAGTTCACTCCCGAAGTTTCGTAAGGGCACGTATCTTCGTTGATGGATTAACCGAGAGTAGGCCTGACTTGATAAATTGCAAAAAACGTAAGAAAATTTCAATTTCGCGGGCTACCAAGGGTACTGAATAACAAAAGATTTGTTTCCTGCCATTCTAGTCACTCCATTGATCATTTCAACTTTAGTCTTTTGACATCTATTGTCTACTGAAGTTCAAAAGGTTAGATTTTAAACTCTTGCATATTGACATTTGGGTCGTAGGTAATGTATTTTATTTATTACAAAACTCGCTAAACAAGTTTCTCAACTCAACTCGGCTCAAACCACAGCCGAGAGTTGCGAAAATGTCATGCAACATTCTGAAATTATGCAAACTTTGTAATCCTAATTTTGAATCTTGAATATTGTTTTGTGGTCTGTATTTTTTTTTTATTACAGACCCTAAAGACTCGTATTTAAAATATGCAAGGGCTTTGCATATTTTTTTTTTTTTGTCTTTTTTTAGTGCGAGATATATTTTAATTCTATTATTGTTGCTAAACATGTGAATGTGATGCGGAAGAATGAGGAAAATGTCGTGAGGAAATTGAATATGAATGTCGATGGCTATAAGAGTAGGAGAAGACCAAAGAAACGATGGATGGAATGTGTGAATGATGATGTGGTTAGAAAGGGGGTGACTACCGAGATGACGACTAATGACGGCACGGTTTGGTTGACGCAGTGGTTAAGCGATTGACTGCTGCGCTGCGTGTCGCGGGTTCGATTCCCGCACGGAACAAATATTTGTATGACCTACAAGTAGTTGTTCCGGGTCTGGCTGTTTGTGTATGTGAGTTTAAATGTTTGTAAACGCACCCACAATACAGGAGAAATTCCTAGTGTGGGGCAACGTTATAAAAAAAAAATAATAATAGAGAAGTATAATAGGAGGAAAAAGACTTGGTGCGCCGACCCCAAAACAAATAGGGATGAGGGTAGGAGAATGCAAATGATGAAAAGTGATTATTATTCAACATTAGCAGCGACCCGCGGTTTCACCCGCATAAGTTTCCCGTGGAAATATCGGGACAAAAACTATCATGTCCTTTCCCGGGACTCAAACTATCTCTATAGGTACCAAATTTCATCTAAATCGGTTCAGCGGTTTAAGCGTGAAGAGGTAACAGAAAGACATACTTACTTTCGCATTTATAATACCTATTAGTATATTATGGATGGGCTGGTCGTTGTATGGCGGTCAAAGACAAGTTTTATGAAATAAAACGAAAATATTTTTTTAAAAAAGGTACTTTAATAATTTTATCATTAAAAGGAACGATATATTAATATATAAAAATCTCATTTATTTATTCTATTAAGACTAATATTTTAAGTACACATTATAATACAAGAGCTCTACTACTAAAATTGTTCAGACTAATGCAGTTGAAAAAATACGTATTTTAAAATTAAATTGATTTGTTTGAAAAACCTGCATCCTTTCCTGAATCCTTCTACGAAACCAGGGTGTCTACTCCGAAGCAGCATCATATTGTAGTCTTTGCTCCGAAGTTACACATACGAATGTTCGGACTGATCCAACACACGGCCGAACCACGGATATCGATATCGGATAACTATGGGCCGAACCGAATATTGTTGTCCTACTACGAAAAAGTTCGGACTGGCTCAGTTTGGCCAGGACCATAGTCAATATAGGAAATGGAAGGTAGTAGGAAATGGCCGAACATTCGGCCGATACGATAAATTTACCACTTCGGAATAGACCCCCAGAACGTGGAATCGGGTCGGAATGTTAAGCACAGCAGATATAATATTATGTTCGGGAGAAAGCCGAGCGGTTTTCTCCCGAACATAGCTTACTTAGCTCGAATTATGCCGAGCCGACTCGAACATAATTCAGCGCAATTTTGCATAATTGCGCTGAATTATGGTTATAACTTGTTGTGCCGACCCCAAATAAATTGAAATAAGAGCAGTGGGGCAATTGCGTAACACCATTGACATATATATTACTAGCGTAAGGACCGGGCTAACGGCGCGACTAAATGGCACCAACGCGCTGGCCCTAAGATGACGGTTTTAGGGCCAACGCGACTCAGTTGACAGAGGTGCGCGCGAACTTCGAACTTCGAACGAAGAACTTCTATGTAAAATGTTCAGACGGGCGTATCCTTACTTTTGAAATCATTGCGTCACACTATCAATCGGAATCGGTTTAATTTTGACAGTTCAACAATATACATTGCGTGTTATATATGTGTTGTTGATCAGACAACCTTTTTCGAACTTATCGAAGCAATGGATTAGCAATTTGCTGCAAAATGACTCAGATTCCGATTGATAGTGTGTTACGCAATTATGGTCCTTATCCCAATTTATTTCACGTTGATTGCGTTATTTACGTAGTTGAGCAGATTATTTTTCAAACATATGAAGCAGTGGATTAGCGATATATTACGCAATTAGGGTACTAGGCACATCAAGTTACTACAATCTGTCAGATTTCTTTAATAGATTTTCGACTTTATTGCTAAAGCATAAGGTTCAAGGTTGATTGGGAAAATCTGACAGTTTCGGGTAGGTTGACCTGCTGGCGTCTGTACCTGCTAATTAGTCGAAACAATTTCAATAACAATCTTCGCTAAAGGCACCTTCGCTTCGAAATATTTCCTTTTAAAATTAACATAAAAATAGGAATGCTAAATCTGAGACTTTTTACAAAATAAACTCAACTTCTATAAGTGTTAACAGAAAAATACATAAATCCATTTAGGGCTGATTTTTCAATCGACAGACCATTCCCTTTCTTCTTAGTCTGTGGACCATTCTTATTCGAGAATCAAATTGACGTCTGACAGTTTTTGTATGGAAGAACTGTCAAAAATTCTAAATTATTCCTCCGATATAATTAGATCTGGCGTTGGAAAAATCATCCCCATATTATAACAAAAAAGAATAATTGAAAATAACAGAAGGTAATATGAAATGCAGTCGCTACATGTAAAATACTGGTATTCAGCTGCATCCGGTTAGACTGGAAGCCGACCCCAACATAGTTGGGTCGAGGCTAGGCAGATGATGGGAGGGACTCAGACTACTCTAATATTATTCAGGGTCAAATTAAACTAGCTAGGGAAACTCCGTAGACGAGATGGGGATCGACATCTAAATAATAATGATAAAACAAACAAATTGAATAATTTCAAGTTTTTGAAGTGAAAACTTCTTTAAGCCCGTTGCCCGTTGGGCATTTATTGAGATGAGAAAAAGCCATTGAACTCGCGACACTGTTACCGTAACCGACACCGCGCGCTACATTCTGATGTGTTCTTCAAATGCAGTCCGTCTGTTTAGACCTACCTAAGGTCGCTGACCCAAAAGAAAATCGCATTAAGGCGAAGTTGCAGTCTTTTTAACTTTTTTAAACCTCTTTAAATCTAGCAAAATATTAATTTTACGCAAAGTACTTATAGTTTTTTTCTATCAAACAAATATACACAAACACTAACACTTCAAATCAAGAGCTCCCAACGCCAGTGCCTGCGAAAGTACACACCGCACTACAAGAGGGCCTATTTTTTTTTTTTTTGAGAATGGGAAATCAGCAAATGGCCCGCTCTGGGTGGAGCGGAAGGGAGTGTCAGACTCTTACTGACTAAAACCCACCCGTGTTCCTTCCTTAGCCCTTTATGTTCCGGGCCATCGGTAACCTTTTCAGACAATCCCGCTGACCAAAGAAACGGGTCTGATTGTATTGGTCAGGCTGGTACTGAGAGCCCACTCCCGGCCGCTATCCCACTACTGCCCGATACGGGGACTTTTGGCTGCTGGGTTTCCCCCTGGCCCGATTCGCCCCTCCTTAGGTGACCTGCATCCCCCAGACTCCTCCGGGATCCATATCAATACCGGGCTTAGTGTGGACGTCCAGTCAACATGGGCCACTCAGCACCAGGAACCTCAAACCATCCTCCGATCCCGACCTCCGAGTAGCCTGATTACAGGAGACGCCACACTCCAAGTTTACAAGAGGGCCTTAATCCATTTTGTTTTACTGGGTACGCCTTTCATTGACTTGAATGTGCCCTGGCGGCTGAGAGTATGTCATGCTCACTCAAATGTCTCGCTGATGGTGGCGCGTGTGTTGGATCATTTAGCTCCCTATAAAATGGTTGAGCTGAATGGTGCTAATACATGCGTCATGTTCGTGAACGGGCGCCGTCAGTAGGGACTGGTCATCTCTTTGCTGCCATGGCTTATTTTAATTTTATTTAATATTTGAATTGTTTTTTTTTTTCATTACGGGCGGTTTTAACGTTCTGCATCGTTCTCACATGCATAATTTTTAACATGAATGATGTAAACAAGACTTTGTAACCATATTATTTTGATTTATAAGAGTGTCCATGGAGTTTCTTGCCCGTTCTTCTCCATAGGTACCTACGCTTTGGAATGGGCAATCTAGCTTCATCTTTCTGACTGACCGACCCCTTGACAATTCAAAAGTGCCTGTAATTGGTTTAATTGAAATAAATGCTTTGAGTTTGACTTTGAGTTTTTGTTTTATCATATTTAGATATTCACCCTTCAATTCAAATGGGATTTTACATAGTCGCCAGTTTGGTTTCACGAAAGGTAGGTCGACGACGGACGCGGGAGTAAAACTCATCAGTCACATTTTGGAATCCTGGGAGAAGTCCCAGGATGCAATTGGCGTTTTCTGTGACCTCTCAAAAGCGTTTGACTGCGTTGACCATAATACACTGATCTGTAAATTATACCATTACGGAATTCGTGGACAAGCTGCTGATCTTGTTCTTTCCTATCTGTCAAAGCGGCAGCAAAAAGTAAACGTTAATGGGGCGACGTCATCGGGGTCTTTAGTTAAGATGGGCGTGCCTCAAGGCTCAATTCTTGGCCCTTTCCTATTTCTAGTTTATATTAATGACCTTCCTTACATGATGGCTAATTTGTCGGATATCATTTTATTCGCGGATGACACTTCCCTTATTTTTCAAATAGATAGAAAAGATACGGATGTCTTACATGTTAACGAGAGTCTGGCTGTTCTTTCGAAATGGTTTGCAGCTAATAATCTTTTACTTAATGCGAACAAAACTAAATGTCTTAAGTTCTCATTACCAAATGTACCTCAAGTGGGTCTGAATTTAGAACTTGATGGCAAAAAACTAGACGCTGTTACGGAAACTGTATTTCTAGGTATTACTTTAGATTCAAAATTACAATGGGGCGCACACATTAGAGCTCTCTCAGGTAGATTAAGTTCAGCTGCATATGCAGTAAGAAAAATAAGGCAGTTGACAGATATAGCTACAGCTAGGTTAGTATACTTTGCTTATTTCCACAGCATTATGTCTTATGGTGTTCTGCTGTGGGGATCGGCAGCTGACGTAGATTCAATTTTCATTTTACAAAAGAGGGCAATCCGCGCAATCTATCAAATGGGTCCTCGCGAGTCTCTTAGAAACAAATTCAAAGAAATTGATATACTAACTCTGCCTTCTCTTTATATTTTAGAAAGTATTTTGTATGTTCGCATTAACTTAGGACTCTTCAAAATAAGAAGCGATTTCCACAATATAAATACACGTAGTAAAAATGAAATTGTGTTACCTAAATTTAGATTAACTAAAACTAGCAAGTCATTTCTTGTAAACGGCGTCCGTTTTTATAACAAGTTGCCAAAGTCGGTTACAGAACTTAGCGATGGAAAATTCAAAACCTTCATCAAACGTGTCCTTATCAAAAAAGCATATTATAAGATTAAAGACTATGTTGAAGACAAGGTAGTTTGGCAATAATTCCTTCTGCACATGTGGCTTCCCTGGCTACTCATTAACGGCTTAACTATTTAAATGTCTATTAACTGCTCTCAAATTACGATGTTCATTTTTTATTTACTTTACTTTATTTACTTTTTTGACATAATCTCTTTATTACTTGACATTATATACAGAAAATTCAAATTTCTTCCATCTCTTTATTAGTGGTTGTAATGGTAATCATATCACTAGGTTTTATTAGGTTTTTATTTTTTATTTATCCTTTTGATAGATTCTTGTTTTGTAAATGTGAGGACTTTGTAGGCCTTGTAGACTTTAGATCTGTAGACCATTTTTTATTTTATCAAGTACCTGATACTTGTTGACAGGCCTACGCTATCCTCCCATACCTACTGTAATTTGAAAATATTGTAAAAGCCAATTATTTTTAAAAAGAGTAACCGTGGAGTTTCTTGCCGGTTCTTCTCCATAGGAAACGACCAATTGGAACCGTGCACCTAGCTTCTGACGTTTCATAAGTGCCCATGTAGGCTTATGTGAAATAAAATATTTTGATTTTGATTGAATTATGCGGATTTTCGCTAGCAAATTTAATTTGATCAAGTAAAACTTATATTATTTTTTAAATATTGGCTATAATTTTTACATTATTTAGGCTATATTAGCAAGGGTTTAATTTTAAAACAATTATATCTAAATTGTTCCCTATAATTTTGAAAACGCTGCCATGAAACTTACGAAGTAAGTAGGAGACGCCAGCACAATCTGTCAAACTTTAATCGCTTTTCAACTTTATCGCTAAAGCATAAGGTTCAAAAATTATTGGGATAATTTGACAGTTTCGGGTAGCTTGATGTGCTGGCGTCTGTACAATAGATAATTTGATTATATTATTGTGATGTTGTTTTTAAAAAATAAATATGTGCCTACATAGTAAAATTAATAAGCCAAGGTGCACTGGCGATTTTTTTAAGCGATGATTTTTTATGCGCACTGGATTTTAGACTTCTTGAGGTCTATTTTAAACGATAATTAAAGTTAAGTGAAGTTTAAACGTCAAAAATGTATGGTCAAACAGTCGCTAATCACTACTTAACTTTAAGCAACGTTTATGAATAAAGGGATCAGTGACGACCGTTGTGCCGAACACTGAAAAAAAAAAAACCAGTGCGCGATTTTTTTTTCTCGCACTGGATTTTCGACGCTCTGTTTAGCGTTGAGAGTTAAAAATACAACAGTGTTTTTTTTCATGCGCTGAAATGCACTCTGTTGTGTTCTCAATGATCGGCTCAACACTGATCCGCCGTGTTATAAATCGCCAATCGGTACGACGCGCGACGCCGACGTTGGCAGTAAAATCAAAGACACATTATTTTTTGTGTCGAATTGGCAGTAATTTAGCTATATTAAAATTATATTTTAATTAACTACAGAGTAGAAAGATCTTTTGCGCGATAACAAATAATTAATCGGCAATATTTCCCCGATTGGATAGCGCTACAGGTAAGCACGACAACATAATATCAAGCTATACATTTCCAGTTTAAACGGACTTATTGTACGAATACCTTTAGGCTCAACTCACACCAAAAGAGCGGCGAAGCGCCCTGTAGAGAAGGCGCGCGGATTCCAGCAACTGCCCGAGAAGTCGCTGGAATGCTCGAGAAGTCGCGGGAATCCGCGCGCCTTCTATTCTTCTTTCATGTGTTTATCGCTGTAATGCCTTGATTTGATATTGTATAGGCAGTCGTACATTTGCACCAAATAAATAAACTTTTCTTCATCCATTTCCATCACTTTTGTATTCGTTGCACTGCAAGGAATGAATGCGAATGCTAACGCGCAAAAGATGCGCGCGGGGAGCGGGCGCGAGGGGCGGGATATTGCCAGCGGCCGCTCGCGACTGCTCGAGCATTCTCGGGACTTCCCGCGCCTTCTCGCGCAGTCGCACGGCTAATTCGCTGGAATTCCAGCGGCGCCGCTGGCATCCGCGCGACTCGTTCGATTTCTCATGCGATAATAAGTATCATAGTAATGAAAATAAAGTTAAAATTCATATGACACTGAAACTGCGATCCGCTTCGCCGCGCTTCGACGCTCTTTTGGTGTGTGTTGAGCCTTACAATGCGAGGTAAGCTAAAATTACAAATGTATAGTTTGATATGACGCCGTGTGTAGGTACCTAATAATTTTGATGCAATTTCAAAACTATTATTTGTGCGTCTTCCTAGTTACGGGAAAAAGAAACTAAAGATGATACTTAACTTGATTAAAGACTAAAACGAAATATTTACAATTTATTGAATACTCCACCAAGAAAAAGAAAAAAATTAAGAAAGAAAGAAAAGAAAAAAAAAGAGGGAGGATTAGGGGAGGGATGCGCTAAGGTAGCCCGCGAAATTCTAATTTTCTTACGATATTTGCAATTTGCACGTCAGTGTTAAGTTGCATGTAGATCAACATACAACCTGATACTGACCTGCAAATTGCATAAAACGTAAGAAAATTTGAATATTGTTGGCTACCCTGGTGCATCATCCCCCTTAATGGGGGACATAACATTTTAACCTAAGAGTGCGTCCAAATTATGTTAAAGTAGCTGTCCCCGCGGTTTCACCCGCATAAGTGTCGATCCCGTAGGAATATCGGGATAAAAATTAGCCTATATCGCACACCTGCACCAAGAGAGCTAACTCTAAAATCTCAATTTTTGAGGTATGCATACCATCGAATTCCTTAACTCACTACCTAGCGACCAACAAAACAGATTCAAAAATAGTTCCATTACTCAACTTAAAAAGTATTGATCAATACAGCAAACTCCTGCAGTGCATATGGACATAGTACCTAATCAGTTTTTCAACTTTCCTGAAAAAAGTGTTTTTTTGAGTTAATCGCTGTTTAGATCTAGGTGTGCGATATGTGAATCCAGGGTGTCAGCTACCTCCATACAAAATTTTATCAAAATTAATCCAGCCGTTTGAGCGTGAAGAAGAAACAAACATATAAACACACACACTCACAAACTTTCGCCTTTATAATATTAGTGCATGTGATGTTTAATAAATAACATGTTATATTATACAGTGTGGACGCACCTTAAGAATTTGTGTAGTTTTCTTGGTGAAGTAGGTACCTAATTAATCTAAGGCATAATATTTTATTAAAGAAAAAAAATACTTAATTGATAAAAATCTAATTTAATCAAGCTATTTTATCTTTTAGAGATAAGTAATAATAAAAATATGTATTATATCACATGTTGTTTTTATAATCAAAACCATTTCGGCATTATTATGAGAGTAGGTACGTAATATCTTCGCGCCTGATCAAAAGGGGGTCAGCGACGAAACAGGTTCATCACAAAGACCAAAACAAGATTCGCTAACGACCTTGAGACAAAAGTGAATTGTGGCGCGAAATTCAATCAGTAAGCATCGACATTAGTTAACCGAGAAATACCAAGAATTATTTCGGTTCCTAATAAACAAAAACGAATCGTGTTGCTTACCTACCAATGGCAGAATTTTTAATTGCGAAACTAGGCAGATTCGTAAGCTAATTTTACCTGTGGTAGTTACTTTCATACGGAAGGGTCTATTATGCAAAGCTATGAGGTCTTAGCTTCATTATTGGGTAAGAGTAAGATACAAGTCGTTAATTTTAACCAATAACCATCCGTAAAATAATAGGAATCGGCCATAGAAGTACGATGGTAAAAAAATTGTCTATGGTTTAAAAAGTAATTAAATACTCTACTAGTGCAGAATAGGTTGGTTCCAATTTTAAAAGTAAAATAATATATTTTTTCCCGCGAAACGTCACGTTACAAATGATAAGCGCGCGAATAAATCTATGTAAGTATAATAAAGTTATCCTATATTTTATTTCCTTATTCACCTTGATAACCTTTAAAAAATATTAAATTATTTATTGCCAACTTTAAAACACTCCCTCCCAGTTTCCTAAATCGAGCGACCCTGCACTAAAATTCGGAACAATGTTCAACACCAAAATTATGGCCAGTAATCGGCTTCAAAACTCCATAAAAACTTTTTCGTCAAATCATTATTTTGACGCCATAAGCTGAATTTACATTACGAAACTGGTTGCACAAACTTAGTTACTCATTGATGTTTCACGTGTAAATAATTATCTTTTTACACATGAAACTACCAATGAAGTACCCATTAAGTTTGTGCATCTAATTTCGTAATGTAAATCCAGCTTAGTCTTGTGCCTGCTCGGTCATTTTAAAGATCGCTCCGTACTAGTTCATTTCGGACAGTGAACTAGTTCATTCTATTAGTTCTAATAGCTCTATTCGGTCTTCGCTCTCGGTAAGCATTCCCATAGAGCATAGATAGCGCGCTAGCGCGGATCCGGATCACTCACAGAGCAAATACGCACTCCAGACATTATTATACATAAACCACTACGTATAAATAAAAAAATATATAAATGCAACATCCATAATTATTTATTTATTATTACCACAGAGTACACAGCTGATTTAATAAGAGAATTTTAACTGAATTATTTTGTACCATTCAAACAGCTCGTCTCCCGTGTTTGGGCGATAAGCTAAAATAGACACTAAGGCATTGAAATAACGCGCATCTCATCTCATTCTTGCGAATTCGGTCGGTCGGGTTCGGATAGCATCGTCATTCGTCGGCTATTCTTTCTCGTTCTCATTCATTCAGACATCGAATGAAAACGTATAACGTTTCTGTCAAACAATCAGAGACTGTATTTCATTTTCTCGTTCGGGCGATGTACGAGTACGAAAAGAGCTATTAGACCTATTAGACCGGTTACAAGCCAGCGTTCGGAAACGTTTCTTTTAGTACAGTGCGAAGATACGGTTCCTATTCGTTCATCGTTCATGAACTACACAAGACTAGTTCCAATTTTAAAAGTAAAATAATATATTTTTTCCCGCGAAACGTCACGTTACAAATGATAAGCGCGCGAATAAATCTATGTAAGTATAATAAAGTTATCCTATATTTTATTTCCTTATTCACCTTGATAACCTTTAAAAAATATTAAATTATTTATTGCCAACTTTAAAACACTCCCTCCCAGTTTCCTAAATCGAGCGACCCTGCACTAAAATTCGGAACAATGTTCAACACCAAAATTATGGCCAGTAATCGGCTTCAAAACTCCATAAAAACTTTTTCGTCAAATCATTATTTTGACGCCATAAGCTGAATTTACATTACGAAACTGGTTGCACAAACTTAGTTACTCATTGATGTTTCACGTGTAAATAATTATCTTTTTACACATGAAACTACCAATGAAGTACCCATTAAGTTTGTGCATCTAATTTCGTAATGTAAATCCAGCTTTACATGAAAATGCACGATTCCTCGATATAGGAGTCCGAGACTGCATAAAAGCGAAGGTTTTTCATTTCCAAATACAATGAAGTAGAACGCTAAATGAGTTGTATAAACTAATTAGAAATAATGCGTAACGTAATAAGCTAATTATTGCTTCAATTGCAAGCAAATTATAAAATAATTACATTTCTTAATCAATAATGACTTAAATTTCACATCACTTAGTCCTTTAAATAGAGAATTTAAAAAAAATTGGTAAGTACCTAATAAATTCATTGAATTTTTCAACACAAATAAAATTTTCATATATTTTTTTTTTCATTTAAATGTCCGAGAAACGTCGCCAGTACACTTTTCAATGACCAGAAATTTTTTACCAGGACTTTTTTGTAACTTTTATAAATTTTTAACAACTTTCACACAGTACAATCCTAATGATTACCATTCGCTCCATTTGTTCCATTTGCTCCATTTGTTCCATTCGCTCCATTTACTCCATTCCCATTCACTGCAGATTCTTGCATACTCTTAAGATGATATGGGCTTATAGTGAACACCTCTCCACCAACCAAGTCTTGCAGATTTTCCCCTCCGTATGAGAGAAGCGGTGAGATCTCAACATCAATGTTGTCTTCCACGATTCCACCAGCTTCTCTAACATATTTCCGGTGCAACCTTAAGAGATCCTCCCTTGCGGTTGACGGACAGTCTTTCTTTGCTGCATCTCCATTCTTTAACGCAGAAAATTCCACATCTCTGGCAACTTCTAAGCATATAAAGTTCTCGGCAAACTCAAACACATCAAAAATGAACTTCTCCATTTTTATTCCATTCGGTTCTGTTGGCTTTTGACGAATACCTTCGTGGTCTACATAAGGTATCTTCTTTTTGGCAACGTGGAGCTTAAGCTTAGATTCGAAGTTGCATATTTTTGACAGGAATTCTGAAGAGAAATAGTGGTTACAAATGTTACCAGCGGAGAATGTAAGTCTACCGTCAGCCGTACGACTTTCTGCGGCTTCATCTGTTAACTCTGAGTACTCCACAACCTTGTAATGTCCATTCACTCGGCACACAACACCAACTGCTTCACTTGGGGATGATTTTTGAACAACTTTCGCAGCACAATCGGCATTTTTGCTTTTACAGTAACCAATGAACACGGGATCCGCAACTTTAATAAGAATATTGTCAACGGAATGAGCATGTAAGTGTTGCACACCACGCTTAGCAATATCTGTCAATATACCCTGAGCTTTCAATGCTCGGTACAGTCCTCCATTCCCATCCGGAGCTGATGAAACATGGTATTTCTCATCCAGGAATATTTTTCCTTCAAAGTCGAAACAAGGCAGCGTTCCCTGTTCGAAGTAAACAATATCCTCCTCATTCAGACCAAAGTAGGAATGACTTCTGAAGTAGTCAGCGGTCGGACCCTTTGTGTGTGCCGAAGTCATTATGTACCAGGTAATTTTTCCTGCTTTTCCGTATTTTTCAGCAGCCATTTTTTGTACCCTCACAATTCGTTCAGCCTGGATTTGGAATAACGTCTTCTTCGAGGGTAATCCAACATCGTACATACCCTTAGGGTGACCGAATCCAAGTCTGGTTGCTTGTCCACCAGCAAGCAGTAGAACTCCGACTTTCCCATCACTAATTTCTTTTAAACCGATACTTTCATACTCCGCAATTTTCTCGTTGCTCAAATTAGGAACAGCTTCATAATGGGAATCAGGAATTGGTTTTAAATCTTCAACTTTTTCTGAAATAACTTTGCTTGTATCGTTTGCGCGCCTAAAGAACTCATTCACTTCGGCAAAGTCGATTTTTTTTAAATCACTGCATAGTTGGTCCCGCTCTTTTTCGTTCAATTGCGGCCAGTATTTTAGCAGATGTCCTTGGCCATGGGAATTTAAGTTTTCGAAAATATTATCGTAAGACATTTTTTTATCGTGCTATGTCTACCCGGCGCGATTAGAAAGCGAACACTGGCTCATGGTTACGTTATGAACAAGATAACATTTTCACTAATTCTCCCACCACGGTTCTTCAACATACACGTCGGCTCGTTTTGACATTTGCAGACATTTTTGTATACAAATCTTGTATTTACAATTTGTGGCTTTACCACTATGCTAAAATAACGATGGTTTGCGATTTATTGCGTACATTGCTGGGTTTGTACAACTTTGTTTGGACACTGTAGAAGTAAAGCAACATTGTATTGTGTATATTGCACTTGAATACATCATTTTCTTTGATTATCAGCCTTTGGTGTGTTCAGAAACTGTATATAAGGAAAAATTGATTCATCGTTTAACAGTTTTAATTTTGCTATTTATGTGTAGTTTCAAATGGACTAAAAAATGTAATCAAAGAAAACATTAATTACAGTAAATAATTTTTCATTCGCATATTTTTCACTTTGGAGTCATTGTTTTAGCCATGAATTTTATTTGTTATACGTGTTTTTAGTTTTTGAACGATCCACGTAGTTTTGTCTATGGGGCTTTTTTGACGTATCATGTTTTTCTAGGGTTCTATCGTAAAAAAAGGAACCCTTACATCACAGAGTACTTTTTATCCTTACATTTAAGTCAAGTCTGTCTGTCTGTCCGGGGTTTTACTCAGAAACCGCAGTAATTTGGCATGTTTATAATCACATCTGCAAAGTTGTGAAATAAGCTAAAGCGGAAATGTTTTTTACTCATCTATTCCATTGTGTGGGGCACTGTGAGGTGTCTTTTGGATTGGTCTTACAAAAATATTGCGGGTATATATATCCTAAACATTTTTTTGATTCAGGGTTCCTTTTGCGAATTATTAAGCTTTAAAGTGGTCATTTTTGTTAGATTCAAGTGTCTCCCCCACTAACTAGATAAACCGTTTTTTGGATAAGCGAAAAGTACTCGCGATAGTAGCATGCTCTGTGGATAGTAGTGTAAAGGTCTCTGCATACAGCGGGCGCGGCGCGGCGGGACGGGACGGCGGCGGCGGGGCGACGCGACGCTGAGAAGTTGTAACGTACGGACGCCAGCAGGTCAACCTACCCGAAACTGTCAGATTTTCCCAATCAACCTTGAACCTTATGTTTTAGCAATAAAGTCGAAAATCTATTAAAGAAATCTGACAGATTGTAGTAACTTGATGTGCTGGCGTCTGTACATGTGAGTGGTTACGGAGGACTCCACACAGAGCCGACGGTTACCGTCGCGCAGAGCGCGACGGCTCTGTGTGAAGTCGTATGATATTAAGAATTAAAATTTTAACTTATGGGGTTGGCGTATCCATGTGGATAAAAACCCTCTATTAATTTTTAAGAAAAAAAAAAATAGTTTTTCTGTCGATAAAATCAATACTGTGTATGTATACATACAATATGCGTAAATATTCATCCTACATACAGAACCCTTCAGCTGTATCTGGTGAGACTGTAAGCCGACCCCCACATAGTTGGAAAAAGGCTAGGTCTTAGAGCATTTAGGTTAAATGCTCTGAGGGCTAGGTAGATTGATTGACCTACGGAACCCTTACTTAGGTAGCGACATGTACAGACGCCAGCACATCAAGTTACTACAATCTGTCAAATTTCTTTAATAGATTTTCGACTTTATTGCTAAAACATAAGGTTCAAGGTTTATTGGGAAAATCTGACAGTTTCGGGTAGGTTGACCTGCTGGCGTCCGTACATTGCCGGTATTTTTAATTAGCAGAAATGTTATGAAGAATCAAAATTGAAAAAAATAATCCAACCATGTTCAATCAAAGCGGTTGAGTTTTATTTGAACTTGTGATTAAAAATCCGTAACCAGCCAGGACCGATGCATGTATACCGCCGAACCACGCCGAACCTTCTAGTGAGTTGCAGAATGCAGACGTCAAAAAAATTTGAAAATTTAATCTCTGGCCGCCATGTGGACGTACTGTCAAAAAGATGTCAAATGGCTTCATTGAGGAAGCACTGTATTTACTATTGATCATTATTGAATTCGTACTTTACATTGTGTTCAGTGTGAAAAACAGTATATTATTAATACTACAATTGTTATTACATTACGTTTTTAATGTAAATATGACAGAATCAACGAAAAAGCGGAAGAGAAATTCAAATGAACAACCTAACCAAACTGTTGGACTTCGGGGTGTTATAGATGCGAACTGGCAAAAATTCTTAACAAGCAGCCTTATAATGGACAAGAAAACTGAAAAACCAGCACAGGAAAACAACAAAGCCCAATTTTCAGGCACCTTTCGGCGCGCCAGAAAGAAAAAAGCAAAAGACCACGAAAACGTTCAAAATATGAAAAGTCTAAACTTGGCATCAAATGCGGATACCTTAGTCAATAACGTAGATTTAAAAAAAACTAGTGAATCCAAAAACGTAAATGGTGTTGTGAAAAATAATAACAAAAATCGAATTACGAAGTTTTTAGCAATGGACTGTGAAATGGTGGGCGTGGGATACGATGGTAGCGACCACATGTTAGCTAGAGTGTCTATAGTCAACAAATTCGGTGATTGCATCTACGACAAATTCGTGAAAGCGCGGGAAGAGGTCAAAGACTATAGAACTGACATTAGCGGAGTGAGAAAAGAAGATTTACTCAATGGTGAAGATTTTACTGTGGTTCAGAAAGAAGTTTCAGAATTAATGAAAGGCCGTATCTTAGTTGGTCATTCGTTGAAGAATGATTTGTCTGTACTGTTCCTGTCACATCCTAAAAGAAATATTAGAGATACTTCAAGATATAAACCGTTTAGGAAGGTAATTATAACAAGAACCAAAAGTTCAGTTTTCATATTCTACTGGCTGACCCGACAGATATTGTCCTGTCCAAATTTCCATAATTCAAACAAAAATCCCATAGTCCGAATGATTTTCAGTTTTTTCTAAATTTGAAAATTTCTTTCCAAACCTAATCAGACTATTATGAATATTTTAAAATAAAAAATAGCTAAATTGGTTCAGCCATTCTTGATAAGGTCAGTTTTCTTATCTCTTGGTTGTATATGAGATAATTATTATGATTGAAATGCCAAGCAAATCGACGGTCCCTACGTATATAAAGACATGCCGAAAATGGCATTTTTTTTATTGTATCTGATAGCTAGCGGATTTGATTTAATATATTAGTGGACTGTATAAGATGAAAATATGATAGAAACACGTATTTGTAAATAATATAAATTTATTAAGCAAAAAATAGAACCTGACAACCGCTCAGACCTGACAACAACAAAAGTCAAAAGAAAAACACTATATTTAAAAAACATGAAATATTTACAAAAAAGGTTGCACCACAGCCAGTCGCCAACATACCGGAGCCCCAGTGGAACACTAACAATCGGTGGAGACTGACTAGGGTGCGGCTTCTATTAAAACAAGTTTTCGGGCCGGTCGGCGCAGGAGGCCGCCCCTGGTACGGACGTCTGCTACGCGGACCGCTCCGTCGGATCCTATATACACCTTCTCTATCCTTCCTAGGGGCCATAAACCACGAGGCAGGCTAGGGTCGGCGATCAGCACCACATCCCCCTCACTCAGGTTTGTTGTGTTGCTGGTGGGGAGGCCTCTCGGTCGGAGCGTCGGCAGATATTCACGCACCCATCGTACCCAGAATTTATCGGCGAGTCGCAAGGTTTTACGCCAGTCGCACCTTCTCAGCAGGTCTGCGTCCGTGAGTGTTGAAGTCCATGGCGCGACAGAAGATGTACCATGAATGAAATGAAATGGCGTTATTGCTTCTGGTGAGTCGGGAGATGTAGGAACATAGGTCAATGGTCGCGAATTTACAATGGCTTCTGCCTCCATCAAGAGCGTCGCCAGCACGTCTTCCTTGAGCGGTTGGTTGGTGAGGCAGGATTTCAGTGCTGTTTTTACGGTTCGCACGAGCCTTTCCCACGCACCGCCCATGAATGGAGAAGCGGGCGGAATGAAGCGCCATTCGATTTTGTGATTGGTGGCGTATTCTTGTACAAAGTCGTCATGTAGGCCGCGTAGCTCGCGGGAGGCCCCAACGAAGTTTGTGCCATTGTCCGAGAAAATAGTTGTAGGTGATCCTCGGCGGGCAATGAAGCGTCTCAGGCTCATTATGGCGGCGTCTGATGATAGTGAAGTGACTAATTCTAAGTGAAGCGCTCTCGTCACTAAGCACGTGTATAATGCGACATACCTCTTCTCTTGGCGACGGTATATTTTTATCATAATAGGGCCAAAATAGTCGAGGCCGACGTGTGTGAAGGGCCTTTTGTGATGGTCGAGTCTTTCAAGGGGTAGGTTGCCGATCTGGGGTTGAGTTGGTTGGGTTTTCCATCTTCGGCATTGTAAACAGGCGTGTGCTACGCTACGGATGCTGTCTCGTGCTCTAAGTATCCAATATTTCTGTCGGAGTTCGTTCAGCACTAGTTCGTTGAAGTGATGCGACGCTCTGTTGTGTTCATAGAGGATGAGTAGTCGTACAGCATGGTTGCGGCCGTCGAGGATAATCGGGGACTTTGCGGTCTCGCTAACTCCCGGTGCAAAACTTATCCGTGTGTCTAGTCTCAACAAACCGTCTAAATCGAGTGTCGGTGCAAGTTTCGCTATTCGGCTGTTTCTGGGCACTGGTTTTAAGGATTGTAAAGCTGTTAGCTCCTCGGAAAAACTCTCTGCCTGCGCTTGTTGGAGTATCATCTTCTCGGCTTCTACGATGTCCGCGGCGTGAAGTTGATAGGGAGATGTGGTACCGTCTGTATACAATTTAGAATTTGGAGTTATAGGCCGAGACAGTTTAAGCCGGAATATTCGTGCGCCCTGGAGAACGCGGGCGGCGGTGCGAAGGAGACGCAGCCAAGAACTAAAACGCGACGGGTCAGGGAGCAAGTCCGATGATGGGGTGTCGAGGAGCAGAACCACTAGGTCTGATTTTAACTCAGGATCTAGTGAACTCTCTTCCACGTTATTGTCGTACTCGGTAGGCCACGTGCATGGTGGTCCAAGAAGAAACGGCGGCCCGGTAAACCACCGATGACATGCGGTGAAATTCATTTTTTTTGGTTTTGTTGCGTCATCAGCGACGTTGAGAGAGGTAGGGATCCACCTCCAACTGGACGGGTTAGAGGTCTCCAGTATCTCGCCTAATCTGTGTGCCACAAACGCTTTGAATGCGCGTGCATCGCTCCGAATCCACTTAAGAACTGTGGTTGAATCAGTCCAAAAAATAGTCTCGGAGGGCTGAAAACGATGAGCTTGTAAAATCGTTTGTGCATACCGCGAGGCGATTAGCGCGGCTTGTAATTCTAAACGAGGAATCGAAACTGGTTTGAGAGGCGAGACGCGTGCCTTGCTTCCGATGAGAGCCGTAGACACGGTGCTATCGCTGTAAATAAAACGCTAGTAACCAACACAGGCAAAAGCTTGCTCGCCGCCGTCGGCCACCATGTGCAGCTGAATGTCTACAATATCTGACCTATTCATGTACCAGCGAGGAATTTTTATGTTGGCCGCAATCTGTAATTGTGTAAACCAGTCCTCGCATTCACTAACATACACCTCGGGAAGTGGCGTATCCCAACCAATACCTGCGCGCCACAGTCTTTGAATTAATATGCGGCCCCAGATAATGACTGGCATCAAAAGACCGAGAGGATCGTAAACCTTCATAACGTTTGATAATAGACTGCGTTTGGTTAAAGTTTTAGTGGGTATCTGGGGTAAGGTACGAAATCCTAACGAGTCTTGCCGTGGGTCCCATTTGACACCCAAGACGCCAACCTCAGTGCTAGGTGGTAGCATAACGTCAGAAGTAGCATCGCTTCTAAATTCTTTAGGAACAAGTGAGAGAGCGTCTGGACGATTTGACACCCACCCACGCATTTCGAACCCGCCAGCCTTGTGGACAGTGACTATCTCAGTAGCTAGTCGAGCCGCATCGTCAATGTTGGAGTAGCTTCCGAGATAATCGTCCATATAATGGTCTTCTATAATTGCCTTGCAGGCATTGGAGAACTCTGCTTCCATTATTTTGGCATTTTTGTTTTTGATATAGAGCGCGATAAATGGGGATGAGACTGCGCCAAATATCATAGAGGACATTCTGTACTCTTTGAGGTTGCCGTCCTTCCCGCGCCAGAGAAAGCGTTGGGCATCCCTATCTCGTGGAGTGATTTTAACTTGTGGGAACATTTCCTTGATGTCCCCGTTTAAAGCGACTTCGCCTTCCCTAAACCGGAACAAAATGTCGAGAAGGGGTGATAATAAATCGGGGCCTTGTAGTAATAGACTGTTGAGGCTTATACCTTTCGTGACCGCAGCAGCGTCATGGACGGCTCTCAGCTTCTTTTTTTGTGGGTGAAGGACGCCGAAGATAGGTAGGTACCAGCGGATGGATCCGTCTGGGTTGATGCACGATGTATTTGGTGTAATCCGCTGATGGTACGTCTGTGGATCGCACTCTTCGGCATATCCCTTGCTGATAACATCGTCTATAAATTGTTGAAAAGCGGCGGCAAACGTTGGAGCCTTTGCCATTTGACGTTCGAGGGCCTTGAAGCGGGACAGTGCCTGCGGATAACTATCAGGTATGATTTCCGGTAAATCTTGTTTCCAGGGTAGACCCACCTCAAAATGGCCATTGTCGAGTTGACGAGCCGAAGATTCTATTATATCTATGGCTCGTTTATCGTCGTCGTTTAAGCGAGGAGCACTTTTCGCAATACCCAAAGCGTCAATGTCGTATTGTCTTTTAATGAGGGCGTCCAAATCGTCCGAAGTGTGATTTACGAACTCAAGTGGCTTGGACGAAACGGAAAGTGCGCCATGAAGTACCCAACCTAATAAAGTTTTAGAGGCAACAGGCTCGTTCTTCTTTCCGCAACGTACTTCGCGACTCAAAGAAAGGTGCCAATCTGGCGCGCCGATGAGGACAGTTGGGGGAGTATTGGCGTACAAAAGTTCGTCAGATAAGTCTGCCAGATGACTATAATCCGAGAAGTTTACCAAGTTATGATTTTGTACGCGAAGCCCTAATGGTTTAATGGCCCGCGCATGCTTCACTAGGTAACGATCGGTTCGGTTACGTCCACGAATATGAAAGTCTACGTAGCTTACTTCGACTTCCTTGGTCATACCACTGACACCTTCAATGTGAAGACGCTCTTGAGACGTGGGTTTCGCACCGATGCGTGCTATCACCTCTCCGTCAATCAACGTTGCCGTACTGCCCTCGTCAAGTAGTGCTGTCGTCTCGAACTCGCCATCGGGACCCTCGAGTACGATCGGCACCACTTTCAGCAGACCGCGGGGACGTGACATCGACGGCAGAGACCCTGTTGCATTAACAAGAAAATCAGACGTGTTCGTGATCTTAACGGCAGACTCGGATTTGCTGTCGGTACCGTCCGTGTGGGTAGGGTCGGTAGTTTTAGCTGATACTTGTGTATTATTGCACTGTCCGCAGGATGCCGCGCTAATTTTAGTATTGGAGGTTCCTGGGCCGTGAAGGAGTGCGTTGTGACGTCTTGAACATCCGTCAACTCCACAGCATTTCGCACGGCAGTTGTTCCACGTGTGCGGATTCGAATTAAGGCAGCGATAGCACACTCTGTTTTCACGTACCCATCGCCACCGGTCGTCGAGTTCCAAAACTAAAAAACTCTTACAAGTTTTAATGTTGTGTGGTCCTTGTTTGCAATATATACAATTATCAGGAGTTTTATCGCTTGACAGCGTCGCGTGTATTTTTTCCTTTCGCGGTTGAAATTTAGAGTAATGTGCCGGAGTCGTTGCCTTAATAGTACTGTCAGGAACAAAATTGAATTTTAATTGTTTGTCAGCTTCGGTCAGAAGAAAGTGTGATAATAATTCCAATTTTGTGATTGATTTTACTTCGGGTGCGCAAGCAGAGGCAAAATCTGTAAATCGAGCTCTGGTGTGCTCGCTCAGTTTAATCAAAATGCACTGAAAAAGCTCCGGTGAACACAGATACTCGTTTTGTTTCAGTAGCTTAAGAGTCGTAACAAAATTACGTAGTTTGTTCGCTAAACTATTTAAGTCTTCGGGGGAACTTAGCTTAGGACTGTTACGCAGCGCGGTGACCTCGCGGGCTACCAGCAATTCCGGTCGTGCGTACGTCTGCTCCAGGGCCTTCATGATGTCGCCGGGGTCGCCGGAGATCCACAGGAGCGACGCGACGGACTGGTACGCCGGGCCGCGTACGGCGTTGTTCAGACGTTCTAAGTTCTCTGAAGGGGAAAAATTTGATTTCGTTCTTTCGTAACTACTCTTGAAAACCATCCATTGACCGACATCACCCGAGAATGTAACAAGTTCGGGTTTCTTTGGTCTGTTCGAAAGAGAGTTAATCGCTTGCGCTAATTTGGTTATAGGGTCTGAGGAGCGTTCAGATTGTAGCGATTGATGTGCCATGTTGTTGTAGTTATCGTAAGGTGCATACTCGTATTTGGGCTTAGAAAGGGTTCTATCGTTGACGTCGGGCACGAAAAACGGTGCTGTGTTGGTGAGGGCGGCCGGCTGTGACTGATGTCCCTGTGGGTTACCCAGGGTGACAGTCGGACCCTCACCAGGCATGTTTTTTTGAGTTGCCGTGGTCATGTTTAGATTTTGTTCTAAAACCCAACTTTCAGTGCGCTTTTCAGAGACACGACTAGAAAAACACGATCTATGAGATTTGGCTAACTTATCTGAAGCTTCCAGGGCGGCGATGTTTGCTTGTAGTTCGGCTTGCTCTGCCTCAGCCTCGAGGCGAGCGAGCTCGAGCTCGCGCATGCGCTCGCGTTCAGCCTGTAGACGTTCGCGCTCTACTTGGCGCCGCTTCGCGACTGCTTCGAAAGACAGCTTCTGTGCGCGAACGGACGCCGAAGAACACGAATGCCGAGTGGCCTCACTGTATATTTCGCTGTGGACACTAGAAGCGTTTGTCGGCGCATTGACATTCGCCTTATGTGTGCTAGTGCGAGCATTTGGGCGTTCCGAAGCGGGAGCAGCTTGTGCCTCGCTGGGGGGAACGGTGCCCGCCTGTTGTATGCCCGCACTATCAGGCAATGCCGAAGCGCCTTCGGCTGTTGTGGCTGAAACCGGCCGGGTGCCACGCGGTGAATGTTGCACCCGTCCGAATCCCGTAGCCGTCAGGTCCGACTTTGTCTTGCTACGTGTTTCCATCTTGTGTGATATGTGAAATTTATACGAAATGAAATTACGGCGAGAAAGAAAAAAATGATAGTTACGGCTCGAAGGACCAAAATGATAGCTAGCGGATTTGATTTAATATATTAGTGGACTGTATAAGATGAAAATATGATAGAAACACGTATTTGTAAATAATATAAATTTATTAAGCAAAAAATAGAACCTGACAACCGCTCAGACCTGACAACAACAAAAGTCAAAAGAAAAACACTATATTTAAAAAACATGAAATATTTACAAAAAAGGTTGCACCACAGCCAGTCGCCAACAGTATCATTGGCTTTATTTTTATTTAATTAGATTATAATTCTGTAAATACATATTTGTTATGGCCGCGAATCATATTTTAATCAACATACAACTTAATACTGACCAGCAAATTGCAAAAAACGTAAAAAAAAAAGATTTAGTGGGCTACCCTGGTGCATTCGCCTAAAGTGCAAATATCTTCAACTGGAATATAAAAGCAACGCTATTTTCTATTTTACAGATCACCAAAGGCAGCACACCATCGTTGAAACGCTTGGCTAAAGAGATCCTCGGTATAGACATTCAGTCAGGGGAGCACAGTTCTGTAGAAGATGCTCGGGCAGCTATGCAACTCTATTGCAGTGTAGCTCGGCAATGGGAGCCTACGCTGGTTGACAAACGAGGGAAGAGAAAAGTTAACCCTGAAGATAATTAGATTTATTTGTTAATAGTTGCGCCCTGCGGTTCCACCCGCATAAGTCCCGATCCTGTGGTAATATCTGGTAATATTTGGATAAGGGCTGATTTTTCCAATGCCAAATAATTTTATCCAAGGAATAATATCGAATTTTTGACAGTTCTTTCGTAGAAAATAGGTCAGACTTCTTTTATTGTACGAAAAAAACATTATCTCTCAATTGAAAAATCAGCCCCAAAAAGTATCACATGTACAGTCAACAAAAGAGATAAGTATGCAGGATCATTGAATATGGTGGGAAACCGATGGATCTTATCGACTGAAATTTAATTTGATAAATGAGCTGTTTGTTTTCTATTAATAAAATTAAATTTTATTTGAGAACCTCCATCGGTTTCTTACTAAACTTCAACTAAATCCGACGATTCTGCATATTTATCTCTTCTGTTGACTACTAATCCAGGTCTACCCATGTGCCAAATTTCATCCAAATCTGTTCAGCCGTTTATGCGTGTAAGCGTATCAAAGAAACGTACAAAAAATCAAATCTTTTCTCTTATTAGTTTAAGACTGTCGTGTCACTGACTGGCAGAGCCCCCATCTGGGATTTTAATTTTGATAACACAAAAAATTTGTCGCTAATTAGTCGAAATTTGTCGCCAAATATCAGAATTTGTCGGTCACTGGTTCAAAAGATATAAGGGTTTATAGGTGGCCGATCTGGAGTCTCCCCAGCAGGGCCACATTTATATCTCAAAAACTAGGGACAGCGAAGATCTGTTTTCTCCCATATTTTGTCGCCAATAAACTTTTTTCTCTTTCTTTTTTTTCTTTGTTCGGGTTTCTCGTAACCGCGGGCGTTCTTTTGCGCACTGGAATAGAGTTGAAAATCCAACAGTGTAGGTATTAGGTATTTAGACGCGCCGGGATGCGTTTTGTTTGATTTTCGATGCTCGGCTCAAGAACGAGAGTAGGAAATCCAGTCCGCGATAAAAAATCGTATCGGGAAAAAGGGGGGCAAGTATGATTTCACCCTAAAACAGTTTTGATGTTTGCAGCTTAAATAGAAGATGTTTATTTTTTCTTCGATAAATAAACGAATGTGTTCCCTAGACATTGATATTTACTGAATAAATATATTTTTTTATTACGAATCTGTTAATTTATTTATAACTAGCTGCGCCCCGCGGTTCCACCCGCGTAAATTTCGATCCCGTGGGAATATCGGGATAAAAAGTAGCCTATAATTATGTTAATCCAGGGTGTCGGCTATCTCCATACAAAATTTTATTAAAATTGGTCCAGCCGTTTGAGCGTGAAGAAGTAACAAACATATAAACACACACACACACAAACTTTCGCCTTTATAATATTAGTGTGATTCCTGTAGCATTTCTTTTTGACATTGTTTTGCCCCGCGACATAGACCGCGTAGAGGTGGAAAGAAAGCTCCATAAAAATTAAGTAGGTACATACCCAAGTTTTGTGGTGGGTGATCGGTCAAACGGTGTTGATAATAATTAGAGGCGAGCGTATTGCCATCAACCGGGCACAAATTCAGACTCCGGGTTGTTACTGAGAAGTTCCCGATAAAAAAACCCAATAATACTGCTCGACCTGGGAATCGAACTAAAACCAAAAATCGAAGGTTCAGGACCTCATGCTCAGCATGACGCTTGCGACCAGGTGGCATGGTGCCCGAGACTGTTGACAGCTTCAAAGAATACAATATAATGCTGTATAAGACTGCTTCACCGCAGTGACGCCGATGCGGAGCAACACAAGGTGTTATACAGCATCATATTGTAGTCTTTGACAAGGTGAGCCCAAGCAGAGATACATAGCGAGCCCAAAATATGTCATCTATCATATTGCCTATGGTGGATGACGGGATCGCCTGAAGCCACAAGCCTGACTCCCATTCTCCCACAGCCAGCAGACGGGCACGCTCAACAGTATTACGTGACGTGTTTACAAGGGTATTCCGTATAATACTGCAGAGCGGTGTCCCACCGTCTGGGAGGACTGGTTTGTCGGGCAAAACCGTATTGGGACAAGTCATTTTCCCTTTTCAGGGTTCCGTACCCATAGGGTAAAAACGGGACCCTATTACTAAGACTTCGCTGTCTGTCCGTCCGTCCGTCTGTCACCAGGCTGTATCTCAAGAACCGCGATAGTTAGACAGTTGAAATTTTCACAAATTATGTATTTCTGTTCCCGCTATAACAACAAATAAGTACTAAAAACAAAATAAAATAAATATTTAACAGTGGCTCCCATACAACAAACGTGTTTTTTTTCGGCGTTTTTGCCACAGTATAAAGATCATACAGTATTTCGACTTCATACAAACGGACGAAACGCGAGCTATACCTACGCGCCTCGACCTCGGAATGCGCTCGGTATGCAGACAGTCGCGACTGTGCCGCAGTGACGAACGGACGGTGTGTTGTTTTTTTTAACAATAACCGCGCGATTATTTCACTAAAAATAAATTGAAGTACATATTTAATATGACGAGTAGGCTATATTGTGCTGTTTTTGGTTGCATGAATTCGTCAATAACGCATCCAGAGATAACTTTTTTTAGATTACCTGGAAACTCTGAAAGGTAAGACTATAAAATAATTTTACTTACTAGTAGGTAGGTACATAATGTGTCTTTTTAATGGATAAGTATTTCCTTTTATCTCCCGAAAAAAAAAGATGTCTGGATTAATAAATAAAGTGAATAGAGTAAAGGAAAGTGATAGACACGAGTGAAATAGGTAGTTATAGGCGGTTCATGAATCATTATACGGTAGGTACCTACCTACGCTTGTGTTAAAACCTCGGAGCATGTGTGTTTTGTTAGTTTGTATAATTCGTGGTTTTTATTATTAATATTTATGTAGGTACACACAGTAAAATACAATATAATAACAAAACTAAATGGAAACACAAAGTAGGCAAATGTAATTAAAATGCTGGAGGCGGGCAGCCCTATCGCATGTTTACGTACCGCGCGGTTGTAGGCATTTATTTCAAGGTTACGGCCGAGTTACAATACTGTATGATCTTTATACTGTTTTTGCCTTGTGGTACGGAACCCTTCGTGTGTGAGTCCGACTCGCACTTGGCCAGTTTTTAATTCTAACTATGGGTTGCTACTCAAAATTCCTGATGGAATCCCAAAAAACAACAGTAATCGACATGGGGAACGAACCCAGGGACATCACGGTCAGCTCAGCAGTCTCCCTTGCCTTGCAACCACTCGTTGATGATACAAGACTACAAGTGTCTTCTTAATGTCACTGATTATAAGGTCTATTATCCAATGTCAAAGATAAAACACTGTTGCATTCGCCCGGTTTGATTTCTGCATAGCTGTTTATTTAAACTTATATATACCAGACTTATCATTAAGATTAATTTTGGTAACCACCAACCATAGGTATATTTACACGACTTCGGGGCGGTCAGTCAAGTCAGTAACAGTCCAGCGTAACTTTACGCATTCATAATTCATTTGCACTTTTTTCATTCATTTGCATTCATTCATAATTTGACGAACTGCACTTTTGGCAATATAAACTTTGACGAAACGCAACTTTGACTGAAAATGGTCTTGACGAACTACGAAAACGACTTTTGACCAAACACCCTTGACCGACCGCCCCGAACTCCTTCCGCCGACTTCATTATGTATCGTGCCTCCAGCGCCCGGCACAGTGAATTGAAAAATAAATACCTGATAGAATACAGCCAAATTAAATAAAAAAGCAGATCTTATGAGCTGTTAGCATTTGGTCGCAAATATACGACCTTGGCGAAATGGACACGAAAATAAGTATTTGTCGGATTAATCCGGCGTAAGCGGGGGGTAGAGGGACTTGCATAAAATAAAATAACATTATCAAAACGAACTGCACTTTATTATGACAATTATTTTTATTACAAATTTTTATAACATATTATGCCACAGTTAAAATTCAATTTTTACATGACGCTAACTATATTATAAACTAGCTTTTATTCTTCGTTGCTTGCTCAACATGTATGGATGGACATTTCATAATCATTAATTAAATATTCCACGTCAATAACAAGAAAAATCTTGATTTTCGGCCAAGTTAACGTAAGCGAATTTTGAATCGAAAACATTAAAAAAGGGTCCACTGCAATAGTGATAAATGTCCCAAAATGTTAAAATTCACACTAACCGTCATTCGGTTACTTGATATATGCAGTTTATGATCACGTTTACAAACTTAGCAATATCGCTTCCAGTCTCGAGATAATTGAGTTTTTAATACTTGGCTACACGGTTAGAGCACTCACCTACCCACCACCTACAATATAATACGGCAATAATGTTTTTTTTTTTTTATTATTTAAGTTTACATGAATGATTATTTTCCAAAGAACTATTACTATAATACATGCCCTATATCATAAATAAAAACAGTTTTCCTATCACAAACACTGTTTTTTTTTACAGTTTATCACCCTAAAACCCGATTATCTCAGAACGATAAACGAAGGACATTTATCAATATTGCAGATTACCCTTCTTATTTAGGACCTCTTGCACCACAAATCACTAAAGCATAACTTTTTACAAACACTCTTATGCTTTCGTACCGTAGACAGAGTAAACTATAGACCGCTATGCTGCTGCATATCTTCTTTTTCACTCGCACAAGAAAAAGAGAAATATATTAACGTCACTAGCAAAGAAAAGAGACCGAGTAAGAATATTTTTGTCCCTTACTGCGTGTCGGTTAAGCACATCAATGTGCACAAGTTTGACGTTTATGAATGAAATAATAAAAACTACAACGGAAAATAAGATGTTTCGTGCATAATCAATAATAGTACATTTGCGCAACTGACAAAATGGTAAGGTGCAGTATAATAAGCTGTAAAAAAATTATGAAGATTGCTGGAATTTTTTGTCCCTTCCGGTGACACGGATACCATGAGTCTATAGATTACTCTGTCTTCGTTTCGTACCATATCGAACAACAATCAATGTTATCGTAGGAGTCCTCTAAACGATGTTCACAGGTCCTAAACCCGAAAATGTTGTCAGTTTGCGGCTGATTTTTCCAACGCCATTTATATAATTTTATCCAAGGAATAATTTTGAATTTTTGACAGTTCTTCAATACAAAAACTGTCAGACGTCAATAAGTAATTATACAGATAATTTTTATTCGTGAAATACGAATAAAAATTATCTGTCGATTGAAATATCGAATTAATATGTAACACAATTAACGCAAGACCTCATACACCCAAATTGGAGTATTGAGTTAAAATCATAATACAATGACCAAAACATATTTTTTTTAAAGCTAACTATTATTATTAAGAAAATCGTGTTGACTCTAGCATTATTTTAGGCATTTAAAATTGAGATTATAATAGATCAAAATAAGATTTCATTTTCTTTGGCTCAATCGGCGGTCAGTACCTACAGCAAAAAAAATACCTATAGGTATTCAAAGTTACTGAAATAGATTCAGTAGTCAACTATGAACAAACTACTTCCAGGACTTGCGTTGATTCTGTTACACCTTATATAAGTACTTATACATAGAATTCAACGTCCTGACTGACTGACTGATATATCAACGCACAGCCAAAACCGCTGGTCCTAGAGACAAGAAATTCGGAGGGTGTGTTCTTTGTGAAGAGTAGGAATCCACTAAGAACGGGTTTTTAGCAATTCCACCCCTAAGAGGGTGAAATATCACGCGGACGAAGTCGCGGGCAGAAGCTAGTGTTACATAAAATGAAACGGAGAAATTGATCGTTAAGCAAACTGACTACGGTCTTAAATTGATTGTCCGTATAATAAAAAGGAAGGAGCCGCCAAAAGGAGTCATTTTGACCAGACTCCTACTTTCCGGGGTACATCTGTTCCTGTAACAGATCGGCTCGAGCTCCTAGGCATGGAGTTGACGTCTAGTCTCAACTTCGGCGCTACCATCGAGTACAAAGCCCAAACTGCGGCCAAGAAGCTGGGCATCCTAAATAGGGTGAAGCGATACTTTACGCCTGGACAGCTTTTAACCCTTTACAAAGCGCAAGTCCGATCCTGCATGGAGTATTGCAGCCACCTTTGGGATGGCTCAGCGAAATATCAACTTGCCGCGCTTGACTCGGTGGAACGCAGAGCTAAGAGGCTCATTGGCGACGAAGAACTGGTGGATGCCAAGCTTCACAGCTTGGCTCATCGCCGCAAGGTTGCCTGCTTGTCGGTCTTCTACAGATTGTACTTCGGTGAGTGTGCCCAAGAACTCCACGACCTCATTCCACCGGCCCCCTTCTACCTTCGGACATCCAGACGCACTGCAAGTTACCATCCCTACCTAGTTGCTATTCCACCAATTCGCACTAAGCGTTTTCAAATGTCTTTTATAATGCGCACAGCAAAAGAGTGGAACTCTTTACCTGCGTCTGTGTTTCCGAGCTCATACAACCCGAATCTCTTCAAAGTAAGAGTGAACAGGCTTCTTCTGGGTGAGCTCACTCCATCGTCGACTTTGTCTCTGTCAACTCTGACCTAGACTAGAGTCAAGAGCAAACCCATTTCAAATAAAAAAAAAAAAAAAAAAAAAAACCCCAACTGTCATTATGGCTATAAGACGTCAAATTGACGTAGTGTGTCAATCAGCGTAACAATTAATTTCCCAAGCTGTACTTTCGATTCACAATTCACTTAAGTTAACAAAACGTATTGTCAGAATCATTTGTGCTTTACAGGGTATTTTAACTACATGATAATGTCGATTTTATAATATGAAACACTGAAATGTAAGTATAGTCGAACTCGTAATTGTTTTACCACTTTTGACAACATAACTTCATTATAATATCACGGCTGTATTGCCCGAAGGGTGAGGCAGAGGAGAAGCTATAGTACAGACGCCAGCACATCAAGCTACCCGAAACTGTCAAATTTCCCCAATCAACTTTGAACCTTATGCTTTAGAGATAAAGTTGAAAATGTATTAAATAAATTTGACAGATTGTAGTAGCTTGATGTGCTGGCGTCTGTACATCCACATTTCGCCAGTTATGTTTAAGTCCCATGTAATAGGGGGCGAGCCTTTTGCCATCAACCGGGCACGAATCCTCACTCCGAGCTGCTACTGAGAAATTCCTGATGGAAAACTCAATAATAACACTTTGCCCGACCCGGGCATACAACCCGGGACCTTATGCTCAGCAGACATTACTATTAAACTTACATATAATATGGAAATCTCCATGTTTTGGTTAACCATCAAAACTGTGCGAAACGGGCGGGTCGCTAGTAGGGTGATAAAGAATTTACGAGGTCGACTACAGGTACAGTCAACAAAAGAGATAAGTATGCAGGATCGTCGGATATACTGAAATTTAATTTGATAAATGAGCTGTTTGTTTTCTATTAATGTAATAACATTTTATTCGAGAACATCCATCGGTTTCTTGCTAAACTTCAACTATATCCGACGATCCTGCATACTTATCTCTTTTAAACAAACTATGGATTTTTTTCGTCGTATAAATTCTGGGGCATTTTCACTTAAAATTGTGCTTAAACAAAATGTACTCTTCGTCGTACAGTTACTTCCTATAATAAGGCATTTGGGCATTTTTGGTTATCAATACATTTCAAGATTTGAAGGAAATTACATCTTATTAGCCGCCCGCTGGCATCACAAATCACTTTGACCGCTAAATTTATTTAAAAGATAGTGCTGTTTCATATTTTTTGAAAATTATAGACATGTAATGATGTTTTAAACTTTTAGCGCTAAACGTATTTAGTGATTTGTAATGCTAGTGGACCTTCGAGCCAGGATACACAGTCAGTAACTTGCACAAGAGTAGGTACAGGAATACCAGAAAAGGTATAGGCTTCGGAAATCTTCGTGTTTCCGAATGACTACGAACATCCAACATCAGAGTTACATCCCACAGATACACAGCTTATAAATGGGTACTGCCGAGCTTTGGCGTAGGACATCTCTCATTACGTGTTTGTATAAAGTTTTCTCTCTGTGGGTTACCTATAGTTCGTTTTTTAAACCCAGATATTAATCTGGCATTTAAGTCTTTTGTGTTTCCTTTTTTTTAGTATAGAAGTTTGACATTACACCTGTCAAAATGGTATCTGGATTTAAAAAACGAACTTTAGTCCGGTCGCAGATCGTCATTTGTCGCTCAAAAGTTTTAAAAGTTTTTTGTACAAGTTACTAAGTTAGAGATGTCAGATATAGTTTCAAACGTTTAAAGAATTTTACAAGACGGGTGGCATGACACAGTGCTAAATTGAGTATGTTGGGGTAAGTTCGGCGCTAGGATAAAACCGTACGAACCAAATGCCCGGCTGAATTGGCAATATTTTTTAATGCTGACAACATTGTGTTCTGGGGGCCTGAAGATACGGCCCGTCGAAAGTAGTTCGTTACTTCAAAATAAACCTTTAAATTTATTAACTTTTTCGGACGGGCAAAAACGTATAGTGGGTAAGGACAGCTGTTAAATCGCGATGTCATTAATTATTAGTTCGGGCCTTAAACTAATCTTATGTCCGTAGATGGTACGGGTAAAGCCCTTTTCTCCTGCCGAAACTACGGTCTTCGTGCTAAGTGATTAGATTACCTGGTACGTGTTGATAAGCTGTCCTCCCATACTTATTAATTCTGCAATTTGAAAACATTGTAGAAGACAATTATTTTAAAACAGTAACCGTGGAGTTTCTTGCCGGCTCTTCTCCATAGGAAAATACCAGTTGGTACCGTGCACCTAGCTTCTGACGTTTCATATGTGCCCATGTATAAAATATGTTGATTTTGATCGAATAAAATAAGACGCGTACGGTTTTACCCCACCAACGAACTTACCCCAACAAACCTTACATGTTCGAACTTTGTGCGCCTGCTCAAATACCCGTATTTGAATCTAATTATCATTGACAGACCCAATTATTTTCTGAAGACAAAGAACGGCCTGTTTTTCAGTTTTCAGGCTTTTTTTGACAATGAGATTCAGTTTGGAAGTGCAAAATAATAATTACTAAATAATAACATAATTATCATAACATTTCGAGTTAGCCCAGAGGCGAAATTTTTTTTCAGGCATTGGATTTCCAAACGACTGCTTAGCGCCGAAGGTTGAAAATCCAATAGTGTTTTCTAGACGCGGTGGACTGCGCTGTTGGATTCTAAACCCTCGGCTTAACACTGAGAGTTGAAAATCCACTGCGCGACAAATTCTCCATGGGAACCGGTCTTATTTTTAGGGCGTTTATTGTCATAGAACGCTAGGGGGCGCTGAAATCAACATTTTAATATATATATTTTTTAAATAAATATTTTATATATTCAGCACAAGCAACGCAATGACTAGGGTAGTACAAATTCTTGAGGGGCGTGTACACTATGAGCTAGGCTGGTCCAACTTCGGCCATTGTTGATGAAAAATGTCCATTTAACTTAATTTTTAGGGTTCCGTACCCAAAGGGTAAAAACGGGACCCTATTACTAAGATTTCGCTGTCTGTCCGTCCGTCTGTCTGTCACCGGCACGCTTTCCGAGGCACGGAGAGGTCTTGATTATGTAAAGATGGTCACCCATCCACGGACCAATCGCGGCAAACGTAGCTTAACCTGATCGATCGACCCGTGTGGCTGTTATTACTTAGCCACAAGCCCCCTCGGACTAAGACTGAAATCGCCAACCCATCTTGAGTAAGCGTGGTGACTAATGCTCGTGCCTTCTCTGTATAAGAAGAGCTCTTTGCCCAGCAGTGGGACAATAATAGGCCGGTATTATTAATAAATATTATATGTTTAAAAATGGTCCGCCAGGCTGGGCCATAGTGTAAACGGCCACTTTTTATATAAATAATAGTTTTTTTTTTCATTACTTTATACAATACTTTTTTTCTACTTATTGTGCATGAATAACGTTCTTAAATTGTTCTTAGAGACAAGATTTACATTTTAAATCGACGTTTTTAACGTTTTTAAGAGATCCTTAGCCTTAAAGAAATATGTAATATTTAAGGCGAAAGCGCCAGGGTAGCCCGCGAAATTCAATTTTTTTTTAGGTTTTTGGAATTTGCTGGTCAGTATTAAGTTTTACGTTGATTAAAATATGATTCGCGGCCGTAACAAATATGTATTTACAGAATTATAATCATTAAAGTCATCAACACAACTCTCTAAGACCATGTAATCCCCAAGAATGACTATTTCATGAAATCTTGACATTTGGGGATTACATGGTCTTAGAGAGTTGTGTTGATGACTTTAATGATTATAATTCTGTAAATACATATTTGTTACGACCGCGAATCATATTTTAATCAACGTACAACTGAATACTGACCAGCAAATGGAAAAAACGTAAGAAAATTTGAATTTCGCGGGCCACCTTAGCGCTTCCCCCTTAAGATGCAATGCGGGTCGTCTTTTCTCCATAGAAAAGCTCTCGCCTGTTTTCTTTCTGGTTAATGACCATAAAGCAATGTGTTTTTTTTTACAGAATAATAAATATTAACTACATTTATGTCCCTATGTTTTCCTTTTTGATGATACATTATTTTTATAAGCACTAGAACCCTCAAAAAATGCTCAAAATTACGCTGTCAACAGAGGCCTAGTGTACAAATTTGACAACTATTAACGAAAAAAGAAAATCATAGGGACACAGTATATATCCTTCTTATTCAGTTTATGAAATATCTTTTAAATTGGTCCAATATTGGACGAGGAAACAGGCGAGAGCCAAACCTCGAATTATGGCTTTTTACTTGGGCTTTTTCAAAAGTCTTTCCGACCGCATTTCCGCTTAAATGTGGTATGGAATAACGGAAAAGTCTCTCCGCTCTGTATTTCTTCTTAATAACGGAACCCTTCGTCTGCGAGTCCGACAAGGCCGTTTTTTGGAGTCTTTAACATGTAAATCTTTTCCTCTAATAAATAGGCAACAGTATTTCGATGCTATTTATATTTAAATTCAATACCTAAGTGTTTCGCACCATTTTTTGGAAAATATACCAATCAGGACCAACGACAGAAATATTGACAAAAAAAAAAAAAATTTTGAAAAATTTCGAGATTTTTTTCTTTTAATATTGTTGACATTTCTAGTATAAAAAATCTGCCTTTCCCTATGTTGTGGTCGGCTTCCAGTCTTACCGACTAGAATCAAGTTTGTAGCGGTATCTACAACGCCACATGCGAACAACGCGTCATGCTGACGTCACGCAAATCCTGCATCGCGCAAGCAGAGTTTACCGCGCAATTAGCATAGATACAACGGCCCGACATGAATCATTGGGCAGTTGCCCGCCAGACACAACACCCGTCTGGTCGGAGGATCCTCCCTTTTCTATAGAGTATGATTGAACTTTACATCCTGTTCCTCATACCTCTATAAGTTCTTCTAACTGACTGAACAGACATCTGTGCTGCTGAGGATTTTGTTGCGCCACTTCTCCCTAGCGAAAGCACTAGGAAGTGGTGAAGGGCGGGCGTGCCGGGGAACTGTCTTATGTAATTATGACGTTCAAAAAGTGTTGATTCGATTCTGCCTAATTTGAATAAATTACTTTTGATTTGGATTTGATTTTGAACCGGATGCAACTGAATACCAGTATTTTACATGGAGCGACTGCCTATCGGCCCACCACAACCCAGTTACTGGGTAACACGATTCCCCTTGGTAAGACTGGTTGTCAGATTGTCGGGCTTTTGACAACCCGTAACGACTGTCAAAGTTCTATGAATGACAGCCGGGACCAACGGCTGAACGAGCTTTCCGAAGCACGGACGGGATGAAATGGATGGTCATCCATCCACGAACCAACCGCGATAAACATAGCTTAACCTTCCATTAGTGTCAAATGACAACAATATTAAACGTCATGTAATATCATAGGACGGTATCATAAAGATCTAAAATCTCTAAAAAAATCCAATATTTCTGTCATTATAGTGAAATATAAAAAAAATCACAACTTTACTATTAAATAACAGAAAACAGGGTAAACGCACCGACTGTCGTCCTTTCAGAATATTAACTACTTTAAAGCATCACTTTTCGAGTTTGTTTTTATGTACGACAATCGGTGCTTCAACCCCATAGACTTTAAATTATACATTGTTATTAACAAATTATATACAGCTAAGTAATAAGTACATTTTTAATACGTTATGTTGCAATCATTAAAAAAAATTAACACTATAGTAGCATTTTTAAATTTGTGGCAACATTTAAACAAAATTGGTCTACAAAAATTACCATTTGTCGAGTCAAAAGAAAAAAAATCTTGTTTTAAAAATGATAACGTACATTGATGACTTAGCAGGCAAATAAGGTAAAAAGAGACAAAAAAAAAAAGATATTTCTTTTGACATTACAATTTCACTGCAATCCTAAGTAGGTTTATGAAAATCGGAACTTGTTACTATTTTTAATTTAATAACCCGTTGGATGCGAGAAGCACAGAACCGGTCGAAGTGGAGGTGCTTGGGGGAGGCCTATGTCCAGCAGTGGACGTCTTTTGACTGAAATGATGAACCGGAAATAATGAAATTGACGCCAAACCTTTTGAATACATTCTATACTACTTAAGATGGCAGTAAAGTTCACATTAAGAATTTAATTTGTGCAAAGCAGATGAAAGGTATATTTTATTCCATAAACATCAAACGACATTATATTTCTTTTTTTTTCACTATGAGGGGAAACGCTGCCACATGGTCGTTGGCGTTCACTCCATACATTCCTCTGTTTTCTCTCTGGTTAACGATACTAGTACAAATATTTTTTTTACGATATCCACCTCTTAAGAGGTAATTGTACTCATGAACAACTTTGACTATGGGACCAAACCTGAAATCGCGAAAAATATCAGGTGTTCCCTACATTTTGACGAGTTATACGAAAATAAATGTAGGGAACAGCTGATTTTTCGATGCTCCTGTGTTTTGTTTTTGCCGTGATAATATATTTTTTCTTAAATTAATAATAGTTCTAGAGACCGTATTTCAGCCATGGCAACCAATTTCAACTGAGAATAGTCTTCGGCGCGAGAGATATTATAGTGCAGACGCGTGTGCGCAAACACAGCTGCACTCGTGCACTCCCTCTTCCCTCACTCTCATAGTCCTCAGGGACGGCAATCCGACACGACCGGAGAGAGATCAGGCGCAGGACCAACGACCTAACCAGTTTACCAATCTTAAATGAATACGTTAGTATGTATGAACGCCAATGACCAGGTAACTGTGTTTCCATACATTTTACTCAAGCTAAGCACAGTAGCGTTTCATACGAATATGAACATTGAAACAATAGTAATAAGGTTTATTTTCGAATGAAACGGCGTCTCATACAAATATGAATATTAACTTTATGGGAATAAGGTTCATTTTCGTATGAAACGCTACTTAGGTTTACTTGGATGTTTTAGGACATTTTCGGTATAAAAGCATGTGGAATGTATGTATATGGATGTTATTATGCGTAGTATATGTTGCGGCGCGGCTGGCGACCTATCTTCGTCATGTTCGCGCATAGTTCTTGGTCTCTGGGAGGTAAGAAAGAGTTTATTAAAAAACAAAAAAAAAAACACATAAAAAAAAAAAATACATCACACTAATATTATAAAGGCGAAAGTTTGTGTTTGTGTGTTTATATGTTTGTTACTTCTTCACGCTCAAACGGCTGGATAAATTTTGATAAATTTTTGTATGGAGGTAGCTGACAACCTGGATTCACATATAGGTTACTTTTTATCCCGATATTCCCACGGGATCGACGTTTACGCGGGTGAAACCGCGGGTCGCAGCTAATTTTAACATAAAGTCTGCCCCAACTTGTTTCAAATTAATATTATATCAAGTCAAACAAATATCAACTTTATTGTAATGGTAATTAAGATGGTTTTCAGAGTGACTAGCACTATTAAAAAGTTATAAAAAAAAAAAAAAAAATGTTTGGAGTTGCAGCGTAAACTGCAATTTATTGTGTAGGAATTAAAGTCACTTTTCCATAAACTCATGTTTGTTTACGTTTTTGGCAAATAAGTTGCGAATGCAGATTATACAGGGTGACATTTTTTTACCGGTTCCAACTTTTTACAGGATATTCTACTCATAAATATGAACAACTTTCACTACTGGGACCAACTCTGAATTCACAAAAAAAATATCTAAAAGTTCAATACCTTATACTTGATCAAAATGTATGAAACAGCTGTTTTTTTTTTTTTTTTTTTTTTTTTCTAATATTATTATGGATTGTGGGATTTTATGATTATCTGATCCAGCCTGTCCCTTGCTGCGCTCTCCCAGCGACGCCCTAAGCCGAGCTCCGTACCCACGGCCTTAGCGTGTAGTGTAGTCGCTCAGTTTTTAAGCCCTGGCTGGAGGCCTTAATTTATTGAGGCACCCACAGACAAGCCCGGTTAAGCAGCGGACAACCTCCCAGACTGACCTGCCAGATGCCAATAAAAAAAAATAAAAAAGGAATATCATGAAATTATGGATTCTCACCTAATATCTCCCCATCCGCCATTCCCCTTCACAAGTTTCTTATTATGCTTAGCGCCACCGGCGGTGACGGTGGCGCTCACTCGCGTGGGGAACAAGTAAGGTTTGGCGTTCTGTAGCAGTTTTTGTACTTTGCTGATCACTGTTGATGCATTGCAGTTTGATTTCTTATGGTGGAAGCCGCTGGAAGTAAGTAAAGTTATGATTCATTTTATTTTTGTTGATTTTTTTTTAAGTATAAAGGTACAGCTCTCAAAACGGTGAAGGAAAACATCGTGAGGAAACCGGCATGTCCTAGAACCAAAAATTCGAAGACATGTGACATCTGCCAACCCGCACTGGGCCCGCGTGGTGGATTACGGCCCACTCCCTCTCACCAAGAGGAGGCCCATGTCCCAGCAGTGGGAACATTATAGGCTGATTATGTTATGTATGTATAAAGGTACGGAGAAAAAGAAATACTTATTAGAAATCTATTGTAGGTCAAAAGGAATGTTGATTTTCTTACTTTCAAAAACACTTAATATTTAAAAACTTCGTAGTACGAAATAGCTGGCTTCAGTATTTTAGATGCCTAAAGGCGACAATTAACCTTTTGAACGCCAGAGCATAAACGCACGCGCGTGCCCTCCACGCCAAGCCACAATTTTAAATATGTATTTAAGGTATACATTTAAAAACACACAAAAGTAATGATTTAATTGTTTATTTCGTGATAAAGTGCACCGCATTTTTGTCACATATTTATGTCGCTCGTAATAGGATAGGCGGCACACGACTGGCGTACAGGGCACGCGCTTGCTTGTCACGTATATGTGACAATGACGTTCAAAGGGTTAAAAAATAAAAGTTGGTTTGGTTAACAAACGAACCCAAACAAAATGGAAATCATAGAAATGAAGAAACATACGCATAAGCAGGTTACAAAGGTCTAAAAAGTTAGTTAAAATCATTTTCGTAAAATAGTGTTACAGTCAAATTAGACCGATTTTAAATTTTCAATAGAAACAGAGATTTCCAGGTATCTTTTTACCGACTTCAAAAAAAAAAGGAGGTTATCAATTCGATACGTATGTATGTAATATTATTGGAATTGCATTATATTCACATATGACAATCTATTAGGGCTTCCAAACAAATATACAAAATTTTGTAGACGTATGTATGTATGTATGTTTGTCCACGCATATCTCCGGAACTATTAATAGGATCGTGACGATTTTTTTTTTTATTGGCTTCCATTTACTTCAACTTAGGGAACAGTGCAAGTTTCATCAAGATCGATTCAGTAATTTTCAAGATATGGACTAATACGTGTAAGTGTGACGGCCTGGCTTATTGATACGAGCTACGGGTGTAGTGTCAAAGGGAAAACATCTCAAAACCTTGGTCAAATTCTAGTGCAAAAACTAAAAATTACGAAATAAAAATAATTTAAAAAAATTAAACCGACTTCAAAAAGAAATAACTCAAAATTATGAAATAACTTTAATTTCGGAAGTCGGTGGCATAAAACTTAAACTAGAATACAGATCCCAAGACACCGACTTCCGAAATTAAAGTTATTTCATAATTTTGAGTTATTTCTTTTTGAAGTCGGTTTAATTTTTTTAAATTATTTTTATTTTAAATAAGACATTTTGAAAATGTTCTTTACTAACATTTTAGACCTTTGTATCCTGCTTATGCGTATGAAGTTTCATTAAAATCGGTTCATTCATTTCGAAAAATAAGGGCTTGAAAGTTTGTATGAAATGCCGTACGGCGTAAACGCTCTTAGGGTCAGTTCACACCGAGACGTGACGCGACGCGCAGTTTTCAAAATAGAAATACAATTACAGACCTTATCTACTACACTAAAAGGTACACAATGCAGCGATCACTACGTCGAGCTACGCCGCGCTGCGTAGCTCACTGAATCGCGTACCTTTTTGTGTAGTAGATAAGGTCTGTAATTGCATGTCTATCTTGAAAACTGCGCGTCGCGTCTCGGTGTAAGCTGACGCTTAAGCAGGACCCACTGGGTCGTATGTTTGGCCCATTGTTCGTCAGACATGCGGCAGATATGTCCAGCCCAATTCCATTTCAGCGTGGCAGCTTTCCAAGTGGCATCAGTTATCTTAGTGATGAAACGGATGGTCGTATTCCTAACCCGGTCTGTTAGTTTGATACCCAGAATACGACAACTGCATAATATTTTGCATTAGTGAAAAAAAAAAGTCTACTGTAATACTAAGGGCCTGTACACACCACGTTTTTTAAACGCGCCGTTGACGCGCGTCGACGGCGCGCTTATATACTACAGAAGGTCTACAGGCTGCATCTGACTCGCGTGCGTATCGCGTCTGTATCGCTACAAACGCGCGTCAACGGCGCGTTTAAAAAACGTGGTGTGTTCAAGCCCGAAGATTGAACTCACCATTCTCCAATATGAAATACTCTCGGCCCCTTACACACGATAACTTTGAACTTCTCCCTCCCAGGCATGTTTTGTGACAAGTGTAACAGCGAATAGTCCCAATTGTAATCATCGTACGCACAAAACTGACTCTGTTGCTTCATAATATGGCCCCAAACGGTCCTATTGAATGCGAACCCCATGTTATGCATGCTAGAATGCCATGGCGTAATTTCCACCTGAAAATTTGTTTTTTATTAAAATTTTGCGGTAGGAAATTGCTTTTGGGGGTTGGCAACATTTTTTGGGAAAATGGTAGAATTTTGGATTGTGAAGTAGCGTTTTTTTTTTTTTTGGTCTGGCAATGTTGTAGCAGTCAACATTTTAGGCGGGAAGTTTTGACAGTTATCAAATGATATAACTATGTACGGAAATATTTACAATACAATGTAACTACAAATAATTCTCTAAATTCAAACATTATAAAATATTTACATTAATCTTACAACTAAGCATGCTTTTAAAAATCAAGGCATTACTTTATACAGCTTAGAAAAAAATATTATATAATTAGAGACCGGATTTGCGCGCATTTGCATATTTCGGAGCAGTGGTGGCCCAGTGGTAACGACCGCGACTTACGAGATGTAGGTCGTGGGTTAAAACCTGTCAGGCGCTTTACTTTGTGTAAATTATTTCATCACCACTGCTCTCAAAACGGTGAAGGAAAACATCGAGAGGAAACCGGCATGTCCTAGAATCAAACATTCGAAGACATGTGACATCCACCAACCCGCACTGGGCCCGCGTGGTGGATTACGGCCCACTCCCTCTCATTGAGAGGAGGCCTGTGTCCCAGCAGTGGGATCATTATAGGCTGATTATGGTATTATGCATATTTCGGTTATTGTTCAGGTTATTGCATATTTACTTAAAATCGTGCATATTTTTTTAACTGAATCGTACCTAAAAAATACAAAAATGTTCATACATAAACCAAACGTGATGAACTCGTACTAGTTATTATTAAAATACAAAAATTATAATACAAGTAAAAAAAAAAGTTAACTTGTAGTATTTAAATTTGATTGTGCAACTATGCATATTTAGGCACTTCTAAGCAATTTTGTTACATATTTCAACCATTTATGATGCATATTCGACCTTTTTAAGTTGCATATAATCTGGTCTCTATTTATATAATATACAAGGTGCATTTCAAATTATTATATTCATTACACAAACAAACGGATACCTATACAGGGTTATTGGTAATACATTAACAACCTCTTCAGAGGTCATTGTACTCATCATTTTGAACAACTTTTTCTATGGGACCAACCTTGATCTCGAAAAAAAAATCTGCTGTTTCATACATTTTGTCGATTTAAGTGAACACAAATGTATGGAACAGTCGATTTTTTTTTCGCGATTTCAAGGTTGGTCCCATAGAAAAAGTTGTTCAAAATGATGAGTACAATGACCCCTTTTCGTGTTTAGTACTAAGATTAACTGTGTACTAATTATTATGAGAAATACACCTTGCACAGTATCAGTTTAAAATTAATAATTAAATATTTATTTACATGCTTTTCAACCACAACCATTTCTAATACATTCGATTAAGCGCTTCGTAAATGAGAGGCTATTTAAAAACAAATGGTGACGAAAAGTATGAATACATCTCTGCCTTCACCTTTCGGAGAATACAAGGTCAAATTAAATTACCTAACGAAACTCCACAGACGGGATGGGTGTCTGTATCTAAATATCATCTGCCTAGCCTTTTCCCAATCATGTTAGGGTCGGCTTTCAGTCTAAGCGGATGCAGCTGAATACAAGTATTTTACATGGAGCGACTGCCTATCTGACCTCCACAACCCAATTACTTGGTAATACGATACCCCTTGATAAGACTGGTTGTCAGACTTTCGGGCTTCTGACTACCTGTAACGAGAACGACTGTCAAAGATCCACGAATGACAGCCGGGACCAACGGCTTAACGTGCTTTCCGAGGCACGGAGGGGTCACGGTATGTAAAGATGGTCACCCATCCACAGACCAACCACGGCAAGCGTAGCTTAACCTGATCTATCGACCTGTGTGGCTGTTATTATTTAGCCACGGGCCCCTAGTCGGTATCTAAATATGATCAAACAAAAAAATATGATTCTTTTTGGGGTCAAATACCTCAATTATCCGTAGTCTTGGTGACTATCGATATCCAAAAATAATAAAAAAAACGATTTCTTTATACTCGTACTTCAAGTAACTACACTGAGGTCGTTTTCTCCATAACAAAAAAGCATCAAATCATTTTGTTTTTTCATGTGATTTTTTTTATATGAGCCGTTTGTGAAGTTTCGATAGCTAGTTTAAAGTGACATTGAATAGGCCTGATGTTGTTTTTATAGTTTTATTAGCCATACGAAGCACTTAAGAGCAAAAAATCAATTCACATCTATAAGACCCGACATGCGCAGCAAAGCGTTATGCGAGTATCAATTCCTCTCATATAAGCAACCATACATGGTCAGTTTCACCTTCAAGTCCATCATCTCTCTAGCCTTTTCCAAACTATGTTGAGGTCAGCTTCTAGTCTAACCTCCATAACACTGTTACTGGGTACCGTTGGAAAGACTACTTGTCAGACTTTCGGGCTTCTGACTACACGTAAAGACTGTCAGAGATCTAAGAATGACGGCAGAGACCAACAGCTTACCTTGCATTCTGAAGCTAACTTCCGATCCGACTGACCAAAGTCCGTACCGTATGTGGCTGTAACGGCCTCAAGATTGTTCTTTCCATACATGGTTGCTTATAGAGAACCCACGAATACGAACCCTCTTATTCATAAAAAAAAACACAACAAAACCTTTGACAGTTATAACCTCTTCATAGACTATACCCGACTCTGTCTTTTTAAGATGATGAAGTGAGATGGCAATATTCAACCATTTTAGATTTATGAATACGAGGGTAGGTTGTAATACTTTACGCTGTCTAGAAATATGCTATTTACAAAGTTGAAGGGAGACTATGTTTAAAGATAATACTTTAAAATATACAGAAGAAATAATTTCTATAAGTACTTAAATTTAGAATCTTTGATAAGTTACAACTTACTCAACTATCGACTTTAACGTTATGTAGTCTAAGTGAACTTTTAGGTTAATAAAAATGATCTTATATAAATGGTTGCAACGAGATTTGAACTTAATACATATCCAAGATTCTGAATTGAAGTTTACGTATATATTAACAAGAAGTAATAAGATAATAAGGACAGTCAGTATGAAAAGCAAATTAATAACTTCAAAACAAATTATGTTACAATATGTTAATATAAAATGTTATATATAATGGTGCCCAAGATACGGGCTGTGTCTAGTTTGGGACCAAACCTATCTCCATATTGTAATTTGAATGTTGAAATAAACGATTTTTATATTGAACTAATTTCAGAATCATATGTATTATTTGTGCAATTTAATTCATCACCACTGCTCTCAAAAACGGTCACACAACATCGTGAGGAAACCAGCATGTCCTATAACTCGAAGAAATGTGACATCTATCAACCCGCACTGGGCCCGCGTGGTGAATTACGGCCCATTCTCACTCACAGAGAGAAGGCCTGTGTCCCAGCAGTGGGAACGTTATAGGCTATATTGTGCTATGTATGATGTTTTATTTTAATTATGCTTTAACTGACTCCAAAGGAAAAAAAGGAAACAAGTGATAGCATAACATAGCAATAAAAAAACTTTCTAATTTATCTCTGTCACTCATATCGTGTGTGACAGTCCCTTATGTGTTATATTACCGCCCTGGTACCGTACATACTGTCCTTTCACAACTATTTTACCTCTGATTTTGCACCACTGTCCAAATCACAGTGATCTTTATTCTCACTCTAATAAGGTTGTTGTTGGGTTGCTGCCACTGGCAAGTCTGTTAAAATCATTGTGATATTTATTCTCGTTATAATAAGGTTGCTGAAGAGGTAAAATAATTGAGAACGTACGTTACATGGTACGATGGGCCCGCAACCCCATGCTTAATAAGCAACTTTGAAGGCAAAGCAATACATTAAGATCTACGAATGACAGCCGGGACAAGTCTATCGTATGGTATCGACAGAGGATCCGTCCGAGGATGGTCACCCATCCACGGCGTTCCGTGGATGGGTGACCATCCACGGTCCATCTTGATCGATCGACATTTGCAGTTTTTCGAGCCCCACATGAGTGATCACGACGAGTCGACGAGTGTCGATGGCTGCCCTTGACGCCTGTCGCTCGTATGTATAACAGAGTACGCGCCGATAAGAGAGTATTAGAAATTAAAAAGCTTTTGGATGCCATTTTATCTAGTTTTGAAAATACAGTACTTAATCTAAATAGTTTTAAAAACTGGTAAAAAAATATTTTAACACCAACGACGAACTTTTTCGAAAAAATGTGAGTAAAACTCAACTCTATGTTTTCACAATATGGTCCATAATTCTTAAACTGCCGAAAAAACGTGACAACAACGTGGATAATGAGTTAATGACAATTAAAAATCAGCTTTAAGCCATTAAACTAAAGTTTAAAATTCTTAAACTGATTTATATTACGTAATTTTTAAGTGGTGGTATATTTTTTTATCAGTTTTTTTTTTAAATATCTATATACCAGTCTCCAAAAGGCATTGCTTAAAGCTGTCATGCCATTTAAATTCAATACAATATGCATTAGCAGGAAATAAAGCATACAGTGAAGAAAATGGTTGATAGCCGTATGTTTATTTAAATCAAAACAAAAATGGGAATGGACGCCATTTTCATGAATTTAGTTGCTCATAAGATATCGCTTTAAACTTAAAAAATATATTTTTAGTAGAATAATACAATTTCTTACTAATATTTTATCAACATAATTTTTCCCGGCGCGTCAACCTTTATTGACATTTGACAGCTAATAGAATGTTGCCAGGAAAGAAAAATAATAGTAGTTTCTACGTTTTTTGCCACAGATTACGGCTAACTGCTTCTGATTAAAAAAAATATATATATAATAAACTACTGAGCATTTAAATTAATATTACATAATGGCTATCAACCAACTGCTTTCTTCTACATAACTAATTAAGGTAACAACATACTTCATACAGTTTAATACAGTACATATCAAAATACGTATCCTACTTAGTAAACAAACATGTTCACTAACTAATTTACATAAAAACTTTTTTTTTCTACTGACGAAATGTGGGTGTTTATACTAAAGTACAGACGCCAGCACATCCAGCTACCCCAAACTGTCAAATTTTCCCAATCAACTTTGAACCTTATTCTTTAGCGATAAAGTTGAAAATCTATTAAAGAAATTTAACAGATTGTAGTAGCTTGATGTGCTGGCGTCTGTACATCTCTGCCTAACCCTTCCGCGAATTACAGGCGTGATGTTACGATAATATGTTTTTTTTTTCTAGTTGATGTGAAGTAAAATAGGCAATCATTTTAAGCCAACCTGCGAGGTAATTGTGTAACACACTATCAGTAGTAGCAATGAGTTTCATTTTGACAGTTCAACAACATTCATTGCGTCATTTACGTTGTTGAGCAGACCATCTTTCGAACTTATGAAGCAATGGATTAGCAATATCCTTCAAAATTATTCAGATTGACATCGATAGTTTGTTACGCAATGAAGGTGCTGAGTTGTTTACCAAACAGAATTATGATCATAAAAATAATCTACAATGTGGAAACGACAAGTTCGTCAATAAATTAAAACATTGGCTGTACTGTACTGGCAATAGGAGTATTTCATAGTTCCGAAAACTATGAAATAAATCCCAAGATCGAAATGAAAAAAAAACTAAATCAAAATCGGTTCATCCGTTCGGGAGCTACGATGTCACAGACAGACAGACACACACACAAACACACACACACACACACAGACACGTCAAACTTATAACACCCCGTCGTTTTTGCGTCAGGGGTTAAAAAAAAAAATATGTTTTCAAACACACTAAATAGTAGCGATGCCATTTTTTTTTTATTCTGTAAATAGGTTATCAGAATCAATTTTGCGCGCCATATTATTAAAAAAAAATACTAGATTATGGACTGAGTTTTCAATCATGGGGCCTAAAAAGGCCACTTTGGCAGAATCATAAAAGGATAACATTATGGACAGTTAACTGTTAAGTTAATCCTATCAAATCCCATTGGTGAAGCATTTTTCAGTTATTTTTATTTTGTCTGTGCTAAAATACCAATCAATCCAAATCCAATCCCAATCTCTTTGATTATACCTACGTAGTGCAGCGAAAAAAAGAAAAACACGGACTGTCTTCGCCATATTATGATTCATAATGTTATCCTTTTATGATTCTCCAAAGTGGCCTTTTTAGGCCCCCTGATAACTTTATTGGAGGAATAATTTTGACAGTTTTCTGCATTTTTGTACGTAGACTGGGAACGTCATACGTGAAGTCTATACAAACTTATGTTTCAAATCAATATTATTTCAAGTTAAACAAATATCAGCTTTATTTTAATGGTAATTAAGTTGATTTCAGAGATTAATTGAAAAAGTTATAAAAATGTTTAAAGTTGTAGCGTAAACTGAACTTTGTTGTGTATGATTTAAAGTTACTTTTCCATAAACTCATATTTGTTTACATTTTTGGCAAAGAAATCGCAAATGCAGATTAGTTTAATTTATTGTAGTATTGTCGTCTCCACATTGTATAAAGAAATTAGTTATTAAAACCTTTTGCGTCGTCGTATAAAGGTGCGGGTACACTTGGAAGTTCCAAGTCGGTAGATTTTCGTGCTTCTTCCTCCGTTCTTCGTTAGCTTCCTTTACTTGCTGTATGTAGTTGAGGTTTAGGTTCTTCTTGCGCTGTTTTTTTTAGGAGAAATTTAATATTGGAAGAAAAATACAGGGGGTTATTACTGCCGCCGTAAGTAAAAGGGCCGCATATAAGAAAGGGAATAGAGAAAAATGAGCCTTAATGGTTGAGACCGCGAAATTCAAATTTTCTTACGTTTTTTGCAATTTGCAGGTCAGTGTCAGATTGTATCTTGATCAAAATATGATTCGCGACAATAACAGGTACTTATTTAAATAATTATAATAATTAATACAGCGTGTTACGGAAAAGGTATATCCATAAAAACGGGTTGAAGAGTGTATCTGGTCCAGAATCTCTGTACAAAGTTTCAGCTCAAAAGCAATAACTTTGAAAATGCTTAATATTTTTTTTTATTTCGATAGTTTATTAAATTAAAATCATTACAAACGTGTCACCGCACTACGAGGGTCATTAACATTATCCATTACGTGTCTGTGCGCCTAGCACACACTCACATCACGGCGCTGCAACGGCGGCGGGCGGGAAACAAATCGTTTACCGAGTTGTTCTTTTGTGTGTAGTTTATTGACACCGATCAGCTGACTTGGTCTAGTGATGTGTAGAATTCAATTGGAAGCATAATTGATTTTTAGTTAAATGTTTCTTAACTTTATGATTATGTAGGTATAGGTATTAAAAATGTTGCCATGTAGTTCATTATCACCAAAAGAATCAGTGTGTTTGATATGTCCATACCCTTTACGTAACACGCTGTATATCTTTCCAAGTTAGATTTCTACCATTAACACTTTTCCCTAAGATAATGGTGGTTGGTTCGCGAATCATATTTTGATCAAGATACAATCTGACCTGCAAATAGCAAAAAACGTAAGAAAATTTGAATTTCGCGGTCTCAACTACCCATTCACCTTAAGGCGAAAGCGCCAGGGTAGCCCGCGAAATTCATTTTTTTTTTGGTTTTTTGCAATTTGCTGGTCAGTATTAAGTTGTACGTTGATTAAAATATGATTCGCGGTCGTAACAAATATGTATTTACAGAATTATAATCATTAAAGTCATCAACACAACTCTCTAAGACCATGTAATCCCCAAGAATGACTATTTCATGAAATCTTGACATTTGGGGATTACATGGTCTTAGAGAGTTGTGTTGATGACTTTAATTATTATAATTCTGTAAATACATATTTGTTACGACCGCGAATCATATTTTAATCAACGTACAACTTAATACTGACCAGCAAATTGCAAAAAACGTAAGAAAATTTGAATTTCGCGGGCTACCTTAGAGCTTCCTCCTTAATAATGTGTGTTGTCTTTGGTGCCTGGCCCTGACATCAAGCAATGGACAAAATTGTCAACATTTTTTAAGCTTGAGTAGGTACGAGGCTTTTGGCTACGTCGTGTGTATACAGGGTGTTACAAAACTACCCGTAAAGCCGAAAGGAGGTTAAATGGGGCCTTATAACGAGTCCATTCACAATATTTAAGAACCGTAGTAACGCTGTATAACATACCCAAAAAAAAATGAAAAAATATTATTATTTTCACTGATGTGCAAACCCTATTTCAGTAAAATTAAAGAGTAAACTACGCAAAATGTACCTACATTTGTACCTAATTCGCGGAACGACAAAATTCGAAACAGTTGTAGGATATCGATTAGAAGATTTTAAATTGACAACATATATTTTTTTTCCAACTTGACATTTTTTGAAGCCAGTACTTGAGTATAATGACATCCTTGTATTGAGGTAGCAAACATTTATGAATGAAAAATAGAAAAACTATTAAAGTAGACAATTATTAGGTAAAATAGGTACGTAGGCCTTTCTGTTAAATAATCTGGTTCCCTGACATGACAGCTTACTAGGGTTGACAAAATTTTTGACTTTGATAATTAATTACAATTTTTAACGGGGTATTTTGTAACACGTTGTATTTTGTTTTTTTTTTATTTGCAATGTGCGTTTTGTTTGTGCAGAGTAAAAAATTTGTCTTTTTTTTTTCTTTTTTAAAGTTGCTCCGTGTGTGACTACAATTATTATACTCTATTTTCCGTCACCTACCTTATCCCCATTAACATGGTACTGATATGTCTTAAGATATGTCCCAAGACTGAGTATGTCGCATTGAGGACAGCTCTTGTCTGCTGTCGACTTCAGAAGACTGAGGATGTGTAAGAAGTCTTCTGCTACATAGTGGTCCTCTTCTAAGAAGAGGACATAACCTGGTGAGGGAAAAATGGGTAAAATTAATTCAAGGAGAAGAATGAGTACTTTCTTATTTATTTATTTATTAACACTTTATTCACAATTAAAAGAAATACTGTACAAAGGCGGACTTAATGCCTGAGGCATTTTCTACCAGTCAACCTTAGGGTGATGCAGAGACAAAACATGGCAGGTGCAACAAAAGGGATAAATAGCTAAGAAATGACTATAAAATACAAGAATTAATACTAATACATACATACATACATATAAACAAAATGTTTGAGGAGAAACAAATTATCGGTAGAGGAGAAAACGAATCCAGCAAATCAGCGCTGAGATGTTACGGCCAACTTATCTTGTTATCAGTGCCGAATTAAGACTACTTGATGCCCTAAGCAATCCACGCCTGTTGGCCCTCCTATCCACTAGTCGCCTCGTATTTTTCAAAACAACAACGAGCAATTTGTAAAGGCACATCTCTAGAGTGACTTTTGGGTCTTGTAATATCTTGCTGATAAACAGCCTTGCCTTTCATGTGCTAGCAAATGCTGTTTCGGTGCTGTTTCTGCCTTATGGTGACCCCCGAAGCAGTCGCTCCATTTAAAATACTGGTATTCAGCTGCATCCTGTTAAGACTGGAAGCTGACCCCAACATAGTTGAGAAAAGGCTAGGCAAATGCTGATGCTGAGATAGGCTCACATTTTAAATACTGGTATTCAGTTGAATCTGGTCAGACTGGAAGCCTTCCCCAACATGGTTGGAAGAAGGCTAGGCAGATGAGGCTTCACTTTATGTTTGCAGTCGCTCCATGTAAAATACTGGTATTCGGCTGCACCCGGTTAGACTGCAAGCTGACCCCAAGGCTAAGCAGATGATGATTTTTTTTTTCTATTTAAATTATCTGTTATCTCCTACCTGTATGCCCGACGGTGCACTGCAGCTGGTTGAAGATCCTGTTCGCCTTCCACCACCAGTGGTGTTTGGTTTGTGTGTACTTTGCCTCCCGGTAGTGTCCGTGCAAGTCTGGGTACTTGGCATTGTTGCACTCTTGTTTGACGGCCCTGAAAACGTTATTAGAAAAGTTAAAAAAGTTTTTTTACAAAAAAAAAAAAAAAACAACCGACTTCAACAAAAAACACTAAAAATGGGATAACTAACTTTAATTTCGGAAGTCGGTGTCGTTGGTTCCGCATTTTCTTTTTTTGACACCGACTTCCGAAATTAAAGTTATTTATCACTTTGTAGTGTTTTTTTTGAAGTCGGTTGTTTTTTTTGTAAAAAAGTTTTTTAACGTTTCGCAGTCGCAGTCCACTGCTGGACATAGACCTCGCCCAGACTGCGCCACAACACCCTGTCCTCCGCCTTCCGCATACACTATGTCCCAGCCGTACTGTATGCGGAAGGCGAACTTCTTAAGGTCGTCGGCCCATCTATGGGGGGGGGGGGGCGCGTCCCACACTACGCTTGCCGATACGCAGTCTCCACTTTAGGACTCACTCACGCACTACACCAGGTTATTATTTCACACTTTCAAAATATTTTTATATTACTTCTTATCTCATTATACTGACGTCACTCCAAATCCTGCATCGCGCAAGCAGAGTTTACCGCGCAACTAGCATATATACAACGTCCCGACACCAATCGTCGGACAGTTGCCCACCAGTCCCATCTGGTCGGAGGATCCTCCCTTTTCTATGGAGGATGAGTGAACTTTACACCCTGTTCCTCACACCTCTACTTCCTCAGGCATCTTTTTATTACGATTGAGAAAATCTTGATGGAATCCTGCCATAAAAAATGCACTATCCCTATAATCCTCACAGCATATTAAATATCGATTACTTACTGATCAAACTTGGTGTCCCTTGGACAATCGTTGGGGTCCATCCCCGGAAACTCGTGGGGATGTGTCTGTATAGAGTATGGATAGAATATCTGCATCACCTGGAAATCATACAAAAACTGGTCTTAATTACAACTAAATACGTTATGTTTTTGGATGGCAAAAAAGCGATTATTCCCGATGTCCACCACTTGTTTGGCCACCACTGGGGGACAGCGAAATAACTTTTAAAAAGTATTCTCGTTGTCCACCACTGGGGGACACTTCGTGGTTTGAATAGGTCGAGTCTGTTCAAAAACCGAATCGGGGCACCCCCGACTTCATGTAGTCTTTTGGCTGCTACCCCTAGAGTGTACTTATATAAAAACCGGAGGCGCGAAGGAAGAGCAACCCGGGCCTGCTGTAACAAATTAACAAACACACGGGTGCCTATGCGAGCCGAAGCTGCGGAGGTGAGTGTGGGTGCCTATCCTTTGTTACGTAAAGGCGGAGGAGCTGTACTTCCCGCAGCACCGGAGATGATGCAGCAGAAGCAACTTTAAAGTGTTTTGAGGTCAGGTCACAATAATTGGTCCCCCAGCCAAACAAGTGGTGGACATCGGGAATAATCGCAACAAAGCCGGCCCATCTGCTGGTAAAAATATGATAATATTACCCTCTGAATAAATCAACTATCTACTTTATCATTACGTAGTTAAAGTTGATTTTTGAGTATCAATTTAGTCCTAAAGGCCCTAATTTTGGCTGCAATGGAATTTGAACCTTATCCTAAAAGACATTTAGTGTATGGTCCTAATCGATGCTTCTTACCTTAGTAAAATCGATGCTCCTCACTAGATTATTAATCTCCTCATCGTAGTAGTCGTGTGAGAAGATGAGAAGGGTCCTGTCTATCTCCTTCGCTTGAGCGAGCGACACTATCAGGTGCCTGAGATAGGTTAGGCGGGTATGTACCTGGAGACAAAAGATTTGAATTATTTTTAAGGGAGTGATCTGGGAATGATTGGCTTGTGGCTAAGTAATAACAGCTGCCCCTCCGTGCCTCGGTCCCGGCTATCATTCATGGATCTTTGACAGTCGTTACGGGTCGTCAGAAGCCCGAAAATGGGTTAGTATTACCCAGTAACTGGGTTGTCGAGGTTAGATAGATAGAGATAGGCACAGCAGGTGGCGTTTCGGCCCGCATTTTAGCGGGCTATCGACGCGCCTGCTGAAGACTGCGGGCGCCCTCTCGTGGCTGCTCCCCAACTTGGGGGGGCCCAGCGTGAGATGCCGGCAACGCGGTATGGCCCTTTACGGAGCCCCTATTTGGGAGGACTCCCTCCACAGGAGGGAGAACGCCGCCGCATTGCGGGCCCCCCAAAGGGTCATAGCCCAGCGGGCGGCGAGGGCCTACCGCACGGTCGGCTTCTCCGCGGCATATGCTCTGGCCGGCACCCCGCCTTGGGAACTCGAGGCGTGGGTGCGCGCCAGAGTATATGAATGGACGGCGGGGCGAAGGGCGAGAGGAGAACGCCCAGCCCCGGAAGAGCGGGAGGCCGTCCGGCGGGAGGCAAAGGACGCCATAGTCGTCCACTGGACGCGGGACCTCGCCGCCGCAGCCTTCGGCCGCCGAACCCTCGACGCGATTGGGCCAGTCCTGCGAGACTGGCTCGAGCGGTCGCACGGGTTCCTCTCCTTCCGTCTGGTGCAGGTGCTGTCCGGACACGGTTGCTTCGGATCGTACCTGCACCGTATCGGGCGGGAGGAGACGCCGTCGTGTCACGACTGTGGCGCGGCGGAGGACACGGCGCAGCACACCCTCGAGGTGTGCCTGTCGTGGTCCGGGCCGCGCCGCAGTCTCACCGCGGCGATCGGAACGGACCTCTCGCTCCCCGGCTTGGCAGCTCAACTCAAGACTTAAGGAGCTCAATCTCTCACTGTTTTCTGTATTTACACGTTCCGTGTTTAAAGTATCTAATTATTTAGATTTCGGTGGGTCTACGGTATGAAATTGCAATGAATTGCAATGCAACCCTTTGCCGTATTGCCAAAACCGTTAAAATTCATTATAGAAAATCGCAGGTCTGACCTCAGCTTGAACAAAAGCTGACAGTATTAGGAAACACGGTTTAATTTTTCTTGTCAATCAAAAGAGGTTTAAATCCAAAACTTTTTGACATCGACATAACAGGACTCATTAAAAAAAAATACATGACAGCTGTCAAACCAAATCATAGCGAAAGTTGCGAAGTTTTATTATTTATTTAGAACTATTTATTATTATTTACCAAGATGTTTGATGACGAAGCTGACAGTGAAATAAAGCTGGTAAGTACGGTCCCGCAAATCGGGACGAATTATATGAGCATAGCTCACACAAACAAACATTATCAGCCTATAATGTTCCCACTGCTGGGACACAGGCCGTCTCTCTGTAAGAGATAGTGAGCTGTAATCCACTACGTGCGTGCGGGTTGGTGGATGTCACACTGGCTTTGAGTTAACTAGCTATTTCGCGAATAAAGTCAAAGCATTTATAAAAGACTAGCTGTTCCCCGCGGTGTCACAGGCTGCGCGGCTCCTAAGAATCGTAGCGTGATGTTATATAGCCTATAGCCTTCCTCGATAAATGGACTATCCAACACAAAAATAATTTTTAAATTCGAACCAGCAGTTCCTGAGATTAGCGCGTTCAAACAAACAAACTCTTCAGCTTTATAATATTATATATAATATAGTATAGATAAACAAATCAAGTATCTTGACTTGGCTCGCGAGGTTGTCGACATATGGGATGTGGAGTCAGCGATCATTGTGCCGATAGTCGTGACGGCCCATGGGTTAATAGCCAAGAGCCTCGACCAACACCTGAGGAGGCTCTCGTTGGGCAGCTGGATCAAGGGCTTGGTTCAGAGAGCGGTACTTCTGGACACGGAAAGTGTAATAATTAAGTTTTTCCATTAGGAATTTCTTAGTAACAGCCGGGGAGTTTGGAAGTTGGCGGTGTGTTACAACCGTGTCTCGAAAATCACGTTAAAGGTCATAGCACACGTATCAAACCGGAAAGGGATCGGCACCGTATCAACTCGAGCCGTTCAGTATTCTTTGTATGAAACTCCCTACTGCAACGCACACTAATCGGAACCTTGGCGTAATCGCCTCGCCTCGGGACAAACGCACGAACCGCGGTGCGGTGCGTTACGGCTCGTCGTCCCCGCGCTTACGTCTCTCCGTATCCGAGCTTACGTCTCTTCGTCCACCCTTGCCCCTCTCGCCCCTCCCGCGGCCTGCCTGCACCATCAACCAGCAGTCGGCGAGCCGTAAGCGCGGCGTCGCCTAGCCGTAGCCGAGTCGACGTATCGGAGCTTCTGATCCGCTTTGGTTACGTGCTTACGTTAGGTTGACACCTGTTTCGGCGAGGCGAAAGGCGATACGGTGCTGATCCCTTTCCGATTTGATACGTGTGCTATATGACCATAAGCCGTTGGTCCTGCGCCTGATCTGTTCGGAGTGCTGTCCCATCGGAACAGGAGTGTGAGGGAACACTTGTGCACTATAAAATCTCGCGCCGAAAGTTAGTGTCCGTTGAGATGCAAATCTGATGGCCGAAATACGGTCTGGAGAACTATATACGTTGCATCTCTTGCAGGTCGAGGTAAAATCGGAGGAGGTGAAAAAAAGACGGCCCAAAAAGATAAAAATACCACGTCGGGAACCGTCTGTGGAGATACCACCACCACAGGTTCTCGTCATGACTGCCGGTATTAAGCCGAAGCCTGTGTAAGTAAAAATATAATAAAGCCTCTACATGGGAGATATTATAGAGTTATGAGGAACAGGGTGTAAAGTTCACTCATACTCTATAGAAAAGGGAGGATACTCCGACCAGACAGGTGTTGTCTGGCGGGCAACTACCCAATGATTCATGTCGGGCCGTTGTATCTATGCTAGTTGCGCGGTAAACTCTGCTTGCGAGATGCAGGATTTTGTGTGACGTCAGTATGACGCGTTGTTCGCGTGTGGCTTTGTAGATGCCGTTACAATATTACAGTGCAGTCGTGTGCGCAGACAAAGGTGCACTCCCTCTCATAGTATGATGGGACGGCAATTCGATACGACCGTAGAGAGATTAGGCACAGGACCAACGGCTCAAGTTGCGGCGAAAATACGAGGTGTAAAAAGACCCACCACGAAGCCGACATCTACGAATTCTGTACATTAAACTAAGTATCACTGAGCAAAGATAATTTGGTGTGAAAACTCCCATTTGGTGTACAGACGCCAGCACATCAACCTACTACAATCTGTCAAATTTATTTAATAGACTTTCAACTTTATCGCTAAAGCATAAGGTTCAAAGTTGATTGGGAAAATTTGACAGGTTCGGGTAGCATGATGTGCTGGCATCTGTACAATGACACACGCAAAACATTGTGCTTATGCAACGGTACAGGAGTTGTAAGGGTATTCAAAGTTAAAATCTTGATTTCATGAATAAAATATTAGAATTTTGACATTAAATATCTCCGTAGCAGGGTAATTGCGTAACACTATCAGTAACAATGGGTTTCGTTTTGACAATTCAACAACATTCATTGCGTTATTTGCTTTGTTGAGCATACACATTTATCGAACTTAAGGAGCAATGGATTAGCAATAAGCTTCAAAATGATTCAAATTGAGAATAATAGTGTGTTACACAAGTAGGGTGCGGGTCCCAGGTATGGTTCATCTGGCTGCCTTATCCCAATCATGTTGTGGTCAGCCTCCAGTCTAATCGGATGCAGCTGAATACCAGTATTTTACATAGACCATGCTACCTGAAACCCCTCTCCAATACATCTTTTTAGGGTTCCGTACCCAAAGGGTAACAACGGGACCCTATTACTAAGACTCCACTGTCCGTCTGTCTGTCACCAGGCTGTATCACATGAACCGTGAAAGCTAGACAGTTGAAATTTTCACAGATGATTTATTTCTGTTGCCGCTCTAACAACAAATACTAAAAACAGAATAAAATAAATATTAAAGGGGGCTCCCATACAAGAAACGTGTTTTTTCGGCGTTTTTTCCTTGTGGTACGGAACCCTTCGTGTGCGAGTCCGACTCGCACTTGGCCAGTTTTTTATATTATTCATACCTTTCAGGAAACTAAGTCACTGCCTGGTTTCTCCCCCGACCCTCTACGAGATTGCTGCAGCAGTTGTGGATAATCTGGATTACCCTGACCCCTTCGAATGGAATGCGGAACAGGTCGCTCATTGGATGGAAGAAGTAGTTGGGTTACCTCAATATAAGGTAAGTATATGGACTAAGGCCTCCCACAAGGTGGTCTGACGACCTTGTGAAAGCCGCAGGAACCCGTTGGATGCGAGAAGCACAGAACCGGTCGAAGTGGAGGTGCTTGGGGGAGGCCTATGTCCAGCAGTGGACGTCTTTCGGCTGAAATGATGATGATGATGATGATATGGACTAAGTTTGAGAAGGAACGATACTTTATAGTAGACGATTGTCGGCTACTACTTTGTAAAATCTAACTATCGAATCTATCTACACAACATTATTTTTAGTATATGCGCACTTATCCTATAAATTAATAACTCCCACATAATGTGGGAAACTAAAACTGAGTTTTTAGTGGTAACACTGAACCTAATTTACAAAATTCTACATTTTATTTATTTTTATTGCGTTTTCACGTAGAAATAAACACAGAAATAATAAACTTACGTGTGGAAAGTAATTTCGGTTAATTCAATTGCACTCCCACTACGCATTTACCCATTTTCGCGGTAATTTTTGGTCGCGTGTCACTCGGTTAACTTCGGTTGGCGTCACACAGAGCACTGAACTGACATTAGCTACGATTGTGGCTGTGGTCTTCATCCCAGTGGCAACGCCTTGGTGCGGTAATTACTAATCTAGTATAACATATTATCAATGATGCGGCCTATAATTTACCGAAATTTGTTTAACACGGTGAGGTAGACCATGTTCTGGAACTTCTGGATACACACAAATACTTTATCCGGCTGAAACCGCGGGCAAAAGTAGTAAAAAAAAAAAAAGACTAGATGCTCTAAATTTCAAAAAAATAATTAAAAACTAGCTGCGCCCCGCGGTTTCACCCGCGTAAATGTCGGTCCCGTGGGAATATCGGGATAAAAAGTAGCCTATATGTTAATTCAGGGTGTCAGCTACCTCCATACAAAATGTTATCAAAATTGGTCGAGCCGTTTGAGCGTGAAGAAGTAACAAACATATAAACACACTCACAAACCTTCGCCTTAATAATATTAGTGTGATTAATTCCAGGAATGCATCATTGATAACCATATAAATGGGAGAAGACTCCTTCGACTAGAAGACCCTTCAGTTTTACCAGAAATTAACATCCATGATTTTACACATATCAAAGTAAGTTTCTAACACATAGGTTCTCACCGTGGGCGATTACGCCCCCTCATGGGAGTTTGAGACTTTCAGGGGGGCAGTAGTAGACCCACAGAAAAGTTTAGTAAGACCAAACCTGAAATCGCGAAAAAAAAACAGCTGTTCCCTACATTTATGTTCGTACCTTTATCTCGTCAAAATGTATGATATTTTTTTCGCGATTTCAGGTTTGGTCTTACTCTTTACCTCTGGGCCACCAAATTAAATTTTGACAAAAAAAAAAATACCACTTGTGCTTTCAGAAAATTACATCAGAAATTAGAAAAGTCTTCATGACGTGCTATGTTCTTTTTGCGAGGAGTGTCGGACTGCCTGTTCGGAAGCCGTTGAGTCTCTGTACGTGGTTCAAATCTAGGACTGGACCCAGTTGGGGGATTCGGCAAAATTGGACCAGGTAAACTTAATAAACTCACGAATCTTTCCAATGGGGGATAGGCAAAAATTACAGGAACATCACATGCTACGATTGAGGGGCCCGTGGCTAAATAATAACAGCCGCACAGGTCGATGGATCAGGTTAAGCTACGCTTGCCGCGGTTGGTCTGTGGATGGGTGACCATCTTTACATACCGTGATCCCTCCGTGCCTCGGAAAGCACGTAAGCCGTTGGTCCCGGCTGTCATTCGTGGATCTTTGACAGTCGTTACGGGAGTCAGAAGCCCGAAAGTCTGACAAACCAGTCTTATCAAGGGGTATCGTATTACCCAGTAATTGGGTTGTGGAGGTCAGATAGGCAGTCGCTCCATGAAAAATACTGGTATTCAGCTGCATCCGGTTAGACTGGAAGCCGACCCCAACATAGTTGGGAAAAGGCTAGGCAGATGATGACCACATGCTACGATTCATATACAACACTGGCTTCTGCCCGCGACAAATTTCACTCTCCCCCCATTCTCCCTCTTAGGGGTGGAATTTCGAAAAACCCTTTCTTAGTGGATACCTACTCCTCACAAAGAACACACCCTCCAAATTTCATGTCTCTAGGACCAGCGGTTTAGGCTGTGCGTTCATATATCAGTCAGTAAGGACTTTGAATTTTATATATATAGATTCTTCAGGATATATGCTAGTTAGATAGTGTGTTGAAAACATAATACAACTAATTTGAAACGATGGAAAAAAACCATAAAGATACCTCTAAAACTTTCTTTTCACAATAAAAACCATACTAATATAGATACAATCATTCTGATTTTTTGTCAGATTATTCTACAAGCAACATACTAAAGCACTAGTGTTTTAATTTTTAGTGCCAACAATAGATTTATAGTTGCTTCATATTTTGCAATAAATTACCAGCGTTGTGTCATCGCGCTTCTCTTTATCTTCTATGCAGTCCGACAGTGACCGCACTTTAGGTCATGCAGTCCCCTTAATTGCAAATTCCGTTTCGATCCGCGCCAACGCATTTGAACACTTTCCCGAAGATGTCAATCGTACTTCACTCGAAGTCCTCCAGAAGTCCAGACCGTATTTCGGCCACGGCGGCCGATCTCAATGGAGACTAGCCTTCGGCGCGGGAGATATTATAGTGCACAAGTGTGCGCGCAGACACAGGTCCACTCCCTCTTCCGTCACTGTCATAGTCCGATGGGACGGCAATCCGACAGGACCGGAGAGAGATCAGGCGCAGCACCAACGGCTTAACGTGCTTTCCGAGGCACGGGGGTATCACACCGCCAACTTCCAAACTCCGGGCTACTAAGAAATTCCCAATGGAAAAACTCAACAACACTTGTCCGACCCCTTCCCCCCCGTTGGTCCCGTGGTGGTCACAAGAGCTACTGCTGAGCGTGGGACTTGGGTCCGATTCCCGGTCTAATACCCTCAGTTCGGAAGTGAAGTTTCAACTAAAAACCGTTTTTTTTTTGTTTCAGGTGTGATATACTTCGCTGGATGAAGATCATCATGCCGGAGCCTATCTACTTAGACCACTGGGACTTAGTATGGTAACTTTAATTTTTCCCCTAAAAGTGTATCCAAAAGGTGTACACAAAATAATTAACACAGCAGAGCAATGACATACAAAAGAACCGAGAAAGCAGTAGAGCCCCGCCAAAAGACTCACCGATGACCTGAACCAACCTGGCGACAAGGTCGTTAAAAGGGCATCCATAGATAATAATTACCCATCTCTCCACTAGTCCAATGCTTACTCTAGGATGCATATCCGGTAGGCTCTTAAATCCTTACCTATCCTACGGGCACGTCTTCCCTACCATTACCGCGCCCCCAGGTCTATTCCTTGATATGCAATGGTCGCTGTAGCACCATGAACATGAGGCTACAGGAGCTCTTGCGAATCTTGGGGTTCATTGGATTAATGGAGTCTGGTTTAAGCACGCTGGGATAGGTGCAATTCATTCATTCATAAAAGTGTATCCGAAAGATGTGGTGATATTTAAGGCTGTGGTAGACCATCAAACTAAAAAACTTTCTCCGTGAGACCAACATCGTGATCGCGAAAAGATAATCGTCCGTCCCATACATTTGGGCCCAGTGAGGAAACCGGCATGTCCTAGAACCAAAAATTCGAAGACATGTGACATCTACCAACCCGCACTGGGCCCGCGTGGTGGATTAGCGGCCCACTCCCTCTCACAGAGAGGAGGCCTGTGTCCCAGCAGTGGGGAACATTATAGGCTAATTATGTATACATTTGGGTCGGGTAGGTATTGAAGTTTTTTTTATGGGACAGTTTATAAATCTGTCGCGTTTACTATGATGATCCCATGGAGAAAGTCGTTCAGTTTGGAGCCGTTCAAGTATTACGTAAGCAGATTTCTTGCAATTATTAAACCCCTCCCCCCTTCCTCATCAGCAAAAGTAAGCAAAGCTTTCTGGTTTCTTTATTGATTCATGGGCAGCAGAGGTCCCAGTAGAATCCCTGAAAATGCGTTTCGTTTTCAAGCATGATAGACAAGGTAGGGTTGCCCTATTGTGTGCTCAAACCAAAATCGACTAAATTTTGTAGAAAATCCGAAAAAGTAAAAAAATAAATACTGCTGACGTAATCACCATCCAGACCCCCCCCCATCCTTCATGTCATCAAAAATAAGCAAAGCAAAGAACTCCCAGCCCCCCTGTAGTGCTTACGTAATACTTGAATGGCCCCTTCGATGGTGTACACGCTGTACATCAATCATGTCAGTTTGTGATGCCCAGCAGTGGGAAAGAGTAAAGGTATGCTTCGCTAGGGAGCAGTGGTGGCTCAGTGGTATCGACCTCGACTTAGGACTTTTATTAGGTCGTGGGTTTGAACACAGACTGGCGCTTTAATTTTCGTAAATAATTTCATCACTACTCCTCTCAAAATGGGGAAGAAAAACATCGTGAGGAAACCGGCATGTCCTAGAACCAAAAATTCGAAGACATGTGACGTCTACCAACCTGCACTGGGTCCGCGTGGTAGTTTACAGCCCACTCCCTCTCGAAGAGACCCGGGTCTGTGTCCCAGTAGTGGAACCTTATAGGCCAATTATGATGCGCTTCGGTAATCAGTCTTGTCGAATTAGCACGAACGAGTAACCCCTGGGGGTTACTCGGGTGTCAAAGGCAATGCTTCTGAGTTGCGTAATACCGCGCTTTGCAGGACACCTATAATTGCGCGTATGTACTGTACACGTATGAAGCTTTCACGCTGTTGCTAATCTGTTCGCACCAACACGCAACACTGACGACAGTGGCTACACACGGCGTATAAACAATGCCTTAGAAAAAACGTGTAATTCAAGAAGCTTCCATAGTGATCCATACAACACGGACGACCGTGCCTACACACGGCGAATAAACTGTAGTTTTTCACGGCAATAAAACATGTAGGTACAAAGGACCTTAGAATTCGCGCGTATTTCCGAAGATACACGATGAATGCCGAAGCGCAAACTTTTTCTGGTGAACCTGTATTACAAGTTTGACATTTATTCTCAGGTACCAAAAGCCGAATTGGCCGAAAGTGCTACAAGCGAGAATACCAAAAGTAGGACTTGAGACGTATATACCGCAGTATGAGCCTTCTGAGGAGTATTGCTTTGAATATACGGTAAGAATATTAAATCAATCTTCCTAGAGAACCTATGGGGGTTCTCAACGTGGGCGATAGCAGCGCCCCCTCGTGGACGTTTGAGACTTTCAGGGGGGTAGTAGAAGACCCAGAGAAAATTATATCTTACGACTATCAACTGTCTAGCTATCATGGTTCATGAGATAGGTACAGCCTGGTGACAGACAGACAGACGGACAGTGGAGTCTTAGTTATAGGGTCCCGTTTTTACCCTTTGGGTACGAAACCCTAAAAACGTAAGAAAAATTATTTCGCAGTGCCGCTTAGTAATGTATTCAAATCAAGATATTACTGCCAATCAATTTGATACCGGCTTTCCTTACACGGTGTTAGGTGAACCGAGGGTGATAACTTTAAGAGGGTGTAGTAGTACTGTAGCGGTATCTACAACGCCACATACGAACAACGCGTCATACTGACGTCACGCAAAATCCTGCATCGAGCAAGCAGAGTTTACCGCGCAACTAGCATAGATACAACGGCCCGACATGTAACATTGGGCAGTTGCCCGCCAGACACAACACCCGTCTGGTTTGAGGATCCTCCCGTTTCTATAGAGTATGAGTGAACTTTACACCCCGTTCCTCATGCCCCTATAGATCATAGATCGCTTTTAGCGATAAGACCGCCCATTGTGTCACCCTTTGTACAGTTTCTATAATTATGTCTGTAATTTATATGGTGTACATAATAAAGAGTATTCTATTCTTCTTGCGCGGTAAACTCTGCTTGCGCGATGCAGGATTTTGCGTGACGTCAGTAGGATGAGTAGTTTGCATATGGCGGTGTAGATAGCCGCTACACAATTAAACTTTTTTTTATCATTTCAGGCGCCCCGAAAATTCCGAATTCTAGTCAACATACCAGATGACTCCCAGTACATCTGGATGGAACATCCACCAGGATCCCCTTCCAGAATGGAGATAGAAAAACCAGTTAAAGTACACAAGAAGAAAAGAGTAACATCGCCACTCTTTCCCAAGAAAGTGTGTGTAACTGGACTGGCTGGCAAGGATTTGATCCTGGCGAGGAGGAAAATGGCTAAACCCAAGTTTTTAGCTTGACTTTTTCACATTTATGTAAACTGGGGGCACATACAGGACCAAAGTAAATTAGCTATGGTACAGACGACAGCATATCAAGCTACTACAATCTGTCAAATTTCTTTAATAGAATTTCAACTTTATCTCCAAAACATAAGGTTCAAAGTTGATTGGGAAAATTTGACAGTTTCGGGTAGCTTGATGTGCTGGTGTCTGTACATCTGAAGAGTTTCGATAGGATAAACGTCTGTGTATCCTGTCGGGGGGGCGGTGAGTGCTTATGCGAATCCCTCACCCCCGGCCATAGGCAGAAGTGAAACACTGCGGTGGTTTTGGGGTTTTGGCCGGTAAGAGTCCGGCATGCCCTGTCACTCCCACGATGGAGGAAGTCCATGAGGATTTCCAACGGGCACCAAAAAAAAAAAAAGATTAGCTGTGATTTGATTTGATTTGACAGGTCTACCAGAATCCTTGGCAAAAAAAAAACATTGTGATTTATATAGGGTGACTGGTAATTAGTGACCGATACTTAAACACATGATTTTACTCATCATTATGAACAACTTTTACTATGCACCAAACCTGAAATCGCGAAAAAAAAATCAGCTGTTCCCTACATTTATATAACTAACTAACTAACTTAACTAACTAACGTAACGTCTAACTCGTCAAAATGTAGAGAACAGCTGTTTTTTTTTTCACGATTTCAGGTTTGGTCCCATAGTAAAAGTTGTTCATAATGATGAGTAAAATCACGTGTTTAAGTATCGGTCACTAATTACCAGTCACCCTATATATATATTTTTTTATTTTCAATCCATATGAAATCATTTTTTTTTTGCCATGAGATTCTGGTAGACCTATATCGATATCTAAACACTAAATAAAAACAAAAAAGATTTGATGTTATTTTTTGGGTTCAACGACCGCTGGATCTCTCGTCACTTGAAGTACGAGTTGAAAAAATCTGTTTTCTTTTTAGGGTTCCGTACCCAAAGGATAAAAACGGGACCCTATTACTAAGACTTCGCTGTCTGTCCGTCCGTCTGTCTATCACCAGGCTGTATCTAAAGAACCGCGATAGCTTGACACTTGAAATTTTCACAAATTATATATTTCTGTTGCCGCTATAACAAGAAATACTAAAAACAAAATAAAATAAATATTTAAGGGGGGCTCCCATAAAACAAACGTGTTTTCTTTTTTCGGTGTTTTTGCCTTGTGGTACGGAACCCTTCGTGTGCGAGTCCGACTCGCACATGGCCAGTTTTTTGTTTTGTCGTGTTTAGAATATCGACACCCATCACGTCCGCGGGATGGGGTTTCGCTAACTTATTTAATTTCACCCCGAATACATACTCACGCCTTCTTGCCATGAGGGTAGGCAGAAACTACAGAACGCCACCTGCTACGATCCTTTTTTTTTTTTTTTTTGCGGATGGGAAATCATCAAATGACCCCTCCCGCTCTGGGTGGAGCGGAAGGGAGTGTCAGACTCTTACTGACTAAAACCCACCCGTGTTCCTTCCTTAGCCCTTTATGTTCCGGGCCAGCGGTAACCCTTTCGGACAATCCCGCTGACCCGGCAGGCTGCTACGATCCTTACATACTCCTGTTGGGCACCTCGTTTACGTTCATACATCCTGGGGGCCTAAAACGGCCACTTTGGCAGAATCATAGAAGGATAACCACTCGTAACTCCGCTAGTCTGTGGTGTGGTCTGTGGTAAAGAGTATTTCTATTCTATTCTATTGTATTCTATTCAACTGACTGACGGATTGACAACCGCCCGCGCCCTACCTACTCCCGCGTCCCACACGCTTCCCGCTTATTGTTATCGCGCACCGAAAACAAAAGACAGCTATACAGTATAGCTATACTGCATAGACGAGAGGATAATAGTATATTTCATTACAAGTGCGGAAAGGCTGTCATTGCAAAGAGTTCCGACAAATGTCTACCCGAGCAGAGGCGCAGCCGAAGGCGAGGGTTGACAGTCGGAACAAGTTGCAATGACGGTTCCGCAGGTGTACTGAACGACTATTTTTAATACAGTTGCGAAAAAATTAAGCAATTTAATAAAATAATAAAAACACAATAAACTCAACTAACTAATCATTTTTTCTGGAAAATGGCGCCAACCGTAGACTATTTATAAGCAGAGTTTTTTTTTCTTCACCCATTTTGGTAGGCAAAGGGAACTATCCATACAGCTTAGTCTTCAGTACCTATTTTTTTTTATTGATATAAAATGAAATTTAATGAGATGAAATGAAATGAAACCTAACCTAACTCATTCAATTAAATCATTAAATCTGATATTGAAATAAATTAGTAGCTTCTTTTTAGAAATATACGTATTTGTATGAATCACAAAAACTCTTTAGTAAAAACTTCATGGTTGGTTTTTCTTTTTAATAGACATTATTTTGACAGTTGGGAAAGAGAACGCACGAGTTCGGGAAAGGTAAAAAAAAAGTACTATTATGTAATAGCCCACATTCCGAACGCTATACGTCCCTGCAATACACCACTTTTTGAGCAACTGTATTAAAAAATAACTTGACGAAACGGCGGGCGATTGCAAAATGATACAAGATGATGCGTGCGCGTGCAGCAGTTAGTGATTAGGTACGTTGCGCAGTCTGTTCTACGTATTTATATATTTTTTCCTTGCCACGATCGACTGGACTGATAGTCGCGATCGACCGGTTGGCCACCCCTGTCCTAGAGCGTCCGTCACATCGGCCTTGTATACCCTTTGTCGTAGACAGAGTAAACTATAGACTGCTGCATATCTTCTTTTTCATTCGCACAAGAAAAAGAGAAATATATTAAGAGCCTACACTACCTCAGCTAAAATTCACTCTTTATCTCGCTCGCACGATACTGCTCGCGGACTGTGTGAAAGCGAGACAGAGTGCGGTGCTGGGCGGGAGGCAGCGCCAATAGTTTAGGTATTAGCTTTTTACGGTGAAAATAAAGGTAATTCAAAAAAACTAACTAACATAAGACCTGCTTTATAGTTAGTTCAGTTAGTATGCAAAGTTTCATGATCTAATTTGAAGTATTTTTTGAATACCAGCGGTTTATTATTCGGTTTGGAGGTAACTTTGGAATTTTTTTCTATCGAGAAAATTTTATGGAATCGTGTTTTCGTCTAACATAAGACCTTACATTAATCCTCAACTTTAGCATATATTTATTTCAAAGTTAATGCTGCGGAATTTTTGACATAACGGAGGATCATGCTAAGCCATTTGAGGTAGTATAGGCTCTTAACGTCACTAGCAAAGAAAAGAGACAGAGTAAGAATATTTCTGTCCCTTACCGCGTGTCGGCTAAGCACATCAATGTGCACAACTGTGAAAGAAATAATAAAAATTATGAATGAAATAATAAAAACTACAGCGCGATTAAACGGAAAATAAGATCTTTTTCGTGCATAATTCAATAATAGTACATTAGTGCAACTGTGGAAATTGTAAGGTGCAGTGTAATAAGCTGTAAAAATGATAGTATGATGAAGATTGCCGGAATTTTTTGTCCCTTTCGGTGACACGGATACCATGAGTCTATAGGTTACTCTGTCTACGCCTTTTGTATTCTGACGGAATTCCTTCAAAATAAATGTTAGAGAGCTCTTTCCCTACATACTAGAAAAACATTAGTTCTAAGTATGTATTTCCTATTAAACGGTACATTAACGGTAAAAAATACTTACTATTTTATGAGCCTGTTTTAAGTTCGATTAATTTTATCGTAACAGACCAATAAATGACTAAAATAATAATGGACTAAAATAATGATATTTTATTTATTTACTAGCTTTTTTTTTTATTGCGGTTGGGAAATCATCAAATGACTCCTCCCGCTCTGGGTGGAGCGGAAGGGAGTGTCAAGACTCTTACTGACTAAAATCCACTCGTGTTCCTTCCTTAGCCCTTTATGTTCCGGGGAAGCGGTAACCCTTTCGGACAATCCCGCTGCCCTGGCAGGCTTCGGCCCTAGCGGGCCCCTTCTCTGTTGCTGACATCTCTTTGAGGCGCGCGTGGAACACGTACGCGCCGTCCGGCACGGGCCTGATCCTGATCGGGTCGAGTTATGTATAATAATTATGACACGCTCCGGTTTTAACAAAAGGGTTTTGCAGAGCTGTGCTTTGATGTGATGAATGATAAATGGTTTTATTTTTGTAAGTAGGTTTGCTCAAACACTTTTACACGTCAACTATATTTTTTTTAACTAGATGAGGTCGGTGTTGATTGATCTCTATATTATGTTAATTGCTCCCTACGTTATGTTGATTGCTCCATATATTATGTTGATTGCTCCCTATATTATGGTGATTGCTCTCTACATTATGTTGATTGCTCTCTATATTATGTTGATTGCTCTCTATATTATATCGTGTTTGTTGCTCACCTGTATCGCTATAACAACAGTGTCGTTTTGTACTGCTCCGAAGATGTCCTCGTTGTATATCGTCTGTGCGTCATTGTACCTTTTGATTGCTCTTTTAATTTCTGTTATATTCTTAACTGCTATGCGCTCTGTGGAGTTTGCTGAAAAAGAGAAGAAAACTTTAATTGAGAAAATATTTCCAATATTTCAATTATATTACTGGGTTATTCCGTTTATCTACCCTAAAACAGCCACCCTAGGGTTGATACTTGGAAACGCGTGTTCATCTATCCACCCCAGAAGGGGTGGATGATCAGAATTCACTTCTGTTTTCTTTCTATTTTTGACCCCAAAATATTAATAGCCTCCCGACCGTTTTCGGTCACGGTGGCCAATTTCAACGGAGATTAGTCAGGTACGCAGGAGATATTATAGTGCACAAGTGTGTGCGCAAACACAGGTGCACTCTCTGTTCCTTTACTCTCATAGTCCGATGGGACAGCACTCCGGCACGACCAGGGAGTCCACCACTCGGGCGCAGTGCGGGTTGGTAGATGTCACATGTCTTCGAGTTCTAGGACATGCCGGTTTCCTCACGATGTTTTCCTTCACCGTTTTGAGAGCAGTGGTGATGTAATAATTTACACAAAGTAAAACACATGCTTGGGTTCGAACCTACGACCTACACACACGTAAGTCGCGGCCGTTACCACTGCTGAGCCACCACTGATCTCTTATCAAAGTTCAACACATATCGAAATCAGTCATATTTTTATGTTAATAGATAATTAAAGTAATGTAAGACCAACCTGTATAATTCCTAGGATGTACCGTCAAGTACTTATGTAATTCAGGAGGCACCAGCGCCAGTACCTGCTCCGAAGTGTCGTTAGCATTCATCAGCTCTTCTGAAATCAATCGTTTTCGTTTAAGAATAGAGTTCAGGTTACATTGTGCTGCAGCTAGCAGTTGTTACGTTTTCGAAGAGGTGACGAAGATGGCTAGTGATAAGGTGAAAACGATCTTAAATTTAAAAGGGTTGAGTTGAATTTGTATTGTCCTGTAGGCTAGCAGTTTAAAAGTTGTACCACTGCCTGTATTTTGAGCATGGATTGTGAAGCAATCTTTATGCCAAGAGAATAGAGTTCAAATTAGAATATGCTGGAGTGTGTTATAAACTTCTAACTAGATAATGACTTGGAAGAAATGACTAAGTATGCTTGGCTAGTGAAAACAATCGTAATACAATACATAAAGAGTTCAAATTAGATTGTTGTAAGCTAAGTAAGTTTTTTATTCGATCTAAACAATTCAATAGACCATCAAATCTGCCCAAACAAATCTATACTTGAATTCCTAATATCAGATAAGTTGTTTACATTTCATAGCCACTCACGGAATTACCTACTTTAGCTTTGTTTATTCTAAGTGGATTTTTGAGTGACCATTCGTAGTAAAAAGGCCTAAAGTATTTTTGGTTGCAATGGAATTTAAACTTAGTCATGTATGACATTGAGTTTGTTGTTCAAAAACTTGATAATTATTTAAGAGCGTTTACGCCGTACGGCATTTCATAGAAACTTTGAAACCCTTATTTTTCGAAATGAATGAACCGATTTTAATGAAACTTCATACGCATAAGGATACAAAGGTCTAAAAAGTATACAGTAGTGGTACAGTATAAATAGATTTATCATAAAAACAACTCCAATCTAAAATAGGGAAATAGCGCCATCTATGGGTAGTTTACGCAAACTGCTAGCAGCACAAACAAATTTATACACAAACACACAGACCATGAATAAAAAAGGATCCAGTTAAAACAAATACATATAGATACAGATACATACGAGTATATGTAGATACTTGACAGTATTTGGCCGAAAAAAGTGCAGAATATCAAGATTTAGAAAAAGTTTTGCTTTGTAGAGCGTAATATCTGTCACTCATGGCCTTAGAGTAAGAAAGCTATAGAGCATCGGGTAGCATGGCCACACACGAGACAAAAAACTAACTCAAATAACATTGGCTACTTATGTAGCTGCCTTGAAAAAACGGGCACGCACTGAGAGACGGAAATAGTATAGCTTTATCCTTTTCTGTTACTAAAATAACTCAATACTTTATCCCTTTCTTGTGAAAATGAAATGGCGCTATCCGCCGTCTATACTTTTCTTTGTCTAAGCTCATGGCGTGTGTGACAGTCTCATTCTAAGGCTCTCTGTGTCATATTTACTCCCGGGTATTGCACTTCGATTTTATCCATGTTAAGAAAATAATAGTAAGTACCAAAGACTTATACACATTTCAGTAGAAAGTTAGGAAGGCTTGTACAGGCGCCAGCACATCAAGCTACTACAATCTGTCAAATTTCTTTAATAGATTTTCAACTTTATTCCCAAATCACAAGGTTCAATGTTGATTGGGAAAATTTGACAGTTTCGGGTAGCTTGATGTGTACCTTTATTTTTAATGGTTTAAAAAACATTAAATAGCATATTTAGCGTCACCGGAAACTGACACAGACCTGAAATCGCGATAAAAGATAGTATTATTCATATTTCAGGATTTATTTACAAGATTACACAGTCGTTACGGGTAGTCAGAAGCCCGAAAGACTGACAACCAGTCTTACCAAGGGGCATCGTATTACCCAGTATTACCCAGTAACTGGGTTGTGGAGGTCAGATAGGCAGTCGCTCCATGTAAAATACTGGTATTCAGCTGCATCCAGTTAGACTGGAAGCCGACCCCAATATAGTTGGGAAAAGGCTAGGCAGATGATGATGATACAGGATGTTTGAAAACGAAGGACACACTTGAAGGGAGCATAGTAAAAGTATTCATGATAATGAATGACCTCTGGGTGGTTATTACATAGTCACAAGCCCCCCTAAAAAGAGGGGCCTGAGGCTAAGAAATCAGCCGCACGGGTCGATCCATCAGGGTAAGCTACGCTTGCCGCGGTTGGTCCGTGGATGGTTGACCATAGCTAGACAGCAAACAAATTGCAAATTGCAACGCTGAATTGGGTACGAAGTGAAAATAAATTTGCGCAATTTTTGGCAATCAACTATGACATCCGGCAACACTGAGCAACTTAAGGCGATGCCCAGGAAATTGCCAAGAATTGCTCAATAAGTCGGTAAAAATGTGATTTATAACATAAATGATACAAAAACATATACAAAAATAAAGAGTAGGTACAGTCAACAAAAGAGATAAGTACGCAGGATCGTCGGATATAGTCGAAGTTTAGTAAGAAAACGATGAATATTTTTATTAATAAAATTAAATTTTATTCGAGAACATCCATCGGTTTCCTACTGAACTTCAACTATATCCGACGATCCTGCACACTTATCTCTTTTGTTGACTGTACATCTTTACAGGGTCAAATTAGATTAGGTAACGAAACTCCTCAGACGTTATGAGTATCGATATCTACACACGATTTTACGGGTCAGTGACCATTGGTAGTGTTGTTATTTGAACTCTTGAAGTAGGTACGTGTTGAAAATACTGGCCAAGTGCGAGTCGAACTCGCACACGAAGGGTTCCGTACCACAAGGCAAAAACGCCGAAAAAAAACACGTTTGTTGTATGGGAGCCCCCCTTAAATATTTATTTTATTTTGTTTTTAGTATTTATTGTTATAGCGGCAACAGAAATACAGCATCTGTGAAAATTTCAACTGTCTAGCTACCGCGGTTATACAGCCTGGTGACAGACAGACGGACAGACAGACGGACGGACGGACGGACGGACAGCGAAGTCTTAGTAATAGGGTTCCGTTTTTACCCTTTGGGTACGGAACCCTAAAAATATGTTTAAGTATCATATTTGGATATCGATACCAGTCACACCTGTGAAGTTTACACAAAACAACTGATATTTATACACCAACTACCTACGTCAATAAGCCCACAAAATAAAAAAGTACTTAATTAAAAAAAAATATTAAATCGACTTAAAAAAAAAAATTAGGTATTTAAAAAACTTCAATTTCGGAAGTCGATGGCAAAAAACTAAAACTAAAATATCAAGACACCGACTTCCGAAATTAAAGTTACTTATTTCATAATTTTGAGTTAATTTCTTTTTGAAGACGATTTATTTTTTTTAAATTACCGTACTTTTTTTTTGTTTTATCATGTTTAGATATCGATACTAACCAATCACGTCTGCGAAGTTTCGCTAGCTAATTAATTTGAACCTTTACATATTTTTTTTAAACAGAAGATATGTACACACAATTAGCAGTACATGGTTTAGCTCGTTTTTCACAATATTTAGAGACAAAATACGGAAAGAAAAAAGATTTAGAGGAAAAAAAACATATTTTTTTGCGATCTCAATCACTTGATAGCGTCACATATACAATTTAAAAACAAACAGGAAAAAAGAAAATTAAATAATAAAAAAAAAACCTTGATATGGCAACATTAGTAGAACTGAATCCAATATTGGGTTAGTATCGGAAACGGTATCGGTTTTGGAATCGTTATCTGAAAAGTTGTAAAATTATGCTTAGCCAAGAAATATCAAATTATTATTTACCTTGTTGTGCGTAGGTGGTATTCGATTTATTATAATGTAACCCCATTACATGTCGCAAATGGGATTGAAGATTCTTATATGGAAAACTACTTACTGTCGCGCCATTTTGTTTTTTTTTTCAAAATGGCGGCCACTCGTGAAACCTATATAAATCGAGAGCTGTTTTCTGTTTGCATTGAAGTCAGCTGTCGATTTATACAACATTATTTTTAGTATATGCGAAACCCGAAACACATGTCTAGTATTTTTATATAAAGAATCTATGTACAAAATTTCAAAACTGTATTATGAAAAATCACAAAGTTATAAGCTTGTTAAGTTACCTGTTTGTCCGTACAAAGCGTACGTAGCTTATAACTTTGTGATTTTTCATGATACAGTTTTGAAATTTTGTACATAGATTCTTTACATAAAAAAAAACAAGTAATTAAAAAAACTAAAAAACCCGACTGCGGTAAAAAAAAATAGTTTAAAAAAACTGAAAAGCTAAAAACAAGGCCATTTTAAATTAAATAAAAGTTGGAAGCAGGCGGGACCCATACTACTTTTTTATTATATTTTCAAACTCAAATGGGTCCCGCCTGCTTCCAACTTTTATTTAATTTAAAATGGCCTTGTTTTTAGCTTTTCAGTTTTTTTAAACTAATTTTTTTTACCGCAGTCGGGTTTTTTAGTTTTTTTAATTACTTGTTTTTTATTTCCAGCTTTTTAGTTTACAAATTTGAAAGATTTCGCAGACGATTTACTTATGTATTAATTAATAGCTGACCCGTAAAGTCACTCAACAGGGAACAAGAAATAATTATTTTATTTAACGTGTTTTTTACGATTTGTCACTTCGAATTACTTTTAACCATATAAGTTGTATATATTTTTGTAATCACCTTTTAAAACCCTTAATTTTGATATTTCACTAGATGGTATTAGAAGAAAAAAAAATTTCGAACTCCACAATATGGCACCCTAAATCCGCCATTTTACTTTGTTTTTGATTTTAATGTAGCCAGTGACACTCGCGCTACCAAGAAAAATCTAAAGACGTATTTTTATTCAAATCCGTTCATTCGTTTAGAAGTTACGAGGGAACAAAGAATCGGACATACATACATACATACATACATACATACCTACATACATACATACAGGTCAAACACATAGCCCTCCTTTTGGGCTTCGCCGCAGTCGGGTAAAAATTTAAGACACGTGTGTCGGGTTTCGCATATACTAAAAATAATGTTGTATACAGGGTGTTAATGAATTAACCCAAAACCTCTTTAAGAGGCCATTGTACTCATTATGAACAACTTTTACTATGGGAACAAACCAGAAATCGCGAAAAAAAAATCAGCTGTTCCCTACATTTTGACGAGATATACGAACATAAATGTAGGGAACAGCTGATTTTTTTTTGCGATTTCAGGTTTGTTCCCATAGTAAAAGTTGTTCATAATGATGAGTACAATGACCTCTTAAGAGGTTGTTAATGTTTTACCAATAACCCTGTATACTATACAGCATGTATCAGAAAAGTGGTGTCATATTTAAGGGTGTGCTAGAGGGTGTGGTAACTATGTAATTACTAACACATTGAGCCCAAATGAAGCTTGTAAACTAAACAGAAATAAATATTTCGAATCGTATTGCTATAGATTTAAGGCATAAATTGGATATAGACACAAAACTCATAGTTATTGAACAGACGGGCAATTGCGTGACACACTATCAGTAGCAATAGCTTTCAATTTCACAGTTCAACAACATGCATTGCGTAGTTTAAGTAGTTGAGCAGACAAATTTTCGAACATACGAGAACATACGGAAAAATACGAGGCGACTAGTGGATAGGAGGGCCAACAGGCGTGGAATGCTTAGGGCATCAAGTTGTCTTAATCCGGCATTGGCTCACACATAAAGAAACACTTAAAACATGTAACTGTGTCTTTCAGAATCTCAACCTGTAGCGGTCTGTACCGGTGGGGTAATTGCGTAACATACTATCAATAGCACTGGGTTTCATTTTGACAGTTCAACAACATTCATTGCGTGATTTACGTTGTAGAGCAGACACATTTTTCGAACATATGAAGCAATGGATTAGCAATATCCTTCAAAATTATTCAGATTCAGATTGATAGTGTGCTACGCAATTAGGGTTCTCTTTTGAAAATACTAAATGTCAAGAGCTGTTCAAGCAAAAGTTCCCCGTTTACTAAGCTTTATAGAAACTCGCAGTAAACAATAAAAAACCGGGCAAAAGCGAGTTGGTCTCGCGCAACGAGGGTCCCGTATCATCATATGTTTTTAAATTTTCATCGGCGAGGCCTATATTCGTCAGACAATTTTAACACTGTGCACTGCGGTGTAGAATATTGCAATTTTATGTCAGCGCCATCTCTTGACCGATAGTGGAACTAATGTAACTTTTGTTGATGATTTCTGAAAAAGTGTGCTATTTAGAGACTTCGTTTTATTTTTCCTGTAATCTTTAGATAAACTTCTATCACATAGAATTATTTCAGATTTTTCTCTATGCAAACTTCGGAGATAAAGGGGGGGGGACGGTATTTTTTTACATTTTTCATCAAAAGTCGAAAACTAACTATGCGGCCTAAAAAAATAAAAAATGTTTGAGAATGTGCAAACTGCGCTCTTTCATATGATACCCCACATGCCCTAGTAGCCCCACTTCGAATTTTTCAGACCCCCTTTCAGTCCCTGTTGCAAAAAATATACGTAATATATTATTATTTCTTTCTAATTTGCAAAATTATTGGGCAAACGTCATCTAAAACTATTCTAAATTTCAAGTTGATAGCATTAGTAGTTCTTGAGATATCCAGCTGTGACAGACAGACTGAGTCTCACCATAAGGGTTAAAATGGTAAAAAGGAACGCTAAAAAGTTAACAAAATCGAAACGAGAAAATTAATTAAAGAAATCAATAGGAAAGTAAACAAAAAAAAAATGTAAATTCCCATTAAATATTTAAAATGAGACCAATATTTAAAAAAAAAAACATTTAAAAACCTTTTGATTTATAGTTCGTTATGCGTTTAATCAACAGGCCTTGTAATTTTATATCGTAATCTTTTATATCTGAATCTGAAATTATAAAAAAAAATCTGTAAGAATACAAAAAATTAAAATTGTAAATGAGAATGTCCATTATCCATTTTGCGAATTAATTGGCCTAATTTGAGTTATTGCTGAAGTTCTTTTAGCACTTTGCTTTTATTAGGGCTAATTAAGTGATAATAAAATTCTTCTAGAATATTGTCTATACACAGTGCCAAATTAGCCCATAAGCAAATTAAGCAATTGCTTAGGGCATCACTTCTCGGGGGGCACCATAAGCAGAAACAGCACCGAAACAGTATTTGCTAGCACATGAATGGCAAGGCTGTTTATCAGCAAGATATTACAAGACCCAAAAGTCCCTCTAGAGATGTGCGCCAATCTTTACAAATCGCTCGTCGATGTTTTGGAAAAATACGAGCTGACTACAGGCGTGGATTGCTTAAGGCATCAAGTAGTCTTAATCCGGCACTGGCTATACAAGATTTAAAAAGACACACCACGTAGCCGTCCACTACGCATTCTGTATATCAAACTAAATAACATTGCATACAAATAATTACTGGGAAACGACTTTTATATTTGATGTGAAAATTTGCTGTTTGCGGTAGTGGAGTGCGTAATGTAAACACGCAAAACATTGTATTTATGTGTGCATGCAACGGTATGGGGATCGTGGGGGTATTTACGGCGAAAGCGCTAAGGTAGCCGGCGAAATTCAATTTTTTTTACGTTTTTTGCAATTTGCTGGTCCGTATTAAGTTGTACTTACGTTGATTGAAATATGATTCGCGGCCGTAACAAATATGTATTTACAGAATTATAATCATTAAAGTCATCAACACAACTCTCAAAGACCATGTAATCCCCAAGAATGACTATTTCATGAAATCTTGACATTTGGGGATTACATGGTGTTAGAGAGTTGTGTTGATGACTTTAATGATTATATTTCTGTAAATACATATTTGTTACGACCGCGAATCATATTTTAATCAACGTACAACTTAATACTGACTAGCAAATTGCAAAAAACGTAAGAAAATTTGAATTTCGCGGGCCACCTTAGCGCTTCCCCCTTAAGGCGAAAGCGCTAAGGTAGCCCGCGAAATTAATTTTTTTTTACGTTTTTTGCAATTTGCTGGTCAGTATTAAGATAAGATAATCATTTATTAAGTTGTACGTTGATTGAAATATGGTTCGCGGCCGTAACAAATTAAATATGTATTTACAGAATTATAATCATTAAAGTCATCAACACAACTCGCCAAGTAATCTCACTGAATGACTATTTCATGAAATCTTGACATTTTACAATAAAAAAAAAATATTATACTAACTTAACAAGTTGTATTACTGATCCTAATGATTATAATTCTGTAAATACATATTTGTTACGGTCGCAAATGATATTTTAATCAACGTACAGTACCTACAACTTAATAGTGACTAGTAAATTGCAAAAAACGTAAGAAAATTTGAATTTCGCGGGCTACCTTAGCGCTTAAGTTGTGTTCTAACAATAAAAACTTGTTTTCGTAAAAAAAAAAAAACGTCAGTGAAAGTTGGAATTTTGACCTTCAATATTTTCGTAACCAGAAGGTTCACAGGTATGGTCTAGTACAAAAAAAATATTACAATGACGGTACAAGTGACTCGGCATCGTTAAATCTTGTGTCTTTTTACACCCTGTATTTTAGTTTAAGTGCAGATATTTAAGGCGGAAACACATTATTAAAACGCGACGCCATCCCACGCTTATTTATTGGCCAAATGACGAAAATAGCTCAACGAGATAAAAATGTGGCCAATGAGTAAGCGTGGTATGGCGTCGGGTGGTACAAGTGTGTTTCTGCCTTTATTCTCAAAAATATTCTGTTTCGCGCATGAGAATTGGTCACTCGTTGAATTCATCCTCTTGAAAACTAGGCATATTTGAAAATGTTAATTATATGTAGTCTACAGGGTTACTCATCATTATGAACAACTACTATTTGACCAAACCTGAAATCGCGAAAAAAAATCAGCTGTTCCCTACATTTTGACGAGTTATACGAACATAAATGTAGGGAACAGCTGATTTTTTTTTTTCGTGATTTCAGGTTTGGTCCCATAGTAAAAGTTGTTCATAATGATGAGCACAATGACCTCTTAAGAGCTTGTTAATGTTTTACCAATAACCCTGTATAAGCATAAATACTAAACTAATACATATTTCGTTGCATCCAGTCGATCCCCGCCAAAGTTCCTTTTCCGCCCTGTACAAAAAGTATCATAAATTATTAAAAAAAAAAAAAAAAAAAAGCCATACCTCCATCTCTGTACATGCCCCCGCTAGAAGCCGAGAGCATAATCTGAAGCCATAGACAAAAGAGCCCGAGTATAACAACAACTCTGGCAACCGACGCATATTTTAAGCGTGGCATCTCGTTTAGCACTCAACAGATGGCGCCAGTTGCATCTTACGTAGTCCGCCCATCGGCCGCTAGGTGGCGCTGTTTCATATTTTGTTCAGGTCATCGTTTTTGGTGGTTGTTCTGAGGAGAAAGGAAAAAAAACGTTAAAGCAATATTTTCAGTAGGTACAAGAAAGAATGGTCTAAGCGGTTTCAGTTCGTCATTAAAGATTTATGATCAATGTAAGGTTTAATGCTTAATAACATGATTAAAGTAGATAAGAAAAACAATTAAAACATAGCTATGTAAAGTGCAATTATGAAGAGGCTACAAAGCCGCCTGCTTCACTCGGATTAAACGACTTGACAGAACTCGAGATCAGGGCTCGGAAACCGGTTGAAATTCTTAACCGGTTACGGTCATAGACCCCAAACCGAAATCGATTTAGGTTAAGGTTTGCACTTTACCGGTTTTTACCGGTTTATGCAAGAAACCGGTTTTTCATGAATTTTGATTTTAACAATGGAAATTAACCGGTTAAAACCAAGTTTGAACCCCCCCGGCCCCCGCCACTCTCACGAGCACGGTCTGGACGTTGCGATATCATTTAGTTACAAAATTTTATTATTATTACGGAATTAACCGGTTAATTTGGGTGTCAAAACCGTTTGTGCTTAAGTAACCGGTAATCTTTATCATTTGGGTTTCATAAGAACAGTTCACTTGTTTAACCGGTTAATGAAGGAACAATATATTTACCGGTACTTAATCGAAATTAACCGCTCTTTTTAAACCGGTTCAGAGCCCTGCTCGAGATGTCTTTGTCATACCAGTACGTGATCTGTATACTAATAATAAAGCTGAAGTGTTTGTTTGTATGATTTATCAACTGTCCTATAGGAAACTTCAGTACCTACTCGACCTAAACGTGTGTGGGACGGCTGAATTTTTATTCGCGATTACGATTGTTTACGATATTTGGTCCCATGGACAAAATTGGTCAGTTTAATGGCGTCTGGTGTGGTACAGACTACAGACAGACCATCAACACTACGAGAGACAGTGTTGTTTTGATGACATGTCCCATTATTAGGCACTCATCATGCCTGTCAGCTATCACCTTCAGGAAGCTGTTGCAACTGCCACGCAATCTGGCGAGCAGAGACACACTTTTCTTCCGTACGATAGCTACGAAGCTGTCGACTCGGGCTTTTGCGAAAATCTCTGACGCACTGCAGTGCTAACTAATGTAAGTGTCTAAACACACCATGCCGAAGGTACGCGACCGAAGTTCGGCATGATTATTTTTTATTTATCCATTTATTTCAGGCATCAAGGCCCATATAAACACATACAATACAATATTAATATAACTTAAAAATACTATAAATACATACAACATTATATTAACACTAAAAACTACTTATGCCTGCAAATGCTATTTGCATTGCTGACGACACATTATGCCGAAATTACGTTGCGTTATAGCGTACAGCCGAACTTCGGTCGGGCGTAAATTCAGCGGCAACGTATTCTGTAGAGCACACATTATCCGCGACCGACGTTCGGTTCGATTGCCGAAAAAGATCCGGGGCGGGGAACAGCGGGAAGCAGGCATGCCTGCGCCGCGCGTGTGCGCAACTGAATTTCTGCCGCGTAAGTTCGGCACTTATGGTGTGTCATATCAGCCGAATACGTCGGAACGTAAAATCAGCCGTGGAACTTCGCGGGAGACGCTCCGGGCGTCGGAAGCCGCGTGACGACTCCCGGCCACCGTAGGCGCGGGCCTGCGGGCGGAGAGTAATGGGTAACTCACCGTCCGATCAGGACCAGGCCCGTGCCGGACGGCGCGTACGTGTTCCACGCGCGCCTCAAAGAGATGTCAGCATCGAGGAGGGGCCCCATAGGGCCGAAGCCTGCCGGGTCAGCGGGATTGTCCGAAAGGGTAACCGCTGACCCGGAACATAAAGGGCTAAGGAAGGAACACGGGTGGGTTTTAGTCGGTAAGAGTCTGACACTCCCTTCCGCTCCACCCAGAGCGGGAGGGGTCATTTGATGATATCCCATCCAAAAAAAAAAGCCGTGGAACTTCGGTCGCGTATCTTCGGATAAAAAAATAAAAAAATCTAAAAAAATTCACACGGACAAAGTCGCGGGCAGAAGATAGTGACTTTAAATTGCTATCTTTATTGTTTTACCACTTGTGTGTCTGAATGAAGTTTTTATTGTACGAACGGCTACACATCAAGCTATACATAACCAGTATAAGTTGACTTCTGATTGTACAGACGCCAGCACATCAAGCTACCTGAAACTGTCAAATTTTCCCAATCAACTTTGAACCTTTTACTTTAGCGATAAAGTTGAAAATCTATTAAATCAATTTGACAGATTGTAGTAGGTTCATGTGCTGGCGTCTGTACGAAAAACCTATAACAATGCGAGGTCAGCTAAAACTGCAAATGTATAGCTTGATGTGTCGCCGTGTGTACGTCGTATGTAATCGTTCGTTAATTATACTAATGTTAATTTTATTACTTTTGTCCAGTTCCTTTATTAATGCATGCAGTAGAAGGTAGAAGTTAGTCGCAAATAAATCATCTGTGAGTAAAGACGTATGTTATTTTTCTAAACACCGTTCCATAATACAAGAAAGTGAACCTTAAACACATAAACATATGGTCCTTCGAGCCGGATTAATTAGTGAATGGAACGGCTTGCGAACTCGGCGCGCGAATACAATAGAGGACCGCATTCCTTAGATAAGGATTGAAGTTGTTTACAAGTAATTAGTGAATGTGAAGACTATTATAAAAACTTTTACAAAAGAGTGGTTATGAGACATTGCAGCTGTATAAAGCGTGTTTGTGCGAATAAACTAAGTGGACTAACATAACGTATCATTGCGCCTGTTTTCCGCGACGGATAGGCAGAGGTGTACATATACCTAGTGAACCTACGTGGACTATTTATTTTAATTTTGCAAAATGACGGCGCCAACGCCAGAACAGTCTAAGTATTTATCTACGTTAGAAGATGTGGCTAGTATGATTAAGAAAGCGCAAATTAACATAAAAAAGTGTCCGAAACAGCGATTAACAGCAGGTTATGTTAAAGCGAGAATAAAAGCTATTGAGGAATATTGGGATTCGTTCAAACAAACGCATAGCAGCCTTATGAAGTGTACACCACGAGAACAGCGGGGCGTGATGCCTTACTTTCTTAATGAAGAATATTACGTGTATGAAGAAATGTATCTCTGTTTACAAGCGGATTTAACCGATCTTCTAACAGACTTGGAGTCACAACAGAAATCATTAGAAGCGTCCAACATGTCTACTTCAGTACACGATGGCCAGCTACCATTTGCTAAGCTACCGAGAATACAGTTACCTACCTTTTCGGGCAAATATGAAGAATGGCCTACCTATAAGGATATATTTACAGCACTCGTCCATAACACTTCTATTAGCGATGTACGTAAGTTGCATTATTTAAAGACTAGTGTTGCCGGAGAGGCAGAGATGTTATTACGATATATTCAAATTACGGAAAGTAATTATGCAACAGCATGGGAACTACTTCAAGGACGTTTCGGTAGCAAAAAGATGATTGTGTCGTCAGTTTTAAAGAAATTTTGCTGTCAGAAAAAGATAAGCAACCCATCAGCTACACAAATTAAAGCTTTGCTCGATAATACTGTGGAATGTATCAACAGTCTGAATAACATGAACATAAACACCGCCACTTGGGATCCTATCCTAGTATTTCTAGTGACGCAGAAATTGGATTCAGAGACGATAAAGTGTTGGGAAGAGGAAGCTTACAAGAAGAATAGCGATGAGTTGTCTACGTGGGAGGATTTGAAAAAGTTCCTCGAGTCTAAGTTTCGTACGCTCGAGTTAATAGCTCCCATCACTACTTCAGCAACGAAAGAGAAGACACAAGGTCACAAAACGTATCATGTCGTAACAAAGGATACTGAGAACGATAAAGGTGACTCTACGCGCACCAATAGCAGTTCATCACCTTCTTGTGTATATTGCAAGGGTGACCATTACATCTTCAGTTGTAAAGAATTTGCAAAACAAACTGTGCAACAACGACGTGAATTTGTGAAAAACAAAAACCTCTGCTTCAACTGCCTAGTACCGAATCACATAGTCTACAAATGTAAACAAAAGAGGAAATGCCGAGTCTGCGGAAGAAAACATCATTCTCTTTTACATGAAGCAAAAGAAACAACACAAGAGAGTGACACACAAGAGAGTAACAAACAAGAGGAACAAACAGAACAGAAAGTCACAAGCGCACATTTCTCCAAAGAACAACCTGGTCGTCAAGTGTTATTGGCAACAGCTCAAGTACATGTCACATCAAGCGACGGCGAAACACATGTACTCCGGGCACTGATTGACCAAGGCTCAGAGGCTTCATTTGTATCTTCAAGAGTAGTCGAACTCTTGAGATTGAAGAAGACAAGCATCAAAGGTGTAGTCTCAGGGGTTGGAGAAGGAAACCTGGTTCCTATAAAACATGTAGTTGACCTATCAGTTGCATCGCAATATAATAGAAAGGAAGCTATTCCAGTGAAGGCTTATGTTTTGAAATCACTGTCTGCGAGATTACCTTCAAAACACATTACGATGAACTGGTCAGAAATCCAAAAACTACTATTGGCTGACCCTACTTATAACACACCGGGTAAAATTGATATATTACTCGGTGCAGACATCTTTTGCAAAATTATAGAAGTTGGTTTAGTAAGATGTTCTGATGGCATAGTGGCTCAGAAAACACGTTTGGGATGGATACTTTCAGGTCAAAGGGAAGACAAATCAATTAACGACGAACACAAAATAACAACACTACATGTGACAAGTATGGTATCAGAAGACAATGATTTATTAAGAAAATTCTGGGAAATCGAAACAGCTTTATACAAGAAAAGAGTACTGCTAACAAAAGAAGAAGAGATGTGTGAAGAGATTTACAAAAATACAACTAAAAGATTGAATGGAAAATACACAGTGCACTTACCTTTGCGACAAGGAATAGAAGAGACACTGAATTTATGCGGAGATACAAAACAACAAGCTGTTTATAGATTCAAACAATTGGAGAAGAAATTACAAAATTCTCAGAGTTTAAAGTCAGATTATTGTAAAGTAGTTCATGAGTATATGGAAATGGGTCATTTGAAAAAATCTGACCCAATCGATGACGATAGAGCAGTATATCTTCCTCACCACGCTGTAATACGTGAAGACAAGGATACAACGAGGGTTCGAGTAGTTTACGATGCGTCTGCGAAGGGTTCTAACGGTCATTCTTTGAACGACACCATGATGATTGGACCTGTATTGCAACCTGATCTACGAAGCTTAATTATCACATGGCGAACACATAGAATATGTGTAGTAGGAGACATAGTTAAGATGTATAGAATGATTAATATGACACCAGAGCATACAAATTTACAACGCATTGTCTGGCGAGATAACCCTGAAGAAAAACTAGAAAGCTTCAACTTGATGACTGTAACATTTGGTACAGCTGCAGCACCCTATTTAGCTGTACGGACGTTACAACAACTCGCCGATGATGAAGCACTTGAGTATCCTAATACAGCACCTGTAATTAAACATTCATTTTACGTTGACGATTTGATGTGTGGAAATGAAACTGAAGAAAAAACAAAGAAAATGTGTGAGGAAATAAAACTGATATTAGGTAAAGGAAATTTTAAAATGCAAAAGTGGTCTAGTAATTCGGAAGAAGTATTAAAGTATTTACAAGAGGGAGATAGTACAAACAGTATGAAGGATGGAATAGAGATAAAAATAGATAAAGTTATAAAAATTCTGGGATTGACATGGGATAGGAAAGATGATACATTTAAATTCACAATTAACTTACCTGAAGTTCGATGTCCCGTAACGAAGAGATCTATTCTGTCTGATGTAGCAAGGCTGTTTGATCCATTTGGATGGTTGTCACCGGTGATCATCAACGCTAAAGTTTTGATACAAAAATTGTGGCTATGCAACATGGGATGGGATGACGAGCTGACGTCAGAGTTGATAGATGAATGGATGAGATATAGAGAAGAATTAATACACCTGCAAAACATCACAATACCACGCTGGTTGAAGACTACACCGATTAATTGTACAAACATAGAATTACATGGTTTTGCAGACGCATCTACGCACGCATATGCTGCTGTTACTTACCTTAAAATTATTGAAGAGGACACAGTACATATCACAATCATCGCATCTCGAACCAAGGTTGCACCGTTGAAGCAAATTTCAATACCTAAATTGGAATTATGCGCCGCAGCATTACTAACAGACTTAATTAATGATCTGGTAGACCTGTTGAAAATACCTAAAAACAAAATCTTTGCGTGGACTGATTCAATGGTCGTGATGTCATGGCTGCAATCTCAACCAAGTCGTTGGCGTACATTTGTTGCGAACCGAGTGGCAGACATAACACGGGTACTAGACAATGACCGATGGAGACACGTTCAGTCTACCGATAACCCAGCCGATATCGCTACAAGAGGCGTAAAAGCATGCGACCTGGCTTGTTTAGATTTATGGTGGACTGGGCCTGTGTGGTTAAAACATAAAAATATCGATATACAAACATATGAAATTCCTCAAACTAAATTAGAATTGAAGAGTTCATCATTTCATACAAATTTAGAAGTCAAACCAATCTGGGAACATTTTTCCTCAATTTCGAGAATGAAAAGAATATTAGCTTACTGCAGAAGATTTACAAAGAGAGAAAAGGAAAAAAAGGAAATATATTTAACAGTTAATGAGCTAGACAAAGTATTAGAATTATGCATAAAGTATTATCAAGACTTAGTTTATCAGAAGGATATTGAAGATTTACAGAAGGATGGAAGCGTGAAGAAAAGAAGTTCTCTTATCACACTCGCCCCTTTTTTAGATAAAAACGGGATAATAAGAGTGGGAGGAAGATTAGAAAATGCCTCCATAGCTGATATTACAAAACACCCGATTGTAATACCATGTAATCAGCACATAACTAAGTTATTGGTTCAAGAAGCTCATCTTAGAACACTACATGGTGGGATACAAGCGATGATGGCTTTTGTGAGAACTAGATACTGGGTCATAGGTTTGAAGTCTGCCGTAAGAAAATGTATTCACAACTGTAAGACCTGTATTTTGGATAAAGCGAAGGTAAAAACCCAGTTCATGGGTCAGTTACCTGCCGTTAGAGTCAATCAACATCGGCCATTTATGAATAGTGGGGTTGATTACGCTGGACCGGTATTCATAAGAACATCGAAAGGTCGCGGACACCATGCAACAAAAGGATATATCTGTTTATTTATATGTATGGCCACTCGCGCCATCCATCTAGAAGCGGTTACAGACCTAACAACACAAGCTTTTATAGCCGCATTTCGGAGGTTTGTAGCGCGCCGAGGCCACTGTTCTAACTTATGGAGCGACAATGGCACAAATTTTGTTGGCGCTGCCAAAGAATTGAAGGACATGTTCCAGAAGGGAAAGAATAATATCGCGAAGGAAGCGGCTGAACTTCTAGCTAATGATAACACAACATGGCACTTCATACCACCAAGGATGCCCACATGTGGAGGCCTATGGGAGGCTGGAGTTCAGTCAGCTAAAAGACACCTCTACAGGATAAATAAAGATACAAAACTGACTTACGAGGAGATGTCTACGCTCTTAGCACAAATCGAGGCGTGCCTCAACTCTCGCCCCCTTTATCAAATGGACAATACTATGACGCCGCTTACTCCAGGGCATTTTTTAGTTGGCGAGCCCTTGATTTCGGTTCCTGATACATGCTACGAGTACCAGTCTGTCAGTCTTTTAACTAGGTGGCAAATTATTCAGAAAATGACTCAAGACTTCTGGCAAAGATGGCGAACAGAGTATCTTAACACTCTCCAACAAAGATACAAATGGCAAGTGAAGGTTCCAGAGCCTGCTATTGGAGATGTTGTTATTATTAAGGAAGATAATCTGCCCCCTACGAAATGGTTATTGGGACGGGTGAAACAAATACACCCTGGAAAGGACAATCTGGTAAGAGTGGTAACAGTCCAGACTGCGGGGAACAAGGAGTTAAAAAGGCCTCTGTACAAATTGATACCGCTTCCCAAAGAACCAATAAGTCAGTGAGCTATGGTGGGCGGTTTAATTCAGATTAGTTAGAAGTGTTGTTGAAGTGAAATAATATAATTAAAATCTATGGCATAATAATTGATTGAAGTTAAAATGTTTACAGTCCATTGTAAAATAAAAAATAAAAACTAATGTTTTGGTGGGCGGTATGTCCAGTTCCTTTATTAATGCATGCAGTAGAAGGTAGAAGTTAGTCGCAAATAAATCATCTGTGAGTAAAGACGTATGTTATTTTTCTAAACACCGTTCCATAATACAAGAAAGTGAACCTTAAACACATAAACAACTTTCATGCCTATTCGTAACTACATGACGTCACGCCGCACGCGTCAAGGCCTGATGTGTTTTGTTTTTCTATGCCATTTTTAAGTTGAGCTGGGTATCGTGTTACCCTGAGGCTGCGGGAAGGGAGAGGGAGATCTCGTCCAGTCACCCGGCCCGCACAGTCACAGGCGCACCGGGCGTGGCGGAGGACGGACAACGCCCTCTTCACAGCCCCCCTAAATGGGTCCAAGGGCGAAAGACTCAGAGACGGCTGTCGCACATCAGAACCCGAGGTGGCTCCCCTGCCTTACCCGAGGAGGTCCGCAGGAGCGTGCACCAGTCGGGAGTTGCGGAAGGATTGTACGTTCCCGCAACCCCTGTCGTAGGTGTGAGATGGAACACCGACGTGGTTTTTAGTCAGTAAGAGTCTGACAGACCCCGCCGCCCGCCCCAGGGCGGAGGACATCCATGAGGATTTTCCACCCCGGAGACAAAAAAAAAGGGTATCGTGTTCCCCTAGTAATTGCGTTGAGGAGGTCCAGGTAGGCAGTCGCTCCATGTAAAATACCGGTATTTAGCTGCATCTGGTTAGACTGGAAGCTGACCACAACATAGTTGGGAAAAGGCTAGATACATGCTGATGATGTAAGTCACAGTCTCAACTACACATAGGAGCGAAAGGACTCCAGATGCAGTTTTGGTGGGACATAAAAATAATGAGCCTATAATGTTCCCACTGCTGGGACTGTGATTTCTTCTGTGAAAATTAGTGGGCCGTAATCAACAGGGGTCCAGTGCGAGTTGCTCTTGACCTCGATCACGCCTGATGGAAAGCGATGGATGAGGTCTATGATGGAACGAGCGTGCCCAGAATATGCCAAAGGCACTGGAACTCGCACGCATGGACGAAACACAGCAGGCTGCTTGACGCCGGACTCCGGTGGGAGGGTGGTCGCAAACCAGGCAGGCGTTAGCCCTACCACCGCAAGGGAAGAATTGGCCAGTCAAATAAGGGGTTGGGTGTGACTGTCCAGGATGCGCCGAGCGCTCGGTTCAGTTGAGTAACTGGCGGAACAAACTGCGCTACACGAGGATGCTTCTTCATGCATCCCAAAAACATGTCATGTTTTCGAGTTTTGGGTTCTAGGACAAGCCAGTTTTCTCACGATATTTTCCTTCGCCGTTTTTACAGAGTTAGGGTGCTTCCTTAATGCGAAAGCGGCAGGGTAGCCCGCGAAATTCAATTTTTTTTAGGTTTTTTTGCAATTTGCTGGTCAGTATTAAGTTGTACGTTAATTAAAATATGATTCGCGGTCGTAACAAATACGTATTTACAGAATTATAATCATTAAAGTCATCAATACAACTCTTTAAGACCATGTAATCCCCAAATGTCAAGATTTCATGAAATAGTCATTCTTGGGGATTACTTGGTCTTAGAGAGTTGTGTTGATGACTTTAATGATTATAATTCTGTAAATACGTATTTGTTACGACCGCGAATCATATTTTAATTAACGTACAACTTAATACTGACCAGCAAATTGCAAAAAACGTAAGAAAATTTGAATTTCGCGGGCTACCTTAGAGCTTCCCCCTTAAAGAATTGGGTTTTCAGGGCTCGACGCCTGCACCCTAATTGCGTAACAACCTATCAATCTCAAACTGAATCATTTTGAAGGATATTGCTAATCAATTGCTTCATATGTTCGAAAAATGTGTCTGCTCTACAACGTAAATCACGCAATGAATGTTGTTGAACTGTCAAAATGATACCCATTGCTATTGATAGTATGTTACGCAATTACCCCACCGGTACAGACCGCTACAGGTTGAGATTCTGAAAGACACAGTTACATGTTTTAACTGTTCCTTTATGTGTGAGCCAATGCCGGATTAAGAATACTTGATGCCCTAAGTCATCCACGCCTGTAGGCCCTCCTATCCACTAGTGGCCTCGTATTTTTCCAAAACATCGACGAGCGATTGTAAAGCTTGGCGCACATCTCTAGAGTGACTTTTGGGTCTTGTAATATCTTGCTAATAAACAGCCTTGCCATTCATGTGCTAGCAAATACTGTTTCGGTGCTGTTTCTGCCTTATGGTGCCCCCCGAGACGTGATGCCCTAAGCAATTGCTTAATTTGCTTATGGGCTAATCACACTGGTGTGAGCGCATAAGACTATTTCACTCTCCTCGATCGGTACCGACTTGTCTTTACCGAGAACCCGTTTCTTTATACAAGCACCCGTAGGCATTACAAATATTTATTCGGTACAGTAATCGGACTGGTGTCAGCGCGGTATGCTAACACTTATCCCCTGAGCCAATCGGGTCGCGGTACTTGAATATTTGGCTCTTCGCCAATCTCATCTTTCAACAACCGATCAGGGAGTACCTAGGTGTAGAAAGTGGTGTGTTGTATGCATAATTAGCTTTTATTGTTCCCACTGCTGGGACACTGGCCTTCTACTCCAAAGGGAGTGGGCTATAATCGACCAGGCGGGCCCAGTGCGGGTTGGTAGATGTCACATGTATTCGAATGTTTAGTTCTAGGACATCCCAGTTTCCTCACGATGTTTACCTTCACCGGTTTGAGAGCAGTGGTGATGAAATTATTTACACAAAGTATAGCGCCTGCCTGAGTTCGAACCCCGACCACTACTCGTAAGTTGCGGCCGTTGCCACTGAGCCGCCACTGCTCTTGCTGCATCAAGTGTGTATACTACACCCTTATTTATTTATTTTTCCGTTTGTGAAATCATTTAATGATGCCTCCCGCTCTGGGTGAAGTGGAAGGGTGTCAGACTCTTACTGACTAAAACCCACCCATGTTCCTTCCTTAGCCCTTTATGTTCCGGGCACGCGGTAACCCTTTCGGACAATCCCGCTGACCCGGCAGGATTCGGCCCCTACCTTGATGCTGACATCTCTTGCTGGCACGGGCCTGGTCTGTTATTTCGCCATCCATTTATGTTCAAGTCCCATATTATGTACTGTTCCTCTGTTCACAAAACGGTGAAGGAAACTATCGTGAGGATACTGGCACGTCCTGAACCAAAAATTCAAAGACATGTGACGTCGACCAACCCATACATACATGTGATTGACTTCTGTATTCTCTGTATTTTGTGACCAAGGGGTATCGTATTACCCAGTAACTGGGTTGTGGAGGTCAGATAGGCAGTCGCTCCATGTTAAATACTGGTATTCAGCTGCATCTGGTTAGACTGGAAGCCGACTCCAATATAGTTGGGAAAAGGCTAGGCAGATGATGATAACGTTACATACAATGTGCACGTAATTTCATATATTTTATGGACGTACGTAAGCGTTAAGTGATAAAAGCGTTAATTTATTTCAAAATTCTTACATAAATGTAAACAAACATACTATCACATTTATCTGACATTCTTTCATAAAATTACCGTAAAATTGTTAAGTACATAATTAGTGATAAGTTTTAACAACTTACATAAAATATGTATGTTTGTACATTTGCATTATAATTTAACACAGTATAAATTATAACTACTGCATAATTTTAATTAGCTGGTTCTATCACGCATTAGTAACTCGTTTTTAGGGTTCCGTGCCCAAAGGGTAAAAACGGAACCCTATTACTAAGACTTCGCTGTCCGTCCGTCCGTCTGTCTGTCACCAGGCTGTATCTCAAGAACCGCGATAGCTAGACAGTTGAAATTTTCACAGATGATGTATTTCTGTTGCCGCTATAACAACAAATTCTAAAAACAAAATAAAATAAATATTTAAGGGGGGCTCCCATACAAAAAAACGTGTTTTTTCGGCGTTTTTGCCGTCTGTCTGTCGCCAGTCTGTATCTCAAGAACCGCGGTAGCTAGACAGTTGAAATTTTCACAGCTATGATGTATTTCTGTTGCCGCTATAACAACAAATACTAAAAACAAAATAAAATAAATATTTAAGGGCTCCCATACAACAGTGTTTTTTTCGGCGTTTTTGCCTTGTCGTACGGAACCCTTCGTGTGCGAGTCCGACTCGCACTTGGCCAGTTTTTTACTTAGGTATCTACAGAATGATTTTTTTTACCGGTTCCAAATTTTTACAGGGTGTTCTTCCCATGAATATGAACAACTTTCACTATGGGACCAACTCTGAAATCACGAAACAAAAATCAGTTGTTTCATACATTTTGGTCAAGTAAGTTTTGTATGAAACAGTAGTTTTTTTTTCACGTCTGTATGGTGATTACGCCCGCGTCAGCAGTATCTATTTTTTACTGTACGTAAGCATGGGAGGGGGGGGGGGGGGGTAAGCACTTTGCTTACTTTTGCTGACGAGAGGGAGGAGGGGGGGGGGGGGGGTAATATTTCCAAAAAGTCTGCTTCTTGAATGACCGTTATTGCATAGGGTCCGTTCCCTACTAACATACCTGGAAGAGATCGCAGAAAGCGATAAGGCCGCCCATTGTATGTTTTGTATTAATCGTATTTTTTTGTTATGTATTTTCTGGTGTACAATAAAGTATATATAAATAAATAAATAAATAAATACCTCAACCAACTGTCATTGCGTAGTTGCGTACACGCATTGGTTGCGTCATCAAACAAATTGTATAAGAGCGCAATGGACCATGGTGCGGTGCTAACGAGACTCGGAACTTTCACTTGACGCCATTAAAATACTCATTTATTGTGTTTATTTACTGTTTTTGTGGTTTTAGGAGAAAGGCGCTGAACTTAGAAATCGGAAAATCTTTGTTAGGCCGTTTATCTCAATCCTAACTTAAATATTGTATCTATACGACGGTTTAAATATTGTATCTATACGACGGTTTAAAGGCTATTTGGTATTTAAGCGACATTTTTTTTTCAATATTGAGTTATATGTTCCGACAGAGAACGAAAGTTATCGACATAGCTCAAAGAATTAGCAAGCTGAAGTGGCAGTGGGCCGGCCATATCTCGCGAAGAACCGACAACCGCTGGGGTAAACGAGTTCTTGAGTGGAGACCACGACTCGGCAAACGTAGTGTGGGACGCCCTCCGGCCAGGTGGGATGACGATCTGCGAAAGACTGCAGGCAGATGCTGGATGCGTCAAGCTGAAGACAGGGCGCTATGGCGCTCATTAGGGGAGGCCTATGTCCAGCAGAGGACTGCTATAGGCTGATGATGATGATGATGAGTTATATGTATACATATTCGGAATCAGTAAAATTTGCTCATTCCGAATATGTATATAACTCAATATTGAAAAAAAAATGTCGCTTATACCAAATAGCCTTTCAACCGTCGAGGGTGACTGGTAATTAGTGACCGATACTAAACTTAAACACGTGATTTTACTCATCATTATGAACAACTTTTACTATGGGACCAAACCTGAAATCGTGAAAAAAAAAAACAGCTGTTCTCTACATTTTGACGAGTTAAACGAACATAAATGTAGGGAACAGCTGTTTTTTTTTTCGCGATTTCAGGTTTGGTCCCATAGTAAAAGTTGTTCATAATGATGAGTAAAATCACGTGTTTAAGTATCGGTCACTAATTACCAGTCACCCTATATAGTAAAAATGCGAAAGTAAGTTTGTTGGTTTTGTTTGTTACCTTTTCACGCCTAAACCACTGAACCGATCATCCTGAAATTTTGCATATACGTTGTCAGGTGTACAGAAACGGACATAGGGTACCTTTCTTCCCGGAAAAAAGTGCTGTTCCCGAGGAAAACAATGATAATAGATGGCGCCACGTATCTTAGGAAAACAACAATAACGTTATTATACGTATGTACGTAATGATGTAACTAATATTTTTGTAAAATATAATTTAAAAAGAGTGTCCATGGAGTTTCTTGCCCGTTCTTCTCCATAGGTACCTACGCTTTGGAATGGGCAACTAGCTTCACATTTTTCTGACTGACCTACTTCTTGACAATTCAAAAGTGCCTGTAAAATGGTTTAATTGAAATAAATGCTTTGAGTTTGAGTTGAGTTTGAGTTTGAATAGATGGCGCCACGTGTCTTTCGAACGACTCGTTGTGCAGGGACAAGTGGAGGGCAAGCGGTCACGAGGTCGGTCACCTACGCGTTGGACAGACCTTATCAAAGCGTCAACACAAACCTCCATAGTTCAGAGTTTCCGAGACGCTGAAGACCGGAATAAGAGGAGGAGCATCGCGAGGGCTGCTTTGGCCAAAGAAAATGCAGACTCATCAACCACGACCACTCTGTCAAGAGTGAACGTCTAAGGAGGAGGATCTTTCGAACGGGATCGACACTTATGCGGGTGAAACCGCGGGGCACGGGTAGTTGGTTTATAAAACAGTATTTAATTTTGTGATTCAAGCACGATATACACGGTTTGAAACCAGTCTACAAACCAAGGTGACCTTGAAGTTGTTGTTGTTGCGAGATGAGATGCTTGCTACACGGTTTAAAACCAACATCTTCTGCCACTGGTTTGCAACGCAGGCCTTTCTACCAAGGACGTTTAAAGGTCATACAATTTTGGTTTCAAACCACTGTCTACACTGTTTTACACTTGGTTTGAAACTACCGTTTTAAACCGTGTATTTCGTGCTGTACTGTTACAGTCACTATTCATTTTTACTAAGTAGACCCCTCGCGTGGCGTTCCAACAGTGGTGATCCAGTGGTAAGGGGGGGAGCGTTCCCACTGGGCCCCCACTTCGCGCCAGAGAGTGGGGCCCGACTTTCGAATTGTAGGCTGTAGAGGTTTGAACCCTAGACAGGCGCTTTACTTTGTGTAATTTTTAGGGTTCCGTACCTCAAAAGGAAAAAACGGAACCCTTATCCGGATCAGTCGTGTGCCTGTCTGTCCGTCCGTCTGTCACAGCCAATTTGCTCCGATCTAATAGACCGTTTAAGTTGAAATTTGGTACACATATGAATCTCTGTGACCCAAACACAGACGTGTAACGTAAATAAATGAATTTTGAATATGGGGGTCATTATCTGGGGGCAAAAGAAAATTTTAAAAAAATGTCTCGCAATTTGTACCGTGTGACATATCAAATGAAAGGGCTTACTGTGAAGAACTCAAATTTTTTTTTTCATAATTTTAATGTAAATTGTATTAAAGTTATTTAAGAAGATAGACGAAAATTGACCAAAATACAGAAAATAGTTCTATACCTATAGATTACAGGAAAACCTTTAAGAAGTCTGTGGTTTTAAAACAACATGGTAAATCTCTCAATATTGTGCGTACAAACTTACATTTTCAGTTAGAATGTATAGGCAAACATGTTTTTCAGTTACAATGATAAGTTTTTTTTGTTAGTTACCACACACAAACAAATTTGGGTCAGATTTAAAAAAAAAACATGGCAAGTAGATAAAATATTCATCGTACGGAACCCTCTCCACGCGAGTTCAACTCGCACTTGACCGGTTTTTTTCTTTAGAAACCCAAAAACAGAGGATGTACTCATACTCGTGTCGACACGAAAAGTAGGTTTATGGTGGATGGAAGACCTTGACGATAGAACTTGTAGACTGCTCATCACCACTTATCCACAAAATACAGAGAGTACAGAAGGCAATCTACGTACAAAGTGCACTCGAGCAACGCACACATAGAAACCGGACATATCTCGGACTGGTTGGGACTAGTGCGAGCGCGAGTGTAAAGTGCAAAAATGGAGCAACAAAAAAATGGCTATCTAAGCTCGATTTATATAATAGTTTCCTATTTTAAATCAGTATAAACGAAGTAACTTTTATGTAAGGTAAACTCACGCCAACAACTATTACGTAAGTTGAAAACATGACCACCAAAAACATTTTCATGTAAAATGTTGCCAAGACGAGACCACATATGGCTCGCACTGCCAAAAAGTTATCAGATCTCATGTAGACCCAAGCTTCTAACTCTACACGCCCTAACTTCACAAACTCTACACCTTAGACAAAATATGAGGCTTGGCCGTTTCGTTACTACAAGAACTATTGTATAACAGAAAAGTAATGAACAGTGACTAAATTTTTCACCTTACGCCCATGTGATGGTAGCGAAACGGCCAAGCCAGGTATGAAAAGTGAATTCCATACATGTGATTGCCTTCTGTACTCTCTGTATATTGTGACTTCTAGCTAACAAATATTAATGAACGCAACATTGTCGCAGTCGCAGTTATGTGCAATAAAAAGCGAAGGTCTTCATGTCACAACAGTTAGAACAATTTGTAGTACTTAGAATATTACAAACTAGCTTCTGTCCGCGACTTCGTTCGCGTGGACGTAAAGGTGGGTATTCACGGTCACGCCATCGCGTCAAAATCATCGCGTGATATATAATATATAATCAACCTATAATGTTCCCACTGCTGGGACACAGGCCTCCTCTCGATGAGAGGGAGTGGGCCGTAATCCACCACGCGGGCCCAGTGCGGATTGGCAGATGTCACGTCTTCGAATTTTTGGTTCTAGGACATGCCGGTTTCCTCACGATGTTTTCCTTCACCGTTTTGAGAGCAGTAGTGATGAAATAATTTACACAAAGTAAAGCGCCTGTCTGGGTTCGAACCTACAACCTACAACTCGTAAGTCGCGGCCGTTACCACTTGGCCACCACTGCTCTTGGCGTGATATACAGCCAAATTTTGATCGTGAATGTTAAAATCCATTGGCATGATATAAAACTCTGGATTTCCAATCGCGCCAAAATCCATCCATTTGACATAAGTCGTTTGGAGCCACGCCGCCTGGCCGAATGGCCTAAGGGTCAGTTCACACCGAGACGCGACGCGACGCGCAGTTTTCAAGATAGAAATACAATTACAGACCTTATCTACTACACAAAAAGGTACACGAGTCAGTAAGCTACGCCGCGCGGCGCCGCGCTGCGTAGCTCGACGTAGTAGACACTGAATTCGTTTTCGACATTGGACATTCGACACTGATTCCGTACCACAAGGCAAAAACGTCGAAAAAAACACGTTTGTTGTATGGGAAATAAATATTTATTTTATTTTATTATTTATTATTAAATTAAAAATACAACTGAGTATTTTGTGAATATTTCAAGTGCCTACCTGCCGGTCGATTCTGTAAAAATCTCATCGTGAAAACTTAGGTGAAGCGAATTTGTTTTTGCTAGGAATTGACACTATTGACGGCTCACTCCATGCACAGAATAGCACTGCTGTTGCCATTATTGATATCGAGCAAAAAAGGGCAAAAAAAAACGCGTTTGTTGTATGACTAAAAACAAAATAAAATAAATATTTAAAGGGGGCTCTCCCTTTAAATATTTATTTTATTTTTAGTATTTGTTGTTAGAGCGGCAACAGAAATAAGTACATAATTTGTGAAAATTTCAACTGTCTAACTACCGCGGTTCTTGAGATACATACAGCCTGGTGACAGACAGACGGACGGACAGACGGACGGACGGACGGACGGACGGACGGACTGACAGACAGCGAAGTCTTAGTAATAGGGTTCCGTTTTTACCCTTTGGGTACGGAACCCTAAAAAGCGAAGGTCTCCGCAGTTATAACAATTTGTGGTACTTACTTACATTATGACAATGCACGATCCTAATAATTGTGCTTTGTGCTTGTGTCGTAAGTTATGTCATCTGACGTGAGAAATTACATTGTTTACTTGATACTGTCGAGGTTGGTGAGAGCATTAAAGTGTCATCGAATCATAAGTATTATAGAGGAGCCCTGGATGCTGGCTGGCTGGGTGACTGATGATGATGACGTCACGCTGGAGTAGGTGCACGAAGGCTGCGCTGACGTTCATGTTCGGGGTCACCAGTATAGAGGTATGAGGAACAGGGTGTAAAGTTCACTCATACTCTATAGAAAAGGGAGGATCCTCCGACCAGACCGGTGTTGTGTCTGGCGGGCAACTGCCCGATGATTCATGTCGGGCCGTTGTATCTATGCTAGTTGTAAACTCTGCTTGCGCGATGCAGGATTTGCGTGACGTCAGTGTGACGCGTTGTTCGCATGTGGCGTTGTAGATACCGCGAACCGCTACAGTATCATCACTTTATAATCGAAATGTGATGTTACCTACCGCTCTTTTGTATATTATTGATTGTAATATTTATGACGAACAAATTCAGGGCATAGGGCATATTGTATTTAGGGATTTCAATTTTATCGCATGTGATATTATGTGACATTAAATTCGGGCAAGGTATCATTCGGACAAAAGATGATTAGGACAAAAAAAAAAATTAAGTATGGCACTTTAGATTATGGATAAAGTTAGGGAACACAATAGAGAACCATGACTCAGACAACACAATAGAAAATCAAATATAGATATGAAAACATGAATACATAAATAATAACATCGTCTGCCTAGCCTTTTCCCAACTATGTTGGGGTCGGCTTCCAGTCTAACCGGATGCAGCTGAATACCAGTATTTCACATGGAGCGACTGCCTATTTGACCTCCACAACCCAGTTACTGGGTAATACGATACCCCTTGGTAAGACTGGTTGTCAGACTTTCGGGCTTCGAGTCGAGTTCGCTATTCGCGCGTCGAGTTTCGTGTGTGTTGAGTCTATCGGCTCTCGGGGGAGCGAACGGGGCGGGGTGTACTATGCCAAATCGAATGCCAAATAATCGAATCCCTAAGACGACCCACTGACCCGAATATCAATTGATCGACCACTATAAATCGAAAGTCTAAATACTCGAACGTTCATAATATCGAATATGGGTTGATTTGTTTTTTTTTTTTTTTTTTTTTGTTAGCCTAGTTTGTGTCCCACTGCTGGGCAAAGGCCTCCCCTTTTTCCTTCCAAACCTCCCTGTCTTGTGCGATCTCCGGCCATGTTGGCCCTACGAATGATATTAGATCGTCACGCCACCTTCGCCTTGGTCTACCTCGACGGCGATGTCCTGCCTCAGGCGTCCAGTGAGTGACGATCTTTGCCCATTTGTTTATTTTCATGAAAAATCCGTAAAATCCGGATAATCCGGATTGGACCAAAATTCCGTTCTAAAAAATCCGGATATAAAACAGAACGGATTTGCATTCCCTAATTACGCACATGTCAATCATATTTAAAAAACTAGATGAGGTCTCCGTTTCCTATCTGACTAGTCTGAGAAGAAAGACCAAAACAAACTCAGAGGTCTCTTTTAAATCAAATCAAATCAAATCATTTATTTTTGCCAACATGGGTAGGGGTACAGATGTTACACAATGTTTTGATAATGTTCTCCATGCTCAGCCGTCACATGGGCATGCAAAATTTACACATAAATTACAATCTACTTTCATACTTAACAAATACTATTACAAAATTATCAAATTGGAAAATTATTTTAACCTTTTTATTGTATTTTCAATGTCAAGGAGTATTTAGTCAATATGTAATTAAATAAATGTCAAAGTAAATAGTGAATAAATAAATAAAGTCCTAGTTTATATAATAATTGTTTTGTCACATGTCATTTCCATAATTGTAAATCTGATTATTAATTAATTATTGGCCATAAGGATTCCCTTTTAGATATTCCTTCACACTGTAATACACTTTATCAGTTAGAAATTCCTTTAGCTTCCGCTTATATATGTGCGAGTTGTCAATGTCTGAAATACAACATGGCAATTTATTATAAATCTTAGATGTCATACAATATACACTGGAGTCCATTAAATGAGTTTTGCAGGGTACAGTCTGAACTTTATTTCTATATCTAGCACTTCGGAATTTTTCATACATATGCATATTACTTTTGACAAAGACTGACATCTCGTAAATGAACAGGCTAGGTAAAGTAAGAATCTTAAGTTTTTTGAAATATGGTTCACAGCTATCAGTGGTCTTTAGTCTACACATTGCCCGTATGCACTTTTTTTGGGCTTTGAAAACAGACTCCCATTCCGTCGAGTTCCCCCAGAAAATTACTCCATATCTCAGCGTGGACACCACGTATGCATGGTAGGCTGTTATGACAGTGGATAAATTTACAATTTTTGTGAGTATGTATAACATATAGGAATATTTATTTAACTTCAAGCAGACAGATTCCGCATGTGATTTCCAATTCAAATTGCAATCTACATTCAAACCTAAGAATTTTGTTACATCAACTTCATTAATTTTGGTTCCAGCATAGTTTATGTTTAAGTCTGTTGGTGGTTTAGTCCTGTTTCTGAAAATCATGAAATTAGTTTTCTGTAAATTAATTAGAAGGTTGTTTGTTCTTAACCAATCGACAATGCGTGCTAATGTAGTGTTAATGTCATTTTCCAATGATGCATAATCTTTGTTGCAAAATATGACTGTACTATCGTCCGCAAAAAGAATCATTGGAAAGTGCACGGTTTTCGGAAAGTCATTAATGTAAATTAAGAATAATAAGGGACCTAGGACACTGCCCTGGGGTACGCCATATATCACTTCTACGTAGTCTGAAACATGATCAGTTTCTCGTTTTTTATTAGAGCAGAATTTCGTTATTGATGTGGCTTGTTTCCTATTACTTAAATATGACATAATTAGATCCAAGGCGTTGCCGTGAATGCCATAAGCGTAAAGCTTGTTTCTAAGTGTCATATAGTCCACATAGTCGAACGCTTTGGTTAAATCCATATATAATGCACAAACAGGTACTTTTTTATCAACACTTTTAGTTACTGTTTCAAGAAATTTGTAGATTGCTTTATTAATATTTTTATTTTTCCTAAAACCCATTTGCTCGTCGACTAAAATATTAAATTTTTCAAGGAATTGGTATAAGCTATTATAAATTATTTTTTCTAGAATTTTAAAGTCCAGACATCCAAAGTCCATCATGGTCAGATCATGTAGATTGATGTCTGAAATGGTTTTTCGAGGAAACAACCACACAGACTCAGTGAACCTGTCCAGTCAGTGCACGCATTTGTCAGTCATCGTGCAGCTCAACTCAAAACATAAGGAGCTCAACAGTCAATCGCAGCAGTTTACGCATGCAGTCTGACTCGCAGTCGGAAAAAAATAAAGTGACACATGTGTACTTAATTATGTGACTTATTCAAAGTTGTATATGCACGTGATCTTTGACACCACTGACTTAGGTATTATAGTCAAGGAAAATATCGTGAAAAAACCTGTTTGATTTTAACCTGCTTTTTTTTGTGTCTAATACGCAGTATGCAAGCGTAATAATCACGTTATAAACTCAAAGCATTTATTTCAATTAAACCATTTACAGGCACTTTTGAATTGTCAAGAAGTCGGTCAGTCAGAAAATATGAAGCTAGTTGCCCATTCCAAAGCGTAGGTACCTATGGAGAAGAACGGGCAAGAAACTCCATGGACACTCTTTTATTTAAATTATATTTTTACAAAAATATTAGTTACATAAATGAAGTTGAATTTTTAATTATATGTGAGAACGATGTAAGTAACAAAAAAAACGCACGCGTAAAAAGCGTCCGAGTACAGCAAACAGTAAGAAAACAACAATCCAAAAATAAAATAATTAAAAATAAGCCGAAGCAGCTAAGTGACGAGTATGACCAGCCCCAACTGACGGCGCCCGTTCACGAACATACATTGAAGAAACTTCTGCGTGTCACCATTCTCCTGTCAATTTATGTAATGGTTGGCAGAGCAACAGCACACAGCAAGTCTTCTTCTTCCAGATATTCTTATTTGATGCAGTTTTTATTCTATTTTAAGTTTTTCTTTTTGTGTTAATATTGTATGCCTTACTTAACCTGTGGGGTTGTAACGTAACACTACTGATAGTGTGTTACGTTTAAAAAAAATCAGCTGTTCCCTACATTTATGTTCGTATAACTCGTTAAAATGTAGGGAACAGCTGATGAGTCCCATAGTAAAAGTTGTTTACAATGATTAGTACTGTGGTGTTCACTATCATCTCTTATTAGGGCTTAGGGTTTAAAGTAAAACTACCAGATTATCAGTAAGTACACAACAACCCAACGGGCACGTCCAATCGCCACGGGGGGTAAACCGTGACTGACTCGAGCAGTGTTGCCATTGTGTTGTGTGCTATATTTAATAGTACACCACAAGTACAATGACCTCTTAAGAGGTTGTTAATGTTTTACCAATAACCCTGTATAATAAAGAAGTCACGATGTTTTGTCAAGTCGTACAATCCGTGCTAACCAAAGGCGTTTTACTAGTTTACGATAAATGTTGCCAAACACAACTTCCTAGCAACAACACAAACAACATTCCGTTTGTCCGGAAGTGTCCCAAAAATATACAAACTCGTGGTAAGCCTACACGAAAAAGTGAATCATTGTTGCCGATTCTGTTGTTCACAAACTAAACTAAATTTAAGTTCAGTGCATCTTTTTCTTTCTATTTCATTAAGAAAAGGACGGAAGATAAATTTTAGTTTAGTCCTGTCAAAATAATCAGCGCCTGATGTAAATTGACGTAATTTTAGTAGGCAAGTTTTTAATCACGCCTAAACTTGTACAGTTGTACGGAGTAGTGTCAGAGCGCTGATTAATTTGACAGGACTAAACTAAAATTTATTTTCTGTCCTTTTCTTAATGAAAAAGAAAGAAAAAGATGCACTGAACTTAAATTTAGTTTAGTTTGTTAACAAGGGAATCAGCACCAGCTTTATAATAAGTACACACGGCGACACATCATGCTATACTACATTTCCAGTTTGAGCTGACCTCACATTGTATAGGTTTTTCTTACTATCATAAGTCAGTTTGAACTGGCATTGTACAGTCAGGAGCATAAGTATGTATACACTTGGCTTTATTCAAAGGCGATTTTCTCCTTAATTTTTGAATGAAATTTTATATTATTACGAACATAGTATTTTCGAACCTATAGGTATATGTAAAGTGTCGTATTTCAACGTTGCATTCGTTATTTCGTGAAAAAATCGCAATTTAAAGTGGCCAAGTGTTGACATATTAGTCATCGTGACTACAGACTGGCACATTAAACTACCCGAAACTGGCAAATTTTCCCAATCAACTTGGAACCTTATGCTTTAGCGATAAAGTTGAAAATCTATTAAAGAAATTTGACAGATTGTAGTAGCTTGATGTGTAGTATTTAGCAGTGTTTAGGTTTACGTATGTTTGTGTAGGTATGTTGTCCGTGTGAATTTGATACATTGGTGTAAATTAGATGCCATCATATCAATTACCCTGTATAAAAAAATACTCGTTATTGTGTAGAGTTTTGTAATACTTAATAGGTAATCAGACTGGTATAGTAGCACTAGTCCGTGGCTAAATAAAAATAGCCGCACAGGTCGATTGCCGCGGTTGGTCTGTGGATGGGTCACCATCTTTACATACTGAGACCACTCCGTGACTCGGAAAGCACGTTCAGCCGTTGGTCCCGGCCACGGATATCGATGGTCCCGGTTGTCATTCGTGGATCTTTGATAGTCGTTACGGGTAGTCAGAAGCCCGAAAGTCTGACAACCAGTCTTAACAAGGGCTATCGTATTACCCAGTAACTGGGTTGTGGAGGACAGATAGGCAGTCGCTCCAAGTAAAATACTGGTATTCAGCTGCATCCTGTTAGACTGGGAAAAGGCTAGGCAGGTGATGATGGTGTAAATTAGATGCCATCATGTCAATTAGCCTGTATAATAAAATACTCGTTATTGTGACGAGTTTTGTAATAATAGGTAATAAGACTGGTCTGTTCGCTGCACGCTGTTCAAAACTCATCATCATCTAACTACTGTAACACACAGTGTACCACACTTTCAATCGCAAACCTTTTGAAGGAAATTGCTAATACATTGCTTCAAATGTTTAAAAAATTCGTCTGCTCAAGAACGTAAATAACGCAATGAATGTGCTGTCAAAATGGCAGGCATTGTCATCAATTGCCATTGTTTTAATGTTACTAAATTACCCCGCTGTTAAATCGTTGTCGCTTTGAATGCGAATCTCACTTGTTTAGGCCCTGTAGACGAACTAGCAGGGGATCGAGGAGGGGGGGGTGGATGGGGGTTCAGGGGATCAGACCGGAATAAATCAGAGTTATTCCGGTCTGATCCTCTGAACCCCCCTCCCGACAGACACAGAAGACGAACTAGCAGGGGGGATCGAGGAGGGGGGGGGGTACTCTCCTCGATCCCCTGCTAGTTCGTCTTCTGTGCGACATGCGTCACAACTGCTGCCTAATCAGCGTCTAATGTTCCCACTGCTGGGACACAAGCATCCTCTGTTCGAGAGGGAGTGGGCCGTAACGTAATCCACCACGCGGGCCCTGTGCGGGATGGTAGATGTCACATGTCTTCGAAGTTTTAGTTCTAAGGACATGCCGATTTCCTCACGCCTGTTTCAGCATTAATTCAGTAACAGATTGTATTTTTTTTTTTTGTTTAGCCTTTACCGTCCCACTGCTGGGCAAAGGCCTCCTTTCTCCTCCTGGGAAAAGAGTTCTGGTAGATTGTAATTTAACAAGAAAAAAATCCTGAAGATACGAACCTACATAATACATTGCATGTAACAATTTTCTTCATTTCATATGCAAATAGCTTCAAAGGTCACTGGTAAACGTCTGCCATTTACCATCACAATGGCTGGCTTTGGCAGACTTAGGCTGGCTGTATACAAGACTGTTTTTAGGGATCCGACCCCAAAAAGTATAAACGGAACCCTATTACTAAGACTTCGCTGTCTGTCCGTCCGTCCGTCTGTCTGTCACCAGGCTGTATCTCAAGAACCGCGATAGCTAGACAGTTGAAATTTTCACAAATTATGTATTTCTGTTGCCGCTTTAACAACAAATACTAAAAACAAAATAAAATAAATATTTAAGGGGGGCTCCCATACAACAAACGCGATTTTTTTGCCCTTTTTTGCTCGATATCAATAATGGCAACAGGTAGGCACTTGAAATATTCACAAAATACTCAGTTGTATTTTTACTTTAATAATAAAATAAAAATAAAATAAATATTTAAGGGGGGCTCCCATACAACAAACGTGTTTTTTTTTCGGCGTTTTTGCCTTGTGGTACGGAACCCTGACTCGCACTTGGCCAATTTTTTTACATTTTTATTCGTCGCATAAAAATCCCTTGCCGTGGCGTGCCAACTATGGGCGCAGGCGCTAACATGGCACTGGGCCACGTATTTTGCACAAACAACAATTAGGGTAAGTTTTCAGGAGGGTGGTGGAGGGTGAGTCATGCTCACACGAAGTCTGGTCAAGGTCAAGCGTTGCATGCTAGCTTTATGCAAATAGGAAGTTAGTTCTAACTAGCTACGCCCCGCGGTTTCAATCAAAAATATTTATTTGCTAGAATATGGTAAGTACATAGGGTGTTACAGTGAATGTGTTTCAGCACAATATCCTGCCATAACATGGCGTGCAAATGTCACAATCAGCGATATCAATTAATCTAGCTTACAAATTACAGGTTCTATTGACTTGTCTTCTAAATAGTCCTTAATGGTATAATATCTTTTAGATAGTAATAGTTTGAAAAGTATTTTTTTAAACATTGTCAGCCGGTAAGTCTTGCAAACTATTGGTATTGGTAAATGATTGTAAATAATAATCGACATGCAGTAGGTATACATTTTTCTTAAATAATTTTAGTTTCATTGGTGGCAGCCGAAGTCTATCTTTATGCCGTGTTCGGATATTTGGCCTGTCCGTGCTCGTTTCAAATAAATTGTAGTTCCTCTTAACAAAAATACATATTTCAAAGATAATATAAACATGGCAAAGGCCCGCCCGACCCGCGTAAGTGTCGATCCCGTAGGAATATCGGGATAAAAAGTAGCCTACTTATATGTTAATCCGTTTGGTCCCTGGGGTGGTCACGGCGTGCTATGTGTTCTGGTGCGCCGGTGGTGGGGAGTACTCCCCAGAGGGGGGTCCGGTGACGGACAGCCGCGGCGGGTTCACTGATGAGTGCTAACGCGTGCCCGTGTTCCCGCCGTAAGCGGCAGAGGAGGACACCGTAGAGTTTTAGTGGGTTCGAGTCCCACATAACTGCACTATCTCCCCGTGGTAGTGCAAAATGCATGAGCATTTCTCAAAGTTGAAAAAAAAAGAAAAATGGTCTACTCACACAAACTTTCGCCTTTAAAATATTAGTGTGATAAACAACATGATATTACGCCTGTAGCTCCATAAGGGTTTGGCAGGCACACATGAAGGTCATAATATGTAGTCAAAACCATATAAAACTGACTAAAACCCACCCGTGTTCCTTCAGTTGCCTGTGCCAGGGGCCACGGTATCTCTTTCGAACAACCCGCGACCCTGGCAGGCATCGACCACCAGCAAGGTCTGTGTTGATAGTTTTTGATTAGTACTATAGTATAGAGGTATGAGGAACAGGGTGTAAAGTTCACTCATACTCTATAGAAAAGGGAGGATGCTCCGACCAGACGGGTGTTGTGTCTGGCGGGCAACTGGAGACTGGAGCTAAGTATTTTATTTTATTTATTTTTATTTATTTTGTAAGTAGGTTTGTACAAACACTTTTACACGTCAATCATGTTTTTTTTAAACTAGATGAAGTTGGCGTTTCCTATCTGACTACTCTGAGAAGAAAGGCCGAAACCAACTCAGAGGTCACAGTCTCTTTTAAAGTCCAGACATAATCTTGGTCAGGTTATATGAAGACCATGTAGATGTATATGTATACCTTATTCAGCGTCATCGACCGACTGGAGCGGAGTTATTCAGCGTCACCAACCGACTGGAGCCGAGTATACTCGATTCAGCGTCATCGAACCGAGCGTGACGGTTTAGTTGTGTTCCCGAATCCCGACCAGAAAGAGCTCCTTAAAAATTTCAAAAATAGATTTAAATTATTTGCGCCTCCACTTACTTCGTGTGTAAGCTGCCTTAACGCGCATAACCTTATAAACATGATTGCTTACAGATAATATTTTTTATGATAATGAGGGAGGCGTATTTTCAGCGTTTATTTTACCGTTCCTTTGAAGGCTATCTGTTTATCTTCCTGTAAACATATACCGCTGAACAAAGTGAAATTTTGAATAGATTGTTGAAGGTTGTATAGAGGTATGAGGAACAGGGTGTACAGTTCACTCATCCTCCATAGAAAAGGGAGGATCCTCCGACCAGACGGGTGTTGTGTCTGGTGGGCAACTGCCCGTCGATTGATATCGGGACGTTGTAATGTATGCTAGTTGCGCGGTAAACTCTGCTTGCGCGATGCAGGATTTTGCGTGACGTCAGTGTGATGCGTAGTTCGCATGTAGCGGTGTAGATGCCGCCACAGTACACTTAAATGCGATTATTTGGTCAAAAATAAAAAAGGGCGTCTTTTCAATTTTTGTAAATGTTAATGTCTGGCTGAACTAAAGAGGAAATTAATCATTTATACAAGCTGGCAGGGACATCCACGCGCAAACTATACCATGAATTCAGCACATGGAAATTTTATCAAAATTGGCCCAGCCGTTTGTGCGTGAAGAAGTAACAAACATAGAAACACACACAAACTTTCGCCTTTATAATATTAGTGTGAAATAGATGTTATTTGATTGATCACTTTGTACGTGGGATTTCCGTAGTCATAGGTAACGGAAAATAATATAGAAAAAAACTGGCCAAGTGCGAGTCGGACTCGCACACGAAGGGTTCCGTACCACAAGACAAAAACGCCGAAAAAAACACGTTTGTTGTATGGGAGCCCCCCTTAAATATTTATTTTATTTTGTTTTGAGTATTTGTTGTTATAGCGGCAACAGAAATACATAATTTGTGAAAATTTCAACTTTCTAGCTATCGCGGTTCTTGAGATACAGCCTGGTGACAGACAGACGGACGGACGGACAGACGGACAGACAGCGAAGTCTTAGTAAGTAATAGGGTCCCGTTTTTACCCTTTGGGTACGGAACCCTAAAAACCAACCGCAATGTACTTGTTAAAACCTAGCATACATCCATACTAATATTATAAATTCGAAAGTACCTCTGTCTGTTTGTTACCTTTTCACGACTAAACCTGTGACTAAACCACTGAACGGATTTCGATAAAATTTGGCAGACAGATAGATTGCATCCCGGATTCCCGGGGAACGACATTAGGATAGTTTTTATCGACATACCTCGCGGGCGAAGCCGCGGGCGGAAGCTAGTACATACAAAAATCTGACGTCATTTTCCCATATCTAGATAATCATCATCTGCCTAGCCTTTTCCCAACTATGTTGGGGTCGGCTTCCAGTCTAACGTTGCAGCTGAATACCAGTATTTTACATGGAGCGACTGCCTATACCTCTGTCTGGCCATATGGGGTATTCAGGCGCGATGTTATTATGATTATATCAACTGAAATTTTAAATCGAAATTAACATCAGATGTTTTGAAAATTAAACTTTAATAAGAAATTAAATGGAGTGCGACTGTTTGTAATTAAATTATTAATTAATCAGAGTTTTTAATTAATTAGTCGTCTGAGGGTGCACCTACAAGTACACATAAAAAGTAATAAAAAAAAATTAAACCGACTTCAAAAAAAAAAAAAACTCAAAATTATGAAATAACTTTAATTTCGGAAGTCGGTGTCTTGGGATCTGTATTTTAGTTTTTTGCCACCGACTTCCGAAATTAAAGTTATTTCATAATTTTGAGTTGATTTCTTTTTGAAGTCGGTTTAATTTTTTTAAATTACTTTTTATTTCGTAATTTTTAGTTTTTGCACTAGAATTTGACCAAGGTTTTGAGATGTTTTCCCTTTGACACTACACCCGTAGCTCGTATCAATACGCCGTACCGTCACACTTACACGTATTAGTCCATATCTTGAAAATTACTGAACCGATTTTGATGAAACTTGCACTGTTCCCTAAGTTGAAGTAAATGTAAGCTAATACAAAAAAAATGGTCACGATCCGATTAATAGTTGCTGAGAAATGCGTGGACAAACATACATACATACATACATACATACGTCTATGAAACTTTGTATATTTGTTTGGAAGCCTTAGTAGATTGTCATATGTGAATATAATGCAATTCCAATAATATTACATACATACGTATCGAATTGATAACCTCCTTTTTTTTGAAGTCGGTAATAACGACATAATATCAAGGTACACGTTTCCAGTGTAAGCTCATAAACTGACCTCGTAGTGTAATAGCATAATCAGCATAATATGCTAGAGGAGGCCTGTGTCCCAGCAGTGGGAACATTATATTATAATGTTCCCACTGCTGGGACACAGGCCTCCTCTCTGAGAGGGAGTGGGCTGTAATCCACGACGAGGGCCCAGTGCGGGTTGTAAATGTCACATGTCTTCGAATTTATGTACCTACGTTAGAATTAGCAAGTGGGACAGTAAGCATTAAAATACGACCTTCCATTCATTCGTATGTATGTTTTATACACCTACATCGAGAACTGATGGACCGATTTGGATGTTTAGTTTAGAATGTTGTTCGATTCTAATACGGTACTGAGATGAGTTTCTTAGAAGCCTAGGTAGATGGCGCCTTTTACGAGCGCTATAGAACAGACGCCAGCACATCAAGCTACTACAATCTGTCAAATTTCTTTAATACATTTTCAACTTTATCGCTAAAGCATTAAGGTTCAAAGTTGATTGGGAAAATTTGACAGTTTCGAGTAGCTTGATGTGCACCTATAGTACACCCATTTTTCGCCAGATATGTTTAAATCGTAGACAGAGTAATAGACTGCTGCATATCTTCTTTTTCATTCGCACAAGAAAAAGAGAAATTTATTAACGTCACTAGCAAAGAAAAGAGACAGAGTAAGAATATTTCTGTGTGTCTTACTGCGTGTCGGCTAAGCACATCAATGTGCACAACAAGTTTGACGTTTCTGATGGAATAATAAAATAATACACCGCGATTAAACGGAAAATAAGATCTTTTTCGTGCATAATTCAATAATAGTACATTTGCGCAACTGTGAAAATGGTAAGGTGCAGTGTAATAAGCTGTAAAAATGATAGTATGATGAAGATTGCCGGATTTTTTTGTCCCTTTCGGTGACACGGATACAATGAGTCTATAGATTACTCTGTCTTGATTGGGAAAATTTGACAGTTTCGGGTTGCTTGATGTGCTCCGATAGTATGTGTGCGTGAAGACGAGTAGCGTCAGCACTATAAGACACATACACGTACACTTCCAACTTCGCCGGTGTCTCGGACGGTACCGAAAACTACTGCGCACCAAGGCCGCCGCCGCCGGCCCGGCGGCATATTTATTTATTTATTTATAACTAGCTGCTGCCCGCGACTTCGTCCGCGTGAAATGTATCGCACCTTTAGAATTGTAGAGACCTGATTAAAAATTTGAAGATTTAATTTTCAACGTTGACTAATAAAACATGATTATCAAGTTAGGTTAGACAACTCTGACATAATATCTGAGAATACGGACATAATTAGGTCTCTGTTTTATTAAGATTCGATGAAGATGGTCGTGCAAGGTGATTTTTATGAGTCAAAGTTGAAATCTTCAATTAGGTCTCTATAATTCTAATGGTGCGGTATGTTCTGCCCGCGCTGTCACTTCGTTTTCGATTAGCGATCTTACTGACTTTTTTTCTGTTTACTCGGCTCCTAAGGGTCATAGCGTGATGTTAAGTAGCGTAAAGCCTTCCTCAAGAATTGGGCTGTCAAATGCAAAAATAATTTTTCATATCCGTTGGGCAGTTCCAGAGATTAGCGCGTTCAAACAAACAAACTCTTCAGGTTTTTTATTATACTCTTCAAAGATCTTATACTTACAATCATCAACAAATATATTTCGAAAAAGATTATTACAGGATTTTATGATGATATAAAAAACTCTATGGCCCATAACTCCTTAATAGGTACCAACTCTTAACATCTTACACACGTGATAACTTTTAAACGAAATATCCGATTGAGATGAAACAAAAAGTATTTTACTTCTTCATAAATACTCTTGATAACATAATGCTTAATTTCGATAAAGATTAATATTACGATACATATTTAACGTAGTTTTTTTTTCTTCAGACGATTTAATAATTATTTTGAACACAAAATCGGTTATTGTGATTAAACCATGATAGCTAGATATATGTTCTCGCGGACTTTTTTGTAGGTCTTAATGGGCTCTACAAACCCGTAGTACATCATTTTGTTCTATTGTCAATAGTTTTTGCAGCGCACGCAAAAATAGGTTTACGATTTTACACCTTATGTTACAAAATAGCAATTTTATTACGGATCCCTAATTTTGAAGAAAAAAAATATAGCCTATAGCCTTCCTCGATAAATGGACTACCCAACACTAAAAGAATCATTCAAATAGGACCAGTAGTTCCAGAGATTAGCGCGTTCAAACAAACAAACAAACAAACAAACTCTGCAGCTTTATAATATTAGTATAGATAAGCACACCAACAGCACAGTCACTTACAATTCAAATGAAATATCATGTAAAATTAGCATTTCAGTAACCATGCAAATAACAGGTATGCATAACATCTAAATTAAAAAATATATGAGACGAAGGAGAAAAATAAAAAGTGTGTCTAGAAGCTTTCTAGAACACTACAAAAAACAAACCGATTAGAGCTACATAGACATGCACTCTACACTCTGTCTAAATAAGGAACGTCTGTATGAAGCGAAACTCATGGAGAAAATATCAATAGGAAAATCTGTCAAGTTGGACCTTTCATTATATTGCCTTGCCATACGTGTCAGTGGGCTATTAAATGTGGTATTTAAGGTGGATGTAGGCAATTCAAAAATACGATGATGGCGCTTACTACGTTGGCTAGACCTAAAGTTAAAATAGTTTACCAATTGTGCATCAATGGAACCGTTAATAATTTTATGGAGTGTTAGTAAGTCAGAATGGCTACGTCTTTCTTTTAAGCTAATCATTTTAAAGTGCCTTAACCTGTCATTGTAATCAGGTATAGCTTTACGGATCCCATTCTTCACACATAAATACCTAACAAAACGGGCCTGAACAGATTCAACACTATTAGAATAAGTTGAGTAATAGGGAGACCATATGTTGGCAACATTTTGCCGGCGGGCTAGGTTGGCGGCTTCAGTCATTGCAAGTCGTAAAACTTTGCCGGCGGCGTGGCATGTCGGCGGCTCGACATCAGAAAAGTCGCAAAAACAAAAATACTAGCACGTCACTACAGCTCAAATGTCGCCGGGCAACTGAGCGCTTGCATACGCTAGCCGCCGACGTGTCGGCGGGCAACACGCGCGCGCGAATGTTGCCGACATGCTTCTTTCAACATAAGCCGCCGGGTTGTGTCGGCGGGCTGTGTCGGCGGGTCGGCGGCTTTGGTGTGTAGTGCGCTTTACACACACAGCGTGTTTGTATAATTTTGACCACATGTACAACACGCACCGCTTCGTGAGATAAAAATACTATAATAGGGGGGCGAGCCTATTGCCATCAACCAGGCACAAATCCAGACTCGGTGCTTCGAAAACCTCCACAACAGGAAACTGATACGGCTGTTTATAATTTCTCAGCTTTTATTTTTATTGCTGAACTAGCTGCGCCCCGCGGTTTTACCCGCGTAAATGTCGATCCCGTGAGAATATCGGGATAAAAAGTAGCCTATATGTTAATCCAGGGTGTCAGCTTCCTCCATACAAAATTTCATCAAAATTGGTCCAACCGTTTGAGCGTGAAGAAGTAACAAACATAAACACACCCCCACACACTCACAAACTTTCGCCCTTATAATATTAGCCCGCTCTTGACCTCGATCACGCCTGATGGAAAGCGATGGATGAGGTCTATGATGAGCCCAACGAGCGTGCCCAGAAGATGCCTAAGGCACTGGAACTACCACGCATCGATGAAACACAGCAGGCTGCTTGACCAGGCAGGCGTTAGCCCTACCACCGCAAGGGAAGAATTGGCCAGTCAAATAAGGTGTTGGGTGTGACTGTCCAGGATGCGCCGAGCGCTCGGTTCAGTTGGGTAACTGGCGGAGCAAACTGCGCTACACGAGGAGGCTTCTTCATGCATCATCCGCGAAATACAAATTTTCTTATATTTTGCAGGTCAATGTCAAGTTGTATGTTGATTAAAATTATTCGCCGCCAAACCAAATATTTATTTATGGAATTACCACACTGCGTTCCAAAACACAGATTACTGAAGTTGCCCAAAAAGTCACTAAGCTGAAGTGGGACTGGGCTGGCCACGGCTGCCGTATGACCAATGACGTGTGGGCCAAAATAACCACTACGTGGAGCCCTGACGCAGCCAGGGTCGCGGCAGACCCCGTCCCGATGGCGGGACAAGCTGGACAAAACAAACGACCAGTGGTCCACTTTAGCCCTGAATCGGAAAAGCTAGAAGTCATGGGGAGAGCCTTTGCCCAGCAGTGGGCTGATGCATAGTAACAATAAGTAAGTAAGTATAGAATGAATATAGGTAATTACTAGCTGCGCCCCGCGGTTTCACCCCCGTAAATGTCGATCCCGTGGGAATATCGGGATAAAAAGTATCCTATGTGTTATTCTGATGTATGTGCTATATTAATGTAAAGTTTCATCAAAATCCGTTCAGTAGTTTGTGCGTGAAGAAGTAACAAACATACTTGAAACACAATATTTCCCCTTTATAATATTATTACTAGCTGCGCCACGCGGTTTCACCCGCGTAAATGTCGATCCCGTGTGAATATCAGGATATAGCCTATATCTATGTTAATCCAGGGTGTCAGCTACCTCCATACAAATTTTTATTAACATTAGTCCAGCCGTTTGAGCGTGAAGAAGTAACAAACATATAAACACACACACACACCAATTTTCGCCTTTATAATATTAGTGTGACAATCATAAAAATCATCACTATGAGACTGTTGGGTTGTGTTGTGTATAATTTCACCGAAACCATGTCGCGATATGAACCGGAAATTCATTAATTTTAATGTGCATAATGTTAGTCACTTTACAGTGGACGGTCATTATGAGAACTAAGTATGAATTATTACGGTTGACGAGCGGATATTATATCAGGATAATTCAGGATGGAGGGCTAACGAGAATGATAGAATACATTTATGTAGTAATGATATAAGTGCTTTTTAATGTCAACCACTTTGCCTGTAATTTTCCAACAGCAGTGTACAAAGCCCCTTCTATGCAGTGGCGTAACTATTGGGTCGCATTGGGGCAAAATGCCACGGGCCCCCAGCCAGAGGGGGCCCCCCCCGGCCCGAGAGGGCTGTAGCGGTATCTACTAGTGATGGGCGATTCCGAAGTGTTTTAACAATCGAAAGAATCGACGAGTCAACCATCGACTCGCCGTTCTACAAAACAATCGAGATGTTTTTCGATTGTCTCGAGTCAATGGAATCGACCGCTAGTTTTCGACTGTTCGAATCAGTCATCACTCTCACTCACCGAGTCTCGCTCGGTCACCGAAGTCAGTCGATTGCATGCATCAACCCGAGGTGCATGTTAGCTATCTAATTATTCGTAAGTAAGTTAACTACTTACATTTTAGTTTGGATTCACAATCATAACGCAAGTCCAGAACTCGCGAAACTAAACCATCGATGAACAACTCTCGAATGAACGCGCCATGCGCCAGTCGCAATACAGCTTAAACAGACCGAGTCTGACTCGAGGCCAAGTCGAAACAACCGAGAACCATCGAGATGTTCGAACAATCGAATAAAACCTCTCGCCATCGCGCATCGCTAGTATCTACAACGCCACATGCGAACAACGCGTCATACTACGTCACGCAAATCCTGCATCGCGCAATCAGAGTTTACCGCGCAACTAGCATAGATACAACGGCCCGACATGAATCATTGGGTAGTTGCCCGCCAGACACAACACCCGTCTGGTCGGAGGATCCTCCCTTTTCTATAGAGTATGAGTGAACTTTACACCCTGTTCACATACCTCTATACTGGTGACCCCGACGTGATATGAACACGCAACCTTCTGATGAGCACAGGAGGATCCTAACTTAATTTTATAAATGCAAACTTTTTTTTGAATATGCAACAAATGATATCATTCAGGTTTCGAACATTTTGTACCATTTTCCCATTGTTTGTCTAATTTTTTGGACAGGAACTCATGCTCAGCAGTAGCATTTGCGACCACTAGGCCAAAGAAGCAGTCGGGTGTTAAATGTTGTAGGGGAAAATATGAAATCTACGCGGAAGAAGTCGAGGAAAAGTGCTAGTACTTATAAAAGTTGGAAGCAGGCGGGACCCATACCATTTTTAATATATTTTCAAATTCAAATGGGTCCCGCCTGCTTCCAACTTTTATTTAATTTAAAATGGGCTTGTAGGCTTTACAGTTCTTTTAACTTAAGTTTTTTACCGCAGTCGGGTTTTTTATTTTTTTTAATAACTTTTTTTTTAGACCCCCTGTATTATACACTTGTTTAATAGAGCTCAGTGCTGTACATGGTTTAATTGAAATAAATGCTTTGAGTTTGAGTTTGAAGCAGTCTATATATCTTCTATTCTATACTAATAATAAAGCTGAAGAGTTAGTTTGTGTGAAAGCGCTAACCTCTGGAACTATCAGTCGGATTTGAAAAATTATTTTTGCCTTTCATAGCACAATTCTTGAGGAATGCTATATGCTATTTAAGGTCACGCTACGACTCTTAGTAGCCGAGCAAAAAATAGCGTAACACATTAACAGCAGCGATGGCTTTCATTTTGACAGTTCAACAACATTCATTGCGTTATTTACGTTGTTGAACAGACACATTTTTCGAACATATGAAGCAATGGATTAGCAATGGTTGCTTTCATAAAAGAGTATGAATGCTTGGCCAGACTGCAAACGTGGGCGCGGGGCGGACGCGGCGCGGTGTACTCAAACATAAGAACTTCATTTGAGCGTCCATAGTGGGCACGCGGGCGCGGTGAGCGGCGCGAGCTGCTCGGCGCGGGAAGCGCGCGGGCAACTCACACCATAGCTCGTTCATACAAGTGGCCGCAGTGAGTGCACGGGCGGCCGAGGTTCTCAAACTAGTTCGAGCTTTTTTCTAGTAAAAAAAATGGTTGCCTGTAAAGTCGGTTTTACGGGCGAAGATTTTACGTGACAACGACCGATCATCCGATCATAGTTGAGTGGGAGAGAGACGCAAGGCATTCGGCGGGCCTCTCTCTCGTTCGGTGACTCATCGTAACGTTACCGAGCGTTACACTTTTTCATAAGTGACTCCCAGTCGCAACCTAATTTAAGACGTTGTCACGTCAAAAAAAGTCTTCTTCATCCATATTATATTTTGACAAACACTGGATATGACAACACTCAGAACGAAGCCGCGCCAGACTGCGGACAGGCATCTCGCGCGCGTTCCCGCACCCGCGCCTCTCCCCGCGCCGCGCTGCCAGTCTGGTCAAACACTTAAAAGTTATTCTTACTAAATAAAACCATTGCTTAACTAACCTAAATAACAACACAGTCGAACTATGTTAGTATTTAGAACCACGTTTAGTAATTTCCTGTGCACAATTATTTTGTTATTTCAAGCATTTTGATTGAAGTATGTTCTGAATACTCGCGCGCGTTTTTCTTTATCATACAGCCTGTTACAAGTTACAATACGACCGATGTATCTTGGCGAGCCCGAACTTTTGCGCAGAAGGCTGCGCAGTAAGATTTTTTAGGAACCAAATGGTGACATGAGGCGAGTGCGAGTGAGAGAACATGCGCGAAAGTTCTTAGTGCCTATGTTCAGGGGGTCTACTCCGAAGCGGTTAACCACTGTATCGGCCGAATGTTCGGTCATTTTCCGATTCGAATATTGTTGGTCTACTACGAATTAAAAAAAAAAAAGGGTAAGTGGTTCTAAAAAGGTTCGGATTGGCATAGTTTGGTCCCGACCAATAGTCAATATAGGAAATTAATGGTAGTAGAAAATGACCGAACATTCGGCCGATACAGTGGTTAACCGTTTCGGAGTAGACCCCCAGGCTCGCCAAGTTACGTCGGTCGTATTGTACACTTGTTCATACAATGTTCGTGATTGATCTCTTTGGTGATTGGAACTTTTACTAACAATATCCACATTACAATTTCAAATCACTTTTAGTCCCTAGGGATTAAAGAGCTATTTTAGTCCTTATTTACGAAGAATACACTAGCTCTTTTTGAATAGATGTGATACAAAAGTACTTGTGTCTCATTAGTGACAGTTGAGCTCATAATATTAACCTTTTGAACGCCAGAGCATAAACTCTCGCGCGTGCCCTCCACGCCAAGCCACAATTTTAAATATTTAAGGTATATACAAATAAAAACACAAAAGTAATGATTTAATTGTTTATTTCGTGATAAAGTGCACCGCATTTTTTGTCACATATTTGTGTCACTGGCGTACAGGGCACGCGCTTGCTTGTCACGTATATGTGACAATGGCGTTCAAAAGGTTAAGTACCCTGTTTTTGTCCACACGGTAAAAAAGATCCATACGACACCGACGACCGTGCCTACACACGGCGAATCAACCGTATTGTTTTTCACGGCAAGAAAACATCATTCTGTGTAGAGACGCCCGCACATCAAGCTACTACAATCTGTCAAATTTCTAACTTCATCGCTAAAGCATAAGGTGATTGAATGAGTGAGTGATTGGGAAAATTTTACAGTTTCGGGTGACTTAATGTGCTGTCTCTACAACGAGCCTTATCGGTAATGATTTAATGAACAATTTAGACCAAAACTTAAAATTATACGCATTGCAATTAAGCGCATCAGTTACAGCTCCAACCTTGTAACCAATTTGGCATGAATGATTAAGGACGCAAAGCAAACAAAAAAGTATTGATTCGTAGGAAAAACGCAGAACAGTTACGCCTCCATTCATCTGGGTCAAGGACTGACGGGATTTTGACTTGATTTTTCGCTTATACTAATACTTAAGGTGCCAATAGTCGATATTTTCTCCATACTTTCGGGAGAGTATTTACTCCACTGTTTGACAATCATCAAAAATCATCATCATCATCAAATCATCTAAATTCTAAAGTTAAGCATGATATCGTTTTGACTTATTATTAATTTTGTCTTTACGGAAACAGAATAGTAAAATAAAAAGCCATTAAAAAGTTATGAGACAACGAAGATTCGTTTTTCTTGCTATTTTTAACGTAACTTTGGGTGTAAATAAAAATACTGGTGTAGGTATATAAAAGAACTGTAAAATCTTCAAAACCAAGTCTGTACCGACAAAGCTCAGTTATGGAAGAGTTCAGAAAACTTTATTTGTAATTGATTTATGCAGTGGTTTTTTCATAAAACTCGATTTTCCGAAGCACTTTTCGAATTTTTTTACGCGCCTATCAGTTTGGAACGGTGTTTCGGTGGTTGTCTTTAAAAGATCGCTTTTAGCGATAAGACCGCCCATTGTGTCACCCTTTGTACAGTTTCTATAATTATGTCTGTCATTTATATGGTGTACATAATAAAGAGTATTCTATTCTATTCTATTCTGTGCGTGAGAACTAGACGTTGTGCATGTAGACTAGCGTCTAACTGATCATCAATGGTACTAGCTCTGTCAGACACGAAGTCAGGTGAGACCGTGAGACAGCGTGCTTTTTGGCCATGACCACGAGTCAGTTCGAGCCCGCGACTAGTTTACTCTTAATAAAGCTTTTTCTATACTTACTAATAATAAAGATGATGAGTTTCTTTGAACGCGCTTATCTCTGGAACTACCGGTCGGGTTTGAAAAATTATTTTTGCATTTGATAGCCCAATTCTTGAGGAAGGTTATACGCTAGTGAAAATCACGCTATGACTCGAGCCGAGCAAAAAGAAAAAAAAGTCTGAAAGTACGCTAAGCGAACACGAAGAGGTAGCTCGGGCAAAAAAATAATTCATTCTTCTTTTTTATATATAGGCACCCTTTCGAAAAGCTGAAGACCAATTCCCGTAATCAACAACGTTGAAATCTAGTCATAATCTCATCTCAGCGATAATCAAAGTCAAAAACTTGTCAAAAATGTAAGTTTTTTTGACAGATTGAGACTGAAATCAGACTATGTTAAAATTAAAAAAAAAATGCCTCTCAGATTGTCGACATAGACTACTCGACTACCCGTAACGACCGTCAAAGATCTTCGAATCGACCGCGGCGAACAAGGCTTACAGACACGTAAGGGGTACGTGGCTAAGCGCATCTTGACCGGAATCTGAAGTCTGTATCTTACTAGCTGACGTCATCAACGTGATCAACTGTTCACTTTCCAGCACGACTCGGAGTATTATCTCGGGAATCTCGGTCTCAAATAAAAACTTTTTACAAAAAAAAAAACAACCGACTTCCAAAAAAAACACTACAAATTGAAAAATAACTTTAATTTCGGAAGTCTGTGTCAATAAACGAAAATGCGGAACCAAAGACACCGACTTCCGAAATTAAAGTTATTTTTCAATTTGTAGTGTTTTTTTTGGGAGTCAATTGTTTTTTTTTTGTAAAAAGTTTTTATTTTTCACTTTTTAGTGCGTCAGTTTGTAATTTATCTAAGTTACAATAGCCTAATGGCCACTGCTCATCACATGTTACAAAATATTGCTTTTCCCGATGCTGGGGCGTTAATTGTTGAGGAGTTCTCCTGGAAAGAACCAGGAGAACTCCTCAACACTCACTCACCATACGCATCATGACGAGCACAAATTGCTTAGCAACTATATTAAAGTAGGTAAGTAATCGAATCGCAACCCGTGAAATATTTGTCATTGAGTAATTCCGATGGCCATCTGTGGTCTTCATCATCAGCTCCACTTTACCAAATGATGATTTCCAAGAGCAAATGCTCAAGTTACTTTAAAAAATACACAAATCGCAATAGGTTTGCCTGTAAAATTTGAGGGGTTCCCTCGATTTCCATGGGATCCTCTCATCAGATTCCAACTTGATGATAATGGGACCACCTCGAGAGTATACCCTTTCAAACAGAAAAATAATTTTTGGAATCGGTCCAGCCGTCTTCGAGTAATCGGTGAACATACATTAAAAAAAAAAAAACAAGTATATAAAATCGAACATATAACCTCCTCCTTTTTGGAAGTCGGTTAAAAATGGCACGCTTGGTTTTCATACAGATCGTGATACTTGCTAGGCCCTTTTCTATCTGTGGGTACTAATATTTCAATAGAAACTGTTTTCCCTACGTGCCGCTCCAAAAACCAGTCAGCTGTTATTTTGTTTTTAAATCAGCATTTTTTGTATGCACGTCGACATAGCCGTGCCGTCGTCGCACGTGACGAAATGCCCATTTTTCAAAGACACCACTTGAATTTTAATTTAAACCGTCTTCACCGTGACCAATCAACAGTAAGTGGTTATCAATGGCTATCGGACGCCGACAGAGATAACTTAAGAAATCACGACTATTAGTATATGCCAAGAAGGGATCAGCAGAGGTTTTTGTCATTTTGCTAAAAGTTCGTAATCTGCTAAATTCATAATGGTCGATCATTGGTCGGTCAATGGCACAGAACATATACGATACTCGTAACGAAGCTATGACTGCACGTTCACTAGGTAGGTAGGGTTTTGGGTGGGTGGGGTAGGTGGGTAGGGTGGTAGGTCACTGATCAAAGGAACTGTCAAAATTTTAGCAGATTACCGCCTAAGTCAGTAATTCATTTGTCATTATCTACGAGATTACCATTCTATGCCATTTCTTTCAATGGAGTGTCAGTGGTTGACCATTGGAAAGTCATAATGACGTGTATTAGTAGATTACCAAACTTGTCAAAATCAACAATTATGAAGTCAATGATAGACCATTCTGACACTATTGTAATAGCAGACTTGAGGCCCTGACCGGCTTCCGCCCCCTAAGACCCTGCGCCAGGGTACCTCGCACCCCTTGCACCCCGGGTAAAGACGGCCCTGTGGAACACCCATATTTCGCCAGTTGATGTTTAAGTTCCATGTAATAGGCAAGCCTATTGCCGGCCTCGTGCCCCACGGGTGGATCTTCCAGGTTAAGCAATGCTTGGTGAGGTCACTCCGTGGATGGGTGACCATCCATTATAAACCAAGATCCCGCCGTGCCTACAAAGGAAGCTGTTGGTCCCGGCTGTCATTCGTAGATCTTTAGCCGTCGCGTCGTTATAGGTAGTCAGAAGCCCAAAAATCTGACAACCAGTCTTACCAAAGGGTAACAAAAAAAAAGCCTGTCCGTCTGTTTGTTCCGGCTAATCTCAGAAAAAGCGGGACCGATTTTGACGGGACTTTCACAGGCAGATAGCAGATGTTATAAGGAGTCAAATAGGTATTTTGTCCTGGTAGCAAGTTCCTGTGGGATATTTTCCGACATCCACGCGGGCGAAGTCGCGGGCAGAAGCTAGTTATAGCTAAGTTAGTAAAGTCTATTTCAACTTATTTCAAATTAATATTATTATTTTAAGTTAACCAAATATCAACCTTATTTTAATGGTTATTATGTTGATTTCAGAGTGACTGTTGAAAAAGTTATAAAAAAAATTGAAGTTGTAGCGTAAACTGAACTTTATTGTGTAGGATTTAAAGTTATTTTTCCATAAACTCATAAATATTTGTTTACATTTTTGCAAATAAATGGCGAATGCAGATTAGTTATAACATGTACAGTCAACAAAAGAGATAAGTATGCAGGATCGTCGGATATAGCTGAAGTTTAGTAAGAAACCGATGGAAATTGTCGACTGAAATTTAATTTGATAAATGGGCTGTTTATTTCTATTAATTAAATGAAATTTTATTCGAGAACATCCATCGGTTTCTTACTAAACTCCAACTTTATCCGACGATCCTGCATACTTATCTCTTTTGTTGACTGTTCATGAGCTGCGATGGCGTTGCCATGGTCTACGTGACCAAAAATACTCAGGACAAGGCACCTGTATTGAATATTAATTATTGTAAGCGCAAGTTTCCATAGACCATTATCCTGTAGCTTTTTTTTTGTATTGACTTTATGTAACATAATTATGTAGATAACATATTTATTATCCTCAAAACGGTGAAGGAAAACATCGTGAGGAAACCGGCATATCCTAGAACCAAAAATTCAAAAACATGTGACATCTACCAACCCGCACTGGGCCTGCGTGGTAGACAGCCCACTCCCTCTCAAAGAAAGGAGGCCTGAGTCCCAGCAGTGGGAACATCAGGGCCGGCTTAACCATAACGGGGCGCCGGGGTGCGAAAATCAGCCTGCGCCCCACTTACAACAAAAGAAAAGCCTTAACCCGGCACAGCTTCGGAGAAAATCCACCCGCTTGTCGCCAACGAGCTGTCAGCAAGACGACTGTTCGCTGCTGGTTTGCCAACGATGAGGGAACAGCTTGTTGTTCAGATGCCGCTTACTAGTTGGTAGCTCAAACGGGTGGAGTTTTCCGAGGCGGTGCCGGGCCTTTACTGCGCTGGAGCGGTGCGGTTATAATGAGTGATGACCAGCTGGGGCCTAAGTCTGCTATTTTTATAAATTCGATCCGATCGATCCCATTGTCATTTTGCTAAAAGTTCGTAATCTGCTAAATTCATAATGGTCGATCATTGGTCGGTCAATGGCACAGAACATATACGATACTCGTAACGAATTAAAAGCAATGACTGCACGTTCTAATGGTAGGTCACTGATCAAAGGAACTGTCAAAATTTTAGCAGATTACCGCCTAAGTCAGTAATTCATTTGTCATTATCTACGAGATTACCATTCTATGCCATTTCTTTCAATGGAGTGTCAGTGGTTGACCATTGGAAAGTCATAATGACGTGTATTAGTAGATTACCAAATTTGTCAAAATCAACAATTATGAAGTCAATGATAGACCATTCTGACACTATTGTAATAGCAGACTTGAGGCCCTGACCGGCTTCCGCCCCCTAAGACCCTGCGCCAGGGTACCTGGCACCCCTTGCACCCCGGGTAAAGACGGCCCAGGGTTTGTCCACCGTGAATAGTTTATCCACCCATGTCGCCATGCTCGGAGGGTGGACAAAATTGACAGAGGGGAATAGTATTTTGTCCTCTCCCCGTGGATAAAATGTCTCCGGCCATGCTAGCCCTGCTGGGGAACATTATAGGTTGATTATGGTAGATGACGACTGCTCAAGGTTATTTTGTTAATCCCACGAGCTCAATGAAACCCAACAAAAATAGGCACGCTAATAATCCTAAAGTAAGTACTAATTCCCGAGCTAACACAATGTACCGTAACGTAACCCATTTGATAAGCAATTTTATCACGTTTACAACAGATATCTCGCTGCAAATAATGCCAGTTTTTAGGGTTCCGTACCAAAATGGTAAAAACGGAACCCTTATGGTGAGACTAAGTCTGTCTGTCTGTCACAGTTGGATATCTCAAGAACTACTAATGCTTTCAACTTGAAATTGTTTTAGATGACGTTTGCCCAACTATTTTGCAAATAAGAAATAAATAAAAATATATGTATATTTTTTGCAACAGGGACTTAAAGGGGGTCTGAAAAATTCGCAATGGGGCTACTAGGGCATGTGGGGTATCATATGAAAGAGCGCAGTTTGCACATTCTCAAAAAATTTCTTTTTTTTTAGGCCGCTGTTTTCGACCCCCCCCCCCCCCCCCTTATCTCCGAAGTTTGCAAAGAGAAAAATCTGAAATTATTCTGTTATAGAAGTTTATGTAAAGATTACAGGAAAAATAAAACGAAGTCTCTAAATAGCAAACTTTTTCAGAAATCATCAACAAAAGTTACATTAATTCCACTATCGGTCAAGAGATGGCGCTGACATAAAATTGCAATATTCTACACCGCAGTGCACAGTGTTAAAATTCTCTGATGAATATAGGCCTCGCCGATGAAAATTTAAAAACATGCGCGAGTCCGACTGGCTCTTGCCCGGTTTTTTTAGATAACCGGCTTCAATATGACTGTAGATTCATCTGGATTTTTGAAACCATGATTTTTTAATCACGGGTTGTGCAGGTCAGGCAGTCGCTCCATGTAAAATACTGGTATTCAGCTGCATCCGGTTAGACTGGAAGCCGACCCCAACATAGTTGGGAAAAGGCTAGGCAGATGAGATATAATTATGATGAAGAGAAACTACAAGAGTTTTATACAAGACCATTTTTATATAAGTACAGATAATTATAAGAACTTTATTGCATTTCTATGTATTTTGATAACATTACACCGGACCAGATTCCTCCGTAACCCATATATAATTACTGTAACACTGTTTTCAAAACATCCACGCGAATAAAATCAACCACGCGACACTTGAACTACGAAAACGGACCTTACAGCTACGACATAACGGCGCTAAGTCAATTTCAAACTATCAACATTTACGTGCGGTTGACTGCACTAGCAAGCCGCAGCGCGCACGCGCGAAATATGCATGAATACAGAATAATATTTTGAATTTATAGGGCTTGTGGCTAAGTAATAACAGCCACACGGGTCGATCAACATCAGGTAAAGCCCAACCACGGTACGCGTACCGTGGTTGGGACAAAAAAAAATCTGCTGTTCCCTACATTTTGACGAGTTATACGAACATAAATGTAGGGAACAGCAGATTTTTATTCGTGATTTCAGGTTTTGTCCCATAGTGAAAGTTGTTCATAACGATGAGTACAATGACCTCTTAAGAGGTTGTTGGTGTTTTTCCAATAACCCTGTATATCCATACTAATATTATTATAAATTCGAAAGTAACTCTGTCTGTCTGTATGTAGGTATGTTACCTTTTCACGCCTAAACCACTGAACGGATTTCGATAAAATTTGGCAGAGAGATAGATTGCATCCCGGGGAAGGACATACTTATAGGATAGTTTTTATCGACATACCTCGCGGGCGAAGCCGCTGGCGGAAGCTAGTTAGTAATAAATACAATGTAGTGTACGTACCTAGATTAAAATGTCTATACCACAATAGGTAGGTTGTTTGTTTTCCCTATGTAGGTACCCATATACATACATGGTCATTAAAAATAGCCAGTTATCAATATTGAATTACTAGCTGACCCGGCAAACGTTGTTTTTCCATATAAATTATTTCTAGATGCCCGGCGTTACTTCGTTTCCGTGGTATCCTACCCCTTACTCTACCCTACCCCTATCCTACTCCTACCCTACACTATTCCTACCCTACTCCTAACCTACTCCTACCCTACTTCTACCCTACTCCCATAGATATATTAAATTTTTCTCTGCGTAAGAGCCATCCTCGTAGTTCAAGGAATATTCTAAAAAAAGAATTAGCAAAATCGGTTCAGCTGTTCTCGAGATTTGAGCTTAGAATAGCAACACATTCAGCGATTAATTTTTTTATATATATTTACCTTATTAAAATTGCCTCTTATCAGTCACATTTATGAACATATACAGTATTTTTTTAATGAGTAGTTACTATGGCGTCAGTACGTTTTTATGCTCACCAGTTGGCGCCACTATCGAGTAAGGTACCTGAAGTATAGCAATCTGAGTGCAGGGTTCTATTTATGTCTTAAAGAACCCTGAACTTAGATTTTATTGACAAAAAAAAACAACCGACTTCCAAAAAACACAATAAAGTGAAAAATAACTTTAATTTCGGAAGTCGGTGTCTTTGGATTTGTATTTTAGTTTTTTGCCACTGACTTCCGAAATTAAAGTTATTTTTCACTTTATTGTGTTTTTTGGAAGTCGGTTGTTTTTTTTTGAAAAAAAAAATTTTTATGTTTCACTTTTTAGTGGGTCAGTTTGTAATTTATCTAAGTTACAATAGCCTAATGTCAACTGCTCATCACCTTTTACAAAATATTGATATTCCCGATGCAGGGACGTTAATTGTTGAGGAGTTCTCCTAGTAAGAACCAGGAGAACTCCTCAACAACCACTCACCATACGCATTGTGACGAGGATAAATCGTTTAGCAAAAATATTAAAGTAATCGAATCGCAACCCGTGAAATATTTGTCATTGAGTAGTTCCGATGGCCATCTGTGGTCTTCATCATCAGCTCCACTTTACCAAATGATGATTTCCGAGAGCAAATGCTCAAGTTTCTTTAAAAAATACCCAAATCGCTACAGCTTTGCCTATAAAATTTGAGGGTTTCCCTCGATTTCCATGGGATCCCCTCATCAGATTCCAACTTGATGATAATAGGACCACCTCGAGAGTATACCCTTTCGAACAAAAAAAGAATTTTGAAAATCGGTCCACAATTGGCGGAGTAATCGCGTAACAAACACACAAAAAAAAAAAAAAACATACCGTCGAATTGAGAACCTCCTTCTTTTTTGAAGTCGGTTAAAAACAGTGACTTTTTTCTAATATTGGCTCTCCAAAAACCAAACCCCTAACATAGAAGCCTGTGTTGTCCCACTGCAGGACAAAGGCCGGCTTTCCACTTTTCGAGTGTGGGCCAATCCTATAAGAAGGCGTCAAAAAAAAGTCGTTAGTGCGCGCTGGCTCTACATCATACTAGCGGCTCCCCGCGTTCTGACCCGCATAAGTATTAATCCCGTGGGAATATCGGGATAAAAAGTATCCTATGTGTTAATCCTGGTTGTAAACTATCTGTGTGCCAAATTTCATCTAAATCCGTACATCCGTTTGTGCGTGAATCTAAGTAACAAACATGGAAACACACTCACAAACTTTCGCCTTTATAATATGTGTGAAGTGTGATACAAAAAATGTATTTGTTAAGCACTCTTACCGCGGTCGATTCGCGGATGGGTAACCATCCATTACACATCGGAACCCCTCCGTGTCTCGGAAAGCACGTAAAGCAGTTGGTCCCGGCTGTCATTCGTAGATCTTTGACAGTCGTTACGGGTCGTCAGAAGCCCTTATTTCTGACTACCAGTCCTTACTAATGGGGCTTTGTGTTATCCAGTAACTGGGTTGTGGAGCTCATTGGTAGTTGATCCATGTAAAATACTGGTATTCAGCTGCATTCGGTTAGACTGGAAGCCGACCCCAACATAGTTGGGAAAAGGCTGGTCAGGCCAGATGATGATGTATGTATGTATGTATTGTATGTCAATGTATAGATAATGAGTGGAGTACTGGAGTCAAGTGCTTATTCAGGAACAAGCTCCTACTACGGTCTGTTCCGAAAGTATCTGGTGAAAATGTAAACAAACAGATCAAAAAAAATATGCTTGTGGATGCCAATTTGACTTACAAATTGAGTGCTTCGATTTGATTATTTAAATATTTCAACTCGAAATCGTACTTTTAAATAAATAAAGAAATCGTTGATCATGCTTCAAACAGTCTCTGGAACTCCCAGTCGGATATGAAAAATTCTTTTTTCATTTGATAGCCTAATTCTTGAGGAAGGCTATAGGCTACTTAACATTACGCTAAGACACTTAGGAGCCGAAAAAAACAGAAAAAACACACTAATAGCGCCGGCAGGTGATGCGATCCGATGCAGGTGGGTCTGGGCGACAAGAAATTTCACGCGGACGAAGTCGCGAGCAGAAGCTAATACTTCAAATAAAGTGTTTTTATAACTAGAGCTTTTACGAGAATTGTTTAAATTTAAAAAATCTTAAATACCTCAATTTAGCTCTATGGTGAACAAATTTAAATTTCATTACAATATGCCCACTACTACTAAACCATTATAGACGAAAATGTAACGAAATTTAAAATAAATTCTTACGGCAACAGAAGATATCATTGCCCTATTGCATAAAAATGTAATCAAAACAAATCGCCTCTTTGCTTCAATAACGTGATAAGTCCAACAATTTCAATTTCCAAGATAACACATTATTGAAGCAAAGAGGCGAAATTTTACATTACACGCGATTTAAAAACCGGTCCAAATAAACTTAATTAATTTTTTTCTTAATTTGACCTACTAATTCTATTAATAGTGTACTTAAAACAAGTTAACTTACCAGTTAAACAACAGTCATGCTTTCCCCGCAATTTAACTCGACACAACTTTAATATTACGTAAAAAATAATACAATCAACGAATTCAATAATTTTCTGTATAACTTCACTATTATAACACACAGCACTGCGTTTTTTACGCGATATTAACGTTTCAAAACAGTTATGCGACACTATTACAACTGTTTACAACTGTATTTAGTAATTCTTCTGATTATTTATCGATTGATTTAAAGTCAATGGAAAAATCTGTTTTATTCACCTAAATTGTATGTTTTCTTTTGTAATATGGGTGTCGTGTTGTGTTTATTGTTTTACTGGCGTCTATTTTAGGCCGTGCAGTCAGTCACATGATGCTAATTGAGTAAATACAGTTTTAAATTGAATAAAAAGTCAATGCAGGCCACTACGAAGCAAGTGGCAAAATATGTAGGTATTTTTCGACCTACTTTCGCTGGTAGGAAAATTGACAGTTATGTTGTAGTGTTGCCACCAGTGTATAATTAAGTAGGTATTGGACACTTACCGCTGCGCGCTGACAGCAATGCAGACGAATATTTGGATGCCCTATGATTCTTTGCCCTTGTTTTGTTTCATATTATTATTTTAGGCCTGTTAACAATATAATATTATTAATTATATATTTCTGTAAATTAAAATAATAAGTAAGCAAATAACACGAATTAATTAATAAAAATAACAAAATTAAAGCCTAACTTAAACTTTACAAACTAAAATACAGCGTCGAAAAATTCGTCCGCATCACTGTCGACTGGCTGTTAACTTATATAATCGGTAAATAAATTATCTTATTTGAAAAGTAAGGTAGTTATTCAATCGTAAGCAAGGTTATCTTGCGCAGGCATAGGTCTATTTTTCTGTTAGATAGTGAATAATTGGTGTTTGGAAGCTGGATGCAAAGCCTTATGGGGGTGATAGTTGACACAATTTAGAGCATTTTGAGCCATAATTATGTCTTAGACGAAGTATGTTTTTTTATTTTTAACTGCAAACTTTTAGTCAACCAATACCAACTTTAACTGGGAAAAAATAAATTAACATACTTCCTCTAAGACCTGTATGGCCTAAAATGCTGTAAATGGTGTCAATATCATTCCCTTAAAGCTTTGCACTCAGCTTTCCAAATACGCTGTACAATAGGCTGTTATTATCTGGTATTAAACTGTTACAAAGAGAGTTTTAATAAGGTTAGGAAGAAGCTTAATAGTTTGTATGTTAATTTCACATAGAATAAACGGAATTTATAGTGTAACAATAATTTAGAGCCTCGATCAACACCTGAGGAGGCTCTCGTTGGGCAGCTGGATCAAGGGCTTGATTCAGAAAGCGGTGCTTCTGGACATGGCTCGCATTGTCAGGAGGTTCCTCTCTCTGGAGCCCTGACCACACCGGTAGCTTGCACCCTGTTCCCGATATCGGTGGGTTACAATTTTTGTATTTTTAAATGTATTTTTTACCTTTTTTGTTTATAAAAATAGATAAAAATGTAATTTAGAAGTATTTAAATGTAATAACAGATTTAGATATCTAAAGTAGGTGAAATTCCACTTTATTGTTGCATAGTTGGAATTTTCAAACTACTTCTTTAATAAATTAAAATAAATTAGATCCTACTAGTACAGAAGAGTTTTATTTAAGTAGCAATACAAAATTCCAAATGTCATTTACGTTCCTTACTACGAAGAATCTTTAGCCACCGTACAGTGAACCAGGAAAATTCAAAACGTGTTCATATTAGCATCTACATTGTTACACAATCTTTGCCAACTAACAATTCTTTTCCGAATAAAATGTTATTATTATAGTTTTCATTTTAATTTTAAATTGTAATTACTTCCACTAGATATCAGAAGAAATATAAAATATTCCTACAATATCAAGAGTACCTAATAAAGTTTGATTGAGTTATGTGGACCTCGACCTTTCCGAACGCAGTGACATTTACGAAAAAAAAAAGTGAATTCACTCACTTCAATTTCCAGTCCCACCACTCGTGTTTTCCGTGTGTTATTTCAATTAAAGAGCTGAAAATTAGTGTTTGTTACACGTTAATTAAACGCATGATATAATCATTTGTCTAAAATGGCGACGCCGGCGGAAGTTAGAGCGTTATTCGAGGCAAGATTGAAAGAAACTTCACCACCTCCGGATTTTCATCAACTGGACTTAGATCGGGCGAAAGATGAAAAATACCTCAAGAGGGTGCTTACACATGAGGACAATGATGCTAAAGCTGCTGCAGACATGCTGTGGGGCATCCTAACATGGCGAAAATCTGTCGGCGCGAGTGATATCAACGAAAGCAACATTAGATTAGATTACGTTAAAGAGGGGGTATTTTTTCCTAGGGGTAGAGATGTTGATGGTAGTCTTTTACTAATCTTCAAGGCCAAAATGCATGTAAAAGGCCAGAGAGACTATGAGGAGCTGAAGAAAATCATGATCTACTGGTTTGATCGAATAGAACGAGAGGAGGGGGGTAAGAAAATTACTATGTTTTTCGATATGGATGGCAGTGGGCTGGGTAATATGGATATGGAGCTAGTTAAATACTTAATTACGTTATTCAAAGTGTATTATCCATATTTCCTGAATTACATTGTGATTTACCAGATGCCCTGGGTGCTTTCCGCTGCTTTTAAAGTGGTTAAGACATTATTACCAGCAAGAGCGGTTGAGAAAATGAGATTTGTTACGAAAGACACTTTGAAAGATGTTGTAGCTCCCGAACAAGCTTTAGCAGTTTGGGGCGGAAAGGATAACTACACCTTTGAGTTCATTCCTGAAAATAAATCTGAGCATACTCCGAAGAAAGTTACATTTGCCGAGCAAGGAGACAGCCAGCATTCTCCCGGGGAGATGTTACGTCTCGTACCTAATGATACCATTCTCTTCAAAACTGATGGAGATGAAATTTCCGGTCAATTCACTATTACCAACATGGATGAAAGTGCCGTTTCCTTCAAGATCAGGACCACAGCTCCCGAGAAGTTCCGCGTCAGACCTAGCTCTGGTACTCTAGCTAGTGGGGCTTCGCAAACAGTCCTAATTGTAGTCCAACCAGGCATTCAGCTACGCACAGTAACGAAAGATAGATTCTTGGTCATGTCAATTCAGATACCGAAAACTGATCTAACACCGAAAGAGTTGACTGATATCTGGCAAGCATCAACCGGAAGCAAGACTGATGAATACCGTCTCAAATGCCAATTCCCCGAAAAGGACATACCGAAGAACGGTAACATTATCGACGGAAAAGTATTGGACAAACCTGATTCTGTCACTTCAACACTGAGCAATTTAGAAAAGAACTATGCAACATTGAACCGTGATATGAAGCAGTTGAAAATGCTGCAATTCTTTACTTTAACCATAACCGTTCTCGTTGCGGTTCTCGGATTCCTGTTGTACGAGAATGTGAGTGAGGACTCGAAGTACTGTGATCGTTTGTAGCCGTTGGAGATAGTGGTGTTGAACGCCACTTGCAAAATCGACTATTTATTGGCAGGTTTTGTGCTACTGCTAATTGTTAACGTCATTCTTTATATTTTGTATAGTAAGTTGGTGTGTAAGTTGAATTTATTATTTGTTAGGTAGGTTTCTGGATAAGTAGGGTAGTTGGGAATAATTTTGGGATGGATATCGTGACCGTTTCACGGCCAAGTATAAATTCCAATGGAACAAATTTTAGTCTATGGCTTGTCTATGTCTCTAAACCTTGCTCGGTCTAGCATAGTGATGTCCTCTTTAGCATGTTTCATTACCACTTGAAACATGTTCTGATAAGCAGGTGCATTTTAAATTTGAAAATATGTATAGTTCAAGAATTTAGGTGCATTGCAATAAGGCCGACGAATCATGAGCTTCTGTCACGTAAAATCCTACATCGCGCAAGCAAAGTTTACCGGGCGACTAGCATAGGTATATACAATGTCCCGACATCAGTCATCGGGTAGTAGCCCACCAGACATGATACCCGTCTGTTCGGAGGATCCTCCCCTTATCTATTGAGGAGGAGTGACCTTGTTCGTCATACCTTTATAGGCTCTCCAAACTTTCGCGCATGTTCTCTCAGTCAACGGTCGCGAATCGTACAACCTAACACTGACCTGCAAATTGCAAAACACGTAAGAAAATTTGAATTTCGCGGGCTACCCGACGTTTTCGCCTTAACAAAAACAAATGAAATTACTGCATTTATGAATAAGGGTTACTAACGAGAGAAAACATTTTCTAAAAAGTAAAAAAACATTCCTTGAAAATGATTTTTGACAATTTTATTTATTTTATGTGTTGAGTGAGTCATTTTGAGCAAGTGCTTGGGAATATAGATAAAAAAACTAATTCATTATGTCAGAAATATTAGAAGTAAATAATACTTGCTTTTTTGGCACAAAAACAACTGCATATAAAAGGCTAGCTTCTGCCCGCGTTTTAGTTAACTATACTATAATAAACCCGATGGCATGGCCAACCCGCACTGGGCCTGCTAGTAGATTATAGCCCACTCCCTCTCGAAGTTAGGAGGCCTGTGTCCCAAAAGTGGAACAATAAAGGCTGATTATGATGGCACGGCACTGTGCAATAGTGTAGCTTTCTGCCTGTGAAAAAAATTTCGAAATCGCATCAGTCCTTCCAGAGATTACCGCCTACATCCAAACATACAAACTTTATCTCTTTATCATCATTTCAGCCGAAAGGCGTCCTCTGCTGGACAGGCCTCCCCCAAGCACCTCCACTTCGACCGGTTCTGTGCTTCTCGCATCCAACGGGTTCCTGCGGCCCTCACAAGGTCGTCGATCCACCTTGTGCGAGGCCTTCCAACGCTACGTCTTCCAGTACGCGGTCGCCACTCCAGAACCTTTCGGCCCCATCGGCAATCTGTTCTGCGAGCAATGTGCCCTCCCCACTGCCACTTAAGTTTGGAAATTCTTCGGGCTATGTCGGTTACCTTGGTTCTCCTGCGGATCTCCTCATTTCTGATTCGATCACTCAGGGAAACTCCTTGCATAGCCCTCTCCATTGCCCTTTGGGTGACTTTTAGCCTTCTTATAAGGCCCATTGTCTCTCTTATCTCTTTAAAATATTAGATAACTGAGTACTAGAAATGCCTACCAGAAGTAGTAGTACTCGTAGTATCAGGCCTGCTTCATATAACGAATCCAATAACTACAATTAAAATTTACGGATTTTTGCCAAACGACCTTTGGCACTCGCAAAAAAGTACGAAAATCGTAGCTATTATCTTGTGTTCGATTGGCCCTGTATGTGGTCGGCCTATAAAAGCCAATTTGTTCGACGCTGTCGGCTGTGCGGTCGCACGTCACTTGTTGTGGAGCTAAATTGCTTACAGGGCGTTGTCATGGGCACAGCTGACTCCCACTCAATAATTCGATAAAAACAAATGACTGTGTGGGACGTGTGGGTCCTATGCAATCTTCGATTCGTTGGTTACGGCAGTGGTTTTATCTGTAGCAGTTTTTGAAAACTATTTCGTCGATCTTTGACAGTCGTTACGGGTACTCGGTAGTTTCAAAGCGTAGTATAGGTTCCTGTGGAGAAGAACGGTAAAGGAACTCCACGGACACTTGTAAATCAAAATATTCTTACATATTTTTTTTTTGCATCATTCATGTTGAAATTATATATGTGAAGCCAGAAAGTCTGACACCCAGTTTTACCAAGGAGTTTTTGTGTTAACTAGTAAAGTAACTGGGTTCTGGAGGACGGATAGGTAGTCGTTCCATGTAAAATTCTGGTACTGATCTGCATCCGGTTACACTGGAAGCTTCCCAACGTTAATGGGAGAAGTCTAGGCAGATAATGATGTTGGAAATTTGGAATCGGCTTACAGTCTAACCGGACGCAGCTGAATACCAGTATTTTACATGGAGCGATTGCAATCTGACCTCCACAACATTTCCGCAGTTTTGCATTCTAAAAATAGTCATGTGCATTTTCTTTCCATTTAAAATCCGCTCTTTACCTAATATTTACTTTACCGTTTGATCTTGGTAAACCTTGGCATAAGCGTTCTATAAATTTTCGCCTTGAACTCGGTAGCCAACAGCAAATATGTGTTTAAAACTCCAACGTCAGTCACTGGACATTATTGACGTCATCTCACTTCCACGCCTAGAATTTTGTTTCAAACATTAATTTGAAGAATCAATAGTATGATTAAATGTGGTTTTTGTACGTCAATTCATCCGCAGAACACTTTTATTCGATGGTTCATCACGTCATCATCAGTAGTAGTCAGAAGTCTCTCAACCAGTCTTGCCAAGAGGTATCGTGTTACCCAGTAACTGGGTTGTACCGGTCAGATGGGCAGTCGTCGGTCCATGTAAAATACTAGTATTCATCTGCTTATGGTTACACTGGAAGCCGACCCCAACATAGTTGGGAAAAGGCTAGACATTCGTCATTTCAGCCGAAAGACGTCCATTGCTGGACATAGGCCTCCCCAATCTTCGCTGTAACACTAACAACCGGTCCTGTGCTTCTCGCATCCACAGGATTTCCGCAACCTTAACCAGCTCATAGGTACACCTTGTAAGAGGCCAAACCGTGCTGAACCTTCCGGTACGCGGTCGCCACTCTAGAACCTTTCGGCTCCATCGGCCATCCGTTTTGCAAGCAATACGCCTTGTACACTGCCACTTAAGTTTGGCAATTCTTTGAGCGGTGGCGGTTACCTTGGTTCTCTTGCGGTTTTGATAGTTATTACAAAGGAAATTCTTCGTCATCTGCCTTCCCTTGTTCCATTGTACAGCGGTCAGCGCAAAATGTTTTGTTCTTCCATTTCATCTCATCATCATTTCAGACCGAAATCGCCCACTGCAGAATATAGGCCGTTCCTTTTTTCTGTCATACTTCCCGGTTCCGTGCGTCCCTCATCCAGGTGTTTCCTGCGACTTGGATGATATCATATTTCCAACACGCTTTTGGACGGCCCCCCACTTCCATCTAGTAGCTAGAAAATTGGTGCCACTAACAAAGGTCATAGATTTTTTATAGTGATTTAGGCTCACGTGCAGTGCCGGATTAAGACTACGTCTTGATGCCCTAAGCAATCCACGCCTGTAGGCCCTCCTATCCGCCTTGTATTTTTCCAAAACATCAACGAGCGATTTGTAAAGATTGGCGCACATCTCTAGAGTGACTTTTGGATCTTGTAATATCTTGCAGATATACAGCCTAGCCATTCATGTGCTAGAAAATACTGTTTCGGCGCTGTTTCTGCCTCATGGTGCCCCTCGAGACGTGATGCCCTAAGCAATTGCTTAATTTGCTTATGGGTTAACTGCTCACGTGCAACAAAAGTCATTTAATTTTTTATATTATTTGGTAGGTACACGTTTGTCTCTTATCTCATACCTACATCGATGATTGCATAATTGACTCACATACATTACTGTAGATTATTTAATGGTAAAACTCACGGTTAGGTATTATGAAGTAAGGCTGATGCACATTCCCAAGGGCCGCACCGGATTGCAAAAATCCTCCTGCGTTATTTTTGTATGAACCATCGCGTACTACGAGCGTGCCGCACTATAATTTTTTGTATTGGAATGTGATGCGATGCGACCCGATGCGGCTCTAATGTGCGCTTAGCTTTAAATTTCAATAGTGGGAAATTTGTATCTTGTGAAAATGTCGAAAAATTAAACAATTGTAAGTTTAATTATGAGAAAAATGTAGTTTTAATTAGGTGCCAAGCACCGTAGGTTGTCGGCTTAGAAACCAAGTAGTAAGCGTCATAATTTGTGCAATTTTCGATTATATATCATTGAAAAAACGTTAGCGAAAAGATTTTTTATAAACAAAAAGTGTGTTACCAAAAATATTGGATATTTTGACATTCATGAAATTAAGAATATGATATTTAGATATAAATGTTTTTACTTCACGAAAAATGCGAAAAAAAAACGTGTTTACGTGTGTATAAGTAGATTAAAACGTGGGTAATGATCAGTTACATATTTCTCCATATATTTTGTCATGTGAATTAATTATCCCGACAAGGTATAAGCTTTTAGTAATATAAATTAAAGTAAAATGGTTATTACATAAATGACTGGTATATAAAATAAGCATTTGTCTAAGTATATAAGGCCTATTTGCTACTGTCTAGCGACTTGTGATATTGTCTATGGAAAAAGAAACTACCTATTGATTTTAGCATTTTTTTTTAAAGCTGTTTTTGTTAATGAAATATAAGAAAATTATGTAATTGGAACGAAAATCCTTTCGATGTATAATATTATCCCCTAAACTCTTTGTATGTGGACATCCGTTATTGTGTGACCGGTCACGGCTTTCTTAGAAACCAAAGCTTTCGATGGAACACCATCAATTCGATAAAAAAATTACGTATTCTTTAACTTGCAATCGATTAAGATATTTCTAAATCATGTGTCGTTATCAAACTTATTAGTTTGGCCTAAATCTATCATTGATAAGTTGATTATTACGCAATTGTTTAATTTACTTATCTTGTTAGCAAGTTATTTTTAATCCAGTGTCCCTACCTATGTAATCAGTTTTGACATAATAATTACTGACTGATTATTTTGAAAATAATATATCAAGTCTTTTATTAAAAAAATCGGCACTTTTCGAACCACAAAATTACCGTCCGCCCTTCACCACTTCCTAGTGCTTTCGCTGGGAAGATGAGGTGGCGCAAGCAGCACAGACCGGGACCCCAGGGTCCCGAGTTACGTCAATTTAAAATAGGTAATAATAAATGTATTTCGGACAACAAAATGATCAATTTTTAAAATGAACTGTTACTTTCGCCTGCTATATAAAGGCACAATCATCTAATTTAAGATGATTATAATAAAAAAAAACTGGCACTCCGGGAGTGCCGACAAAAGTGAAAACAAAACACAAACAGGATACTTTGCCGTCACTCACTGACATATCGGATATACATTAAAACCGAGTACATCCCGAGGACAGCGGAACACATCCGAAGCGGGTATTTTTTTAATCGTCTCATGAACAAAACACGCGCGGTGTCGCTTACGGTAACAGTGGCGCGAGTTCAATGGTTTTTTCCCATCTCAATAACCCAACGCGCCTAAAGAAGTTTTCACTTCAAAAACATTCCTTAGCAACACTGGCCATAACTAAAACCAAAAATAATTTAATTTTAGTCTAGTTTTTTTTTTCTTTTTTGCTCAGAAAACCATGATTTTTTTGTTATTTATTTTATTATGAGTTGTGATCAATGCTTAGCTTAAATTAGAAATTAGTAGTAGAAGTATTTTAAATACTTCTACTACTGTATTTGTTTGTGAAAAATATTTTATTAAAAAAAATTAGTTGTATCACCATTCCTTTGAAAAAAAAAACTTTAAAAAGAATTAATTAAAACATTCTTAGTACCTGTATAAATAGTATTAGAAATTGGGATTATGTCATATTATGTGAGGACATCGTCATCCATGAATAAAATTAAATTTGTAAAAAAAACATTTTTTAATGACACATACACACATTACAATATTTTACGATATGTATGACTTAAATAGTGCAAGGCTACTAAATGCCGTGTCATTAATAAACTACTTAAGTCACACGTATCGTATTTTATAGCTCGTGTGACCTAAACCGTGCGGGTTAAGTCACGATTTTCTGTGTAAAAATGGACTTCTTAAGTCACAGAAAAGCGTGATTTAAGTACGGGATCAGATCACAGTGCTATAAAATTATTTCTTTTATGGATGGATAAATCCTTTGCCCTAACAAATATATCATGCACAATTATTAATATATTATTAGTTTTTAAGGGTCATGTAGATTCCTATTTATATTGTCTTTTTTTTAATTTAATTTGGGTTGGCCATATTCATATTGGATTTAAAACGAAAAATCGCGATTCTTATTTATGAGAAACTACGTCTTGCAGTGCTAAAAAGTGATTGGTACTTTTTCCCGCCTTTTTTTAGAAAAAAAATAGCGACTAAAGTAAGTGCATCAGTTGAGAACGGTTAGACCGATTTAGCTATTTTTTGTTTTAAAATGTTCGTAAATTAAGTTCTAAGGACAGAAAAATTGGAAAATAACATCACAAATTTTTCTTTTTTAAAAAAAAAGGGCGTTGAATTTTTCTATGGGATTTTTGCAAGAATTATTGACAGAAAAACGTCCATTGGATAAGCTAGCATGAAATATAAAAGGGCGAAATCTGTACTGCACGTTAGGTCCAATGTGAATGAGGTCTTAGTAATAAGGCGTGGCTATAGAATTACTTTATATTTACTTTAAAACGCTACATTCATGTCAACAATGATTTTTTAAAACAGGTTGGTTATTGTAAAGAATATTTAATAAATAAAGTTTAATAATGAAATAGAGTATTTTTACGAATGTTAAAAAATACATTAGCTAGCGAAACTACGCAGAAGTGATGGGTAAAAATCTAAATACGATGAAATAAAAATATTTGGATGTTTTTTAGGGGTCAACGACTGCTGGTAGTGTAGTAGGTAACACCTACTTTTTTTTTTTTTTTTTTTTTTTTGCGGATGGGAAATCATCAAATGACCCCTCCCGCTCTGGGTGGAGCGGAAGGGAGTGTCAGACTCTTACTGACTAAAACCCACCCGTGTTCCTTCCTTAGCCCTTTATGTTCCGGGCCAGCGGTAACCCTTTCGGACAATCCCGCTGACCCGGCAGGCTTCGGCCCTATGGGGCCCCTCCTCGATGCTGACATCTCTTTGAGGCGCGCGTGGAACACGTACGCGCCGTCCGGCACGGGCCTGGTCCTGATCGGACGGTGAGCTACCCATTACTCTCCGCCCGCAGGCCCGCGCCTACGGTGGCCGGGAGTCGTCGCGCGGCTCCCGACGCCCGGAGCGTCTCCCGCGGCGGCTGGGACGGGAGGCTCTCTCCCTGAGCCGTCCCGCCACCTCCTTCGCTAGCATGACTGCTTCGCAGAAGGAGGTGACTGCCTCCCACTCCCTCTCGCCCCGGACCATGGCTTGCACCAGGGCCGGGCGCGAGAGGTCGCCGCCGCTGCCGATCGCCTCTACGAGGACACGGCGGTGCTCCGCCCAAGCGGGGCAGACCTCCACCGTGTGCTCCACCGTGTCCTCTGGGCGATCCTGGCAATGGTGACACCCGGGCGTTTCCTCCCGCCTGATGATGTGCAGGAACCTCCCGAAACTTCCGTGTCCGGTGAGGACCTGCGTCAGGCGGTAGGTGAGGGCGCCGTGGCGCCTCCCTAGCCACTCCTCAAAGAGGGGTCTTATCGCCGCTATCGCGGCGTGCCCGGTATCGCGGCGTGCCCGGTAACACCTACTTGAAGTATCAGTCGCGAAAATGTTTTATCGTATTTAGATATCGATACCAATCGCGACTGTGACGTTTACGCCAAAAAAACTTTTTTTTTCAAACGGTAGGGTAAGGTACAGACGCCAGCACATCAAGTTACTACAATCTGTCAGATTTCTTTAATTGATTTTCGACTTTATTGCTAAAGCATAAGGTTCAAGGTTGATTGGGAAAATCTGACAGTTTCGGGTAGATTGACCTGTTGGCGTCTGTACACACAACAACAGCGGTCGATATCCCGTCAAAAATCAATTTATTTTTTTCGTCGTCATCGTCTACAGAGTTTCGCTAACTAATTTAATTTGACCCTGTTTATTATGGAACTATGGATCAAAGAAACGATGGATGAAGTGTGTGAGTGATGGTTAGAAAGGGGGTGACTACCGAGATCACGACTAAATACATGGAGAAGTATGGAAGAAAAAGACATGTTGCGCCGACCACAAGTAAATTGGGATAGGCACAGGAGAATGATGATTTATGGAATTATCTCACACTTTCTATCACAATCAGAAAGATTTTGAAGGATATCGCTAATCCATTGCCTTCATATGTTCGAAAAGTTGTTTGCTCACCAACGTATGAATGTTGTTGAACTGTCAAAATGAGAGGCATTGTCCAGTATGATAAGCTGCAGTCTTACCAGCCAGTTATATATTTATTTTGTTTCACGAACTGTATCCAAATAGGTACACTTTCCTTCGTCCTTTCTTTCTTTAACCAAGGCTTATCGTGGACCCAGTAGTTGGTTGTGGAGACAGATACGCAGTCGCTCCATGTAAAGGCAGCTGCATCCGGATAGACTGGAACCCGAGCCAAACATAGTTGGGAAAAGGCTGGGCAAATTATGTCAAAGCATGGCAGTTGTGTTGTGATTTCCAGTCTAACCCCGCGACAAAACAAGCGAAAAAGCAACGATATTATAGGCCGACCACTTAACAGAGTCGTTGCCTGAGGTAGCAGCGCGGTGCGGGAGGGGTGTAGTGACGTAATGCGAGAGCTCAGTGATTCGTCAACTTGTGACAACTATCACCCCTCCCGCACCGCGCAGCTACCTCAGGCAACGTTACAGTTAAGCTGGCCTATAGGTAGGTACCTATGTTTTTTTTAATACTTTTGTATACGAAGTGATAACCGCCCCGTTGGTCTCGTGGTGCTCAGCGTGAGGTCCTGGGTTCGATTCCTGGATCTTTTCTATTAGACTCGGTAACAGCCCGGAGTTTGGAAGTCTGCAGTGGGACCTGCGCCTGATCTCTCTCCGGTCGTGTCGGATTGCCGTCCCATTGGACTATGTTAGGTAGGGAAGTGTGTAGCGGTATCTACAACGCCTCGTGCAAAGAATGCGTCATACTGCCGTCAAGCAAAATTCTGCATCTCGCAAGCAGAGTTTACCGCGCAACTAGCATAGATACAACGGCCCGACATGAATCATCGGGCAGTTGCCCACCAGACACAACACCCGCCTGGTCGAAGGATCCTCTCTTTTCTATAGACGAGTGATACCTCTATAAGTGTGCACCTGTCTGCGCGCACACGCCTGCTCTGTATCGCCGAAGGCTTGTCTCCGCTTAAACTTAGCCGCCATAACAGAAATTCGGCCTGAAGGATTATTTGATTATACAACTAGCAGCGTCCCGCGGTTTCACTCGCATAAGTGTAACAGTGAATATCGGGATAAAAAGTAGCCTATGTGTTAATCCATAGTGTCAGCTACCTCCATACCAAATTTTATCAAAATTGGTCCAGCCGTTTGTGCGTGAAGAAGTAACAAACATACAAACACTCACAAACTTTCGCCTATTAGTTACTATTATTATTATTGATTAGTAGACCCTCATTCTGTTTATTGCTTAACAATTTGAGCAATAAAACAAACAAGCCCAGTATCAAATATAGATATATTTTTAATTTATTTCTTAGTAAAGACAGCGGAAGACACCACACTGCCTACTTTCCCGCCAAATTTGAATTGAGGCGTTGGTATAACTCGCTTGAGCTTCATTTTTTCTGAGAAATGTTTCAATAATTCCTCTTCGGTCCAGTTGCATGATGTTATTATGAATAGACCTGGAAAAAAATAGAAACAAAATTAGGTACATACCGAACAACAAGCTACTACAATCTGTCAAATTTCTTTAATAGATTTGCAACTTTATCGCTAAACCGCAAGGTTCAATGTTGATTGGGAAAATTTTATGTGACTCAGGCTGGCTGGACAAATCTTCAAAATAGCTCGCATTTAACTAGGTCAATAGGGCACTTTATGTGACGGCTATACACCCTTATTTCAGAATTTGTGACGCTACAGAATCTTAGATAATAATCGATCGAAAACGTGTCCAGGTAGTTTGAAAAACCACTTTTCGCTGGTCTCTCAATCTCGGTGACAAAGTGATTTTGAGGACTTTTTGCATATCAACGGTCATCACATAAATTTGTGACAGGCATCGAGTTAAAAGTTTTGTGATACCTACAGCAGTGGTATAATAGAAAAATGCAAAAATCTGTGTCACTGACTCTGGCAGAGCCACCATCAGGCATTTTAATTTTGATAGCACACCAAATTAGTCGCTAATAAGTCGAAATTTGTCGCCAAATATCAGAATTTGTCGGTTACTGGTTCAAAAGTTATAAGGGTTTATAGGTGGCCGATCTGGAGAGTTTCCCCAGCAGGGCCACATTTATATCTCAAAAACTAGGGCACCTAGCGAAGATCTGTTTTCTCCCATATTTAGTCGCCAATTAGTCGGGATCAGTCAAAGTCAAAGTCAAATCATTTATTTCAAATAGGCACATTAAAGGCACTTTTGAACGTCAAAAAAAAACTAAATAGAAATGATTCTAGTCGCCCATTCGAAAAGGTAGTTTTCGTATGGAGAAGAATGGGCAAGAAACTCCACCGTTACTCTTTTAAAAATGTTTTACAAGGTCTTGTATACATAATAAAATTTATATGTGAACACGATGCACCCATAATAAAATTAGTCTACCACAAAAGGTAAAAAGAATTAAAAATTAAGCAATGACAGGTAAATCAAATAAGTGATAGATACATGGTGCTCACATATTTACAAGTTATTTAAAAAAAAAGAAAAATGAAAAAATGCAAAAGTAGTTGAACTTTAACAAGTGTGTGAGCCACTGCAGTCGCAGATTGTAAAATTGAATTAGAATAAGATGTCATAATTAAAAATATATATATAAATTAAATTAGGAACAAGTTTGATTTTGTCTAGACTTTTAGATTGTCCTATGGAGCAGGACCAGCATGTTTCCAAACATTCTTATCTTGGATATAATCCTCTAATTTGTAATATCCTTGTTTACAAAGTGTACTTTTAATATGAGTTTTAAATTTTCTTTCATTTAATTGCAATATGTCACAAGGTATTTTGTTGTAGCATTTAACACAGTACCCCATAAAAGATGTATGTACTTTCGATAATCTGAAAAAAGGTTGATCTAATTTATCTTTATTTCTAGTATTAAAATTATGCCTATCACTTATTTTATTAAAAAGATGTTGATTTTTTCTTACATACATAATATTTTCATAAATGAATTGGCAAGGTACCGTCATGATATTAACCTTTTTAAATAGTTCCCTAAGAGATTCGCGACGACGTAGATTGTAAATGGCTCTGACAGCTCTCTTTTGTAAAATAAAAATGGATTCAATGTCAGCAGCCCGACCCCATAGTAAAATGCCATATGACATAATACTGTGGAAGTAACTAAAATAGACCAAACGCGCGGTTTCTACATCTGTTAACTGTCTTATCTTTCTAACAGCATAAGCGGCGGAGCTTAGCCGCCCCGCAATAGATGTTATATGAGGTCCCCATTGTAATTTCTCGTCTAGCGTGATTCCTAGGAAAACTGTCTGATCAATAAATTCTAGTTTTTGGCCATTCAATATGATTTCACATTCGCTACTTCTAACATTCGGTAATTTAAATCTAATGCATTTGGTTTTTTTTTCATTAAGTACTAAATTATTTACCGTAAACCAATCTTGGACCTGAAGAATAGAGTTATTCACGTCGTCAAGATTTTGTGACCGTCGGTCTATTTTAAAAATTAATGATGTGTCATCTGCAAATAACACCATCTTCGGTTGATTTTGAAGTAATTGGGGTAAATCATTAATGTAAACTAAAAAGAGGAATGGACCCAATATCGAACCTTGAGGAACACCCATTGTCATTTCAGACCCTAATGAGTTTACGCCGTTTACTTGAACTTTAACCTTTCTATCTTTCAGGTATGATCTTAGCAAGTCAAGTGCTGCTTTTCTAATTCCATAGTGCTCCAGTTTCATCAGAAGTGTCTCGTGGTTTACGCAATCGAACGCCTTAGAGAGGTCGCAAAAGATTCCAATGGCATCTTGTGCTTCTTCCCAGGCGTTAAAAATGTTCTTTATAAGGGTAACACCGGCGTCAGTAGTGCAACGCCCTTTGGTGAAACCGTACTGGTGTTCATGAAAGATGGAATTTTTATTAAAGTGACGTAACATTTGATTGAGCATCAACTTTTCAAACACCTTACTGAGAACTGGTAGAATTGACACAGGTCTATAATTGTTAGGATCTTTACTATCACCGGATTTGAACAATGGTACTACTTTACTATGTTTCATAAGATCCGGAAAGACTCCTTGGTCAACACTGGTGTTAAATATGAAAGCTAAATAGGGCGCAATAGTTTCGATGAAAGATCTACATACTTTTACAGACATTCCCCAGAGATCTTCTGTTGATTTAATGTTAAGATCTCTAAAAGCTTTTATAACAGCCTGGGGGCTTGTATGCTGAAACCTAAACTCCAAACGGCATGCCTTTACATTCTTTTTAAGTAAGGCAGCAGAAAGCGTGGGGGATGAATTTAAAGCTTCAGTAGTTTTAAGGGGAATATTAGAAAAAAAGTTTTCAAATTCCTGAGCTATTTCTACATCTGAGTTGATGGGGCCATGTGCAGTCTCTAAATTAAATTCAGTGTTAGGCTGTTTTTTCCTACCTGTTTCATTATTTATTATTTGCCAGGTAGTTTTTATTTTATCATCAGCTGATTTTATTTTATTGCTAATATAAAGAGCTTTAGCTTTTTGGCACACACTTTTAAAAGTTTTTGAATATTTTGCAACATACTGATGAAAGTTTGTATTATTCATATGTTGCTTTAAGCCATAGAGTTCAAAAAGTTTTTCCCTGCTTTTACGAATACCTGGAGTCGCCCAGTCACTAAATAAAAACTTTGTGTGAATATTTTTAGTTTTTAGTGGAAAAGTGTCATTAAACTGCGCGTTTAATATTGAAAAGAACTCGGCGTAGAATTCATTTGGGTCACCTATATTATTAAAATTCTGATCACATAACTTACTGGCCAAAGAATTATTTAATTTCTCTAACTTTTTACATGTAATTGTCCTAAACCTTATTTGAATTTTTTGTAAAGGCATGTAGGAGCTAAATGTTATTTTTTGTCCACTGTGATCAGAAGGCAACTTATTTACAATTTCTTTGTGTAAGTAATCACAATTACAAAAAACATTATCAATACAAGTGGCAGAAGAAGCTGTCACTCGGGTTGGTTCAATAAAAACATTTGACAAATCAAATGACCTAAAAAGACTTAACAATCTGACAGTATTCGAGTTATTTTCCAATAAATTAATATTAAAATCTCCACATACTATTATTGACTTACTACTAGTACTAAGTTTCTTTAACACATCTTCCATTACAGAATCAAACACCGATAGATTCTGGTAACTTGGAGGTCTGTATACACATACTATAACATGCTTATCAAGCTCAACACAGGACAATTCAATGGTGTGTTCAACAGACAGTCCGATTATGTCTTTTCGTTCTTTTGATTTAATAGAATTTTTAAGTAATATTAATGATCCGCCATGTATCATACGTTTTCGGCTGAAATGGCTAACTACACAATAATTTTCATAATTAATTGACTTTACTTGATGATCTTTCAACCAATGCTCTGTTAAACAAATGACATCAAACTTGGTGTTTTCCAAAAACAATTCTATTTCCAATAATTTGGAAGCGCAACCTTGGATATTCTGATTAAATAATTTTAAAATATGTTGCACTCCCTTTGGTTTTTTATTATTATTAATTATATTGCCAGAAGATACCTTTTTATTATTCTGTAATAATAATTTGTTATTTGAAGGGGTAACTTCTGTTGTCTCAGTGACTAGTTTAAATAGTTATCCGGAGTGACCTCCACAACTACAACTGGAGAGTCTGGATTGCCCGAGTATGTTCCAGCGGGAGGAGAATATCCTATCTGACTGGTAGTAGTCTCCAAGGATGTTGGCATTATAGGTGGTGGTGGTGGTGGTGGTGGTGGTGGTGGTGGTGGTGGTGGATCCTCCTTCGTACAACATATCGATCCATAATTAATCACCATGTTGTTAGTATAACTAGGCAACACGGACTCGTCACTAATACTATAACTCGTTATATTAGCTATAACCTCGTTAATATTATATGCTATCAACATAGCAATCATATGTCTACATTCCCCAGACAGAGATATAGTTCTCTGAGTTAACTTAATACCACTAACAAACTTGTTAGTGTCAAAAAACAATAATTTGTCTCTATGACAACATGTCAGATTGTGAATAGTATTATTCAACTTATAAATATAATTATTTTCATTGTATGATAAAGTATCTGAGTAAGGAAAAGCACACAACATTAGCTTACCTATGTTTAACTTTAATAAGGTGTTTACACCATCCACTATGTCCTTTCTGGTAATACCAGTGCTATTACCTAATAGCAAAACCATAGTACAATAATTATCAAGGTTTGCATTGGCAATTCTTTTTATCATTTGTTTAAAACTTATGTTATGGTAACTATGATTGGTAAAACTATGGCTTAGGTAATTGAGTAGAATTTTTCCAAAGCCAGAACCTAACTCGTCACAAAAAAATATTGATTTGCTTATCTGTGTGGTCTCTGCTGGAAGAGCTAACACCGGAAGGGGTAAGTCAGACTGAGGTTGAAGAGGTGGTGGTTGGTTGGCACCGCTGCATGAAAGATCATTTGTCAGAGACTCATACCTCTCAGCATTGTACTTCACCAAATCCAGGAGTTCTCCAGCCTCAAACAAGCGGTCACTTAGTTGTCGTTGTGAACTTTCATATTTTTCAAAAATATCCTTCAGCAAATGCTCCTTGTGTAGTATATCATTATAGAGGAGCTGGATATCAGTGTCATACTTTTCCCTACATTTATCTAACTCAATAGTACAAGTATTTAAACTTTTCGATAAGACAACACGTTCCTTTCTAAGCGAAAGATTTAATTTTAAGAGTTTTTGTTTTTTTATTACTCTCTGTGACCGTTTAATTAATTTCTTGATTTTAATATATTTCTTTAATTTGTTGTGACTCATAACAATAGGACACAATGGTATGGTATCATCACCAGTCAAATCTATAGTTTCAGCTGGCTCACACACTGATTTTGGTTTACTACCTACCAACTCATCAAAAAGATTACTAGTGCGAACAACCTGGTTATTGACCTTGATACACTCGGAGATGGATAGTGCTTCTTGGGCTTCAGACAATCTCTGTTCAAGCTCTGTGATGCGATTCAGTGCCAATTCGTGGGTATCACTGCACTCTTGAAATGTTGACACTGCGTGTTGTAATTGACTGTGCTGGTCAGTTAAGTCCATGTGTTGGATGTGTAGCTGAGACAGTTCATTCTTGAGGGAGGTGTTCTTTAAAATAATGTTTTCCACTTCTACTTCGCTGTCTTCCCTTTCGCGGAGCAGTTGTTTACACATCGCTTCAGAATTCTGTAGCTCCTTCAAGGTGGCTCTTAGTTTAGCTTCCATCTCCTTGATTGTAGCACTGCGGGTCATCATTTTCTTTGAAGTATCAGTCACCTGGAATGTGTGAAGTTATGCAGCTAAATAACAGTGTGAGAAAAAAGATGTTCCAATATTTAGATTAGTAGGAGGTAGAAGGGAAAAATAAAATAAAATTAAGTTAAAAATAAGTAATTAAATGTTAACAAATAGATTTTAAAGTTAGGTCAAGTTATTAAGAAATTAGATGGGAATGTTAAATAGAAGTGAAGTTACAAGGAATACTGCTATTATTGTAAAAAACAAAAAGAAACTTAATTGACAATAACAAGTTTATAACACATGACAGGTTTTATAGTAAGTATGAATCATTTAATCAATAGGGTACATAAAAAGAGCCTATTTTTGTGTAGTAAATTATGTAGTGTTTATTGTCTGGGCGAATGTTTTCGTCGTCGATTTTGCTTCCACTAGTTGTCAAGCAAAAGGAGACATAAACCGTGCCAGTGTGTGATGGACGTAGCTCAGAGACCTGAGCAGTACTCTGTGATGTTCTGTGTTCTGTAAATATTAACTACAAGCACATAAATAAAACAAAATACTCCCCGGGATCGATGATAATTTGAAATCCGTCACCGTTGGTACGTTGAGTTGACAGCCGGTTTTGAATCCTTGTTTTTACGAAGTTTTCGCGACAAAAAACACTTTGTAATCACTGTTTAGAATACTTAATATCTAGGTTTGACTATATTACACTAATTTAATACATTTAAAACACTTTTATTAATTTATTTAAAATAATTAACCTAGAGATCAGTTTTTGACGACCGGCTACCAGTGTTGCCAGCCATAAACAGTCACCAAGTCATAGGTATGAGCGTTATTTCACGTCACTAGTTACAATAACTGCTTATGGGGCATGTAACCGAATCACTAGTTTCGAGTCACACATAAACTAGTGATTTTTGTAACTAGTTACATTACCAATGCAGTGATCGAATGAAAAGCGAAACACGAAACAAAAGTACGTTGCGAGTCGTTTCTACATGGTTACTACTCTGTGCCTGTGTGCCTACTTCTTTGTACTGACCGGCAAAGCGAGCCGAGACTTCCCGAAATCACGAGTGATGACACGATGAAATCCGAACATGCACACACCAAGTCGCCAACTACGAAAATGATGCGTATAATTTTCATACGTATTACTTAGGACTTAGAGATTAATTTAGATTGGTCATTATTTTTAACCTTCGACGGGCGGCGTACGAACACAAATTTGAAATTGTATTATTATTTGTTTATGATTACTTTGAAAAGTAAACCTTGTTTAGTTCGTTGGTGAATATTGCACAAGTATGTACCTATGTATGTTGCATTTATTGTGAAAGTGACTTCCATGCATATTTTCGTAATATTTTTGAATAAATTGTGAATAGTGTAGTACTTACGTATAAAAAAAACAGTGAATAAATAACTTTTTCGTCATGTCTCGATGCAATTCGAGTGTCCTGTGGAAGTTCTTCCAAAAACTACGTAATGAAAAAAAAGCAAAAAAAAAAAACAAAAATAACAAGAAAAAAAAAATGCAACACTGAATAGAATCACTGAATAGAATATGACAAATAACTAGTTACAAAAATCACTAGTTTTCAAAACAGGTTAATGTTCGTTTCGCAAATACTTCGGTAACACCATTTTGAATCACTGAATAGAATATGACAAATAACTAGTTACAAAAATCACTAGTTTTCAAAACAGGTTAATGTTCGTTTCGCAAATACTTCAGTAACACCATTTTGAATCACTGAATAGAATATGACAAATAACTAGTTACAAAAATCACTAGTTTTCAAAACAGGTTACGCCTTTAAAGTAACTAGTTACGTTACGTTTCGCGAAAACCACGTAACGACCCACACCTACCAAGTCACAGATTTAATCGGGTCTTAGTTTACGAGATATAATGAATTCAATTAGTAAGGTATAGTCCAAGAGCTAGTCGAAGTTTTTTCGTGAACTATTCGATCTAGCTCTTGGACTATACCTACACATATAAACCCTGATATCTTTTGAACCAGTGACCGACAAATTCTGATATTCTGGAATTTGTGACGGAGAAACTTTGAGTAGTTTCAAAGATATTGATAATTTAAATTTTCCCATACAAACACTGCAGTAGGTTACCAATATTGTAGTTTTATGTAGGACTAAGTATATTTTAAGGTGTTTTCTTTAACGGACGAAAATCCGTGTATTGGTGATACTACATTTATAATATTAGTATGGAAGTATGGACAGTGTAGAATCTAGATAGTTTCCTACCTTCTTTATCCAACATATCCACGACTTGGTCGATATATTTCTCTCTGCACTTCTTCGGGTCCTCCGGATTGAGTCCTATGGCATCGTAGGTACCCTTGTCGTGTACTATACCGAATTTACCTAGCTCCTCCACACAGTCTTGTGTTATATCGAACACCTGGAAAATAAAAACAATATATTTTTATTAAACCAGGGTTCAAAAAACAAATCTGTAAAATATTACGTACTGAACAATAATTATTACTGTGCCTGATTTCAAATTCAAAATTCAAATCTATTTATTTGCGAGAATGTAGGTTTACATGATGATCTTAAACTATAATGGTCCCATTACATCCTACCATTACACATGGTGTGCAAATAATTAACATGCACAATACTATAATTTTAAATTAAAAAAATGTCAACATTAATCAAATATTATAAGGTTGCTCAAAGGGATCGGCAAAAGTTTAAAGTAGGGTATACTGTGACCTCTCAAGCTCCGCTAATGAGACACAATTGATTTTCTATTATATCGTATTACATAGGGTACGCGCGGAGCATGACCGGTTAAACTTCTCCATTACGCTAGCTATGTCCAAGAGCTTTTACGACGTACGGCATTTCATACAAACTTTCAAGCCCTTGTTTTTCGAAATGAATGAACAGATTTTAATGAAACTTCATACGTATAAGCAGGATACAAAGTTACGTAACTACGTACTAAAAAGTTACATAAGAACATTTTCGAAAATAGTACATTATGATACATGTGTGCTATGTTGATCATTATGCACGAGGCGATATTATCGCGCGAGCCGCAGGCGAGAGCGATAAGAAAGCCGAGTGTATATTGATTAATGCACACGCGTTTCATACGACGTTTTTCAACACACTTGCGAGGAAAAAAAACAGACTTGTATTGTTAAATATTAACTTGTATGGAAAATGGCGCGCTGGTTTTGTTTTCCCGCGCGCCGTGCTAGCCAGCACTAGCGATGCGCGCGCAACATTGACTCATTTTAAATATATTAATCTATGGCACAGACAAAACCGATACAGCCTATAGAAAAAATATAATAAACACAAACCTGAAAATTGCAAAAAACCTAAGAATTTCGCGGTCTACCACTTCACCTTAAATTGTCTGTGGTCCCCTTCGAGTTCATTTTGCGACCAAGGACAATACAGACTATTTAAAAAAAAATTGAAATATAGCCCGCGGATTTTTTCTTTCGGCATGAAGTCTCTTTGGGCGCTTTCCGAATTAGCTATAATCGCTCACATCATCTCCATAGACGTAATATTACGTCCATGCATCATCTCACATGCGTTCCGATTTAGATATTACTATTATGACTGCTGAGAGCTGGCAACAATTCGGAACACTCGTGAACGCGCTCACATGACAGTGCTTGTTTACACAATGTAAAAAAGATATTATTACAGCCGGTCGATTCTGTAAAAATCTCACCGTGAAAACTTAGGTGAAGTGAGTTTGCTTTTGTTAGAAATTGACACTATTGACAGCTCACTCCACGCTCACTTCACCTAAGTTTTCACGGTGAGATTTTTACAGAGTAGCACCGCAGTATTTCTTTGTATAAACACCACATTTCTTCTTCAGTTCTTCTTCTTTGGTTAGGTGGCGACTGTCAGCCAGAAGCACAATTTCAAAAATACCACGTTAGTTTAATTTAAAGATGATGCAACTCAAAACAAAACACACACTGACACAACCTCATACACACACTGTCATTTTTGACAGCGCTCACGGTGATATTATTCTAGGGCATGGTCGGCATTATCGCAAGATGGCGAATGTCATGACGTCATCTATGACGATTCACGGGACATCGTTATCGTTATCGCGCTCACACTAATTCGGTTATTTCCCAATTCGGAACACATCGATTATTTCCCAATTCGGAACGCAGGGTTTGATGAGATTAAAAAAGCGCGCGTCTCCGACCGACTAGTAAAAGTTATCTGTGGTATTACAGAACATGTGGATTAAAGTAAGGAAAAAGCACGCGTTCGTAATACACTCCATTATGGACCTAAAAGCGGTTCAATAAGAGCCACTTTACGAGCAAGTGTGTTGAAAATAATGTTACAGCCAAATTAGACCGATTTAAATTTTCCACAGAAACAGAGATTTCTAGTTATCTTTTTTTAAATAAGACATTTCGAAAATGTTCTTTACTAACTTTTTAGACCTTTGTATCTTGCTTATACGTATGAAGGTTCATTAAAATCGGTTCATTCATTTCGAAAAACAAGGGCTTGAAAGTTTGTATGAAATGCGTATGGCGTAAATGCTCTTAAGTCCCATTTAATAAGGGGTAAGCCCATTGATAGTAATCAGGTACAAATCATTAATGATAAATGATTTTATTTTTGTAAGTACGAGTAGGTTTGCACAAACACACACACGTCAATCATATTTTTTTTTAACTAGATGAGGTCGGCGTTATTTATCTGACTACTCTGAGAAGAAAGGCCGAAACAAACTCAAAGGTCACAGTCTCTTTTAAAGTCCAGACATAATCTTGGTCAGGTTATATGAAGACCATGTATTTCGATATGGTCTTTTGAGGAAAGAACCACACAGATTGAGAGGACTTGTGCAGTCAGTGCACGCATTTGTCAGAAATCGTGCAGCTCAAATTAAAAATTTAAGGAGCTCAACGATTCGACGAACAATACCAAAGAAAGGACATTTGGGTAGGCCACATAAATTACTCAAACTGCCAGACGATGGCAAAGACTAACAGAACAGAGAATAATAAAAACAAAAAAAAAATGCATTTAAAATTGAGACTTTTTGCCGAAATAAGATTTCATTTTCTTTTGCTCAATCGGCGCTCAGTATAGCAAAATACATAATTAAAAAAAACCTACATATTAATTAAAAGTTAATGAAATCGATTCAGTAGTAAATTATGAACAAACTACTTCCAGGACTTGCGTTTATTCTGTTACACCTTGTATAAACTTATATACCTTATACTTAATATGAGGAAACTCAGTCTTGGACACCTTTTCAGCAAGTGTGATGGCTTCCGGACAGTAGTCCACACCGAGGAGGTTTGTGAACCCTTCTCTGGCTAACTCTGATAGCGTATAGCCATTGCCGCAACCTGGAATTTGAGATAAATTCAATATAATTAATCTGAATAAGCAACCGACTCGCCCCCTATTACATGGTTGATAAACATAACTGGTGAGAGCAGTGGTGGCCAAGTGGTAACAGCCGCGACTTACGAGTTGTAGGTCGTAGGTTCGAACCCAGACAGGCGCTTTACTTTGTGTAAATTATTTCATCACCACTGCTCTCAAAACGGTGAAGGTAAACATCGTGAGGAAACCGGCATGTCCTAGAACCAAAAATTCGAAGACATGTGACATCTGCCAATCCGCACTGGGCCCGCGTGGTGGATTACGGCCCACTCCCTCTCACCGAGAGGAGGCCTGTGTCCCAGCATTGGGAACATTATAGGCTGATTATGGAAACATAACTGGTGAATTGTGGGTGTACCGTGGATCGCTAGGCAACGACACAGCTGATGATCTGGCCAGAAGGGCTTCCAATATGTCAGTCTGTGGACCGGAACCTATCGTGCCCATCCCCTTCAACCAACTACGCAGGTGGCTACAGGAGCACACCCACACACAAGCAGAAAGCTGGTGGATGTCGTCACCAGGCTGCAGGCAGTCCAAAGATGTCATGCCGTCATTGGATGGCAGGCTAACCAGGTGCTTACTACGACTGGACAGGAAAGGCCTGCGCCTGGTTACGGGGACCATCACGGGACACTGCTCACTAAATATACACTTTTACACATTAGGCATTAGACAGTCCCCTGTGCAGGGCTTGCATGTAGGCTGATGAAACCGTTGCGCATGTGCTCTTTAACTCTTTAAGTGCACTCTTAAGGCGTCACCCAAATCGGGTCAGAAACCCTCGGGACACCCAGATCTTACACAGATGTTCTCAACAGACCAGGAGACTTGCTCTGCTTCTGGAGGGAGGTGGGCTGGCTGATCACTGTACTTAGTAAGTTTTTATGGCTAAAACTCTCTTTTAAAAAACTCGATTTTCTAGTGATGTTGGGAAAAAAATTGTAATTAGATTTTATCTAATCAATACCTCCATATCCTCACCTAAATCGATAACAGCAGTATCTTTCTCAACACCACAGTTGCAGATCCAATCAATCACCCGGTTAGCACTGTCCTCACCAAACCACACGTCTCCTGGGTCTCCGTGTTCAACAAAGTTCTCTATTTCTTTAGTGTAGGCCTTCTGCCAGTAGTCTTGTGTACCAAGCTCTGATGGGTCCAGCTCTGAGTCATCCATTGGCCTGGAATTTGGGTAAGAAAGAGTAAGGCGGGTTTTAGAGTCGCGCTGACTGCGCGCTGATGGGTCGATATACTATGTAGTAAAGTAGCGTTTCTGAGTAATGCTGACCGCTCAGCGCTGACGGCTCATACGTTTCGCTGTCCGCGCCGACGATCAGTGAGACGATCAGTGCGCATAGTATTTAATGTTAGGCTAAAAAATTTGGTATCTGAATATTTAAATTTAAAATTACCTGTTTGATTAATAAAAACTTTCCTAGCCTTTTCCCAGCTGTGTTGAGGTCGGCTTATTTTACATGGAGTAACTGCCTATCTGAACTCCACAACCCAGTGACTGGGTAATACAATACCCCTTGCTAAGACTGGGTGCCAGACTTTCGGGACTTCTGACTACCCGTAAGAACTAGTTTTATTTTCTTAGCCTGTATTGTGTCCCACTGCTGGGCAAAGGCCTTCCTTTTTTCCTTCCAAACCACACTGTCTTGAGCGATCTCTGACCATGCTTGCTAACTACAATATATAGTACTAGCTTCCGCCCGCTGCTTCGCCCGCGAGGTATGTCGATAAAAACTATCGTATGTCCTTCCCCGGGATGCAATCTATCTCTCTGCCAAATTTTATCGAAATCCGTTGTGGTTTAGGCGTGAAAAGGTAACATAAAGAAAGAGAGACAGACAGAGTTACTTTCCCTCTTCCTCTCTCCTACTTTCCTGAACCCGATAGAGTCTACAAGGATCATGTGTGTGATGAGCATGATCATTTTTGTTCTGTGTCTGGGTGTAATTTATCTATATATGTATGTATTTAGAAATATATAAGTATGTTTATCAGTTGTCTAGTACTCATAACACAAGCTCTGCTTAGCTTGAGACTAGACGGCGTTGTGTGATAGTTGTGGAATATTATTATTATTATTTATCATGTCTTTGTAAAACTTACCACCTAAGTTCACATGTGGAAGCAATAAATATATTGAGTACTAACTTTTGCCTGAGGTAAACTTGAATTTCCCTAACTTAAGAAAATATGCTGTATTTACTATAAAAACTTTCATCACCAATATCACCTTTTTAGGATTATTTTGAGACCAAAAGTAGCCATGTCCTTCCTCAGGATGCCAACTGTCTCCTAATCAAATTCCATTCAGTGGCTTAGGTGTGAAAAGGTAAAATAGAGACAGAGCTTTCGTATTTATAATATTAGTATGTATTGAGGAAACCGGCATGTCCTAGAGCCAAAAATTCGAAGACCAATCTGCACTGGGCCCACGTTGTGGATTACGGCCCACTCCCTCTCACAGAGAGGAGGCCCGTGTCCCAGCAGTGGGAACAGTATAGGCTGATTAATGTATTTTTTTTTTTGATTGTGTATGTATGTATTGAATATCTTGTTGGACACTTTCATTTAGTTTATGTATCGTTTTAAAAGTAGTTTAGCGGGGTGTCTGTCCAGATGTACGTACACTGTAAAATATCAGCCAACAACTTGAATAATTTTCTATGAAACAGGCTATGGAAACAGGCATTTTACAATAACATAAGCTGGCATACGACTTTCAACATTACACTGGAATGTGAGCCTATGTTATTGTAAAATGCTTAAAGTTAAACGGTAAGATACATCTCGGATGAAGAAAACTGATAGAAAATCAACTGAATTTGAGTTGATTTTATACTAAAAAAGATTTTTTTTGTTTTCGATAGAGGTTAGGTTATAAATTGTATTGAACATAGATAATGTTTACCTACTACAGAAATGGATCGATTACATCCCTTAAAACTATAATGAAATTAAAAATGTTAACACATACCTGTTTTGTAAGCTAAATTATAAATATTAGAATAAATTGGAAACAGAGAACAAATACACAATATTGTTGTGTTGTGAACTTGTGATAAGATAAAGTAGTTGTCAATGTCATTTGACTTGACATAAAGTGCGTTCGGTTCATTGTCAAAAATGTTAAAATTAGCGAATTCAAACAAAAATAAACCCAATATAAATCAGTTTAATACTCAAATATCTAGAAACTAATATAACACCAGAAGGCACACTAGATACAAGTACATTTACAAATATCTTGAGCTTTTTGTTTATAATATTAGTTTTTTTTAACTTCTTCCGAACTACCCTTATTATTATGAATTAATGTCAAATACACAATAGGTATGCACGACGACATATCAAGCTATTTTCCAGTATGAGCTGACTTCACATAGTACGAAAAGCCTATACAATGTGAGGTCAGCTAAAACTGGAAATGTAGAGAGACCAGCACATCAAGCTACTACAATCTGTCTTTCTTTAACAGATTTTCAACTTTATCGCTACAATGCAAGGTAAGGTTGATTGGGAAAATTTTACAGTTTCGGATAGCTTGATGTTCTGGCGTCTGTAGGTACCTACAGCCTACCTATAGCTTAATATATGTAAGCAACACCCTAATTGCGTAACACACTTTCAATCACAATCCAAGGGTTTTGAAGGAAATTTCTAATTCATTACTTCATAGTTTAACAGGTTCGTAATGTCACAAACACAAAAAAAAAGGAAAGCATCTCTTCCAAATATTGAAATTTTAACTAGTACTTAAGCCCAAGTGCCTGTGGAGCAGGACCAGCATTAAGCCAAGCATTTTTATCTACGATATAATCACCCAACTGATAATTATGCTTCTCTACATACTGTGTTTAAGGTTGGGTAGTGATAGACCGCGAAATTCAAATTTTCTTAGGTTTTTTGCAATTTGCAGGTCAGTGTCACTTTTCCTTATGAGATTGGTTCTTACGGTACAAATCTAACTTCTCATGATTATAATTCTCTAAATATGTACCTGTTCTTGTCGCGAATCATATTTTGATCAAGATACAACCTGACACTGACCTGCAAATCGCAAAAAACGTAACAAAATTTGAATTTCGCGGTCTACCAATACCCATTCACCTTAAGGCATGTTTTAAATTTCTTCTCATTTAGTTGAAGAATATCGAGTGGTATTTTAATATAACATTTTACACAGTAACACATAAAAGAAGTTTTTACTTTAGACAATCTGAAACGCGGTTGATCTAATTTGTTCCTATTTCTAGTGGTATGCCTCTCACTTATCTTACTAAAAAGATGTAGATTTTTTCGAACGTACATAATGTTTTCATATAATATATAATTGACAATCAAACGATTTTTTCTAACAGTTCCCTTAGAGATTCGCGTCTGCTGAGGTTGTAGATGGCTCTGACAGCCCTCTTTTGCAGAATGAAGATAGAATCAATATCTGCAGCCCGTCCCCACAACAAAATACCGAAAGACATGATGCTATGAAAGTAACTAAAAAATAGACCAGTCTCGCGGTATCCATCTGTTAATTGACAGATTTTCCAATCAGCGTAGCCGCTCCTAACTGAGGACCCCACTGTAGCTTTGAGTCAAGCGTGATCCCTAGGAAAACCGTATTTACCACGTATTCAAGTATCTCCTTATTCAATATATCGTAAAATTCACTACTTCTAACAGTCTGTAAAGCGAATCTAATGAATTTAGTTTTTTTTTCTCATTTAATATCAAATTATTTACAGTAAACCAATTATAGATCATAAGCATAGCGTTCGCATAGAGCTCCCGTGCACGTCTGCTTACTTATATAGTAAAAGGCCCTTCATAACTACCCACAATAAATTAGATTTAACTACAATATTGAAGACATGTATCATCAAATCATCGAAGCTACGTAGTCAGGCTGAAAAGAAAGAAATACTTCATTAATTTATTTTGTAACTAGCTATCGTCTGCTTTGCCCGCAACGGGACAAAAAAGTAGTCTATGTCCTTTCCCAGGACACCATCTATCTCCTTGCTAAATTTTATCGAAATCCGTTCAGTGATTTAGGCGTGAAAAGGTAACATACAGACAGTTACTTCGAGTTACTTTCGAATTTATAATAGGTATTAGTATGTTTTTATCCCGATATTCCCACGGGATCGACACTTATGCGGATGAAACCGTGGGGCGCTGCTAGTATTGAATAAGGTGGATTTCTATTTTAAAACTAGCTTCAGCCCGCGACTTCGCGTGAAAATTGTTCCCCCGACCCATCGAGTCGCATCGCGTCGCCTGCCCGGGGGCTTTTAATTCGTTTTCGCTTAGGGTTCTTTCTAACTTTTTTCTGTTTGCTCGGCTCCTAAGGGTCCTAGCGTGATTTTAAATAGTCTATAGCCTTCCTCAAAAATTGGACTACCAAATAGAAAAATAATTTTTCAAATCCGACTGGTAGTACCAGAGATAAGCGTGTTCAAACAAACTCTTCAGCTTTATTATTAGTAAAGATACGGAAAACTTACAGAAACAAACCAATAAGAATCCGGTCTGAATATGAGACGAGATATGAAACCCATTTCGGATGCGGGCGCGATTGCGTGCAAGTGAAGATGTTTGACGCTACGGAAAGGGGGCCAATGGTACCCTAGACGAGCGTCGGACAGCGTTATATTATTTCTCGCTAACTGCTCGTGAGCAATCGACAGCATTTTTTCAACTGAAAACAAATACAGAAGTTTGGTGGCAAAGTGTTCTATAATGTGAATAAACTTTTCATCGTTTTTCGATTATGTCAAAAAAATGTTTAGTGGACCGCACCTTTAAGTGTTGCCATCTTTTCATGAAAAATATACCGCAAATTATGGGAAGTACTAAGTATTCTGTAAAGGCAAAACTTTCGAATCTCACCGAAGGACTTTAAAAGAACACGGTTCATTTAACGACAGGAAAAGCAGCTTTTTTTTTAATTTATTTATCATTTATACAAAAGAATACAGGACTATTCATATAAAATAGCAACCAAAAACCACAGAGGTTTAAACTTGTGCTATCATGCGTCTATCTCAATATCGAACTAAGTATACAATGAAGCATTTTATATGTATGCGTTATAGTCGATACAGTTAATAACATCTTTGGATAGTTACAATCATTCCCACAAAAGCTGCTCTCACGAGTACAATTGTCATGAAATCAAGATGACGTTTGTCATATTCAGTAGCTGCACAATGTATTAGAAATTAAATTACAATTTTACAATTTACTAACTATAATTATAGGTAAGTACTTGGATAATTTTCATGCCAGCACACAGAAGAAAAATATTCATAAATAAGATCGGGGAGTTCATGATTTGTAATCATGCCACCCCACTCACTATCAGATAAAATTGATAACAGTTTTCATCACTTTCTAAGCTAACTAGTAATTAGATTCTAGCTATAAAATCACTTACCAAGATCTTTATCAGACGCCGTTAAGCATTTAACGTCGTCAATATGATGTTTAGGTATAATTAAAAGATGTAACTTGCTCGCAGGTTTAATATCAGGAAACACACATATATCGTCATCTTCATATATTATTTCCGTAGGTTCGAACTTGTTAACTATATTACAGAATATACAAGATGACCTTTGGACTGCGGGTGTCGTCATTTTTGAATAAATGCTAACAAGTTCTGCGTTTTGAAGATGTTGTTTTGCTTTTCTGAAATTCTAACTGAACCACAGAGTACTTTTTGATAGACTGAACCAATAGTAGTCTATGGCAGTGTTACCAACCCATAACAAAATTTGCCCCCAAGATTTTTTAAAAATCCCCCTAAAAAAACCCTAAGTACAATTCACATAAGGTAAATTTCTTTGATGCAGTGCCTTACTCCCTAAGTCGTTCGTAACTCACAAAATAAAACGCATAGGTACATAGTTTGTAAAAAAAAGACTAGGTACCTAAATACCTAGGTATTGCTAAACTACTAACTAAATTGTAATATTGTTGATCAGTTCCAGAACGGCATCATCATCATAGCCAGTGGTGCTACTGTTCAAGGTCGATGTATTTTTGAAATCATACATTCGCACTTCGCACGCTAAAGGCTTTTAACATACATATTTGCCGTAGGTTCAAACTTAACGCAAGACCCATATTCTCTGATCAGGTAAAATCTTATCATCATTATGCTCTGAAGCATATTCAGGGATAATAATAATAATAATAATAACTGGCAACACCAATGTCAACGAGTCGTCATTTTGAACCATTTTCCGAAATCAATTTATAAAAGCAGTTTTTAGAAGTATTTTAAAATACTACAGCCATAGCCCAAATACCATATAATACCATACCATAAAATAGTACTTACAATGACCATAATTTTGATAAATCTAAATCAAAAATTGCCGAACCAGAGGAGGTGACATTTGTCATGTCACCTCCGATAAAAACGAAGAAGGAAAATAGAAAATGTTGACACGATCTGCCGCCGCTAGACGTCTCGCACGCCTTCCACCTCCGGACTCTTCGCTCAGCTCCGCCTCGCCGCCGCCGGTATCCAGCCCCACTGTGAGCGCTGTGACGACACCGACCGCGGCAGTTGCGTCGAGCTCGAGCGACGAGTACTTCTCTCCGCCCACGACGCCACCACCTGCTCGTCGACGGGGAGGACGCCGGCCGCCGGACGGCTTAGGACCTCGAGGCCCACCGGCCTCTGATAGGGTCCCAGCTCCCGGCGGAAGTGTGCAGCGCATGAGATGGACACGATCCATCAATGAAAATGTCATGCGCTCATACTATGGGGCTACAGAGGGGGGAAACAATCTGACCGCGTACCGTGTTCGGATGCTCTCTCTGTTTCAGGTGCTTGAACCAGCTGTCAACGTTTCGGCACAACGATTATCGGATCAGGTGCGTGTCATTCAGCGTAACCATATGTTGGATGACACTGTACTTGATCGCCTGCGAAGTGAAATGCAGAGTAGCCATGTCATCACTCCCCAGTCGCAGACTGCTGTACTACTACCGCAGTCTGATACAAGTCATGCTGACGAGGGGAGTAATGACAGGGCTACAAACGTAAGTACCCAATGTAATGAGGAATTGAGGAGTGCTTTGGAGGATGCGATTCGGGAATATCGCTTCATGTCACCCGAACTTAGGCCACGCTTACCTCGTTTGCCCATGCATAACAAAAATAGGGCGCTGGTGGCGGTTCTGGATTCGCAGTTGTCAAACTATTTTGATGGCTGCGAAGACCTCACCGATGCTCATTCGATTCTGTACTGCGCGGCTGCAGCGGCATGTCGTGTAGCTCATGTCAAATTTGCCAATGACTCTAGAGCTACACGACAGAAACCAGCCGTACCAGCTTGGCAGTGCAGAATTGAACGCCGTATTGGTGGGGCCAGAGCGCTCATTGGCAAACTAATCTGCTTCAGGGAGGGCAATACTCGCCCTAGAGTGATGCGCTTTGTGAGACGGGCATTCTTGGGGACTGATATCAGTCCTCAAGACTATATGTCTTGTGTCACGGAGCGCATCGACTTCCTGAAGCAGAAAGTGTATGCATGGGCGAACCGTATTCGTCGATACAGGCGGCGAGTGGAGCGATACACTCAGAATCGCACATTCCAGAGTGATGAAAGGTGGGTTTATAGGGCTTGGGAGCGACCGGACCAAGGTGTTACTGACACGTGCCTACCGGATGATGACGCCATGTGCTCGTTCTGGCGAAACATCTGGTCGGTGCCTGTCAGTCACACCGAGGGTGATTGGACTGGGAAGATTGAGCGAGCGTGCGATCTAATACCAGAAATGGGGGTACTTACCATCAGCCCCCAAGATGTTGCTCGTGCAGTCCGACCGTTGCCTAACTGGAAATCTCCAGGGCCGGACGGGCTGCACAACTTTTGGATAAAATGGTTCCAAGGGTCGCACGCCTGCTTGGCATCCCAGTTCCAGTCAGCCTTAGAGTCAGGGTCACTGCCCCAGTTCCTAACGACAGGAATAACCCACCTGCTCCATAAATCAGGTAGTACCGCGGATCCCAAAAATTATAGACCGATCACTTGTTTACCGACGGTCTATAAAGTTCTTACATCCATTTTGAGAACTAAAATTAACAAACATATAGACACCAACTCCATCATGTCTGTCTCTCAAAATGGATGTAAGAACGGGTCCCGGGGTACTAAGGAGCTGCTCCTCATTGATATGGCCATTAGCCAACAGGTTCGTCGTTCCCGAAAGGATCTGTCGACATGCTGGATAGATTATAAGAAGGCCTATGACTCGGTGCCACATACATGGCTCATGAGGGTGTTGGAGTTGTACAAAGTAGATGCAACTCTGCGCACCTTCCTGATGTCGTGTATGGGGCAATGGAGGACGGTCCTTCGATATCCAGGATGTCGAAATATTCAGAGGAATAGCGAACCGATAAGGATCGAGCGAGGCATATTTCAGGGTGATAGTTTGAGTCCGCTTTGGTTCTGCTTAGCCTTGAATCCCCTAAGCACGCTGCTGGAGGATTCAGGTCTAGGCTATCGGCTGAGGAGAGGTGGTCAGGTTATATCGCACCTCCTCTACATGGATGACCTAAAACTCTTTGCCCCCAACAATTTGCAACTAATGGAGCTACTGAAAGTAACTCAAACTTTCAGTAGCGCCATCAGGATGGAATTTGGTGTGGACAAATGTGCGGTCATGCATGTAAAGCGAGGGGAGATTGTTGAATCCGTGGGAACCCAACTCTCGGATTCCACAAACCTTAGAACCCTCTCCGCATCCGAAACCTATAAGTATTTGGGTATGTCGGAAGCGTTAGGCATCAATGTTACTGACATGAAGCAATCGTTGAAGGAGCGCTTCTTTGGCCGCCTGAAAAAAGTACTTAATAGTCTTCTATCAGGCGGAAACAAGGTGCGCGCCTTCAACGGTTGGGTCATGCCGGTTTTGATGTACTCTTTTGGCATACTCAAATGGACTCAGACCGAACTCGACGCCCTGGATAGGAGGGTCCGTACGTTGCTGACTGCAAATCGAATGCATCACCCACGGTCATCGGTAATGAGGCTGTATATCCCGCGAAAGTGTGGAGGTCGAGGGTTTTTAAACGCTAAGACCCTCCACAATCGCGAGATATGCAGTCTCAGGGAATATTTTCTAGAAACCGACGTGGGGATGCATCGAGATGTAGTCGCCGTGGACAAGGGCCTCACCCCGCTCTCCTTGGCTAAAGAGAACTGGCGCAAGCCAGTAGTGCTTGACACTAATGATCGCATGGAGGTATGGCAGAGTAAGGAGCTTCACGGACGCTTTTTCCGGGCCCTACATGGACCCGATGTTGATCTATTAGCGTCCGTAGCCTGGCTGCGTTTCGGTGACCTCTTTGGGGAAACCGAAGGTTTTGTCTGTGCAATTATGGACGAAGTTATGATGACGAACAATTACCGGAGATTTATTGTGAAAGACGGCACGGTTGACATCTGTCGGGCATGCCACCGGCCGGGAGAATCAATCAGGCATATTATCTCCGGGTGTTCTCGTCTAGCTAACGAAGAGTACTTGCATAGACACAACCTTGTAGCCAGGATAATCCATCAGCAACTTGCTCTGAAATACAACCTTGTGGAATCGGAGGTGCCGTACTACAGGTATGTGCCCGACCCAGTTCTCGAAAATGGTGATATCACATTATATTGGGATCGATCCATCATCACTGACAGGACTATTGTTGCCAATAAGCCTGATATAGTGGTGGTGGATCGACCAGAGCGGCGCGCAATGATTGTTGACATAACCGTCCCGCATGATGGGAACCTCGTGAAAGCCGAGAAAGATAAACAAATCAAGTATCTTGACTTGGCTCACGAGGTTGTCGACATGTGGGATGTGGACTCAGCGATCATTGTGCCGATAGTTGTGACAGCCAATGGTTTAATTGCCAAGAGCCTCGACCAACACCTGAGGAGGCTCTCGTTGGGCAGCTGGATCAAGGGCTTGATCCAGAAAGCGGTACTTCTGGACACGGCCCGAATAGTTAGGAGGTTCCTCTCTCTGGAGCCCTGACCGCCGGTAGCTTGGACCCTTTTCCCGATACCGGTGGGCTACTATTTTTTATATTTTTAAATGTTTTTATATTTCTTTATACTAATATTTAAAAATATAATTTATAAGAATTTAAATGAATAAAGGAGATAATAATAATAATAATTTATTGAATGTTACAAACCAATGTTACATGTATTGTCTTATAATTAACTTAACTTAACGGCGGTCTGTAACTCTTAGAGAATCGTCATTTGGATATTTACGGCGGTCCCCAAACTAGGCTGCGCCTGTATCTTGGGGGCCAGAGTTGTGACTTAATACAGTGTTATTTACCACTGCAGTTTATTTAGGAGTAGGTGAGTAATTGCAACCGATTATATAAAACTAGATTAAATATTGAGAAATCTTAAAACGTGAATTAATTAAAAAACAAATAAAGCTTAAATTGCACTGAGCAAAGCCTAAAACTAAAAATATTAAACAATTAAAATGAAATGTTAATCAATTAAAATAATAATAAAAATGAGAAAAAATAAAATGTAGGATAATCAAGATTAGGGTGTGTGTGTGTTAGTGTGTGCACGTGTGGTGTATATAGGTGTTTTAGTGTGTGTACATGTGGTGTGTAGGTGTCAGTGTCTGTGGTGGGAGTAGGATTCCGAGTGTGAGTTGAGTGATGTGAGAATGTTTTCTGATTCATCGTATGAAAGACCTAATAGCCATTGTTTGACAACATTTTTGCATCTGGAGAGGGTGAGTTCTTTTGGGTCACAAGGCAAACTACTGGTGACCTTGTTATACACAAAAGTGTGTAGATAGGCAGGGCAGCGTCTTGTTAGGAGAGATGTGGTTCGTTGTAGCGGGATGTGAAAGACACGTTTGGAAGCCAATGCATGGTAGTCAGGTCGGATTTTTAAGGTTTTGTGTATGCGTAAGTATGCATTAAGAATAAATAGTTGGCGGACACGTAGAACTTGAAAGTCTTTGTAGAGAGAGTCAGTGGGGTAGAAAAATTGTTTTTTTAAGAGAACTTTTATAACAGCTCTCTGGGCTCTTTCAAGCTCAATCATTATTGTTTTCCCAGCTCCACCCCAAATAGATACCCCATATTGTATAATGGACTGGCATATTGCGAAATAAACCATTCGCAGGATGTCTTTTGGAGTGCGGTCTCTTAATTTCTTTATTATATGTATAAGTTTCCTTACTCGGCCAGAAAGAAATTGGATGTGGGCTTTAAATGATAGATTTTCGTCAATGAGTAGACCTAAATAACGATAAACGATTCCTAAGTATTTTTAAATAATGGCATAAATGGAAAAGGCACGCTCCACGGAGGCGTTGGATACGGGCAGCGTCAATAACGCCAAACGCCACTGCAAACTTTTAGCAAGCCCCTAAAAATAACCCCAAAAAAAATCTGTCCCTAAAAATATCCCTTTTAAGAATTCTTCCCCCTAAATCTAGGGGGAAAACCCCAAAGTTGGCACCACTGGTCTATGGACTGAACTGACTGAAGTGCAATGTGCAAGGAATAAACCACAGACTACTTAGAGATACTACGGAATAAACTACTCTGCTGAAGTGCGTTCGGTTTATGCTGTCACTGTCAACTGTCTAAAATTTTTTGACGTTTGTGCCATCTGCACTTGCGTGCGTTCATTTCACATCGATTCATGCCAATGAAAGAAAATTAATTAATGTTCATTCAGTGGGCGGTTTTATAATTTCTAACGACGATATTATCGTCGACATCCACAGCATTACAATAACACAGGGAAGTGAAATGATTGGAAGTATAGGACACGATAACGTTATAACGTTCACGTACCTATTTCTATACATTTTACTTACTTCGTTCTTCGTGGACGTCGAGGATAATTTAAGCACATTGGCATTTTTAACAGAAACACCAACAGCCTTTAGAAACAGTATGGCAGTATGTTACGAATGGATAGGCAGAACTGCAGAAACGTAGAAGAACAACAAGAACTTGCTTGATGTTTAATGGAATTACGGAAGGCGACTTTATTGATTTAGAAAAAGCTCTGCATATTAATCGAACTTATGAAAAAATCGTATGTAGGTACTTAAGGGGGAAGCACTAAGGTACCTAGCCCGCGAAATTCAAATTTTCTTACGTTTTTTGCAATTTGCTGGTATTAAGTTGTACGTTGATTAGAATATGATTCGCGGTCGTAACAAATATGTATTTACAGAATTATAATCATTACGATCAGTAATGCAACTTGTTAAGTGAGTATAATCCCCAAATGTCAAGATTTCATGAAATAGTCATTCTTGGGGATTACTTGGTCTTAGAGAGGTGTGTTGATGACTTCAATGATTATAATTCTGTAAATACATATTCGTTACGGCCGCGAATCATATTTTAATCAACGTACAACTTATTTTTTTTTTCGGATGGCAAATCATCATAATGACCACTCCCGCTCTGGGTGGAGCGGAAGGGAGTGTCAGACTCTTACTGGCTAAAACCCACCCGTGTTCCTTCCTTAGTCCTGTATGTTCCGGGCCAGCGGTAACCCTTTCGGACAATCCCGCTGACCACAACTTAATACTGACCAGCAAATTGCAAAAAACTTAAAAAATATTGAATTTCGCGGGCTACCCTAGCTAGCGCTTTCGCCTTCACAAAAAAAACAGTGGCACTCCGGGTGTGCTAACAGAACTGAAAATAACAAAACACAAACAAAATATTTTGCCATCACTCGCTGAAATATCGGATATAGGTACATTAAAACCGAGTACATCCCGAGGACAGCCGAACACCTCCGAACCTGGTATTTTTGAATCGTCATAAACAAAACACGCGCGGTGTCGCTTACGGTAACAGTGGGGCGAGTTCAATGGTTTTTTACCGACTTCAAAAAAAGGAGGTTATCAATTCGACACGTATGTATGTAACATTATTGGAATTGTATTATATTCACATAATTATGACAATCTATTAGGGCTTCCAAACAAATATACAAAATTTTATAGACGTATCATGTATGTATGTATGTTTGTCCACGCATTTCTCCGCAACTATTAATCGGATCGTGACCATTTTTTTGTATTGACTTACATTTACTTCAACTAAGGGAACAATGCAAGTTTCATAAAAACGATTCAGTAATTTTCAAGTTAAGGACTAATACGTGAAAGTGTTACGGCCTGGCTTATTGATACGAGCTACGGGTGCCCGGGTGTAGTGTCAAAGAGAAAACATCTCAAAACCTTGGTAAAATTCTAGTGCAAAAACTAAAAATTACGAAATAAAAAAATTCGACTTCAAAAGGAAAAAAAATAAAAATTATGAAATAACTTTAATTTCGGAACATACAACAAACGTGTTTTTTTTTTGCCTTGTTTATTAATTATCCATTTATTTCAGGCATCAAATCCCATATAAAACACATACAATACAATATTAATATTATATACTATAAATACATACAACATTATAATTAAGTACACTAAAAACTAACAAACTAACGCACACGAAGTGTCTGCGTCGTGTTTCGCTGACTGGTGTCATGTAGCCGGCCACGAAACCGGCGGTACACAACACCCTTCGGCCAGAACTCTTCCTTGAGGAACTTCTCGAGATGATGTGTCGGAACACGCACCATGAACGTCCAGTTCTTCTCGACCCTCAAAGTCCAGTTGGTCTTGACACGCATGTACTCCACGACCTCCTCAACCTTCGTGGAGTGGTGCAGTCTGGACACGTACAGCTGCGTCGTGTTGTGGTACGGAACCCTTCGTGTGCGAGTCCGACTCGCACACGAAGGCACGCGTTAGAACGCAATCTCAGGAGCTACCTGCCAGTCAGATTTGAAAAATTCTTTTTGCATATGATAGCCCAGTTCCTGAGGAAGGAACCGAGCGAAAACCAAAAAGTCACAAACAACGATAAGCGAAAACGCTGTAATAATGGGGGCAGGCGATGCGATACGATGGGTGGATCAGGTGAACAAGAAATTTCACTCGGACGTCGCGCGGCCAGAAGCTAGTATAATAGAAGTACGCACATTTGTCATTAATATTCAACCAAGTGACGTCGTTATAATTAATTACCGTGAAAAATGTGCACAACTTATCGATATACAAATATTTTTTTTGTTCAAAAACATGTATAGGTAGATACTTTTAGGTGTTTCTAAAATTATACATATAGGTAAGTATGTAGTTGCGCGTTTCAATGTAAACAACTGGCCAAGTGCGAGTCGGACGCGCACACGAAGGGTTTCGTATCACAAGGCAAAAACGCAAAAAAAAAACAAGTTTGTTGTATGGGAGCTCCCTTTAAATACCTACTTATTTTATTCTGTTTTTAGTATTTGTTGTTATAGCGGCAACAGAAATACATCATCTGTGAAAATTTCAACTGTCTAGCTATCGCGGTGATCATGAGATACAGCCTGGTGACAGACGGACAGTGGAGCCTTAGTAATAGGCTCCCGTTTTTACCCTTTGGGTACGGAACCCTAAAAAGGTTGATGGCATTATTTGTAAATTTAATTTCAACATGAATGATGTAACCAATATTTTGTAACAATTTTATGATATAAAACAGTGTCCGTGGAGATTCTTGCCCGTTCATTCAGGGCCGTCTTTACCTATTGTGCAGGGCGTGCGTTGCACACGGGCGCAGCGGTCCTAGGGGGCGCCGAGCGCCGCTCGCTACGGAGCCCCACTCGCGTAAAAAGAGTTCCGCTTTGCATACATTTTGTATAGCATCTGGAGCTCTTCTTATATTTGTCGAGTTACACCAAAGCAAGTCGCGCCACGAGCGCGCGAGCGGCTTTTACAATATTAACTTTTTTTTCACCATGAAATGAACATTATTAACGATTATATTTGGTGTAGTAGCGAGTGTCGCATCGCTCGGCGGCACCTGTTTCAATGATTAGTTTGAAAACACGCCGACAATCATATTGCGAATTCAACAGTTTTGGGATAGAAAATAAACTACTAATTACCATGGACGAACGTCAAGCGCGCGGCATTTCTCAAAAGCGTGAGTAAGCGCCCCAGAAGGTGGTAGCCATAAAGCTCATCCGGGGCTACCGCACGATCTCGGGCGAGGCGGCAAGCCTCATTGCCGGACTGCCGCCATGGGATCTGGAGACGATAGTCCTCGCGCGCGTATATGAGTGGTGCGTGGAGGCACTACGCCGCCGGGGGGAAAATCGCTGTGGAGCGGACGGATCTCCGGTGCCATCTCATAGCGGCATGGAAGGAGCGACTGTCGCAACCCAGCGCAGGGCACGCCGCGAAAGCGGCGATAAGACCCCTCTTTGAGGAGTGGCTAGAGAGGCGCCACGGCGCCCTCACCTACCGCCTGACGCAGGTCCTCACCGGACACGGAAGTTTCGGGAGGTCCCTGCACATCATCAGGCGGGAGGAAACGCCCGGGTGTCACCATTGCCAGGATCGCCCAGAGGACACGGTGGAGCACACGGTGGAGGTCTGCCCCGCTTGGGCGGAGCATCGCCGTGTCCTCGTTGAGGCGATCGGCAGCGGCGGCGACCTCTCGCGTCCGGCCCTGGTGCAAGCCATGGTCCGGGGCGAGAGGGAGTGGGAGGCAGCCACCTCCTTCTGCGAAGCAGTCATGCTAGCGAAAGAGGTGGCGGGACGGATGAGAGAGAGAGCCTCCCGTCCCAGCCGCCGCGGGAGACGCTCCGGGCGTCGGGAGCCACGGGACGACTCCCGGCCACCGTAGGTGCGGGCCTGCGGGCGGAGAGTAATGGGTAACTCACCGTCCGATCAGGACCAGGCCCGTGCCGGACTGCGCGTAGGTGTTCCACGCGCGCCTCAAAAAGATGTCAGCATCGAGGAGGGGCCCCATAGGGCCGAAGCCTGCCGGGTCAGCGAGATTGTCCGAAAGGGTTATCGCTGGCCCGGAACGATGATTTCCAATCAGAAAAAAAAAGCGTGGCGCGTGCCGCACTTTGTGTTCTACCGCTCGCTACACGTAATTTTGCGAAATAAGCCTTGGCGCAATGGATTAAGTTTTATATTTGAGTAAACTGTAAATATCTTTACTTCATATTTGCGGCTTTTCTTTTGATTGAAATTGACCTAATAAGTAAGATTTAATTTTGATATAAGCTGAATTAGTTGCCAGTCTGCCACAAGCATAACTGTTGCGAATTTCGACCGCGTCGGAGCACTCGTCAAAAATTGCTACCAAATAAGTCTGAAAACAGAAAACATTAAAAAAAAAACATAAACGTGTGCTTTGTTTTTCTTGTCACTCTTTCCTTCCTAAAAATACTTTTTACCCGTGTACAGTGAGCCTCGCTCGCAGTGAGCTTCCCAAATTTGTCAAATGTTCCCAATTGATATTGAACTTTGTTTGATATGAGGTCGTAATTAGAATGAAGAAATTTCAAAATTTGGGTGTAACATAACATCTATAAATAGACAGCATTGCCATACAACGTGGCAATGCTGCCAGTCTTTTGGGCACGTTTCCTGTTGACAGCGATGCGGATGAATTTTTTGATGCCCTTTGACTCTTTCCTTTCCTTTTTATATACTTGTACATATTCTTATTATTATTTTAATACTGTACATAAAGTAATGATCTAATAAATCAAAACTTAAAAAAAAAAAAAAAAAAAAATAGACATGTTAACATGGGTACGTTTTGGCTTGTTTAGGGTAAACACCAGAACACCCTGTATAATTCTAAATACATTCAACAGCACCAAAACCGACGAATTTCTTCTTCATCTCCAAACAATAGAGTTTATTATCCATTGGGGAAATTTGACAGTTTGTGGTGACTTGATGTGCTGTTACTTGTACTATATACCCATCCATTTTGACCGCGCGCTTACTAGGGGGCGCTTGGGTAATGTTTGCACACGGGCGCAACATGGGCTAGAGACGCCTCTGCGTTCATTCATAGGTTCCTTTTTAGGGTTCTCTACCAAAATGGTAAAACGGAACCCTTATGGTGAGACTCAGTCTGTCTGTCTGTCTGTCTGTCACAGCTGATATCTCAAGAACTACTAATACTTGAAATTTGGAATAGTTTTAGATGATGTTTGCCCAATTATTTTTTTATCAACAGGGACTGAAAGGGGGCCGGAAAAATTCGAAGTGGGGCTACTAGGGCATGTGGGGTATCATATGAAAGAGCGCAGATTGCACATTCTCAAACATTTTTTCTTCTTTTTTAGGCCGCATAGTTTTCGACTTTTGATGAAAAATGTAAAAAAATACCGTTCCCCCCCGTATCTCGTAGATTACAGGAAAAATAAAACGAAGTCTCTAAATAGCACACTTTTTCAGAAATCATCAACCAAAATTACATTATTTCCACTATGGGTCAGTTCACACCGAGACGCGACGCGACGCGCAGTTTTCAAGATAGAAATACAATTACAGACTTTATCTACTACACTAAAAGGTACACAATTCAGTGTCTACCTACTACGTCGAGCTACGCAGCGCGGCGCCGCCGCCGCGCGGCGTAGCTCACTGAATTGTGTACCTTTTAGTGTAGTAGATAAAGTCTGTAATTGTATTTCTATCTTGAAAACTGCGCGTCGCGTCGCGTCTCGGTGTGAACTGACCCTATCGGTCAAGAGATGGCGCTGACATAAAACTGCAATATTCTACACCGCAAGATGAAAATTAAAAAACACAAATGATGGTACGAAACCCTCGGTGCGCGAGTCCGGCTCGCTCTTGCCTAGCGGGCCCCATCACCAAGTGCGGCCGATCCCACGGGGTATTCCTCGAAACGCACCAACTTTGAAACGAACGAAACGAAAAAAAAAAAACGAAAAACTTTTTTAAATTTTATATTGCTGACATATATAGGAGCCTTTTGGCCTCCTAACCTTTTGACCGCCACGACAAAATTCCTTCTTTCATACCTACAAAATAATAGTCACGGCACATGTTTATTTTGAACTGTAAAAAAGGGTTATTTTCGACGTGCCATGCCGTCCGTGGCGTCGTGAGCACTTTTTGATTTGACGTCCATAGACGTCTGTGGCGGTCAAAAGGTTTAAAGGAGTGTGGCGAACCAAACTAATTGTCTGTGGTTCCCACTATACGCGCCTAAAGGAGTTTCCGTTTCATTTTTTTTGTCACATTTTTATTTTATATAATTTAGTTTTTTCGCAGATACAGATACCTACGTGAACGTGACCACCATTTTGAATAAAAAAGATACAAAATGGCGGACAGTAGGTATGTCACGGCCCTTCAAAGCCCTTTCAAGTGTCCTATTACGGTTAATTTTCAGTTAACGTGCAAGACGTGCCAGACACATTATTCCTAAGAATGGTAAGTTTGGTAGGCATTCATTCAGTTTTACCTGGTAATGTAAATGCTGGCTTCGTGCATGAATTAACGAAGAATGGTAAAGCTCGGGAAATACAAACATAAATACAAAAGAAATTTCTGAAAAACAAAACAGTATCTATTATTTTCATACAAATCGAAAACAAAAGAGCCCGTAAATCTATTAAACACTTACGAAAAATCAACAAGAATTACAAAACATTAAATGTATATAAAGTAATTCAAATTGGTGTAATTTTAACTATATTTCATGTTTTGTGTTGATACAGCTTGGGTGTAGACAAATAATCTGGCAGGTCTTACCGTCGCGATGAGTACATATAAAACTGAATGCGCATCTAATTTAGTAAATCATTACCAAAATGAAGTGGTTACCGGTTTCACTGGTCGTGGTAAGTGTTAATAATATATTCTAGATATTAATTACTAGACATTGCCCTAAGCAATCCACGCCTGTAGGCCCTCCTATCCACAATAGTCGCCTCGTATTTTTCCAAAACATCGACGAGCGATTTGTAAAGATTGGCGCACATCTCTAGCTAGAGTGACTTTTGGGTCTTGTAATATCTTGCTGATAAACAGCCTTGCCTTTCATGTGCTAGCAAATACTGTTTCGGTGCTGTTTCTGCCTTATGGTGCCCCCCGTGACGTGATGCCCTAAGCAATTGCTTAATTTGCTTAGGGGCTAATCCGGCACTGGTTGTGGGGTCCTTGCATTCAAATAGTTTTCACGTAGGGCGATACCTCAAGCTGCCTCGCCTTTTCCCAACTATGTTGGGGTCGGCTTCCAGTATAACGGGACGCAGCTGAATACTAGTGTTTTATATGGAGCAAGAGCAGTGGTATCGGCCCCGACTTTCGATTTGTGGGTCGTAGGTTCGAACCCAAGCAAGCGCTTTACTTTGTGTAAATAATTTCATCTCCACTGCTCTCAAAACGGTGAAGGAAAACATCGTGAGGAAACTGGCATGTCTTAGAACCAAAAATTCGAGGACATGTGACGTCTACCAACTCGCCCTGGGCTGGATTATGGCCCACTCCCTGTTACAGAGAGGAGGCCTGTGTCCCAGCAGTGGGAACATGAAAGGCTGATTATGCGATGGTGGCTAAATAATAACAGCCGCACAGGTCGTTCGATCAGGTTAAGCTACGCTTGCCGCGGTTGGTCTGTGGATGGGTGACGTGACCGTCTTTACATACCGTGACCCCTCCGTGCCACGGAAAGCACGTTAAGCCGTTGGTCCGGGCTGTCATTCGTGGATCTTTGATAGTCGTTAGGGGTAGTCAGAAGCCTGAAAGTCTGACAACCTATCTTACCAAGGGGTATCGTATTACCCAGTAACTGGGTTGTGGAGGTCAGATAGGCAGTCGCGCCATGTAAAATACTGGTATTCAGCTGCATCCGGTTAGACTGGAAGCCGACCCCAACATAGTTAGGAAAAGGCTAGGCAGATGATGTAAATGCGAGATACCTCCCTTACTATTACCGAATGTATGTGGTCGACCTCGTAGCTTTTAAAAATTCTCGGTAGACTTAGGTTTCATTAAGGTTGAAACGCGCTGCCAAATAGACATCTTTGTTTTATGATGTGTAAGTGACATTCAACCTTAAGGCGGTGAAGCAAAGGCATGTTTTTAATCGAACCTCTAATAATTCCCATTTTGTAATAATTCTGTAAATACATATTTGTTACGGCCGCGAATCATATTTTAATCAACGTACAACTTAATACTGACCAGCAAATTGCAAAAAACCTAAAAAAAATTGAATTTCGCGGGCTACCCTGGCGCTTTCGCCTTAACAGCTAGAGTTAGTTATTTTGCACCACTGGTCACAGCCAGTGTGGGGACTATTTTCTAAATAAGGTAAGGTCTATTTTATTAGGTACCTATCTACTTACTAGCGGAGCCCGCGCGCCCCAACTTCGCATAGATGCAATTTTTTTTTAAATTTCCGAAAATTTCTTTTATAAATACAAACCTTGTCCTGGCAATACCGAACACAAAAAAAAAATTTATCCAATTTGCAGCAGAGCAGTGGTGGCCTAACGGCCGCGACTTACGAGTTGTAGGTCGTGGGTTCGAACCCAGACAGGCGCTTTACTTTGTGTAAATTATTTCATCACCACTGCTCTCAAAACGGTGAAGGAAAACATCGTGAGGAAACCGGCATGTCCTAGAACCAAAAATTCGAAGACATGTGACATCTGCCAATCCGCACTGGGCCCGCGTGGTGGATTACGGCCCACTCCCTCTCACCGAGAGGAGGCCTGTGTCCCAGCAGTGGGAACATTATAGGCTGATTATGGTTGTGGTATCCAATTTGGTGCAGTCATTCGGAAGTTATGCGCGTAAAGACATTTTGGCGTCTTTGTTTTTACCACGGATATCTATGTTTTATACTATACAGTAAGGATTTCTTCTTTATCTAAACATGATTTTTTCTTCCTCAGGCGATAGTGGCCATCGACGGTTTGACAGGTAGTCTCTTTCTTTTATTTTTTAATAGCAGCACCCCGCGGTTTCACCCGCATAAGTGTCGATCCCGTGGGAATATCGGGATTAAAAGTATCCTAGTGTTATTCTGATGTATATATGCTATATTAATGTAAAGTTTCATCAAAATCCGTTCAGTAGTTTGAGCGTGAAGAAGTAACAAACATGCTTGAAACACAATGTTTAATATTACTAGCTGCGCCCCACGGTTTCACCCGCATAAGTGTCGATCCCGTGGGAATATCGGGATAAAAAGTAGCCTATATGTTAATCCAGGGTGTCAGCTACCTCCATACAAAATTTTATTAAAATTGGTCCAGCCGTTTAAGCGTGAAGAAGTAACAAACATATGAACAGACACACACACACAAACTTTCGCCTTTAGAAAATTAGTGTGATAGTGTGATTACTGAATGGTCCTGATCTTGACCTCGATAACGCCTGATGGAAAGCGATGGATGAGGTTATTGGCTTTTTGTCTGTGTTTTCACTAACGTTTAATTTACTGGACTGTCTGAGGAATTCCTGATCGAAAAACCCAATAACACTTTGGCCTGTTCATCATCAAGAGTTCAAGACCCGTTGGTCTAGTGGTCGCAAGCCCTACTGCTGTACATGAGGCCCTGGGTCCGATTCCCGGGTCAGGCAAAATGTTATTGGGTTTTTCGATCAGGAATTTCTCAGTAGCAGCCCGAAGTCTTGATTTGTTTTTTTGTACCGAGAAAAATTCTTTAGATCTACACGATCTAAAGAATTCCTTCTAAAGGATGCTAGGCCATATAGTTAAAAAACATATACCAAAATGTTATATCCCTATCTATACTTATAAATGAATAATATTATTATTAAAAATGCGAAAGTGTATCGGTCACCTCTTTACGCTTAAACCGCTGAAGCGATTTAGATGAAACTTGGTATAGAGATAGTTTGAGTCCCGGAAAAGAAAAGGACATAGGATAGTTTTTATCCCGATGTTACCACGGGATCGACACTTATGCAGGTGAAACCATGGGGCGCTACTAGTGCCATATAAGTACTTAAAAAGGTTACACTATAAAGACCAAGCACATTTTTTTCAATATATCAACTTAATATTTTATCTGTGCACCCATAAAAAAGCCTTCAAACTTACCATGTCCTACGTTCACAGCGCTGAATCTGCGCCACCCACAAGGCACTTCAAACGAATCTGGGTCCAAGAAAAGCAGCAGTCTTGGCTTAGATGCTGGCGTAACCAAGGAGGATGATGTGAAGTGGACCAAGACGGAATCTCGCGACCAACACTCCGGGGAATCCGACCACAGCAATTCAAGAAAAGCGAGTTAGTGTTACTCTTTGTAACCTCAAGTCAGAATCTTTCTGCCCTTATTCTAATTTATTTGTGACTCCCTTCCACCCGCGGCTTCGTGGTATATCGAAAAGAAGTTAACTTGTGGCGCCATCTACATTGGCACATGTGAACTACGTGCATCACACTGACGTCATGCAAAATCCTGCATCGCGCATGCAGAGTTTGCCGCGCAACTAGCATAGATTATACAACGTCTCGATTTCAATCGTCAGGCACACCGACACAACACCCGTCTGGTCGGAGGATCCTCCCTTTTTTATGGAGGATGAGGGAACTTTATACCTTGTTTCTCATCTTCGATACTGTATACTGACTAATCAAATTGATGTGTCTGTTTGTAATGTGTATATAACAGCTTTTTACCAAATACACCTGAGAGTTTAAACCTATACCAGCGTCCGGCACGCACGCAGCTGTCTGGCATTTTTGCTGAACTGGGCCTTTTTGGCGCAGCCGTGAGGCACACATTCCTGCTAATTTCTTACATTGGACTTTGCACTTTTTATTTTTGTTTTTATCTGATGTACGACTTTTATCTGACTATGTGGTCTATCGTGTGTCTTTTAGTCTGAGCTAAATAAATGTATTTTCTCTCTTTCTTTCTTTTCTATAAATAAAATAAAGTCCTCCAGACCGTATTTCGGCCACGGCGGCCAATCTCAACGGAGACTAGCCTTCGGCGCGGGAAATATTATAGTGCACAAGTGTGCGCGCAGACACATGTGCACTCCCTCTTCCCTCACTCTCATTGTCCGATGGGACGGCAATCCGACACGACCGGAGAGAGATCAGGCGCAGGACCAACGGCTTAACGTGCTTTCCGAGGCACGGGGGTATCACACCGCCAACTTCCAAACTCCGGGCTGTTACTAAGAAATTCCTAATGGAAAAACTCAATAACACTTTGCCCGACCCAGGAATCGAACCCGGGACCCCACGCTCAGCAGCCGCGCTTGCGACCACGAGACCAACGGTGCAGTCGCTTTTCTATACGGTACTACTTAAAACAAAAAAACTATATTGTGTATTTCCGTCTGTCTGGATAAAGATTTTCACTACAGTCTTCTCTATCCATTCCTCTCCATGTCGCTTTTATCAGATAGGTAATTGCGTAACACACATAGCATTAGCAATGGCTTTCATTTTTACAGTTACTGTTCAACAACATTCATTGCGCTATTTATGTTGTTGGGCAGACAAATTTTTCGAACATACGAAGCAATGGATTAACAATATCCCTCAAAATGATTCAAATTGAGATTGATAGTGTGTGTTACGCAATTAGGTTGCAGACGGGTGTTGTGTCTGGTGGACTAGTACTGCCCCACGATTCATGTCAGGACGTTGTATAATAAGCTAGTTGCGCGGTAAACTCTGCTTGCGCGATGCAGGATTTTGCGTGACGTCAGTGTGATGCGTAGTTCGCATGGCGATGTAGATGCCGCTACAAGTTAAAAAGGGTTTTGGGGTATTATATGATGGGTTGTTGAGGAGGACTTTAAAATTATTCATATTGAGATTGATAGTGTGTTATGCCATTAGGGTTAGATTGCCATGAAAAGCCCAAAAATGTGCCAAAATTTCTAAATTTCAAATTTTTGCAGAAACCTCACAGCAAGGCGGAACTTCAGTGCATCGGAAGTACCAGTCGAGCTCTAATGCCGAAAATGAAGAATTGCAGCAGTCCAGTTCGAATTCAGCTTTTAGTAAGGGCAACCGATGGAGTGGACATCAAGGTAAGCCTAAAAGTTTGAGTAATAGGTCCTGTATACACGACGACGACGTGTGAGTTTGAGTTTGTGTGTTTGTTTGAGTTTGGTACAGTAGTTGGTAGAAGGACGTCGACGCACAAACTCATCACCTGCCTGCCTTTTTCCCAACTATGTTGGGGTCGGCTTCCAGTCTAACCGGATGCAGCTGAATACCAGTATTTTACATGGAGCGACTGCCTATCTGACCTGCACGACCCAGTCACTGGGTAATACGATACCTCTTGGTAAGACTGGTTGTCAGACGAACCGTAAAGACTGTCAAAGATCCACGAATGACAGCCGGGACCAACGGCTTAACGTGCTTTCCGAGGCACGGAGGGGTCTTGGTACATAACGCAGAGAAAGAACACAAACCTATTCTCTGCGTTATGTTAATGTATTTTCTTTCTATTTTGGTTTTGGCGCCTAGTATAAGTGTATTGACTATTGACGTCCTTCCCTTTTTTCCAGGTCACCAGAACGGTGACAATCATGACGGATCGGGTCAGTATCATTTCAAAACAGGTCCCATAAGACACATACCTGTCTCCCATATACCAAGATACGGTTCTTCTGAAAGTTACACTGGAAATCATGGTGGTTCCAGTGGTCATATTGGGCATTTAGGTAGTCATTCTAGAGGACATGTAAACAGGGTCTGGAACTATGGTCAAAATAATGAGCAGTTGCTTAGAGGGGCTGGCCATCAGCATGCTAACCAAATTGTAAGTGGTACCGGAGTCCAACAGCAAGGGTCTGATTCTGCTGAGCACATAAATCATAGTCATGGAATTGATACCTCGAATCAAGCGACAGATTCTGGAGAATATGTTAGAGGAACTGTTGCAAGTGAACCTGGATATGACAGTTCTAATGAGGATCTCAGCGAAGTTCTTAGACAAGGAATTAATACTGATGAATTCATAAGTGATATTGAAAATCAAGAAGCTAATTCTGGACAGTATGTGAACAGAATTGTTGCTCATGACTCTGGATACCAGGGTACTGATGAAACCGGAAGTCTGAGTGAAGTTCTGAAGCGAGCACTCAACAAACCTCACTATATCGGTGGCCCTGGAAACCAAGGTCATAATTCTGGAAAATATGTAAACGAAATTCTAGTCCCTGCTGATAATATTAAATATGTATCTGGAAATGGATACCATTCACATTCAAGCGAATATTTAAATGAACTCCTTAATCGTGTGCGTGGTGCAGCCAACTACCCTGTAAATGCAAACCAAGCACCTGTTGCTGGCAAATACGTAAATAGAGATTTTGTCCAAGTAGGACGTGACACTGAAGAATATGCGATCGAAGACGAAAATGAATATCTTAGTGACATCTTAACTCAAGCACAAGAACTTTTGAAACACGGAGCTGGACCTAAAGGTTACGCAATCACCCCTGCACGTTACCATCCTGTTCACAGTAATGTAAGGCCTGTATATGTAGCTCCTGATTCTGAAATAAGGTTTTATGATGGCGCGACTGGTACTTATATGGCTAATCCTTCATCAGCTGTAGTTGATGATGGCAGTTACGGAGAAATTGCTCCTGAATACGTCATTCCTACAAGAATATTTCCAGGCTTGAATAGGTATCCAAATCGACACAGCAGTCGACCTAGCTACTACAGAGATGGCGGCTACGGCACAGGACTAAGCTATATACCCGATACTGATGGGACAGGTCCAACTACAATATTTGGTAGGAATCCAGGTTTCAATCGTGTCGTCCCGCTTAGTACAATTCCAATAGGCAATGTTCCCAATATCGATAATACTGGAGTGTTTAGTGACAAAACGTTGACATTTGCACCTCTAAGACCTTTAACACCTTTGACACCTATTGATGATGACTATGAAGGAACTAGTGGCGATGCTTCTGATATCATAATAGATAAATATCTTTTATCAAGACATGACACTAAAACACCCGAACGTGATGGTACGACTAAAAAAGTTGGCACTACAACTGTAGTCAACAAACATTTCACAGGCAAACACCCCGCAACTCACCCAGATAGTGACAATAGTGGTACTAGTAGATATATCAATGAAGGTGTTATAGACAACACTGGGCTACCTAAAAACACTAACAAACACGGAAAGGATAACGGAAGAATTGATGACACTTCGACTAAAATTACAAAAATAACTGGAAATAATGATGAGTCAGACGTTAGTGGTAATGGATCTACCAAACCTGGTAAAACCATAGTGATTGATAAAACTACAGTGATTACAGAAACTGATAAAGATAGAAAAGAGAAAGAAAACAGTGGTGAAACAGTTGATAACATAAACAAAGATTTGGGAAAAGATGACGGCTCTGACATCACTGGAAAAGATAGTGATGGAACAACCAAAAACGACAAATCAATTGTGATCTACAAAACTACGGTGGACGGGCTACTGGCGGGAACTTATGATAAAAACGATGATGAAACTACCAAAAACGGTAAATCTACTGTGATTGACAAAACTAGAGCGACTCAAAAGTCTAAAACAGATGGAAAAGATAACGACAACAAAGATAAAACTGTTGAGAAAAATAAAAAAGGTTCGGGAACTGATTATAAATCTGGGCCCATTAAGAAAAACGATGACGAAACTACCAAAAACGATAAGTCTCCTGTGATTGACAAAACCACAGTGAATAAAAAAACTTATCAAGATGGACAACATCAAAATGACAACAGGTATAAAACTGTTGAGAAAAATAAAAAAGGTTCGGGAACTGATTATAAATCTGGGCTCATTAACAAAAACGATGACGAAACTACCAAAAACGGTAAATCTAATGTGATTGATAAAACTAGAGTGACTCAAAAGTCTGAAAGAGATGGAAAAGATAAAACTATTGAGAAAAATAAAAAAGGTTCGGCAACTGATCATAAATCTGAGCCCATTGACAAAAAGGTTGACGAAACTACCAAAAACGATAAGTCTAATGTGATTGACAAAACCACAGTGAATAAAAAAACTTATCAAGATGACAACAAAGATAAAACTGTTGAGAAAAATGAAAAAGGTTCGGGAACTGATTATAAATCTGAGCCCATTAACAAAAACGATGACGAAACTACCAAAAACGGTAAATCTACGGTGATTGACAAAACTGGAGCGACTCAAAAGTCTGAAACAGATAGAAAAGATAACGGCAACAAAGATAAAACTGTTGAGAAAAACGAAAAAGGTTCGGGAACTGATTATAAATCTGGACCCATCAAGAAAAACGTTGATGAAACTGCCAAAAACGATAAGTCTTCTGTGATTGACAAACCTACAGAGAATAAAAAAACTTATCAAGATGGAATACATCAAGATGGCAACAGATATAAAACTGTTGAGAAAAATGAAAAAGGCTCGGGAACTGATTATAAATCTGGGCCCAACAATAAAAACGTTGACGAAACTGCCAAAAACGATAAGTCTCATGTGATTGACAAAACCACAGTGAATAAAAAAACTTATCAAGATGGAAAACATCAAGATGACAACAAAGATAAAACTGTTGAGAAAAATGAAAAAGGTTCGGGAACTGATTATAAATCTGGGCCCACCAAGAAAAACGTTGATGAAACTGCCAAAAACGATAAGTCTTCTGTGATTGACAAACCCACAGAGAATGAAAAAACTTATCAAGATGGAATACATCAAGATGGCAACAGATATAAAACTGTTGAGAAAAATGAAAAAGGTTCGGGAACTGATTATAAATCTGGGCCCAACAATAAAAACGTTGACGAAACTGCCAAAAACGATAAGTCTCATGTGATTGACAAAACCACAGTGAATAAAAAAACTGATCAAGATGGAAAACATAACGGCAACAAAGATAAAACTGTTGAGAAAAATGAAAAAGGTTCGGGAACTGATTATAAATCTGAGCTCATTAAGAAAAACGATGATGAAACTACCAAAAATGATAAGTCTCCTGTGATTGACAAAACCACAGTGAATAAAAAAACTTATCAAGATGGATTACATCAAGATGGCAACAGATATAAAACTGTTGAGAAAAATGAAAAAGGTTCGGGAACTGATTATAAATCTGGGTCCATTAACAAAAACGATGACGAAACTGCCAAAAACGGTAAATCTACTGTGATTGACAAAACTACAGTGAATAAAAAAACTTATCAAGATGGAAAACATCAAGATGACAACAAAGATAAAACTGTTGAAAAAAATGAAAAAGGTTCGGGAACTGATTATAAATCTGAGCTCATTAAGAAAAACGATGATGAAACTACCAAAAATGATAAGTCTCCTGTGATTGACAAACCCACAGAGAATAAAAAAACTTATCAAGATGGAATACATCAAGATGGCAACAGATATAAAACTGTTGAGAAAAATGAAAAAGGTTCGGGAACTGATTATAAATCTGGGCCCACCAAGAAAAACGTTGATGAAACTGCCAAAAACGATAAGTCTTCTGTGATTGACAAAACCACAGTGAATAAAAAAACTTATCAAGATGGACAACATCAAAATGACAACAGGTATAAAACTGTTGAGAAAAATGAAAAAGGTTCGGGAACTGATTATAAATCTGAGCTCATTAAGAAAAACGATGATGAAACTACCAAAAATGATAAGTCTCCTGTGATTGACAAACCCACAGAGAATAAAAAAACTTATCAAGATGGAATACATCAAGATGGCAACAGATATAAAACTGTTGAGAAAAATGAAAAAGGTTCGGGAACTGATTATAAATCTGGGCCCACCAAGAAAAACGTTGATGAAACTGCCAAAAACGATAAGTCTTCTGTGATTGACAAAACCACAGTGAATAAAAAAACTTATCAAGATGGACAACATCAAAATGACAACAGGTATAAAACTGTTGAGAAAAATGAAAAAGGTTCGGGAACTGATTATAAATCTGGGCCCAACAATAAAAACGTTGACGAAACTGCCAAAAACGATAAGTCTCATGTGATTGACAAAACCACAGTGAATAAAAAAACTGATCAAGATGGAAAACATAACGGCAACAAAGATAAATCTGGGCCCATCAAGAAAAACGATGACGAAACTACCAAAAACGATAAGTCTCCTGTGATTGACAAAACCACAGTGAATAAAAAAACTTATCAAGATGGAAAACATCAAGATAACAACAAAGATAAAACTGTTGAGAAAAATGAAAAAGGTTCGGGAACTGATTATAAATCTGGGCCCATTAACAAAAACCATGACGAAACTACCAAAAATGGTAAATCTACTGTGATTGACCAAACTAGAGCGACTCAAAAGTCTAAAACAGATGGAAAATATAACGACAACAAAGATAAAACTGTTGAGAAAAACGAAAAAGGGTCGGGAACTGATTATAAATCTGGGCCCATTAACAAAAACGATGACGAAACTACCAAAAACAATAAGTCACATGTGCTTGACCAAACCACAGTGAATAAAAAAACTTATCAAGATGGCAACAAAGATAAAACTGTTGAGAAAAATAAAAAAGGTTCGGGAACTGATGATAAATCTGAGCCCATTAACAAAAAGGTTGACGAAACTACCAAAAACGATAAGTCTCGTGTGATTGACAAAACCACTGTGAATAAAAATACTGATCAAGATGAGAAACATAACGGCTATAAAGATAAAACGGTTGAAAAATATAAAAAAGGTTCAGGAACTGTTGACAAGTATCGGCCCATTGACAAAAACGTTGATGAAACTACCAAAAATGGTAAATCGACTGTGACTGACAAAACCACAGTGAATAAAAAAACTGATAAAGATGGAAGAAACGACAAAAAAGATAAAATTAAAAATGGGTTGGGAAAAGATCATGGATCAGACGTTAATGGTAACGATGACGATGATACTACCAGACCCGGTAAATCAATTGGTAAATCAAAGGAAACAAAGGTAACATATGATGGGTCTGATAGTAATGATAATAAGGAAACTACCAAAAACGGTCAAGCATTAGTAGCTAAAAAAACTAATGTGATCGAACGCACTGAAAAGGATAGAAAAAATAAAGACAAACAAGATAACACTGTTGAGAAAATTAAAAAGGGTTCAGAAAAAGATGATGGAACAGACGTTAATGGTGAAGATAATGATGAAACTTCGCAACCCGCAAAATCAAATGTTAGAGAAAAAACAACAGTGATTACGAAAACCTTGGGCAAAGATGGAACAGTGAGCAATGATAAGGAGGAAACAATTGTGACTGACAAATCTTCGGGGGTCAAAAACGCTGGCAAAGATGACCTTAACGATAGTGATGAAGAAGATGATAACAATGATGATGATAACGATGATGATGATAACGATGATGATGATAACGATGATGATGATGATGATAATGGTGGAGATGAAACTGCCAAAAGTAGTAAACCAAAAGTAACTAATAACAAAACAGTAACTAAAAATACTGAAAGAGACGGAAGCAACAAAGATGATGAAACATCTGTTGATAAAAAAACACAAGATTCTACCGAAACTGAGAAATCTGTAGGACAAAAAGGACAAAATAATGATCATGAAAGTAACTCTAAAGAAAGTGATGATGGAGCTTCTGCAGATGGTAAATTAACTGCACCTAAAAAAAAAACAGTTTCCAACAAAACTCGTCAAGATGGTAGTAATGACCATAAAAAATATCGATACAATAATGATGATGACTTGAGCGATGAAGATTGGGATGACGATGATGATAATAAATCCACTGGCCAGTATGGAAAAGGTGGTAAAAAAGACAAAAAACATGTAGGATCTGGAAATGGTGACGCCCCTAGCAATGAAAAGGATAATGCAACTGACAAGTCTGGCAAAGAACGTAAATCTGAAACAAATGGTGCCAAAGATTCTGACAAAGCTGTAGGACAAAAGAATGATCATGGAAGTAACTCTAAAGAAAGTGATGATGGAGCTTCTGCAGATGGTAAATTAACTGCACCTAAGAAAAAAACAGTTTCCAACAAAACTCGTCAAGATGGTAGCAATGACCATAAAAAATATCGATACAATAATGATGATGACTTGAGCGATGAAGATTGGGATGACGATGATGATGATAAATCCACTGGCCAGTATGGAAAAGGTGGTAAAAAAGACAAAAAAGACAAAAAACATGTAGGATCTGGAAATGGTGACGTCCCTAGCAATGAAAAGGATAATGCAACTGACAAGTCTGGCAAAGAACGTAAATCTGAAACAAATGGTGCCAAAGATTCTGACAAAGCTGTAGGACAAAAGAATGATCATGGAAGTAACTCTAAAGAAAGTGATGATGGAGCTTCTGCAGATGGTAAATTAACTGCACCTAAGAAAAAAACAGTTTCCAACAAAACTCGTCAAGATGGTAGCAATAACCATAAAAAATATCGATACAATAATGATGATGACTCGAGCGATGAAGATTGGGATGATGATGATGATGATGATGGTGGCGATGAAACTGATGAAAGTAGTAAACCAAAAGTATCTAAAAACAAAACAGTAACTAAAAATACTGAAAGAGATAGACGCAACAAAGATGATACAACATCTGTTGATAAAAAAACACAAGATTCTACCAAAACTGACAAAGCTGTAGGACAAAAAGGACATAAGAATTATCATGGAAGTAACTCTAAAGAAAGTGATGATGGAGCTTCTGCAGATGGTAAGTTAACTGAATCTAAGAAAAAAACAGTTTCCAACAAAACTCGTCAAGATGGTAGCAATGACCACAAAAAATATCGATACAATAATGATGATGACTCGAGCGATGAAGATTGGGATGATGATGATGATAATAAATCCACTGGCCAGTATGGAAAAGGTGGTAAAAAAGACAAAAAAGACACAAAACATGTAGGATCTGGAAATGGTGACGCCCCTAGCAATGAAAAGGATAATGCAACTGACAAGTCTGGCAAAGAACGTAAATCTGGTACAAATGGTGGCAAAGATTCTGACAAAGCTGTAGGACAAAAAGGACAAAAGAATGATCATGGAAGTAACTCTACAGAAAGTGATGATGGAGCTTCTGCAGATGGTAAGTTAACTGCACCTAAGAAAAAAACCGTTTCCAACAAAACTCGTCAAGATGTTAACAATGATCATAAAAAATATCGATACAATAATGATGATGACTCGAGTGATGAAGATTGGGATGATGATGATGATGATGATGGTGGCGATGAAACTGACGAAAGTAGTAAACCAAAAGTATTTAATAACAAAACAGTAACTAAAAATACTGAAAGAGATAGACGCAACAAAGATGATAAAACATCTGTTGATAAAAAAACACAAGATTCTACCAAAACCGAGAAATCTGAAGGACAAAAAGGACAAAAGAATGATCATGAAAGTAACTCTAAAGAAAGTGATGATGGAGTTTCTGCAGATGGTAAATTAACTGCACCTAAGAAAAAAACAGTTTCCAACAAAATTCGTCAAGATGGTAGCAATGACCATAAAAAATATCGATACAATAACGATGATGACTCGAGCGATGAAGATTGGGATGATGATGATCATAATAGATCCACTGACCAGTATGGAAAAGGTGGTAAAAAAGACAAAAAACATGTAGGATCTGGTAAAAGTGACGCCCCTAGCAATGAAAAGGATAATGCAACTGACAAGTCTGGCAAAGAACGTAAATCTGGAACAAATGGTGGCAAAGATTCGGACAAAGCTGTAGGACAAAAAGAACAAAAGAATGATCATGGAAGTAACTCTAAAGAAAGTGATGATGGAGCTTCTGCAGATAGTAAGTTAACTGAATCTAAGAAAAAAACAGTTTCCAACAAAACTCGTCAAGATGGTAGCAATGACCATAAAAAATATCGATACAATAACGATGATGACTCGAGCGATGAAGATTGGGATGATGATGACGATGATGATGGTGGCGATGAAACTGATGAAAGTAGTAAACTAAAAGTATCTAATAACAAAACAGTAACTAAAAACACTGAAAGAGACGGAAGCAACAAAGATGATAAAACATCTGTTGATAAAAAAACACAAGATTCTACCAATACTGACAAAGCTGTAGGTCAAAAAGGACATAAGAATTATCATGGAAGTAACTCTAAAGAAAGTGATGATGGAGCTTCTGCAGATGGTAAGTTAACTGAATCTAAGAAAAAAACAGTTTCCAACAAAACTCGTCAAGATGGTAGCAATGACCATAAAAAATATCGATACAATAATGATGATGACTCGAGCGATGAAGATTGGGATGATGATGATGATAATAAATCCACTGGCCAGTATGGAAAAGGTGGTAAAAAAGACAAAAAACATGTAGGATCTGAAAATGGTGACGCCCCTAGCAATGAAAAGGATAATTCAACTGACAAGTCTGGCAAAGAACGTAAACCTGGAACAAATGGTGGCAAAGATTCGGACAAAGCTGTAGGACAAAAAGGACAAAAGAATGATCATGGAAATAATTCTAAAGAAAGTGATGGTAAATTAACTGCACCTAAGAAAAAAACAGTTTCCAACAAAACTCGTCAAGATGGTAGCAATGACCATAAAAAATATCGATACAATAACGATGATGACTCGAGCGATGAAGATTGGGATGATGATGATGACAATGTAGCTAGTGCATCTGACGATGAAGGCAAATCTAACAGTAATGGCAAAAAAGACAAAAGAAGCCAGGAATCTGACAACGGTGACGACTATAACCACGAAGCAATTGGCAAGCCCAGCAAAGGTGATAAATCTGGGAGTAATGATGAAGAAAAAGATACGAAAACCGTTACGAAACCTAAAACAGGATCAGTTTTAATTAATGAAAGATTCAGAAATAACCACAGAAAACAATCTAAAGTCCTCAAAAAAGATGTTAAGAAATCTAAACAACATTTGGAATCCAGAAATGGCAGCGGTTCTGGCCTTGAAGTTCCTTATCATGACGATGACGATGAAAACAGCAGGGATGATAAATCAACTGATGTGATTAAATACACACCTACCAGAAATGAATATAAAGTTCGTACCAAAACTGTCAAAGTTCCACGAAGAAAAGGACAAACGCATGGTGATGATGACTCTGATGACAGTAACGACAGAGGAATCACTAGAAAAACCGAAAATTCTAAAAACGCCAGCGCTGACAACATTAACAAAAGTAATAGCAATGGAAATACTGCTTTAAAAAATGGTGATCAATCTGGTCATGATAATACTAGCAAAGATGGCAACTCAGCTGTCAACAAAAAAAAATCTAAGATTAATGGACATGCAACTACTACCAAAAAAAGTATATCTTCAGGGGTAAAAAGGAAACGTATAGCTTCCAGAGATAATGATAAATCTACTGATACTAATGCCAGTGAAGATAAGCCTCAGACTAACAGACATACGACCTCAGGTTCCAAACATAATTCAGCTGATAACAATGACGGTCATAACGGATCAGAGAAACACTCTAAATATGATTCTAAGAAAAGTGGTACAAAAAAAACTAAGGATGGTTTAAAAAAAAAAGACACAACATCTGTCTCAGAGAAAGACGACGCTGACAGCAAAGAATCTACCATAACTCACACCTCAAAAACCAAAACAAAACCTAGATCGACAGATAATGCTTACAAAAGAATCATTTATAAAAAAAGGAATTTAGCAAAAATCAGGATAAAGATACTAAAAAAGAAATTGAAAAAATCTAAAATAAATACTGAAAATACTAATAATAATAGTGTAGCAGGAAGCAAGACAAATACAGACTCCAACAAAACAACCAGACCTGATGACGGAAACACGCAGGGAAATAACAACAATACCGAAAATGATCACGAGGAAGCATCTGTTGGCTCTTCAGCTAACGCTAAAGACAAAGCAACATCAGACAACCAATCAAAATATGATAAAACAAAGTCTAACGGGTCCCAAAACTGGGAAGAAGGGTCCAACCAATCAAATGATAAAACAAAGTCTAAGTCTAACGGATCCCAAAAGTGGGAAGAATGGTCCAGTCAATCAAATGATAAAACAAAGTCTAACGGGTCCCAAAAGCGGGACGAAGGGTCCAGCCAATCAAATGATAAAACAAAGTCTAACGGGTCCCAAAAGTGGGAAGAATGGGCCCGCCAATCAAATGATAAAACAGAGTCTAACGGGTCCCAAAACTGGGAAGAATGGTCCAGCCAATCAAATGATAAAACAAAGTCTAAGTCTAACGGGTCTCAAAAACGGGAAGAAGGGTCCAGCCAATCAAATGATAAAACAAAGTCTAACGAATCCCAAAAGTGGGAAGAATGGGCCCGCCAATCAAATGATAAAACAAAGTCTAACGGGTCCCAAAAGCGTGAAGAATGGATCAGCCAATCAAATGATAAAACAAAGGATAAGTCTAACGAGTCCCAAAAGCGGGACGAAGGGTCCAGCCAATCTAATGATAAAACTAAGCCTAACTGGTCCCAAAACTGGGAAGAGTGGTCCAGCCAATCAAATGATAAAACAAAGGATAAGTCTAACGAGTCCCAAAAGCGGGAAGAAGGGTCCAGTCAATCAAATGATAAAACAAAGGATAAGTCTAACGAATCCCAAAAGTGGGAAGAATGGGCCCGCCAATCAAATGATAAAACAAAGTCTAACGGATCCCAAAAGTGGGAAGAATGGGCCCGCCAATCAAATGATAAAACAAAGTCTAACGGATCCCAAAAGTGGGAAGAATGGGCCCGCCAATCAAATGATAAAACAGAGTCTAACGGATCCCAAAAGTGGGAAGAATGGGCCCGCCAATCAAATGATAAAACAAAGTCTAACGGATCCCAAAAGTGGGAAGAATGGGCCCGCCAATCAAATGATAAAACAGAGTCTAACGGGTCCCAAAACTGGGAAGAATGGTCCAGCCAATCAAATGATAAAACAAAGTCTAACGGGTCCCAAAAGCTTAAAGAAGGGTCCAGCCAATCAAATGATAAAACAAAGTCTAACGGGTCCCAAAAGCGGAAAGAAGGGTCCAGCCAATCAAATGATAAAACAAAGTCTAACGGGTCCCAAAAGCGGAAAGAAGGGTCCAGCCAATCAAATGATAAAACAGAGTCTAACGGGTCCCAAAACTGGGAAGAATGGTCCAGGCAATCAAATGATAAAACAAAGTCTAACGGGTCCCAAAAGCGGAAAGAAGGGTCCAGCCAATCAAATGATAAAACAGAGTCTAACGGGTCCCAAAACTGGGAAGAATGGTCCAGGCAATCAAATGATAAAACAAAGCCTATCTGGTCCCAAAACTGGGAAGAATGGTCCGGCCAATCAAATGATAAAACAGAGTCTAACGGGTCCCAAAACTGGGAAGAATGGTCCAGCCAATCAAATGATAAAACAAAGTCTAACGAATCCCAAAAGCGGAAAGAAGGGTCCAGCCAATCAAATGATAAAACAGAGTCTAACGGGTCCCAAAACTGGAAAGAATGGAGCCAATCAAATGATAAAACAAAGTCTAACGGGCACCAAAAGCAAGAGGAAGGGTCCAGCCAATCAAATGATGAAACAAAGTCTAACTGGTATCAGAAGCGGGAGAAAGAGTCCAGTCAATCAGCGTCAGGGTATTGGTCAGGCACACTAGAAGATTTTTTAAAAAAAGGTGAATACAAATCCACTTACACTAAATATTCAGACGCTAAAGAGTATCCTGAACCACAAAAAAATTCGAAGTTTACCGAAGTAACTCAACATTCTAAAGGCCAATCAGGGAAAAGTAGCGCTTCTGAACCAGCCAACCAGAGCTCTTCTGACAAGTATACAGAAGACAAGTAACCGATGGTAAAAGTAAAAAGACAAAGAAAGACTCTACGAGCAGGGGCCTGAAAAGGCCACTTTAGAGAATCTTATAAGGATAACATTCATTATGAATTATATGGCGAAGACAGTCCGTGTTTTTCCTTTTTTCGCTGCACTACGTAGGTACAATCAAAGAGATTGGGATTGGATTGATTGGTATTTCAGCACAGACAAAAGAAAATAACTGAAAAATGCTTCACCAATGGGATTTGATACGATACGAACAGTTAACTGTCCATTATGTTATTCTTTTATGATTCTGCCAAAGTGGCCTTTTTAGGCCCCCAGAAGAACCACGCAGCCTCTAGCAATGAATTTAGAAAGGTAGATTGAAATGGAAATACGAAAGAGAGTAAATCCAGATCTAGCAGAAAATCTGTTAGGTCCTCGCAGTCCTCCTCTTCTGAAGAAAGTAGAGTAGTAGCAGTAGATTTTTATAATGTTAGCTTAGTTACGATTTTTATTTTTTTCCCTTTTACTTTTGTTCAATTATATGCGGATCTTTCAATCGACAGATATTTTTTATTCGTGAAATAAAATTGACGTCTGATAGTTTTTGTATGGAAGAACTGTCAAAAATTCAGAATTATTCCTCAGTTAAAATTATCTGACGTTGGAAAAATCAGCCCTAAATATAATTATGATATAATAGTTTTTGTCTTTTTTTTTGTCACCCCTATAACCTGCTTGTGCTAACTACGTGAAATAAATGAGCCACAATACACACCTATAGTGTTACAAATTAATATTTGTGGCTTCATACGACAGTCTAGGCAGGTGGTTAGGTATCGAAATAAAAGGAAACAACAAACTAACTGAAACACTTATTAAAAACAAGTTTAAATTAGAAACTAATTTACTTTATAAAATCTTAATTAGGTAGGTGAATATAAGTTGATTTTATTATTGCCAGCCAGGTTAATGTTCAGTAGAAAGAGCAATGCGAAAAAAAAATCAGCTGTTCCCTACATTTTGACGAGTTAAAATGCGAACATAAATGTAGGGAACAGCTGATTTTTTTTTGCAATTTCAGGTTTGTTCCCATAGTAAAAGTTGTTCATAATGATGAGTAAAATGACCTCTTAAGAGGTTTTGGGTTAATTCATTAACACCTTGTATAAATACAGCGTGAAATTTTAATGGGAATCCGTACTAACAGCCTATCACGCCTATGTTGCATCAACACTCAGATATGGCGTAATATTCTGGGGCAATTCAGTTGATAGAGAACTCGTATTTAGAGCCCAAAAAAGATGTGTCAGAGCTATGTGTGGCCTTAAAAGTACAGACAGTTGTCAACCGTTCTTTATTCGTCTAAAAATTCTTACCTTACCATCGCTGTACATATACGAAACAAATATGTTCGTCAAATCTAACATTTCATTATACAAAATAGCTAGGTACTAAAAGTTACTACAGAAAATTACGCGATAAAAATAAGTCAGAACTCGAAGTGACTCATGGTAAAACTGCACTAATGAATAAAAGTACCTTCTGTATGGCCAAAAAAATATTTAACAAACTACCTGAAAAAATAAGAACTTTAAAACTGGACAATTTCAAAACAGAACTACATATTAAGAATATTGATAGATTTAAATGCTATTACTCACTACAGGAATATTTGGACGATAATTCTATAATTACTGCTTCAGAAAATTGTACATCGCCTCACCTATTTTGACGATTTAGAATTTTATTTGATATTAGCATTATTATGACATTTAACTTAATATATTTGACATTTATTGAAATTAATTCTATTTTCAATTTGTATTGTTATGCATACTGCAGTGCGATTCTGTAACCATCTCACCGTGAAAACTTAGGTGAAGTGAGCGTGGAGCGAGCTGTCAATAGTGTCAATTCCTAGCAAAAACAAACTCACTTCACCTAAGTTTTCACGGTGAGATTTTTACAGAATCGACCGGCTGCTTCAGAAAATTGTACATCACCTCACCAATTTTGACGATTTAGAATTTTATTTGACATTAGCATTACTATGACATTTAACTTAATTTGACATTTATTGAAATTAATTCTATTTTTCAATTTGTATTGTTATGCATGTACCCTATTAATATTGATTTTTATTACTAATGTGAAAGTTTACATAATTTTACATAATTCTACCACTTCATGATATATATGAAAAATTCGACAATGTCAATTTAATATATTTGTACGCCTCTGGGCAAAACATAGAGATCTACCTACCTGTAACATCTCGCACACTATTGTAATTTGACCTATGTTTACAAATAAAGCATTCTGATTCTGATTCTGATGGTTGTTTTCCGGAACCACCTCGTCTTAAATACAATTTTACAAATCAACACCCTTATCGCAAATAGCAGAAAAAGGTGTCAAATTATAACTGCCATTTCCTTTCCGCTTTTATTTTTAGATAATTTTACACATAATTAACATCTCCTTACATGGATAAGTTGCGATTAATTATCTGTGGTAAAAAAGGCGGGAACTTTGACATTAGGTTGCAAGAGAAATTGATACTTTAGGTGGGTGTCACACTGAGTTTGTCACTGTTAGTAAGAAGGAAAAAGGTAGTTTTATCATGATAACTGCACAAGCAGGTACAAAGTTAGAGTATAAGAGTTAAGAAATACTTAGGTATTATTATTGAAGTCACATTTCTTATGCTGCTGTCACTCGGCTCGTTAACTGACAGGCCGCGCTAGGTGTTGTTACGCCTGTCGAGGGCGCAACGCCGCTGTGGCTTCATCGGATGCGACGGTCCATATGGCCTGTCGGCCTGGCCTGTGATCAAACGGGCCGTGGGAACGCGGCATTAGGAGGCGATTCGATAATTGGATGAGATAACCAAAAAGAGCACAAACACAAAACAAGGATTTTTGAAAAATCATCCTCTAAAAGGGTTAAATTAGGGGATGCAAGGTTGTATAGAAGTTCGTAATTTTTTTTTACTTTGTGTATAATACATGTATGTTGTGTATTTGTGTAGTACCTATATGTTTGACTCACAAAAAATGTCAAATAGATACCATGCAAAACTTTTAACGGTTGTAAATGTTGTAATATCAATGGAAGTCATTTACTAAAGACTAGTTTAAGATTTTAAAAAAATATGGGAAAAGGCGACTAAAATAACCCTGTGCATCACTTCCTTTAACGCACAAAAAAACGCGGTAAAACTGACAGCTGAACTGTCATTCGACACGAGCCGTGTCAATGTTTTTTTTTTTCGTAATTAACAAGGCATGGGCGTGATCGGGCCCAAGGGTATTAACGCGTGCCGCGAGCGAGAATATTATCTGTGTTTGGGGAATAAAATAACTTTTGTTTAAATTGTTGTTTTCTTATATTTCTGGACTCATTTAATGTTTTAGTAATTGTTTCAATCTTGGCTTCCTATTGCCAGGGTTCGAACCCTACATTTTAAGACCAAATTATTCTATTTACTAGCTTCTGCCCGCGACTTCGTACGCGGATCCTGTTGGTTATGCCAGCGACAACGGGGTAGTCAAAATCGAAGATCTGAAACGTCTGATGTCGAATTCTAAGAACCCGGGGACTGGATAACAACGGGATGCGCGAGACGATTCGAGACGTCATTTTCAGGCAATAATGAACCAATAGGGTGGTAAACTTGGCCTTGCACTTTGAATGTTGGCATAAATGGGCCTTCTAAAATCTGTTTCGCAACAAAAGATGTCATTTGAAAGGCATTATTGTACGAACGAATGTTGTTCAAGAAATGTTTTGACTGTGATGGTCACCGATTAGCAGTGATCTTAATATTTCTGGAGGATTTTGTAATATTTCAATATGTACTTTCCCACCTGAGCAACACATACCGTTTGTTTCTTTTTGCTATTTAACAGCTTCACAAAAAGTAAAATTTTTAACCATACCTCCGATGGCGGAATATGTGGCGTAGTCAATCATAGGAGTATACGTAAATGCACTCCGTTCCTTATCAACCCAAGGAAGGTCGCCATGCCCTACGGCTATATCTTGAGACACATCCGATTCTTCAGATGATATCGAAATTCTGTTCAGAGAATGTCGAAGTCGATCAGAATTCAAACGTTCGTTGCGCTCTTCTTAATCTGTCTCTTCATGCCGTACTCCAGCAATTCTTTCTTTCTCACTTTCTGATTATGAATATTTTGCTGTGTGCTTGTTCGGAACAATGTATGATAATCTCACCGTATCAGCGGTCAGTCGCGCATCATATTCTTCACTGGTCTCTAGAGATCTGGATGTAGATGCGTAAATACGCTGAGAACGCAGGCGTGCTTCGCGATCCGAAGAGGTTTCCACGGAGCGAGTTGCAGCCTGATGTTCTCGAACAGCATCAAGTCTCTCCTGACGCTCTTCGGTATATTCTTGGGATCTTATGATCCTCAATCTTTTAGCTCCTTTGGAACATTGGGAAAGATTTGACCTCTTTCTAGGCATGGTTATAGTTTTATTGTGAAGATACCTGATCAATTAAAATCTAAGTGACTGCTCCCCTACCAAGGGTGCCCAGACACGGGATCGTCTGGCCCATGTGCTGGTTTGGTCCCTGGGGTGGTCACGGCGTGCTATGTGTTCTGGTGCGCCGGTGATGGGGAGTACTCCCCAGCGGAGGGTCCGGTGACGGACAGCCGCGGCGGGTTCACGGATGAGTGCTAACGCGTGCCCATGTTCCCGCCGTAAGCGGCAGAGGAGGACACCGTGGAGTTTTAGTGGGTTAGAGTCCCACATAACTGCACTATCTCCCCGTGGTAGTGCAGAATGCATGAGCATTTCTTGACGTTAAAAAAAAATGGGAGTTTTGGCCAGTAGAGTCAAATTTTCAATGATATACCATCGTCATCGAAAATCAGTCCTAAACTGTTACCGCCTTCACCGCGTGGAGGTGAAATTAGTGATAGCTTAGATTTCCACATCAGATGTTTCTGATCTTCGATTTTTATAAGTCAACAGGAAATGCCCATCAGACCGAGTAACTTTTACTAAGACGTCATTCCTATATGTGTTATGGTGTAGCTGGGCTCTTGGAGTTCCCCATCAGGTGTTCTAGATCTTCAAATTTATTCTCTCAGCAGAAAATCCTCATCACGTGGAACAATTTTTGCTATGGTACCATTTTTGTATCTCTTATAGTTAAGCTGGTCTGTTTCGGTTCTGCATCAGGTGTTCAAGTTTCCAAGAAACATTATAGCCTGAATGTTGTCCAGCCATAATAACTATACAACAAAAAAAAAATCATTCAAATCCGTCCAGTAGTTCCGAAGATCGGACGCGCAGGCCCGAGGCGTGTCCGTACTCTTCTGATAGAATACCTTAACAAATGTTCGCCGTGATTCTTTAAATTGACATAACTTTTTTATTTATGAACCGATTGACATGAAATAAACACTAAATGTTAAGTGAAGCCTACTACAATATATTAGTGAAAACCGCATCTAAATCGAATAAGCCGTTTCTGATATTAGCGTGCACAAACAAACAGACAAACCGACAAACAGACAAACAGACAAAAAAAAAATTAATTACAATTTCGGGTTCGGCATCGATATAATAACAACCCCTGCTACTTTTTTTTTATATATTTCCATTGTACAGACACCACTTTTCTACAAATTTATTATATGTATAATAATAATAATATAATATAGATATAGATAGATAACATTTACTTAGCATAGTTGGAAGGCCTCCCACAGGGTGGACCGACGACCTTGTGAAGGCCGCGGGAACCCGTTGGATGCGAGAAGCACAGAACCGGTCGAAGTGGAGGTGCTTGGGGGAGGCTATGTCCAGCAGTGGACGTCTTTCGGCTGAAATGATGACTTAGCATAATTTTATTATAATTAGCTGTTAGTACACATTACTTAATCAGATTATAATGTTCCCACTGCCGGGACATGACTGGCCTTCTCTCTTTTGAGAGGTAGTGGGCCATAATCCACCACGCGGGCCCAGTGCGGGTTGGTAGATGTCACATGAATAATAACAGCTGCACAGGTCGATTAATCTGCACTCTAATTGCGTAACACACTAACAATCGGAATCTGAATCATTTTGAAGCAAATTGCTAATCCATTGCTTCATAAGTTCGAAAAATTTGTCTGCTCAACACGTAAATAACGCAATGAATGTTGTTGAACAGTCAAAATGAAACCGATTCCGATTGATAATGTGTTACGCAATTGCCCCTCAGGTCAAGCTACGCTTGCCGCGGTTGGTCTGTGGATGGTTGACCATCTTTACATACCGAGCTAGGTCCGTGGCACGGAAAGCACGTTAAACCATTGGTTCCGGACTCCCGGCTACCATTCGTGGATCTTTGACAGTCGTTACGGGTAGTCAGAAGCCCGAAAGTCTGACAACCAGTCATATCAAGAGGTATCGTATTACCCAGTAACTGGGTTGTGGAGGTCAGATAGGCACTCGCTCCATGTAAAATACTGGTATTCAGCTACATCCGACTGACTGGAAGCCGACCCCAACATAGTTGGGAAAAGGCTAGGTAGGTGATGATGAGGTACAGTCGCCAGTACATAAAGCTACTACAATCTGTCAAATTTCTTTAATAGATTTTCAACTTTATTGCTAAAGTCTAAGGTTCAAAGTTGATTGGGAAAATTTGACAGTGTCGGGTAGCTTGATGTGCTGGCGTCTGTACCTCTACCTACTTATAAAAATATAGGTACGGACGCCAGCACATCAAGTTACTACAATCTGTCAGATTTCTTTAATAGATTTTCGACTTTATTGCTAAAGCATAAGGTTCAAGGTTGATTGGGAAAATCTGACAGTTTCGGGTAGGTTGACCTGCTGGCGTCTGTACCTACACCTTTGAGTTCTCAACATCATTATACCTACTCCCAATTTATTTGTGGTGGGCGCAACAAGTCTTTTTCTTCCATACCTACTTCCCTATTCAAATTCAAATTTTCCCCTTTTCTAGCCATATCAAAATTCACACAGTTCATCCATCATTTCCCTACTCTTAAAGCCATATTTATGACTACCATGCACGAGTGCCACAATCATCATTCGAAAAAAAAAATCAAATTAAGGCGCGCATGTCAAACGTCAAAATATTGACAATAAAAATAAATTATTATCTGCAACCACAGATCATTAAAGCGATTGCAATATCGTGTACCACAGATAATAATATAATTACATAGATAGGGCGATGAGTTAGGGAGGGGAATGTAACTCGATTATGTTGTTGTTATAATCGATTTTTATTAAATTAGACGTTGCGGTTCTGTTTCTTCACGCCTACTTTTATAGGGTTGAATAATGCGTGATTCCCAATGACTTGCCGACAATAATGAGATAAAAATAACACTTGGTGATTATTTTATTCGCTAATAAAAATAATAGATATTAAAAAGTGGGGCTGGTGGTTAAAATAAATAATAATAACATCCGCACGGTCAATAAAAGGTTAAGCTAATAGGTTTGCCGCGGTCGGTTCGTGAATGGATGAACAGCCATTACACATAGACCCCTGCGTGTCTCGGAAAGCACGTTTGGTCTCGGCTGTCATTCGTAGATCTTTGACAGTCGTTGTCAAAGAGTAGGTATACCTAATAATAATACGGGAGGTCGTTGTGGCACTGTCCTCCCATACCTCTTTACCTCCCTTAACACTCGTCATCTGCCTTGCCTTTTCCGAACTATTTTGGGGTCGGCTTCCAGTCTAACCGGATTCAGCTGAATACCAGTATTTTACATGGAGCGACTGCCTATCTGACCTCCACAACCCAGTTACTGGGTAATACGATAGCCCTTGGTAAGACACGAAGGGGTCTCGGTATGTAAAGATACGGCACGGCACGGCACGTAAATTAACTATCCATAAAACTACCTAATAATATAATTAAGCAAAAATATTGCAATAATCACTTAGTATAATCAAGTAAATGATGGATATATTTTTTTTTGTACTGGGAATTACTGAGAGAAAGGGACGGATAGATCGTATATCAACGGGTAAGAAAGAGACAAATAAGATTTTACAAGCCCCTCCCTAATTGGGCGGGATGAAAGCTATCTGCTCTCGTGTTGACCAATGAGACGGGGTTGTTGAAAATGAAAGGTAGTAAGCGACGTAATAATACGGTAGGATTTTCGTTTATCAAGCATTAAAAATCCTCAAGTTTTTTCGAAGATTTAACTAAGTATTTTTAGACTTTTATAATCTTGTATTGTAAAAGGTTGTTATAACAATGAATTGCACAACAAATAGACAAGTCTCACTATGAAACGTGAAAGTCGTGGATTTTTTTAAAATTAAGATCTACCAGAATCTCAGGGCATAAAAAAACGTGATTTTCTCAATGTCAATCCTTAAGAAAATGACTATTTTTTTTTTAAATTATTTATTTTTAGGTTGGTACCTCGCAGTTTAATATGACTTTGGTTGAACCAAAGTCTAAAAATTTAAAATATTTTAAAAGGTGTGGTAAATTGTAATGGTAGGTAGTACAGACGCCAGCACATCAAGCTACTACAATCGGTCAAATTTCTTTAATAGATTTTCAACTTTATCGCTAAAGCATAAGGTTCAAAGTTGATTGGGAAAATTTTCACTTTATTATCTGCTTACCTTGCATTAAAGGGTTTTCCAACGCATTTTTCAGTGGGCTATAGATATGTACTTAGGTATGTACAATTCTCTTTGGATTCTTCCTTTACCTAATTTTCAAAAAAATATAACATCTTTCTAATCTTACTAAGAAATTATTACTTAAAGCCATAGAACGTATACGTCTATGCTTAAAGCTTTTACGAAACCAAACGCCCACCTGAATTACTATAAAAAAATGGTTGCCTGTAAAGTCGGTTTTACGGGCGAAGATTTTACGTGACAACGTCTTTTTCTCGGTAGAATATTTATTGATATGAATATAATTAAATTGCACAATAGGAACAAGGAATTAAATGAAAATAAGAACGTAACGTTACCGAGCGTTACACTTTTTCATAAGTGACTCCCAGCCGCAACCTAATTTAAAATAAGAACGTAACGTTACCGAGCGTTACACTTTTTCATAAGTGACTCCCAGCCGCAACCTAATTTAAGACGTTGTCACGTCAAAAAAAAAATGGACTTAAGCCCCTTTACTCTTGCATCGGATCGCTCCCTAATAAAGAAGCTCCGCCCACAGACCCGAGCCAAAGAGTCGACGCGAATAAGCGCCCAGTCACTAAAAACGCGCGAAATAGGATGTCACTCGCCTGTCAAACAGTTTGACAGTCGTTTACGTTATTCTTAAATAATACAAAAATAAATAAATCAAACTGTGTTGGTGTTTATTAAATATTAAGTGAGATATTTTAATAAATTATTAATATCAGTTTATTTATGGTGTTGAAGTGGTGATGTAAAAACAGTAAAAAGTTTTTTTTTTATTATTGAAAAGTAGCGACTAGTGATGTGTGTGTAAAATTGTAATTATATATTTTTACAATCATTAGTTGATCGATTCTAAAGGTAAGTTTTTATTTAATTTTTACTTCACTATTGAAAAAATATAAATAAATTCCTCTATTGAATAATCAACGGAATAAAACAAAATACGTAGCGAAAAAAAAATTATACTTTCTACTAAAATATCGTTTTAAAAAAACTGGCCAAGTGCGAGTCGGACTCGCACACGAAGGGTTCCGTACCACAAGGCAAAAACGCCAAAAAAAACACGTTTGTTGTATGGGAGCCCCCTAAAATATTTATTTTATTTTGTTTTTAGTACTAATTTCTTGTTATAGCGTCAACAGAAATAAATCCTCTGTGAAATTTTCAACTGTCTAGCTATCACGGTTCATGAGATAAAGTCTGGTGACAGACGGACAGTGGAGTTCTTATGGGATTTTGTATTGATCTATAAAAAAAAAATATATAATAATTAAAATATGGACATGAGTATGCAGTTATGCACCCAGTGTAGTGAGGACTAACCGATAGAAAATTAAGATTATGTAGATTTAATTGGTTATTATTAACACTTATAAATTATAATACCAATTAAAATAATTAATTTAATAATTTTACCAATTTTAATACTGAATAAACATTTATTATTTATTTATAATTGTTGAATTTATTAGTTATTTACAATACAGTAAATATGGCCACATCCATGGGCATATTTACCTACCCTGTCGGAAATATGGCCATTTTCTACATTTACAAAAAAGTTAAGAATATCTGTAAATATTCAATATTTTTATTATTTTTTTGCTACAATATGAAAGCTTATTAGGTACACTTTAGAAATAAATACCGTGACTTGCCCTCTAATCTTTAAAACTATGAAAAAATAGACACCAAACCTTAGGGTGGCCATATTCGACCCAGGTACCTTAATTCCCCTAGTAACCAACTCACCAGCACACTAATTGCGTAACACACTGTCAATCACAAACTGAATCATTTTGAAGGATGTTGCTAATCCATTGCTTCATATGTTCGAAAAAATTCTCTGCTCAACAACGTAAATAACGCAATGAATGTTGTTGAACTGTCAAATGAAACCCATTGCTGAAGGTGAAGGTGCAGCCGGTCGATTCTGTAAAAATCTCACCGTGAAAACTTAGGTGAAGTGAGTTTGTTTTTGCTAGGAATTGACACTATTGACAGCTCACTCCACGCTCACTTCACCTAAGTTTTCACGGTGAAAAAATCGATTTTTACAGAATAGCACCGCTGTCTACATTCTTTCGGTAAACCTAAAAAAATCAACATAAAAATAATTTGTATACGCTTTAGGAGACTAAAACTATAAAGTTTGGAACACACGTGCTCAACATTTGGTTATCAAATGAGTATAATGTAAACAGTTTACGTTATTAAGACAATATGTCGTGAGTCCTGACCTTAATAAAGCAATATTGGTTGTGAACTTCCTGTTTCAATAAATATTAAAATCAAATTCATGATTCGTCATTGATCGTCGTCTCGCCCCTTACGGGACTTAGTTTATGATAACTGGCGAAATGTACGTACTATAGGAAGGGACTCAAACTATGTATTAACCGTAATACTTAACAATTTTTAACACTGTTTTTAGGGTTCCGTACGGCCTGCCGGGTCAGCGGGATTGTCCGAAAGGGTTACCGTTACCGCTGACCCGGAACATAAAGGACTAAGGAAGGAACACGGGTGGGTTTTAGTCAGTAAGAGTCTGACACTCCCTTCCGCTCCACCCAGAGCGGGAGGGGTCATTTGATGATGTCCCATCCACAAAAAAAAAGGGTAAAAACGGGACCCTATTACTAAGACGCCACTGTCCGTCTGTCTATCACCAGGCTGTATTTCATGAACCGTGATAGCTAGACAATTGAAATTTTCACAGATGATGTACCTTTAGGTATCTGTTGCCGCTACAACAACAAATAATAAAAATAAAATAAAGTTAAAATTTAAAGGGATATAAAAGAAACGGTTTTTTTGGCGTTTTATGCCTTGTAACGTAACCCTGCGTGCGCGAGTCCGACTTGCACTTGGCCGGTTTTTTTAAACTGTTTTAAAAGAAAAACACTTCTAAATATATAACAGATAGCTACAATAATGTTACAGAATCAAAGTGTAAGCTTTTAAATGTGTAATATGTGTAACAGCAATAAGCATTTGTAGGTAATTGCACGGTAGGTACCTACCGCAAAAACGCACGGCGCGGACAGAAAGACGCGGCGATGGCAAAATAGCCTTAATCCAGTCGCGATTGCGGCTATTTTGTCAACGCCAATTGAAAATGTTCCAAAGTAACTTTTTAGACCATTGCATCCTGCTTATGCGTATGAAGTTTCATCAAAATCTGTACTTACATTCATTTCGAAAAATAAGGGCTTGAAAGTTTGTATGAAATTCCGTACGTCGGTCGTAAATGCTCTTAACAGGTACATACAATACAATAGACTCCTTTCAAAGTTTCTTTCTTAGTCCTAGTCTCATTGCACCACAGTCTACTCACCAAACAGTTACACCATAATTACTTGACATTTCAAGTAGCCACTTGAGCTCAAACCCCCAGATAAAGCTACCGTTGTTGTTCTTATGTTTGAACATGTGTTCTTACCATTTTTTGTGGCGAGTCGAGTTTCTTACTCAGTGCGTAGGTATGGGCTGAAATCCTTGCTTATTCTAAAACGTACAGTCTCTCTGATTGAATGTTTATTAACCTTTTGACCGCCACACGTCAATAAATCAAAAACGTGCCCTCGGCGTCAAAGTCTGTCATAATATAATGTAATATAATATTCCACAACTATCACACAACGCCGTCTAGTCTCAAGCTAAGCAGAGCTTGTGTTATGAGTACTAGACAACTGATAAACATACTTATATATTTCTAAATACATACATATATAAATAAATTACACCCAGACACAGAACAAATGATCATGCTCATCACACAAACATTTGTCCTGGGTGGGAATCGAACCCACGACCTCCGGCATAGCAGTCATAGTCACTGACCACTAGACCAACAGGCCAGCCATTTCATGTAGTCGAACCGTTGCGTGCTGGGCACATTTTGGTTTGTCATCTATACATGACTGTGGCGGTCAAAAGGTTAATAATTAGGGTTCCGTACTCAAAGATTGTCAATGGGACCCCCTGTTACTAAGACTCCGCTGTCCGTCCGTCCGTCCGTCTGTCAGTCAGACAGTCCGTGTTTTTCTTTTTTTCGCTGCACTACGTAGGTATAATCAAAGAGATTGGGATTGGATTTGGATTGGTTTGATTGGTATTTCAGCACAGACAAAAAAAAAACTGATACTTAAATGCTTCACCAATGGGATTTGATACGGTTAACTGTCCATTATGTCATGTCCTTTTATGATTCTTCCAAAGTGGCCTTTTTAGGCCCCCTAGTAAAATGAGGTAGCTTGTATAAGCATTATACAGCCAAAAATATTCCCACTGCTGGGACTCAGCCCTCCTCTCTGTGAGAGGGGGAGTGGGCTGTAATCTACCACGCGGGCCCAGTGCGGGTTGGTAGATGTCACATGTCTTTGAGTTTTTAGTTCTAGGTCGTGCCGTTTTGACGTTTCCTCACGATGTTTTCCTACACCGTTTTGAGAGCAGTGGTGATGAAATAATTCACACAAATGTTGGTGTACTTGTAGGTATCCTCTGGCTATCCTTTTGGAGAATGAATGTGTGATGTTACTATAATATATTATTGTTTGTACAGGTGCAGCTCAATGTCAAGTTATGGCAGCATGTCTCCTTCCGACGAAGGTTTCGACAGATACGAACCGCCCTACTACTGCCAACCATCACACCAAGGTAAGAAAGATACCAGATACCCACGTTCTGTAATGTAATGTAATGTACCGTACGCAAAATACGCGCATTGACGTGGAGTTGCGGAGACCAGCCCGTATTACCACCACGTTCCACGCCCACGTTCTGCCTTACCTATCCTTTTATCTTTTGATAAGACACTATATAGCCTTCCCGCGCCCTGGCGACCACTACGACCACGACTTTGGTCACAGCAACCAAACACACTATATCCATACTAATATTATAAATTCGAAAGTAACTCTGTCTGTCTGTCCGTATGGCCTAAACCACTAAACGGATTTCGATAAAATTTGGCAGAGAGATAGATTGCATCCCGGGGAAGGTAGTTTTTATCCCGATATTCCCACGGGATCGACACTTATGCGGGTGAAACCGCGGGCGCAGCTAGTGTGAAATAAAATATTTTGATTTGGATAAGTTGGTATAGACCATGGGTCTACTTATGCCACTTGCTAATCTTCTAGCGATACATAATCAGCCTATAATGTTCCCACTGCTGGGACGCAGCATCCTAACTGCGTAACACACGAGAGCGAAGCGAGGCGAGTACTACCAAAGGCCAGGCTGATAACTAAACGGCTAACCGTTTAGTTAAACAACAAAACAAAAACAAAAAATGTTTTATTTTTATTTATTCATCAATGTTCTAGTTGCTATTCCACCAATTTGCACTAAGCGTTTTCAAATGTCTTTTGTAATGCGCACAGCAAAAGAGTGGAACTCTTTACCTGCGTCTGTGTTTCCGAGCGCATACAACTCGAATCTCTTCAAAGTAAGAGTGAACAGGCTTCTTCTGGGTAAGCTCACTCCATCGTCGACTTTGTCTCTGTCACCTCTGACCTAGACTAGAGTCAAAAGCAAACCCATTCCAAATAAAAAAAAAATGTTCATGATTGCACCTACGACTGTTTGTCTCTGCATCACCCAAAGGTTGACTGGTAGAAAATGCCTCAGTACATTTATGTACTTGAAGTATTAAATAAATATTTTATTTTTCCTTATTATTAGAATTTATTAGGTACCTTTTTGTATGCACGTGTTTCTGTGACAAATAAACCAATTTTTTTTTCTTTCCATGTGATACCGCTTTATATCATCACCATTTTGTTCCCAGGAAGCCCAATGGATGGAGGAGTGTACTGGCCGGCTACCAACGGAGAAGGTCACGAGTTCGATACCCAGGACATGTACCACGACACGTCGCACTATATAGGACGAGGATATGGTGAGGATCCCAGAAATCTGGGCTGCTACTGTAAGATTTCTGACGGAAAAACTTAATATTACGGACTGCTGGGAAACGAACCGAACTCGCACTCAGGAGTCGCGTGCTAGACCAACGTCATAAAATTCCTGAAAACAGGCGCGACACGCGATATAATCGCGCGCGACACAAAGGCGTGGTGCCTTTGTGTCGCGCGCGATTTTATCGCGTGTCGCGTCTGTTTGAAGGAGCCTTTATACTCCTCGTCATTGTGGTAATTTTTTTATCATGAAATTCCGTATTATACCTACTCTTCGCCATTGTGATATTTTTATATAGTGGACCATACGGGGCCACTGGTTACGGAGATATTGAAGTCAAAATTCCAATTTATTTAAACTTTTTTTCTTCAAAAACATTTTTTTTTTCAAACTTCAACACCACTTTATTCATAATTAGGTATCATGATAATATTTACATAGTACGAGCTAACATTTAAAATAATAATATACGTACACTTATAGGAAAAAATAAGCAAAAGAATCATAGGACATCAAAAAATTCGTCCGCATCGCTGTCAACAGGAACAGTGCCCAAAAGGCTGGCAGCATTACCACGTTGTATGGCGATGCTAATTCTTTGGCCGAGAAATAAGCCAGACCTCTGGTCACGTGAAGTTTTAAATGCTACTTGATAACTTCACTTTAACCTTTTGACAGCCACAGTCATGTATAGATGACAAACCAAAATGTGCCCAGCACGCCACGGTTCGACTACATGACAGACTTTGACGACAAGGGCACGTTTTTGATTTTTTGACTTGTGGCGATCAAAAGGTATACCTCTCCAATCCTGTACCGATGCACTCGTAAGCCTATAGTTCCTCTTTCACACATAAATAAAAAATAATTTCTCAGCAGTAATCTTTGCTCTGAAGCTCTTTGCTTACGAGTTGTAGGTCGTAGGTTCGAACCCAGACAGGCGCTTTACTTTGTGTAAATTATTTCATCACCACTGCTCTCAAAACGGTGAAGGAAAACATCGTGAGGAAACCGGCATGTCCTAGAACCAAAAATTCGAAGACATGTGACATCTGCCAACCCGCACTGGGCCCGCGTGGTGGATTACGGCCCACTCCCTCTGACCGTGAGGAGGCCTGTGTCCCAGCAGTGGGAACATTATAGGCTGATTATGTAATCTTTGCTCTGTGTTACCGAGTTAGAAACAGAATGCATTTTAAAGGCAAATATTTTTAATTTGGGAATGTATGATCTCTCAGTTCAGCCGCTAAGAGGTTGTCGTCTGCTTAACCGGTCTTGCCTGTGGGTGCCCCAGCCACGGCTTTAAAAACTATGCGACTACACGCTAAGGTCACTCCCTGTGGGGTACGGACCTCGGCTTAGGGCGTCGCTGGGAGAGGGCAGCAAGGGACAGGCTGGATCGGAATTAGTAATAACTGTGTCTTCTGGCCTTTTATATTTACACCCTAGATGCCTATAGCTGTATCTACAAACGCCACATGCGAAATACGCGTCATACTGACGTCACACACAATCCTGCATCTCGCAAGCAGAGTTTACCGCGCAACTAGCGTAAACAATTCAACGGCCTGACATGAATCATAGGGCAGTTGCCCGCCAGACATGACACCCGTCTGGTCGGTGGATCCTCCCTTTTCTATGGAGGATGAGTGAACCTCTATACCTACTTTACACCCGGGAAAATTGTATGGCCTATAAGGTTTCCTTACTAAATTATCTTCTTTCAGGCTACGAAGAGATGCAGATGGCTGGAAACGAACCGTACGACACCTACCACCACAATATGGTGCACAGTTTCGTGCCAAATAACACAGGTATGATAAATTCATTACTCTATAGGCGAAGATGGCGGGACAAACTTACCGTAACCGTATATTTTTTGAAGTGAAAACTTCTATATGCGCGTTGAACATTTTTTGAGATGGGAAAACACCATTGAACTCGCGCCACTGTTACTGTAAGACATCGCGCGTGTTTTGTTTATATGACGATTCAGAAAATACCCGCTTCGGATGTGTTCGGCTGTCCTCGGGATGTACTTGGTTTTAATATATATATGCCATCAAAAACATAACTTGTAAAAAAAGCCAAGTCTCGCAACTCAGTTCTTCTACCGTAAAAAGTTTTGAGATCCATGAAATACCAAGTCGGTTAATTTATTCACTCCCTACTTAAGGAACCTTCTGTCTTAAGTTATTACATAATTAGCTAACCTAACAACATCTTGTAGTGACCATCAATATTAAAAATCTTCTATGTTTTAAATAAATAAATGCCATCAAAAACATAACTTGTAAAAAAGCCAAGTCTCGCAACTCAGTTCTTCTACCGTAAAAAGTTGTGAGATCCATGAAATACCAAGTCGGTTAATTTATTCACTCCCTACTTAAGGAACCTTCTGTCTTAAGTTATTACATAATTAGCTAACCTAACTACATCTTGTAGTGACCATCAATATTAAAAATCTTCTATGTTTTAAATAAATAAATTGACTTGGCCATCGCCATCGCATGAAAACACAATGTATCTCACAGTGCGATTGCCAAGTCAATTTATTTAGACGATGAGACCAGTCGACGAAGAAGACTGTTGCGAGTGTGCACCTTCTGCTTGATATTTTTGCAGATTTTGCTGAATGTTAAAGACCTGTCCAGGGTAATACCAAGATATTTAGGGGAGTTGCTGAGCTCGAGGTACACCCCACCCCAAACGATGAGAGGTCGTGAGTTCGTGACTACTTCACCGTACTATCCTGTCGTTGCCTTAGGTAAACTCACCAGCGCAACCACTATGTCCCTACATTTTAAATCTATAATATCTTCAAAAATATTCATTTAAATGACATGCTTCAAAGGGCCAAATTGATCTATAGTAATGGCACAATGTATTTAAGGTACTTAATTGGATATAGATTAATGCTGTATTGTTTAAAATCGCTTCGTAAACAAGCCACTATTTCTCGTAAAAAGTAAAGGATAAAAAATGGTTATTGTGGGTTATCCCTAACAGATAGACATATACCATCGCGGACTTTTTTGTAGACCTTTTTAAGGTGTGCAATACTGTAGTACATTATTTTGATCTATCTCGTAGGGTTCAGCTAGCTTTTGCAATATAAGCGCAAGAAAATCTGTTTATTTACGACATCACATTAGAAACCTCTAAAATTATCAGTGTTTCTCTACTATATTATGCATGTATTATACAAATAAACCATCCTTTTGAATCATTCTATCTATTAAAAAAAACTGCATCAAAATCCGTTGCGCAGTTTTAAAGATCTAAGCATCCATAGGGACAGACAGACAGCGGGAAGCGACTTTGTTCAGGTACACTGATTCATTAACTGCAAATGTAACTTTGTAATTCTATATATTTATATGGGATTACAAAGTTATTTATGCAGTTGGTGAATCTAGAAAATTGGAACGAAATTGCAAAATATTTTAGTTTTTCCTTGATTTATACACTAAACGCTAATTGTGTTCTAAATTTGAAGCTTCTATGTCTGCTAGAAGTGCCTTAGAATTTTGATGATCGGTCAGTCAGTCAGTCAGTCAGTGAGTGACAAAATTAAGAAACTTTGACTAGTTATAATTCTTAAACTACTGGTTCAAATTGAATGAAATTTGAAATATACCGTGTTTATACAATACCTGCTTGATTACTGAAAATTCAGGTCTCTAGTTTTATCCACAACGAAGTTATAGGGGGTCGAAAATGGCCTGAACTGCTTCGAGAAAAGGATGGTACGGCCGTGCCGCTTTTTGCTCGACTTGGCGGGGGCACTGCCGTGCCCCCCGATTGACTTGGCCATCGCCATCGCATGAAAACACAATGTATCTCACAGTGCGATTGCCAAGTCAATTTATTTATTTAAAACATAGAAGATTTTTAATATTGATGGTCACTACAAGATGTTGTTAGGTTAGCTAATTATGTAATAACTTAAGACAGAAGGTTCCTTAAGTAGGGAGTGAATAAATTAACCGACTTGGTATTTCATGGATCTCAAAACTTTTTACGGTAGAAGAACTGAGTTGCGAGACTTGGCTTTTTTTACAAGTTATGTTTTTGATGGCATCTCACTTCTTTTTGTAGATAGTCCTACTTTTTTTCCTTTCCGGTACCTTTTAACTTTTTATTTTTAACATAATCCGTTGACCATTTTACAAGTTACCTTTGAACATAATTATATCTAGGTACCTATCTACACCTATTATTCCATTAATATTAAAAATCTTCTATGTTTTAAATAAATAAATTGACTTGGCCATCGCCATCGCATGAAAACACAATGTATCTCACAGTGCGATTGCCAAGTCAATTTATTTATTTAAAACATAGAAGATTTTTAATATTGATGGTCACTACAAGATGTTGTTAGGTTAGCTAATTATGTAATAACTTAAGACAGAAGGTTCCTTAAGTAGGGAGAGAATAAATTAACCGACTTGGTATTTCATGGATCTCAAAACTTTTTACGGTAGAAGAACTGAGTTGCGAGACTTGGCTTTTTTTACAAGTTATGTTTTTGATGGCATCTCACTTCTTTTTGTAGATAGTCCTACTTTTTTTCCTTTCCGGTACCTTCTAACTTTTTATTTTTAACATAATCCGTTGACCATTTTACAAGTTACCTTTGAACATAATTATATCTAGGTACCTATCTACACCTATTATTCCATTATATTATATACTAGCTTCCGCCCGCTTCTTCGCTCGATAAAAAAACTACCGCAAGTCCTTCCCCGGGATGCAATCTATCTCTCTGCCAAATTTTATCGAAATCCGTTCAGTGGTTTCTTTAGGCGTGAAAAGGTAACATACAGACAGACAGACAGAGTTACTTTCGAATTTATAACATTAATATGGATAATTGTTATTTTCCTCGCTAGAGAGCTCCGTTATACGCGTGCGATCGCTGCTAATCTTAAAGTGCTAATAGGGCGAAGCGCGTTTTTGTTTTTTGACTATGGCATCTCGTAGTTGACCTTATTCTTCTTCTTAGCGTGTCGATAGCAATCTAAATGGACTTGGCCTAGAATTCGGCTACTTGTTCGGCGCCTTCACCAGCGTCCATCCGTTCCTGTAACGTGCAGCTGACAGGACACGCAGGACACGATATTAAGTGTCCCATCGTTCGTGGGACAGCACCACATTTACACTCCAAGGTGGAGTCGTCTATGAATTTCCGCCTGAACAGGTTTTCCTTGCTTCGGCCAACCTGGGTCCGGAGTCTGTTTAAAGACTTCCAGGTTACCCAAGGTAACTCATGTCCAGGTGGGAGGTCTTCAGCAGGTGGGAGGTCTTCAGCGGGTGGGACGAACGGTTTGGGTAAGGAAGCACTGTCTCGCCACAGCTTCAGTCTCTCTTGTGATGGTTCGCCAGTGAGTGGGACGACGCACTTTAAAAAACTGTTTCGACTTTTCAGCCTTTGTGGCACAAGGATGTTGTCGTGTGTCGGAGACCATTTGGCTCTTTCGCTGGAGCTTGCCACCGCTCTGCAAAGCACTGGTGGCGCTATTCCTGCTAGTGGATACAGCATTTGTACCGGGGTTGGTTTTAGGCAGCCAGTGATGATCCGGCACGTTTCATTCAAAGCTGTATCCACCAGCTTTGCATGGGCAGAACGGCTCCACACGGGGCACGCGAATTCTCCCGCAGAAAAAGATAGCGCCAGTCCAGTAGTCCGCATAACTTCAGGCGAAGCACCCCATTTCGATGAGACCAGTCGACGAAGAAGACTGTTACGACGCGAGTGTGCACCTTCTGCTTGACATTTTTGCAGTTTTTGCTGAATGTTAAAGACCTGTCCAGGGTAATACCAAGATATTTAGGGGAGTTGCTGAGCTCGAGGTACACCCCACCCCAAACGATGAGAGGTCGTGACTACTTAACCGTACTATCCTGTCGTTGCCATAGGTAAACTCACCAGCGCAACCGCTATGTCCCTACATTTTAAATCTGTAATATCTTCAAAAATATTCTTTTAAATTACATGCTTCAAAGGGTCTAATTGAGCTATAGTAAATGCACAATGTATTTAAAGTACTTAATTGGATATAGATTAATGTTTTATTGCTTAAAATCGCTTCGTAAACAAGCCACTATTTCTCGTAAAAAGTAAAGGATAAAAAATGGTTAAATATACCATCGCGGACTTTTTTGTAGACCTTTTTAAGGTGTGCAATACTGTAGTACATTATTTTGATCTATCTCGTAGGGTTCAGCTAGCTTTTGCAATATAAGCGCAAGAAAATCTGTTTATTTACGACATCACATTAGAAACCTCTAAAATTATCAGTGTTTCTCTACTATATTATGCATGTATTATACAAATAAACCTTCCTTTTGAATCTTTCTATCTATTAAAAAAACTGCATCAAAATCCGTTGCGCAGTTTTAAAGATCTAAGCATCCATAGGGACAGACAGACAGCAGGAAGCGACTTTGTTCAGGTACACTGATTCATTAACTGCAAATGTAACTTTGTAATTCTATATATTTATATGGGATTACAAAGTTATTTATGCAGTTGGTTTATCTAGAAAACTGGAACGAAATTGCAAAATATTTTAGTTTTTCCTTGATTTATACACTAAACGCTAATTGTGTTCTAAATTTGAAGCTTCTATGTCTGCTAGAAGTGCCTTAGAGTTTTGATGATCGGTCAGTCAGTCAGTCAGTCAGTGAGTGACAAAATTAAGAAACTTTGACTAGTTATAATTCTTAAACTACTGGTTCAAATTGAATGAAATTTGAAATATACCGTGTTTATACAATACCTGCTTGATTACTGAAAATTCAGGTCTCTAGTTTTATCCACAACGAAGTTATAGGGGGTCGAAAATGGCTTGAACTGCTTCGAGAAAAGGATGGTACGGCCGTGCCGCTTTTTGCTGGACTTGGCGGGGGCACTGCCGTGCCCCCCGATCCGATATGTCAGTGAGTGATGGCAAAGTATTCTGTCTGTGTTTTGTTTTCACTTCTGTTGGCACTCCCGGAGCGCCATTGTTAGGGTTCCGTACCAAAATGGTAAAAAGGAACCCTTATGGTGAGACTTAGTCTGTCACAGCTGGATATCTCAAGAACTACCTACTAATGCTATCAACTTGAAATTTGGAATAGTTTTAGATGACGTTTGCCCAAATATTTTGCAAATTAAAAAAAATAAAAATAAGTATATATTATGTATATTTTTTGCAACAGGGACTGAAAGGGGGTCTGAAAAACTTGATGTGGGGCTACTAGGGCATGTGGGGTATCATATGAAAGAGCGCAGTTTGCACATTCTCAAACACTTTTTCTTTTTTTTTTAGGCCGCATAGTTTATGACTTTTGATGAAAATTAAAAAAAAAAATACCGTTACTCCCCCTTATCTCCGAAGTTTGCAAAGAGAAAAATCTGAAATAATTCTATCTGATAGAAGATTATGTAAAGATTACAGGAAAAATAAAACAAAGTCTTTAAATAGCACATTTTTTCAGAAATCATCAACAAAAGTTACATTAGTTCCACTGTCGGTCAAGAGATGGCGCTGACATAAAACTGCAATATTCTACACCGCAGTGCACAGTGTTAAAATTCTCTGACGAATATAGGCCACGATTCACGATATACAGTATACAGCCTACACAAACTCACGCCTATTTCCCTGGGCACTACTTCTGTAGCCGTGTTTGTAAGGATAGTACACCCATCACGTTTTTGAGTATTATTTTTATTTTTCTATGTCCTCCTAGGCCTAGAATGCGACCTCCAATCCCTCCCCCTGCGCTACGACCGCCCCGCACCCCCCTCCTTCGTGAGGGTCGCCAAGAGAAGGACCACAGCCAACAAGAAGGAGAGGAGAAGAACACAGAGTATCAACACGGCATTCTCGGACTTAAGGGATTGTATACCTAATGTTCCGCCCGATACGAAACTGTCTAAGGTGAGGATACTGTTTTTTTTATACTGTGTACCTACAGGGTTAGGGTTCCGTAACTCAAAAGGAAATTTATAAAAAACTGGCCAAGTGCGAGTCGGACTCGCACACGAAGGGTTCCCTTTTCCTGAGGAAGGCTATTATCATCCATCATGCTAGGACCTCTAAGAGCTGAGGAAAGAGAAAAACTGGCCAAGTGCGAGTCGGACTGGCACACGAAGGGTTCCGCACCACAAGGCAAAAACGCCGAAAAAAACATGTTTGTTGTATGCCCCCTTAAATATTTATTTTATTCTGTTTTTAGTATTTGTTGTTATAGCGGCAACAGAAATACATCATCTGTGAAAATTTCAAATGTCTATCATGGTTCATGAGATACAGCCTGGTGACAGACGGACAGACGGACAGCGGAGTCTTAGTAATAGGGTCCCGTTTTACCCTTTGGATACGGAACCCTTTGAATGAACGAATCACTTTGTTGTCCGTCCGTCCGTCCGTCCGTCTGTCTGTCAAGACCCTTTATCTCGGGAACGCGTGGAGGTATCGATTTGAAATTAAAACCATATACTCAAGTCTACAGTCCCTTGAAGCTGTGAAAAAATCAGATACCTAAGTTAATGTAAAAAAAAGATACGGCCGTTTATGCCGCAAAAAACGTATATTTCGACACTCTCAAGGGAATCAAAATTTATAGGGTATTTCCCGTTGACCTAGAATCATGAAATTTGGCAAGAAGCAAGATCATGTAGCACGTAAGCGAGCCGTAAGCGCGGCGTCGCCTAGCCGTAGCCGAGTCGGAACGTATCGGAACTTCTGATCCGCTTTGGTTACGCGCTTACGTTAGGTTGACGCCTGTTTGACGGCGAGGCGAAAGGCGATACGGTGCCGATCCCTTTCCGGTTTGATACGTGTGCTATGACCCTAAAAGAGACGTTTAAAAGCTTAGAGTAAGAAAGCTATAGAGCATCGGGTAGCGTGGCCACACATGAGACAAAAAACTAACTTAAATAACATTGGCTACTTATGTAGCTGCCTTGAAAAAACGGGCACGCACTGAGAGACGGAAATAGTATAGCTTTATCCTTTTCTGTTACTTGTAGTAACTCAATACTTTATCCCTTTCTTGTGGAAATGAAATGGAGCTACCCGCCGTCTATACCTTTTCTTTGTCTAAGTTTAAAAGGCATTCAAATCAGAAAAAAAAACACGTATTTCAAGTAGTAATAAAATTACTTTCAATTTGCAACCTAGTAATCAGACCTAATCGCGTTTATTTTGACAGTTGAATAAAATTCCATTTCTAATCGCGGGCCCTTTCCTTCTAAAACTACACCGACGGACATACCTCCGTCTCACTCTTGCATCTGACATTGCCAGATGGTGCGAAAGAGATCGCAGAGCATCAATAGCGCGTTCTCGAGTCTCAGACAGCATATTCCTAACGTTCTTCCCGACACAAAGATGACCAAGGTTAGTACGACTTCTGGGAATGAGAAGAAGTTTCTGTTGGTACTTACGTTTAGGTAGATTGCCCACTGTTGGGCGTAGATGTCCACTGTTGGGCATAGGGCCCCTTAGACTAAGAACGGTACATTAAAAAGATGATCAAAGCATGTTTTGGTCAAGTCCAAGAATCAACGAAAACGCACTGAGGTACAGTAGGCCGCACGTCAGTAAGGGGCCGTTCAAGTATTACGTAAGCAGATTTTTTTGTAATTATTACCCCCCCCCCCCTCCCCCTCGTCAAAAGTAACAAAGCTCTTACCCCCCCTCCTAAGTTTTTTTTTTTTGCGGATGGGAAATCATCAAATGACCCCTCCCGCTCTGGGTGGAGCGGAAGGGAGTGTCAGACTCTTACTGACTAAAACCCACCCGTGTTCCTTCCTTAGCCCTTTATGTTCCGGGCCAGCGGTTACCCTTTCGGACAATCCCGCTGACCCGGCCCCTCCTATGCTTACGTAAACATTAGTACAGACGCCAGCAGGTCAACCTACCCGAAACTGTCAGATTTTCCCAATCAACCTTGAACCTTATGCTTTAGCAATAAAGTCGAAAATCTATTAAAAAAAACTGACAGATTGTAGTAGCTTGATGTGCTGGCGTTTGTACATGCATTTTATTTCTTTTACTCGGTTCTAAGCGAGATAACGTATGCATTATTTTCGGGAATCCCTAAAAATGTGTTTTATTTTCAAGCATAGACAAGTAGGGTTGCCATATGTGTTCAAAACTTCAAACCAAAATCGACAGTAGAAAATCCGAAAAAGTAAAAAAATAAATACTGCTGACGTAATCACCATCCAGACCCATCCTTCATGTCATCAAAAATAAGCAAAGCAAAGAACTCCCGCCCCCCTGTAGTGCTTAGGTAATACTTGAATGGCCCCTTAAAAAACCAGTATAATCTGACATCTTAGTCTATTGAAACTTAAATGAACATGATTAGTACCTACGTAACTACTATTGAAAATTTCATACAAATGTTTGAAGTTGTAGCGCAAACTAAACTTAATGTAAGAGTGTTAAAGTTGATTTTACAAAAACAACTATTTGTTTACATGTTTGGTAACTAAGTCTCAATCGCAGTATACATAATTCAGTTTTTTCGTTGCCTCGGACTTGGCTTTGACATTGGACATCATTCGTCTTAAAACTTTGGACAGATAGCCAGTGGTATCTTGTCGAAATTTGTCCAACAATCTTGGTTTCGTTTCCCGCGTTCATAAATTCGCTGTCTATCTGTCAAAGGTGCTAATTATCCACTAAACTAAATTAGTTTTTTTATTTTCAGATTTATTAGTCAGTCATGCATTTATTAAGAAAAAGCTAGCTATAACGGTTTAGACATAGGTTCTAGTTGTTCTTGGCAAGAATTTTCACCAGTCTATATACATAAAGGGGGGGCAGGGCAGGGACGCACAAACTGTAAGCATGAATTCATCACATGACTCTAGCGCAGAAAATTTTCTTCCGTTGTTAAAAAAAAACTTCTGTTACAGAAAAGTGCGCGCGGTCAAAATGTACCTATGGAAAAAGAATAAAAAAAAAATTACCGATTAATGTTAGAATCATGTTGAATCCATGGTAACCGGTTGTGAACTGCTATCCTTTATAACTGGCCCTCGATTCAGAACCTCATGAGGCTATATAGATAGGTACCTCCTTTGTCCTTTCAAAAAAGGCGAAGTAGGTAAGTACATCAGATCTGCTTGCGCCACGAATCACTAAATGCATATCATTCTGTCTCTCATCTTCAAACGATGGACTGAACAGAACTTTGTTTTAACTTCATCTATAAAATTTGTCGTCCAAAGCTGGCCTAAATTTGGTTCGAAAGTTCTAATATTTTAGTGTTAGGTAAATAGATCGGTAGAACAGTTATAGTAGTTATATCAGATTATCCAAAAGACTCTATGGAAAGTACCAACAAAGACTCAATCACCCCAGAAGTCACAGTTCCATTCTAAATTTTTAATCGGTCATTAACCTTTCCTCTCCTGTTAGATCAAGACCCTGCGGCTGGCGACCTCCTACATCTCCTACCTGCTGAAGGTGCTGGAGACGGATGGAGAGCCCGCCGGGGGGTTCAGGGCAGACCTGCATCATACACCGCCGAGGCGACGGACTGTTGAAGGGAACCAGGTGAGCTCTTTGTGTTTTATGATTGCCTGGTAGTTTTGAAACGCTTTTGGGAAGTCTTTCAAAGAAGCTCAGGTGACTTCTTCGTTTTTATAACAGCCTGGAACCCTCAAGGTGAGATTACTTGATTACTTTCTAGTTCTTCGGTGTTGAATGAAACTCTTGGTTTGTATGAAGCCCTGGTAGTTTTATGCTGTAGAAACTACGTTTTCATGGCAAGCTAGCTTGATGGTAAGTAAGTTGTCACCGCTGCTTATGACTGGCGAGTGGCGACCTCCTACATCTCCTACCTGCTGAAGGTGTTGGTGACGCACGGAGAGCCCGCCGGGGGGTTCAGATAGACTGTTGAGGCTGAGCTCTTTGTGTTTTATGATAGCCTGGTACTTTTGAAGCTACCCACTGATATCCCACAAAGCACCATACCAAAATATTTATTTTTAAATTCATTACTTTATATCCTCTAGAGGGCGCCATATTGAATTTAATGTGACGTCACATTGCCTATAACCAGCGGATTCGACGGTCAAGACGTGTCTAACGTGAGGTAGGTATCGTTAGAAGCGTCTTGACCGTCCGCTGGTTGTAAAATAAAATTATTATAGTACTTTTGAGTTATGAGGGAACAGATGAACACAGTGGCGTAGGTAACTATACCATTTGGGGCCCGTGGCAAATTCAAGGGATGGCGCCCTCCCTCAATGTAAAGAAGCTCAGCCAACGTTATAGTTTTTTTTTTACTAGCACTTTTCCGCGACTTCTTCCTCGTAGATTTCATATTTTCCCCTACAGCATTTAAAACCTGACTGCTTCGTTGGTCTAGTGGTCGCAAACGCTAAGTAACGTTACTGCTGAGCATGAGGTCCTGTGAAAAGGTACAAAATATTCGAAACCTGAATGATGTCCTTTGTTGCAAAATTTTAAAAAAAAGTTGGCATTTATAAACTTATGTTAGGCTTATCCTGTGCTCATGGCCCTGTCGGGCCGGGGGCCTTCTTTGGCTGGGGGCCCGTGGCATTTTGCCCCAATGCCACCCTACCGACACTGGATGAACATACATACATACATATGTACACCGGTTTAAAAAAGTTTAAACTATAGCGCAACTGCGCAACACAAGAATTGTAGGCAGTTGGAAATCAAAGCTGCCAGGAAATCTTGAAACAACGATATTTTTGATTTACTACTACACAGACTATTAAACAAACAGATGCCAACGAAACTGTTAGATATATTATCCTGCGTTATGACGGAAATTATATTATATACAGCCATAAAAATGTTTTCCAATAAAACTTTAATGGATTTGTGTTTTTGCTGCGGTCTTCTTTCAAGAATAAAAAAAAGTAAAACCCGGCTACTGAAAAGGATGAAACAAGAAAGTACCTTCCCTTCCCTTCCAAGGGGTACCTATCGTATTAACGATACCCCTTGGTAAGACTGGTTGTCAGACTATCGGGCTTCTGACTACCCATAACAACTGTCAAAGATCCACGAATGACAGCCGGGACTTTCTTTCATATATCTATGGCCGGCACCAACGGCATAGCGTGCCTTTCCGAGGTAAGGAGGGGTCTCGGTATGTAAAGATGGTCACCCATCCACAGACAAACCGCGGCAAGCGCGATCGAGCTGTGCGGCTGTTATTATTTAGCCACGGGCCTCTCTGATAGTGTGTTACGCAATTACCCCACAGAAACCATTGTAAATCTAAGGTAGGTCAGTCACCTCACCTCCTTCTGCGAAGCAGTCATGCTAGCAAAGGAGGTGGCGGGACGGCTCAGGGAGAGAGCCTCCCGTCCCAGCCGCCGCGGGAGACGCTCCGGACGTCGGGAGCTGTGTGACGACTCCCGGCCACCGTAGGGGCGGGCCTGCGGGCGGAGAGAAATGGGTAGCTCACCGTCCGATCAGGACCAGACCCGTGCCGGACGGCGCGTACGTGTTCCACGCGCGCCTCAAAGAGATGTCAGCATCGAGGAGGGGCCCCCTGGCCGAAGCCTGCCGGGTCAGCGGGATTGTCCGAAAGGGTTACCGCCGGCCCGGAACATATAGGGCTAAGGAAGGAACACGGGTGGGTTTTAGTCAGTAAGAGTCTGACACTCCCTTCCGCGCTCCACCCAGAGCGGGAGGGGTCATTTGATGATTTCCCATCCGCAAAAAAAAAACCTAAGGTAGGTACTTTGATTCTAACTTTTAATCCCTTTGAAAAAAAACCAATCCGCCCAGACTATCGTTTTAAAAATAAAACCGACATACGTATGCATTCGAGTGCACGCCGAGCCGACATTCACTTGGGAATCAATTCTTATCTACAAACATGTGGAGTTCAAGTGCAGTATTTACTGGCGCCAGTGGCTGGCGAGTGACGAGGTTAGTCTCATGTGTAATTTGGTGAGTAGGTATGTACAGTGTGAGTCTTCATAATGTGCACATAACGAAATGAGGGAAACATAGCTTAATTTTATCGACGAAAAAAATATTTGAAAAAAAAAAACATTTGAAAGGATCTTTACCTGCTAAAGTATGGTGATTGCAAGGCCTTTCTATATCAGTTGATAGGAAATGTTGTGATTGAGTTATAAACATGGTATTTTTACGTTTAGAAATCTGATACGATGGAGAATAATTAAAGTAAACAAAAGGGTAGGTATAATCGGGGCTTTTATCGAGTAATTTTACAATTATTGTAAAAATTTATGAAAAAATATCAGATTTTTGTTAAAAAAAACACCATAATTCTCAATTGAGGGGCGATTCACAGGGGTCACAGCAGCGAAAAAGAATTAAAAAAATGCTACAATTTTTTTTTTTTTTAGATTTTTTTAAATATTATTTCCGTCGATAAAATTAAGCTTATGTTTCCCTCATTTCGATATGTGCACATTATGAAGACTCACACTGTATTTTTACTAGCTTCTGCACGTGACTTTGCCCGCGTGGACGACGGAAATTAGTCCACGGGAATGTAACAGGTTCAAAATATTTTAATAGCTAGAGAAACTGCACGGACGCGATGGGAATTGATATTAAAATGTGAAAAAACAAAAATTAAGTTGATTTCAGAGTGACTAGTAATATTGAAAAAGTTAGCTAAAAAAATGTTTGAAGTTGTAGCGTAAACTGAACCTTATTGTACAGTCAACAAAAAGAGATAAGTATGCAGGATCGTCGAATATAGTTGAAGTTTAGTAAGAAACCGATGGATGTTGTCGACTGAAATTTAATTTGATAAATGAGCTGCTTGTTTTATAAGTTAAATAAAATTTTATTTGAGAACAGGGTAGTCAGAAGCCCGATGGTCTGACAACCAGTCTTACCAAGGGGTGCTCTTGTTACTCAGTAACTGAATGCTGGAGGTCCGGTAAGCAGGCAATCCATATAAAATACTGGTATTCAGCTGCCTCAAGTTAGACTGGAAGCCGACCCCGAGTGTTGGGAAAGGGCAAGGCACATTGAATTAGGAGTAGGAATAGACGTACCTACTTGCTATATTTTAAGAATGAAACTATGGTGTTCAGTTCAGTTCAGTAAAGATCTACGAATGACAGCCCGGACCAACAGCCTAACGTGCTTTCCCTATGTGTAATAGATGGTCACCTATCTACGTCCAGACCGCGGCAAGCGTAGCTTAACTTTCTATCCACCCGTGCGGTTGTTTTTAAAGGTATTTAGCCATGAGCCCCTTACAATTCTTCCTACATCTGTCGAATACCTTGTATTTCTTCACATTATGTTATTGCAGACGGAACCACGTCACGCGTAGATAGTTACCAGATACAGCAGTAAATGTATTCATATATAAATTCTGTATCAGTCCGTCATTATGTATGTTTAGCGCGTGGCGGTGTGAGGTACAAGTTATGAGAGGTAACTCTTGCACCGCGCGGTCATATGAACTTAGCCTAAGTGTTTGGACAGACTGGGGCGCGGGCGCGGGCGGTGGTAGGGCTAAAGCCCGCCTGGTTTGCGACCACCCTCCCATCGGAGTTCGGCGTCAAGCAGCCTGCTGTGTTTCGTCGATGCATGGGAGTTCCAGTGCCTTAGGCATCTTCTGGGCACGCTCGTTCCATCATAGACCTCATCCATCGCTTTCCATCAGGCGTCAAGAGCGGGCCCATTCTGCAATAAAAAAAACCTGATGTGTGAGGTGACGGATGTAAATCAGTTTTAAACTGCAACGTGACGTAATACCTGTGCCAATCCCTTTGATGAAAAAGAAAGAAAGAAAAATATCTTATTTGAAACACGCACAGGAAATAGATTCAAACAAAAAAAACAGTGGCACTCCGGGAGTGTTGACAGAAGTGAAAACAAAACACAAACAGAATACTTTGCCATCACTCACTGACATATCGGGTATACATAAAACCGAGTACATCCCGTAGGTCAGCTGAACACATCCGAAGCGGGTATTTTTTGAATCGTCTTATAAACAAAACACGCGCGGTGTCGGTTACGGTAACAGTGTCGCGAGTTCACATCTCAAAAAAGGCCCAACGCGCCTTAAGAAGTTTTCACTTCAAAAAGAACATTAAATCAAATAACAAAATCATGAAAACAATAAAAAAAGGCGATAAGCTCTGTAATATTGAAATCAATACCAACGAGGAATAATAACATTTACAGCTACAAAACTGTCAAACCGCGATCGCCGCTAACTTAGACCATTGCTCTTGATACAATTACATTCTGCCACATGGCCCTCCCATTCGCGAGCTATCAAATAATTTACAACTAAGATAAACAGATGTTTTCTGGATTCACTTTTCACTGAATTTTCAATTAAAAGGTGAAGCTAATTCATTGATTAAACTGATCATGTGTAGCAGGATGTTTCTTTTAATTATTAGCAGGCGTGTGGGTTGAGAGCAGGGCCATAATTCACTACGAGTATGACCACTTATCGATTCCTTGCTTTGAAACCACGTCAATTATTTAGATAATCACGAAATCTAGGGGCCTAAAAAGGCCACTTTGGCAGAGTCATAAAAGGATAACATTATGAATCATAATGGACAGTTAACTGTTAAGTTAATCGTATCAAACCCCATTGGTGAAGGATTTTTCGCCATATTACGATTCATAATTGGGCGAAGACAGTCCGTGTTTTTCTTTTTTTCGCTACACTACGTACGAGTACTTAGGTATACAAATCAAAGAGATTGGGTTTGGATTTGGATTGGTTTGATTGGTATTTTAGCACAGACCAAAAAAAAAAAATAACTGAAAAATCCTTCACAAATAACAATAATAATTGAAATTAAATAATTTCCGTCTTATTACAAAACGAAATCCAACTTTAGTTCTAGCCTAAAACTTTGAGCCAGTTTTTGTGTTTCAAACAATAAAGATTTCAAATACGTTTTTTTTTTTAATATTAAACTTTATAATCAACTAAAATGAAAAGTACTGTGAACAACACAATAGCAGAATCACTAGTTTACATGATTAGCTACTGGCTGAACAGCTATGAAATCTTAAGCTATGAACTCGCCACACATGACAGACGTCATGTGTGGCGAGTTCATAGCTCAAGAATCGCCGGATCATTACATTTCTTGCCCAAAGTCTTCATGAAGTTCTTAATGCAAAATTGACAAGTAACTCGGGTTTGACGTCAGTGTTTGTTATAACTTTGTTTGAAATTTAAAAATGGCTCTATGGTTTAGACCTGGATCTGAAGATACATCTTGTTTTATAATAAAGCCGTTTGAGTTTCAGGATTTCGTCAGTCTGTGTCATTGCAATAATAATAATAATAATAATATATTAGAATTTGGAGACAAGATAAAGTTTATGTTGTTCCTGTCGTTCTCTCCACGACTGGTGTTATCCCCAACCATCTCCGTAGCTTGAAACTAATAGATCTAGAAGAATCCCTTTACATCAATCTGCAGAAAGCAGCCATCCTAAACACATGCAGAATCGTTAGGAAATTCATGCAGCTAGACGAAAGTACAATCTCATCATAAAATTCACCACACGCTGCATTTACTTGGCATTAGCCCGTAAATGTAGCTAAAACCAGCCTTAGAGCTGAGAAAAAGAACACTCCCGATAATAATAATAAAGCCCTTTATTCCCAAAATATAACATATAACATTTCTATAGCCTTCCTTAAATATCTATTTCATGCAGTAAGAAAGAAGAGCATGCAACAAAGCAATGAATTTAACAAAAGTAAATTTACAATAGAGTTACTCAATTTAAGTTTTACATTTCGCATTTCTGACCTTTTTTTTTTTTTTTTTTTTTTTTTTTTTCTCTTAATTAAACTAGTCATTGCAATAGGGGCGTAATTTCTGCCGGTTATTAAAACGCTCTTCGCTCATAGCTTGGGCCGGTTTTCTAATACAATTACGTGGCACCACATGGCTCTACGAATCAAACGCTATCAAATATTTTACAGCTGCAACGTACTCGGATATACAATCTGTTTTAGTAAAATTTTCTCGGTAAATCTAATAAAATTCCTCTGATTGCCCCTTGGTCTAGTGGTTGCAAGCAATGCTGCTGTGCATGAGGTCCCGGGTTTTATTCCCAGGTTGAGCAAAAAAAAAACGGAGCCCATATAGGATCACTTTGTTGTACATCTGTCTGTCTGTCAAGATCCTTTTTCTCAGGAACGCGTGGAGGTATCGAGTTGAAATTAAGAACTATAAACTCAGGTCTACAGTCCCTTGAAGCTGTGAAAAAATCAACAGCGGGATTGTCCGAAAGGGTTACCGCTACCCCGGAACATAAAGGGCTAAGGAAGGAACACGGGTGGGTTTTAGTCAGTAAGAGTCTGATACTCCCTTCCGCTCCACCCAGAACGGGTCATTTGATGATTTCCCATCCTGAAAAAAAAAAAAGTAATGGTTTGTTATTTAATAACAAACTATTACTTTTTTTTTGTTATGTATTTTCTGGTGTACAATAAAGTATATATTAATAAACATAAACATAGCCTCCGTACATTCTCGAAAACAAAAAAAAAAAAAAAGTTACTTTTACAAATTCAGGCCAACCTGCTGAGCAGTGAATATATTTCGTCCATCCGGCGCAACTATAAACAAGGGAAGTTGTTAAATAATAATATAAACACAAGTCGCGTGCTACAGTAAACAGATACACAGGTGTAATGGCTTCTTTATATATTTATAAGTATTTTGTTCTCTATCGAGGAGGATGTAGACTTTTTGGCGCGGGCGGAACGCTAGCTGGGGAAGTTTTCATAGACTAAATAGCATAGACATAACATAGACAACAGAGGGTAACCACATCGAGGGTCTCATGGCTAAGTAACAACAGCCGCACGGGTCGAGCGACGCTTGCCGCGGTTGACCCGTGGATGGGTGACCATCTTCACTTACCAAGACCCCTACGTGCCTCGGAAAGCACGCTGTCATTTGTTGTTCAGTCTTACCAAGGGGTAGGTATCGTATTACCCAGTAACTGGGTTGTGGAGGTCATATAAGCAGTCGCAGCCCGTGTGAAATAGGTACTGGTGTTCAGCTGCGTCTGTTTAGACTGGAAGCTGACCCCAATATAGTTGGGAAAAGGCTAGGCAGATGATGACATACCTACACTAATATTATAAATTCGAAAGTGACTCTTTTTAATCACGTCTAAAGTTGTATGGATTATTGTTAAGCGCTGATTAATTTGACAGGTCTAAACTAAAATTTATCTTCTGTCCTTTTCTTAATGAAATAGAAAGAAAAATATGCATGAACTTAAATTTAGTTTAGTTTGTGAACAACAGAATCGGCACCATTGTTGAACTCTCAAAATTAAAATCAAAAAATCAAAATCAAAATATTTTATTTCACATAAGCCTACATGGGCACTTATGAAACGTCAGAAGCTAGGTGCACGGTTCCAATTGGTCGTTTCCTATGGAGAAGAACCGGCAAGAAACTCCACGGTTACTCTTTTTAAAAATAATTGGCTTTTACAATATTTTCAAATTACAGTAGGTATGGGAGGATAGCGTAGGCCTGTCAACAAGTATCAGGTACTTGATAAGATAAAAAATGGTCTACAGATCTAAAGTCTACAAGACCTACCAAGTCCTCACATTTACAAAATAAGAATCTATCAAAAGGATAAAATAAAAACCTAATAAATCCTAGTGATATGATTCCCATTACAACCACTAATAAAGAGATGAAAAATTTGAATTGTCTGTATATAATGTCAAGTAATAAAATAAAAAAAGTAATTTAAAAAAATTAAACCGACTTCAAAAAGAAATCAACTCAAAATTATGAAATAACTTTAATTTCGGAAGTCGGTGTCTTGGGATCTGTATTTTAGTTTTTTGCCACCGACTTCCGAAATTAAAGTTATTTCATAATTTTGAGTTGATTTCTTTTTGAAGTCGGTTTAATTTTTTTAAATTACTTTTTATTTCGTAATTTTTAGTTTTTGCACTAGAATTTGACCAAGGTTTTGAGATGTTTTCCCTTTGACACTTACACCCGTAGCTCGTATCAATACGCCAGGCCGTCACACTTTCACGTATTAGTCCATATCTCGAAAATTACTGAACCGATTTTGATGAAACTTGCACTGTTCCCTAAGTTGAAGTAAATGTAAGCTAATAAAAAAAGAATGGTCAAGATCCGATTAATAGTTACGGAGATATGCGTGGACAAACATACATACATACATACAAACATACATACATACATACATACATACATACATACATACATACATACATACGTCTATGAAATTTTGTATATTTGTTTGGAAGCCTTAGTAGATTGTCATATGTGAATATAATGCAATTCCAATAATATTACATACATACGTATCGAATTGATAACCTCCTTTTTTTTGAAGTCGGTAAAAAATAAAGCCATTCTTACTGTTAGTGTGTTACTCAATTACCCCGCAGTTACTTACCATGGGTTTTATAGGATATATCATACGCGTATCTAATGAGGTTTGCATTCGGAAGAGATAACTGACACAGCTCTTATTGCCTGCATAGATGCGAAAGAGAGTTGGTCCCAGGACACTACCCTGAGGTACACCAAAAATCATACTTTCTGCATCGTTTGCAATATGTTTCGATTTTTGAAACTATAAGTTTACGTCCGTCAGGTAGCTGAAAAAGCTAAGTAGCTAAAAATTGTCTGCTCATCACCGTAAATAATAACGCAATGGATGTTGATGAACTGTCAAAATGTAAGCAGTGCCCGATTAGCCCATAAGCAAATTAAGCAATTGCTTAGGGCATCACGTCTCGGAGGGCACCATAAGGCAGAAACAGCACCGAAACAGTATTTGCTAGCACATGAATGGCAAGGCTGTTTATCAGCAAGATATATTACAAGACCCAAAAGTCACTGTAGCTAGAGATGTGCGCCAAGCTTTACAAATCGCTCGGCGACGATGTTTTGAAAAAATACGAGGCGACTACAGACGTGGACTGCTTAGGGCATCAAGTACCTACCTAGTCTTAATCCGGCACTGAATGTACTTTGCTACTGATAGTGTGTTACGCAGTTACTGTTTTGTTGACTAAACAGTTTCCAGTGCTTGCCAGTCCTAACAAGCCGAATACAGACGGCATCGTGCACAAAATAATCATCGTTTTTCGGGTTCCGTACCCAAAGGGTAAAACGGGACCCTATTACTAGGACTCCGCTGTCCGTCTGTCACCAGGCTGTATCTCATACAGTGGAAATTTTCACAGATGATGTATTTCTGTTGCCGCTATAACAACAAATACTAAAAACAGAATAAAATAAATATTTAAAGGGGGCTCCCAAACAACAAACGTGTTTTTTCGGCGTTTTTGCCTTGTGGCACGGAATAACCCTTCGTGTGCGCGTCAGCAATTTCGCGACCTATTTTCTCAACAAACGTAATGGAAAAAATACCTCTGACTTTCAACCCCTATATAAAAACATCACGTTCAACTGTTCAAGTTAACTCCAAAAATAAAATTCTCAAGTACGCACAAAGAAAAAACTTTTTTCTGTAAATTTTTTAACGACCCCATTATCTGTTGTAATTTAAAACACGTGCTACTACAAAACGATACGTTTGCCTGTTAAATGTAAAGTTACTTAGTTTATGGGAAAAAATATTTGAGGAAGATCTTGTCTGTGGTCTTTTTAGGGTTCCGTACCCAAAGGGTAAAAACGGAACCCTATTACTAAGACTTCGCTGTCCGTCCGTCCGTCCGTCCGTCTGTCACCAGGCTGTATCTCATGAACCGTGATATTTATAGACAGTTGAAATTTTCACAGATGATGTATTTCTGTTACCGCCATAACAACAAATACTAAAAACAAAATAAAATAAATATTTAAGGGGGGCTCCCACACAACAAACGTGTTTTTTTTCTGCGTTTTTGCCTTGTGGTACGGGACCCTTCGTGTGCGAGTCCGACTCGCACTTGGCCAGTTTTTTTTTTCTGTATGTAATTTTGTATTTTGTGTTTTACGAACTGTGTCCAAATAAACTTTATTCTTTCTTTCTATCAGGAATTTCTCAGTAACAGTCTGGAGTCTGGATTTATGCCTGGTTGATGGCAATACACTCTCCCACTTACATAGGATTTAAAACTAATTTTTCGCGGATTTCAGGCGTTATTTATTTAATAAAGCTTTATTCACACGAAAAAAAAAACTTCACGTAAAGGCGGACTTAATGCCTGAGGCATTTTCTACGTGTGAGGTGGTTACTACGTGGTGAGGCAGGGATTTTTTTACGTTACGTTACGTTGTTTGCAAGAATAATAAATAATAACGATTTATTCCGGTCTGATACCCTGCACCCCCCTCCACACTCCCCCTCGATCCACAATAACAGCCGCACAGACACTATCAGTAGCAATGGGTTTCATTTTGACAGTTCAATAACGTTCATTGCGTTATTTACTCGTAGATAGGTACATTGCTAAGCAGACGCATTTTTCGAACATAATATGAAGCAATGGATTAGCAATATCCTTCAAAATGAGATACGCAATTAAGGTGCTGGTTGGTCGATTAGGTTAAGCTACGCTTGCCGCGGTTGGTCTGAGGATGGGTGACCATCTTTACATACCGATACCCCTCCGTGTCTCGGAAAGTACGTTAAGCCGTTGCGCGTTAGTGCCGACTGCCATTCGTGCATCTTTGACAGTCGTTACGGGTACTTATTCAGAAGCCCGAAAGTCTGGTAGCCAGTCTTCCCCTTGGTAAGACTATCGTATTACCCAGCAACTGGGTTGTGGAGGTCAGTGGCCTTAGTGTGAGTTTTTTCACTCACGTTCGATTGCGAGCGCGTTAGAATTTTATATGGAAAAAAGTTATAGCGCCATCTGGTGGTCACTACGAAAACCTCATTTCCCATACAAAATTCTAACGCGCTCGCAATCGAACGTGAGTTTACGTGAGTCGAAAAAACTCACACTAAGGCCACAGATAGGCTGTCGCTACATGTAAAATACTGGTATTCCGCTGCATCCGGTTAGACTGGAAGCCGACCCCAACATAGTTGGGAAAAGGCTAGGCAGATGATGATGTTGTTTGCAAGAAGGTTTATTAATGTTACTGTTTCTTTTGTTACAGCAAAATGCGACGGCAGAGAAGAGAAGCAAGGGCCGCACCGGTTGGCCGCAACACGTTTGGGCATTGGAACTGAAAAGCGAACAGAATTTACAGACTTAGTGCCAATTTCACCAATGAAACTAAACGCGAACTGGACATCTAAAAATGCGTTCTAGAGCTGTCACTGTCAGTGTCAGAGTCCACAATAATGATGACACTGACAGCTCTTGAACGCGGTTTACATTAGAGTAAGAAAGCTATAGAGCATCGGGTAGCGTGGCCACACATGAGACAAAAAACTAACTTACATAACATTGGCTACTGATGTAGCTGCCTTGAAAAAACGGGCACGCACTGAGAGACGGAAATAGTATAGCTTTATCCTTTTCTGTTACTTAAAGTAACTCAATACTTTATCCCTTTCTTGCTTTACTTTATTTATTTATTTATTTATTTAGGCAACCAACAGCGATACAAATAATATGTTACAGAGTATGTGTATTACAGTATTATATGGCTAATAATAGGTTTCCCTGCATTACTTTACTTTATTTAAATACTTTTTTGACATAATCTCTTTATTACTTGACATTATATACCTACAGACAATTCAAATTTTTCATCTCTTTATTAGTGGTTGTAATGGGAATCATATCACTAGGTTTTATTAGGTTTTTATTTTATCCTTTTGATAGATTCTTATTTTGTAAATGTGAGGACTTTGTAGGCCTTGTAGACTTTAGATCTGTAGACCATTTTTTATCTTATAAAGTACCTGATACTTGTTGACAGGCCTACGCTATCCTCCCATACCTACTGTAATTTGAAAATATTGTAAAAGCCTATTATTTTAAAAAAAAGTAACCGTGGAGTTTCTTGCCGGTTCTTCTCCATAGGAAACGACCAATTGGAACCGTGCACCTAGCTTCTGACGTTTCATAAGTGCCCATGTAGGCTTATGTGAAATAAAATATTTTGATTTTGATTTGATCTTGTGGAAATGAAATGGCGCTACCCACCGTCTATACTTTTCTTTGTCTAAGCGGTTTACCTACAGTGCGGCTGTTGAGAGAATGCGTACCTGACACCTGTCAGTGCGGCAATTCTAGTAGCTAATAGAGATCAAATTCGCAAAACATACACCCCTTAATTAATAAACGTAACGTGGCGCTAAAGTAGCAAATGTATTAACCACACATTTTAACGTTTAAACGTCACTTAGGGTCAGTTTTTCACTTGACCAATAGTGGTTTTTCACCGGTCAAAGGGCCAACGGCCGGAATGTAGGTCGCGTTTGTGAAATCCGCGCTTAAAATGATATATATTATTTAACTTTCCGATATTATGTAAAGAATTATGTAAATACACGTAAATAATTAGGACTCTATGGATAAAAATAAAGACGGGGCAATAAATTGCTTATCAAATTGATTACTAACTTCAATTGCCCGTTTATATAATGGTTTATATATTCAAATCTCAACTGCCATTCTTTGGGGCAAGGCGTATCGTGTAACCCAGTAACCGGGTTGTGGAAGTCAGATAGGCAGTCGCTCCATGTAAAAATACTGGTATTCAGTTGCACCCCGTTAGACTGGAAGCCAACCCCAACATAGTTGACTAAATAGATTGATTTTTTAACTGTCATTCTTTGACATTTGTATGAAATATCTATACACAGAAAATCGACGCAATGTATCAATTTGATAAACAATCAATTTCCCTGACTGTATAGTTTTAAAAGTACGTGCAATAAGCCCTTGGCTGGGATAATCAAAATCTTCTCAGATCTCATATTATTACAATAAATTGGTACCTACCTATAATTTGTTTTTAAATCTCTGAGGACTGATTTTTCAATCATCTGATACCTTTTTTCGAGGAATAATTTTGAAATTTTGACAGCTTTTTCATACAAAAACTGTCAAACATCAATTTTTATTTCTCGAATAAAAGTTATATCTGGCGATAGAAAAATCGTCAGCCCTTACAAAACAATTTATTTCCACTTTTCTAGTTTTTCTGATTCTTGTATTTCGACACTTGTTATAACATGTCATAATCAGACAATATCTAATTGTCTTAAGGGGGAAACGCTAAGGTAGCCCGCGAAATTCAAATTTTCTTACGTTTTTTGCAATTTGCTGGTTGTATGTTGATTAAAATATGATTCGCGACCGTAACAAATATGTATTTACAGAATTCTAATCATTAGAATCAGTAATAATACAACTTGTTATTAAAATGTCAAGATTTCATGAAATAGTCTTTCAGTAGGATTACTTGGTCTTAGAGAGTTGTGTTGATGACTATTCTGTAAATAAATACATATTTGTTACGACCGCGAATCATATTTTAATCAACACACAACCAGCAAATTGCAAAAAACGTAAAAAAAAATGAATTTCGCGGGCTATTCTGTCGCTATAGTCAGGGCTACATTGAATAAAGTAAGTAATTACATTAATTTTAAGTCATAGATTTAAATGTTTCGAACATAATTAATTATTTACGAAGCAATATCCTTCAAAATCATTCAGATTGTGTTAGATAGAGGGCGCTGGTTGTGCGTCTATGTCCCTAACTACGAAAACCATACGAAACCCTTTTAAAATCTGTAAGTTAGTGTAAGATAATTATGTGTATGTGTAATAACGAACTGTACCAAAGACTTTAGTACCAAATATAAATCTATCTATGTAAATACTTTAGGTATATTTTGTTTTATTTTCTCTCCACTCGAATCTCCACTCAAGCCGGCCAGTACCGTTACCACTGGCCCGGAACATAAAGGGCTAAGGAAGGAACACGGGTGGGTTTTAGTCAGTAAGAGTCTGAGACTCCGAGCGTCATTTGATGATTTCCCATCCAAAAAATAAGCCGGCCAGTAAAGGCAAAAATGTGGTGGGGGAGCTCTGGGGGCCTAAAAAGGCTACTTTGGAGAATCATAAAAGGATAACATTATGAATTATAATATGTCGAAGACTTTCCGTGTTTTTCTTTTTTTCGCTGCACTAGGTACGTAGGTACAATCAAAGAGATTGGGATTGGATTTGGATTGGACAGATTGGTATTTTAGCACAGACAAAAAAAAATGCTTCACCAATGGGATTTGATACGATTATCTTAACAGTTAGCTGTCCATTATGTCATCCTTTTATGATTCTGCCAAAGTGGCCTTTTAGGCCCCCTGGTCCTCGTCTGTGTTCACTCCAGTCAATAAAGGTAGGCCAGATATGAGGAATAAGACTTCTCCCGGGAGATCGGGTCCGTCAGGTCACTACTGCTCAACAGCTTATTGTGCCAATGCAGGGCAAAGGTCTCCGTTCCCTCTTCCCACACGTAAAGCTATCAGCGGATGTTTGTTGCCAATCCTTATTAAAAAAAGTTTACTTCGGCCCCATCTCCTCTCCTGGGCCGTTTGGGACCCATAATCAGCTTATAACGTTCCCAATGCTGGGACACAGGCCTCGTCTCTGTCAGTGGATGTCACATGTCTTCGAATTTTTGGCTAGGACATGCCAGTTTCCTCACGATGTTTTTCTTCACCGTTTTGAGGCCACTGGTGATGAAATCACGCTAATATTATAAAGGCGAAAGTTTGTGAGGGGGTGTGGGGGTGTGTTTATATGTTTGTTACTTCTTCACGCTCAAACGGTTGGACAAATTTTGATAAAATTTTGTATGGAGGTAGCTGACGCCCTGGATTAACATATAGGCTATTTTTTATCCCGATATTCCCACGCGATCGACATTTACGCGGGTGAAACCGCGGGGCGTAGCTAGTAATATATAATAATATAGTGCCTGCTTGGGTTCGAACCCACGGCCTCCAACGACCAATGAGGCAATCTGATGCACCTCTACATCTATAAATAGTATCTACATAAGGTGTCTGTAGGTATATATGTGTAACATTTTAAACTCTGCATCCGCTGCCGGGCCATGTGGCTTCTACGTGCGCGTGCGCACAGGGTGATCATGTTTGAGAGATACTTTGGGACAGTCCACTTATATATATATTTTTTTTTATAAGTAATTAATAACGATAAAAATAAGTTTTTTTTTTATAACAGCCGCACGTGTGGATCGATCAGGTTAAGCCACGCTTGCCGAGGTTGGTCCATGGATGGGTGACCATCTTTACATACCAAGACCCCTCCGTGCCTCAGAAAGCACATTAAGCCGTTAATTCCGGCCACAGCAGTTATTCGCAAATCTTTGACAGTCGTTACGGGTCGTCCGAAGCCCGAAAGTCTGACAACCAGTCTTACCAAGGAGTATCGTAGTAACCAGACACTGGGTTATTTGGGTCAGATAGGCAGTCGCTCCATGTAAAATACTGGTATCTACGTCAGAAGCTTGGTGCTGTTCCAATTGGTCGTTTCCTATGGAGAAGAGCCGGCAAGAAACTCCACAGTTATCTACCTCTTTTAAAAAAAAACAGGATATTATGCAATGTTTTCAAATTACACTGTTATTAGGTATGGGAGGGATACAGTGGAGGGCTGTCAACAAGTCCCAGGTCATCATCATCTGCCTAGCCTTTTCCCAACTATGTTAGGGTCGGCTTCCAGTGTAACCGGATGCAGCTGAATACCAGTATTTTACATGGAGCGATTGCCTATCTTACCCCCACAACCCAGTGTCTGGTTATTACGATACTCCTTGGTAAGACTGGTGGTCAGACTTTCGGGTAGGTATCTGACGACCAATAACGACTGTCAAAGATCCTGCCTGTCCTGTCCTGTTCAGGCGCTACCTCGAAAGTAAATCGTAGCGACTGATCTAGTAGGCGAGCGAGAGTGATGCAATGAGGGATTTTCCTTTTTTTTACTCTTCCCTAGTCGCTGGATAGATGGCGCTGACCTTGGTAAGTTACTGCAAGGAACGGAACTTTACATAATTTTTTTATTATTTCACTTGGATGTAATTTTGAGATCGAAAAACGAAAGCAAACGAAAGTGTCAGTCAACGAGCGTATGTGACGTGACGCAATGATTTTTTTCCAAGCGTTTTGGCTTTGTCACCTAGTAACGTAGTCAGTACAACGCCATCTACAGACTTCTTGGAAACTATTTTTTTTTTAATACTCAAAAAGAAAACCTCTCATTACTTTTGAAACGCCAAAGAAGAGAGATGGCTATAATGTGCGTGCGCTCGGAATAAAACGACGTATTGCCAAAACGAATTTACTCCTTTTTTAACAAAATAAATGAAATAAATTTAAAATTATTTTTTCTTAAATTCCATTAAGTAGATAACTCCGCCTTGATGTTGAAAAAAGTAAAAAAATAGATATAGCGTTGCAATTTTTTTGCATCGACAAAAATTCATTGAATCGTGTATTCCTTTTACATGATACTAGACCAAAGAGTCAAAAAACATATAACTAATATACCAGAATGTTAAATCCCTATTCCACATACTTAACAAGTTACACGAAATAGAAAAACCACATTTTTTTCAATATATCACCTTAAGGGAGGACAGTGGAGTGCTGTCAACAAGTCCCAGGTACTTAACAAACTAGGAAATGGCCAACAAATCGAAGCATCTATGAGTCTACTGAGAGAAAAGGCTAGGCATATTGATTGAACATATATTTTACTAGCTTCTGCCCGCGACTTCGTCCGCGTTTACCCTCCCCCTATTCACCCTCTTAAGGGTTGAATTTCAAAAAATCCTTCCTTATTCCTTGTCTACATTAAAAAGAGAACCTCTGTGCAAAATTTCAGCTCTCTAGGTCCAAGGGTTTGGGCTGGGCGTTGATGAGTCAGTCAATCAGTCAGTCATCAGGACGTTTCTTTTTATTTATATAGATCTATAAAGACTGTAAGATCGTCCCGTCTTTCCCTAACTCATGGTCACAGTAAAACCAGAAATACGTGTAATTTGTTTTATAGACTATACAAATTGAGATAAACAGCATCTTTGATGTTCCACCGAACTATTAGCGAAAACAGATCCAGTGAATTATAGTATTTATTGAACTTTCTGGAATTTGAAGTAAGCGTTACTTAGTAGGATTTTTTTAGGATTCCTCTAAGAAGCCTGCCCGAATGCCGTTAACATAAGTCGTACTGCGATACAAAACGCCTGGCGCACCCTGGGCAGCCAGCGCTCGGAAACGCAGAGTCTAGCTGACTAATCCTTTTACCACGACGGAAAGCAAGAAAGAAAGAAAAAAGTTGTGAGAAACATGCGTCACATCCACGCAAAACGGCCGCCATCGCTCAGCATAATGCTAAGACCCTATACGAGGCAGAGCCCAAGCGCTGGTTGAGCAGCGGCTAAGTAATAACAGCCGCACGGGTCGAGCGATGATCAGGCTAATCTGCGCTTGCCGCGGTTGGTCCGTGGATGGGTGACCATCTTTACAAACCGAGACCCCTCCGTCCCTCTAAAAGCACCTTAAGCCGTTGGTCCCGGCTGTCATTCGTGAATCTTTGATAGTCGTTACGGGTAGTCAGATGCCCGAAAGTCTGACAACCAGTCTTACCAAGAGGAGAGAAGGGGAGGAGAAGGAAGAAGGAGGAAAAGGAAGGGGAGGGGCGGTCCCCCCCCTCTAAGAGTATTATCCAGTAACTGGGTTGTGAAGTCAGGTAGGCAGTCGCTCTACGTAAAATACTGGTATTCAGCTGCATCCGATTAGACTGGAAGTTGATCCCAACCTAGTTGGGAAAAGGCTAGGCAGATGAGTAAGGAAAACTTAAATCGTGTTGTCATTCATTCTAAGCTCAATTTACACCGCCGCGGAACGGAGTGGAATCGAGTTTTCGTAATAGCAAAATGAACTTTATGTCAATTGTGTAACGTACAAACTAGAAACGAGCTTGTTACTGCGGGAATTCCCGAGAATGCGCGACCCGTGCGTATGGATGTATCTAATTTGTACGTTACACTATTGACATAAAGATCACAATGCTTTGTACAAAAAAAGTTCGCTTCCATTCCGTTCCGCGGCGGTGTAAATGTAAATTATTGAGCCTTAAGCGCAGGCCACACCGCCAGCTAGCGGGGGAGCGGGCTAGGCGGACGAACATCGTTTCACCTCTTTACATACTTCGGTTCACACCGCGAGCTACCGACTAACCTAACGACTAAGCTAACGAAATATCCGAAGATTCCAGCGAAGCTACTCGTTCACCTCGTTAGCGCGCCCGCGCCGCGCTTCGCTAGCTTAGCTCGCCCGCCAGCCCGCTCGCCCGGTTCGTTCCGCTATTCGTGCAAATTCGTCATTGAAAAGCCCGCTTAGCCCGCTCCGCGCGCTCCGCCCGTCGCTCGTCTGTCCGTAGTTTTCGGTGTGAACCCCATAGTTTAGCTCGCCAATATTTCGCGTAGTTTGTATAGTTTCCTTCGTTCGCTCCGCCCGCCCGCCTAGCCCGCCCGCCCGCCTAGCCCGCCCGCCCGCTAGCTGGCGGTGTGGCCTGCGCTTTAGTTCGGAAACTATATCATATAAGTAGATAGGAAAACCCCGAAACTTCGGACTTCGTGCTTACGAAGTAGACTCCTTGATGGAGGTCAGACCGCACACGTAAAAAATGTCCATGGAATTTCTTGCCCGTTCTTCTCCATACCTAAGGAACCTACAGGTGCTTACTGCCGAAACTGAATTAAAGCTTTGACTTGAATAATATATTTATACAATCGACTTTATAGTTTCATGTTATTTCTAGCACTGCTTCAAAGACTACAATATGATGCTGCTTCTACTACTTAAACAAAAATACCTTAACAAAATATTTGTCACTTGCTTGAATGTTCGAATGGAACCGGCAATTATAACCAGCCTGTACCTACTGCTAAAGGTAGGGCTACACTGTACACAGCCTCTACAGTACCTATACACTAGCTAGAGCATTTTTTCGAGCATTTCCATGTAATTTAACGTCTCTGTGAATGCTCGACGCTGCGCTCGACGTAATGCTCACGGCAAGTGAGTATTTATCTGTAACGTTTCTATCTACCTTGCGTTCATTGTTGAAATATCAAACCTTCAGGTTGTACTATTTATTCTGTGTTTCAGGTAACGCTCGTGGTTTTGCTCGAAAAAACTATTAGGCTCGGTTGGTTTTTAAAATCAGATCGAGTGTCGTGTTCGAAGCGCAAACTCAAACTCAACTCAAACTCAAAGCATTTCTTTCAATTAAACCATTTACAGGCACTTTTGAATTGTCAAGAAGTCGGTCAGTCAGGAAATATGAAACTATAGTGCGGTTCGATAAACTTTATAAGCCACCACTGAAAAGTCATAGGGAAGCAAACGATGCAATTTCGTAAAAGTAGATACTTGATTTATTTTTAATTTTTTTGGAATAAAAACCAAACTACTGAACCGATTTTGATGAAATTTCTATGGGACCAATCTGAAAGTACCTTTAACGTTTCAAATAAAAAAAAATTGGATCGGCTTAAAAATAAAGGAGTTCTAAGGTAAAAAACAAAAAAAAACAACCGAATGAACCAACGAAAGATGAGAACCTCCTCCTTTTTTTGAAGTCTGTTGAAAAACGGCGTATGCTCGATGTTTTATTACAAGTAAATGCTCTAGTCTATAGTTACAGAGTACAGACGCCAGCATATTGAGCTACTACAATCTGTCAAATTTCTATAATTGCTTTTCAACTTTATCGCTAAAGCATAAGGTTCAAAGTTGATTGGGAAAATTTGACAGTTTCGGGAAGCTTGATGTGCTGGCGTATGTACAGTCAACAAAGGAGTTAAGTATACAGGAGCGTCGGATATTGTTGAAGTTTACTAAGAAACCGATGGATATTCTCGAATAAAATTTTAGTTTGTTAATAGAAAACAAACAGCTCATTTATTAAATAAAATTTCAGTCCAGAAAATCCATCGGTTTCTTAGTAAACTTCAACTATATCCGACGCTACTGTATACTTAACTCCTTTGTTGACTGTACATATTTACCTTTTTGCGTTTTGGAATGGGCAACTCGCTTAATCAAAAGGAATAAAAAACAAAAAAATTATGATGTTCGTCAATTTATTATCTAAACCAAAACATAATTTGCAATTAAAAAAATATATAAAAAAAACAGTATTCCAGATTTTTTTTTTCGAAAAACTTAAAATTAAATCGTATCGGAGTCAATAAGGAGATGTAGTGTCGGTCGTTCTAGTTATTAATTAAGCATAGAATATAATACAATATACTTTAATTACGTATAGACGCCAGCACATCAACCTACTACAATCTGTCAAATTTCTTTAATAGATTTTCAACTTTATCGCTAGAGCATAAGGTTTAAAGTTGTTTGGGAAAATTTGACAGTTTCGGGTAGCTTGATGTGCTGGCGTCTGTACGCCGTAAATAAGAAATGCTGGTCGTTCTAGTTCATATTGAAGAAATGGTAACCAACCCGAGTCTGTGGGCCATACCTACTGGGCCTCAAGTCTGATAATACAATAGTGTCAGAATGGTCTATTGGGTACTATGATTCGATGAAGATGGCCGTGCAAGGTAATTTATGAGTCAAAGTTGAATTCTTCAAATTTCGAATTAGGTCTCTATAATTCTAAAGTTGCGACATACTTGTTACGCTCGCGAATCATATTTTGTTCAACATACAACCTGACACTGACCTGCAAATTGCAAAAAACGTAAGAAAATTTTAATTTCGCGGTCTATCATACTAACACATCCATCTGTAAATGAGAAAATTCAAGAATTTATAGTTGCTTAGTAAACAATAAATAAAAATGGGTGTGTGTGTGGTCATAGCCACACGATAGACGAAAATTTACGACTGGAGCCGAGTATACTCGATTCTGCGCCGAGTGTACCCGATTCAGTGTCATCGATCAAAGAAGGTTACATGCTCTGTGGCGTGACCAAGGTATAGTTTCGTTCACTCTTCAGAACAGAAAGAGCGCAGGGCCCATGAAGTAGTTTTTTTTTTCTTGAAAGTTAGAAGTCTCAATGTTAAAAAAAACGTAACTATCTGAATATTACTAACTGCTTTGCGTAAAATTAAATATTAAATTAATTCTTATAAATATCATAGAGAAGTAATATCAATCAGAAAGTCAACTCCTGTAATTAAAAACGTTCAAAATCTAGTCGCAATCTCATCTAAACGACATCATTGTCAAAAACTTGTCAAAAAGGGGTTTTTTTTATGGAGGCTGGCATACCTACAATACTGTCGCGCCATTTTGATTAGTAATATAATAAAAAAAAATAACCATAATAATAATTACGGTTTATAGAGTTACACTTACACACGGAATAGACCACACCAAAATGATTATTTGCAAATGTGCGCAAGTTAAAAAAAAAAATGTCACGTGATCATCTTTGAACGTTAATTATCTCGGAAACGTGACAATTTACGGGGTTTGGTCTTATTATTTTTTTCAATTTTTTGCTTTGATGTCAGCTATCGATTTAAATAGGTTTCATGCGTTGCCACACTTGCCACCATTAGGAAAAAAAATCACAATAGCGGACAATACCTACGCCACATTTAGACTGCGAACGTTCTTAACAATTACGAGAATCTCCCTTCAGATATGAAGAATTATTCATGCTCAATTTCTTTACTTTGATAAACGTACCGATTTTCACTACCTCCTTCTTCAGAAGTGCTATAGCTTTCATGACTGCTTCCACAGGAATCCCGAACTTGTTTGCTATTTTCTTCTTCAGATTTAAAATGGCTGCTATCTTCTTGAGCTACCTTTATTTCCTTCTTTACAGTTCCATCGCAATCACGAGCCACCTTAATTTCTTGGTTTCTGCTACCTTCCTGACTGGCTTCGTCATTGCTGTGATGTTCCTGTATTACTTCTCTATCTCCGTCTTTGACCTTTAGCTTGCTGTGTTCTGTTTTCTTGGCTTCAGCGCTGTATATTTCCGACTCTTTCATTGTGACAGTACCGTCGCTACATTGTGAAGTGGACGATTTCTTAGATGAGTATTTACTGCTTGATGCCTGAACGCTAGATTGGCTAGAACTAGAACGCCTGTTAACACTACTGTGCCCATTGGAGGCAATTTCAGCAGCTTCTGTATTGCAGCTATGTCTTGCTTTACTGGCACTGGCACTACTGCCACTATCTTCTTCTTCATGAGACTCTTCTTTTAATTCGTCATCAGAGTCTTTGTCAGTCCGGCATTTTTTTTTGCCACCATTTTCTTCCTTACTGTCCTCGGCTTCATCAGCATTAAAGTCTTCATGACCCTCTTTAGCTTTTTCGTCATTCTCATCCTCACCCCCATTTTCTTCTTCGCCAGCATTATCTTGCTCACCCTCATTAGTAGACTTAGCAGTTCCACATCTCTTTAAGCTTTTAGTTGTTGCAGTGCTGCTTCCACTTGCACTACTGCTACGGTTGCATGAACTTGCAGCATTTGCAGCTGAAGTAGAAGTCGACTTGGTAGAAGTAGTCCCACATCCCTTCGAACTTTCAGTTGTTTCAGTACTGCTTCCGCTTGCACTACTGCCACCATTGCATGAACTTGCAGCATTTGCAGCTGAAGTAGAAGTCGACTTGGTAGAACTAGTCCCACATCCCTTCGAGGTTTTAGTTGCAGTACTGCTTCCGCTTGCAGTGGCACTACTGCCACCATTGCATGAACTTGCAGTTGAAGTAGAAGTCGACTTGGTAGAAGTAGTCCCACATCCCTTCGAACTTTCAGTTGTTTCAGTACTGCTTCCGCTTGCACTACTGCCACCATTGCATGAACTTGCAGCATTTGCAGTTGAAGTAGAAGTCGACTTGGTAGAACTAGTCCCACATCCCTTCGAGGTTTTAGTTGCAGTACTGCTTCCGCTTGCAGTGGCACTACTGCCACCATTGCATGAACTTGCAGTTGAAGTAGAAGTCGACTTGGTAGAAGTAGTCCCACATCCCTTCGAACTTTCAGTTGTTTCAGTACTGCTTCCGCTTGCAGTGGCACTACTGCCACCATTGAGTGAACTTGTATCTTCTGACTTCCCACACCCGTTTGAGTTTGTAGTTTCTTCGTCATTAGACTTTTCGTCATTCTCTTCTTTTAATTCGTCATCAGAGTCTTTACCAGTCCGGCATTTTTTTGGGCCACCATTATCTTCTTGCTCACCCTTATTTTCCGAAGCATTCTCTTCCTCATTCTCTTCCTCGTCATCATCTTCGTGATTCTCTTCCTCATTCTCTTCCTCGTCATCATCTTCGTGATTCTCTTCTTCACTATCTTCTTTGTCAGCGTCCTCTCTCTCACCCTCATTTTCATCTTCGCCAGCATTATCTACCTCATCCTCATTAGTAGTAGTAGTAGTCCCACATTCCTTCGAACTTTTAGTTGTTACAGTGCTGCGTCCACTTGCACTACTGCCACCATTGCATGAACTTGCAGCATTTGCAGTTGAAGTAGAAGTCGACTTGGTAGAAGTAGTCCTACATCCCTTCGAGCCTTCAGTTGTTACAATGCTGCTTCCGCTTGCAGTGGCACTACTGCCACCATTGCATGAACTTGCAGTTGAAGTAGAAGTCGACTTGGTAGAAGTAGTCCCACATCCCTTCGAGGTTTCAGTTGTGACATTGCTGCTTCCGCTTGCAGTGGTACTACTGCCACCATTGCTTGAACTTGTATCTTCTGACTTCTCACATCCGTTTGAGTTTGTAGTTTCTTCGTTATTAGACGTTTTGTCATTCTCTACGTCTTCTTCATCATCATTATCTTTGTCTTCTTCATGAGAGAGTTCGTCATTCTCTTCTTTTAATTCGTCATCAGAGTCTTTGTTAGTACGGCATTTTTTTGGGCCACTATTTCCTTCCTTACTGTCCTCGTCTTTATCTCTTTCGTCATTGTCTTCCTTACCCCCATTATCTTCTTCCTCACCCTCATTACCTTCCTTTTCAGCATTCTTTATCTCATCGTCATTATCTTCTTCCGGAGCATTTTCTTCGTCATCCTTATTATCTTCTTCGTCATCATCTTCGTCATTCTCTTCCTCACTATCTTCTTTGTCAGCGTTCACTTTCTCACCCTCATTTTCTTCTTCATCATCATTATCTTCACCTTCTTCATGAGACTCTTCTTTTAATTCGTCATCAGAGTCTTTGTCAGACCGGCATTTTTTTTTGCCACCATTTTCTTCCTTACTGTCTTCGGCTTCAACAACATCAGAGTCTCCATGGTCTTCTTTATCTGTTTTGTCATTGTCTTCCTTACCCCCATTATGTTCTTCCTCATCCTCATTACCTTCATTTTCAGGATTCTCTATCTCATCCTTATGATCTTCTTCCGGAGCATTCTCTTCGTCACCCTCATTATCTGCTTCGTCATTCTCTTCCTCGTCATCATCTTCATCATTCTCTTCCTCGTCATCATCTTCGTCATTATCTTCCTCGTCATCATCTTCGTCATTCTCTTCTTCACTCTTATGATCTTCTTCATCATTATTTTCATATTTTTGGTCACCCTCTGCATTTCCTTTTTCTTTATCATCAGACCCTTCATCTTTTTCGTTATTATACTTAGTACCACGGGCCCTATTTCGAATGATTTTAGCACAAAGAGTCCGACTATGAGTATGGGTAATGTGACGTCTATGGCGACAAGTTTTGCTTCTTCTGCCATGATCATGCACTGCATAGTGGCATCGTCTACCGCGAGTGTGATTTTTGCCGCGGCTATCAATACGGCTACTAGAATGGCTACGAGCTGAAGTTCGGCCGTGGATCGCAATATAACTTCTATTTTGAGTTTGAATTGGAGCATGATTTCTTCTGCATCTTTTACCGTGCCTTCTCACGTGGCTATTGGCATGACCATGGAATCGTCGACCACATGTCTTACACCTTTTGTAATGCCGGTCTACATGGGTACTAGCATGACAGTGACTCTTAGAATCACTGCGAACTAAAATATGGCTGCGTCTTCCACAGCTTCTGCACCTTTTGACGTGCCTTTCATTCGAGCTTGAGGCAGTGCTGCTTGCGCTGGCAGTGGCAGTACTGCCACCATTGCCTGAACTTGTATCTTCTGACTTCCCATTCTCTTTGTCTTCTTCATCATCACTATCTTCATCTTCTTCATCATCACTATCTTCATCTTCTTCATCATCACTATCTTTATCTTCTTCATGAGATTCTTCTTTTAATTCGTCATCAGAGTCTTTGTCAGTCCGGCATTTTTTTTTACCACCATTTTCCTCCATTTTGCCTCTACTTTCGACCTGGCTTACTGCCTTGCAATCGGATAAAATGTCGCTTATATTGCTATCGCTCTCGGTGTCACTTGTAGAATTGGTTTCTTCAACAGTTTCACCTACATCATCGTTGCTTTCACTTTGGCTTGTTGCATGGCTAGCTGCTGAAGCGTCGCTCGTCGTGCCCTTAGTCTTAACACGGCATTCAGTTCGAGTGTCGGTTGAAGTGCGATGTCCTTTACCACAACGTTTTCTCTCGCTAGTTGCACTGGCATCAGCTGAAGAGCTGGCTGAGGTGCCATTGGTCTCAACACGACTTTCAGAATGAGTGCAGCCTTTATTGTGATGTCCTTTGCGATTTCCGCGGTCTTCAACACTGCTACTAGAATGGCTACGAGCTGAACTTGAGCCACCGCTGCTATTATATTCGACACGACTGTTGCTATCGCTGTCACTTGTAGTTCGATCTTTTCTACTTCTACTGTGTGTTTTGGAATGACTACTGCATTTGGATTTGTCTGTTTTACTATCTTTTCCACCACATGTTTTGCCTCCACTGCCTTGGGCGCCGGCACTGGCACCTCCATTGCTGTCTGTTTTGGAATGACTACTGCATTTGGATTTGTCTTTTTTACTATCTTTTCCACTACATGTTTTGCCTCCACTGCTTTGGGCGACAGCACTGGCACTAGCCTTGCCTCCATTGCTGTCTGTTTTGGAATGACTACTGCATTTGGATTTGTCTTTTTTACTATCTTTTCCACTACATGTTTTGCCTCCACTGCTTTGGGCGACAGCACTGGCACTAGCCTTGCCTCCATTGCTGTCTGTTTTGGAATGACTACTGCATTTGGATTTGTCTTTTTTACTATCTTTTCCACTACATGTTTTGCCTCCACTGCTTTGGGCGACAGCACTGGCACTAGCCTTGCCTCCATTGCTGTCTGTTTTGGAATGACTACTGCATTTGGATTTGTCTTTTTTACTATCTTTTCCACTACATGTTTTGCCTCCACTGCTTTGGGCGACAGCACTGGCACTAGCCTTGCCTCCATTGCTGTGTGTTTTTGAATGACTACTGCATTTGGATTTGTCTTTTTTACTATCTTTTCGACTACACGTTTTGCCTCCACTGCTTTGGCCGTCGGCACTGGCACAGGCCTTGCCTCCATTGCTGTGTGTTTTGGAATGACTACTGCATTTGGATTTGTCTGTTTTACTATCTTTTCCACTACATGTTTTGCCTCCACTGCCTTGGGCGCCGTCAATGGCACCTCCATTGCTGTCTGTTTTGGAATGACTACTGCATTTAGATTTGTCTGTTTTACTATCTTTTCCACTACATGTTTTGCCTCCACTGCCTTGGGCGCCGTCAATGGCACCTCCATTGCTGTCTGTTTTGGAATGACTACTGCATTTGGATTTGTCTGTTTTACCATCTTTTCCACCACATGTTTTGCCTCCACTGCCTTGGGACCCGGCACTGGCACCTCCATTGCTGTCTGTTTTGGAATGACTACTGCATTTGGAATTGTCTGTTTTACTATCTTTTCCACTACATGTTTTGCCTCCACCGCTATGGGCGTCCGCGTCGGCACTGGCACAGGCCTTTCCTCCATTGCTGTGTGTTTCTGTTTTGGTATGAGTTTCCGTTTTGCTTCCACATCCTCCAGAGGTAGTTTTGGCTTTGTTTGGTGATGAACTCTTCACCTCAGATTTGTGTCCACCACCACCACAACCTGCTATAAAAATTAAAATTTGGCTTTGTTAAATGAATGATCTATTTTCTATCTATAGTTACTAATAATAAAGCTGAAGTGTTTGTTTGTACGCGCTAATCTCTGGAATCTTTTTTTATTATCTTCTATTTAACATATTAACATTACGCTACGACCCTTGGTAGTCGAGCGAATTGAAAAAAAAGATCGCTAAGAGTAAAAGAAGTAATAGCGCGGGCAGGCGGTGCAGCGTTGCGATGCGACGCGGTGGCCGAAAGGGAATTGAAGATTTTTATTATATAAATAATTGGAGCATACCTACTGTCACGCCCTTTAAATGTTTGATTAGTTACTTTAAACTTTCCGAGTGATTCTTTCAAACATAAATATGCAACAACATGTAAGTACCTACGCAATGTCAAAAAAATATTGACGTCACGTGATCAATTTTGAACGTGATTATTAACTCGTAAACGTGACACTTTACGAGGTTTGGTCCTATTATTATTTCCGTTTGCATTCAAAGTCAAAGTCAAAGTCAAAGCATTTATTTCAAATAGGCACATAGAAGGCACTTTTGAACCTCAAACATTACGATAAAATAGAATTGATTCTAGTCGCCCATTCCAAAGGGTAGTTTTCGTATGGAGAAGAACGGGCAAGAAACTCCACCGTTACTCTTTTAAAAAGTTTTACAATATTTTGCATAAGTACATTCATTATATAATAATAATATGTGAAGACGATGCACCTAAAATAAAATTACTATACCACAATAGGTGCTCACATATTTACAAACATGGTAAAAGTAAACGATTTTCATTTAAGATAATAAACAAAAAAAAAAAAATTCAAGTTGTCAGGGTCAATGTCAGGGTGTGAGTTAAAGAAAAATAATTACAGAATGTAATGAATGTCAAAAAAATAAATAAATTATACAATTAAATTAGCAACCAGTTTGATTTTGTCATTGATGCTATCTATCGATTTATACCTATAGGTTTCCATGCATGGCTGCCATTTTGAAAAGAAATTAAAATGGCGGACAGGGTTAAAATGGCGGACAGATGCAACGGAGCTTCAAAGCCCTTTCAGGCGGACGAAGTCGCCTTCGGTCGAAGCTAAAGCACATACACATATTGCGTTCATGTGTTAGTGTTATTTTAAATGCAGATTACAGACAATTAGAGAAATAAACTTACGTTGTGGGAGCGCCTGCTGGACCGCCACCAGAGCCTGCAAAATCAAAACTTATATAATCTGTGCGACAAAAGGAAGGTCGGGTAAAGACCTAATGTACAGACGCCAGCACATCAAGCCACTACAAATCTGTCAAATTTATTTAATAGATTTTCAACTTTATCTCTAAGGCATACGGTTTAAAGTTGATTGGGAAAATTTGACAGTTTCGGGTACCTTGATGTGCTGCCATCTGTACATATCAGAGGATCACGCCTGTATTTACCGGAGGTTTAAGTAAACGCATCTATAGTGCATCTACATTTTGCTAGTTATCATTATCTGCCTAGCCTTTTCCAACTATATTGGGGTCAGCTTCCAGTCTAACCGGATGCAGCTGAATACCAGTATTTTACATGGCCTGTCTAACCTCCACAACCCAGTAAATACAATATAATACAAATACAAAATTAACAAAGGTGAGACTAAGTCTGTCTGTCTGTCTGTCACAGCTGGATAACTCAAGAACTACTAATGCTATCAACTTGAAATTTGGAACAGTTTTAGATGACGTTTGCCCAACTATTTTGCAAATAAGAAAGAAATAAATATATATTTTTTGCAACATCCCGACTGCAAGGGGGTCTGAAAAATTAGAAGTGGGGCTATTAGGGCATGTGGGGTATCTTATGAAAGAGCGCAGTTTGCACATTCTCAAACATATTTTCTTTATTTTTTAGGCCGCACAGTTTTCGACTTTTGATGAAAATGTAAAAAAAAACCGTTCCCCCCTTATCTCCGAAGTTTGCAAAAATAAAAATCTGAAATTATTCTATGTGATAGAAGTTTATGTAAAGATTACAGGAAAATAAAACGAAGTCTCTAAATAGCACACTTTTTAAGAAATCATCAACAAAAGTTACGTTAGTTATCGGTCAAGAGATGGCGCTGACATAAAACTGCAATATTCTACACCGCAGTGCACAGTGTTAAAATTCTCAGATGAATATAGGCCTCGCCGATGAAAATTTAAAAACATATGATGGTATGGAACCCTCGGTGCGCAAGTCCGACTCGCTCTTGCCCTGTTTTTTTTTTTGCGGCGTGGTTCATTTAAGTCCTATCATTGCCAACAACTTGAGATACAGCCTGGTGACAGACAGACGGACGGACAGACAGCGAAGTCTTAGTAATAGCGTCCCGTTTTTACCCTTTGGGTACGGAACCCTAAAAAGCATGTGGCGGAGCGGCTGGCGCATGGCGGGGCGGTACGACGTTCGCCGGGACAGCTAGTTAGTGTGATATAAAATATTTTGATTTTGATTGAACCTATTTAGTCCTACTGTTGGGCAAAGGTAATAAAATAAAATAAACAGGTGGGTTACTTACTGCCAGTAGAAGCAGCACTGCTAAAGCCTTCATGTTGAGTTTATGCCTTCAATCACAATTCCTTAGGTTTTTATACCAAGTAAAAACAATAAAGAAAATAAAAAACAACAGCTGGGCAAATGTTGATATTTGAAACCCTTTTGTTTATTTGTTTACGTAATACGTATGCAATTAATTAATTGTTAGCAATTAACAGCTGTCGACATTTAGTAGTAAATAATATTTTTCAGAATTCATTGTTACTAATGGAAATTATAGTTAATTAATTGAATCGGTGATTGTTTTATTAGAAGAAAGAAGTTTTTTTCTATCTGTACCTACTACATTTATTTTACATTTTATTGTTTTTTTTTACTAGTTATTACACGTCTCCTGTACTCGGCGAGCCTGTGGTTCAGATATACCCAAAGACCGTAGAAGAGTAATCTATAGACTCATGGTATCCGTGTCACCGAAAGGGACAAAAAAATCCGGCAATCTTCATCACACTATCATTTTTACAGCTTATTAAACTGCACCTTGCCATTTTCACAGTTGCGCAAATGTACTATTATTGAATTATGCACGAAAAAGATCTTATTTTCCGTTTAATCGCGGTGTATTATTTTATTATTCCTTCATAAACGTCAAACTTGTTGTGCACAATAATGTGCTTAGCCGACACACAGTAAGGACAGAAATATTCTTACTCTGTCTCTTTTCTTTGTTAGTGACGTTAATTTCTCTTTTTCTTGTGCGAATGAAAAAGAAGATATACAGCAGTCTATAGTTTACTCTGTCTACGCCCAAAGGGCTTACAATTCTCTGCGCATCCAGTTTAACAATGCCTACAGGGGGCCTAAAAAGACCACTTTGGCAGAATCATAAAAGGATAACATAATGGACGGTTAACCGTTAAATTAATCGTATCAAATCCCATTGGTGAAGCATTTTTCAGTTATTTTTTTTTTGTCTGTGCTAAAATACCAATCAATCCGATCCAAATCCAATCCCAATCTCTTTGATTATACCTACGTAGTGCAGCGAAAAAAAGAAAAACACGGACTGTCTTCGCCATATTACGATTCATGTGTTCATTCATGTTACCCTTTAATGATTCTCCAAAGTCGCGTTTTTAGGCCCCCAGGGCGCTGCTGTTACGTCTGCCCAGAGGCTTCTGCAGTGCAGACTATAGTAACCATATTATTTTGATTTAAAAGAGTGTCCATGGAGTTTCTTGCCCGTTCTTCTCCATAGGTACCTACGCTTTGGAATGGGCAACTAGCTTCATCTTTCTGACTGACCGACCCCTTGACAATTCAAAAGTGCCTGTAATTGGTTTAATTGAAATAAATGCTTTGAGTTTGAGTTTGCGTCAACAATGTTGATGCCACCTGGCGCACAAAGACAGCCTCACTGCTAAGCAGATTGCGTGGGAGCAGTAACAGCATCCTACACAGTCCTACCCCTTACCCTACCTCTACCCTACTCCTACACTACTCCTACCCTACTTGTACCCTACTCCTAACCTACTCCTATCCTACTCCTACCCTACTCCATAACCTACTGCTACGTTATCGAGCGGGATGAAAAATGATTAAATTACTAAAATGACTATTAAAAAATAGGGGTTGTTGATAGAAGGGTGAAAATTTATGGTTGTATGTACTTTTTAATGCCACATTATAAAAAATAAAAATTTTGTTAGGGGTGGACCACCCTTATCTCTTAGGGGTATGAAAAATAGATACCTAGTAGCCGATTCTCAGACCTACTGAATATGCATATAAAATTTCATAAAAATCGGTCAAGCCGTTTCGGAGGAGTATGGTAACTAACATTGTGACACGAGAATTTTATATATAAGATTATTATTGTCTAAAATAATGCCACAGGGAACGTGTTCGGAACATTAAGGTGCCACTAGTCGATATTTTTTCCATACAAATTGAGGATCTTACTCCACTGTTTGACATTGTGCAGACGCGAGCACTTAAATCAAGCTACTACAATCTGTCAAATTTTTTAGTAGATTTTCAACTTTATATCTAAAGCCTATGGTCCAAAGTTGATCGGGAAATTTGTACGGTTTTGGGTAGCTTGATGTACCTACTGGCCTCTGTACATCCAAAGTTAGCCTAGCCTAGCCTATATGTATGCCTGTGTGTATGGTGTGTCTGTGGGGGTGTGTGTGTATGTGTCTTCACGCACAAACGGCTGGACCAATTTTAATAAAATTTTGTATGGAGGTAGCTGACACCCTGGATTAACACATAGGGTACTTTTTATCCCGATATTCCCACGGGATCGAAACTTATGCGGGTTAAACCACGGGGTACAGCTAGTGTAAGTATAATAAAACTGAGTTTGGTTGAACGCGCTAAAATGTCTATTGTCTTCATTTGAAAGCCCAATTTTTCGCTTTCGCGCGTGAAATTTCTCGTTCCCCCAACCCAACGCGTCGCATTGCATCGTCTGCCTAAGCGCCAGCACTCACGCTCACCCTGCCAGTAGGTAGCTAGGTACCTAGGTACTCCGGACTGCGAGCGCGAAAGTGGTGGCTTACGATTTCTGTACGTACCTAAGCTGGTGCGTTTTTTGTCACGCGAAGTAGTTGCTCTTGCGATATCTAGGTGTATCTATATCTGTAATTGCCACGTTATCTGCGCAGTTGATTTGGTTGTTTTTGAAGGATATTGCTAAACCATTGCTTTAGATGTTCGAAAAGTTGGTCTACTCAACAACGCAAATAACGCAATGAATGTTGTTGAACTGTCACAAGGAAAGCCATAGCAACTGATAGTGTGTTTGCACGTGAATGCGCGGTTCATGTGGGTCGCAGTGGACGATCCCGCATCTATTTTCATACAAAGCAAAGTTAGGTACACGTGGGTAGCTTTTCTATCAATAATAGTACACACGCCAGCACATCAAGCTACTACAATCTGTCAAATTTCTTTAATAGATTTTCAACTTTATCGCTAAAGCTTAGGGTTCAAAGTTGATTGGGAAAATTTGACAGTTTCGGGTAGGTTGTGCTGGCGTCTGCGTCTGTACGTTGATCGAAGCTTATAGCACTATAGTGCCATCCATGAAGACGCGCCCCACTCTTCACTAATCGCTAGTTAATTCCGTTAGTGTTTTAGTTTTTTCCGAACAAAAGCGAGTCGGACTCGCACACGAAGGGTTCCGTACCACCGGGCAAAAACACCGAAAAAAAAAACACGTTTTTTGTATGGGAGCCCCCCTTAAATATTTATTTTATTTTGTTTTTAGTATTTGTTGTTAAAGCGGCAACCGAAATACATAATTTGTGAAAATTTCAACTGTCTAGCTATCGCGGTGCTTGAGATACAGCCTGGTGACAAACTGACGGACGGACGGACGGATAGACGGACAAGCGAAGTCTTAGTAATAGGGTCCCGTTTTTACCCTTTGGGTACGAAACCCTAAAAAATGGTACACCACAGACTACCAACAGTATTTTTCTGTCTATTTTTCCCCCCCTTTTTAATTCATCCAAGGGTTGCTTTAAAGGACCGCTCTTAGTCACCCTTTGTACAGTTTCTATGTTTATGTCTGTAATTTAATATGGTTTACCTACATAATAACGAGTAGGTATTCTATTCTATCGACAAAACTAAAACACTACGCAATGTTGCACACTTGTAAGCGATTAGGAAGAAGAGTGGGGCGCGTCTTCGTGGATGCTATGGAGTGCTAAACACTACCCATACTAAGGTTGAAACGATTAAAGTTGAACGACAGTTTTGTAACAATATTGATATTATTTTTATTGAAACAGTTGCAATTTTATTTAAATAAGATCGTAGTTATTAACATTTCAATTATTATGCACTGTTATTGACTTGAAGTACACGTTTATGCATAGTATAAGTAAACATGCTTGTGTAGACATCACGCCTGTATTCACCGAAGGGGTAAACAGATGAGGACAGTACGCCGACATTTCGCCAGTTATGATACAGTTCCATGTAGGTATCTACATACCTACCTAATATGGGTCGAAAATCCTGACTCTTTCAAGGCTGTCTGCGAGAACTTCCATATAATCTACAACGTCACATACAAACTACCATTTGCAAACTACGCATCATATTGACATCACGCAAAAACCACAGGCAAAAACTAGAATACCTGCGGTGCTATTCTGTAAAAATTTCACCGTGAAAACTTAGGTGAAGTGAGCGTGGAGTGAGCTGTCAATAGTGTCAATTCCTAGCAAAAACAAACTCACTTCACCTAAGTTTTCACGGTGAGATTTTTACAGAATCGACGACCGGCTGTAGGTAGGTATACTACTTGTAATTCGACGTGTTCCTTCCGGGACGTGACAGTGTGACACATTTGCATAAATTAAGGTGTAACTGACTCTGGCAGAGCATAGGTACAGCATTGTAGTCTTTGGGCAGAGCCACCATCTAGGAATTTTAATTTTGATAACACAAAAACTTTGTCGCTAATTAGTCGAAATTTGTCGCCAAATATCAGAATTTGTTGGTCACTGGTTCAAAAGTTATAAGGGTTTATAGGTGGCCGATCTGGCGAGTCTTCCCAGCAGGGCCACATTTATATCTCAAAAACTAGGGCACCTAGCGAAGATCTGTTTTCTCTCATATTTAGTCGCCAATTAGTCGGAATCAGTCGCCAAGTCACAGATTTAATCGGGTCTTAGTTTAGGAGATATAATGAGTTCAATTAGTAAGGTATAGTCCAAGAGCTAGATTGAAAAGTTCACGAAAAAACTCTTCCGACTAGCTCTTGCACTACACCTAAAACCCTTATATCTTTTGAACCAGTGACCGACAAATTCTGATATTTGGCGACAAATTTCGACTAATTTAATGTTATCAAAATTAAAATCCCTGATGGAGGCTCTGCCAGAGTCAGTGACACTGAGAATAAGGACAGAGGTCCTTGTCTATGAAACTAACCTTGAAAAAGAGAAATAAAATCAGCTGCTTAGCATAATCAGCCCATAACGTTCCCACTGCTGGGACACAGGCCCCCTCTGTCAGAGTGAGTGGGCCATAGGCCCGGTATCCACCAAAGCGGAGAGGAGAGGAGACGAGAGGAGATGTGTTTTGAATAACCAATCAGATTTCGTTAGCGGTTTTGCTTAGCTTCGGTGGAAATGGATCAAGCGGAGAGGAGAGAAGATGTCTCATTTTTCTATAGAATTTTGTGGCGCGAGCGAGCAATCGGCGCAACAGAGCGGAAATGTGTGTAGTCGGCGCCTGCGCTCGCGCGCCCGTTCCCCGCTGCATTCTCCCCGCGCCTCGCACAGCTCACATCTACTCTCCGCTACGCATCTCCTCTCCGCTTTGGTGGAAATAACCTGCCAGCTTCGCAGCACATCTCTTCTCGTCTCCACTCCTCTCCGCTTTGGTGGATACCAGGCCATACTCCACCACGCGGGCACAGTGCGGGTTGGTAATGTCACATGTCTTCGAATTTTTGCTTCTAGGACATGCCGGTTTCCTCACGATGTTTTCCATCACCGCTTTGAGAGCAGTGGTGATGAAATAATTTACAAAGTGCCTGCTTGAGTTCGAACCCACGATCTACAATTCGGTAAGCCGCAGCCGTTACCACTGAGCCACCACTGCTCAGGTACTTAATTGAATGAAATAAAACAACAAACTGTGATTGTATACCGTTTATTCCTTTAGAAATAAACTTCTTATTTTATTAAACACACGTTACATCTCTAAAAGGGCAGTGATTCATTATTATAATTGCATATTTCGCTTAAAATTGACTTACAAAACCTAAATCTAAGAACATTTGCGATTTAACTGTGAAAAACTAGGACATAGTTTAACCGCCGTATTTTGATACGACATTTAAATAATAATCAATCATTAGGTTTTAGTCACCAGCATAGATATTCACAACCATTCGACAGGCTAGATATTGTATCAAAATGACACATTTGGATAACCTGATTTGCTTTGCCACCGACAAAAAAACAGCTGTCGGAAGAATTACGGTCGTCTTTCGAATACGGGCTGAAATTTCCATCGCCAGATGAGAGAGACCTTTTATTCGAGGAATAAAATTGACTTTTGACAGTTTTTGTATGATGTAACTGTCAAAATTTCAAAATTATTCCCCGAATAAAGTTATCAATCAATGAGGGATTTTCCTTTTTTTTTTAACTCTTCCCTAGTCGCTGGATAGATGGCGCTGACCTTGGTAAGTTACTGCAAGGAACGGAACTTCACATATTTTTTTTTATTATTTCACTTGGATGTAATTTTGAGATCGAAAAACGAAAGTGTCAGTCAACGAGCGTATGTGACGTGACGCAATGATTTTTTTCCAAGCGTTTTGGCTTTGTCACCTAGTAACGTAGTCAGTACAACGCCATCTACAGAGTTCTTGGAAACTATTTTTTTTTAAATACTCAACAAGAAAACCTCTCATTGAAAAATCAGCCCATAAACTGACAAAATTTTCGGGTTTTATTTTATTTTTATTCAAGAGGAACACAACTAACAGCTGTAATATAAAACATTAGAAACAAAAATTACACAAAACAATAATATAGACAATATTGAAGCCCACAACCAATGATATTATAAAGGAATACGCTAAGTTCATACTGAGCGACGTTCTGTATTGTTGATTTGTTGCGTTGTTATTACAAAGTACTTACTGCGATAGATAATACGGAACGTATGACATAGAAAGAGATAGCTATATGTAGTGTGTTGCTCGCTGCTATTAGCCGACTAAATGAAACTACAACAATTTGTCTGAATTTGTCTGCAACAATTTGCGCCCACTAGTGCCTTATCTACCTCTTTAATTTATAATATCATTGCCCACAACACTGTTTAACAATAGGATTACACAGATTAACAATAGGATACAATACAGAGAAAATAAAATAATTTTGGACTTGTAAACAGCGTTTAGAAGACTTCTACGATAAATTTATTGCTGTTCGATACGTTACCGCAGCGTATCGAGCAGTTGTGAATAGCTATGCAGTACATCTTTTCAACAAAAATGAAATGCTTTCAAACTGACATAATTTTGACTGAAATCTTTCCAATGTATACAGTTATAAAAGTTACTCCCCAAATATTGTAATAGGTTCTTCTTGACGTTTAATAACGATTACATAACGATGTCCTGACGCGATAACTGTGTTTGAACGTATTGGGTTATGTACATGTACAGTCACGTGCACTAATATGTCAACACTTGGCAACTTTCAATTGGGATTTTTTCACGAAATAACGAATGCAAAGTTGAAATACGACACTTTACATAAACCCTATGGTTCGGAAATACTATGTTCGTAATAACATAAAATTTCATTCAAAAATAAAGGAGAAAATCGCCTTTGAATAAAGCCAAGTGTATACATACTTTTGCTCGTGACTGTACAGCCAGCACATCAAGCTACCCGAAACTGTCAAATTTTCCCAATCAACTTTGAGTCTTATGCTTTAGCGATAAAGTTGAAAATCTATTAAAGAAATTTGACAGATTGTAGTAGTTTGATGTGCTGGCGTCTATACACGAAATCAAAAAGTAAACCACACGAACTGCCATACATAAATGTATGTTATTTTATGTATAGTTCTGAGTTGAGCTGCACGATTTTTGACAAATGCGTGCACTGATTGGACAGGTCCGCTCAATCTGTGTGGTTCTTTCCTCAAAAGACCATTTCAGACACCAATCTACATGGTCTTCACACGATCTGACCAAGATTTTGTCTGGACTTTAAAAGAGACTGTGACTTCTGAGTTTGTTTCGGCCTTTCTTCTCAGAATAGTCAGTTAGGAAACGCCGACCTCATCTAGTTTAAAAAAAATATATGATTGACGTGTAAAAGTGTTTGTACAAACCTACTTACAGAAATAAAAATCATTTATCATTTATCATTATAAATTTTCAAATCGTTCTGGGTGTCGTTTTCATGGTTTTCGGGGGTGCTGAAGCCAATAGTGAGATCAAAATGAAAATCCAAGATGGCGGTTGCGAAAATGTTCTACCAAACGATGTAACAGTTTTGTGGATTGAATTCGTTGCCATGGAGACTGTTGCGACTGGTTTGACTTTGACACCTGTCCAGAAGAACCAATTCATGTACAGTTTTTTCGGTTATTTTAATAAAAAAATAAAAAAAATATTTTGACAGACTTGTCAGTGGCGGCAAGCCAATAGCAACCTTATTTGAATGAGAATAAAGGTCATAATGATTTTGCTAGACTTGTCAGTGGCATTGCTGCCACTGACAAGTCTAGCAACATCAACCTTATTAGAATGAGAATAAAGATCACTGTCATTTGGAAAGTAATGCAAAATAACTGTGAAACTACTTTATTTGGAGAGCAATGATTGATTATTTGTAATTATCGTTTCAGAGTCCGACTGTTAGTCCTTTCCTAGACTGAATGAAACTCATTCTTGTCATTCGGATTGAACCCACTTCCATTCACTTTCAATTCAGTGAGCGTTTGATAATGAATGAATGGTTTAATTGTGAAGAAAGAACGGTTGAGTTTCATTCAGTCTGTGTGTCTTACAAGCTTAGATTAAGAAAAAAATAAGTGTCGTTAGTATGTTGAATAAAATATGATTCGCGACCGTAACGAATTATAATCCATACTATTAATATTATAAATGCGAAAGTGTGTCTGTCTGTCTGTTACCTCTTCACGCTTAAACCGCTGAACCGATTTAGATGAAATTTGGAATAGAGATAGTTTGAGTCCCGAGAAAGGGCATAGGATAGTTTTTATACCGATATTCCCACGGGATCGACACTTATGTGGGTGAAACCGCGGGGCGCAACTAGTCATTAATAATTATATTGATAGACTAGTTGCGCCCCGCGGTTTCATCCGCATAAGTGTCGATCCCGTGGGAATATCGGCATAAAAACCCTATATGTTAATCCAGGGTGTCAGCTACCTCCATACGTGTCAGTGAGTGATGGCAAAGTATTCTGTTTGTGTTTTGTTTTCACTGCTGTCGGAACTCCCGGAGTGCCACTGTTTTTTTTTTTACTTTAATATACATCAAATAGGTATAGATAGTTTTTAGAGAAATTTTTAAAGGAACCTCTTTGGTTAACACAACCGGAAAATAATATCGTTGCAAGACACTTTTTCTTCGAGCATATTTTTCAATGTTATTCACAGTTAAAACACAAAGAAACATATTTACATGCGCACATAAGCAGTTCTGCAATACTCAACCCTTTGACAGTTCAGCCGTCGAGAGTATCCTGTCACACCTGTCAGTTTCATACAAACGAATACTTGTTTTGGGAATTTGATCTTTATTCGCTACTAGAATCGTCACACTGGGAGGTGTCATGTCAGGAGCGCATTCTCTTGACATCCTGTACCATAATTGTGTAACACACTATTATTCTCAATTTAAATCATTTTGAAGCTTATTGCTAATCCATTGCTCCAAAAATGCGTCTGCTCAACAACGCAAATAACGCAATGAATGTTGTTGAACTGTCAAAATGACACCCATTACTACTGATAGTGTGTTACGCAATTAACCTGCAGGTTTAAAGATTTAACACGTACGGTAAGTAAAACTATGACATACACAAATACACTTAGTTACAGACGGCAGCACATCAAACTACCCGAAACTGTCAAATTTCCCCAATCAACTTTGAACCTTATGCTTTAGCGATAAAGTTGAAAATCTATTAAAGAAATTTGACAGATTGTAGTGACTTGATGTGCTGACGTTTGTACAGTCACGAGCATAAGTATGTATACACTTGGCTTTATTCAAAGGCAATTTTCTCCCTTATTTTTGAATGAAATTTTATGTTATTACGAACATAGTATTTTCGAACCTATAGGTTTATGTAAAGTGTCGTATTTCAACGTTGCATTCGTCATTTCACGAAAAAATCGCCATTGAAAGTTGCCAAGTGTTGACATATTAGTGCTCGTGACTGTAGGTACATATAATATTCATTAGCTGCCATTTCAATTTTTGTTGAGCTCTTTGTTGAATCAGATGGAAAATTAATAATTTTATTTTTCAATGCATTTATTTAAAAAATACAAAGAAATCTCAAAAAGGTCGAGTATTGCATATAGTCGAGTTATACAGCGTGTTTTAGAAAAGTGTGGGCATATTTTATGGTGTGGGCGCATTTTACCAAACTTATATTTAAAAAAAAATCAGCTGTTCCCTACATTTTGACGAGTTATGCGAACATAAATGTAGGGAACAGCTGTTTTTTTTTTTTTCGCGATTTCAGGTTTAGCCCCATAGTAAAAGTTGTTCATAATGATGAGTACAATGACCTCTTAAGAGGTTTTGGGTTAATTCAATAACATTGTATACCTAGTATTTAGTCTTAAATATTACTTTGGATGCCAGAGTTCATCGAAATCACTCTATCCCTTAGTTGTAACGCTGCATAGTGTTTAGATAAGTGTTTTTGTACAGACGCCATCAAGCTACCCGAAACTGTCAAATTATGCCAATTAACTCTGAACCTTATTCTTTAGCGATAAAGTTTTTTTTTTTTTGAAATGGGTTTGCTCTTGACTCTAGTCTAGGTCAGAGGTGACAGAGACAAAGTCGACGATGGAGTGAGCGTACCCAGAAGAAGCCAGGGGGTCTACTCCGAAGTGGTTGATTGTCGTGTCGGCCGAATGTTCGGTCATTTTCGGATTCGAATATTCGAAAAATAAATTATTTAAAGGTAAAGAAAGGGTAAGGGTTCTAATAAGGTTCGGATTGGCACAGTTTGGTCGGGACCTATAGTCAATATAGGAAATGAAAGGTAGTAGAAAATGACCGAACATTCGGCCGATACGGTGGTTAACCGCTTCGGAGTAGACCCCCTGTTCACTCTTACTTTGAAGAGATTCGGGTTGTATGCGCTCGGAAACACAGACGCAGGTAAAGAGTTCCACTCTTTTGCTGTGCGCATTATAAAATACATTTGAAAACGCTTAGTGCGAATTGGTGGAATAGCAACTAGGTAGGGATGGTAACTTGCAGTGCGTCGATGTCCGAAGGTAGAAGTGGGCCGGCGGAATGAGGTCGTGGAGTTCTTGAAATTGAAGTTGAAAATCTATTAAAGAAATTTGACAGCTTGTAGTTGCACTTGATGTGATAGCGTTTGTACAACTGAAGTTAATAAATAAACTTTTTTTTTTTTCTTATCCTGAGAATAAATTTTTACTTGGCCCCGACAGTTGTTCAATTTGATGGTTGGAAGGCCCACCCCCTGAATTAATATGAACACACCTTTCTAATACACGATGTATTGAAGTATTGAAGTTTTGTATTATTGCACCGCACGCGAAATTGACTATATTTCAATTAAAAAATACATTATAAAAATTATACTAGTGTGGCGGTATCTACAACGCCACATGTGAACTACGCGTCATACTGACGTCACGCAAAATCCTGCATCTCGCAAGCAGAATTTACCGCGCAACTAACATACGTCATACTGACGTCACGCAAAATCCTGCATCTCGCAAGCAGAGTTTACCGCGCAACTAGCATAGATACAACGGCCCGACATGAATCATCGGGCAGTTGCCCGCCAGACACAACACCCGTCTGGTCGGAGGATCCTCCCTTTTCTATAGAGTATGAGTGAACTTTACACCCTGTTCTCGTACCTCTATACTAGCATGTAAATAAAATACAAATACAAAAAATCTCTAAATAAGTTTTGTGCATAGACATTTAAAAACAGAGGGACATCTTGTAAACTTTAGGGTTCCGTACCCAAAGGGTAAAAACGGGACCCTATTACTAAGGCTCCACTGTCCGTCTGTCACCAGGCTGTATCTCATGAACCGTGATAGCTAGACAGTTGAAATTTACACAGATGATGTATTTCTGTTACCGCTATAACAACAAATACTAAAAACAGAATAAAATAAATATTTAAGGGGGGCTCCCATACAACAAACGTGTTTTTTTCGGCGTTTTTGCCTTGTGGTACGGAACCCTTCGTGTGCGAGTCCGACTCGCACTTAGCCAGTTTTTTTTGTTTAAACAAGATGGCAGGAACATCCACGCGCAACCATGGATTAAGTATAATAATAAATAATGAACCTTAATTAATATTAATTCAGCACCTGATTCTAGCTTAGAAACTCGGTTCATCATCATCTGCCTAGCCTTTTCCCAACTAAGAAAGTAGATAGAAAAAAAAGAAAGAAAACAGAAAAAAAGAAAAGAAAAAAAAATCGCAGAAAGTCGGTTATAAAAAAAAAAACTGGCGCTCGGTTCAGTTCAGTAACTGGCGGAAGAAACTGCGCTACACGAGGAGGCTTCTTCATGCATCCCAATCCCAAGGTAGATGGGAAAGTCGCGGGTTGTTTGAAAGAGATACCGTGGCCCCTGGGCCTGGCACAGGCAAGTGAAGGAACACGGGTGGGTTTTAGTCAGTAAGAGTCTGACACTCCCTTCCGTTCCACCCAGAGCGGGAGGGGTCATTTGATGATTTCCCACCCCAAAAAAAAAAAAAAGACCTCGCGGACGGTCACCTAACAGCTGGTCAGACCATCTGTTACGACCGCCCGCCCTAAGAGAAGCTGAGAATCGAATGAAGTGGAAGAGCATCATGCATAAAGGCCTTTCAAGGACACGACCTTCAGTAATGAACTACGCGAACAAGAAGAGATGAAACTTTTTTTAAAGTGAAAACTTCTTTATGCATGTTGGAAATTTTTTGAGATGGGGAAAACCATTGAACTCGCGCCACTGTTACCGTAAGCGACACCGCGCGTGTTTTGTTTATAACACAATTCAACAAAAAATACCCGCTTCGGATGTGTTCGGCTGTCCTCGGGATGTACTCGGTTTTAATGTATATCCGATATGTCAGTGAGTGATGGCAAAGTATTCTGTTTGTGTTTTGTTCTCACTTCTGTCGGCGCTCCCGGAGTGCCATTGTTTTTTTTTAATCACCTTCTTAAAATTTCATCGCATGGTGGTCCAGAATCATGTACTGAATACATAGTAACAGGTTGGGCATCTATGTCCCATCTATCACCGTGAAAACTTAGGTGAAGTGAGCGTGGAGTGAGCTGTCAATAGTGTCAATTCCTAGCAAAAACAAACTCACTTCACCTAAGTTTTCACGGTGAGATTTTTACAGAATCGACCGGCTGTAATACTATACATATACATATCTATTTATATAAAACTAAGTCGGGTTAGTTACACCATTTATAACTGAAAAACGGCTGAACCAATTTTTATGATCTTTGATTTGTTCGATTTGTCTCCGCCCCGAATAGCGGAATTAAAACATGGGGAAAATTCACGAAAAAAAAAATGAAGGGAATTTATTTTCTCAAACATTAATTGTTCTTATTAATTCGGAGGCGGTGTGAAGTTCGCCGGGTCAGCTAGTAAATACATAAAAACATAACATAAAACTAGACTATATAACTAAACTAGTCATAAAATCTTAATACACAAGTTCTGAGTTGAGCTGCACGATTTTTGACAAATGCGTGCACTGATTGGACAGGTCCGCTCAATCTGTGTGGTTCTATCCTCAAAAGACCATTTCACCCATCTACATGGTCTTCACATGATCTGACCAAGATTTTGTCTGGACTTTAAAAAGACCTCTAAATTTGTTTCGGCCTTTCTTCTCAGAGTAGTCAGATAGGAAACGCCGACCACATCTCGTTTAAAAAAATATGATTGACGTGTAAAAGTGTTTGTACAAACCTACTTACAGAAAATAAATCATTTATCATTATGAACCTATAAAAAAAGAACCTACAAAATCTTGGTCAGATCGTGTGAAGACCATGTAGATTGGTGTCTGAAATGGTCTTTTGAGGAAATAAACACACAGATTGAGCGGACCTGTCCAATTAGTGCACGCATTTGTCAAAAATCGTGCAGCTCAACTCAGAACTTGAGGAGCTCAACGATTCGACGAAAAAATACCAAAGAAAGGACATTTGGGTAGGCCGCATAATGTAATGTTATCACACACACATAAATAAAGGATTTTTTTCACACGAAGTTACAGTAGAATACTGACTCCTAAGTCACAGGGTCGCCCTAGTTCAGGAGGCAGGGTTTTCACACAGGTATTTATGCAACCTTTGTTTTCCAAAGTTTAATTAATGTTCCTATGTGTATTGTATGAGCTTTGTATATTAAGGTTTTTGTGTTAATAAACTTATTTTTATTTATTTTTTTATGTTACACATTTACCGGTCCTCGACCAGAGATCATCACGTTGAGCGCACTGAACAACTTGAGCTCACAGATCCACTTGAACTCACTGAACATCTTGAGCTCAATGATCAACTCGAGTTCCCTGAAACAAAAAGAGTAACATTCACACATTTATAGTATTTTTAACACGCTTTAATTAGGTCGACCTGTATGTAACTATGTAATGGAATCTAAGGTAACTAATTTAACCATCTTCCAAGGGTCGTAGCGTAATGAAAATTGGCAGCTGTATGTAGTTCTGATGACAATACAATAATATGGTACTGTCGAACTGATCTGATGATGGAGCCGGAAGATATGAACTGGAACTTAAGTCCTAATAGGAGCAGTGGTGGCCAGGTGGTAACGGCCGCGACTTAAGAGTTGTAGGTCGTAGGTTCGAGCCCAGACAGGCGTTTTACTTTGTGTAAATTATTTCATCACCACTGCTCTCAAAACGGTGAAGGAAAACATCGTGAGGAAACCGGCATGTCCTAGAACCAAAAATTCAAAGACATGTGACATCTGCCAACCCGCACTGGGCCCGCGTGGTGGATTACGGCCCACTCCCTCTCACCAAGAGGAGGCCTGTGGGCTGTGTCCCAGCAGTGGGAACATTATAGGCTGATTATGTAAGTTCTATTTACCTTGAGATGCCGCAAAGCGCACCTTGCAGCTGTGCCTTTAGCGATGCGATAGTTCCGCCCGACGCCCTTGAACGTGCCGCGACCGAACACCTCGACGCACACGCGGACGCGACGCCCGTCGGCTAGGCGCTCCGGTTTACTAGAAAAAAAAAAGGAAAAAAAAAAATAAAATTAAAAAATTCACGACTTTTAATCATAGTTATTATATTAGTTAGTTTTTTATTAATTATAAGTAAACTACTTTGAATAAAAGAGTCTTTTTCATTAGGTTTCCTCAAAAGGGTGAAAAGAATTTGTAAAAAAAAAAAATTACTTAATTGATTTTTTCGCAAGATACAATGTTTTCAGGTTTCACACTTGATTGACGGGCATTTTTTACCCATTTCAGGGGTTGCGATTCGATTACTTTAATATGGTTGTTAAGCAATTTATACTCGTCACAATGCGAATGGTGAAATGGAGCTGATGGTGGAATACTAGGAGAACTCCTCAACAATTAACGTCCCTGCATCGGGAAAAGGAATATTTTATAAAAGGCGATGGGCAAGTTGGCATTAGGATATTGTAACTTAGATAAATTATAAACAGACCCACTAAAAACCGAGAAATAAAAACTTTTTAACAAAAAAAAAACGACTTCCAAAAAAACCACTACAAACTGAAAAATAACTTTAATTTCGGAAGTCGGTGGCAAAAACTAAAATACTGATCCCTAAGACACCGACTTCCGAAATGAAAGTTATTTTTCAGTTTGTAGTGTTTTTTTTTTGGAAGTCGGTTTTTTTGTTAAAAACATTTTTTAATGCCCTTTCATTATTTCCCCTCCTTTTTATATACTTGTACATATTATTATAATACTGTTAGCTTTTAAAATTACGTTTCCACGAATAAAAAAATACTGGATTTTATTTTTATTTTTTTAATCCAGGTTTTCTCTAGGCTGAAGGTAAACCCACCCAAACTTGGCGGTATCAGGCTCAGCTTCCAGCAGTTCTCGTACTGGCGACTTCGGTGCGGCTGCACTGAACGCTTCCAGTTCAGCTCCCATCAGATTCACGTAGGATTTCCATACCGCGCCAAGGGACATGCCTGTGGAAGGAATACATTATTTATTCAAATAAATAATAGCCTCCCCGACCGTTTCCGGTCACGGTGGCCAATCTCAATGGAGATTAGCCAGGTACGCAGGAGATATTATAGTGCACAAGTGTGTGCGCAAACACAGGTGCACTCTCTGTTCCTTTACTGTCATAGTCCTCAGGGGGGGCGAGCCGACACGACCGGGGAGAGTTCAGGCGCAGGACAGTATTAAACAGCCAACTTCCAAACTTCGGACTGTTACTAAGAAATTCCTTATGGAAAACCCAATAACACAAATAAAAAATAAATAAACTGGGCAAAATCAGCGTATAGTGTTCCCACTGCTGGGACACAGGCTCTCTTCGAGAGGGAGTGGGCTATAATCTACCACGCGGGCAAGAAAATAGGTATATTTGCGATAAACATGACGCGTAAAAGGAACACTAACACAAAATAAAAAAAACCGGCCAAGTGCGAGTCGGACTCGCACACGAAGGGTTCCGTACCACAAGGCATAAAACGCCTAAAAAAAAAAGTTTCTTTTATACCCCCTTTAAATTTTAACTTTATTTTATTTTTAATATTTGTTGTTATAGCGACAACAGAAATACATCATCTGTGAAAATTTCAACTGTTTAGCTATCACGGTTCATGAGATACAGCCTTGTGACTTCCTTTTCGATGAGTTCGAACTGACGTTTTGTCTCCACGCCGTCAGATGGCGGGAGGGATGCGTTGTCCTTGTCGCACTCACAGCGATAGGCGAGGGAGGGAGCGAGGGAGGGAGACATGGACTGGGAACGCATCCCGAAGCCTGTTCAGTAGTTACCTATGAAATAACAATAAAATACCTGAATCCAAGAATATAGCGCCAGCAACTGACTCGAACAAGTCTCCTAACGCTTTAGGCACTTCGACATCTTCAGCTTGCTCCATTTCATCTTCTTGAATTAAATAGTGCTGGAACAATACAATAGATAAAAATCAGCTGTTTCCTACATTTTGACGAGCTATCACACTAATATTATAAAGGCGAAAGCTTGTGTGTGTTTTTTTTTTTATAACCTCCTTCCCCTCTTGGGGGCCTAAAAAGATCACTTTGGCAGAATCATAAAAGGATAACATAATGGACAGTTAACTGTTAAGTTAATCGTATCAAATGCCATTAGTGAAGCATTTTTCAGTTCATTTTTTTTTTGTCTGTGCTAAAATACCAATCACTCCAATCCAAATCCAATCTCTTTGATTGTACCTACGTAGTGCAGCGAAAAAAAGAAAAACGTCCGTGTTTTTCTTTGTTGTCTTCGCCATATCCCGTCGCATGTCCAATTAGCAGACACAATAGAAATTCTATTGTTATCGGTACATACCCTGTACACGCGGCATGCGAAGGGATATTATAATTCATAATGTTATCCTTTTATGATTCTCCAAAGTGGCCTTTTTAGGCCCCCTGGTTGCGTGAATTTTCGGTTCGCGATATATTTGTCGTTGTAAATTCGTTGTGAGTGGAGTGCGAATAATATGAAAACGTAAAATCTGTTATACCTCTTCACTAATAGAATGTCCATTCTCTTCTTGTATTTTAACATACTTCGTGAGAACCTCGTTGAGTCCCGGAGACATATGCCTGAAGTACCTGTAACATTGAAAAAAACCGGTCAAGTGCGAGTCGGACTGGCGCACCGAGGGTTCCGTACAAATTTGTAGGTATGTAAATAGTTTATCGTTTTTTTTAAAAATGTAACTACAAATTTACTGTTTTCGGATTTTCCTTTAATTGTGCTACATGATCTTGCTTCTTGCCAAATTTCATGATTCTAGGTCAACGGGAAGTACCCTACAAATTTTGATTCCCTTGAGAGTGTCGAAATATACGTTTTTTGCGGCATAAACGGCCGTATCTTTTTTTTACGTTAACTTAGAAGTTTGATTTTTTCACAGCTTCAAGGGACTGTAGACCTGAGTATTAATTTCAACTCGATACCTCCACGCGTTCCTGAGATAAAGGGTCTTATCTTGACAGACAGACGGACGGACAACAAAGTGATCCTATAAGGGTTCCGTTTTTTTCTTTTTGCGGTACGGAACCCTAAAAATTATATTAGTAGATCAAGAAGACTGTGACCTCGTGAGTTTGTTTCGGCCTTTCTTCTCAGAGTAGTCAGATAGGAAACGCCGACCACATCTAGTTTAGTTTTTTTTTACTTACAGACATAAAATCATTAATCATTTACCACTCAAAACTTTTTGGCTACTTTGCGAGTGTGTATATTACGTTTTTTTTTTTTTTGTAAAGGTAAAGGTCATAGCAAACGTATCAAACTGGATCGACATCGTATCAACTCGAGCCGTTCAGTATTCTTTGTATGAAACTCCCTACTGCAACGCACACTAATCGGAATCATAACGTAATCGCCTCGCCTCGGGACAAGCTCACAAATCGCGGTGCGGTGCGTTACGGCTCGTCGTCCCCGCGCTTACGTCTCTCCGTACCCGAGCTTACGTCTCTCCGTACCCGAGCTTACGTCTCTCCGTACCCGAGCTTACGTCTCTCCGTACCCGAGCTTACGTCTCTCCGTACCAGAGCTTACGTCTCTCCGTACCCGAGCTTACGTCTCTCCGTACCCGAGCTTACGTCTCTCCGTACCCGAGCTTACGTCTCTCCGTACCCGAGCTTACGTCTCTCCGTACCAGAGCTTACGTCTCTCCGTACCCGAGCTTACGTCTCTCCGTACCCGAGCTTACGTCTCTCCGTACCCGAGCTTACGTCTCTCCGTACCCGAGCTTACGTCTCTCCGTACCCGAACTTACGTCTCTTCGTCCCCCCTTGCCCCTCTCCCCCCTCCGGCCTGCCTGCTGCACCATCAACCAGCGGTCGGCGAGCCGTAAGCGCGGCGTCGCCTAGCCGTAGCCGAGTCAACGTATCTGAGCTTCTGATCCGCTTTACGTGCTTACGTTAGATTGACGCCTGTTTGACGGCGAGGCGAAAGGCGATACGGTGCCGATCCGTTCCCGATTTGATACGTGTGCTACGAGCTTAAACATTTTTCCTTCTTTATTACTTTTATTTCTTTCTCCATTATTTCTTCCTCTACAAAGTCGTTTTCTGTAAGTTCACTTACTTGTGGAAACCGTGTCTGGCCGCCAGAGTAGCAAATATAGTGTTGTTGACGAGAGCGGACCGCAGATCCGTGAGAGCGCCCGGCGAGTGACGCCGCGGGTCTTCGTAAAGGTGGCGGGTTATTAGGTAGTCTGAAATAAGACGTAGGAATCGAACATTGTTAAAAGCTACCCGTTGTCCAATCATGCTAATAGGCACGCACGCACATGCCAGGGGGCTTAAAAAGGCCACTTTGGCAGAATTATAAAAGGATAACATTATGAATCATAATGGTCAGTTAACTGGGGGTCCGTGGCTAAATAATAACAGCCGCACAAGTCGATAGATCAGGTTAAGCTACGCTTGTCGCGGTTGGTCTGTGGATGGGTGACCATCTTTACATACCGTGACCCCTCCGTGCCTCGGAAAGCACGTTAAGCCGTTGATCCCGTCTGTCATTCGTGGATCTTTGACAGTCGTTTCGGGTAGTCAGAAGCCCGAAAGTCTCGACAACCAGTCTTATCAAGGGGTATCGTATTACCCAGTAACTGGGTTGTAGAGGTCAGATAGGCAGTCGCTCCATGTAAAATACTGGTATACAGCTGCATCCGGTTAGACTGGAAGCCGACCCCAACATAGTTGGGAAAAGGCTAGGCAGATGATGATGAATGGACAGTTAACTGTTAAGTTAATCGTATCAAATCCCATTAGTGAAGGATTTTTCAGTTATTTTTTTTTGTCTGTGCTAAAATACCAATCAATCCATTCCAAATCCAATCCCAATCTCTTTGATTATACCTACTGCAGTATTACTAATTACTGCATATTATGTTTTCAACATTCCATCCTTCTTTAAGATTTTATGCAACCTTTTTTGGTCATTTTTCTGATTAAAAAATCAAACTTTTGAATATTGAACTGCTTCTGTCAAAGGAATTTTCTCTTGAAGTTTAGGACTTGTTTTTTGGTGATCGCTGCTGACGGCTGAAGTTATTTATTTTTCTCTGCTTATAATCGTAAAATATGATGAATATATGTTAATAATCAACTAATTTGGATTCGAGAGATAAGAGTTATATAACTTTTTTTGATCTTATCAGGTATGTGTATTTCTACTCGTTACCTATTTTTTGGTAAAAGTGGTTCAGCTTGTTACAGCATTCTTAATGTGCGTTTTTTTGATCTTATCAGGATACGCCTGAAGATATAAGACTAACAAGCCGAGTTTTCGGTCCTACCCTACCCCTACCTATCACCTTCGTACTATTCTGTTCCCGGATTTTGAATGAGTTGAGGAGTGAAGATTCGTTGGAGCAGTTTCAAAATTACCGACCAGATGACTTAAGGAATACAAGAAACCTACCGAAATGATCTAGGACTTATCAGATATTATTTTCTTTTATTGATTCTTTTGACTTATATTATTGTTGTTTTATAATTGTTTCGTGTACTAACTTTAATTGCAGAATACTACAGGTTTTATATTTCGTTCGTGATTAGTGCTACGCGATCGTAGTGAAATTTCAGTTGCAACTGTAGTTAAACTCGACGCGTAATCAATCTAATTTTAAAATTTAATTTAAAGTACAAAAAACCTTAAGTATTATTTCCGTTTCTTCTATATTTTTTGTTACATTCGGATTTTTTATACAAAATTATACGTTTTTAAGTGGCGATGAAGTGTTTCCTTTTTATATCGCTACACTACGTAGTCGAAAAACAGAAAAAAACACGGACTGTCTTCTCCATATTATGATTCATAATGTTATCCTTTTATGATTCTGCTAAAGGAGCCCAGGCATCGAGAAGCCCGCGAGGTATCGCAGTGAGGCACCTTCGGCGTGTAATTACCCTAATGCCTCGGCCACGAAAATAACGCCACGCTCGAGGCGTCAATTCGCTACAAGCGTAATTTCTAAGCGTCAAAAGCAAGGCCACGAACTTCAAGTATTCGCCTGTAGCGTGTACGTCGGTGGGGAATGCATCAGCTACAGCCGGCGACCGCTACCGCCGGGTACCGCTTCTATCGGAGCGCGTGGAGCGACTGTTTCGTGCACACTGGAATTTTCTCATACAATTGTTTTCGACGCTCATAAAAAACGCCCGTCGGAACATCCAACGCTCGTGCAAATTCGCTCGTAGCAAATTTCGCTGCTGCTTGCAGCGCTACTTTGTGGCCTTGTAGATAATAGACTATACATTTGTTTTTGACGCTCGACGCTCACGCTTGCAGCGCAAGGCGAATTGGCTTGGAGCGTCGCATTTCGTGGCCCTCGGGTAAGCCCTGTCGTGCGCCACCTGGCGGCGACAGGGCTACAACATTGTCTTCTGGAAGGATTGCTTACCTAATATAGCGTCTCCTAAGAACTCGAGTCGTTGATAGCAGTCCGTGAGTCGGTTGCTGTGATGTGACGCGTGCGTCAACGCTTGCAGTAAAAGAGACCTGTCTTTGAAGCGGTATTGTAGCGTTGTTTCTAGGGCGTCGTAGCCTGTGGGAGAAATAGAATAGAATAGAATAGAAATACTCTTTATTATGAAAAAAGAAAAGAAAATAAGAAAAAAATAAAAAAAAGATAAAGAGAAACAAGTCTTTATTAAGGTGTAGCGGTATCTACAACGCCACATGCGAACAACGCGTCATACTGACGTCACGCAAAATCCTGCATCTCGCAAGCAGAGTTTACCGCGCAACTAGCATAGATACAACGGCCCGACATGAATCATCGGGCAGTTGCCCGCCAGACACGACACCCGTCTGGTCGGAGGATCCTCCCTTTTCTATGGAGGATGAGTGCACTTTACACCCTGTTCCTCATACCTCTATAAAGGAGTTAAAGAAAGAAAATATTTCTATTTGCGGTAAACATGATGCAATAAAGAACATAAACACAAAAAAAAAAGATAGAGATGGGGGAAACATTCGACACATCCACGCAAAACGGCTATCGCTCAGCATTATGCTGCGACCCTATGCAAGACAGAGCCCCAACGCTGGTTTTGTTTTATAGCTTTAAGGACTTACCAGAGAGCATTTGGTTCAGTTCGCCTTCAGGATCGTCGATGTATCGGAGAAGAGGCGATGGTGGCGCTTTCAACTCTCCAAATATTGGCTGTGGATAAAATAAGGCAGTTTTTTATTTATTAATATTACTAGCTGACCCGGCAAACGTTGTTTTGCCATAAAAAATTTTCTAGCTGCCCGGCGCTACTTCGTTCGCGTGGTGTCTTATCCCTTACCCTACCTTACCCCTACCCTACCCTACTCCTACACTACTCCTACCCTACTCATATAAGTAAATAAAAGTATTAAAAAAAAGTATCCTATGTCCGTCTCCTGGCTCTAAGCTACCTCCCCACCAATTTTCAGCCAAATCGGTTCAGCCGTTCTCGAGTTATAAGTGGTGTAACTAACAGACTTTCTTTTATATATATAGATTATATATATAATTAACTGATACGAGATTATATTAATAATAACACAGGGTGGCAGACATCGATGCGCCATCTGTTACCATGGTTTCAGACTTTCAGTGCACGTTTCTGAATCCCCTGCGTTGAATTTTTTCGTCGGTTAGAAAAAAAAATTGCTGTTGCAAATGTTCCATACTACATACATTTTTTTTTTCTAACCGACGAAAAAATTCAACGCAGGGGGCGTTGAATTTTTTCGTCGGTTAGAAAAAAAATTGCTGTTGCAAATGTTCCATACAGTTTGAGTTTTGATTTTTGGAACGAAATTCTCTTACGGAGCTAGCGGTAGGAGTAAAATGGAAGAAACCGTCACGTAACGAAAAAGCGTTATTTACTTATTATTTGTTTATTTTGTTATGCCACCTCCATCCGACTTTTCAATTATGTAATAGAAAGAGAGAGAGAGAGAGACAGTTTACTTGGTTTTCGAGGGTACTGAAGCCAATGGTCAAAATGAAAATCCAAAACGGCGGCAGCAATTTTTTTAAATTTTTCGTCATGGTTGTCGTTTTCATGGTTTTCGAGGGAGCTGAAGCCGATAGTGTGGTCAAAATGAAAATCCAAGGCGACGGCTGCAAAAATGTACAAATTTTCGTCATTTTGTAATTTTTGCAGTCGCCATCTTGGATTTTTATTTTGAAATTCGTTCCTGCCGGGAGTCCTCCGACCCCACACGTTTTTTTTTTAACCTTTTGAACGTCATTGTCCCATATACGTGACAAGCAAGCGCGTGCCCTGTACGCCAGTCGTGTGTCGCCTATCCTATTACGAGCGACATAAATATGTGACAAAAAATGCGGTGCACTTTATCACGAAATAAACAAATAATTACTTTTGTGTGTTTTTAAATGTATACCTTAAATATTTAAAATTGTGGCTTGGCGTGGAGGGCACGCGCGTGCGTTTATGCTCTGGCGTTCAAAAGGTTAATACCGGCGAAAAATTACTAAGTTACGGGGTCTGGAATCATGTGAATTCATGGTTTCAGGTTACGCGTCGAGGTCCCTGCCACCTGGTATATTGTATAGTTATAATATTAAGGGAAGAAGCACAGAACCGGTCGAAGTGGAAGTGCTTGGGGGAGGCCTATGTCCAGCAGTGGACGTCTTTCGGCTGAAATGATGAATATTAAGGGTGAATTTTTCCATTGCCAAATTACTTTTATTCGAGGAATAAAATTGACATTTGGCAGTTTTTGTATGAACATTTCAAAATTATTCCTCGAATAAAGTTATCAGATGATTGAAAAATCAGCCCTTTTTTTTGTGGATGGGAAATCATCAAATGACTCCTCTCGCTCTGAGTGGAGCGGAAGGGAGTGTCAGACTCTTACTGACTAAAACCCACCCGTGTTCCTTCCTTAGCCCTTTATGCAGACTTCGGCCCTATGGGGCCCCTCCTCGATGCTGACATCTCTTTGAGGCGCGCGTGGAACACGTACGCGCCCCCCGGCCCGGCCTGGTCCTGATCGGGCGGTGAGCTACCCATTACTCTCCGCCCGCAGGCCCGCGCCTACGGTGGCCGGGAGTCGTCGCGCGGCTCCCGACGCCCGGAGCGTCTCCCGCGGCGGCTGGGACGGGACGCTCTCTCCCTGAGCCGTCCCGCCACCTCCTTTGCTAGCATGACTGCCAATTACCCCACCCCCACCCTTATCCCTTACACTACTTTAAGCTACACTGATTCAAACTACCTGCATCCACCTCCCCTGCGAATCTTTATAAGGCTGCAAGGACCCCACAGCTCGGGCTGGCCACGACCAGTCTTCTTCAGGGCACATCTCCTGATGCGGAGACGATTCATCATCAGAACACGATGACGATGATGAAGAGGAACGCTTGCGGTCCGATGATGTTGGCGAAGCTGACTGTAACAAGGTGTGAGGGTTAGATTGCGTAATCAGCTGATAATGTTCCCACTGCTGGGACACAGGCCTCCTCTCGGTATGAGGGATATGAAATAAAATTTATTTGCAAAAATTGCAGTACATTACAGATGGTCGGGTTTTTTTTAACAGTTTCTAAAACAGTTCGCTAAAACTAGCATGCATAATTATTGATTACATGAATTAAATTAAATTTAATGAAGCTAGTAAAATCACCCTAATATGTGTGTTTATATGTTTGTTATTTCTTCACGCTCAAACGGCTGGACCAATTTTGATAAAATGTTGTATGGAGGTAGCTGACACCCTGGATTAACATATACAAGGTGTAACGTTAAATGCGCAAAACCTCTTAAGGGGACATTGTACAGTCACGAGCAAAAGTATGTATACACTTGGCTTTATTCCAAGGCGATTTTCTTCTTTATTTTTGAATGAAATTTTATACTAGTAGGAACATAGTATTTCGAACCCATAGGTACCTATATGTAAAGTGTCGTATTTCAACGTTGCATTCGTTATTTCGTGAAAATTGACAATTTAAAGTTGCCAAGTGTTGACATATTGGTGTTCGTGACTGTACTCATTATTAATTCATTATGAACAACTTTTACTATGGGACCCAAGCTGAAATCGCGAAATAAATCTGTTTAAACTAGGGCCATGGGGAAAAACCAAGTGGGCACCCACTTGGTTTTTCGAGATATCGCTAAGCGGTTAGTCGACTCTTCACGTGACCAGAGGGCTGGCCTATTTCTCGGCCAAAGAATTAGCATCGCCATACAACGTGGCAATGCTGCCAGCTTTTTGGGCACTGTTCCTGTTGACAGCGATGCGGACGAATTTTTTGATGCCCTATGATCATTTTGCTTATTTTTTCATATAAATGTACAGTCAACAAAGGAGTTAAGTATACAGGAGCGTCGGATATTGTTGAAGTTTACTAAGAAACCGATGGATATTCTCGAATAAAATTTTAGTTTATTAATAGAAAACAAACAGCTCATTTATTAAATTAAATTTCAGTCCAGAACATCCATCGGTTTCTTAGTAAACTTCAACTATATCCGACGCTCCTGTATACTTAACTCCTTTGTTGACTGTACATATTATTATTATTTTAAATATTATCATAGATTATGTAAACATTATCCTATTTGGAATAAAAAAAAAAGGTTAAATTTAAAGGGGTATAAAAGAAACGTTTTTTTTTGGCCTTGTGGTACGGAACCCTTCGTGTGGGAGTCCGACTCGCACTCGGCCGGTTTTTTTTATGTCCCTTCACCTGCGTTGTGTGCCGCCGCACGTAGCCGTGCTCGCGCTGCAGCGGCACGTGATGGCAGGGCAGCACGCGGATGCCGAGCCACGACATGAACAGCAGCGCGCCGCGCGGTCCGCATTCCAGCAGGTACGCGCCGATCAGGGCTTCCACGCAGTCCGCTATTGATTTGTCTAGGAAAGAAAGAAATATACATGAAAAATATCCTGGAGCACGTGGCTAAATGAAGTAGCGACCTCTACATGTGAACTACGTATCACAGATAGTGAGGGAAGAGGGAGTGCACCTGTGTCTGCGCGCACACTTGTGCACTATAATATGTCCCGCGCCGAAGGCTAGTCTCCGTTGAGATGGCCGCCGTGGCCGAAATACGGTCTGGAGGACATTACGTGTCACAGTGACGTCACGCAAAATCCTGCATCGCGCAAGTAGAGTTTACCGCGCCACGTCCCGACACCAATCGTCTTGGCTGGCGGCTTTGAATCCGCTTAATAGCGTTTACGCCGTACGGCATTTCATACAAACTTTCAAGCCCTTGTTTTTCGAAATGAATGAACCGATTTCAATGAAACTTCATACGCATAAGCAGGATACAAAGGTCTAAAAAGTTAGCGAAGAACATTTTCGAACTGTCTTATTTAAAAAAAGATAACTGGAGATCTCTATTTCTATGGAAAATTTAAAATCGGTCTAATTTGGCTGTAACACTATTTTTGAACTTTTTTTGAATTTTTGTTACTTTCTGGATCTGAGGTTAAGAATCTTACCTGGAATACTGTGCTGTGTGATCAAATTGTAAGGTATGAAACAACCGGCTGAATCGAGCGGAGTTTCTAAGTGCTGCATGATGTCCTTTCCTTCACCCTGCAAATGAAATATAGATTAAATACAACTCTTTATAGAACTGTCTTCGGAGAATTCGGATCGACACTTATTAGGGTGAAATCGTGGGACGCAGTTTGACTACTGCGGTGCTATTCTGTAAAAATCTCACCGTGAAAACTTAGGTGAAGTGAGCGTGGAGTGAGCTGTCAATAGTGTCAATTCCTAACAAAAATAAACTGACTTCACCTAAGTTTTCACGGTGAAATTTTTACAGAATCGACCGGCAGAAGTGAAAACTCCTTTAGGCGCGTTGGGCATTTTTAGGGTTCCGTTGCCAAATGGCAAAAAACGGAACCCTTATGGATTCGTCATGTCTGTCTGTCTGTCCGTCCGTATGTCACAGCCACTTTTTTCCGAAACTATAAGAGCTACACTGTTGAAACTTGGTAAGTAGATGTATTCTGTGAACCGCATTAAGATTTTCACAAAAAAATAGAAAAAAACAATAAATATGGGGATTCCCCATACTTAGAACATAAACTGCCCCCCCCCCCCCCCGTAACTTCTAAAATAAGAGAATGATAAAACAAAAAAAAATATATGATGTATACATTATCATGTAAACTTCCACCGAAAATTGGTTTGAACGAGATCTAGTAAGTAGCCAGTAGAGAGCAGTGGTGGCCAAGTGGTAACGGCCGCGACTTACGAGTTGTAAGGTCGTAGGTTCGAACCCAGACAGGCGCTTTACTTTGTGTAAATTATTTCATCACCACTGCTCTCAAAACGGTGAAGGAAAACATCGTGAGGAAACTGGCATGTCCTAGAACCAAAAAATTCGAAGACATGTGACATCTACCAACCCGCACTGGGCCCGCGTGGTGGATTACGGCCCACTCCCTCTCACCGAGAGGAGGCCTGCGTCCCAGCAGTGGGAACATTATAGGCTGATTATGGTAGTAAGTAGCTCGCCGGTGAAAATTTAAAAACATAATATGATGGTACGGAACCCTCAGTGCGCGAGTCCGACTCGCTCTTGCCCGGTTTTTTTGAGATGGGAAAAAACCATTGAACTCGCGCCGCGCGTGTTTTGTTTATAAGACGATTAAAAAAATACCCGCTTCGGACGTGTTCGGCTGTCCTCGGGATGTACTCGGTTTTAATGTATATCCGATATGCCAGTAAGTGATGGCAAAGTATTCTGTTTGTGTTTTGTTTTCAATTCTGTCGGCACTCCCGGAGTGCCACTGTTTTTTTATATAGTTTGTTACCAGTTATAAACCTTATGTTAACTTACATTGATTCTAGGATGTAATGTGGGCGGTGGTTTGTGGCAGGGAGGTAGCCAGTTGTCGTGCGGCTCGAACTTGGACGCTATCATGCGCGCGCCGAGCCGTTTGTTACGCCCCAAGCGATAGAGGTTTAAATTTGACACCTGTAAAAAGAACAGCATGTAAGGTACTTAATAGGTTGTTGCGGTATCTACAACGCCACATGCGAATGATGTCACGCAAAATCCTGCATCTCGCAAGCAGAGTTTGCCGGGCAACTAGCATAGATACAACGGCCCAACATGGATCGTCGGGCAGTTGCCCGCCAGACACAACACCCGTCGGAGGATCTTCCCTTTTCTATGGAGTATGAGTGAACTTTACACCCTGTTCCTAATACCTCTATTAGGTAATACGGGCTGGTGTCCGCAACTCCACGTCAATGCACGTATTTTGCGTACGGGTGAAAAGCATGATAAATATGCGTTCCCTCCCACATTTAACCCGTCTGCCTTCAAAGCAAGAGTGAACAGGCATCTTCTGGGCACGCTCGTTCCATCATCGACCTCATCTATCGCTTACCATCAGGCGTGATCGGGGTCAAGAGCGGGCCCATTTAGTAATAAAAAAAAAAAAATGTGTGAGGGTGTGTGTGTGTGGGGGTGTGTTTGTGAGTGTGTATATTTGTCTGCTAATGCTCAGAACTGTTTGGCCGTTAGACTGAAAGACCAACAGTAACAAAAAAAGGTCTTGTCAATAAAGGAATAAAATTGAGAATAATGTACGGTCGACGAAGAAACGAGAAAGGTTCCGAGGTCTGTGAGGGTGTGATGAGTACAAAGTTATGTGTGGGTGTGACTGGTGTGAGTGTGTGGTGTGTAATAACTGGGGAGTGTGCGACATATGTGTGGGTGGGGTGTTTTTGGGTTTATGTGTAAAAGAAAAAAAATACTTTTATTTGCGGAAAACATGACGCATAAAAATAAAACAATTTGGGAGAAAATATGCGTCACATCTACGCAAAATGGCCATCGCTCAGCATAATGCTAAGACCCTATACGAGATATAGAGCCCAGCGCTGGTTTACAGCGACAGCCGAATGTATGTAAGTATGTGAAATTTGTCTTATTATAAGTTGATGTGTGTGTGTGTTATTTGTGAGGGTCTATATACATATCTCACCTGTTTGCTCCTCATGTGGCTCAGCTTGCCCTCGTGCACTGTGGGGTGTGCGCAGTACAAGTACGCGGTGATAGCGAACTTTAGGAAGCTGTCGCCTATCGTTTCTAGGCGCTCTAGGTTGATCCCATCATTTGCATTCGACATAGTTAGGGCCTGTAAAAAAGTTTGTTTAAAAAACCTGTAATGCGGTCAGACCAAGATCTATTAACGATACTTTGAGACACTATCTTGCACTTGTAGTTTGACAGTTGTGCGGCAGTGACAGGAATAATGCTTAGCCACAGGACATGCTATACAGGGTTATTGGAAAAACACCAACAACCTCTTAAGAGGTCATTGTACTCATCATTATGAACAACTTTACTATGGGACCCGAAAAAAACCTATTCCTACTAATATTATAAACGCGCGAGTTTGTGAGTATGGATGGATGAAAGTTTGTTACTCTTTCACGTAAAAACTACTGAACGGATTTGGATGAAATTTGGCACACAGATAGTTTATAACCAGGATTAACACATAGGATACTTTTAATCCTGATATTCCCACAAGATTGAGACGTATGCGGGTGAAACGCGCGGGACGCTGCTAATCCAGTATAAGTTGTAATTATTCTTACCTGCAAAATAACACTAGGACTGGGCCCCGGATGTCCCTCCAACGTCGGCTGATAATCAAAATCAAAGTCCTTCCCACTTAACAGCGAGGGCAGCGGACTAAAGTCAGCATAATAAGGCTCAAATTCGCCCTCCCCCTTACAAATCTTCTCATACCCCTCCTTCGTATCAAAACCTACATTGACAATCTTCTCATTAACATAATTTTTATCGTCTATATTAATATCTTTCATAGAGAAACAATTCATTTTTTTTATTTCATCTGTGGTCATCTTTTTCTTTATTTTTGCTAGCAACACGCGTTTATTCCTCTCTATGCTTTCAACGTCAATCTGACCATTTTTGACTGTTAATTCTTGTGTTCCGAATGGGAATAGTTCGTTGATTGCTTCTTGCTCGCTATTTTTACATATTACTGTGCTATGGTAAGATTCTTTTGTCTCTGGTAATACTTCGGTGATGTAATCCTCTTTGGTTATGAGATGGCACTTGTCTATGATTTCTTGTTTATGGTGAGCGACGGAGGCGCGGAATTTGTCGATGTACTATGGAAGAAAAATACATATATTTTAATCAGTGGTAGGTATGAGAGCAGTGGTAACCCAGTAGTAACAGCCCCAATTTACGAGTTGTAGGTCGTGGATTCGAACCCAGACAGGCGATTTACTTTGTGTAAATAATTTCATCACTACTGCTCTCAAAACGGTGAAAAACAACATCGTGAGGAAACCGGTATGCCTTAGAACCAAAAATTCGAAGACTGGTGACATCTACCAACTCGCCCTGGGCCCGCGTGGTGGATTACGGCACACTTCCTGTTAAAAAAGCTAGGAGGTCGACCACATACATTCGGTAATAGTAAGGGAGGTATCTCGCATAATCAGCCTGTAATGTTCCCACTGCCGGGACACAGGCCTCCTCTCAATGTGAAAGTGCGGGTTGGTAGAACATGTCTTCCAATAAGTAAAGAGAGGGGTCCGTGGCTAAATAATAATAGCCGCGCAGATCGATCGATCAGGTTAAGCTACGCTTGCCGCGGTTGGTCTGTAGATGGGTGACCATCTTGACATACCGAGACCCCTCCGTGCCTCGGAAAGCACGTTAAGCCGTTGGTCCCGGCCGGTCAGAAGCCCGAAAATCTGACAACCAGTCTTACCAAGGGGTATCGTATTACCCAGTAATTGGGTTGTGGAGGTCAGATTGGCAGTCGCTCCATGTAAAATACTGGTATTCAGTTGCATCCGGTTAGACTGGAAGCCGACCCTAACATAGTTGGGAAAAGGCAGGCAGATGATGATTTCTGTAAGATCTACTTACAGAAATAAACATAGACAGTTTTGCACGTAATTTTTTTTTTTGTCAATATTTTAAAACAAGATGGCGTCGGCAAACAAACTCAAAGGTCTGTTTTAAAGTCCAAACGTTATGTTATTAGAATTTTATGCGAGTAACAATGCAGGGCCATGCCAGACAGAAAGACAAGCTGCGCACTGTAGCCAGTAAAACAAAGCTTTTGCACCAGAGCACTTTTGTATGGGCCCACGTATCTTTAATAAACTTCCACCTTTTCTTAGAAATATGAGCGATATAAATGCCTTTAAAAAAAACTACTTACACGAATTATTGTTAAGTAAATGTTATTACTCTATAAGATAATTTCTAAATGACAATAGGTACATTGAATGATACTATTTTTGTAACATCACTAATTTCTAATTTGACATAAATATTATTCATGACTAATTTGTAATTTGACATAAATATTATACTAATTTAATCTTAATGTATTGCATGACAATTTGATGTATTGTAATGAACCAAACATATAATGTGAATTTTGTATGCCTCAATGGCGGAACATAGCAGACTTACCAGTAACTAACACACCATCTTAGAAGCCTATGATCCACAATAAATTATTTTGAATTGAATTTGAATGTCTGGAAGGGCCTTTTGAAGAAAGAGCCATTGGCAGCTTTGAGTTGAACTGTCCAAAAAAACTTTGTCATTCTCACCTCTTGAGGCGCACTGCCCTGACGTATCAGCTCGTCGTGTGCGGCCCTGTCATTAGCGTCATCATTTTCGTCAGGCATCGGCGCAGGATTCACTTTCTTAGTTCGCTCTATATCAAATGCTTCAGCTTCGTGGGCCGTTTTGTACTCTATTCTGACGCCCATAGATGCTAGAAAGAAGTTTGGTTAAGTGGTTAAAAGAAAATAGAAATACATTTATGCTCATTTTCGCTTACAACAGGCGGCATCTAAAGTAGTGCCCAAATAAAAGCGTGTTATTGGATTTTCAACTTTCGGTGCCGAAGTGAGCGTCGTTTATACGCGTGCCTGCGGTCGGAGAGTAATGGGTAGCTCACCGTCCGATCAGGACCGGACGGCGCGTACGTGTTCCACGCGCGCCTCAAAGAGATGTCAGCAATAGAGGCCCGTTATGGCCGAACCCTGCCGGGTCAGCGGGATTGTCCGAAAGGGTTACCGCTACCCCGGAACATAAAGGGCGAAGGAAGGAACATAGATGGGTTTTTAGTCAGTAAGAGTCTGACACTCCCTTCTGCTCCACCCAGAGCGGGAGGGGGTCATTTTATGCATTCCCACATTAAACAAAAAGCGTAGTTTATGTGTCGTGTAGTGTTACGGCGGGAGGGGACTCCCTTTTTTTTTCCGGATGGGAATACATCAAACGACCCCTCCCGCTGTGGAGCGGAAGGGAGTGTCAGACTCTTACTGACTAAAACCCACTCGTGTTCCTACGCCCGTGTTCGGACGCCCTAGGAGGACATATAGGGTGGCATGAAATCGACGCGCAAAACTGTAACCATGAATTCAGCACTTGATTCTAGACAGAGTGAAGACATTGCTTGTCGGTTATAAAAAATCTGCTGTAACATAGAAAAGTGCAATACCTACGTCGTGAAAATGTATGGAACAGCAAATTTTTCGGTCTCTAGACCATAAAAATTGTAAAAAAAAAAATTGAAATGAAAATTGATTGAATGATTATATATATTTTTTTAATATTCTAATCTTGAGCTTGAATTCAAGGCTATTTTTCGGGTCGGAAGTCATCAAATGACCCCTACCGCTCTGGGTGGAGCGGAAGGGAGTGTCAGACTCTTACTGACTATAACCCACCCATGTTCCTTCAGTTGCCTGTGCCAGAGGCCACGGTATCTCTTTCGAACAACCCGCGACCCTGGCGGGCATCGGCCCCAGTGGACCCCGTCAGTTAGTGCTGACATCTCCTTGAGGCGCGCGTGGAACACAACGCGCCCCCGCCCCGCGTCTGGTCCTTACCGGACGGCGAGCTACCCATTGATCGCCGGCCGCAAGCCCGCGCCTACGGAGGCCGGGAATCCGCTATTGATTCCCGAGAGTTGATGGCCCTGCCACCCTGTATGAGAAAAATAATGTACTCACTGTTAGTATTCCTGTTGCCACAAAAGCCATTGGTGTCCATGTCTTCATCGCTACCGTCGAAATCTAGGTCGGTGTCATCGGAATCTAGGTCGCTGAGAAATATAGATATTTTTATAGGTAACTAGCTTCCGCCCGCGGCTTCGCCCGCGAGGTATGTCGATAAAAACTATCCTATGTCCTTCCCCGGGATGCAATCTATCTCTCTGCCTAATTTTTTCGAAATCCGTTCTGTGGTTTAGGCGTGAAAAGGTAACAGACAGACAGAGTTACTTTCGAATTTATAATATTAGTATGGATTCCTTATAAATACTGGAAAAACTGTCGTAAAGGGACTACAGGAACTAAACGCAAAAACGCAAGTTTTATAATGCCTAAAATATATGATCGACTACAGTAAACAAAATCAGAAAAATATATGTTATTCTTCAGGATAAATGCTAGGTAGATAGTGTGTTGAAAACATAATACAACTAATTTGATACGATAGAAAAAAAATTATGAAGATATCTCTAAAAATTTCTATTCACAATAAAAATAATATACATAAAATCATTCAGCATTCATCAGCAACATACTAAAGTAATAAATTCGGATTCGGTTTTCAGTCGGTGTCGTTGCGTTCGCATTTTCGTTGTTTTTCACCGATTTCCGTAATTAAAGTTATTTTTCACTTTGTAGTGTCTTTTTTGGAAATCGATTTACAGTTGCTGGATTTATCGCGTAACATACATACAAAAAAAAAACACAGTCGCATTGAGAACCTCCTCCTTTTTGAAGTCGGTTAAAAATAAGCATTTTATCTAAATTACGGACTAAAAAGTAATGCAAATAACTAACCTGGAAAATGAGTCGTCGCTATCCGCCATAGAGAAGTTCTTCGCCGTGTTGTACTGGCTGAACTTTGGCCGGCCTATAGGATCGCACCAATTTGTACCGCCTACAGAATAGTTCAGCAAACTTTATGGTTTTAGTGTACCGTGGTTAGTGTTAGTACCGCCACCGTATACAAGAACCAGAGACAAGGAGAATTAGCAAAGTACAGAGGCTCTAGCACGGAGCGCGAAGCAAACGTAACGTCGATTCAAACTATTTTTGTATCGATAATACAACACTATCCTTTAGCATTTTGGTTTTAATTTACGTATCAAGCACAATATGTATAATTTTGGGAAAAAGTTGAGCTTACCAAGTATCAGGAAAATTAACTGGTCAACGTTTTTATTAATTCTCAAGTTATTTCATTTCAGGTTTTTTTTTTTTGCGTAATTTATTTCTTTTTTAATTTTGTTAATTCTCCTTTATAAGTAAATCCCAGTTACCGAAAGCCAAGTCAAATCTCGTGTCACGTGAATCGATTGGCTGTTTTTATTCTGAATAAACAATTACAACAGATAACATAAAGGTTTAACAGCAGATTTACTGACCAGGTTTGCAGAAACTGTCTTAGCTATTTAATTAAGGAGGATTTTTTTCTGGTGACCCTTGTGACCACCCCTATTACCCCCCTTCCCAGCTACGTAACCTTTTGGGACACCCTGTATATCGCAGGCAATTTGTATGATTCCGCGTTTTACAAACGACGTCGTCCGTTTATAAACGCTCGCTGTTTTAAAATATGCCGAACCCCGAGGTTAGGTTTGGTTAGGTTACTTTAAACCCTTTACACAGGAATAGGAGCCCCACGAAGTGGGGCTACGTCGACATAGGATGCAAGAGCGAGCGAAGGGCACCCTGAGGTTCGGTTTGGTTGGTAAAACAGCGAGCGTTTTTAAACGGACGACGCCGTTTGTAAAACGCGGAATCATACAAATTACCTGCGACATATAGATGACTATCCAAAATGTGCCCAGCACGTTTTTGCTTTTTTGACGAGGCGGTCAAAAGGTTAGACTTTAGTTTTGGGTAGAGTCAAAAATAGACTAAAGCCGAGATCTATAAGCGTTACTTAACAAGTACTTTGGCTAAGCGATATTCCTATGTCACTGTCGTACAACTGTCTAACTACAATAGGGCTAATGACATTTTTTTTTTATTTGAACTCAAAATAATTATTGCGTGCATTGCACTATTAAACCCCCCCCCCCCCCCATATTGCGAATTTGCTTGTATTTGCAAACAATATTTTTTTTATTAAAAGCGTGAAAGCTTAAAAAATTATCAGCGGGATTGTCCGAAAGGGTTACCGCTGGCCCGGAACATAAAGGGCTAAGGAAGGAACATGGGTGGGTTTTAGTCAGTAAGAGTCTGACACTCCCTTCCGCTCCACCCAGAGCGGGAGGGGTCATTTGATGATTTCCCATACACAAAAAAAAAAAAAAGCTTAAAAGATTGCCAAGTTATAAGTTCTCAAGCGTCAAGTGTACACCAAGTGTACATAAGAGAAAGTGCTCGAAACGTCAACAGTTTTTGACATTGATTGTCGCTGAGATATTGCGACTAGATTTTGAACGTATTTAATTACGAGGATTAGTCTTCAGATCTCGGCCTTAGAATATTGTCTGCTTTTGAGAAGTTAAATTAATCATACATTTGTTAGTTATCAGCATGACACGTACCTGAAGCCGAAGTGCAGAAGGTCAGGTTAGGAGGTAAAGGGTCTCTCAAGTCGTCATACTCTGACGTCTCCGGTATTGAGGAAGCCATGTCGTTACTCCATGTACCTATTTCAAACTGGAAAGAAATATATCATTATCATTGTTGGAATTATGAATATTATTCCATATAAACCAAAAAGTTTTTAAGTAATTAAATTGTTCTTTGTAAACGGCATCGGAACCCGTTGGATGCGAGAAGCACAGAACCGGTCGAAGTGGAAGTGCTTGGGGGAGGCCTATGTCCAGCAGTGGACGTCTTTCGGCTGAAATGATGAAACGGCATCTGACACTGACAGCGATGACGCGACAACCGTTAGTGTCATTTGATTTTGATGTTTTACTCTTTCTGTCAAAATGAGCCTTTTTGTTCTGTGTTCTATTTTTAACCGACTTCAAAAAAGGAGGAGGTTTCTCAATTCGACCGTACATAATTTTTTTATTTTTTTTTTATGCCTGCTTTGTACAAAATAGTAAATCTGCTTGAATCCTGAATCTTGTATTAATTTATTGCCTACATTCCAACAATCATCATCTGCCTGCCTTTTCCCAACTATGTTTGAGTCGGCTTCCAGTCTAACCGGATGCAGATGAATACCAGTATTTTACATGGAGCGACTGCCTATCTGACCTCCACAACCCTGTTACTGAGTAATACGATACACCTTGGTAAGACTGGTTGTCAGACTTTTGGGCTTCTGACTACCCGTAACGACTGTCAAAGATCCACGAATGACAGCCGGAACCAACGGCTTAACGTGCTTTCCGAGGCACGGAGCCACAGAAATAGAACATTATATTTATCTATATAAATAAAACAAAGTAGAGGGTCCCGTGGCTAAATAATAACAGCCTCACAGGTCGATTGATCAGGTTAAGCTACGCTTGCCGCGGTTGGTCTGGGGATGGGTAACCATCTTTACATACCGAGACCCCTCCGTGCTTCGGAAAGCACGTTAAGCCGTTGGTCTCGGCTGTCATTCGTTGACTTTGACAGTCGTTACGGGTAGTCAGAAGCCGGATGACTGATAACCAATCTTACCAAGGGGTATCGTATTACCCAGTAACTGGGTTGTGGAGGTCAGATAGGCAGTCGCTCCATGTAAAATACTAGTATGTATTCAGCTGCATCCGATTTGATTGGAAGCCGACCCCAACATAGTTGGGAAAAGGCAGGTAGTTACACCATTTATAACTCAAGAACGGCTGAACCGATTTTTATGATATTTGATTTGTTGGATTTGTCTCCACTCCGAATAGCAGAATAACTATGAAAACATGGGGAAAATTCACAAAAAAATACAATGAATATAATTCATTTCAAGATATACGGTACGGAGTTCGCCGAGTCGGTAAAGAAATACGTAAGAAGAATACTTACAGCAGCCTCAGCCGCAGCTTCTTCCTTCTCCTGCAATATATCGTTGATAGTCTTCTCTTTTACTTCTTCATCCGACTTCTCTTCCGAGCTGTCCGCTTCTCCTTCCGGCTTCTCTACTTTTTCTTCGTTTTCCCTAAAATAATAATAAAATTATCGAATAATATTTTTTTTTTTCGTACAAATCAAATATCTTGACTTGGCTCGCGAGGTTATCGACATGTGGGATGTGGACTCAGCAATCATTGTGCCGATAGTCGTGACGGCCCATGGGTAATAGCCAAGAGCCTCGACCAACACCTGAGGAGGCTCTCGTTGGGCAGCTGGATCAAGGGCTTGATTCAGAAAGCGGTACTTCTGGACACGGCTCGCATTGTCAGGAGGTTCCTCTCTCTGAAGCCCTGACCGCGAAACTTAGACCCTGTTCCCGATACCGGTGGGCTACTATTTTTTAAATTTTTAAATGTTATTATATTTTTATATGGAGAGCAGTGGTGGCCTGGTCACGGACACGACTTACGAGTTGTAGGTCGTAGGTTCGAACCCAGACAGGCGCTTTACTTTGTGCAAGTTATTTCATCACCACTGCTCTCAAAACGGTGAAGGAAAACATCGTGAGGAAACCGGCATGTCCTAGAACCAAAAATTCGAAGACGTGACATCTGCCAACCCGCACTGGGCCCGCGTGGTGGATTACGGCCCACTCCCTCTCACCGAGAGGAGGCCTATGTCCCAGCAGTGGGAACATTATAGGCTGATTATGTATGTATGTATGTGTATACTTTTATAAGTATTCTAAATCAGTAAATCTGATTCTCACCCTGATTCTTTTTCTTTGTGTTCTTTCTTAGATTCTTCGTCTTCCTTTCTCTTTTCGTGTTTTTCAGAGTCTTGGCTTAACACCTGAATAAAAAATATGTATATATTATTATATTAAATAATATAATAATAATAAATAAAAAAATTCAAAGACAAAAGGTAAAAACTGGCCAAGTGCGTGTCGGGCCACGCACAGGGTTCCGTAGTAGCCCGCTATCACAATATAGTACGATTCTGTTGTTCTATAATCAGATATTTAAAAAAAAAATGTTCATATTTTGTTTTTCAATGCAAGTCTTTACCCGTTATAAACAAGCAACTACTTCATCTTAGTCATTTTACAGGATTAATGCTAAGGATTTTGTATTTGGTACAAAATTATCCAACACCCAAGCTCAACGACTATTACTGCTAAACTAATAAAATTATCTTAACCGCTATAATTTTCCTTTAAAGTTCATGAAATGCACTGTCATCGTAAATTTTTCCTGATTTTTCAAGCCCACAGTTTAGGTTTTAGAGTGGGGGAGTACTGGAACAAAAATTTGCACTTTAAAGTTTAATATTGCGTAAATGGAGCATTAAATCGAAAAATAATTTTAGCAACCCCCAAGTCATTTTAGAAGACCTATTCAACGATACCCCACACGATGGGGTAGACGACGAAAAAAATATTCATCCCCACTTCACATGTAGGGGAGCTACCCTAAAAAAAATATTTTCCAAAATTTTATTTTACCACTTTGTCGGCGTAATTAATATACACACTCCTACAAAATTACAGCTTTCTAGTACTAACGGTCTCTTAGCAAAACCTCCGACAGACACACAGACGGACGGACATGACGAAACTATAAGGGTTCCTTGTAGGTACTACGGAACCCTAAAAAGGCAACAAAAGACAAATAAACATAAGGTAAATTCGAAGACATGTGACATCTGCCAATCCGCACTGGGCCACACAACTCCACCCGAAGTCTAAAGGCGGCCATTGGAACTTGGGGATACATACCTCAGCCAAACTCCACCCGAAGTCTAAAGGCGGCCATTGGAACTTGGGGATACATACCTCAGCCAAACTCCACCCGAAGTCTAAAGGCGGCCATTGGAACTTGGGGATACATACCTCAGCCAAACTCCACCCGAAGTCTAAAGGCGGCCATTGGAACTTGGGGATACATACCTCAGCCAAACTCCACCCGAAGTCTAAAGGCGGCCATTGGAACTTGGGGGTACATACCTCAGAAAAACTCCACCCGAAGTCTAAAGGCGGCCATTGGAACTTGGGGATACATACCTCAGCCAAAGTCCACCCGAAGTCTAAAGGCGGCCATTGGAACTTGGGGATACATACCTCAGCCAAACTCCACCCGAAGTCTAAAGGCGGCCATTGGAACTTGGGGATACATACCTCAGCCAAACTCCACCCGAAGTCTAAAGGCGGCCATTGGAACTTGGGGGTACATACCTCAGAAAAACTCCACCCGAAGTCTAAAGGCGGCCATTGGAACTTGGGGGTACATCCTCAGAAAAACTCCACCCGAAGTCTAAAGGCGGCCATTGGAACTTGGGGATACATACCTCAGCCAAACTCCACCCGAAGTCTAAAGGCGGCCATTGGAACTTGGGGATACATACCTCAGCCAAACTCCACCCGAAGTCTAAAGGCGGCCATTGGAACTTGGGGATACATACCTCAGCCAAACTCCACCCGAAGTCTAAAGGCGGCCATTGGAACTTGGGGATACATACCTCAGCCAAACTCCACCCGAAGTCTAAAGGCGGCCATTGGAACTTGGGGATACATACCTCAGCCAAACTCCACCCGAAGTCTCAAGGTGGCCAATGGAACTTGGGGATACATACCTCAGCCAAACTCCACCCGAAGTCTAAAGGTGGCCAATGGAACTTGGGGGCACATCATCATTCAGCCGAAAGACGTCCACTGCTGGACATAGGCCTCCCCCAAGCACCTCCACTTCGACCAGTTCTGCGCTTCTCGCATCCAACGGGTTCCTGCGGCCTTCACAAGGTCGTCGGACCACCTTGTCCCACAAGGTGGTCCGACGACCTAGTGAAGGCCTTCCAACGCTACGTCTTCCGGTACGTGGTCGCCACTCCAGAACCTTTCGGCCCCATCGGCCATCTGTTCTGCGAGCAATGTGCCCTGCCCACTGCCACTTAAGTTTGGCAATTCTTCGGGCTATGTCGGTTACCTTGGTTCTCCTGTGGGTACATACCTCAGCCAGACTCCACCCGAAGTCTAAAGGCGGCCATTGGAACTTGGGAGTAAACTTGTCATTGATCTTAGGTATACCGAGGCCCACGTCGATCGCGACCGCGCGTCGGATCTCATCTGCTATAAGAAGCGCGTTGATTCTGTAAACAAATGAGAAGGTTAGAAAGAAGAACTCGACTATTATAGCGGCTATTGTTATTTTACAGTCCGTTTGCGAAAAAAAATCAGCTGTTCCCTACATTTTGACGAGTTACACGAACATAAATGTAGGGAACAGCTGATTTTTTTTCGCGATTTCAGTTTTGGTCCCATAGTAAAAGTTGTTCATAATGATGAGTACAATGACCTCTTAATAGGTAGTTAATGTTTTACCAATAACCCTGTATATGTAGTGTTATTATTTAATTAATAACCGACTTCCAAATTAAGAAAGATCAGAATGTAAAAAAAAATCCATAAAATCCGATTTAAACCAAATAAATCCGTTTTTTTTTTTAAATTCATGATTTTTATCAACCCTGGCCATTAACTTCAACTTTCTGACAAACTGACTATTTAATTTTGACAATTCAAAGGTCATCATCATCATCTGCCTGCCTTTTCCCAACTATGTTGGGGTCGGCTTCCAGTCTAACCGGATGCAGCTGAACACCAGTATTTTATTTTGACAATTCAAAAGTACATGGTTTAATTGAAATAAATGCTTTGAGTTTGAAGTTGTAGCATAAACTGAACTTTATTGCGTAGATATTAAAGTAATTTTTCCATAAACTCATATTTGTGTCCATGTTTGGCAATTAAATCGCGAACGGAGAATAAACAGTATAATATTTAGTACCTGTACAACACACAGGGGAGCGCTACAGTCGCGAACCACAGGGGCGCCGCGAAGGGATGTACTCTGCACAACTCCGGTATGAGTATCTGTTTCTGGTCTAAACGATCGCGTTTCGCTCGGCGCGTGCGCTCCGAGGACACGGGGAGGGCGACGCCCTTGCGGTTTACGTATCTGTGGAAGGAGAGAGAACATTACACTAATAAAAAATGTTCTAAGTAACTTTTCAGACCTTTGTATCCTACTTATGCGTATGAAGTTTCATTAAAATCGGTTCATTATTTCGAAAAAGAAAAGTAATTAAAAAAAATAAAAAACTCGACTGCGGAAAAAACTTAGTTAAAAAAACTGAAAAGCTAAAAACAAGCCCATTTTAAATTAAATAAAAGTTGGAAGCAGGCGGGACCCATTTGAATTTGAAAGTATAATAAAAATGGTATGGAAAGGAAAGTTTAAAATGTGAAAGTTTTCACAGTCGATCTAGTTTTTGAAACGTGTTTTTTACGATTTGTCACTTTGAATTACTTTTATCCATATAGGTTGCATATATTTTTGTAAACGCCTTTTAAAGCCCTTTATTTTGATACCCCACACAATAGGTTTTGAGAAAAAAAAAATTCTGAAGACATAATATGGCGCCAAAAATCGGCCATTTTTTTTTTTTTTTTGCAATTTTGACATACCCAGTGTCACTCTCACAACTAAGACGAATCTAACGGCACCTCTCAAGCTGAAATCGATCAAGCCGTTTAGGCTACAGAGCGTGCCAAAGAAATAAACATACATACATACAAACATACACTCGAAAAACATAACCCTCCTTCTGCCGCAGTCGGGTAACAAAATGCCGTACGGCGTAAACACTCTTAAGTCAGAGAGAGTCTGACAGACCACCCCACCCCAGGGTGGTGGACATCCATAAGGATTGCAACACGATAAAAAAAGGGGATAAAAGAAGGGTGACAGCTGGAGGGCGACTGGGGAGGGAGGCAGGGATAGTGTATGTATGTACTATACCTTATTTACCATTTACCGGGTAATATGTCTTTCATTGACTTGAATATGCCCTGGCGGCTGATAGTATGTCATGCTCACACAAATGTCTCGCTGACGGTGGCGTGTATGTTGGATCATTTAGCTCCCTTCAAAATGGTTGAGCTGAATGGTGCTGATCTATGCGTCATGTTCGTGAACGGGCGCCGTCAGTTGTGGCTGGTCATCACTTAGCTGCCACGGCTTATTTTTATTTTTGGATTGTTGTTTTCTTGCTATTTGCTGTACTCTGGACGCTTTTAACGTGTACGTCTTTTTTACATCGTTCTCACATATAATTTTAAATTCAACATTAATGATGTAACTAATATTTTTGTAAAAATATAATTTAAAAGAGTGTCCATGGAGTTTCTTGCCCGTTCTTCTCCATAGGTACCTACGCTTTGGAATGGGCAACTAGCTTCATATTTTCCGACTGACCGAATTCTTGACAATTCAAAAGTGCCTGTAAATGTTTTAATTGAAATATATGCTTTGAGTTTGAGTTTGAGTGTGACCAAGGGACCCTCCCAGAAAGAGCGTAGTTTGTAAAGCACTTACCTCGGTGTGAGCAAGTTCAGCCTAGCGCTGGTGTGGTCTACATCCAACAGCGGTTGCTCCCTCTGCGTGAGACTGACGCCGTACTTCGTGCTGTAGTAATCCCTGAAGCTCTGGTGCGACGCAGAAGGGAATGACGAGTCTGGAGACAGGTTCCAGCATATTTCTGCTACTAGGAAGAACTGAAAATTGATTTAAAAAAAAAGATCGTTATTTTTACATGACTACCCGTAACGACTGTCAAAGATCCACGAATGACAGCCGGGACCAACGGCTTAGCTTGCTTTCCGCAGCACGGAGGGGTCACGGTATGTATAGACGGTCACCCATCCACAGACCAACCGCGGCGAGCGTAGCTTAACCTGATTGATCGACCTGTGCGGCTGTTACTATTTAGCCACGGGCCCCTCCTGTGTATCTTACCTCTAATTATCTTAAAGATATAAGTAAATAGTGTGAGTTTCCTCCTGACCCTCAGTTCAGTTCTCAGTTATGTATGAGGCCGAGAACTTTTCATCTTACCCTCGTATTTCTGTGTTACAAAACTTTTTCACAAAAAAAAAAAACAACCGACTTCCAAAAAACACTACAAAGTGAAAAATAACTTTAATTTCGGAAGTCGGTGGCAAAAAACTAAAATACAGATCCAAAGACACCGACTTCCGAAATTAAAGCTATTTTTCACTTTGTAGTGTTTTTTGGAAGTCGGTTGTTTTTTTTTTTGTGAAAAAGTTTTTATTTTTCATTTTTTAGTGGAGTTTGTCATTTATCTAATTTACAATAGCTTTTACAAAATAGTGCTTTTCCCGATGCAGGGACGTTAATTGTTGAGGAGTTCTCCTAGTAAGAACCAGGAGAACTGGAGCTGAGAAGTCACCCTCAGCTCCACTTCACCATAAGCATTGTGACGAGCATAAATTGCTTAGCAACCACATTAAAGTACCTAATCGAATCGTAACCCGGGAAATGATTATTATGGAGTATTTCCGGTGGCCATCTGTGGTCTTCATCATCAGTTCCACTTCACCAAATGGTGCTTTCCGAAAGCAAATGCACGAGTTACTATAAAAAATACCCAAATCGCTATAGGTGTGCCTATAAAATTTGAGGGTTTCCCTCGATTTCCATGGGATTCCCTAATCAGATTCCGAGTTGGTGACAATGGGACCACCTCGAGACCATACCCTTTCAAACAAAAAAATAATTTTGAAAATCGGCTCACAATTGGCGGAGTAATCGCGTAACAAATACACAAAAAAAAAAACATACCGTCGAATTGAGAACCTCCTCCTTTTTTGAAGTCGGTTAAAAATCATAAAAAAAACTGACCTGTGGCTGATCCTGATTCCTATACCACGGAGTGACGACCGCCTCTCTATATTTCTCCGCATCAAAAACAAAAACTTCTTCTTTCTTCAGCAAAGGATTCGCCATCCTCTTCTTACTCTTCCTCCTTCTATTGCCATCTCTTTCCTTCTGATCATCTTCTGGCGCTTCTGTCCAGATTATCGGTTTTTCTATGTCTGTAATTTTTTTTTCTTCTGTATGCTGGTAGATGAGCTCGAGGAATGACCAGTCGATGTCTATTTTGTTGGTGCCATCGGGTTGGGTAGCTGGAATGAAGGTTGAGTAAGTTAGTGAGGTTGGGAAAATGATGGGTGGCTGTGATTGTGGATGGTGTGTTTTTGATATTTAATCGTCTCTATCAGGAAACCCGGCCGACACCCGTTGCAAACTGCGGCAGGGTACCCTTCCGCCTCCTACTCAATACCTACCAGCAAAGGAGCATCTCCCTGCAGGGTGTAACCTTCCGTGGCCAACTTGGAAGTCTCTGAACCGTCTCCGGACACAAGTGGGAAGATGTAAGTCCAACCTGGTAAAGTGGGGCTACCTTGACGGAACGGCAGAAGGGTGTGATTGCGGAGCTATATCACAAACCATGCTCCACCTCCTATCCTGCCCTCTGTGTCCCAAAACATGCAGTCAGAGTGACCTCTGCGTTGCCACCGACAACGCCGTGGAAGTGGCAAAGTTTTGGGAAAACAAGATTTAAAACACAGTCGTGCCAGCAACACGAAGAAGAAGAATTGACTTTTTTAGCGTTCTGTACACAAAGGGCGCCAACGGAACCCTACTACTAAGCCTCCGCTTTCCGTCCGTCTGTCTGTCAGCGAGCTGTATCTCATGAACCGTAATAGACAGTTAAACCGCTGTAACAACAAATAATAAAAATAAAGTACTTGGCAATATGAAGTACCCAAAGTCGAATGACACATGTCGAAAAAAAAAAAACTTAAAAATTTTCGTGTCAGAAATTAGCTATTCTCTTTTTCAATTTTGCAACATTTTTGAACAGGGAAAATACTGTACACACTTTATGCCTGTTTAATTTTTTCGCAATCAAGTGAAAAGCAGAGTGTATAACTCGGGCATAAACGAGCAATATCTTCTCGTCCCACATACCGCAGTGTCTCAAGACGAAAGTCTTTGACCAGTGCGTGTTGCCAGTGATGACTTATGGCACTGAAACGTGGTCGCTCACAATGGGCCTTATAAGAAGGCTAAAAGTCACCCAAAGGGCAATGGAGAGGGCTATGCTTGGAGTTTCCCTGCGTGATCGAATCAGGAATGAGGAGATCCGCAGGAGAACCAAGGTAACCGACATAGCCCGCAGAATTGCCAAACTTAAGTGGCAATGGGCAGGGCACATTGCTCGCAGAACAGATGGCCGATGGGGCCGAAAGGTTCTGGAGTGGCGACCGCGTACCGGAAGACGTAGCGTTGGAAGGCCTCCCACAAGGTGGACCGACGACCTTGTGAAGGCCGCAGGAACCCGTTGGATGCGAGAAGCACAGAACCGGTCGAATTGGAAGTGCTTGGGGGAGGCCTATGTCCAGCAGTGGACGTCTTTTGGCTGAAATGATGATGATGATGAAACGAGCCATATACCCCTCGACTTAACTATCCACCCTCGCCTGCGGATCTGGGATATAAACGGCTCGGGGTAAAATGGCTTCTTTCATGCACTAGTTGTACAATCTACTATTATCTAACTTAACATCACACTACAAAAAGATTCCTCTACTTCCTCACAGATTAAATAAAAAGCAAATCTAGTATTAATTAGTATTATTATTATTTTTTATTATTATTATTTTTGTTTTATGTTATTGTTAGATATTTTATTATTCTACGAGGGTGAATCAAAAAATTCTTGGAATCAATATTAAAAAATGCCAAGATTTAAACAAAAATATTTTATTTTTCTACATAATCTCCCTCCAATGCAATGCATTTAGAATAACGCGTTTCTAACTTCCTTATTCCTTGTGAAAAAAAATGTTTTTCTTGACTCTCGAAAAACTCCTCTACGGCAGCCATGACCGCGTCATTATCGTGAAATTTTGTTCCACGAATTTCCTCTTTTAATTTTAGGAATAAGTGGAAATCACTTGGGGCTAAGTCCGGTGAATATGGTGGGTGGTTAAGGAGGTTGAAGCCAGCACAGCGGATTGCATTGAGCGCAACTTCTGATCGGTGAGCAGGAGCGTTATCTTGAAGAAACAGCACGCCCAATGACAGTTTTCCACGACGTTTTTCTTTAATCGCTTCACGCACTTTCGGGATTAAATTTGCATAATAGGGTCCAGTAATCGTCTGGCCTTTTGGCATGTAATCAATAAAAAGGATTCCTTCACTATCCCAGAATACTGAGGCCATAACTTTGCCAGCGGTAGGAGCAACTCGAAATTTAGTAATGGATGGAGAGGATGGTCGTTTCCAAGACATGCTTTGTCTCTTTGTTTCAGGATCGAAATGGTGGACCCACGTTTCATCCATAGTAACAAGGCGACGGCAAAAATTATCCGAATCACGCTGGAACATTTTGAGATTACGCTTACAAATTTCCAAACGTCGCTTTTTGTTTTCGTCGGTTAACATTCGTGGCACCCATCTTGCCGACACTTTTTTAAACCCCAGTGAATCAATTAAAATGGATTGAGCGCTACCAAATGATATCTTTAGGATCTCAGCTATATGTTTTATAGTTATTCTTCTGTCTTCCAAAACCAGACTCTCAGCCTTTTTGACATTTTCTTCCGTAACGGAGGTTGAAGGTCGCCCAGAACGCGGGTCATCTTTACAGCTTGATCTACCTCTTTTAAATTCAGCCACCCAGTACGCAACCGTAGAATAGGGTACAGCATCATCCCCTAATGTCTGCTGAATGTCCGAAAAAATTTCCTTCGTAGACATTTTTTTCAAACTGAGATATTTTATCACCGCACGTAACTCACTTTTATCCATAATTTCGGGTTTTTATCAACTCGTTGCACAAAACAATTTATTACATGCGAACGAACTGACAAAAACAAGTGACAGTTTGCATAAATATTGTGTAATAGACACTCTTAAATTTGAATATCGAACTTCTTCCAAAAAGGTTTTATATATATGCATTTCTAAGAACTTTTTGATTCACCCTCGTATGTTTTAATATTTTATAGAATTTGTCGTTTTTCTTTTTGTTCCACTGTCAAGATTTTTCTTTTATTTTTTTTTTCTTTTAAGAACACGTTGTTCCACACTAGGAATTACTCCTGTATCGTGGGTGCGTTTACAAACATTTAAATTCACATACACAAACAGCCAGACTCGGAACAACTACCTGTAGGTCATACAAATATTTGTTCCGTGCGGGAATCGAACCCGCGACACGCAGCGCAGCAGTCGATCGCTCAGCCACTGCGCCAACCGTGTTGCCATAAGTATTTAATTTGTTAGCTTAGTTGTTCATTTTATTGTGCATGCTGTGGTCTCCTGTAATTGAAGGAGTACACCTACCAAATACTTTGTCGTCCATTAACTATATTAGAATGTTTAGTGTAAATCTTTTGTTGGAGATCCTAAAAATAAATAAATAAATTAAGGAACTTACTCTTAATAGTAGGCACAATATAATAGTTGTTGTGTGTAGACCCCTCGCTTTGTAACTTCATACCGCGTCGACGAACTCGTAGTACCTCGGCAAACACGAAGCGCATGAACCTGTAGCAAAAATATTTTAAATCGCACGCTTAATCATATACTGACCGATTAGTGTTTCGGTCAAAGTTGAGTTAAGTATACCAAGAAGTTTATTTTAACGCCCTCTTTCGGCCTCTCTCGGAATTTTTTTGATATCTTGTTTCTAGGCGAAGTTTACCTATGTCTGTCTCTTTTACACGCAAACGTTTCGGCAGGTTTGCTAAAAATCGTATTTTGCGATTTGTAGAAAAACGTCTTTTTTGAGTTATGTCAGTATATGATTAAGCGTGCAAAATGTTACTTTTTCAATTTTATCTGAAAACTCACAGGCAGTAACGGTGGAGTTTCTTGCCCATTCTTCTCCATACGAAACTTACCTTTGAGTAGTTTATGCGGCCTACCCAAATGTCCTGTCTTTGGTATTGTTCGTCGAATCGTTGAGCTCCTCAAGTTCTGAGTTGAGCTGCACGATTTTTGACAAATGCGTGCACTGATTGGACAGGTCCGCTCAATCTGTGTGGTTCTTTCCTCAAAAGACCATTTCAGACACCAATCTACATGGTCTTCACACGATCTGACCAAGATTTTGTCTGGACTTTAAAAGAGACTGTGACTTCTGAGTTTGTTTCGGCCTTTCTTCTCAGAATAGTCAGTTAGGAAAGGCCGACCTCATCTAGTTTAAAAAAAAATATGATTGACGTGTAAAAGTGTTTGTACAAACCTACTTACAGAAATAAAAATCATTTAATCATTTTACCTTTCGAAAGGGGCGACTAGAATCAACTTTATTCTTTTTTGTAAATTTTGTCGTTCAAAAATGCCTTTTATGTGTCTGCCTATCCATACTAATATAAATGCGAAAGTGTGTGTCTGTTACCTCTTCACGCTTAAACCGCTGAACCGATTTAGATGAAATTTGGTATAGAGATAGTTAAATGATAAATGATTTATTTTCTGTAAGTAGGTTTGTACAAACACTTTTACACGTCAATCATATTTTTTTTAAACTAGATGAAGTCGGCGTTTCCTATCTGACTACTCTGAGAAGAAAGGCAGAAACAAACTCAGAGGTCACAGTCTCTTTTAAAGTCCAGACAAAATCTTGGTCAGATCGTGTGAAGACCATGTAGATTGGTGTCTGAAATGGTCTTTTGAGGAAAGAACCACACAGATTGAGCGGACCTGTCCAATCAGTGCACGCATTTGTCAAAAATCGTGCAGCTCAACTCAGAACTTTCAGATTTTGAGTCCCGGGAAAGGACATAGGATAATTTTTATCCCGATATTCCCACGGGATCGACACTTATGCGGGTAAAACCGCGGGGCGCTGCTAGTTTGAAGTAAATGTCTTGACATTGACTTACCTCCTAACAAGTTTAGCTCTTCGCGGCGACATTCTGACATCGGCGTCAGGAACATGCTCCACAGACACTCTCACTTCACCAGAGCGAGTGTAGACAGGGAACGAAGGGATCTGCAAACTGGACAATATCATAAATATCACACTAATATTATAAAGGCGAAAGTTTGTGAGTGCGTGTGTGTGTGTTTATATGTTTGTTACTTCTTCACGCTCAAACGGCTGGAGCAATTTTGATGAAATTTTGTATAGAGGTAGCTGACACCCTGGATTAACATATAGGCTACTTTTTATCCCGATATTCCCACGGGATCGACATTTACGCGGGTAGAACCGCGTGGCGCAGCTAGTAATAAATATAAGTTTTAAATAATCGAAGTTTTAAAATATCAATGGTCCAAAACATTATACTTACCCGTGACAAGAATCCATACTATCCTGAAATTTTGCATATACGTTGTCAGGTGTACAGAAACGGAAATAGGGTACCTTTCATCCCGAAAAAAAAGTGCTGTTCCCGAGGAAAACAACAATAATGTTATCATGATAAAAGATGGCGCCACGTGTCTTTCGAACGGGATCGACACTTATGCGGGTGACACCGCGGGGCGCTGCTAGTAAACTATACAAGATGGCAGGGTAACCGACTGAAATCGCGAAAAAAAAAATCTGCTGTTCCCTACATTTTGACGAGTTATACGAACATAAATGTATTGAACAGCAGATTTTTTTTCAGTTTGGTCCCATAGAAAATAAAGTTTGTTCATAACGATGAGTACAATGACCTCTTAAGAGGTTGTTGGTGTTTTACCAATAACCCAGTACTTATATAACTTACTAAACTATAATATAACTTACTTGTCAGGCTCATGTCTGGACATAAGGATGCCAATCGCTTGGCTCGCTAGCTGCGGTGCGTGCAACCTTCTACCGCGTGTGTTGTACCGTTCGGGTAAGGCACACCATAACTTTGATACTATCGCGTAGAGCATGTTGCGTTTTTTGGCTGTGGAAAACAAAAGAATAACGTTAAAGAAACACCTTTAATGTTCCCACCACTGGGACTCAAGCCTCCCCTCTGTGAAAAGGCATAAGCATTATCAGCCTATAATGTTCCCACTGCTGGGACGCAAACCTGCTCTCAGTGAGAGGGAGTGGGCCATAATCCACTACAGTGGTCCAGTGCAGCTTGTTAGATGTCATATGTCTTCGAAATTTTGGTTCTAGGACATATGACATTCTAGGTTTCTCACGATGTTTTCCTTCACCGTTTTGAGAGCAGTGCCAGTGGTGATCTGCCTAGCCTTTCCCCAACTATGTTGGGATATTTTATTTTTTACTTTAGGTGAATATGCATCCGAATACCCGATCTCTACATATGATTCTTAAGTTTACTTTTAGTTAGGCGTATTATTAATTTAAATAACTTACGTGCCCCTCCTTGACTTTAGCCTCTTTATATTTTAGTTAGGTGTATTATTAATTTAAATAACTTACGTGCCCCTCCTTGACTTTAGCCTCTTTATATTTTAGTTAGGTGTATTATTAATTTAAATAACTTACGTGCCCCCTCCTTCACTTTAGCCTCTTTATATTTTAGTTAGGGGAATTATTAATTTCAATAACTTACGTGCCCCCTCCTTCACTTTAGCCTCTTTATATTTTAGTTAGGGGAATTATTAATTTCAATAACTTACGTGCCCCCTCCTTCACTTTAGCCTCTTTATATTTTAGTTAGGTGAATTATTAATTTCAATAACTTACGTGCCCCCTCCTTCACTTTAGCCTCTTTATATTTTAGTTAGGTGAATTATTAATTTAAATAACTTACGTGCCCCCTCCTTCACTTTAGCCTCTTTATATTTTAGTTAGGTGAATTATTAATTTAAATAACTTACGTGCCCCTCCTTCACTTTAGCCTCTTTATATTTTAGTTAGGTGTATTATTAATTTAAATAACTTACGTGGCGTCCTTCACTTTAGCCTCTTTATATTTTAGTTAGGTGTATTATTAATTTAAATAACTTACGTGCCCCTCCTTCACTTTAGCCTCTTTATATTTTAGTTAGGTGTATTATTAATTTAAATAACTTACGTGCCCCTCCTTCACTTTAGCCTCTTTATATTTTAGTTAGGTGTATTATTAATTTAAATAACTTACGTGCCCCCTCCTTCACTTTAGCCTCTTTATATTTTAGTTAGGTGTATTATTAATTTAAATAACTTACGTGCCCCCTCCTTCACTTTAGCCTCTTTATATTTTAGTTAGGTGTATTATTAATTTAAATAACTTACGTGCCCCCCTCCTTCACTTTAGCCTCTTTATATTTTAGTTAGGGGAATTATTAATTTCAATAACTTACGTGCCCCCTCCTTCACTTTAGCCTCTTTATATTTTAGTTAGGTGTATTATTAATTTAAATAACTTACGTGCCCCCCTCCTTCACTTTAGCCTCTTTATATTTTAGTTAGGGGAATTATTAATTTCAATAACTTACGTGCCCCCTCCTTCACTTTAGCCTCTTTATATTTTAGTTAGGTGTATTATTAATTTAAATAACTTACGTGCCCCCTCCTTCACTTTAGCCTCTTTATATTTTAGTTAGGTGTATTATTAATTTAAATAACTTACGTGCCCCTCCTTCACTTTAGCCTCTTTATATTTTAGTTAGGTGTATTATTAATTTAAATAACTTACGTGCCCCCTCCTTCACTTTAGCCTCTTTATATTTTAGTTAGGTGAATTATTAATTTAAATAACTTACGTGCCCCCTCCTTCACTTTAGCCTCTTTATATTTTAGTTAGGTGAATTATTAATTTAAATAACTTACGTGCCCCCTCCTTGTCTTTAGCCTCTTTACATTTCTCCTTGTGTTTGCACTCATTCTTAAGCGCTTCGGTGTCACTGTCAATGTCTATCTTTTCCGGGTCCTGTAAAGGGAATAGCTCTGCATCCGTCGTGTCTATGACTGGCTGGCAGTCTGTGAAGGCCCAGGCAGTCTGAAAGTATTTTTTTAACACGCTTTTATTAGGTCGACCTGTATGTATCTAACTATGTAATGGAATCTAAGGCAACTTATTTAACCATCTTCCAAGGGTCGTAGCGTAATGAAAATTGGCAGCTGTATGTAGTTCTGATGACAATACAATAATATGGTACTGTCGAACTGATCTGATGATGGAGCCGGAAGATATGAACTGGAACTTCATGATGGAAAATCGTGTCATAGCTGTTTTGGATTTCTTAGAAAAGTCTTGTAATGAACTTTGACCTCGATTAGTTTTTTGTTTTTACGTGCATTTATAAAAGCGTGTTTTTCTAGTGTTTTTTAAACTATTAATTTATTTTAACGATTTCTTTCACCTTTATTTATAAACGTTGTTTAAAGGTAGCACACGTATCAAATCGGAAAGGGATCGTCACCGTCTGGTCATCCTTCAGTCCGTCTCTCTGAATATCCGTCTACCTATACAGGGTGTCCCAAAAGGTTACGTAGCTGGGAAGGGGGGTGATAGGGGTGGTCACAAGTGTCACCAGAAAAATAAAAAAATAAATCCCCTCTAGGTATTTAAAAAAATAAATGGCATTTTTTTTTAAACAATTTTTTTTTCTGGTGACCCTTGTGACCACCCCTATCACCGCCCTTCCCAGCTACGTAACCTTTTGGGACACCCTGTATATGAGTCTGTCGCTCTGCGTAACTGTTTGGTCGTCTGTCAGTCCGTCTGTCTGAATATCCGTCCATCTATCTATGAGTCCGACGCTCTGCGTAACTGTCTAGTCGTCTTTCAGTATATCTGTTTGAATATCCGTCTATATATACAAGGTGTAACAGAATAAACGCAAGTCCTGAAAGTAGTTCGTTCATAATATTGATTACTGAATCAATTTCGGTAACATTTAAGATAGGTATTTTTTTTAAATTATGTATTTTGCCATACTGATCGCCGATTGAGCCAAAGAAAATTAAATCTTATGTCAAGGCAATAACACTCAATTTTGAATGCATAAAGTAATGATAGGGTAAACACAATTTACTTAATAAAAATAGTTAGCTTTAAAAAAAAATTGTTTTGATCATTGTATTATGCTTTTAACTCAATACTCTAATTGGGGTGTATGAGGTCTTGCGTTCATTATGTTACGCATTGTATATGAGTCCATATGTGTGTCCATCTGTCAATTGGTATGTCTGGCCATCTGTTCGCTTGAATTTCTCCCTCTGTGTGTTTGTCTATCCCTCTATATTGTCTAGTCTAAGTTTTAACTGTCTGTCCCTCTATATTGTCTAGTTTTTATCAAATTTATTTATATTTTACTTACTCGTTTATAATAGTACTGGCGCCTCTTGGTGGAGCCGGGGCGCGCGGAGTCGTGTGTGTCTGTATGGTCACCTCCGATGTACGCACACATCGTATTCACGGCCTCCAGTTCTACCGCTTTGAAGTTTTCTTTGCCTGAGAACAAAGTAAAATGACCGACAGTCATACACTCTCATCAACGGTGAAGGAAAACGGCATGTCCTAGAACCAAAAATTCGAAAACATGTGACATCTACCAACGCGCACTGGGCCCGCGTGGTGGATTACGGCCCACTCCCTCTCACAGAGAGGGAGCCTGTGTCCCAGCAGTGAGAACGTTATAGGCTGATTATGTATTTATCCTCACACTGGAACGGCATACAGCAATTACACCAACGGAGCAAAAAATCCTGTGCGCAGTAGATATTGAAAGAGTGGCGATGGATCCATGCACGCCCATGCAGCGTGAAGACATTTCTCCATAGCCTCATCACTCCTTCCATATGCGAATTTTTGAAACTCAATGATTTTTCAAAATAAATACATTAAATTTTAAAACAAGGAAAATTTAGAGGTGTCATCCTGCCTGACAGACGACAGTAATGTATGTATGATACACTCTCATTATCAGCCGACAGCAGTCCACTGCTGGACATAGGCTCGATTCTCGGCAACTCTCATCCAGCAGCTCCCAGCCACCCTGCGAAGATCGTCGCTCCACCTAGCCTGAGGGCGTCCTAGCTTACGTTTGCCGATGCGCGGTCTCTACTCAATAAACTCGTCTATACCAACGGTTATCGGTCCTACGACTAATAAATATGTTTAAAAAAAAAATATGGCCGGCCTATTGCCACATGGGCTACGTCGACACATATTACTTGACAAATATACAAGTAGTTTACGCTCGCGAATCATATTTTAATCAACAGACAAGCTGACACTGACCTGCAAATTGCAAAACACGTAAGTAAAGGGCTTTCAAGATCCGTGGCATACCACCGGTCCGCCATTTTGATTTTTTTCAGAATGGCGGGCACGCATGAATCTGTAGCGGTATCTACAACGCCACATGCGAACAACGCGTCATACTGACGTCACGCAAAATCGTGCATCGCGCAAGCAGAGTTTACCGCGCAACTAGCATAGATACAACGGCCCGACATGAATCATTGGGCAGTTACCCGCCAGACACAACACCCGTCTGGTCGGAGGATCCTCCCTTTTCTACTATAGAGTATGAGTGAACTTTACTTTTTTTTTTTTTTAAACAATGACATTTGCTTACTTTGTAAAGTATTATATTATTTTTTTATTGTGAATGTGAAGACGATGTGGGTCATTTTACATATACATATATATTTTTTTTTATTCTCTCTGTTCTGTTTTTTTTTCATGGTCTGGCAGTTTGAGTTATTTATGTGGCCTACCCAAATGTCCTTTCTTTGGTATTGTTCGTCGAATCGTTGAGCTCCTTAAGTCTTGAGTTGAGCTGCACGATTTTTGACAAATGCGTGCACTGACTGGACAGGTCCTCTCAATCTGTGTGGTTCTTTCCTCAAAAGACCACCTCAGACATCGATCTACATGGTCTTCATATAACCTGACCAAGATTATGTCTGGACTTTAAAAGAGACTGTGACCTCTGAGTTTGTTTCGGCCTTTCTTCTCAGAGTAGTCAGATAGGAAACGCCGACTTCATCTAGTTTTAAAAAAAACATGATTGACGTGTAAAAGTGTTTGTACAAACCTACTTACAAAAATAAAAATCATTTCATTTCATCATCATTTCATTTCATTTCATTTCATTACACCCTGTTCCACATATCTCTATAAATCGTATGCCAGGCTCCATATAAAATCACCAAAAAACTTCTTAGCCTAAGTAGAAATAACCTTAGAATAATAATAGGTTCAATTACGGGCCACAACCTCCTTAACAAACATCTTTTCAACATAGGCGCCCCTTTGCAGGGGCTGCCTTGCCGCCGAGGACTCAGCCGCCCACGTCACCCTGGAATGCGAGGCCGTGGCTTCTCAACGTGCAGAAATCCTCGGAACAATGAGGTCGCTCCGCGAAGCCTGCGAAGCTCCCAGGAAGCTTCTGTGCTTTTGGGCGGAGCTTGGCTGGCTCTGTTAGCCAGAATCCCCACGCACAACGGACCGAATGAGAGTCTAAGTGCGGAAAAGGGAGCCCCATCATCATCATCATTCACAAAAAATCTTCAATGCCCTTTGAATTTCGCAGGCTACCTTAACGCGTCCCGCTGAAGTTTTTTTTTGAACCAACTATCGATCAAAGAGACGATGGGATTGGTAAACTCACCTATAGGCATCAGCTGGTTATCGAGTTCCCCAGACTTGTGGAGTATCCTGCAAGCTTGGAGCGCCACCATCCTTCTGGCTAACACCTTTGTGGGCATGGGGTGACCCTGGGAAGTGAATAATTGTTATAGTTTTAAAGTGCGCAGTTCTACACACCCCTACCCTATTTCAAGTTAAACAAATATCAAATTTATTTCAATGAAAAATAAAGTTGATTTCAGAGTGACCAGCTACTATTGACAAAGTTGTAAAAATGTTTGAAGTTGTAGCGTAAACTCAACTTTATTGTGTAGAAATTATAACAAGTAACTTAAAGTAACTAAGTAACCAGTAACAGTAGTAGTAGTAGTAAATAACTTTATTGTAAGTTATTTATCACTCTGTAGTGTTTTTTTTTTTTTTTTATAAAAAAGTTTTTTATTTACAGGAATTAGCCTTCTTGTGAACACGTATTTTTGATCCACCAGGATAGCTCATTTTAACCGTGTATTTTACCTGATAACTCACCAATATAGAGGGGCCCGTAGCTAAATAATAACAGCCTCACAAGTCGATCGATCAGGTTAAGCTACGCATGCCGCGGTTGGTCTGTGGATGGGTGACCGAGACCCCTCCGTGCTTCGGAAAGCACGTTAAGCCGTTGGTCCGGGCTGTCATTCGTGGATCTTTGACAGTCGTTACGGGTAGTCAGAAGCCCGAAAGTCTGATAACCAGTCTTACCAAGGGGTATCGTATTACCCAGTAACTGGGTTGTGGAGCTGAATACTGGTATTCAGCTGCATCCGGTTAGACTGAAAGCCGACCCCAACGTAGTTGGGAAAAGGCTCGGCAGATGATGATGAACTCACCACTATATTGTACTTGACAGGACAGTTGAGAGGCAGTCGCAACGTGCAGATGTAAGCTGTCTTAGTTTCCCCAGATCCTGGGACTGGTAGCTGAACTTCTTCCATCCACCATTGAGGAGCAAGTCGGGTGAACGTGTCTGAGGGGAGTTTGCCACAGTATCTGTGAAAAAAGGAGTTATTTTGTGGCTTGAAAATAAATAATTACATGTCCTTACAAAACGAGTTCTAACTTTAGTCCGAACCCAAAGCTTTAACCCTTTGAACGCCATTGTCACATATACGTGACAAGCAAGCGCGTGCCCTGTACGCCAGTCGTGTGTCGCCTATCCTATTGCAAGCGACATAACTAAGTGACAAAAAATGCGGTGCAGTTTATCACGAAATAAACAATGAAATCATTACTTTTGTGTGTTTTTAAATGTATACCTTAAAATTGTTGCTTGGCGTGGAGGTCACGCGCGTGCGTTTATGCTCTGGCGTTCAAAAGGTTAAGCCAGTTTGTGTTTTGAAACTGTCTCACTTCAAGACAAAAACCTCTTTTCACACAGAAAAAAATTAATGAAGGAATGAAAGGAGGAGGAAGAAGCCTCCTCGTGTAGTGCAGATTGTTCCGCCAGTTACTCAACTGAACGCTCGCCCTCGTCGCATTCAGTCACACCAACACCTTATTAGACTGGCCGATTCTTCCCTTGCGGTGGTAGGGCTAACGCCCGCCTGGTTTGCGACCACCCTCCCATCGGAGTCCGGCGTCAAGCAGCCTGCTGTGTTTCGTCGATGCGTGGGAGTTCCAGTGCCTTTAGCATCATCTGGGCACGCTCGTTCCATCATAGACCTCATCTATCGCTTTCCATCAGGCGTGATAGAGATCAAGAGCGGGCCCATTCAGCAATAAAAAAAAACAAGCACAAACAACCACCTTGCCCACTGCTTGTAGGCAATTTCAGACCACTCTTTTTTATGAAAATTTCTTACAAAATCACTTAAGAGCCTATACTACCTCAAATGGCTTAGCATGATCCTCCGTTATGTCGAAAATACTGCAGCATTAATTTTGAAATAAATATATGCTAAAGTTGAGGATTAATGTAAGGTCTTATGTTAGACGAAAACACGATTCCATAAAATTTTCTCGATAGAAAAAAAATCCAAAGTTACCTCCAAACCGAACAATAAACCGCTGGTATTCAAAAAATAATTCAAATTAGATCATGAAACTTTGCATACTAACTGAAATAACTATAAAGCAGGTCTTATGTTAGCTAGTTTTTTTGAATTACCTTTATATTCACCGTAAAAAGCAAATACCTAAACTATTGGCGCTGCCCCCCGCCCAGCACCGTACTCTGTCTCGCTTTCACACAGTCCGCGAGCAGTATCGTGCGAGCGAGATAAAGAGTGAATTTTAGCTGAGGTAGTATAGGCCAGTGGCGGTACCTTCATAGAAGCAGAGAAGCCTGGCTTGCCCTAATAAAATCATAATTCACAACAACAAAATCAATAAAAAATATATTCAAAAAATTCCAGTCAATTAACTCGAACTCAAACATTCATGACATAGGAATACCATTTCGAAATCCGAACTAGCGCTAACTTTGGGCTAGGTTCGCGCCAAATTCGGAATTCGGCTCTAAACGCTATACAATGCGTTCAAATGCGCCATCTCGCTCACACTTAGTCTGGCTTTTACCTGGCTTGCATTTCCTTTCTCTGTCTCGCAGTTTTCGCATACAAATTGCTATAGAAACGTTTACATTTGTTGATATATTGGTAAGTACTTTACACAGAGTTCTATGAAATGAAAAGCCAGGCTTTTGAGAGGCATGAAGTTCGCGCAAATGCACTATCCGCGCGTTGCGTTGACCTGCGTAAAGTTAGTTGCGAAAGCACGTGTGGCGGGCGCGATGAGTCGATGACACGACGCGACTCAAACAAATTGTTATTGTTTTGAATACTTTGAGAATTATGAAAAAAATATTGATTGTGGTGATTGGTGATGTCATTTCCTATGATTTTGTAAATGGTTAATGAATATAGTGTTCTTTTATCATTGTGTTCGGAATCTGTCATCGAAAAGGTACGTAAATACATTGAGTTTTCTGCAATTTTCTGCCAATAAATAACTCTTTACTTCACCGTAGCCAATCTTAAATTACTGTCGGACTGCCGGTAGGTACTTCTCGGAAATAAAAACAAGTATTTTTGTCAGTCAAGAAGACAGAATAAATAAAATAGGTACCTACTCATTCGATCGTTTATTAGGTATGAATATGATATGACAAACCTATGTTAAAATTATCAATTGACTTTAAAATGTAAGTAGGTACCTAATTCATAAAATAATGCGTACGAGAAAATAACAATAAATCGATAGTAAAATTTGGAGGTCATCTAGTGCATTTTGATTGAACAAATTTTGCTAGTGACAAACAAAATGAAAAAAGGTCCGGCTAAGCGATGTGGTTCATTTATTTTACGCATTCATTAATATAGATGGCGCTTATGACAATTACGTACTGATCCTTGAAATAAGTAGTACGTCTTCGTATTTTAAAGGTTTTCTTACCAAAATTATAATAATGATGTTAGTACTACTAACAACCATTAACAACAAGAAAATCAGCCAATCCCTCAGTTGGGCGTGTTTTTAATACCTTGAAAATCTGTTGGCTTGCCCTAATTTTGACCCCTAGGCACGCCACTGGTATAGGCTCTTAATGATATCCAAGTATTTTTTTTTTCTCCCTAGCCTGCGCTGTCCCACTCCTGGGCAAAGGTCTCCCTCCACTCCTTGCGTTTTCGCGAGCCCGCGCATCCTCCTTCCAGTTTGGATGGAACCTATCCAGTACGTCCCGCCATCTCCTACGTGGTCTGCCGCGACCCCGCCTCACTGTGTCAGGGCACCAGTTCTGTGCTATTTGGGCCCACAGTTTGTCCGGCATGCGGCAGACATGTCCTGCCCAGTCCCATTTAAGTTGAGCAGCCTTTTCAGCCACGTCTGCTATCTTTGTTTTGGAGCGCAGTATTGTGTTTCGAACACGATCCGTTAATTTAACGCCTAGTATACTGCGCTCTATTGCTTGTAGGCAGACCTTGAGTTTAATTTAACAAAAATATATTTTAAAAAATCTCACCTGTTTATAAGCGCAATCGCCGTACTTAGATCCACACTCGCCGAACTATCAGAATCACTGAAATTCTTCCTACTATCACTTCTACTGAGATTAGCTTTAGCCAATAACTGATAATAGAGATTCACATTCGAGCACAAACATACACCATTCAACTTCACATTAAAACATTTATTACAGTAAACACTCGGTTCATCTTCTTTAGTAACTGGAGTATCATGATCCTCAGTATCAGCGATAGTCAATTGTTTTGTATCATTCTCTGGATTGTTCGAATTTGTAATATCAGTAATGGTGATAGTCGTTTTTTTCGTAATATCATCAGTACTGTTCGAATTTGGAATATCGTTGCTGCTCATTTCGATATTAGTGTCGTAAGGTTGGTGATATCCATCGATATTTTTTTCAGAACGTTGATTTTCATCGTTAGAATCAATTTTTGTTTTAGTATTATCAATATTAACTTCTCTCTCTCCAGTTTCGCTATTTTGTTGTGTTTTTTCTTCGTTAAAACTGCCACTAGCAGTTAAATCTTCCATTTGGTGTATGATATCGTCCATTCCATCTTTTTTTATGGCTGCATCAACTTTATTTATCGCGTCATTGACGGTGTTAATCGTATCATTAACTATATCCATAGCTTCATTAACTTTGTCATTTGTTATGAGATTGCCATTGTCATTGTCTATGCTGTTGTTTATACGATTATTATTAACTCCTTCTAAATTATTATTGTCTATACTCTCTGTTGGTTTGTTGTTGTTTCCTTCAGAGATTTCTATTTTGTTATCATTGTTACTAAAATCGTTGTCTATACATATATTTTGACTTGTTATGCTATTTTCTTCGCCAATCTCTTTACTGATATTCTTTTCGTCTTTAAATTTTTCTAAATCATTTCTTTCACTAAATTTCTTAGCATCTTTAGCATCACTTTCACTCTTATCTTTAGATTTTCTCCTTCTATCACCTTTTTCATTAACATTTAAGTTAATGACATTGTCACTAAGTGATCCAGACTTGGCAATGCCATCTTTAGTTTTGCGAGTATCTTCAAAGTTAACTGTCTGACTAGTATTGGTAGTATTCAAGTTAGTGACATTGTCATTAGGAGAGTAAGGTTTGACAAAGTTTGTGAAGGCGTCAGCATGATCTTCTTCTGTTTGTGGAGGTTCATCCTGTATGCCGCAGCCGCATTTTCTGCTGATTATCTGTGGGGGAGAACGAATAGATAAGTCTGGATTTATAAGTAGAGTAACCATAACCATAATCAGCCTATAATGTTTTTTTTTTTTTTTTTTTATTTATTACTAAATGGGCCCGCTCTTGACCCCGATCACGCCTTGTTCCCACTGCTGGGACACAGGCCTCCTCTCGGTGAGAGGGAGTGGGCCGTAATCCACCACGCGGGCCCAGTGCGGATTGGCAGATGTCACATGGCTTCGAATTTTTGGTTCTAGGACATGCCGGTTTCCTCACGATGTTTTCCTTCACCGTTTTGAGAGCAGTGGTGATGAAATAATTTACACAAAGTAAAGCGCCTGTCTGGGTTCGAACCTACGACCTACAACTCGTAAGTCGCGGCCGTTACCACTTGGCCACCACTGCTCAAGATAAGTAGGATAAGTAGAGAGGTTTCTTTTATTTATATCTATAAGCGAAAGAGAGAGAGAAAACGTACTTTATTAATAAGTTGAACGCATTGAGATTTCACTTATACGTATTTCATCACTGTATCGAACAAAATAGTACAGTAAGGTCATAAACACTTTTTAAGGGTTCATAGCCAAAGGTTGAAATCGGGACAGGAATATTACAAAATTGTACTTGTTTTAAAAATCTATGAAATTAAAAAGTCAATTCATAATTTATCCGGCCGGATATTGACCTACTATCCAGGCCGGATACTGCATGGATAGTTGCCAAATAATCTTTTCATAGGGATGAAACGTTTACTTTAAGATACTTTTTAGCAAGTAACATTTTGTAACTGTATATCTGTGTGTGTACTTTGTGTCTTTTAATTGTATATCTGTGTCTGTAACTTGCTAACACTTGAAGTTAAGTCAAATTGTTACTAACTCTATGGACTATAAAAGTTTTCTATTCTATTTTATAACTTAAACATTTATTGAACTTTCTTACCTGATCGAGCTCTCTATAAGTGGCAACATTGTGCAGCAACATCTGCGTGGTCTCGGCATTGTTGCTGCATAACAGGGCTGCTGTGGATCTAGTCGCTCGAGCTCGGCCGCGACAGAGGCCGTAGGAGCGGTATCTGGGGTGAAATAATAGTATATTTCATTACAAGTGCGGAAAGGCTGTCATTGCAAAGAGTTCCGACAAATGTCTACCCGAGCCGAGGCGCAGCCGAAGGCGAGGGTTGACAGTCGGAACAAGTTGCAATGACGGTTCCGCAGGTGTACTGAACGACTATTTTTAATACAGTTGCGAAAAAATGAAGCAATTTAATAAAATAATAAAAACACAATATTGCTTTTTTCTCTTCTCTCCACGAAAAAAATTAGTCGTATGTGGATATGTAACGACTTTTTGACTGTTCCGGTAAAATGTTCTCCGAAGCATTTTGTGCAATTATACTGAGTTCCGGTGGTGTTAATTAAAAAAAAATAGGGTCGAAATTACTCATTTTGTGCAACAAACAACTAAACTCGCAAAGAAAATTTCTGGAAAATGGCGCCAACCGTAGAATATAAGCAGAGTTTTTTTTCATCACCCATTTTGGTAGGCAAAGGGAACTATCCATATCACAGCTTAGTCTTCAGTATATTTTTTTTATTGATATGAAATGAAAATGAAATTTAATGAGATGAAATGAAATGAAACCTAACCTAACTCATTCAATTAAATCATTAAATCCGATATTGAAATAAATTAGTACTTCTTTTTAGAAATATACGTATTTGTATGAATCACAAAAACTCTTTAGTAAAAACTTCATGGTTGGTTTTTCTTTTTAATAGACATTATTTTGACAGTTGGGAAAGAGACACGCACGAGTTCGGGAAAGGTAAAAAAAAAGCACTAGTATGTAATAGCCCACATCCCGAACGCTATACGTCCCTGCAATACACCACTTTTTGAGCAACTGTATTAAAAAGTAACATTCGGTTTAACCTTTTGACCGCCACAGTCATGTATAGATGACAAACCAAAATGTGCCCAGCACGCCACGGTTCGACTACATGACAGACTTTGACGCCGAGGGCACGTTTTTGATTTTTTGACCTGTGACGGTCACAAGGTTAAAGAACTTTATTTCCATTAAGACAGGTAAGTGAGGTGTGTGGTACAGCAGAGGATGCCCAGCATGTGTTGGTGGAATGTGTCCGATATACTAACAAAAAAACGCACATTTCAACTCTTTGAAATTGTTGAAAATGGATGTTGGAAAGTTCCATGGTATTTTAGCCAAGCCTGCTTTCAAAGCAGCAAAAATATTATACAGGACCAAACGTGAAATCGCGAAAAAAAAATCAGCTGTTCCCTACATTTTGACGAGTTATACGAATTATTTGAGTTCAAAGATTAAAAACAGCAGTAATGTAATTAAAACGACTTGGAATATTATTAATAGTGAAACGGGAAGATCTAGTAACCGAAATACTGACTACAGCCTGTCTATTAATGACAACATAATAAAATCAGACACACAAGTCGCCGAGGCATTTGAAAATTTCTTTTCAGATATTCCCGTTTCAACTACTAAATCACTAAACTCATCACCTTCTGTTGCTGAGTCTTTGCTTAAAGAAAATGTTAATGGTTGCGATTCAGAATTTCATTTTGAATATATTACCTGTAGAGATATAATTAAAACCTTTCACACTTTAAATGTAAAAAAGACTGCAGATCTGTGGGGTAATTCTGTAGAAGTAGCCAAGTCTATTATTGACATTGTAGCGCCTACTCTAGCTATTATCTTTAATAGTTGTATTGACAATGGGGAGTTTCCTGACCTTATGAAAAATAGTAAAAAAAATGGTTGCCTGTAAAGTCGGTTTTACGGGCGAAGATTTTACGTGACAACGACCGATCATCCGATCATAGTTGAGTGGGAGAGAGACGCAAGGCATTCGGCGGGCCTCTCTCTCGTTCGGTGACTCATCGTAACGTTACCGAGCGTTACACTTTTTCATAAGTGACTCCCAGTCGCAACCTAATTTAAGACGTTGTCACGTCAATAATACCTTTGTTTAAATCTGGTAGTACATCAGACCCCACAAATTATAGACCTATTTCTGTACTACCTACCTTTAGTAAAATTTTTGAGAAATTAATTTTAGACCAAATGCAAAGATTTTTTAATAAACATAAATTATTACATAGCAAACAGTTTGGTTTTACAAGGGGTCGTTCAACTACTGATGCCGGCGTTGAACTATTAGGACATATTTATAATGCATGGGAAGATAAATGCGATGCCTTGGGCATCTTTTGTGATTTGTCCAAGGCATTCGATTGCGTTCTTCACGAAACGTTAATCAGGAAACTCCGCCACTACGGGATCCGAAACACTGCTCTGGATCTTCTTATTTCATACTTGAGTAAAAGGATTCAGAGCGTTGACGTTAATGGAAAAAGATCACCCGGATCTATAGTAACAATGGGAGTCCCACAGGGCTCAATTCTTGGTCCTTTCTTGTTTCTCATTTATATTAATGACTTGCCGTACCTCATAAAGGATCATCATGATATAGTGTTGTTTGCAGATGACACTTCTCTTTTGTTTAAACTTAAACGTCAGCAGTTGGTTACTGACGATGTAAATAGCGCGATCTCGAAAGTAGTCCACTGGTTCAATGTTAATAATTTGCTTCTAAACGAGAAGAAAACCAAATGCATTAAGTTTACGCTACCCCACGTAAGGCAGGTGAAAACTAATGTGTTGATAAAGGGCGAGGAATTGAATCCTGAAGACAACACAGTATTCTTGGGCATAACTTTGGATGCTAAGCTTCAGTGGGGTCCACATATAGATAAATTGTCAAAAATTGTCAAAAAAGCTAAGTTCTGCAGCATGCGCTGTTAGAAAAATTCGAAATTTAACTGATATAGAGACTGCCCGTTTAGTGTACTTTAGCTATTTTCATAGTGTAATGTCGTACGGTATTCTATTGTGGGGAAATGCCGCCGATATTCAGACTATCTTTGTTTTGCAGAAGCGAGCTGTTCGATCAATTTATAAATTAAGTCCGAGACACTCTCTCAGAGACAAATTTAAAGAGATTAATGTAATGACTGTGCCTTCTCAGTACATTTATGAAAATCTTTTATATGCCCATAAAAATATAAAATTGTTTAAAAAATACAGTGATATCCATAATATAAATACTAGAAACAAACACAAATATGTTGTACCTACAACCAGGCTCAAGAAAATAGGTGGCTCGTTCAGATGCCAATGTATACGCTTTTACAATAAACTACCAAGCCACGTTCAAGATCTAAGCCTTAATAAATTCAAATCTTTCATTAAACGTAAGTTGTGCCAGAAAGCCTTTTATACCGTTAAAGATTATATTGAGGACAAAAAGGCTTGGGATTGAGCTGCTTCCAATTTCTGCATTTTGAATGATTTTTTTCTTTTTTATATACACATTGACATTGATGAATATTTTTTTTTTTAAACAATGACATTTGCTTACTTTGTAAAGTATTATATTATTTTTTCATTGTGAATGTGAAGACGATGTGGGTCATTTTACATACTTATATATTTTTTTTTTATTATTCTCTGTTCTGTTTTTTTTTATCATGGTCTGGCAGTTTGAGTAATTTATGTGGCCTACCCAAATGTCCTTTCTTTGGTATTGTTCGTCGAATCGTTGAGCTCCTTAAGTCTTGAGTTGAGCTGCACGATTTTTGACAAATGCGTGCACTGACTGGACAGGTCCTCTCAATCTGTGTGGTTCTTTCCTCAAAAGACCACCTCAGACATCGATCTACGTGGTCTTCATATAACCTGACCAAGATTATGTCTGGACTTTAAAAGAGACTGTGACCTCTGAGTTTGTTTCGGCCTTTCTTCTCAGAGTAGTCAGATAGGAAACGCCGACTTCATCTAGTTATAAAAAACATGACTGACGTGTAAAGGTGTTTGTACAAACCTACTTACTTACAAAAAATAAAAAAATAAAATCATTTCATCATTTCATTTCAACATAAATATAGGGAACAGCGGATTTTTTTTTTTCGCGATTTCGGGTTTGGTCCCATAGTAAAAGTTGTTCGTAATGATGAATACATCAAACCTCTAAAGAGGTTGTTGGTGTTTTTCCAATAACCCTGTATATTTTTTTATTAGGTAATAAATTTGATTAAGTTAAGTTTTGTATGACTAAGATTAGTTTAGGTAGTAAGTTGTAATGATTTGTAAAAGCACGATGGGATTGACATAGTCGCATAAGCGTAAAAAACTCATGACCTCTCAAGTTCCGCTAATGAGACACAATAGATTTTCTATTGTATCGTACTACATAGGGTACGTGCCGAGCTTGACCGGTTAAATAAATAAATTAATAGTTTAAAAAACACTAGAAAAACACGCTTTTATAAATGCACGTAAAAATAAATATAAACCTTGAAACCTGATCGTGTTCAAAGTCCATTACGTGGCCTTTTTCACAAGTGCAAACACGACTATGATACGATATTCTATCATGGAATGTCAGTGCCTATCTTCCGGCTTCATCATCACACCTTGAAACCTAATCGTGGTCAAAGTTCATTACAAGACTTTTCTAAGAAATCCAAAACAGCTATGATACGATTTTCCATCACGAAGTTCCAGTTCATATCTTCCGGCTCCATCATCAGATCAGTTCGACAGTACCATATTATTGTATTGTCATCAGAACTACATACAGCTGCCAATTTTCATTACGCTACGACCCTTGGAAGATGGGTAAATTAGTTACCTTAGAGTCCATTACATAGTTACATACAGGTCGACCTAATAAAAGCGTGTTAAAAAAGCTAGGTCACCATATATGAGAACAATATAAAATATTACTAATATCATCCTATTGCGAGTAAAAATCACATTATAAAGGCGAAAGTTTGTGAGAATGCATGGATGTTTGTTACTCTTTCACGGATTTGGATGAAATAGGCTATTTGACAATGTAAAAAAAAAGGTCATAATTATTGACACTCGTATAGATTATCGCTTTTAAAATCGATTTGCATTAATTTTACTACAAAACAATGTATTGTTTATAAAAAAAATCCCGAAAAAACTTCATCTTTTTAAATCTGGCGACACGTAATCGAAAACGGTCTGGATTGGCTGAACTTAAGATGACGTCATGATTTAGTAAATTTCGGTCTATCGTTGACAGAACAGATGACTTTTGTCTAGTATCTCGACCGTTTCAACGTTTGTTTACGTGAATCGTGACGTCACGACGCCATATTGTTAAAAATAGTGTTTTGGCGGCTTATTTGAACAGTACATTTTTATTTACTATTTTTTAAAAGAAATATATTATGCAATTTGAAGTAATAGGTTTTTGTGGGCTCGTTAGACACCATTAAATAATCTGAGATGTTTATCAGAAACCAGTCAAATAGCCTATTTGGCACACAGATAGTCTATAACCAGGATTAACACATAGGATACATTTTATCCCGATTTTAACACGGGATCGACACTTATGCGGGTGAAACCGCGGAGCGCTACTAGTAGATAATAAAAAGAATAATACTCACGAAACCGGTATGTCCCATCTCAACACGAGGTTACATCGAGGCAAGTCTATACCTTCTTCTAACGCTGACGTAGCGAGCAGCAAGTTACATTCATGCATACGGAACCTGGGGTCAATAAATAGGTAAATTAGTTTTATGATCTAAGTCTTAGAAAGAGGTCTAATATTATAAAGGCGAAAGTTTGTGAGTGTGTGTGTGTCTGTTCATATGTTTGTTACTTCTTCACGCTCAAACGGCTGGACCAATTTTGATACAATTTTGTATGGAGGTAGCTGACACCCTGGATTAACATATAGGCTACTTTATATCCCGATATTCCCACGGGATCGACACTTATGCGGGTGAAAACGCGGGGCGCAGCTAGTTCTTTTATAAATGGGAAAAAGCAGTGACAAAAAGGCCCACGGTAATTAATTGAAATGAAGTGAAATTATTTAAGGGTCTGTGGCTAAATTATAACAGCCGCACAGGTCGATTGATCAGGTTAAGCTACGCTTGCCGCGGTTAGTCTGTGGATGGATGTACATGATGACAGACCATATTCGCAACACCACACTGCGCTCCAAAACACAGATTACTGACGTTGCTCAAAACGCCGCTAAGCTGAAATGGGGCTGGTGTGGCCCCGTCTGCTGTATGCCCAATAAGCTGTGGGCCAATATAACCACCACGTGGAGCCCTGACACACCTAAAAGGCGTCGCGGCAGACCCCGTAGAAGATGGCGGGACGAGCTGGACAAAACACACGACCAGTGGTCCACTTTAGCCATGGATCGAAAAAGCTGGAAGTCATGCAGGCCTTTGTCCAGCAGTGGGATGATGCAGGCTAACAGTAATAGTACTACTTACTTCTTCAACACATCCTCTTGCCTCTTCCCCTGTCGCTGACACTCGCGCGGCTCCGTGCCGGGGTCGGCAGGAGTCTCAGTGGCGCAGTACTGAGCCGAGATGTAGCTGAGACGGCTGTTACTGCGGGACATGTCCTAGAAATAGAGTATGGTGAATTTGAGGGCCAGAAAGAAATGCTTAGCATATAAATTATTTTATACACAACTGGTCTTGTAGTCTGACAACCAGTCTTGCAGCAGTGGTGGCCAAGTGGTAACGGCCGCGACTTACGACTTGTAGGTCGTAGGTTCGAACCCAGACAGGCGCTTTACTTTGTGTAAATTATTTCACCACCACAGCTCTCAAAACGGTGAAGGAAAACATCGTGAGGAAACCGGCATGTCCTAGAACCAAAAATTCGAAGACATGTGACCTCTGCCAATCCGCACTGGGCCCGCGTGGTGGATTACGGCCCACTCGCTCTCACCGAGAGGAGGCCAGTGTCCCAGCAGTGGGAACATTACAGGCTGATTATGGTATGGTTATGGTAACCAGTGTTACCAAAGGGTGTCATGTTACCCAACAAATCCTTACATATTATATAGTATATATAAAACTAAATCGCCGAAATGTCTGTACGCGCACAACCCTACTTGTCTATGCTTGAAAACGAAACGCATATAACTGCTGCTCATGAATCAATAAAGAAACCAGAACACATTGAAAAATTCTTGTACCAATATTTACGTAAGCATTGGAAGAGCTTTGTTTAATTTTGCTGACGATGGGGAGGGGGGGGGGGGGTTAATAATTGCAAAAATCGCCTTACATATCGTCGGTTAAATAGAAAAATGACGTAACTCAGAAAGTACAAATTTTACAGTACAAGCGTTTGAAGTTTTTAATTTCATTAAAATTCTTTTTTCTATAAAAGTGTTATTTTTACATATAAGTGTCATATATTATATGACACTTATATGTAAAAATAACACTTTTAATGAATTCAATTTTAATGAAATTAAAAACTTCAAACGCTTGTACTGTAAAATTTGTACTTTCTGAGTTACGTCATTTTTCTATTTAACCGACGATATTATGCAAGGTGTTGATTTGCATCCTGGTCAAATTCAAGGACGTAATTATGCTAATGATTCTCGACCCAAATCAACAATAAAATGGGTAGGTTTTTTTTATTTCTTATTTACGGAAATCCGTAAGTGTGAACCAGCCGTATTTAAACGCGGCCCGTCTGTTACTAGCCTATAACCGCGCTTTCACACACAAACAAACTCCTTTTACTTTACTAAGTACTAAAATACTAAAATGTCTTTTATGACAACCTCTTGAAATTTGACGAGGATGCAAATCAACACCTTGTATAATACTTCAACGGCTCCCTATTTAAAATTACACATTCGTGGGGCAAATATGATACATTTAACTGCATCTGGTTAAACTGGAAGCTTACCACAACATAGTTCGGTTAAAAAGCTAAGACTTACCACCATCATACTGAACATGATCTTCGCGATGAGCGGTTCCCTCATATACACGATACCACACAACGCATCAGGGTTCTGTTGCATCTGAAGTACCCTGGCAGCATTGTTTCTTTGTAGTCTGGTTTTACCCCTGTAAGATCACATTTATTTATATACTAGCTTCCGCCCGCGGCTTCGCCCGCGAGGTATGTCGTTAAAAACTATCCTATATCCTTCCCCGGGATGCAATCTATCTCTCTGCCAAATTTTATCGGAATCCGTTCAGTGGTTTAGGCGTGAAAAGGTAACATACAGACAGAGTTACTTTCGAATTTATAATATTAGTATGCCGCAAACCAAGCACAAATAGTCTCCGCACTGCTACTGAAAAAACGTTAATAACACTTTAAGCGACCCGAGAATCGAACCCAGGGCTTCTCAACCCGGGCGCACAGCAGTCGCGGTTGCAACCACTATACCAACAAGTCGTAAGTCATAGTAATTTATTTGTTTGTTCAACATGACCAAAATCAAGTTAAAAAACAAAACAAAATATTCAAATTAAAATAATAATTAGTAATACTATACCTCAGTCTATATCCGGAACGCCTTGTAAACCCTATTAGACCTCTCTGTTGGACCATAATTTCGTTGCCACGAATATCCATTCCACTTACACGAGTATCTGTCTGAGTATCCGTCTTATTTATGGAATTTTCGGCTTTATCTGTAGTATCAGTCTCACTTATGGTAGTATTCGATGGGTTTTTTGAAATTTCATTACTACTATCAGTGTTTTCCATAATATCCGTCTGACATATGTGAGTATCCGGTTTGTTTGAGCTAATTTTTGAGTTTTCATCGGTGGGAGAGTCAAGATCTTTTAAATTAGACTCGTAAGTGTTAACTCTGTCTTGTATTTTATTCCCTAAAGTCGTGAAATCACATTCTTCAATATCATTTAACATTTTCTTCATGCTTTCTTTATTTATAATATCACAACCGGTAACAGTCTCATTGTCATCTTTAGTATCCGTCGGGATATTACCACTATCATGTCTAACCAAATTCTGGTTTCGAGTATCCGGCGGTTTAAATGTCTCTAAAATTTCAGCGAATCGCATTATTTTTGGGGACGAAAATGTCTTAATTCGTTCCCATTCGTTTTCGATTTGGTCGAATAGTAATTCGGTGTAACATCGAATTTTTATAAAGACGGTGGTGCATAAACACATTAGGATAAAATGTCTTTCGTAAGGGATTTTAATTTTTAGTTTTTCTAGCTTTATTAATAAGGAGACTGCTGCTTTGTCAGCTGCGTAGGGGCCTGAAATTCAATAAAAGGTAACATAACATCACGAAGGGGCAGGCAACGTTTAATAGTAGACCGACATTTAGATAGTTATGTTAAAAAGTCCCATGTAATTATAGTCCTCCAGACCATTTCGGCCATGGCAACCAATCTCAAAGGAGACTAGCCTTCGGCGCGGGAGATATTATAGTGCAGGCGTGTGTGCGCAGACACAGGTGCACTCTCTCTTCCCTCACTCTCATAGTCCGATGGGACGGCATCCCGACACGACCGGAGCGAGATCAGGCGCAGGACCAACGGCGACACGTGCATTCTGAGGCACACCGCCAACTTCCAAACTCCGGGCTGTTACTAAGAAATTCCTAAACCGAATAACACTGTCCGACCTGCGAGTCGAACCCTGGACCCACGCTCAGGAGTCGCGCAGCCACGAGACCAACGGTACAGTAATGTGAGGGCAGTAAGGACCAACGGCTTAACGTGCTTTCCGAGGCACGGCGGTCGTTAGGTTTGTAAAGATGGTCACCCATCCACGTACCGACCGGGACAAGCGTAGCTTAACCTGATCGATCGACCCGTGCGGCTATTATTAAATAGTCACGAGCCCCTCTATTTTTAATGTATTTAAGGAAGCTTACCTAATTGCTCCAAAACATATAGAAACTGTTTGAATATGTTCTTAGGGTCAATGGTGGGGTGTGGAATGCTCATAAATTCATCATACATCTCGTCTCCGTAAATCTCTGTGGGGTCGTGTCTGTAATTGAAAGGAAAATTATAAGAAAAACGTTCGAAAATGGTAGAAGAATTGTGAAGGTTAAAAACATATTTACATGTAAACATATTCACATGTAAATATTTTTTTTTAACTCGATGGGCTTTATCTCGTCGCATGTCGCGTGTACACTGTACAGGGTATGTACAGTCACGAGCATAAGTATGTATACACTTTGCTTTATTCAAAGACGATTTTCTCCTTTAGTTTTTAATGAAATTTTATGTTATTACGAACAACGTATTTTCGAACCCATAATTTGTGTAGTGTCGTATTTCAACGTTGCATTCGTTATTTCACGAAAAAATCGCAATTGAATGTTGCCAAGTGTTGACATATTAGTGCTCGTGACTGTACAGATAACAATAGAATTTCTATTGTGTCTGCTAATTGAACATGCGACGGGATATTTAAGTCTGTTTATTACACTACTTTGACCTTCAATATCTCCGTAACCAGAAGGTATGGCCCAGTACAAAAAAATATTAAAATGACGGGGAGTACAAGTTACTCTCGGCTTCGTTAAGTGTCTTTTTACAACCGTTTTTGGTCTGAAGGTAAGAATAGAATAGAAATACTCTTTATTATGTACACCAAATAAATTACAGACATAAAAATAGAAACTGTACATAGGGTGACACAATGGGCGGTCTTATCGCTAAAAGCGATCTTTTAAAGACAACCTTTGGATGGATTAAAAAGGGGAAGGACAGACAAATACTGTAGGTAGTCTGTGGTGTACCTATTACATAATACAATAAAACATACATAACGTATATTATACTAATCTAAATAAATATATACATATAATAATAAACATGAAACAGGAGCAAAGAAATTATGATGGTGACGTAAGTACTCTATTATTATAATTCACACTTACCGATGGTCCTCAATAAAGTCTAAAGCATCTTGCACGGTGTCTCTCATGTATTTCTCTAGTTCTATGTATATTGGAGAGAGGTTTTCGTCCGCGGGCCGGGCGGAGTACTCTATAATTAGTTCACGTGGTTTTGCTGATGTTGATATTCTGGAAAGAAAAAATCTCCACACAATGGGTGCCTGAAGATGGACGGCGCCGCCGAGGCCGGCCCAGAAAGAGATGGCGAGATGACCTGGACGCGTACCGCGAGGGCTGGTTCGAGGTGGCGCGGGAAAAGAGTTCCTGGAAGGATTTGGGGGAGGCCTTTGCCCAGCAGTGGGACAGCATAGGCTAGCAAAAAAAAAAAAAAAAGATATTCTGGAAACAAAATGGGAACCAATTTTATGAGGGATTTTTTAAACAAACTGTAGGGTGATATTTGGGACTATCTAAACTAAAATTATAACGACAAAAGATTTTTATTTCTTTGTTTGTTTGTTACGCTTTCACGATAAAAAGGCTCAACAGATTTGGATGAAATTTGGCACATGGGTAGACTGTGAACTGGATTATAACATAAAATATTTTTTATCCCGATATTCCCACGGAATCCAGAGTTATGCGGGTGAAACCGCGGGGGTCAGCTAGTAAGCACTATAGCAGGAACTGCAAGGGTCATAAGCTCGTTTTTGCAGGAAAATAAAAACTGCATACTGCTCATATTATGATAAAAAAATATTAACTACTAGCAGCGCCCCGCGGTTTCACCCGCATAAGTGTCGATCCCGTGGGAATATCAGGATAAAAACTATCCTATGTCCTTCCCCGGGATGCAATCTATCTCTCTGCCAAATTTTATCGAAATCCGTTCAGTGGTTTAGACGTGAAAAGGTAACATACAGACAGACAGACAGAGTTACTTTCGAATTTATAATATTAGTATGGATTATTAAAATGCGGGAGGGACAGGACGTTGTGGCGATGTATTAGGGAGGCCTTTGTTCGAACCAGCTCTACTACAACAACACAGGCTGAAAATAAATTAATTAATCTACACTCACCTCTTCCCTCCATCAATATCTTCAGCCAGATCCATCTGACAGCACAGCTCCTCCTCCAACTCCTCAATCTTCCACTCCAGCTTTTCATACATATCGAAGTCATCAACATTTTCATACAAACCCATTTCTTCATACTTCGTTACTGTCATCCTTGGTAGGGCTCCTGATGAATGATAAAGTATGTTTATTCATATAAATTGGTTTTTACCTGCCTATCTGACCTCCACAGCCCAGTTACTGGGTAATACGATACCCCTTGGTAAGGTTGGTTGTCACACTTTCGGGCTTCCGACTACCCGTACCGACTGTCAAAGGTCCACGAATGGCAGCCGGGACCAACAGCTTCACGTGCTTTCTGAGGCACGGAGGGCTCACGGTATGTAAAGGTGGTCACCCATCCACAGACCGACCGCGGCAAGCGTAGCTTAACCTGATCGATCGACCTGTACGGCTGTTATTTAGCCACGGGCCCCTCAATCAATAATCCTAACTAAAATTATAAATGCGAAAGTAAGTTTTTTTGTTTTTTACGCTTTCACGCTAAAACGGGTGAGCGGACTTCGATTAATTTCGGCACATGGGTAACCATAGGCTACTTTTCATCCTGGACCGCAGACCAAGTAGCGGGCAACAGCTAGTAATACTTTACAAAGTAAATATAATATTCCTGACCTGACGGTTCATCCATCTCTTTCTCGTCTGTAGGTGTGTCTGGCGTCTCTTTCTTTCTTAGTATAGCCGTTTGAGCATCTTGCGTCTCCTTCTTTCTTTGACCATCTGTCATCTGTTCTTCTCTTGGTATATGTTCGTATTTTGTTTCTGGGTTGTCTTTTGTTTCGGTGTCTTTTTTATTTGGAGCGAAAAGAGGGTAGGTTAGCGCCAAGATTGTGGGTTGGTCTTCATGTGGGCATTGTTTGTAGGATTTCATTATCTGTGGAAAAAAAAAAATTACTAACAAATTCGACAAAATTAACAGAACGCCAATTCTCGGTAATTTAAAACGTTCAAAATCTAGTCACAGTCTCATCTCAGCAACAAACGGATATTACAGGTATTTTTGACAGATTGAGACTGAGATCAGACTGTGAACGTTCTTAAAATTACAAGAATTGGCCCTATATTATGTCCGGATTTTTTTTTATATACACATTGACATTGATGAATTCTATTCAGACAATGGCGCCGATTCTGTTTGTTCACAAACTAAACTTAATTTAAGTTCATGCATCTTTTTCTTTCTTTTTCATTAAGAAAAGGACAGAAGATAAATATTAGTTTAGTCCTGTCAAATTAAGATACTCCATAGACAACTTTAGACGAGATTAAAAAATTGGCTATTAAAATTACATCAATTTACGTCAGGCGCTGACTAATTTGACAGGACTAAACTAATATTTATCTTCTGTCCTTTTCTTAATGAAATAAAAAGAAAAAGATGCCTGAACTTAAATTTGGTTTAGTTTGTGAACAACAGAATCGGCGCCAATGACATGAATATTTACTTTGTAAGTAATTTATTTTTTATTTATTAAATTATTGTGAATGTGAGGACTATGTGGGTCATTTCTTTTTTTTCTTCTTAGTTTTAGTCATGATCTGGCAGTTTGAGTAGTTTATGCGGCCTACCCAAATGTCCTTTCTTTGGTATTGTTCGTCGAATCGTTGAGCTCCTTAAGTCTTGAGTTGAGCTGCACGATTTTTGACAAATGCGTGCACTGACTGGACAGGTCCTCTCAATCTATGTGGTTCTTTCCTCAAAAGACTACCTCAGACAGCGGATCTACATGGTCTTCATATAACCTGACCAAGATTATGTCTGGACTTTAAAAGAGACTGTGACCTCTGAGTTTGTTTCGGCCTTTCTTCTCAGAGTAGTCAGATAGGAAACGCCGACTTCATCTAGTTTTAAAAAAACATGATTGACGTGTAAAAGTGTTTGTACAAACCTACTTACAAAAAATTAAAATCATTTCATTTCTAATATTAGAACGAATACCCTAAATATCCGTCTCGGACAGGCTAGATACAAAGGGCCGGATATTAAGGCACACAGACTGAATGCAGAGCCGGATATTGAAGCGCAATTTGGGAATGTAAATAGGTATTACATGGGACTTATATTTATAAACCAGAATTAACACATAGGATACATTTTATCCCGATATTTTCACGGGATGACACTTATGCGGGTGAAACCGCAGGGCGCTGCTAGTTTTGTACCTATAAAGCTATGCGTGGACATATACGAAAAAAATACTCGTCGACTTGAGAACCTCCTCCTTTTTTTATCGTAGGATCGAAACGAATACTAGCGTAGGGGTAAGTAAACCCTTAACCTTTTGACCGCCACAGTCATGTATAGATGACAAACCAAAATGTGCCCAGCACGCCACGGTTCGACTACATGACAGACTTTGACGCCGAGGGCACGTTTTTGGGGTTCCGTTGCCAAATGGCAAAAAACGGAACCCTTATGGATTCGTCATGTCTGTCTGTCTGTCCATCCGTATGTCACAGCCACTTTTTTCCGAAACTATAAGAGCTACACTGTTGAAACTTGGTAAGTAGATGTATTCTGTGAAGCGCATTAAGATTTTCACAAAAAAATTGAAAAAAACAATAAATTATGGGGGTTCCCCATACTTAGAACTGAAACTCAAAAAATTTTTTTTCATCAAACCCATACGTGTGGGCTGTCTATGGATAGGTCTTCAAAAATGATATTGAGGTTTCTAATATCATTTTCTTGCCCGGTTTTTTTATTTTTTGACGTGTGGCGGTCAAAAGTTTAACGGCTAATAATTATGGAATGCTAAAAAGTATACTTACATATTTCAGATCATCATCCCTGTATATCAGATGGCAGCTATCCACGATGAGCACGTTAATATTACTCATAGCCAGGTGTCCTTTCTCCAAGATCTCCTTCAGCACTGAAGATGTGCAGATTACGACCTGGAATATAAAGGAAATATCTGTTAGGCTGCAGTTGAACGACGCGGTGTTGTAGAAATTTGAATTTTGTCGTTTAGTATATAGAAAAAAGAAGTAGAGTCGAATCTTGCGGGCAGCGGGGCGGCGGCGGGCGACGGCGGCGCGGGAGCGGCGCGTGCAACGCAGACCCGTTCTCGAAACCAGCGGGCAGATCGCGCGGCACTATAGCGGCGTAGTGTTGTGTTCGTGGTTGTGTCGTCGAGATATTTGTTTTCATTCGCGAACGAAATGTCTTAACAATGGCTACAACATCTTTTTGATTCAAATTTATCCATAACGCTCGATTTATTGTGGGCAAAAGAAGAAGTGAATCCCAAACGTAGACGCGCGGGCGGTCACCGCTTGACTGGAGTGCACCGCTCGATGCCCGCTACCGCGCAGCTGTTTTCGAAGGGCCGGTCCATTTGATTTTACGCATTAGATCCTGCACGTCCCGCGCCGCCGCCGCCGCCGCCCCGCTGCCCGCAAAATTCGAAGCAGAGGCCTTACGACGAGAATACTTGTACGAATGAGAGGAATTTGAAAGTTATTGGCTAGGTAATAGAGTTGATTTTGCAATAACGGCGCGGTTCGCGATGAACGCTTGTGTAGACGCGACCAAATTTTTTGTCAAATACATTCATAGGGAAGCGATAACTTTTTGTTACAACTTTGTTGCACTAAGCTCTGCTTTGTTTAGGAAATATATATAGAGCTCGCTCCGCTCGCTCTTGCATTCTACATTCTGTAGCTTTTATGAACAAGTCGATAATTTAACTTCTATATCTGCATTAATGGTAAATTAAAACTTAAAAAAAAAAAAAAAAACAACCGACTTGACACAACATAACATAACATAACACAAAACACACACAAAATAAGACTTGACACAAAATATTTCTTTATTAGAAACTTACCTCCTTCGTCTCTAGCTCAGCGACCCAGTCATCAACCTCCTCATAAGCTTGCGCTGCGACCGTACCCAAGTCAGTTAGTATCTTCAGCTCGAAGGCCACGACCTGGACGCGAGTAGCGCGAGTTATGTAGACTGAGCGTTTCTTGCCTTCACTTAGACAGCTGGAAAGAAGATGAATGAAGATGATAAACATAATCAGCGTACCGTTCAGGGAATACAAATCAGACAATAATGTTCCCACTGCTGGGACACAGGCCTCCACTCTGAGAGAGATTACGGCCCACCGATCCGCGCGGCCGCATGGTGACGCGGGTCCAGTGTGCATTTGAAGATGTCACATGTCTTCGAATTTTTGGTTCTAGGACATGCCGGTTTCCTCACGATGTTTTCCTTCACCATGTTGAGAGCAGTGGTGATGAAATTATTTGCTCTGATTTACTGATAAGTAGATGAATAAAATTGTAAACGAAGAATGAGTGTTTGTGTATGGGTCTATACAGGTATGAGGAACAGGGTGTAAAGTTCACTCATCCTCCATAGAAGAGGATCCTCCGACCAGACGGGTCTTGTGTCTGGCGGCCAACTGCCTGATGATTCATGTCGGGCCGTGTCTCTATGCTAGTTACGCGGTAAACTCTGCTTGCGAGATGCAGGATTTTTGCGTGACGTCAGGATGACGCGTTGTTCGCATGTGGCGTTGTAGATACCGCTACCGGTTCAATTAAACTAACTTCTCAAAAAGTTGCAGTGCAGTAAAAATTATAAAAAAAAACCGGCCAAGTGCGAGTTGGACTCGCACAGGAAGGGTTCCGTACCACATGGCAAAAAACGCCGAAAAAAAGTTTCTTGTGTAGGCTATAACAACAAATGACAGAAATAAATAAAGTTAATAAAAATTAAAGGGATTTAATGACAGTGACCCTTTAATGACAGTGGAGGCTAAATAATAGGGCACCATATTAATATTGGTAATTTTGTCAACCAAGTATTGGCAAGTTTGCAAGGCACCTATTAACAGAGTGTCTCACCCGCGTATCTGATAGGCCTTCTCATACAGCAGCCGCACGGGTATAAAGCTGGCGTACTCCACAGCGAGGACATTCTTCGTAGCGGCAGCCGCGGCGAGTCGGGCGCCGCCCTCGGCCGCCGTGAAGCGGGAACAGCAGCCTTCCATCATGATGGACTGGAAATAAGAATAATAAGTTTTTAAGTACAATACAAGGATAGAGACATGTTATTTTATCATAAGGTTAAGCGGAGAATACATAACAGCCTGTTACACTATCAAAAGGTGCTTACATAAAGAAACAGGAACCCACAACCCAGCCTGCTATGATTATTATATACTTTTGCTTTGTAATTATTCATACTGATTGAGAGCTATTCACAATCACTCGATACGCTTCCATACTGTATCGAACATCAATCAATGTTATCGTACAAGTCCTCTAAACGCTGTTCAAAACCCCATAATTTTGTCAGTTTTAATCAAATAGACGACCGCTATTCTTCCGACAGCTGTTTGTTGTCAGGGTCAAAGCAAGACAGGTTATCGAAATGTGTCAGTTTCGATACGATAGCCTGTTGGATGAACCAGAAAACTTATCAAGTTGATAATTAAAACTTTAAAAGGCATTTAGCAGCAAGGAATTTGATAATACACCCATAAAGGTCATAGCACTCGTTTGATACGTGTGCTATGACCTGACCTTTAAACCGGAAAGGGAACGGCACCATATCAACTCGAGCCATTCAGTATTCTTTGTATGAAACTCCCTCCTGCAACACACTAATCGGAATCGTAACGTAATCGTCTCGCCTCGCGACAAGCTCACGAAGCGCGGTGCAGTAGGGGGTTCTGCCTTGCCATGCCTTGTCAACAAGTGAATTAACAAATTGAACTAAAAATTAAAAAATAACTAAATGATTTTAGTGCTGAATGGGCAGAAGGTAAGTAAGAAATAGATTATGATATATACTGTGCACATAAACCACCATTGTGCCCAAAAGTGGAAAACTGAAAACCACTCTTTTCAGCGATGTTAGGGGACCTGAAAAGAACTGTTCCAAGGAACCATCCCCCAACTGCGCTGCTGAGTGTTGTTATAAGAAGTGTAGAAGGTTTATAGAGCCTAGATATTTGGATTCTTATTGAATTGGCTATATGAGTAGGGGAAGATCAAAGAAACTATGGAAGGACTGTGTGGATGATATGGTTAGAAAGGGGGTGACTACTGAGATGACGACTAATAGAGAAGTACGTAAGAAAAAGACATGATGCGCCGACCGCAAATAAATTGGTATAGGGGCAGAAGAATCATGAATTGAACATAAAACTGACAATTTACTGTGAAAGTGTCGAGGTTAGCGAGAATTTCAATTGGACATAATTTTTTTTATTAAATACGTACGTCCGACACACTCGATGGCTGGTAAATCGTAAAACACGAACACAACACTTCGTTTCTACGAAACAATCAAGCAAACTGTAATTAGAACCCTGAAATACGATCACAAAACGCCGACACATATTTTTCGATCACATTTTCACTCCAATACACAAGTTTATGCCAAAAATGGCAGGCAAATATTGATCTCAGTTGTGTTTACCGATAAATTACGAGCGTATAGTACGTTGTAGCGACTAATTTATTCGTTATTCTATCGTAACAACAATAATTTGCGATAGCTTCGCGACCGGAGATCGCAAATCGCAAATGCAAAGCGAAATGCGAATTTGAAACGTCAATTCGATTAGTTGACACTGACGTTTACTGTCAGTCACGCCGAAATATTCAGTGTTGCTAGCTCCGATATGTATATGCAAAGACTACAATAATGCTGTGCAACCATATAGGTTGCTAGCTAGGCTAAGGTCGAATGTGAGTAATTATTGAACATTTCATATTATACTAGCTTCTGCCCGCGACTTCGCTTGACACCTGACATAAACATATTTCCGATTTCGGCCGCAGTCAGACTTATTTTCCGCGCACTCTACATACATCCCAAATAATTTTATACTATTTTTACTATGTATTTTTCTGATAGAAACCCTTAAAAACAGATTATGACAAAAAGGTTTTCTGGAGTTCCCCGATATTATTCGTGAAAGAAAAGGGAGTCCCACACTACGGCCCAACCACAGAGTACTTTTACTAGGCCCAACTACGACCAATGCTACGAGCTACGGTACGGTACATACAAGAAAAATAAAGTGTGACTAAACAGTCGCACTTTATTTTTCGCATTTACAGCGGAAACCCGCTGTAAATGCCGCAGTTCACCGATGCGCTTTAAAATGAAATCTACTGGATTTTATAAGTTTTTGAGATCTCCTTTTATAACGAAACCACAAATGACTACTCGATGCGGGCTGGCGGCGCGGCGGCGCGGCGGCGGCGCTGCACCAGAGTGATTACCTATCTATACATAAATATTAAAGCTGCAAAGTTTATTTGCTTGTTTGAAATGCGCTAATCTCTGGAACTACCAGTCGGATTTGGAAAATTATTTTTGCATTTGATAGCCCAATTCTTGACGTGTCACATAAAATTATTTCACCTTATTGAAACTGCTACAATAAAATAGGTAAAGGGCGTTTTACTAAAACTCCTCGTCTTGAAATCTCGATTGACCTAAAACTATTTTAGTGGTTTTAGGGTCAATCGATATTGCAAGACGAGAACCCGAGATACAAGAAATCGCGAATCGCGATGTCTCGTCAAGAAATCGCCTGTCTGAAACCGTATTTATACCTACTTTTTGACAGTTTGTTTGGGTACACGTACAAAAACAATGCAACTTTTGTTTTGGTTAACTAATCCTGTATCGTGTTCTAAAATTAGTTGAAGTTGGAAAGCCAAAGTTCGTCATCTATGATATTTGGGCGGAGCAACTGTTATTTACGTTCCTCACAGTTTAAAAAAGTTTGTGAGCAGTGAATTTGATGGTAAGAAAATTATCATACAATTTAAATTATGTAGGTATACTTATACTTACAAGAACTTTAGAATAATATCATTGAAGTGCCTACAAAAATTCATATTTGAAACATTTATTATTATATACCAAAAAATAGTTAAGGATGGTTATAACTATAACCAAAGTGTTTATTTTTAAACATCTGGCATAAAAAAATCAAAATTATTTTATTGAAACCAAACCTCTATCAAGGAGTTCTATATTCCTTCATTAACATCGATTGATGTTCGATTTGGTATGATATGGTTGTGAATAGCTATATTCCAGAAAGGCCCATTACTGGTAGGTAAAGATAAACTTTTCCACTGGAACTTGTCCTGGTTTTAGGGCATTTTTTGTTTATCTATATTTATTTATAGCCTTTTTATTCAGTGTTTTTTTTTTTTTAATCTAACTAAGAGGCTTCAGTGGACTCTAGGTGACTATGCCAGCCTCATGGGATCATTCCTATAGTAGCATAATGGGCATCTTGCATGCTGCGATAGCAGACTGCAAGCCACCCATTACTCTACTCTATCCCTCACTCACATCTTTAAATATAGTTCCTGACCTATATTCTCTGCCCCTCTCTATCATACACCGTTTTAGGAACTTGTAAATACTCTGGGCTTCTTCAGTCACTGGCTGGTTCAGAATCAAATTGATTCCACCATTGTGGAGATCAATATTTGTCAACAGGTTCCTCCTCAGTTCGCGATACTGGTCACATTCCACAGAGTGGTTGTAATGAATACCATGTTGTCGCCTCTTTGCTTCAATAACGTGATAAGTCCGACTCACATTATTGAAGCAAAGAGGCGTTGTGTTCGCTGTCAGTTCTGGGTCTCTGTATGGCCTGTGCAGCTGTGGCAAAGACCTCCTCAAACCCCTTCAAATTCTCCTCGATCGTTGCCTGCCTAGTCCATTTCTTTCCAGCCCTTTTCACCAAATCATCCTGCTACCTTTTCAAGTGTATGTGTGCGGGGGGTGGGGGGTGGGGGGGTGTGTGTGGGTGTTTAATAAGTCATTCGTGGATCTTTGTTAGTCGTTACTGATAGTTAGAAGCCCGAAAGTCTGACAACCAGTCTTACCAAGGGGTATCGTGTTACCCAGTAACTGGGTTGTGGAGGTCAGATAGGCAGTCGCTCCATGTAAAATACTGGTATTCAGCTGCATCCGGTTAGACTGGAAGCCAACCCCAACTTAGTTGGGAAAAGGCAGATGATGATGAATTAGCCTCCAGATATCACCACACTTGCTCAAGGCAGATTGGTGATTTTAGAATTATATTAATAACAGCGCCCCGCGGTTTCACCCGCATAAGTGTCGATACCTTGGGATAAAACTCATCCTATGTCCTTTCCCGGGACTCGAACTATCTCTATGCCAAATTTCATCTTAATCAGTTCAGCGGTGTAAGCGTGAAGAGGTTACAGACAGACAGACACACTTTCGCATTTATAATCTATACTTACTAATAAATAAAGCTGAAGAGTTTGTTTGTTTGAACGCGATAATTTCTGGAACTACCGGTAAGATTTTAAAAAAAAAATTGGGTTTATAGCCCAATTCTTGAGGAAGGCTATAGGCTATTTAATATCACGCTATGACCCTTAGGAGCCGAACAAAAAGAAAAAAAGTTAGAATGAATGCTATGCGAATACGAAGTGTTGCGACGGGGTGGGGGTACAAGAAATTTCACGCGGACGAAGTCGCGGGCAGAAGCTAGTATTAAATAAGTATGGATTACAAGTCTAGGTTTCCTCACAATGTTTTCCTTCACCAATGTCAGTGATATTGATGTCCAAGATTAACTTAGAAAGTACATACCGTTACTGTTACTATTAGCCAGCATCATCCCACTGCTGGACAAACGTCTCTCTCCCCATGACTTCCAGCTCTTTCGATCCAGGGCTAAAGTGAACCACTGGTTGTTGGTTTTATCCAGCTCATCCCGCCATCTTAAAAATAAAATTGGACAAAAGAAAGAAAAAAAAAAGAAGAAAGTACAGACACCAGCACATAGCTACTAAAAAATAATCAGCTGTTCCTGGCTGTTCCCTACATTTTTATGTTCATATAACTCGTCAAAATGTAGGGAAATGCTGATTTTTCTTTCGCGATGTCAGGTTTGTACCCATAGTAAAAGTTGTTCATAATGATGAGTAAATGTTTTACCAATAACCCTGTATACTTTGATATGCATATTTTAGTAAAAAGCAGTTATGTTGACATTACAAACAGACACTTACTTAAATTTTTTTTTATATTGAACTAGCTTCCGCCCGCGGCTTCGCCCGCGAGGTATGTCGATAAAAACTGTCCTATGCCCTTCCCCGCGGGATGCACTTTATCTCTCTGCCAAATTTTATCGAAATCCGTTCAGTGGTTTAGGCCGTAGGCGTGAAAAGGTAACATACAGAGTTACTTTCGAATTTATAATATTATTATGGATTCACAGTATTGCACAAAGTACTTCGTATACCTTTGAGGCTTTATAGTAAAAGGATAATGAAATTAAAATGATTTTTTAGTTTTGATCTAATTTTTTTTTTTTTTTCATGAAAACGGTTTACAACCAATTACAGAAATTAAAGACTACACAACACATAGACATAAATAAAACATTAAATATAAAATCAAGTAAAAAGTTAACAACACTTTCAATAATGTTCTTTCTACATTAGAATTTAAAAAGGGGGTGCTCTTTTCCAGGTACAGCAGCCAACATGCAGCGCCATTCTTCAAAAGAAAGTGAAATTAAGATTCCACCAAACTTATTAAAGAATTTTAATGTCTACGACATCTTGGAACCTGAGAAAAACGGCGCCAAAAACAGTGATGCGACCAAGGTCGATAAACTTGTAGATATCGATGACTGCTCACAAGACTCGGGATTTCAGGACGCTGATTTTAATCATGCTTTTCTTGACAAAAATCGGGATTTCGATTTAGTTGATTTGTATCAGAATATTTTTGTTACTCCACAACATATTAAAAAGAAAGAGGAAGATGCTGATGAAGTTGAGGCACCTAAAGTTTTTGATGCTGGTTTTAAACAGTTTTTTGATATGCTAGAGTCTGGTGAAAAGATTGATTGGATGAATATTACCCAGACTGATGTAGAAACTATTACTAAACATGATTTTCTTGAGAAGAAACCAAGAGTTTTGGTGCCACAAGTTTTTACTGAACCTGATTCGGATCCTGAAGATATAATCAATGAAGTTTTGGTGCAGAAGAAATTGGAGCAACTGGTTCTTGGCAATAATTCGTTTAAGGGGAACTCAAGCGAGCCGCGAGGGCGAGATAGCCCTAAAAAGATGAAACAATCAGATGTAATTCCAGAATTGTCTCGTTCAAGTTTGAATGGCACATCTGAAGCTTCCAAATTCGAAAGCGGAAGTTACCAAAACTTGCCTCGTCCTTCCGAAATCGAACCATGTCCGGTCGACAGTCAAATAAACAACTCTTTACCGAATTTCACAGTGCGAGCCATTCAAAAAGACGAAAAGGTCTACAAAAAGAAATGTTTACTAAAACCTGAAAGTCAGACGGCTAATTACACTAAAGGCCCGGACTTTTACGAGAAGTCCGTTGTTTTGCCACAGATAATGGCGCGATTACACGCCAGACTGGCATACTTAGACGAAAAAGGCAATCAGAAGAGAAGGCTGATCTTAGATGCGGGCGCAAAACCAAAATCTGAATGTAACTCTTCAAACGCAAACGCTGAAGTTAAGAGAAAACCAAACAACCTATCTTCAAACGCAAACGTACAAGTAAAAACAAAACCCAACAGCAACAACCAAGCTGAATCTAGCTCATTCACAAAGAACGATCTTACAAAAAAAGCGCCAAATAGCGCGAGCAATTCATTAAAACTGAACAATGGACGAATTCCAGAGGAACCTCGATTCTGTATCAACTTTACTAAAGATATACGTGTTCATACAACGGATAAACCTTGCATGAACTGCGCAAATCCTTCAACTGGAACTCCAACCAAAACGGACTACGGAAAACTGTCCCCTAAAGTCTTATTGGAAGATTGCAACAAAGAAAGACTTAGGGCACGGAAGCAGAGTCAAATGTTCCAAGATTTCGTGCTTAAAGGCAAATATGACCTTTGATGGTCAGCGGAAACGAAAGAAAAACTATATTATGCCGTAAATACTTCCAAATTATCGCGAAGACTGCTGCTTCGAAGAAGAAAAGAAGGCTGAGGGCAGCGTATCCCTCGAGCGATTTTCTGGCGTGATTGAATCATTATAATAAGCTTTATAGGTAACGTTTTAAAGACGAAAAGAGGACGATGACGTTGATGATGCCTGAAGTCTCGTTTGATGTCAGTGTCAATGTATGTACAACTTTACAATTTATTTATACAGGGTCAAATTAAATTAGCTAGCGAAACTCAGCAGGCGTAATAGGTATCGATATACAACGTTATTTTTAGTATATGCGAAACCTGAATATAGTTTGTTCAGAATAAGTAACTGAATCGATTCCAATGATTTTTACCCCATGTTATATTTTGTCCCAAAAATACCCCGAGCGACACTAAGTAGGTTATCCAATCTCCGCGCCGAACGGTTAGGTACCTATTTGCTGTTATCAATGAGCGCAAGACGGCGCGGCGCGAGCGGCGTGGGTGAGCATGTTTTTGTACGGACAAACAGGTAACTTAAAAAGCTTATAACTTTGTGATTTTTCATGATACAGTTTTGAAATTTTGTACATAGATTCTTTACATAAAAATACTAGACACGTGTTTCGGGTTTCGCATATACTAAAAATAACGTTGTATAAACACGATAAAATAAAAAAATTAAAAATATATGTTTTTTTTTGGGTCAAAATCGCACCATCATGTCTTGAGAGTTTCGCTGGCTAAAATTTGACCCTGTGATAATTCAATGTCATCATTTCTGATGACATTGAATTATAAACTACTCAGGGTCAAATTTGTCCTTTGATTTGTGACGCTGCCGGCCTGGGGGACCGAAAAGAAGTATCTTATGTAACCGAAATTTTTGACAGTTCTTGTTGATGAAGATGGCGGTGAGATTAGTATAGTGGATTGTCTGACCTTCCACTACAAACTATCGCGGCGGTTATCGCTCATTGAAATTTCAACTCTCGGTGATGAGCCGAGCGTTGAGAATCCAACAGAGCGCATCCTAGCGCCTCAAAAAAACATACTGTTGGATTTTCAACTCTCGGCGCTGAGCAGTGCGCTGAAAATCCAGTGCGCGACAAATAATCGTCGCGGAAAAACACGGGTGGGTTTCAGTCAGTAAGAGTCTGACACTCCCTTCCGCTGCGCCCAGAGCGGGAGGGGTCATTTCATGATTACCCATCCTCAAAAAAAAAAAAAAAAACATGCTATACTATAATGTTACTATACTATAGATTCGATAGTTTACTCTGTCTGTCTGTCCGTATGTTACCTTTTCACGCCTAAACCACTGAACGGATTTCGATAAAATTTGGCAGAGAGATAGATTGCATCCCGGGGAAGGACATAGGATAGTTTTTATCGACATACCTCGCGGGAGGAAGCTAGTTAATTCATATATTTGAAAAATGTGTCTGTTCACGACGTAAACAACGCAATGAATGTTGTTGAACGGTCAAAATGAAACCCATTGCTAGTATTGCTACTGATAGTGCGTTACGCAATTACCCCGCTGTATCAAGCAGTGGACGTCTTTAGGCTAAGGCAAGCAGTGGATGTAATTATAGTGTATCGGATTTTTTATTAGATCAATTTTGACATGTTATGTAATTTTTGTAATGTAATGTAATTTGCTTCTTTGACTATAATATTGTAATCACAAATCGTAATTAATTATTTAAATCTGAATTATTTTTGACATTTACCTAACAAATTATTTTGACATTTACCTAACAAATTATTTTGACTTTTGTTCCTATATTAATCAAATAATACAATCACTTATATGGTTAATTTGTAGTTTAGTACGAGTAAGTCTTTATTTGCATGTAAAAATTGTAATTAATTCTTTTTGTGCACATTAACCTAAAACATGTCCAACCACTGTACCTACCTATGTATCACAAATAAAATATTTCTGATTTCTAAAACAATAATGTTGATGATTTTTAAGTAGTGTAAGCAATTATATTATAAGTAAGAAGTTATACACTTATAAAAATAACAAAATTAAATTCTAACTTAACTAAAATTATACAGAAACCAAAAAATAGCGTCGAAAAATTCATCCGCATCGCTGTCGACTGGTAATGTACCCAAGAGACTGGCGGCATTACCACGTTGTATGGCGGTGCTTAGCCTCTGGCCAAGATAAAAGCCTGCCCTTGGGTCACGGGAAGTGTCAAACAGCCGTTTCGAAATTTCTTTAAAAAGACCATGAGCACTCGGACCCCACGGCCCGAGAGTTTCAACCCCAAACGGCTCGAAAATATACACTGGACAGCAAATAAACCGGGCCACCTGCTACCTTGGAACTCTGATTCGATTTTCTCAAAAAGTATAAAACTTACAACTATTATAATTATACATACTGAAAGTGCGTTTCATTATGATTAAAATGAATGGAAACTCATTGGGATTAATCAATTTTATTAAGTGTTTATTAAGGATCTTACAAAGAAGAGTCGTTTTCCAGTCGTCTTAATCGTTAGTAATCATAAAATGAAAATTAAATTAAAGCCAGAAATAAAGAAAAAACATTTTAAAAAGTTTTTGATCAGTATTCAGTATACCCTCCCCTTGCTCGGATAACTGCCAGCATCCTCGTATTCATCGACCTTACGAGCCTGACGATGAAATCTTGGGGAATTGCATTCCACTCCTCTTCAATTGCGATTCGCAGCTCTGGAAGCCTTGTTGGAGCAGGTATTCGGGCTCGAACCCGACGTTTCAGCTCATCCCATAAGTTTTCTATCGGATTCAAGTCCTGGCTTCGAGCTGGCTAGTCCATCGTACGAATGCTGACGTCGCGTAGATACTGGGTCACCACATGAGCAACATGAGGCCGTGCATTATCATGCATCAACTGCATATCCTGCCCGATATATCCTGCGTAAGGTACCACATGGTCTGCAAGGATTTCAGTAATATAGCGATGAGAAGTCAATCCACGTGTACGTCCCGTCGGTTTGATGAAAAATAACGCTGTATGTACGGTTAACGAGATGCCGCCCCAGACCATTACAGATCCTCCTCCGTAGGCAATAGTTTCCTCGATGCAACATTGAGATAACGTTCTCCAGGGCGACGATATACTCTCTGACATCGATCAATTCCATGTAGACCCTCCCTGGTCTCATCAGTGAAGAGTACATTACCCCACTGCTCTAACATCCAATCCCTATGCTCTCGAGCAAATTCAAGTCGTTCTCGACGGTGGGCTACCGTTAATGATGGGCCTGTTGCAGCTCCCTTTGGAGTCAGGTTCCGTTCAGCAAGTCTCCTTCTGACGGTGTCTGAACTTATAACCACTTGGCGTTCGTCACGCAGACTTTGTTGGACTTTAATTGCGTTGAGGCGGCGATTTCGCAGAACACTAAATTGGATATAACGATCATCTGCTACTGATGTAGCCCTAGGTCTGCCCGTACCTGGACGGCGACCGAATGCTCTAGTCTCTAGGTACCGTCTGTAAACTCGTTGCACCGAAGATCTGCTGATTCGAAGTCTTCGAGCGACCTCACGTTGCGCAACGCCTGCGTGAAGTAGTGCTACAGCTAGAGCTGCTTCCTGAGGTGTCGTATACATTATTGACCGATAAAAGTAGCAAAAATACACGCGTCTGAGGAAACTATGGACAAAAACTAAAGAAATGATAAGAAATATCCGACTTCCCTCACTGTAGAAAAAAATAACGCTACTCGCGAACTCTAGTCAAAACAGAGCAAATCGTTAGCATTGTGTTTGTTGCTTAATTACAATGTGAGTTGTCGATACTATAGAATAAATTTATAGAAATGTAAATTTATTTAATATTTACATAATTTATGCTAATACCTATTTAAAATAATAATAATATGTACATTTATATGAAAAAAAAAATTAGCAAAATGATCATAGGGCATCAAAAAATTCGTCCGCATCGCTGTCAACAGGAACAGTGCCCAAAAGGCTGGCAGCATTGCCACGTTGTATGGCAATGCTAATTCTTTGGCCAAGAAATAGGCCAGCCCTCTGGTCACGTGAAGAGTCGACTAACCGCTTGGCGATATCTCGAAAAACCAAGTGGGCACTCGGACCCCATGGCCCTAGTGTTTCAACCCCAAACGGCTCGAACATATAACTCCCAATCAGGTTGGAATATTTTCGCCGTTTGAGGTTTTCTGCACCTGCAGCAGCCGCCCCAGCACAGCCCACCGTGCTAGGAAGATGGGATGGCGCAAGGGTGTCGACACATGTTGCATCCCACACCAAAGGTCTGCCTAACTTCCAGGGCATTATGGTCATTCCGTCTGGTCTCTTCCCATCGTCGCGTGCCAGGCCGTTGGGTTCTAAAACAGCTGGCACCCCGGCGGTGACAAGAGCACGGCGGATGATGTCATTAATGCTGGCGTGCCGTGCTATCCGGCCTGCGCTCCTACTACAAGATAGGCCATGGTGCCCGAGGCAGTCGACAGCTTCACCGCACTGACAGCGATGCGGAGCCCCGCAAGGAGCGCCCAAACGCAGACAGGTAGCGAGCCGGAAGGTGGTGTCACCCAGCACAGTGCCTATGTTGGGTGACGGGAGTGCTTGAAGCCAGAGACCCGACTCCCACTCACCCACAGCCAGCAGGCGAGCACGCTCAGCAGAATTGGTGGACGTATTAATAAGATTATTCCGTACCAACCTGCAGAGCGGCTCATCCCACTGTCTCTGGGAAGATGGGTTTACGGGCCGATCTGTATCCGGGCAAGCCGCTTTCCAGGCGTTCACCGCGTCGGTCAAGCACGGCACTTCAGAGTCGACTAGGCAAGGGGCTAAAATTTTCCCGGTCAACTTTTCAGTGCTGTGGACAGAAGACAGGAACGCCGGTAAGCTAATACTGGTAATTTTGCGGACGCCGAGGCCACCAAAACGGATGGGTAGTGTGGCTTGAAGCCACGCTCGGTCGTCCAAGGCCACATTTAGAATGGACGTTAGCGTGCTGCGAATAATTTGGTCAATTTTGTCCAAGAGGTGTGGTTGCTTCCATAAAGTGGAAGAGCGTAGAAAATACATAAAATTTGGGCCAAAACAACAATATCTAATCAGGGTGAATGCCGAATGTAAATTAATTTTGGAGAGTCTGTCCGAAATCTCGTTGAAATTTTGAATTTTTTCGTCGATGAAAGGAGTAAAACTATCTTCGAAAATCGGGGAACCTAGGAGGTGCAGTGAACTTTTGTCTAAAATTTTGATTTGTGGGGCTATTGCATTAAATTTATCTAGAGTCAATTGTCTGTCGGTAATGTCAGAAAGGTAAAGTAAGAACAAAGTGCCTATGTTCGACGAAGGTAGTGCATGAAGCCAAAGACCCGACTCCCACCTACCCACAGCCAGCAGGCGCGCACGTTCCGCAGTAGTAGCAGACGAGTCAAGTAAATTGTTCTGTACTACTCTGCAGAGCGGCTCATCCCACCGTCTCTGGGAAGATGGATTGTCGGGTGGATCTGTGTTCGGGCAAGCGAGACTCCAGGCATCCATAGCCTCGGTGAAACACGGCACATCATAATTAATCAGTGTGGAAGCTAGGATTTTCCTGATTAATTTATCAGTGCCGTGGACCGAAGATATAAAAGCCGGTAAACTAATACTTACTAGAAATTTTGCTTACACTTATTATAATCATTGATAAACACCAGCACGCGTAGCCAAAATGACAGACAGAATTGACAAAATGACAGATTTCTTGTGCCGGACGGACTTATCGGGGTATACAGGCGTGATGTTATGTAAAAACAGGCAGAAATACTTACTTTGGGATTATATGGAATTATTAGCCTACATGCCGAAAATGCCTCACTGCGATACCTCACGTTCGCGGTTTAGCTCGCTACCTCGATGTCACTTCCATGTAAAACAAATGCAAGCTAATAGACACGCACGTACATAAGTATACCTCACTGTCGTTGCGGGTAGTCAGAAGCCCGAAAGTCCGACAACCAGTCTTACCAAGGGGTACCGTATTACCCAGTTACTGGGTTGTGGAAGTCAGAAGTCAGTCGCTCCATTTAAAATACTGGTATTCAGCTGAATCCGGTAAAACTGGAAGCCGACCCCAACATAGTTGGGAAAAGGCAGGCAGATGATGATGATGCTTGAGTTTCACTTGTATATTAGTTAATATTAATACCAAATAGTAGGTACCTACTGACCTAGGTATATGAAACCTTATACCCATAAAAAATCGTTTTGCATTTGATAGCCCAATTCTCGAGGAAGGCCATAAGCTATAACCAATAACCCATAAAAAATCGTTTTGCATTTGATAGCCCAATTCTTGAGGAAGGCCCTAAGCTATAACCTATAACCCATGAAAAATCGTTTTGCATTTGATAGCCCAATTCTCGAGGAAGGCCATAAACTATAACCTATAACCCATAAAAAATCGTTTTGCATTTGATAGCCCAATTCTCGAGGAAGGCCATAAGCTATAACCTATAACCCATAAAAAATCGTTATGCATTTGATAGCCCAATTCTCGAGGAAGGCTATAGGCTATTTAACATCACGCTAGAACCATTAGGAGCCGAGCAAATGGCAGAATGAACGCTAAGCGAAAACAAAGTGTAGCGCGGGCAGGCGATGCGATGCGACGCGGTGGGTCGAGGGAACAAGAAATTTCACGCGGACGAATTGGCTAGTAGCTTTTCTTCAGTCAATTATTCACTAAAAAACATCATAGTGATATACCTACTCATTCTCCGGCCCATAACTCAATTTATTTGCGGTCGCCGCAACATGTCTTTTTCTTCCATATTTATCTATTAGTCGTCATCTTCATCTCGGTAGTCACCCCCTTTCTAACATCATTCACACAGTCCATCTATCGGTTCTTTGGTCTTTTTTTTTCGGGTGGGAAAGCTACCCATTGCTCGCCGTCCGCAAGCCCGCGCCTACGGTGGCCGGGAATCGGCTGTTGACTCCCGACGCCCGGGGCGCTCCTGCGGCGGCTGGGGGCGTGAGGGCGCAAGGATTGCCTCTCCCTCACGCGCTCCGCCTCCTCCTTCGCGAGCATTACTACTTCGCAGAAGGAGGCGATAGCCTCCCATGCACTCTCGCTCCGTACCATGGCCCGGACTAGGGCCGGACGCGAGAGATCGCCGCCGTGGGGACACGGCGGTGCTCTGCCCAAGCTGGGCAGATGTCTACCGTATGCTCCACAGTGTCTTCCGGGCTATCCACACATCGGTGGCGGGCGTTTCCTCCCGCCTTATTCTAAACAGGAACCTCCCGAAGCAGCCGTGCCCGGTGAGGACCTGCGTTAGGCGGAAGGTGAGGACGCCGTGGCGCCTCTCAAGCCACTCCTCAAAGAGGGCACTTATCGCCGCAATTGTGGCGTGCCCAGTTCTTTGGTCTTCCCCTACTCTTATAGCCATCGAAATACATAGGTAGGTAGGTACTCAAAACTTTCCTGACGACAATTTCCTCATTTCTCCGTAATAAACGTCATTCTACTAATGACGGATCTTCGACATAAGTAGGTACTTATAATTACTTGCATTGATAAAATGTCCTTATTTACCGCAGTGACAAAGAAATTGTTTACCGACGTATGTTTAATTTTAGTACCTAATTATTATTTAAAAGATTCAGCTGTTTCTACAATGAAATATCGTGCAAAATGAGTACAGTAAGTAAATAGCTGGTTTTACAGAAAACAGTAGATATTATATGTAGGCTGTATGAACTTACGGTAATTTCACTGCAGCAGAAACGTATTTGTTTGATAAATCTATAAAGATACACTTTGTCTGAAACTATGAAATACACTGTTGTCAATAAATGATTACAATACTTTGTTATTATTCCACGTATTTCACTTTTGAGATAGTAGATGACCTACTTTTATGATACGGGGAATACCTGATTTAAGCCTTGTATACACGGTCCATCCCAGCATTCCGAGCCAGGTACGGACGCCAGCAGGTCAACCTACCCGAAACTGTCAGATTTTCCCAATCAACCTTGAACCTTATGTTTTAGCAATAAAGTCGAAAATCTATTAAAGAAATCTGACAGATTGTAGTAACTTGATCTGCTGGCGTCCGTACATACGTCCGCTCAAAGCTGCGGTGCGGGACGTACGATGCGCACTACCGTCCACACATTCAAAGCATTTATTTCAATTAAAACATGTACAGGTATTTTTGAATTGTCAAAATTAAAGGTCAGTTGTACACACGTAGTGACTAGTCGCCTGCAGCGAAAATCGATTGAATTGATTGTCTGTGGAAGTCAGCGAGTGCGCTGTCTTCCACACACAGATTTTGACAGCCGGTTTGTCGCTAGCGACGTCTAAAATTGTGTGTAGACGTGAGGTTTTGAAATCGCCTGCAACGACTAACCTTTATAGTGCGCCCATCTTACCTATCATGGACATTATGAGCAAAGCTGCTGCAAAGGCTTAATCAGCCTATAATATTCCCATTGTTATGACAGGCCTCCTCTCTGTTAGTGAGCCGTATTCCAAACCGAGGGCCCATTGGGGGTTGGTAGATATCACATGTCTTCGATTTTTTGGTTTTACACGATGTTTTTCTTCACCGTATTTGAGAGCAGTGGTGATGAAACCATTTAGGAATTTATACATAGTAAAGCCACTGGGCAACTTTGCTGAAAGGTAAATATATCTGAAAATACGGATATTTTAGTACTCCGTTGGCAAAATTGTGATGTCTCCCACAAAAACCTTTAATGAGCAGTTGAAGTGGAAGTAGTACTCCACTAAAATAGCCTCCACAAGTGGTGATACTTGAATGAAAGTCCTTCACAATACGCTTCTTGCTGACTGGCCAATATTTTGTTTTTGGTTGGTGATGGTCAGGGTCAACCATGATCTCGCCTGATGGAAAGCAAACGATTTGTTAATTTCGGATTTGCCATCTGATAATAGAACTTAGAAGACACCGAATGGAATAATTTCAATTTATCGACTAATTGTTTACAGCACCGGTGCATCACTAGAAACTTCAAATTTCACAAATGCGTTACATAAACTCGAAGTTGTAAATATCCGTAATTACAGCATTGTTTTTATTGCTGTCAATTTCACTCTGCCAAGAAACGCAATGGCTCTCACTCTAATGCAAATGTTATTATTGTGTGGTGTGTTTCAGCGTATTATCATTATTGTTTATTTAATAAATAAATTGACCGAAAATTATAATTTACACGTCTTAAATATAAGAGAACAGTTATAAATCGTCCAATATGGAGCAGATAGTTACACTAGAGAATGAAATCAAAGAATTGCGTAAAACTTTAAAGGAAAAGGAGAAAGAAATGGAGAAACTTCGTCGAGAAGGTTTCGATGTAAGTAACTTTCGTTGTGTGAATGAAAAATATAATTTTACACGTAATTAAAGAAACGATGAATGGACTCTGTGAATGATGATGTGACGAGAAAGAGAGAGTACCGAGATGACGACTATTATAGAAGTATGGAAGGCGAGGACATGTTGCGCCGAACACAAATCAATTGCGATAAGTATGATGATAATTTTAGACTTGGTTTTATGCCGGCTTAACGACGCTATATTGATAAAACAAATCGTATTATATATTCTAATTATCAGAGACATTAGCATCAGCCATATAGGTATTTGAGATGGTGTCTCCTGCCGGTAATTTTGCCATTTTCCACTATTCGGCGGCAATTAGCAGCCAAATGAGCATAAAAAGGATAAGCATAATCAGCCTACAATGTTCCCACTACTGGGACACGGGCCTCCTCTCTGTGAGAGGGAGTGGGTCGTCATCCACCACGCAGGCTCAGTGCGGGTCGGTAGATGTCACAAGTCTCCGAATTTTTGTTTCTAGGACATGCCGGTTTCCTCACGATGTTTTCCTTCACCGTTTAGAGAGCAGTGGTGACAATCATAATATCACACCTGTACTTATTCCCTGACAGGGTAGATAGTAAAATAATATGTGCTGAATCCGCTAGGTTAGGTTATAAGTTCCATGTATTATGAGGCGAGCCTATTGCAATATAAAACGTTAGCATTAATTCTTACTCTTCCTTTTTTTTAACCTTTTGACCGCCACAGACGTGTATAGACGTCAAACCAAAATGTGCCCAGCACGCCACGGTTCGACTACATGACAGATTTTGACACTGAGGGCACGTTTTTGATTTTTTGACGTGTGGCGGTCAATAGGTTAAATAACATTGCCCCACACTAGGAATTTCTCCTGTATTGTGGGTGCGTTAACAAACATTTAAACTCACATACACAAACAGCCAGACCCGGAACAACTACTTGTAGGTCATACAAATATTTGTTCCGTGCGGGAATCGAACCCGCGACACGCAGCGCAGCAGTCAATCGCTTAACCACTGCGCCAACCGTGCCATCTCTGGATTCATTATCGTCATAATCATCAGTAGCGTTGTTCCACCTACCTAAATATAAGTATAGGTTAGCATTTGTTTCAGTTGTGATTGTTTTATTAAAATTAACAGGCACAACCAGACTACAGGGATTTTACTTCTGGTGCACCACCAGCTGAGGCCAGTGCACCAGAGCCATTGGTCAGATGTGGGCAGCTACCCAAATGGGCCATAGAGAGGTAAGTTGTCCTGGAAGCAATAGGTTATTTGACAAATGACATTACTCTTAGGCCTCTGCATCGAATCTTGCCGGCAGCGGGGCGGCGGCGGCGGCGGCGCGGGAGCGGCGCGTGCAACGCAGACCAGTTCTCGAAACGAGCGGGCAGATCGCGCGGCATTATAGCGGCGTAGTGTTGTGTTCGTAGTTGTGTCGTCGAGATATTTGTTTTTATTCGCGAACGAAATGTCTGAACAACGGCGACAACATCTTTTTGATACAAATTTATCCCTAAGCGTCAGCTCACACCGAGACGCGACGCGACGCGCAGTTTTCAAAATAGAAATACAATTACAGACCTTATCTACTACACTAAAAGGTACACAATGCAAGGTTTACTACGTTGAGCTACGCAGCGCTGCGCCGCGCGCCGCGCTGCGTAGCTCACTGAATCGTGTACCTTTTTGTGTAGTAGATAAGGTAAAATTCTAGGCTCGATTTATTGTGGGCAAAAGTAGAAGTGAATTCCTAATGCAGACGCGCGGGCGGTCACCGCTTGACTGGAGTGCACCGCTCGACTGGAGTGCACCGCTCGACTGGAGTGCACAGCTCGTTGCCCGCTCCCGCGCCGCTGCCGCGCCGCTGTTTTCGAGGGTCGGTCAATTTGATTTTACGCATTAGATCCTGCCACTCCCGCGCTGCCGCTGCCCCGCTGCCCGCAAGATTCGAGGCAGAGGCCTTAAACATTTATAAAAACAATATCTTTAACATAGTCTGTTCTTCAAACAGGTACAGCCGTCAGATCCTACTCCGCGACATAGGAGTCAAGGGTCAGAGCCGCATCTGTGAGGCCAAAGTCCTCATAGTAGGCGCCGGAGGCCTCGGGTGTCCCGCGGCTATGTACCTAGCTGCAGCTGGCGTTGGTAAGTTGTTATGCACTATAGAAAGTTGTAGACAGTGGAGGCCTTAGTCCTCATAGTAGGGTCTGGAGATCTCGGGTGTCCCGCGGCTATGTACCTCGCTACAGCTGGCGTTGGTAAGTTGTTATACACTTTAGAAAATTGTAGACAGTGGAGGCCTCAGTCCTCATAGTAGGCGCCGGAGGCCTCGGGTGTCCCGCGGCTATGTACCCCACTGCGGCCGGCGTTGGTAAGCAGTTGTAGAACATTGTAGACAGTGGAGGCCTCAGTGGACGTAGTAGTCACCGGAGGCCTCCGCTGTCCAGCGGCTATGTACCTCGCTGCTGCTATGGTAAACACATCGCCGACTACCTCATCATTATACCCAGCAAAAGTAAAATTTTCAAGAAATTTTTGTTAGGACAGAACTCATGTTCTTAGTTTTCATTTTGCAGGTGAGATCGGCATTGTTGACTACGATGTGGTCGAGTTAACAAACATACATCGACAGATTCTGCACTTTGAACAGGATGAGAATAATAGCAAGGCTGAGTCGGCAGCCGCTACTCTGAGGAGGTATGTTAACCAACTTTTTTTTTATATAAATCTTTCTGGACTCCCTCCATCGTTGGGGTGACAGAGGGGCATGCCGGGCTCTTACCGGCTAAAACCAACGCAGTGTTCCACTCCATCTCTGCCTATGGCCGGGGGTGCGGGATTCGCATAAGCATTCACCGCTCCCGTGTTTTAATCCTCGTCCATCTGGCGAATATTACCCCATTCTTCTTTATGGTCCTTCGAGCCGGATCCATAAAACATTGACGAACCGTGCCCTGCACTCAGCGAATAACGAAGAAAATTAAAGGTTTTACTAACAATATTTTGTGTTATTTTCAGTATAAACTCACGGATAAAGATAACACCATACAATGTCCAGTTAGATTCTAAGAACGCGTTGGAAATAGCGTCCAAATACGATGTGATACTGGATTGTACTGACAATGTACCTACTAGGTACTTGCTAAGCGACTTGAGCTGTCTTACTAAGGTGAGTGCTTAGTAAAGATTATTTAAATCCATTTAAACAAATATCAACTTTACTGTTGTGTAAATTAAATTGATTTTAGAATGACCTATTGAAAATGTAATAAAAAATGAAAGTTGCAGGCGAAAATAAGCTTTATTATGTTGGTTTAAAGTATATTTTCCGAATACATATAAATTAAAATCAAAATTGTGAACCTAATTTACTAGTAGTAGGGTGCTGTGCTTCGTTGGGCTAGTAATCGCAAGCGCGGTGGCGGAGCAAGACATGTCTCAGTAGCAGTACGAAGTCTGGATTTGTGTCCAGTTGATGTCAATAGGCTCGCCCTAGAGATGCAAGAAGTGGCAAAAATATCGATATTTAAAAGAATATCAATATCGATTTCGATATATCGAAAAAACTATCGATAAAAAAAAAATTACGAGGATCAATTGGGTTAGTTTTGTAAACAAATAAATATCATACAATGATTTAGGCACACTAATAAGAAAATAAAACATGAAAAAATTTATCGTTTTTGATACATTTTCTATGATATTTTATATCGGTAAACATATAAATATATCGAAATAATGAATATCACCTAAAAATATCGATATATCGATATTTTTTCTGCAAGCCTAGCTCGCCCGCTATTACATGGGATTTTAACATAACTGGCGAAATGTGGGAGTACTATAGGTACACCTCTGCCTTACCTTTAGATAAATAAAGGCGTGATTTTATGTTATGCTCCAACAAACTTGTTAAAAAATATTAAAGTTGCAACCGAAATTAAACTTTATTATGTAGGGTATTAAGGGGCTTAACGCAAAAAACGCAAGTTTTAGAAACAATAAAGGTATATGATCGACTACAGTAAACAAAATAAAAAATTATATGATATTCTTCAGGATATATGCCCGGTAGATAGTGTGTTGAAAACATAATACAACTAATTTGATATGATAGAAAAAAATCATGAAGATACCTCTAAAAACTTTGTTTTTACAAAAAAAAAACCATACTAATATACATACAATCATTCTGATTTTTACCGACTTCAAAAAAAAGGAGGTTATCAATTCGATACGTATGTATGTAATATTATTGGAATTGCATTATATTCACATATGACAATCTATTAGGGCTTCCAAACAAATATACAAAATTTTATAGACGTATGTATGTATGTATGTTTGTCCACGCATATCTCCGTAACTATTAATCGGATCGTGACCATTCTTTTTTTATTGGCTTACATTTACTTCAACTTAGGGAACAGTGCAAGTTTCATCAAAATCGATTCAGTAATTTTCAAGATATGGACTAAGACGTGAAAGTGTGACGGCCTGGCTTATTGATACGAGCTACGGGTGTAGTGTCAAAGCGAAAACATCTCAAAACCTTGGTCAAATTCTAGTGCAACAACTAAAAATTACCAAATAAAAAGTAATTTAAAAAAATTAAACCGACTTCAAGAAGAAATGAACTCAAAATTATGAAATAACTTTAATTTCGGAAGTCGGTGGCAAAAAAAAACTAAAATTAAAATACAGATCCCAAGACACCGACTTCCGAAATTAAAGTTATTTCATAATTTTGAGTTCATTTCTTTTTGAAGTCGGTTTAATTTTTTTAAATTACTTTTTATTTGTCAGATTATTCTACAAGCAAGTACTAGTGTTTTAATTTTTTAGTCCAAACAATAGATTTTTTGTAAATAGATAATAATTGCTTCATATTTTGCAATAAATTACCAGCGTTATGTCATCGCGCTTCTCTTTCTTTTCTATGCAGTCCGACAAAGACTCGCCTTAAATCGCCTTAAAGTGATTTTACATAATCCATACTAATGCGAAAGTGTGTCTGTCTGTTACCTCTTCACGCTTAAACCGCTGAACCGATTTAGATGAATTTTGGTATAGATATAGTTAGAGTCCCGGGAAAGGACATAGGATACATTTTATCCCGATATTCCCTCGGGATCGAAACTTATGCGGGTCTCTAACATACATGTTCTTTATTACAGCGACCCCTAATATCGGGCAGTGCTCTCAAGATGGAGGGGCAGTTAACCATATACGGATATAGGAGTGATACTCATTCTGGTGAAAAGGTAAGACACTTTTTGGTTACATGTCAACGTACAAAATATTTTATTTGACGTAATAAAAAAAAGTGGCAGTGGGCAGGGCACATTGCTCGCAGAACAGATGGCCGATGGGGCCGAAAGGTTCTGGAGTGGCGACCACGTACCGGAAGACGTAGCGTTGGAAGGCCTCCCACAAGGTGGACCGACGACCTTGTGAAGGCCGCAGGAACCCGTTGGATGCGAGAAGCACAGAACCGGTCGAAGTGGAAGTGCTTGGGGGAGGCCTATGTCCAGCAGTGGACGTCTTTTGGCTGAAATGATGATGATGATGAATAAAAAACCTAACGTGCATTCGCGATTTATTTATCAAAAATGTAAACAAATATGAATTAATCCGGTTTGACTGGGAGCAGTGGTGGCTCAGTGGTAACGACCGCGAGTTAAGAGATAAAAATTCGAAGACACGTGACATCTACTAACCCGCACTGGGCCCGCGTGGTGGATTACAGCCCACTCTTTCTCACAGAGAGGAGGCCTGTGTCCCAGCTCCCAGCGGTGGGAACATTATAGGCTAATTATGTAGACTGGGAGCCGACCCCAACATAGTTAGGAAAAGGCTAGGCAGATGATGATGATTTTTATCATTACAACTATAAAGGGACTATAGACGTATCTCTGCCTACCACTTCATGAACTGCAGACATGATGTTTGTGTGTGTTAGGCTCAACTCACACCAAAAGAGCGGCGAAGGGCAGCGAAGCGCCGCGACCCGCTCGGTAGAGAAGGCGCGCGGATTCCAGCGACTGCCCGAGAAGTCGCTGGAATGCTCGAGAAGTCGCGGGAATCCGCGCGCCTTCACTTCTTCTTTCATGTGTTTATCGCTGTAATGCCTTGATTTGATATTGTATAGGCAGTCGTAGTTGCACCAAATAAATAAGCTTTTCTTCATCCATTTCCATCACTTTTGTATTCGTTGCACTGCAAGGAATGAATGCGAATGCTCGCGCGCAACAGACGCGCGCGGGGAGCGGGCGCGAGGGGCGGGATATTGCCAGCGGCCGCTCGCGACTGCTAGAGCATTCTCGGTACTTCCCGCGACTTCTCGCGCAGTCGCACGGCTAATTCGCTGGAATTCCAGCGGCGCCGCTGGCATCCGCGCGACTCGTTCGAGTTTCTCATGCGATAATAAGTATTATAGTAATGAAAATAAAGTTAAAATTCATATGACACTGAAACTGCGTTCCGCTTCGCCGCGCTTCGACGCTCTTTTGGTGTGTGTTGAGCCTTATAATAGTCCGACTTTTACTTAGCTGCAGTAAAATGAAATTTCTTAATAACTCATTTCGGACTGAGTTTAGAGATATGCATGTCAAATAAGTTGAGTTTGTTACACTATTCTGTACTAGAAAAACAAGATTTGGTTGATGGCCGCGAAAACACAAAATGACGCCAATTTCAGTCATTTAAGTCATTTCATTTTTTCATTTATTTATCCAATAACAATTTCCATTGTGTCTGAATTTTTACAAAGGTATCTACATAAGCAAATAATTAAATAATAACAATTAAAAACACAATTACATTTCTTGTTCAACATAATCTCATTAGTAAGTAACACATAAGCTGTTATTTTACTGCAGCTAATTAAAAGTCCGACTATAGTTATAAACTGTAAAACACTTATTTCCCTAGGGTGTAACATACAGAGGCCCCTGCTACCGCTGCGTGTTCCCAACGCCGCCGTCACCTGACGCGGTAGGCTCCTGCTCTGCTCATGGGGTGGCCGGCCCGGTACCCGGAGTTATAGGTAAACTACTATACTTCCCTTTTTAGGGTTCCGTACCCAAAGGGTAAAAGCAGCGGGGCCCTATTACTAAGACTCCACTGTCCGTCTGTCACCAGGCTGTATCTCATGAACCGTGATAGTTAGACAGTTGAAATTTTCACAGATGATGTATTTCTGTTGCCGCTATAACAACAAATACTTAAAACAGAATAAAATAAATATTTAAGGGGGGCTCCCATATAACAAAGCTGTTTTTTTTTTTTTTTGCGCGTTTTTGCCCTGTGGTACGGAACCCTTCGTGTGCGAGTCTGACTCGCACTTGGCCAGTTTTATTTATATCAAATTCTCAAAAGCCAATCTACAGACGCCAGCAAATCGAGCTACTACAATCTGTCAAAATTATTTAATAGATTTTCAACTTTATTGCATAAGGCATAAGGTTCAATGTTGATTGGGAAAATGAGACAGTTTCGGGCTTGCTTGCTGCAGCGCTCGGCCACTTTAGTAACGTTTGCTAACAGATGTGGTCATCGTGTGCACGGGATTTTGTTTTCAAATTGGGCAGATGTAAGTTTCGAAACTTACATCTATACACCGTAAGGGCTATTTTTGCTTGCAGCGCTCGGCCGCAATAGTAACGCTTGCTAACAGATGTGGTCATTGTGTGCACGGGATTTTGTTTTCAAATTGGGCAGATGTAAATTTCCTCGATGGTGCAGACGTCAGCACAACAAGCTACCCGAAACTGTCAATTTTTCCCAATCAACTTTGAACCTTATGCTTTAGCGTTAAAGTTGAAAATCAATTAAAGAAATTTAGCAGATTGTTGTGTGCTTGATGTGTGTGTGTGTGTGTGTGTCTGAACTTATTATAGTTTATTATTTGAAAGTTTTTTTTTTCTACCAAAAACATAAAAGAAGCTACTTTAAACAATGTTTTTAAACAGGTACTCTACAAGCGATGGAGGCCCTCAAATACATCCTGGACATGTCACCACAGAAGTTATTAGTAGAGAGGATGTTCATCTTTGATGCTGAAGATATGGTACCTAAAACTGGTAAGTCTGATGTCACGAACACTCGTCAACCGTTGCAATTTATACCTTATTAGCTGCACCCCACGGTTTCACCCGCATAAGTGTCGATCTCGTGGGAATATGTTAATCCAGGGTGTCAGCTACCTCCATACACAATTTTATCAAAATTAGTCCAGCCGTTTGAGCGTGAAGAAGTAACAAACATATAAACACACACACACACTCACAAACTTTCGCCTTTATAATATTAGTGTGATAATATTGATTGATTTGTTTCAGTGCGTCTCCGTAAGCGCAACATCATGTGCGCAGCTTGTTCAGACAGTCCTACCATCACACATCTAGTTGATTATGAAGCGTACTGCAGGGCACCGGCTAATGATAAGGTAACATTATTTTATAAACTACCCTTAACGATTTCAAACAATATTAGTTTTGGACCACATGATCAGCCTATAATGCACCCTCTGCTGCGTCACAGGCCTCTCTGAGAGGGAGTGGGTCGTAATCCACCACGCGGGCCCAGTGCGGCAGTTGTTAGATGTCACATGTCTTCGAATTTTCGGTTCTAGGACATGCCGATTTCCTCACGATGTTTTGATGTAATAATTTACAGAAAGTAAAGCGCCTGTCAGGGTTCGAACCTACGACCTATATCTCGTAAGTCGCGGCCGATACCACAGGGTCACCCCTGCTGTTGTAACTGCACTGTCCGAATATTAATTCCTGCTTAAAAAAAATATGTAAATATGCTTTTGAAGAGAGGGTTCATGGCAATAGTACAATGTTGTTGATTACAGAGGAAAAACTTTCGATCAAAAATAGTACTAGATTTCTGGTGAGCGCATCAAAAACGGCTGGAAAAATAAGACCACAAAATATAATGTTGTGGTCTTACTAGAAAAAATAAGACCACAAAATATAATGCTGTGGTCTTATTAGGAAAAATAAGACCACAAAACATAATGATGTGGTCATATTTTGCAACATAGTTTTTTCAACCATATTGCTCAGAAATTGTGGTTTATTTTTCCATTAATATTATTGTTTCAAATACGTTGACTTTCCTTTATGTTTGAAAGTTAAGGTTAATAATCAACTTATTCATATTGATCGTAATTTGTTATTTTACCGCTTACTCGAAAATAGGGGTGGTATGTAAGTGTCTTTTGAAATACATAATATATTTTGAAAATTTTTTTTTCTTTTCGTAGATACACGTATCGAGTTGATTTTAAATACTAGTTTTTTTTACATTTACTGGATGTTTATGCATGTGAGATTCGTCTGTGAACGTAGTATCCCAATGATTTGCATTTCGAAATTATATAGTTTTAAATAATATACGGTTTTTAATAATACGTCCTAAAGGTCATAGCACACGTATCAAATCGGAAAGGGATCGGCACCGTATCGCCTTTCGCCTCGCCGTCAAACAGGCGTCAACCTAACGTACAGTTCGCGTCAAATAACTTTGCCGCTCTGAAGCTAGCCTCTTTCCTAGCCGCGCCAATCCGCGCCATGCGCGCTGCTGTTGTATTCATAGGATTAACTACTGCGCAGTGATTTGTTGCCTACTTCAGAGCGGCAAAGTTATTTGACGCGAACTGTAGGCACGTAACCAAAGCGGATCAGAAGCTCCGATACGTCGATTCGGCTACAGCTAGGCGACGCCGCGCTTACGGCTCGCCGACCGCTGGTTGATGGTGCAGCAGACAGGCCGGAGGGGTGAGAGGGGCAAGGGTGGACGAAGAGACGTAAGCGCGGGGACGACGAGCCGTAACGCACCACACCGCGGTTCGTGAGCTTGTCCCAAGGCGAGGCGATTACGTTTCTATTCCGATTAGTGTGCTTTGCAGTAGGGAGTTTCATGCAAAGAATACTTAACGGCTCGAGTTGATGTATCAACTCGACGTATCAAACCAAAAAGGTCCCTTTTCGGTTTGATACGTGAGCTATGATTTTTAGTCGTAAGACTCGTTTTTGTGCAATGATATGAAGATAAAATTATTTTTGTGTTTTTTTTTTAAGGTGTACTTATTTTGATGTAATGCCAATAAACGCATTTTTCTTTCCTTTTTTCTTTCAATGATATGAAGATAAAATTATTTTTAATATTTAAATTAGAAAAGTGTGTTTAAGAAAATCAAAACTGCGAATGTTCAAGGTAAGTTGATATTCAAAATTAATAGTTTTGTCTTATTTATAGTTTGTTTTTTTTTTTTAATTATGTTTTCTTTTGGTAACATTCGCGGTGTTGAAATTACTATTTATCAATGGGCTTCTTTTTATTTCATTACTAGCTTCCGCACGCGGCTTCGCCCGCGAGGTATGTCGATAAAAACTATCCTATGTAAGGACATACATTTGGCAGAGAGATAGAATATATCATATTAATATTGTTTATTTGTAACTAGCTTCTGCCCGCGACTTAGTCCGCGTGAAATTTCTTGTTCCCCCGACCCACGGCGTCGCATCGCATTGCCTCTCCGCGCTATTAGGTACTTTCTTTTGGCTAATTGTTCTTTCTGACTTTTTATCTTTTTGCTCGGCTCCTTAGGGTGATGTTTAATAGCCTATAGCCTTCCTCAAAAATTGGGCTATCAAATGCAAAAATATTTTTTCAAATCCGATTTGTACTTCCGGAGATTAGCGCATTCAAACACAATCTTCAGCTTCTTTATTAAGATAGACTTACTGTATGTGCAATTTTAATCGACATCAATTTCTATAATAATCCATACTAATATTATAAATTCGAAAGTAACAGTCTGTCTGTTACCTTTTCACGCCTAAACCACTAAACGGATTTCGATAAAATTTGGCAGAGAGATAGATTGCATACCGGGGAAGGGCACAGGATAGTTTTTATCCCGATATTCCCACGGGATCGACACTTATGCGGGTGGAACCGCGGGGCGCTGCTAGCTATTATAAAAAGAGGCCCATTAACACTTTCTTCCGAAAACCGTTACTCCCAAATAAATTTTTCACACCCCTATAAAATCTCTATTCTTCTCCCACAGAAGAAACAAGAATCCCGCCTAAAATCAGAAAGAAGAAAACAAGAGAAGGAAAAACGAATGACAGGACAGAGTTACTTCGGCTTCCGAACCACCACAGCAGGAGAAAAAAAGTCTTGGGTCCAAGACGTACTCAAATCGGAAAGAAGATTAGGACCTCCTTGCAAATCAGACTTCTGCGCAAAGAGTAATACACGATACTGCAAGAAACTGTCAGATTCTGACAGATGTCAAATGTTCCAACACTTCTGGCAGCTAGAATGGAAAGAAAAAAAGAAATTTGTTAAGTCTTTAATTGATTCTGTGCCTGCTAAGCGTAGGAGGACAAGTCACAAAGGAGTTCTGTCCCGAAAAGGCGATTCGAAGCGTTATCATCTAATTTTAAACTCGGAAAAGGTCCAAGTTTGCAGAGTAACCTTTTTAAACACTTTAGGTATCAAAGAAGCTATGGTACGCTGTTGGTTGGTCAAGGAAACGAAACCCAGATCCCCAAAAGCGCCTCTAAAGTCGCTAAATGTAGTAGAATATATAGAAAGCTTACCGAAAATCGACCCTAAATGCCAATACTGTGTAACTTCAAACTCGAATATTAAATACATAGATTTGAATGTCAAAAATCAATTTCAACTCTACAATATATACGTCAAAGATATGGCAGATAAAGGTCTAAGTTCGGCTTCAAGAAAAACGTTTGCCAAAGTATTGGGTAGGAAAAATGTAAGGATTTTCAAGCCAAAGCACGAGAGGGATGTTTGTGATTTGGTGAAACAGCATAATAATATCGATTTTGGTTTCGAAGCTGAGAAATGCGATGGGTTTTATTATGAGGTTAGTAATTTGAATGAGCAGTGGCCCTCATAGGATATGTAGCGGTATCTACAACGCCAAATGCGAACCGTCGACATGCTGACGTCACGCAAAATCTTGCATCGCGCAAGCAGAGTTTACCGCGCAACTAGCATAGATACAACGGCCCGACATGAATCATCGGGCAGTTGCCCGCCAGACACAACACCCGTCTGGTCGGGGGATCCTCCCTTTTCTATAGAGTATGAGTGAACTTTACACCCTGTTCCTCATACCTCTATAGGATATTGTGCCTAATTTGGAATACAATGTCATCATCTGCCAAGCCTTTTCCCAACTATGTTGGGGTCGGCTTCCAGTCTAACCGGATGCAGCTGAATCCAGTATTTTACATGAAGTGGCTGCCTATCTGACCTTCACAACCCAGTTACTTACTGGGTAATATGGTAATACCGGTAACCCCCCCCGGTACCCCTTGGTAATACCGGTTGTCAGACTTTCGGGCTTCTGACGACCCGTAACGACTGCAAAAGATCCACGATTGATAGCCGGTACCAACGGCTTGACGTGCTTTCCGAGGCACGGAGGGGTCTTGATATGTAAAGATGGTCACCCATCCACAGACCAACCGCGGCAAGCGTAGCTTAACCTGATCTTCCGATCCGCGCGGCTGTCATGATTTAGCCACAAGTCCCTTTTTTACCTTTGGAACACAATATATTTTCACAAATAAAGAAAGAGTTTTAGAAAAATAGCAGCGCTCCGCGGTTTCACCCGCCCAAGTGTCGATCCCGTGGGAATATCGGGATAAAAAGTATCCTATGTCCTTTCCCGGGACTCAAACTATCTCTATACCAAATTTCATCTAAATCGGTTCAGCAGTTTAAGCGTGAAGAGGTAACAGACAAACAGACACACTTTCGCATTTATAATATTAGTATTGATTATAATCGGTACAGTATTCAATAGCTGTATCGTAATAAAACTATCGATACTCGTTGTTAGTAACGAAAAAAGTATCGATATTATTGTTGTCGATTACATCCCTTTTTGCGAATCGAAACTAAAATTTCGTTTAAAATGCGTATAGAGCAGTGGTGGCCCAGTAGTAACGGCCCCGACGGACGAGTTTTAGGTCCTGGGTTCGAACCCAGCCAGACGCTTTTCTAATTCTACGCTATTCTTAAAAAATGAGTACGTTTGAAAGAAACTAAAAATGTAATAAGTATTGAATTAATTAGAATGAGTGCTTGGCCAAACTGCAAACGCGGGCGCGGGGCGGGCGCGGCGCGGGCATCTCACGCCATATCTCGTTCATACAAGTGGCCGCAGTGAGGGTGCGGGCGGCCGCGCGGGGACCGGGGCTCTCAAACTAGTTCGAGCTTTTTTCTAGTAAAAATAAGTCTTTTTCATCCATATTATATTTTAACAAACACTGGACACGACGATACTCAGAACGAAGCCGTGCTCCACTGCGGACAGGCAGATCGCGCGCGTTCCCACACCCGCGGCGCTCCCCGCCCCGCGCTGCCAGTCTAGCCAAGCACTTAGAATCTCTTATGGTGGACTGATTTTATTGTATTATTTTATAAGTTTTTTTTTGTGGTAAGAAATAAAAAAAAATAAAAATATTATTATTATAATTGACAAATTGTTATTATAATTAATAATTATATTTTGTAAATGTTATTGTTGTTTTATTTGTTGCTAACCTAACAATCTAAAGTTTTTCAAGACTTTTCTAACCTTAAAATATTCTGAAATTGCATGTTTCTATTTTATTAATAAATTCACAATACTTTTTGCATGCTTCTTAAATGTTGCATGCACAGATATAGATAAACCTAGATAACGCAAGAGCAACTACTCTGGCTACTTCGCGTGCCAAAATCGCACCAGCTTACGTACAAAATCGCGCCAGCTTACGTACAAAATCGCACCAGCTTACGTACAAAATCGCACCAGCTTACGCACAAAATCGCACCAGCTTACGTACAAAAATCGTAAGCCGCCACTTTCGCGCTCAGTCTTGTGTACTGCTGGCTGGGTGAGCGTGAGCGCTGGCGCTAGGCCCCGGAGGTGGGGCGAGAAGGGTGCCGCACGCGGCGACGTCTTTGAATCATTTGATTTTCCCATCACTAAATAGTGCTAGTGACGTCATAATAGGTAGTCAAAAAATGGCACGCTGGTTTTCATACAGATCGTGATACTTGCGTTATCTAGGTCTATCTACTTATATCTGTGGTTGGATGAATTATCAAAATATGTCGTACTCACATTAGCATTCTTCAAGTTACCCCAAATGCCTTTTTTTTTTTTTTTTTTGCGGATGGGAAATCATCAAATGATCCCTCCCGCTCTGGGTGGAGCGGAAGGGAGTGTCAGACTCTTACTGACTAAAACCCACCGTGTTCCTTCCTTAGCCCTTTATGTTCCGGGCCAGCGGTAACCCTTTCGGACAATCCCGCTGACCCGGCAGGCTTCGGCCCTATGGGGCCCCTCCTCGATGCTGACATCTCTTTGAGGCGCGCGTGGAACACGTACGCGCCGTCCGGCACGGGCCTGGTCCTGATCGGACGGTGAGCTACCCATTACTCTCCGCCCGCAGGCCCGCGCCTACGGTGGCCGGGAGTCGTCGCGCGGCTCCCGACGCCCAGAGCGTCTCCCGCGGCGGCTGGGACGGGAGGCTCTCTCCCTGAGCCGTCCCGCCACCTCCTTCGCTAGCATGACTGCTTCGCAGAAGGAGGTGACTGCCTCCCACTCCCTCTCGCCCTGGACCATGGCTTGCACCAGGGCCGGGCGCGAGAGGTCGCCGCCGCTGCCGATCGCCTCTACGACACAAAAACAGCAGCTGCAGCTGTTCCCTTCATTTATGTTCGTCTAACTCGTCAAAATGTAGAGAACAGCTGTTTTTTTTTCACGATTTCAGGTTTAGTCCCATAGTAAAAGTTGTTCATAATGATGAGTAAATTCACGTGTTTAAGTATCGGTCACTAATTACCAGTCACCCTATATAAACACACACACTCACAAACTTTCGCCTTTATAATATTAGTGTGACTAGCTTCTGCCCACGACTTCGTCCGCGTGAAATTTCTTGTTCCCCGACCCATCTCATCGCCTGTCCGCGCTATTACTTCGTTTTTGCTTAGCATTCTTTCTGATTTTTTTTCTTTTTGCTCGGCTCCTAAGGGTCACAGCGTGATGTTAAATAACCTATAGCCTTCCTCAAGAATTGGGTTATAAAATACAAAAAAATTTTTCAAATCCGACTGGTAGTTCCAGAGATTACCCCCTACATACAAACTTTACCTCTTTATAATATTAGTATAGATAAAATCTATGCCATTAGCCTCATTCTTAAAAACCACCTTTTCTTCCCAGGAATTAGACCTTCAAATCTTACCAAAACGCAACCGCATATCAGCGCCCGAAGTCTCCCAACTCCTCAGAGAGAAGCAGCCAGTCTACATAGTAGATGTACGCGCGGACTCAGAGTTCCATATGTGTCATATATCGGGCGCGCACAGCTGGCCTGTCGATGCACTGAGTGGCGCCGCTCTGGAGCGACTGCTGCGCTGTGTGGAGCAGAGTCCAGCGAGTGGTGAGTACCTAGCAATAGGTAGATAGACATAGACAACCTCAGTTTCATATGTGTCACATAGCAATAGGTAGATAACCCGTTTTAAAATTAATGTAAATATTTTAGTCTTGTTTTTATTATTATTGCAGTAATCTTCCTCTGCCGTCGCGGCAACGACTCCCAGCTAGCAGCTAAGATGGTACTAGACATGTTACCAGAAGAACACCGACACAAAGTGAAGGATATGATAGGAGGACTGCACGCGTGGGCCTTCGATGTTGATACTACCTTCCCAGTGTATTAGGTAGGGTGGTGGCACACATTCACTCACCCCCACACTCGCCCCCATACTCCAACACTCGCCCCCACACGCCAACATTCGCCCCCACACGCCAACACTGACCACCATAACAAAACACTCCCCCCCGTACACCAACACTCGCCTCCATACACCAACACTCGGCCCCATATAACAACACTCGGCCCCATATACCAACACTCGGCCCCATACACCAACACTAGCTCCCATACACTCACACTCACCCCCAATGCTACAACACCCAGACTCATCTCGACAAACTCCTACACCTACGCCCACACACACACATAAGCACACCATCCACACATTGATATTAATGAATAAACGAATAAGCCATGCAACAGTAAGCAGCAATAAAAAAAAAACAGTTTAAGATATAGGACTAAAAATAAGCCCTGGCAGTTAAGAGATGACAAGTCTCAACTGACGTCACCCGTTCACGAATATGACGCGTGAAGTAACACCAGCCTACCTTAGTGCATTCCTTAGGTAATAGGTAATACGGGCTAGCAGGTTAGCAGTTGGTGGCTAAGTGGTTACGGCTGCGACTTACGAGTTGTAGGTCGTAGGTTCGAAACCAGACAGGCGCTTTACTTTGTGTAAATTATTTCATCACCACTGCTCTCAAAACGGTGAAGGAAAACATCTTGAGGAAACGGGCATGTCCTAGAATCAAAAAATTCTAAGACATGTGGCATCTGCCAACCCGCACTGGGCCCGCGTGGTGGATTACGGCCCACTCCCTCTCACTGAGAGGAGGCCTGTGTCCCAGCAGTGGGAACATTATAGGCTGATTATGATGATGATGAATACGGGCTGCTGTCTGCAACTCCACGTCAACGCGCATATTTTGCGTAGGGGTGGGAAAATCGATTATTCCATCCACCCTAGCTCCTCAAGGAAGGCCAGCAACGCCTTGATGTTACTGACCATCAAACGGAGGGTACCTGGGTTACCGAAGTACTTTACCCTGTCCGTGGCGACCACCGGGCAGTTTAGAAGCACTTGTGCTGCTGTCTCGTCGTCCTCCATGCAAGCCCTGGGCCATAATTCTGTGTATGATGCTATAATGGGCTAGCCAACGAGGAAGTTTTATTGTAATTTTATGTGTCCATGAAACAGGGATTTTTTTATCGGCCAACAAACAGGAAATGGTTGTGAACCGATAGTTTGTATAAAAAGTACAGACGTCAGCACATCAAGCTACTACAATCTGTCAAATTTCTTTATTAGATTTTCAACTTTATCGCCAAATAAATAAGGTTGAAAGTTGATTGGGAAAATTTGACAGTTTCGGGTAGTTTGATGTGCTGGCGTCTGTACATAGCCTGTAAGTAAGCTAAGAAATATTATCTATTTTTTGTTTGTTATTTGTTTTTTTTTATATTATATTGTATATTTTCTAAGGACGATTGCAGAACGAATGTTCACACAATTAGTCAAAATGAAAAAGTATAGTGAAGGTTGCCAACCTTAAAAAAATGTAATGGGAAAACAATTTACTATTGATCGATGTCCATAACAAAGGGGGTTGAAGATTTTTATATAGAGCCTAGAATATCTACAATCCGCCATTTTGATATTTTTCAAAATGGCGGCCATGCATGTAGCCTATAAAAATCGAAATCTGACATCACTGATTATTTAAAAAATCTATGCAACAAGATATAATATGTTAAAAAATATGGATGTCACGTGATTAACTTTGAAAGTTAATATTTAGACATTTTACGGGGTTTGGTCTTATAATGTTTTCTGTTTGCGTTGATGTCAGCTCTCGATGTATATAGGTTAAAAGTGTTCCCGCCATTTTCAAAAAAATACAAAGTCGCGGTCAGGAGGTATACCACGGACCTTCAAAGCCCTTTACCGATAGTAGAAAAGAATATTAATAAAAAAAATTGGATAGAAAATAATGTTTTATAAAAATAATGATAAATGTTTGAATTTCGGGAAAATATTGCGATAGTAAAAAAAATAAATCAAAGGAGATTGAAGATTTTTATACTGAGGCTAGCATACCTACTGTCGCGACATTTAGATTTTTTTTCAAAATGGCGCACATGTAGGTATGCCACGGACCTTCAAAACCCATTAAGGTAGGTGTTAATTAGCTAAGCTAATTTGATGCTCGCAGAGAAACGACTGATGAAAATAAATAATTAATTGTTTTAATTATAATATTTCACAACTATGTTCCTTCATTTGTGATTGCATTTATTGTAATACTTTATAATAATAATTATATCGAATACATATTATAATTATGTGTTTACAGAAATCCTGACGCCATCATGTGGATGCTTTTCGTAAGGGTATTGAAGGTTTTTATATGGAGCCTGGCATACCTACCTGTCCGCCATATTGTTTTTTTTTTTTCAAAATGGTGGCCACGCATTATACCTATATAAATCGATAGCTGACATTAGATGTTAGAAATAATCACTCTGAAAGTTTAAAATAATCAAATTTTTATGCAACAAGATGTAAACAAGTTAAAAAAATATGGATGTCACGTGATACGAACGTTAATATCTTGGACAAGTAACACTACGTGGTTTGGACTTATCATGTTTTCTGTTTGTATTGATGTCAACTATCGATTTATATAGTTTTCGTGCAAGACCGCCATTTTGAAAAAAAAAAATCAAAATGGCGCGGTATGCCAAGGCTCCATATAAAAATCTTCAACCCCCTTACGAAAGAGAATTCTTAGTCTTCCCTGTAGATACGGATTTCTGTAAAAATTCAAACAATTATTATTAAGCTCAATGTCAATCGAATAAACAGTATAATAAGTAAATATCATTTAAAAAATGGGGTATTCCTCGAAACGCACCAACGTTGAAACGCAACAAAAGTATACCTCGAAAATATTAATCAAATTAAAAATATTATAAATTTATCCCTCGAAATGCATCAACGATAAAACATAGATAAGAGCATGAAGGATTCGTAATAAATGATATCTATAGACGTTTCATTTGGTGCGTTTCAAAGTTGGTGCGTTTCGAGGGATACCTCAAAAACACATTCCTTATAATAACTCTATGATTGTCTAATGTTTAGAGTATTTAAATTGGGATAGATACTACCTACATGTATTATACTAATATTATAAATGCGAAAATAACTTGTGTCTGTCTGGAACCTTTTCACGCCTTTAAACGGCTAAACGCATTTCGATGAAATTTGGCACATGGGTAAACCATGACCTGAGTTAGGACATAGGATACTTTTTATCCCGCTAGTACGTATCCGTGGGTTAACTTCCGACCTCCGTGCGGACCCATCCCAAAATATTTTCTTTTTACAATAAAAACCATAGTAATGTCCCTACAATCATTCTGATTTTTTGTCAGATTATTCTTCAAGCAACATTCTAAAGCACTAGTGTTTTAATTTTTAGCCCAAACAATAGATTTTTTGTAAATAGATAATTGCTTCATATTTTGCAATAAATTACCGTTGTGTCATCGCGCTTCTCTTTCTTTTCTATGCAGTCCGACAGTGACCGCGCTTTAGGTCATGTAGTCTCCTTATGAACTTTACCTTACTCGAAATAAAGTTTGAAATTCAAAAACCGGCCTCCTTACAAAACAAGTCGAGGCTGTGGGAGACGGTATTTTCATCCCCATTTTAAATACTCTAAAATCTACCAATAGTTTAAAATAAATAAATGTACTAGTTTAAAGTTCAATCACAACTATTGTCTGTGAAAATAGATTTAAGCAAATTCCTCAAAAGAACTTCAGAATCTGAAATCAAAACTCGAAATCTTTTCAATAGTGTATTTGACTGTATTAGTAAAGGGGCGTACTAGTGGCTACGTAACAGCCGCTAGCCGAGGTCAATCTGTGGATGGGCGACCATCCAATTCATACCGATCGAGACACCTCCGTGCTTCGGAAAGCAGTTTGTCCCGGCAGTCATTCATAGCTTTTTGACAGTCGTTACGGGTAGTCCGAAGCACGGAAGTCTGACCACCAATCTCACCAAGGAGTATCGTGTTACCCAGTAACTGGGTTGTGGAGGTCAGATAGGCAGTCGCTCCATGTAAAGTACTGGTATTCAGCTGCATCAGGTTAGACTGGAAGCCGACGCCAACATAGTTGGGAAAAAGCTGGCAGATGATGATGACACCGAAAAATTCTCTCATAACATCACGCCTGTATCACACGAAGTGGTATGAAGAAGTGTAGAATCAAAATCAAAAGTCAATTATTTAAACTAGGCTGAGAATCACCACTTTTTGAAGGTCAAAGTTACAGAGGACAGTCCCCCGACACGCCCGCCGCCTTTCACCACGTCCTAGTGCTTTAGCTGGGAAGAAGAAGTGACGCAACAAACTCCCCAGCACCTATACAACGTTATTTTTAATATATTATGCGAAACCTGAATATAGTTTGTTCAGAATAAGTAACTGAATCGATTCCAATAATTCCCCATGTTATATTTTGTCCCAAAAATATTTAAAAAAAGGTTAAAAGTTGGACACCGAGCGACACTAAGTAGGTTATCCAATCTCCGCGCCGAACGGTTAGGTACCTAGGTACTATTTATCATCAATGAGCGCAAGACGGCGCGGCGCGGGTGAGCATGTTTTTGTACGGACAAACAGGTAACTTAACAAGCTTATAACTTTGTGATTTTTCATGATACAGCTTTGAAATTTTGTGCATAGATTCTTTACATAAAAATAATGTTGTATAGTACACCCACATTTCGCAAGTTATGTTGAAGTCCCATGTAAAATGTGGGAGCCTGTTACCCCCTTTGAACGCCATTGTCACATATACGTGACAAGCAAGCGCGTGTCCTGTACGCCAGTCGTGTGTCGCCTATCCTATTACGAGCGACATAGATATGTGACAAAAAATGCGGTGCACTTTATCACGAAATAAACAATTAAATCATTACTTTTGTGTGTTTTTAAATGTATACCTACCTTAAATATTTAAAATTGTGGCTTGGCGTGGCGGGCACGCGCGTGCGTTTATGCGTTCAAAAAGTTAAAACGGTCAAATACATTATTGTAATAACCATAGAAATAGTCCCGTATTCTAATATTTCAAATCATGATGTCGTATTTACTAAACAAGTGTATTTTATAATATTTTCTTGTGAAAATAAATGGATGGATCAATTGATAGTTTTCTTTTTATTTACACAATTTTTGCACTTTTTTCAAACTAAGAATTTCCAAAACTTACCTCCAATGTATTATTTGACTAAGTTATCAATAATTTCATTATCATAATTTGCACTACTGTGTCATAAGATAAAATCTAATCAAAATAATATTTTATCAATGTTTACAATTTTATACTCACGTGTTTTATCCTAAGTTTATTTAAACGTAGCTTTCAAAAAAGGCACATGAACTCAAACAGAGCTTTCAAGAGCTCTTCACGAACTTGAATGGAGCTTTCAAGAGCTCTTCGCGAACTTGCATGGAGCTTTCAAGAGCTCTTCGCGAACTTGCGTGGAGCTTTCAAGAGCTCTTCGCGAACTTGCGTGGAGCTTTCAAGAGCTCTTCGCGAACTTGCGTGGAGCTTTCAAGAGCTCTTCGCGAACTTGCGTGGAGCTTTCAAGAGCTCTTCGCGAACTTGCGTGGAGCTTTCAAGAGATCTTCGCGAACTTGCGTGGAGCTTTCAAGAGCTCTTCGCGAACTTGCGTGGAGCTTTCAAGAGCTCTTCGCGAACTTGCGTGGAGCTTTCAAGAGCTCTTCGCGAACTTGCGTGGAGCTTTAAAGAGCTCTTCGCGAACTTGCGTGGAGCTTTCAAGAGCTCTTCGCGAACTTGCGTGGAGCTTTCAAGAGCTCTTCGCGAACTTGCGTGGAGCTTTCAAGAGCTCTTCGCGAACTTGCGTGGAGCTTTCAAGAGCTCTTCGCGAACTTACATGGAGCTTTCAAGAGCTCTTCGCAAACTTACAGTTGCGTAACACATTGTCAATTGGAATCGTTTTCATTTTTGACTGGCCTGTTGGTCTAGTGGTCAGTGACTATGACTGCTATGCCGGAGGTCGTGGGTTCGATTCCCACCCAGGACAAATGTTTGTGTGATGAGCATGATCATTTGTTCTGTGTCTGGGTGTAATTTATCTATATATGTATGTATTTAGAAATATATAAGTATGTTTATTAGTTGTCTAGTACTCATAACACAAGCTCTGCTTAGCTTGAGACTAGACGGCGTTGTGTGATAGTTGTGGAATATTATTATTTTTATATTATATATTATTTTGACAGTCCAACAACATTCATTGCGTTATTTACGAGTTGAGCAGACAAATTTTTCGAACTTATAAAGCAATGGATTAGCAATTTTCTTCAAAATGATTCGGATTCCGATTGATAGTGTGTTACGCGATTAGGGGTGCTGGTTATACAGGGTTATTGGTAAAACATTAACAACCTCTTAAGAGGTCATTGTACTCATCATTTTGAACAACTTTTACTATGGGACCAAACCTGAAATTGCGACAAAAAATCAGCTGTTCCCTACATTTTGACGAGCTATATGAACATAAATGTAGGGAACAGCTGATTTTGTTTTTGTGTCATTTTCGATACGATAGCCTCTCGAATGGTTGAGAATAGCTATGCTCATAAATCTTTATCAAGGATACATACAATATCGCGTGGCAAGGATTAAATACTAATCTAATCCGTAATTATCAATAATGGTGCGAGATAACACTACAATGCTACTGATAATATTTGGTTTTGATAACTCAGTACAATATTTAGTGTTATTTGGTGGAAAATGGCGGAGATACGTGCTACGGTGTATACAATATGTTTAATGTAAGTTAATGCTGTTTATTTTCTTCTTTTCGACTTAAAGAAATTGGCTGGGACAGGCAGTGTCGGATTAAGATTACTTGATGCCCTAAGCAATCCAAGCCCATAGGGGCCTCCTATCCACAGTCACCTCGTATTTTTCCAAAACATCGATGAGCGATTTGTAAAGATTGGCGCACATCTCTAGCTAGAGTGACTTTTGGGTCATGTAATATCTTGCTGATAAACAGCCTTGCCATTCATGTGCTAGCAAATACTGTTTCGGTGCTGTTTCTGCCTTATGGTGCCCCCCGAGACGTGATGCCCTGAGCAATTGCTTAATTTGCTTAGGGGCTATTAGCTATTAGCTATGGCCTCCGCAAATGACGTACGTCCAGTGCACCCTGACTGGCTAATATTGTTACCACGATACTAGCGCTATTCTTGACTGAAAAATTTGCACTTGGTCTATATATATATACTGACTAGTCTTACTCAGCGCTTCTCCTCCACATTTATTATGCGCGCAGCCAAAGTGTGGAACTCTCCGCCAATAATACTTGTCTTACTAACTTAAAACTATAGATACTTGAATTACGGAAACCCTGATGGGCATACACAATAAAAACTTAAAAAAAAAAAAAAACAACCGACTTCCAAAAAACACTATAAAGTGAAAAATAACTTTAATTTCGGAAGTCGGTGTCTTTGGATTAGTATTTTAGTTTTTTGCCACCGACTCGAGAGTATACCCTTTCGAACAAAAAAAGAATTTTGAAAATCGGTCCACAATTGGCGGAGTAATCGCGTAACAAACACACAAAAAACAAAAAAAAAACACCATCGAATAGAGAACCTCCTCCTTTTTTGAAGTCGGTTAAAAACAATGACAATGCAGTCGTGTGGATTACCGACAGACGTGAAAACTTAAAACTCTTAGCAGTGAGGGGACGAGGCGACTAGTGGATATTATAGGGGCGATATAATACAGGCATGTGGATGGCTTAAGGCATCAAGTAGTCTTAATCCGGCATGGATCACGAATGATGATAGGTTTGCCAGGCATACCTACCTATAGACCTATATACCTGAGGAGATCCGCAGGAGAACCATGGTAACCGACATAGCCCGAAGAATTGCCAAACTTAAGTGGCAGTGGGCAGGGCACATTGCTCGCAGAACAGATGGCCGATGGGGCCGAAAGGTTCTGGAGTGGCGACCGCGTACCGGAAGACGTAGCGTTGGAAGGCCTCCCACAAGGTGGACAGCGACCTTGTGAAGGCCGTAGGAACCCGTTGGATGCGAGAAGCACAGAACCGGTCGAAGTAGAGGTGCTTGGAGGAGGCCAATGTCCAGCAGTGGACGTCTTTCGGCTGAAATGATGATGATGATGACCTACCTGCAGTCGGCTCCGCTCAAACTTTGCTGACTAATCAAGCTATTCATCACAGCATGATTTATTTTCGCAAATTTCATTCAGACCCCATAGAAGCGACTTTATTTACTTACAATGATTTCTAAACTTTCAGATTAACAACAAATGTGGCGTTTGGCCATATCCCATATTATAATTCTGCGGAACCAGATGCACCCACTTTCGGTAAGTAATTTTGTCAATTTTAGGCCAGCGGCCCATGTGATTGAAACCCTGTGCAGACGCCAACACATCAAGCTACTACAATCTGTCAAATTTATTTAATAGATTTTCAACTTTATCGCTAAAGCATAAGGTTCAAAGTTGATTGGGAAATTTTGACAGTTTCGGATAGCTTGATGTGTTGGCGGCTGTCTGTACATAAACTTTTCTAGGTTGATAAATCGTTTTCCTAATAGGTTTGATTTTTATAAAGAGCCTGGTATAGGTACCTATTTTCGTTCCAATTCGAAAATGGCGGCCACGCATGAGACCTATGCAGGGTTATTGGTAAAACTTTAACAACCTCTTAAGAGGTCATTGTACTCATCATTATAAACAACTTTTACTGTGGGAACAAACCTGAAATCGCAAAAAAAAATCAGCTGTTCCCTACATTTTGACGAGTTATGCGAACATAAATGTAGGGAACAGTTGATTTTTTTTGCGATTTCAGGTTTGTTCCCATAGTAAAACTTGTTTATAATGATGAGTACAATGACCTCTTTAGAGGTTTTGGGTTATTTCAATAACACCCTGTATTGTAATTAATTACTTATTCCTTCCATTTATCCACAGTAAGCGACATCCCAGCCAGCAAGATGAGTCGTGAGACATCTGCTGACCGCCTGGCGGCTGTGCGCAGCGTGATGCAAGACATGAGAGTGGACGCGTATATCGTGCCTACTGCTGATGCGCATAATGTAAGTAGCTTGAATATTGCTTGTTTAGGGCATAACGCACGGTTCGACGGGCCTATAGCACGATGTTGGCTGATTAAAATTTTACTCATCGAAGGTAAAAAGTAACAATAGCCTCCCCGACCGTTTTCGGTCACGGTGGCCAATCTCAATGGAGATTAGCCAGGTACGCAGGAGATATTGTAGTGCACAAGTGTGTGCGCAAACACAGGTGCACTTTCTGTTCCTTTACTCTCATAGTCCGATGGGACGGCAATCCGACACGACCGGGGAGAGTTCAGGCGCAGGGCCAACGGCTTTACGTGCTTTCCGAGGCACGGGGGTATTAAACCGCCAACTTCCAAACTCCGGACTGTTACTAAGAAATTTTTAATGGAAAACCCAATAACACTTTGTCCGACACAGGACCCCACGTTCAGCAGTCGCGCTTGCAACCACGAGACCAACAGGGCAGTCAAATAGGTAAAACGTAACGTAGAACGCAATCAAAATCAAAAAGTCTGCGTGACACTAGGGCACAGGCATGTGTCCTAACAGCCAACAGGCATTGCACAAAGGGCGTTTCGGTTCGGTCGTTTGACAGGTAACGGTGCTCCCGTCTATGTGCAGATGGTGACCACGGGGATGGTTTTAATGAGATTAAAATCTCACACTGCCCCCGGTCTTACAACGCGTCGTTTTCGTGAACGGGCGCCGTCGGTTGAGACTGGTCATCTCTTAACTGCCAAGGCTTATTTTTAATCTTGTGTCTTGAATTGTTTCTTCATTTCTGTCTTTTTTACATTGTTCTCACATATAGAAGCAACAAGAATAATGTACCCAGGATTGTGTAATATCTTGATTTACAAGAGTGTCCATGGAGTTTCTTGCCCGTTCTTCTCCATAGAGATCTACGCTTTGGAATGGGCAACTAGCTTCAACTTTCTGACTAACTGACAGACTATTTAATTTTGACAATTCAAAAGTACCTGTACAAGGTTTAATTGAAATTTATACAGCATTATATTGTAGTCTTTGATTGAAATAAATGATTTGAGTTTGAGTTTGAGCTTATTCCCAAAGCCCCCGGGTGCCTTTTGAAGGTTTCCTCCCGAAAACAAAGAAAAAAAAGGGCACCTCTTCCACCGCTCACAGTGTCTTCGCTCTGCGCTTCATAACTCTTTTTGGCAGCCTTACTAACAAATCTCCATTCTCATTTTTAGTCACAATACATCTCGCCAGCCGACGCCCGTCGGGAATGGCTGTCAGGTCTGCGAGGCTCATCAGGCACAGCTCTAGTGACAGCCGACAAGGCGCTAGTGTGGACTGATGCAAGATACTGGACGCAGTTCGAGGTAGAGGTCGATGGTACGCTGTGGACACTGATGAGGCAAGGTACGTGCAAACTAAGATAACTTTTATCTTTATAAATAAAAAAAAAAGTCCTGACTGACTGACTGACTCACTCATCAACGCCCAGCCAAAACCCTTGGACCTATAAAGCTGAAATTTTGCACAGAGGTTCCCTTTATAATGTAGACAAGGAATAAGGAAGGATTTTTCGAAACAACCCCTAAAGAAGTTAAATAGGGGATGAAAGTTTGTATGAAAAATCTTATTCCTTGAGTTAATAAACTTGAAACTTAGCACGAATACTTATTAAATTTAGCATTTTTTATTTTTCTAAACAATCCCTTATAGGGATTGGGTTGTGTTAAAACTTGTGGAAGAATTTAGACCGATTTTAAATTTTCCATAGAAACAGAGATTTCCAGTTATCTTTTTTTAAATAAGACATTTCGAAAATGTTCTTACTTTTTAGACCTTTGTATCCTGCTTATGCGTATGAAGTGTCATTAAAATGGGTTCATTCAATTCAAAAAACAAGGGCTTGAAAGTTTGTATGAAATGCCGTACGTCGTAAAAGTGCATTAAGAAAAGTATTGATGCCAAGTTTCAAATCTTTCAGTTCGATTTTTACCTAGTTTAGTCATCATTTCAGCCGAAAGACGTCCACTGCTGGACATAGGCCTCCCCCAAGCACCTCCACTTCGACCGGTTCTGTGCTTCTCGCATCCAACGTGTTCCTGCGGCCTTCACAAGGTCGTCGGACCACCTTGTGGGAGGCCTTCCAACGCTACGTCTTTCGGTACGCGGTCGCCACTCCAGAACCTTTCGGCCCCATCGGCCATCTGTTTTGCGAGCAATGTGCCCTGCCCACTGCCACTTAAGTTTGGCAATTCTTCGGGCTATGTCGATTATCTTGGTTCTCCTGCGAATCTCCTCATTCCTAATTCGATCACACAGGGAAACTCCAAGCATAGCCCTCTCCATTGCCCTTTGGGTGACTTTTAGCCTTCTTATAAGGCCCATTGTGAGCTTAGTGTAGTAGGGTTTTAATTTTATTTCTCTTGTTCACAGGAACAGACTTATCTCTCCAACAGTGGCTGGTTGTTAACATGCCACAAAACTCCGTCGTGGCTGTTGACCCTACGACGTATACCAGGAGCTCTTGGCGTACATTAGAAGTAAGCAATATGGTGCATGTCCGTTGTGAATAAACCGTTGCGCATGTGCTCTTTTAATGCACAGGAGTCACTCAGATTAAGCGAGTTTACGCCGTACGGCATGTCATACAAACTTTCAAGCACCTATTTTTCGAAATTAATAAACCGATTTTAATGAAACTTCATACGCATAAGCAGGATACAAAGGTCTAAAAAGTTAGTAGAGAACATTTGGACATGTCGGTTTCCTCACGATGTTTTCCTTGAACGTTTTGCGAGCACTGGTGATGAAACTCATCTCCAGTCTACATCTACAGATGGTCACCCATCCATGGACCAACCGCGGCAAGCGTAGCTTAACCTTGTCGATCGATCCGTGCGGCTATTATTACTTATTCACGAGCCCTTCATTGTGTATATAATAAAGACCTTTCTATCTATCTTCTATGACTAACTTGCATTTACCCTGTTTTTATTTTCAGGCTGCATTAGCATCGGTGAATGTACCTCTACAAGCTATTTATGACAACTTGGTGGACTTAGCTCGAAGGAGACTGAACGACGGGCCCCCAGAGAGGCCCCACAATGAATTGATACCGTTACCCGCACAGTATACCGGTAAGTCTTGTCTATGCAAACCTTTGTTTCCGTATACAAACAGATATGCTGTGTAAATTAAGTTGAAATGGTATTGAAGATTTTTGTCATTTTTAGGGTTCCGTACCCAAAGGGTAAAAACGGAACCCTATTACTAAGACTTCGCTGTCTGTCCGTCCGTCCGTCTGTCTGTCACCAGGCTGTATCTCAAGAACCGCGGTAGCTAGACAGTTGAAATTTTCACAAATTATGTTTTTCTGTTGCCGCTATAACAACAAATACTAAAAACTAGCTTCTGCCCGCGACTTCGTACGCGGATCCTGTTGCTTATGCCAGCGACAACGGGGTCGTCAAAATCGGAGATCTGAAACGTCTGATGTCGAATTCTAAGAGCCCAGGGACTGAAAAACAACGGGATGCGCGAGACGATTCGAGACGTCATTTTCAGGCAATAATGAACCAATAAGGTGGTAAACTTGGCCTTGCACTTTGAATGTTGGCATAAATGGGCCTTCTGAAATCTGTTCTGCACCAAAAGATGTCATTTGAAAGGCATTATTGTACGAACGTATGTTATCCAAGAAATGTTTTGACTGTGGATGGTCACCGATTAGCAGTGATCTTAATATTTCTGTTGGATTTTGGACTGGCCTGTTGGTCTAGTGGTCAGTGACTATGACTGCTATGCCGGAGGTCGTGGGTTCGATTCCCACCCAGGACAAATGATGTGTGATGAGCATGATCATTTGTTCTGTGTCTGGGTGTAATTTATCTATATATGTATGTATTTAGAAATATATAAGTATGTTTATCAGTTGTCTAGTACTCATAACACAAGCTCTGCTTAGCTTGAGACTAGACGGCGTTGTGTGATAGTTGTGGAATATTATTATTATTATTATTATTATTATGTACTTTCCTACCTGAGCAACACATACCGTTTGTTTCTTTTTGCCATTTAACAGCTTCACAAAAAGTACAATTTTGAACCATACCTCCGATGGCGGAATATGTGGCGTAGTCAATCATAGGAGTATACGTAAATGCACTCCGTTCCTTATCAACCCAAGGAAGGTCGCCATGCCCTACGGCTATATCTTGAGACACATCCGATTCTTCAGATGATATCGACATTCTGTTCAGAGAATGTCGAAGTCGATCAGAATTCAAACGTTCGTTGCGCTCTTCTTAATCTGTCTCTTCATGCCGTACTCCAGCAATTCTTTCTTTCTCACTTTCTAACTGATTATGAGTATTTTGTTGTGTGCGTGTTCGGGACAATGTATGATAATCTCAAGTTCATCACTTGTTTCAAAAGACCTGTTAGTAGATGTGCGAATACGCTGAGAACTCAAGCGTGATTCTGTATCGGTAAACGTTTCCGATTCGCGAGACAATGCATGTCGCTCACGATCAGCGGACAGTCGCGCATCACGTTCCGCACTTGTCTCTAGAGACCTAGAAGCAGATGCGTAGATATGCTGAGAACTCAAGCGCAATTCTCTATCCGTGAACGTCTCCGACTCGCGAGACAATGCATGACGTTCACGATCAGCGGTCAGTCGCGCATCATATTCTTCACTGGTCTCTAGAGACCTGGATGTAGATGCGTAAATACGCTGAGAATGCAGGCGCGCTTCGCGATCCGAAGAGGTTTCCACGGAGCGAGTTGCAGCCTGATGTTCTCGAACAGCATCAAGTCTCTCCTGACGCTCTTCGGTAGATTCTTGGGATCTTATGATCCGCAATCTTTTAGCTCCTTTGGAACATTGGAAAAGATTTGACCTTTTTCTAGGCATGGTTATAGTTTTATTGTGAAGAAGATACCTGATCAATTAAAATCTAAGTGACTGCTCCCCTACCAAGGGTGCCCATACACGGGGTCGTCTGGCGCCCATGTGCTGTTTTGGTCCCTGGGGTCGTCACGGCGTGCTATGTGTTCTGGTGCGCCGGTGATGGGGAGTACTCCCCAGAGGAGGGTCCGGTGACGGACAGCCGCGGCGGGTTCACGGATGAGTGCTAACGCGTGCCCATATTCCCGCTGTAAGCGGCAGAGGAGGACACCGTGGAGTTTTAGTGGGTTAGAGTCCCACATAACTGTACTATCTCCCCGTGGTAGTGCAGAACGCATGAGCATTTATTCACGTTAAAAAAAAAAAGGGAGTTTTGGCCAGTAGAGTCAAATTTTCAATGATATACCATCGTCATCGAAAATCAGTCCTAAACTGTTGCCGCCTTCACCGCGTGGAGGTGAAATTAGTGATAGTTTTGATTTCCACATCAGATGTTTCTGATCTTCGATTTTTAGGGTTCCGTACCCAAAGGGTAAAAACGGAACCCTATTACTAAGACTTCGCTGTCCGTCCGTCCGTCCGTCCGTCTGTCTGTCACCAGGCTGTATCTCAAGAACCGCGGTAGCTGGACAGTTGAAATTTTCACAGATGATGTATTTCTGTTGCCGCTATAACAACAAATACTAAAAACAAAATAAAATAAATATTTAAGGGGGCTCCCATACAAAAAAAACGTGTTTTTTTCGGCGTTTTTGCCGTCTGTCTGTCGCCAGGCTGTATCTCAAGAACCGCGGTAGCTAGACAGTTGACATTTTCACAGATGGTGTATTTCTGTTGCCGCTATAACAACAATTACTAAAAACAAAATAAAATAAATATTTACGGGGGGCTCCCGTACAAAAAAACGTGTTTTTTTCGGCGTTTTTGCTCCCATACAACAAACGTGTTTTTTTCGGCGTTTTTGCCGTCTGTCTGTCACCAGGCTGTATCTCAAGAACCGCGGTAGCTAGACAGTTGAAATTTTCACAGATAGTGTATTTCTGTTGCCGCTATAACAACAAATACTAAAAACAAAATAAAATAAATATTTAAGGGGGGCTCCCATACAAAAAAACGTGTTTATTTCGGCGTTTTTGCCGTCTGTCTGTCGCCAGGCTGTATCTCAAGAACCGCGGTAGCTAGACAGTTGAAATTTTCACAGATGGTGTATTTCTGTTGCCGCTATAACAACAATTACTAAAAACAAAATAAAATAAATATTTAAGGCGGGCTCCCGTACAAAAAAACGTGTTTTTTTCGGCGTTTTTGCCGTCTTTCTGTCGCCAGGCTGTATCTCAAGAACCGCGGTAGCTACACAGTTGAAATTTTCACAGGTGATGTATTTCTGTTGCCGCTATAACAACAAATACTAAAAACAAAATAAAACAAATATTTAAGGGGGCTCCCATACAAAAAAACGTGTTTTTTTCGGCGTTTTTGCCGTCTGTCTGTCGCCAGGCTGTATCTCAAGAACCGCGGTAGCTAGACAATTGAAATTTTCACAGATGGTGTATTTCTGTTGCCGCTATAACAACAAATACTAAAAACAAAATAAAATAAATATTTAAGGGGGGCTCCCGTACAAAAAAACGTGTTTTTTTCGGCGTTTTTGCCGTCTGTCGCCAGGCTGTATCTCAAGAACCGCGGTAGCTAGACAGTTGAAATTTTCACAGATGGTGTATTTCTGTTGCCGCTATAACAACAAATACTAAAAACAAAATAAAATAAATATTTAAGGGGGGCTCCCGTACAAAAAAACGTGTTTTTTTCGGCGTTTTTGCCGTCTGTCACCAGGCTGTATCTCAAGAACCGCGGTAGCTAGACAGTTGAAATTTTCACAGATGATGTATTTCTGTTGCCGCTATAACAAAAAATACTAAAAACAAAATAAAATAAATATTTAAGGGGGGCTCCCATACAACAAACGTGTTTTTTTCGGCGTTTTTGCATTGTGGTACGGAACCCTTCGTGTTGGCCAGTTTTTTTATAAGTCAACAGGAAATGCCCATCAGACCGAACAACTTTTGCTAAGACGTCATTCCTATATATGTTATGGTGTAGCTGGGCTCTTGGAGTTCCACATCAGGTGTTCCAGATCTTCAAATTTATTCTCTCGGCAGAAAATGCTCATCACGTGGAACAATTTTTGCTATGGTACCATTTTTGTATCTCTTATAGTTTAGCTGGTCTGTTGCGGTTCTGCATCAGGTGTTCAAGTTTCCAAGATAAATTATAGCCTATATGTTGCCCAGACATAATACCTATACAACAAAATAAAAATCATTCAAATCCTTCCAGTAGTTCCGAAGATTAGCGTGTACAAACAAACAGACAAACAGACAGAATTTTTTTTTCGGATTCGTACCCTATTACTGTTTCTAAACCCCCCCCCATTTTTTTTTTTTTAATATTTTCAATGTACAGACACAGTTTTTCTACTGTTTTATTATATGTATAGATAAAATAAAATAAATATTTAAGGGGGGCTCCCATACAACAAACGTGTTTTTTTTTCGGCGTTTTTGCCTTGTGGTACGGAACCCTTCGTGTGCAAGTCCGACACGCACTTGGCCAGTTTTTTCTCACGTATAGAAGCAACAAGAATAATGTACCCAGGATTTTGTAATATCTTGATTTAAAAGAGTGTCCATGGAGTTTCTTGCCCGTTCTTCTCCATAGAGATCTACGTTTTGGAATGGGCAACTAGCTTCATCTTTCCGACTAACTGACAGACTATTTAATTTTGACAATTAAAAAATGCCTGTACAAGGTAGATTATATTTGAAATAAATGCTTTGGGTTTTGATTTGAGTTTGAGTTTCGTATGGTGCCATTTTGATTATTTTTTCAAAATGGCCGCCTTGCTTTAGACCCATATAAATCGATACCGGATATCAATGCAAACAAACGAAAAAACTCAAAATGGCCATACCATTCGTCGGATATGGAAAATTCTTTTTGAATTTGATAACTAAATTCTTGCGGAAGGCTGTAGCCCTGTAGGCTTTTTAACATCACGCTACGGCCCTTAGGGGCTCAGCAAAAATAAATACAAGTCAGAAAAACGCTAAGCGAAAACCTTCGGAGCCAAGCAAGTTTTATAAAAATCAGACTGTTATTTTAGTATATTGTGTGACTTACGACTTTCACGCGAACGAAGTCAAGGGCAGAAGCTAGTTCTTCCTCTTCTTCTTCTGGTCCTGCTCCATAGGACAATCTAGAGTCTAGACAAAATCAAACTGGTTGCACATTTTTCAATGTAGGTATTTTTTTTTTGACATTGATTTACATTCTGTAATAACTTTAACTCACACCCTGACTTATTATTTGTATTTTTTTTTAAAGAAAATCGTTTGTAAATTGTGAGCACCATGTACAGTCACGAGCATAAGTATGTATACACTTGGCTTTATTCAAAAACGATTTGCTCCTTCAGTTTTGAATGAAATTTTATGTTATTAGGAACAAAGTATTTTCGAACCCATAGGTTTGTGTAGAGTGTCGTATTTCAACGTTGCATTCGTTATTTCACGAAAAAATCGCAATTAAAAGTTGCCAAGTGTTGACATATTAGTGCTCGTGACTGTACCTATCTATCAGATAATTATTCATATGTCATGGTTTCATTTTTAATTCTTTTACCTATTGTGGTATAGTAATTTTATGTTAGGTGCATCGTCTTCACATATTATTATTTATTTATTTATTAACTCGACATCACTATCATTACAGGAATTTCCTAATTCAATAGTGTGGCCATAATTACAGTTTTATTATTTACCATAACATATTCTGTACATCGTTGTTTTTGTGAACTCACTCAGAGAACAAGTAAAAAGATCTATGCTGTCTGCTACGTCATTAAGTAGGTACACGCAAGGTGCGCGTTATAGGGGCTTTACTCAGTAGATTGGTCCTACTACTGGGCACCGCCAATAGACGTGGCTGTCGCCTTCGGAATACATAATTGTCGGGCACACACAGGTTTATTTCTTTTAATATACCTGGGTTTGAAGTGTGCAAATGTATGCAAAATATTGTAAAACATTTTAAAAGAGTAACGGTGGAGTTTCTTGCCCATTCTTCTCCATACGAAAACTACCTTTTTGAATGGGCGACTAGAATCAATTCTATTTTGTTGATTTTTGACGTTCAAAACTACCTTTTATGTGCCTATCTATATAAATAAAAAGAAAAGTCCTGACTGACTGATTGACTGACTCATCAACGCCCAGCCCAAATCCTTGGACCTGGAGAGCTGAAATTTTGCACAGAGGTTCTCTTTTTAATGTAGACAAGGAATAAGGAAGGATTTTTCGAAATTCAACCCCTAACAGGGTGAATAGGGGGAGGGTAAAATTTCACGCGGACGAAGTCGCGGGCAGTAGCTAGTTTGAAATAAATGCTTTGACTTTGAACTAGCTTCTGCTCGTGACTTCGTTCCGTTTTAATTGTTTTTTTTTTGAAAGAAAGAATATGACGCAATAAAGAACATAAACACAAAAAAATATAAGAAAGAGCCAACTCTTTCTTATATTTTTTATGGGAAACATGCAATAGGCTATTTGACCGGTTTCTGATAAACATCTCAGATTATTTAATGGTGTCTAACGAGCCCACAAGAACCTATTACTTCAAATTGCATAATGTATTTCTTTTAAAAAATAGTAAATAAAAATGTACTGTTTAAATAAGCCGCCAAAACGCTATCTTTAACAATATGGCGTCGTGACGTCACGATTCACGTAAACAAACGTTGAAACGGTCGAGATACTAGACAAACTGTCAACGATAGACAGAAATTTACTAAATCAAGACGTCATCTTAAGTTCAGCCAATCCAGACCGTTTTCGATTACGTGGCGCCAGATTTAAAAAGATGAAGTTTTTTCGGGATTTTTTTTATAAATATTACATTGTTTTGTAGAAAAATTAATGCAAATCGATTTTAAAAGCGATAATCTATACGAGTGTCAATAATTATGACCTTATTTTTTACATTGTCAAATAGCCTATTGTGAATTTTAAATTATTCCTTTCCCAGGCCAGCAGTCTTTGGGAAAGATCTGGGAGTTACTTCAACAAATAAACACTAGGGGCGCCTCTGTGTTACTCCTGACTGCCCTAGATGATATTGCTTGTAAGTACATACATAATTATATAATACTAGCTGCGCCCCGTGGTTTCACCCGCGTGAATGTCGATCCCGTGGGAATATCGGGATAAAAAGTAGCCTATATGTTAATCCAGGGTGTCAGATACCTCCATACAAAATTTCATCAAAATTTGTCCAGCCGTTGGAGCGTGAAGAAGTAACAAACACATAAACACACTCACAGAAAAGCGTGACTTAATTGCGGGTCCAAACCCGCACCTAAGTCAATTAAGTGCTATAAATCTAATTACTTAAACTTTTTTATTATTTTCAGACACGCTCAACATTCGTGGATCAGATATTCCGTTTAATCCTGTATTCTTTTCCTACCTACTTATTAGGATCAACCCAAGTTTGGTAAGTAAAAAAAAATCCTTTTCTTGGCAACCTCTATTGATTCGATCGAACCCAGGAATTTACACTCAGCAGTGGCCTCTGCGACCACCAGACCAATGAGGAAGTATTACATAATTATTAGTAAAAACAAATAGTACCGAGCCGACCCGAACCGATTCAGTGAGCGAAAAATAACGTCTGCGGCAAAAAAATAACGTCATCCCAATGTCATTTTTGGGTCCGTAGTTTATGGGTAGTATTTAAACGAGTGACTGTAAATTAAAGTTTTAAGTGACAAACATAATTAATTTACGTTAAAGTATTACTAAGTGGGCGACTGACTGCGAGTGACGAGAAATCAACAGAACAGCAACTTACAAACATTAATTTAAGTTACATAAAATACAAAATGAGAAGCTTCATAATATTTGAGCGACCTAATATTTGTTTGAGTGTCAAGGTTACGTCCTGCATTTATTTCAATATTTGGCATTATTTCTGTGTAAAGGGTTTAAAGTAACCTAACACAACCGAACCTCGGGGTGCCCTTCGCTCGCTCTTGCATCCTATGTCGTGTGTGTTGGAAAAATCGTCTCTATCTTAATATTGAAGTTGCCCTCTCTGTATTTCTAGTCGCTCACTTAGTAATTTAGTCTCACGGCTAGAATTTTAATATCTGAAATGGATTAATCACAACCCACTTTTTGTAAGCTCGTTCTGGATATTCGTCGTTAGTTTAGTTAATTTTTCGCTTACTCAAATTCATACCGCTCAAGTTATTAAAACAGTATATCATCATCAGTCGCTAAGCTTTTTTTTATTCGATCGTTTTATAATTCCCCGTAGTTTATTTGTCGAATCAGTACGTCATACTGACGTCATTTTAACGTCTAGTACTCAACGGAACGTCCTGGTGACGTCGATTTAGAGTTAATTCAGTGACGTCCTGTGTTGGTCATGATTATGACGACGTAGCGACGTCCATTTAGGGTCAATTCTGTGACGTCCTGTGTTGGTCATTAATAAGACGTAGCAACGTACAGACGCCAGCACATCAAGTTACTACAATCTGTCAGATTTCTTTAATAGATTTTCGACTTTATTGCTAAAACATAAGGTTCAAGGTTGATTGGGAAAATCTGACAGTTTCGGGTAGGTTGAACTGCTGGCGTCCGTACATTTAGGGTCAATTCTGTGACGTCGTAAAGGTGTTCAGTCTGATGGTCTGTATCACACCACAAAATATGGCAACACCTTTCTGATACACTATGTATTATAGCACCTCTAAGATATAACTTAGCCATAATATAGATAACAATTATACCAGTAACTGTGTTGTGGTCAGATAGGTAGTCGCGCCATGTAAAATACTGGTATTCAGGTTCAGTTAGTCTGGAAACTGACTCCGACATACTGGTATCCAGCAGACCGGAAGCCGACCACAACATAATTGGGAAAAGGCAGGCAGATTTATTGAATATCGATAACAATTCATAAGAGTTCATCGAAATCACTATTCCCTTAGTTGTAACGCTGCATAGTGTTTTAGTTAAGTGTTTTTGTACAATTGAAGTGAATAAAGATTCTTATTTTTTTTTTTTTTTTTTTTTTAATTTCCTCCTTTTTTGACGTTGGTTAAAGAATCTCTTTTTTCAGCCCAATTTCGGTAGTGTGATACTGTTCTGGCATGACGGAGTCCTCGCCAGTGATGTTAGAGCCCATTTTGCATCTGAAAACGCTCTTGTAGAAGCAAGGCCTTATGCGGATATATTTGACTACCTTAAGGATCTATCTGTAAGTACTTTGTGTTTTTTTTTATGCGTCATGTTTGCCGCAAATAAACTTATTTTCTTTCTTTTCTACTTAAGCTCACTCAACTCACACCAAAAGAGCGTCGAAGGGCAGCGAAGCGCAGCGCATTTTCAGTGTCATATGAATTTTAACTTTATTTTCATTACTATAATACTTATTATCGCAACCGCTCGGTAGAGGAGGCTATTCGCCGGAATTCCAGCGGCGCCGCGGGCATCCGCGCGACTCGTTCGAGTTTCTCATGCGATAATATAAAGTTTAAAGTTGATTGGAAAAATTTGACAGTTTCGGGTAGCTTGATGTGCTGGCGTCTGTACCTACTTTTTTTTTTTAAACAGAATAATATTCTGACATCTAGTCTTGTGCCTGCTCGGTCATTTTAAAGATCGCTCCGTACTAGTTCATTTCGGACAGTGAACTAGTTCATTCTATTAGTTCTAATAGCTCTATTCGGTCTTCGCTCTCGGTAAGCATTCCCATAGAGCATAGATAGCGCGCTAGCGCGGATCCGGATTACTCACAGAGCAAATACGCACTCCAGACATTATTATAATACATAAACCACTACGTATAAATAAAAAAAAATATAAATGCAACATCCATAATTATTTATTTATTATTACCACAGAGTACACAGCTGATATATTAAGAGAATTTTAACTGAATTATTTTGTACCATTCAAACAGCTCGTCTCCCGTGTTTGGGCGATAAGCTAAAATAGACACTAAGGCATTGAAATAACGCGCATCTCATCTCATTCTTGCGAATTCGGTCGGTCGGGTTCGGATAGCATCGTCATTCGTCGGCTATTCTTTCTCGTTCTCATTCATTCAGACATCGAATGAAAACGTATAACGTTTCTGTCAAACAATCAGCTCAGACTGTATTTCATTTTCTCGTTCGGGCGATGTACGAGTACGAAAAGAGCTATTAGACCTATTAGACCGGTTACAAGCCAGCGTTCGGAAACGTTTCTTTTAGTACAGTGCGAAGATACGGTTCCTATTCGTTCATCGTTCATGAACTACACAAGACTACTGACATCGTATTTTTATTTGACATCTGGGGGCCTAAAAAGGCCACTTTCTTCCAAAATTTTTTTCGGCCAAAAATCCTTCACCAATGGGATTTGATACGATTAACTTAACAGTTAACTGTCTATTATAATTTATAATGATTTGATGAATTCCTTTTATGATTCTGCAAAAGTGGCCTTTTTAGGCCCCCTGATTAATTTCGCTGCCATTACATGTATAAGTAATTCAAACTACAATAATTTTTATGAAACGTATAATTTTTGGCAACTGCTATATTATAATCAATTGTTAATTTAATTTTGATAAATTATTTTGTGATATTATCGTTAATTGTATTTCATTTTAATTTCTCCTGTTTATAAAAATTATTTTGCCTTAATTGGTAGGACATATGAACTGCGCATTTACTCGACATCTTTAAATGTATTTGTACCATCTATGTTCAGCAATAAATAAATTGAATTGACATAGAATTGAATTGAGAATTTTTATATTTGACTGTTTTTTTTTTTTCAGATTGAATTGGGCGAGCAAGGGACTATTTGGTTATCTAATGAAGCTAGCCACGCCGTTTTATTAGCCATTGAGGTATGTTTAATTTTTTTTTAAACCTTTCAATCTCTCTTCATAAAAGTATTCAATTCCTGGTTTTAACGCCATGAATGTCTTTCATTTTGACAGTTCACCCACGTACGTACAGACGCCAGCAGGTCAACCTACCCGAAACTGTCAGATTTTCCCAATCAACCTTGAACCTTATGCTTTAGCAATAAAGTCGAAAATCTATTAAAGAAATCTGACAGATTGTAGTAACTTGCGTCTGTACATTGCGCCTTTAAACCGATTGCGATTGAAGTTACGCATTTAGGGTGTTTTTGGATTGATGCGCCAAAAGTTGCCATAAAATGTTTATATGATACTAGCTTCTGCTCGCAGCTTCACCCGCGCATTCTACCGAGTGCAATTCTGAATTTAAACCATCCAGGGACCCACTCAAATACAAACAATTTTTTTAATCGAAATTGACCCTGCCGTAAAAGGATACCTATACTTTTACCTATGTGCCAGTTGAACAGCGATGGTCAAACTGTGTCCCATTCTCTCACCCCCCCCCCCCCCCACCCCCCCAAAGCAACCAACGATTCTAAAAGGCGTTGTTCCTATATATAAAAAAAAAGATATATTTAAATAAATTAACATTCTGACTGTAGCCTCACAATATACAGGGTTATTGGAAAAACACCAACAACCTCGTAAGAGGTCATTGTACTAGTCATTATGAAAAACTTTTACTATGGGACCAATCCCAAAAACGCAAAAAAAAAAACAAAATGAGCTGTTCCCTACATTTTTGTTTGGCCCAATAGTAAAAGTTGTTCATAATGATGAGTACAATGACCTCTAAAGAGGTTGTTAATGTTTTACCAATAACCCTGTTTAAAAAGATAACATATAAAGATAAATAAATAAAATAAGACTAAATCCATTTCTACTTTTTCAGGAAGGCCCTGCTCGGATTCTTTCTACCTCCATCTCTCCAGTTGCTGTGAAAAAGTGTGTGAAGAATGATGTGGAACTCCAGGTAGGTAACGTAAACTGTGAGGCAGTGGCGTATTTTAAGATTCAGCGCCCTGGGCTTACTGTAAGGTTTGCCGCCCCATAACTTATTACTGTTACGAGCTTCGGGTTCGTGACAATAAAAACTGCCGATTTAATAACCAAAAGTAACTCTTTAATCAACAACACTAATTACAGCTCAAACACACTAATTAAAAAAAACAATCACACTACTGACCACTCTTAATTCGCACTTGAAGATCGCTTGATGTTTTCGCTCTTGTCGCTGTATCCAAACTGTGTTGGCTCGCGGCCCACACCGGCCTTATATAGTGCCGCAGATAGTTCTAGAACCTTCCATTGTAGAAACATATAGAATGTTCGAGTATATACTGACCCCGACTAACCAGATGTCGATAGTTCGAGAAAGTTCTACAAAGTTCTAGTATCGAATTTTCTAGAACGATCGTGACTCGACTAGTTCTGCTACTCGATACTAGATGGCGCTAGTGGTAACTAATGTCACCATGTACCAGGCTTTAATTGTGGCGCGCAACATTACTAACAACCCGCGACCCTACCGATGCCTGCCAGGGTCGCGGGTTGTTCGAAAGAGATACCGTGGCCCCTGACACAGGCAACTGAAGGAACACGGGTGGGTTTTAGTCAATAAAAGTCTGACACGCCCTCCCGCTCCACCCAAAGAGGGAGAAGTTATTTGATAATTTCCTACCCAAAAAAGACAAAAACCGGGCAAGAGCGAGTCGGACTCGCGCACCGAGGGTTCCGTAACATTATATGTTTTTAAATTTTCATCGGCGAGGCCTATATTCGTCAGAGAATTTTAAAACTGTGCACTGCGGTGTGCCGTTTTACCATTTTGGTACGGAACCCTAAAAAGGCATGACGCTATATGATATCTATTTGCTTATCACCAGGGTTTCCGCCAAGCTCATATTAAGGATGGTGTGGCCGTGGTCAGGTCGTTACATTGGGTGGAACGGCAAGTGGCTGCAGGACTCCAGGTCTCCGAATTTGACCTGTCAGAACAAATGGTGCAGTTCCGACGGTAAGTTATGAGTAGGTACACAAATTTATCTTAGTTATGTATTTATTCGCTAAGTGAACAATGTATGTTTTAAATTCTTTTAGAATATTATAAAGAATCTTTAAACCCAAGTATTAATTGTGATTATCTTTTTTTTACACTTAAAAATAATCATCATAGGTCGGCTTCCAGTCTAACCGAATGCAGATGAATACCAGTATTTTACGTGGAGCGACTGCCTATTGGACTCCACAACACAGTTACTGGGTAACACAAACACAAGACTGGTTGTCAGACTTTCGGGTTTCTGACGACCCGTACGTAACGACTGTCAAAGATCCACGAACCAACGTGACCAACGGATTAACGTGCTTTCCAAGGCACGGCGACGGAGTGGGCCGTAATCCACCACGCGATCCGTGCGCGTTGGTAGATGTCACATGTCTTCGAATGTTTAGTTCTAAGACATGCCGGTTTCCTCACGATGTATTCCTTCACCGTTTTGAGATTTTTTGTGTTAAAGTAACCTTCAATATTCTTCGCCAGCCAAGAAGCCAATTTCAGGGGCCCATCATTCTCCACAATCGCGGGCGCCGGTGAAAATGGTGCCATTATACACTACAGCCCCCAACAAGAGGGGCCGCAGCGGTACATCAGACCTGATGATATGCTGCTGGTGGACTCTGGGGGACAGTACTTGTAAGTATATAACACTAGCTGCCTCCATACAAAATTTTATCAAAATTGGTCCAGCCGTTTGAGCGTGAAGAAATAACAAACATATAAACACACACACTCATTTACAAACTTTCGCAGGAAAACAGCATGTCTGTTGCATGAATTTTTTTTCATGAATCTGAATAGTTTTTACACGCTGATTTCATATACGTATGCCGTTTTTACGTAGCAGCTCTAGTTTAGCGGCTATGAAGTGACGGGGGTTTTCACTAATAATGCACACAGTTTAAGGTATAAAAATTTATTAAATATGTTTATTCTGAATGAAATTTTCTTTTATATGACTTTCTCGCGTGAGGTGTGTTAGGATTACTATTTTGAATGCTCCAACAATAAAATCAGCCATCGTATTTTCGTTCCAGTAACCCTAATATCTCTCCTCCATGGTACGAATATCCTGGTGAAAACGCTCCCCTTGCTCCTCGCTTAGGTCACCAAGATTTTCAGGAAAATATTCTAGATGGCTGTGAAGGTAATGAAGCTTAACACTCATGTTGCATCCTAGCCGTTGAAAGTGTATTAGTAACTGTTCAACGTGCTGAATGTAGCCATCAGACTTTCTATTCCCCAAAAAATTTCTCACTACCCAAACAAATTCTTCCCATGCACATTTCTCGATATCTGTCATATGGTTGATGAAATTTTTATCATCTATCAACTTCCTGATTTGTGGGCCATCGAAAATGCCAGCTTTGATTTTCTCACTACTCAATTTTGGGAATACTTTTTCAATGTATTTGAAACATTGGCCGTTTTTGTCAAGAGCTTTTACGAACTGTTTAATTAACCCCAGTTTTATATGCAAAGGAGGCAATATAATTCGGTCTCTGGAAACTAGCGGATCATTAATCACATTTTGCTTTCCGGGAATCAGTGCGTTTCTAGAAGGCCAGTTTCTTTTTTTCCAGTGGTCGGCTTTTGCTCGGCTGTCCCATAAGCATAGGAAACAGGGATACTTTGTGTAGCCACTTTTAATCGGGAAGCAAGAATTTCTGATGCAGTCTTAGACAGTCCAAGGTCTCTGATCAAGTCATTTAAATCATCTTGATTTAGTAGTCGGGGATAACCGAAGCAATCAAAATCAATGTCGCTACTACAGTCGTCATTATTGGTTTGTTGGCTGCACAAATCTGGATGTTCTGAAGATGTACATGGCTGCTGTGGTACTGGTGTGTCACTAGTATTCAAGACTGGTCTTATAGCAGATTTTAAGTTGGGATACACCCATTTCGAACAATTTTTATGGTTTATTCCTATGATTTTCGTAACACAGAAATAACAGTTATAGTGATGATTGGATGGTTCACGCCAGATCATAGGAGCTTTGTACTTAAAAGAGGGTCTTTTTTTGTTTGCCCATAATCTCAAAGACTCAACACAAGTTTTACATACCAAACTAGGTATCCAGGGCTTGGCGTTAGTCGGCAAAGGAAACCCAAAGTAGTCAAAGTATGTATTTTTCACGAAGTCCGACACGTTCAAACGGAATTTTTTGAACATATATTCTCCACAAATAACACAAAAACAGTCAGGGCTGTTTAAACACGTCCTTCTTGAGGAAGACATAATAAAATTTATACAGAAACTAGTTTAGTTACACTGCTATTGATAGAAATTATCGACTGCTCAAGTAAATTCAAGACGGTACCTGTATCTCACTAACTAGAGCTGCTACAAAAAATCTGAGGGTAGATTCGAAATCAGCGCACCCAAATTAGTAAACAACAGTAGAAAAATTGCATGCAACAAAAAAAAAGTTCGATTTTGTTTTTCTGTGTAATATTAGTGTGATTTATTTAATTTATTTATCCATTTATTTCAGGCATCAAGGCCCATATAAACACATATGTGAACAATATTAATATTACTTAAAAATACTATAAAAACATGATATAACATTATTTTTACACTAAAAACTAACGCACACGAAGTGTCTGCGTCGTGTTTCGCTGACTGGTGTCATGTAGCCGGCCACGAAACCGGCGGTACACAACACCCTTCGGCCAGAACTCTCTTCCTTGAGCAACTTCTCGAGATGATGTGTCGGAACACGCACCACGAACGACTTGAAGTTCGTATTGTGAGTGTTGTGACGCGACTCCAACTTCTCGACCCTCAAAGTCCAGTTGGTCTTGACACACATGTACTCCACGATCTCCTCAACCTTCGTGGAGTGGTGCAGTCTGAACACGTACAACTGCGTTGTCGGGATTGCTGGACGCAGCAGCATGTTGGGTCCCGCCTGCGCGGCGCCGCACTGGTTCCGACAAGGAGGCTTCTTCTTCTTCTCCACCTTGATGAAACCATCCTTGTCGCACGTGTACCCTGCCCCCCTGGACCCTGCCTTTTCAAAACCTTGTTTGGTTTCGACCGACTCCGTTTACCCCCTTTTGGTTTTTCCGCCAGTTTTACCTGCTGTTATTAGTGTGATAACGCCTATATGCTCCGAAGGGTAGCCATTAAAGGTTAGGTTAGGGTGGTTTTAGGTCAGCGCCTAATGCGCTATTTATACTTTATAGCATACTTCTTCAGAAATCATCAACAAAAGTTACACTAGTTCCACTATCGGTCGAGAGATGGCGCTGACCTAAAACTGCAATATTCTACACCGCAGCATGCAGTGTTAAAATTCTCTGACGATGCCTCGCTGATGAAAATTTAAAAATATGATGGTACGGAACCCTCGGTGTGCGAGTCCGACTCGCACTGGGCCGGTTTTTTGTTTTGTTTTAATAATATCTATATTATTCCACAGTGAAGGTACAACAGACATAACTCGAACGCGTCATATGAGCGGCACTCCGACTGACGCTCAGCGCATGACGTTCACTCGAGTGTTGAAGGGACAAATCAATTTAGCTACCACCGTGCTGCCTACAGGGACATTGGTAAGTAAAATTCAAATTCAAATATTTATTTGCCAGAAAATACATTGTTCATTTGGGGAAGATCTTAAAGCCTAAAAGTTATTGTATTCTGCGTGCAAATTACATTCAATATAGTCATTAATTTTCACATTGTACCCAAAATGCAAACGCAACATTAAAATAAATAAAATATATATAAAAAAAAACAGACCAAACCAAAATAACATTCATGCATTTCAATACTTTAAATTGTCCGATTATAAAAATTAACAAAAAATAAAGTATAAATGTGAATATAGTCAATTTAAATGTTAATAATTAAAATAAAAAATGTCAATCAATAAAATTAATGTCAATACTTAAAATCTAATGTCATTGAAATAAATTTAAATGTCAATATCTGTAATTAAAAATGTCAATAAAATTAAATAAAACAAATATTATTTAATGAAAATTACTATTATATACCTACAATAAAATTATCTGTCCAATTACTCTTAAATAACAATTAATTAATTATATTATTTAACGACTATTAGTAGCTATATCGACGGTTAAGGCTCAACTCACACCAAAAGAGCATCGAAGCGGAGCGCAGTTTCAGTGTCATATGAATTTTAACTTTATTTTCATTACTATAATACTTATTATCGCAACCGCTCGGTAGAGAAGGCAATTCGCCGGAATTCCAGCGGCGCCGCGGGCATCCGCGCGACTCGTTCGAGTTTCTCATGCGATAATAAGTATTATAGTTATGAAAATAAAGGCAAAATTCATATGACATTGTAACTGCGTTCCGCTTCGCCGCGCTTCGACGCTCTTTTGGTGTGAGTTGAGCCTAAGAGGAAATAGGGTATAAGTGACAAAAAATGAAATGTTCAGAAGAGCCGTTCAAAGTTTTCAATTTTTTAAAACTGACATGTAGATGATTTTTGCTAGGGCATAAACGTCAAAAAAGTCATCGTAGAGTCATGGGAGTAAGTGCATTCGCAAGAGCGGAAAATTTTACGTAGAATGGCATATATAACTCATTTTTGACCAACTTTTTACCGTCGATATTATATTTTTTACCCAACTATGGCGAAGCAAAAAGGAAGGTTATGATTTTGACCGGTATGTATGTATGTACAGACGCCAGCACATCAAGCTACCTAAAACTGTCAAATTTTCTCAATCAATCTTGAACCTTATTCTGTAACGATAAAGTTGAAAATCTATTGAAGAAATTTGACAGATTGTAGTAGCTTGATGTGCTGCCGTCTGTACTATGTATGTATGTTCATCTGTTCCCTGATAACTTCTAAACTCCTCGACACATTTGTGTTTGTTTGTTTGTTTGATTTTCCGCTGGTTATAGGCTATGTGACGTCACACTAAATTCAATATGGCGCCCTCTAGAGGACTGAAATGAATTTAAAAATAAATATTTTGGGATGGTGCCTTGTTGGGTATCAAATGAAAAGGCTTAATTAGCACATTTCAACAATATAAATATTACTGAAATAAGCCCCAAAATAATTTAATAAAAAATAAGTTTAAAAACTAAAACTGAAAAGGATAAAGATAAGATATAAAGGGTAAGATAAACGAAACAAGAAAGTACCATCCCGTGGTCGCATGCTACCATAGCTTATAAGTATGTTAGTATAGCGGCATGCAACCACGGGAAGGTACAGACGCCAGCACATCAAGTTACTACAATCTGTCAGATTTCTTTATTAGATTTTCGACTTTATTGCTAAAGCATAAGGTTCAAGGTTGATTGGGAAAATCTGACAGTTTCGGGTAGGTTACCTGCTGGCGTCTGTACTTCAACAGTGCGACCGTGACAGTCTTTAATGCATTTGTTATTTCCATTATTTCAGGGCAATGTAATAGAAGTCCTAGCGCGCAAGGCCTTATGGGACGTGGGCCTGAACTACGGCCACGGAACGGGTCACGGCGTGGGCCACTTTCTGAACGTACACGAAGGGCCCATCTGGATCCTTAGCGGCCCCACCGCTGATGACCCTGGTATCGGACCCAACATGATCTACAGTAACGGTAGGCTCTTTATTCTTCAGGCTATTTTATACTTTGAGGGACAGTTGCTAAATAATAACAGCCGCACAGGTTGATCGATCAGGTTAAGCTACGCTTGCCGCGGTTGGTCTGTGGATGGGTGACCATATTTACATACCATGACCCCGCCGTGCCTCGGAAAGCACGTTAAGCCGTTGGTCCCGGCTGTCATTCGTGGATCATTGACAGTCGTTACGGGTAGTCAGAAGCCCGAAAGTCTGACAACCAGTCTTACCAAGGGGTATCGACCCATGCAGTAATTGGGTTGTGGAGGTCAGATAGGCAGTCGCTCCATGTAAAATCTGCTGCATCTTGTTAGACTGGAAGCCGACCACAAAATAGTTGGGAAAAGGCTAGGCAGATGATGAGGGACAGTTTCTCGAACGAAAATTATCGCAAAATTAATTAGACAAATTGTCACTGGTTGGCTGAATGTTTTATTAACAGCCAAGCTATTTGACGGCACGGTAGGCGCAGTGGTTAAGCGATTGACTGCTGCGCTGCGTGTCGCGGGTTCGATTCCCGCACGGAACAAATATTTGTATGACCTACAAGTAGTTGTTCCGGGTCTGGCTGTTTGTGTATGTGAGCTTAAATGTTTGTAAACGCACCCACAATACAGGAGAAATTCCTAGTGTGGGGCAAAGTTAAAAAAAAAAAAAAAACATAGTGGTGGATTACGGCCCACTCCCTCCCACAGAGAGGAGGCCCGTGTCCCAGCACTGAGAACGTTATCGGCTGATTATGCTAATTATCTAAGATTCTGAATCTAAATACAGGCATATTCTCTCCATCCTTAAGAGTTAAGATTTTGATTTGACTTTTGTTTTCTAGAACCTGGTTACTACGAAGTGGGTCAATACGGCATCCGACATGAAGATCTAGTGGAAACTGTAGAATTGAACAATTCTTCGGACCATATACGAGTGAGTACCTACACGTAATATGGGGAATTTGTTGGTGAAACTTGAAAGGCGTCATGGTATTTTTTTTAATAAGTCATCTTCTGCCTAGCCTTTTCCCAACTATGTTGGGGTCGGCTTCCAGTCTAACCGGATGCAGCTGAATACCAGTATTTTACACGGAGCGACTGCCTATCTGACCTCCACAACCCAGTTACTGGGTAATACAATACCCCTTGGTAAGACAGGTTGTCAGACTTTTCAGGCTTCTGACTACCCATAACGACAACGCGACGCCTGCGCCGCGTTGTCGCGGCGTCTGCGCTGCGCATACGTTTATCGAACGCCTCTGGACCAACGCCAGTGTGAAGGCGGTCTTAATGTAGGTATCTCTTCTTACAGGCTCAGGACCTGGTAGGTGACTTCGCTGGTCGAGGCGCAGTCGGTTTCCGCACTATATCCTTGGTACCGCATCAAGTAGCTTGCCTGGACATCGACCTTCTCACTGATTTTGAGGTAAGTTTCAACATAGGGGATATTCTCATATAGTTTTACAAAAGACTGTTTATTTTCGGCTAATCAGCCCATAATATTCATTTAATTCAGATAAAAATAACAAAATCAAATTCTAACTTAACTAAAACTATACAGAATAATAATAAAGTAATTTGGAGTTATAGAATGGCATCAAAAAAGTTTTTGCGAAAACTGCCCATTTTCTTACCGAGTAGTCATTTTTTTTTTCAAAAACTGAATCAGAGCAGTGGTGGCCAAGTGGTGACGGCCGCGACTTACGGGTGTAGGTCATAGGTTCGAACCTAGGCAGGCGCTTTACTTTGTGTAAATTATTTCATCCCCACTGCTCCCAAAACGGTCTAGGAAAACATCGTGAGGAAACCGGCATGTCCTAGAACCAAAATACGAAGATATGTCTGCCAACCCACATAGGGCCCGCGTGGTGGATTACGGCCCACTATCTCACCGAGAGGAGGCCTGTGTCCCAGCAGTGGGAACATTATAGGCTGATTAGGATGTGAATGCAGATTGAAGTCTCTCAAAAAGTTAAGGACAGTTTCCTGAGACCGTTTTTCTGTAGCTTCAACAATAAGGTACAATACGACCGACGTAACTTGGCTGGCTCAGGCACTAAGAACTTTCGCGCATGTTCTCTCACTCGCACTCGCCTCATATCGCCATTTGGTTCCTAAAAAAACTTACTGCGCAGCCTTCTGCGCAAAGTTCAGGCCCGGCAAGTTACGTCAGTCGGTCGTTATATTGTACCTGTCCTTACTGCCCCGTCTCAAAAATCCACAACAGACTGATAACATGAAAATAATAAGTAGGTACTGATCACACAAAAAAAAATTAACAATGCTTTAATTTTTTCCAGATTACATACCTGAATGATTACCACAAGCGAGTCTTCAACACCATCGGACCAATTCTCCTGCAGCGACAGTTTACATCAGAATATGAATGGTTGGAAAGAGAATGCGCGCCAATTGTACGAGGCGCGGCCATTTTGTTTAAGTCTTCGCCGATTTTGGCGGCAATTAGCGTTGTTGTCGTTTGGTTAGGTTATCAATAAACTACAATGAGACTTTGTGACATAGTTACTGTAACAACATATGATCTTATGGGGACTACAGGACGTACCTAAACGCAAAAAACGCAAGTTTTTTAATGCCTAAAAGTATTATGATCGACAAACAAAATCAGAAAAATATATATTCTTCAGGATAAATGATAATATAGTGTGTTGAAAACATAATACAACTAATTTGATACGATAAAAAAAAAAACATGATGATAAGTACCTAAGTAGGTACCTCTAAAAACTATCTTTTCACAATAAAAACCATACCTACTAATAAACATGCAATCATTCTGATTTTTTAACCGACGAAAAAACGGAGGAGGTTCTCAAGTCGACGCGTATCAATTTTTTTTTTATGTATTACCACGCATAACTTTTTACAGAGTAGGTAGTCCGATTTTGTTGTCAGATTATTCTACAAGCAACATAAAGCACTAGTGTTTTAATTTTTTAGCCCAAACAACAGATTTTTTTGTAAATAGATAATTGCTTAAGAGCCTATACTACCTCAAATGGCTTAGCATGATCGTCCGTTATGTCGAAAATACCGCGGCATTAATTTTGAAATAAATATATGCTAAAGTTGAGGATTAATGTAAGGTCTTATGTTAGACGAAAACACGATTCCATAAATTTTTCTCGATAGAAAAAAATTCCAAAGTTACCTCCAAACCGAACAATAAACCGCTGGTATTCAAAAAATACTTCAAATTAGATCATGAAACTTTGCATACTTACTGAACTAACTATAAAGCAGGTCTTATGTTAGTTAGTTTTTTTGAATTACCTTTATTTTCACCGTAAAAAGCAAATACCTAAACTATTGGCGCTGCCTCCCGCCCAGCACCGCACTGTCTCGCTTTCACACAGTCCGCGAGCAGTATCGTGCGAGCGAGATAAAGAGTGAATTTTAGCTGAGGTAGTATAGGCTCTTAACATTTTGCAATAAATTTCCAGCGTTGTCATCACGCTTCTTTCTTTTGTATGCAGTCCGACAGTGACCGCGCTTTATGTCATGTAGTCCCCTTAAACGTAGCCAGACTGACAACATTGTACAAATAATGTAAATTCATAAAAAAAAATGTAAGTAAGTACTCCCCTTTTTTAAGTGACAAGGCGCACTAAGGGAAAGGTGTTGGCTTTTGCAAATAGATTACCTACCTTGAGTATAGAGGGGCTATTCTGTAAAAATCTCACCGTGAAAACTTAGGTGAAGTGAGCGTGGAGTGAGCTGTCACTAGTGTCAATTCCTAGCAAAAACAAACTCACTTCACCTAGCTAAGTTTTCACGGTGAGATTTTTACAGAATCGACCGGCTTGTGTGCACAGGCCCTAATGTTTTATATTTTGTGATAAATAAATCGTTTATGTACAGACGCCAGCACGTAAAGCTACCCGAAACTGTCAAATTTGTCAATAAAGTTGAAAATCTATTGAAGAAATTTGACAGATTGTAGTGGCTTGTGTGCGTCTGTACTTACATGTGTTATTTGGTTTGTTTAATTTTGTTTCCCGTAATTATATGGAGGCCTACTATGGCCCCAAGTAGCACAGAACTTGTGCCCTGAGACAGTGAGTCGTCGTCGCGGCGGACTACGTAGGAGATGGCGGGACGAGCTAAATAGGTTCCGTCAAAATTGGAAGGAGGTCGCGCGGGCTCGCGAAAGATGGAAGGAGTAGGGGGGGCTTACCATCCCCCTCACCCCTGGCCTTGGTGAAGTAGTTCAATCCTACTAGCTATACCTACGCTTGTATAACACAAGCAGCGCCCAGAGGTTTCACCCGCATAAAAGTGTCGATCCCGTGGGAATATCGGGATAAAAAGTATCCTGTGTTAACTTTGGATGCCCAAAACAGTGGAGTAATACTCTCCCGGAATTTGTATGAAAAAAATATCGACTAGTGTGTGAGTTTAGGTGACAGAGTGCTATAATTAAAACAGTATACGATAGATACCTATGTGTGACTTACAAGAGTATCAATGCACGTTCAATAATGGACTACCTAAGTCACACGTATCGAAATGTAGGTACTTACTATAAATGTTCTCATAAAGGTTCTATTTTTTAACCGACTTATTTTTATAATGTACAGCGGTGCTATTCTGTAAAAATCTCACTGTGAAAACTTAGGTGGAGTGAGCTGTCAATAGTGTCAATTCCTAGCACAAAAACAAACTCACTTCACCTAAGTTTTCACAGTGAGATTCACAGAGTACTTTTTGATAGTGGTGAGATTTTTACAGAATCGACCGGCAGAACCCTAAAAAAAGTTTGCTCCCTTGTGAATGCTTACGCGAATCCCGCACCCCCGGCCATAGGCAGAGGTGGAACACCGCGGTGGTTTTAGCCAGTAAGAGTCCGGCATGCCCCTCTGTCACCCCAACGATGGAGGAAGTGCATGAGGATTTCCACCGCCCGTCACCAAAAAAATTAAAACTGGCCAAGTGCGAGTTGGACTTGCACACGAAGGGTTCCGTACCACAAGGCAAAAACGCCGAAAAAAACAAGTTTGTTGTATGAGAGCCCCCCTTAAATATTTATTTCATTGGTTTTAGTATAATTTGTTGTTATAGCGGCAACAGAAATACATCTTCATCTTACTTTGTAAAGTATTATATTATTTTTTCATTGTGAATGTGAAGACGATGTGGGTCTTTTTACATAGGTAATTATATATTTTTTTTTTATTATTCTCTCTGTTCTGTTTTTTTTTTTGTTTCGGCCTTTCTTCTCAGAGTAGTCAGATAGGAAACGCAGACTTCATCTAGTTTAAAAAAAAAAACATGATTGACGTGTAAAAGTGTTTGTACAAACCTACTTACAAAAAAAAAAAAAAAAAAAAAAAAAAAAAAAAAAAAAAAAAAAAAAAATTCATCATTTCATTTCATCTGTGAAAATTTCAACTGCCTAGCTATCACGGTTCATGAGATACAGCCTGGCAGACAGACAGACAGACGGACATTGGAGTCTTAGTAATAGGGTCCCGTTTTTAACCTTTGGGTACGGAACACTAATAAAAAGGGTCCTAAGCTAAAATAAAAACTCACACGGTTAAATTAACCGTTTACTTAACATAATACATATTTGATATCACACTGTATCTACATATAATTGTCTAAGCTTGGTTGTCTGCTCATTCCTTGTTCCTGTAGTTCTTGATGTTTATGAGGACCCAGGCGGGGATCGCAGACCAGCCGATCACCATGGCGCTGATGAGGACGACCATCTCCTGGAAAGTAGAGGAATATTATGTTAAAGAAGTTTTTCTTGACTTTTCAAAATCAAAATCTTTTATTTCACATAAACCACTGACGTTTCACGAGTGCCCATGTAGCACTCATGAAACATAAGAAGCTAGGTGCACGGTTCCAATGGTCGTTTTCTATGGAGAAGGACCATGTCATGGATTGAGGGCCCATTTTTTGAACCTTAGCGAAACGAAATAAGACTTACAGGGTAATGGCCATGAATTTCTTAAACGTGAACAAATTTCTTAAACAGAGCAGTCAATCGGTTCGTCGGGACAGTCAACTTCGAAAAAAGGAAGAATTCGACATACTCCTACCTCCATACGATGCCAATTCAGGCAAGTAAAATACCATCGTGTTGAAACTAGCATATCCTAGAACTAAAAATTCGAAGACATGTGACATCTACCAACCCGCACTGGGCCCGCATAGTGGATTACGACTATCTTCCTCTCACAGAGAGGAGGCCTGTGTCCCAGCAGTGGGAACGTTATATGCCGCTAATAATGCTAACATACCAACTTACTGCACTATAAAACCAGTAACCTGCATTGTTCACTTAAGCTATTATGTTTGGAGAAAATATTTTGAAACAGAGCAAGATCCTGCTACTTATATTGTTGCAATTCTATTGATGTGTAGTCAAAATCCATACTCATATTATATTATAAATGCGAAAGTGTGTCTGTCTGTTACCTCTTCATGCTTAAACTGCGGAACCGATTTAGATGCAATTTGGTATAGAGATAGTTTGAGTCCCGGGAAAGGACATAGGATAATTTTTATCCCGATATTCCCACGGGATCGACACTTATGCGGGTAAACCGCGGGGCGCTGCTAGTACACCATAACACATTTTAGGACTTATTATAATATTATGCCTATAATCAGCCTATAATGTTCCCACTGCTGGGAATCAGGCCTCCTCTCTTCTAGAGGGAGTGGGCTGTAATCTGCCACATGGGCCTAGTGCGGGTTGGTAGGTGTCAGATATCTTCGAATTTTAGGCTATAGGACGTGCCGGTTTCCTCACAATGCTTTCCTTCACCATTTTGAAACCAGTGGTCGCTGCTGGGACATAGGCTTCCTCTCTTCGAGGAACTGGGGCGGTCTGCTATCTATTACCCGGGCACAGAGTGGGTTGGTAGATGTCACGCCCCTAAGACAACCTACTGACCCATGTCTTTGAATTTTTCTATTCTAGGACATGCCGGTTTCCTCGCGAAAAAATAGCTGTGTTTAATTCCTAATAGATACACCCTGATTCATTCCAACGTTTAATTGTCTAGACAGTTTTTTTTGTGGTGCTTTATTCACAAGAATCTAGCCCTAGCTAATAAGTAATTTAAATATAACTTAAACTGCTAAGTAACTATATAGCATAAGTTATATTTAAATTAATATTATATTTAAATGATATTATCATTAAAAAATCATCCAATAACACCTTTCTTATTCACTATGATAAGGGGAAGACACTTGATTCATGGGTTATAGTCAGTTGAGCTAACATAAATCCAAACGATAACACAAAAGTAGTTTTAGGTTGCTAGTGATAAGATAACAAACAAACCCTATTTTGTCAAGTAAAAACTAATAAAAATTTAAAATTAAGTAAATTAAATTGATGAATAGTCAACATAAGTACTAAATTTACCCTTGAATAAGGTAAATTAGTCATAATAAAGACATTTTATTTGACATGGTAACTAGGACTTCAGGATTCTTAGATAACCTAACATTTTCCGTAAAGAATTACGTAACTTGAAAATAGTTTTTTTGAATTCTAGAAGGATAAAATCATACGTAAATGACACGGGATACTTTATAAGAACGTCGTAGATTCAATATTATGATGAATTAAGAGGATAATCATTAAAAAATACCAAAATGTACTTACGCCTGTAGTGACCTTGTTCCTAGCAGGAGTAGCGATGACGCTCATGTTTCTCTGCTGGGCTACATTCTTGAGGATCTGAGCGTTAGCTTTGAAAAGCCTCCTGGCGGCGAACATTTTGATTTTACTGATAATTTAACTTCGAAAAATGACACCAAAAATATTCACGACAGAACGCGAAAAACTGAAAAATCAATCGCAGTATAGAGATGTAGAAACGTCAATGTCAAACAAGTTAGATTTAGTCGATTACGATTTTTTATTTTTAGTCGAATGATATGCTATTTTTGTGTAGGAAAAAATTTAGATGAAAGAAAAATATTAAACCCGAATTTAAAAAAAAGATTAAAAAACTTTAGATCATTTAAAAGATCTCTATCTAAAATATTACTTCACAAAATCTCTTTGGCATTTTATAAGTATTCTTCTTTTAGTAAGTTAGTATGCTTTGGAACGACACTAAATATATGTTGCCAAAGTAAATTAAAAAATCTACTCAAAATACCAAGTAGTAGATTTGGTAGAAATATTTTATGATGTGCCTCGTACTCCTCGTAGAACTCCGTCTGGTTTTTTATGGCTCGCGCACTTACAAAATGTACTAAAGTGATGCAAGAGGATTCTTGCAATGCGTTGCGTTGCGGTGCGGCCTGCTCATATGCACGCGAGCCTCATTGAAGTTCAAATTAAAATTTTGATCTGTTTCCACACATCTTCCGCAAACCGCAAAGCAGTAATTGGCGTTGCGGTGCGGCCCACCGAGACTCCTAACCTGGGGGTCTACTCCGAAGCGGTTAACCAATGTATCGGCCGAATGTTCGGTAATTTTCTACAGCCATTAATTTCCTATATTGACTATTGGTCCCGACCAAACTGTGCCAATCCGAACCTTTTTGGAACCCTTAACCCTTTTTCTCTTTTAATTCTTAGTAGGACAACAATATTCGAATCAGAAATGACCGAACATTCGGCCGATACAGTGGTTAACCGTTTCGGAGTAGCCCCCTGTGGTTTGACGCATTTTTGAAATGCGGCGCGCTGCGGATATTTCATTATTATGAAGTTAAGGAATATAGGAATCTCTGATTAGAAATTGTAACATTTATTCAATCTTAAAAAAAAACGAACCAAAATACATTTAATTAGACATTTATTATAAACTTACATAATACAAACTTAAAAGTAACTTAAACATACGACTTCTTTGTAGAACCAAAATGACTTCTATTGAAAATTAATTATCATAAAGCAGTTTATCTGGAATCATTGAGAAAAATTACTGCGTTACTTCCATCAGTTGGGGTGCGTCTGAAACCAGAAAAACATTATAAATTAATTTATGAATAGCTTTTTAATAATACAGCTGAGTCAATCATATTCGTGTAACTAAGTGCTAAGAATAATTTTCCGTAAATAATATAGAAATTATTTAGATGTTTAGGACCGTAATAAAAGTGTTTAAGGGGGAAGCTCTAAGGTGGCCCGCGAAATTCAAATTTTCTTACGTCAGTATTAAGTTGTACGTTGATTAAAATATGATTCGCGGTCGTAACAAATATGTATTTACAGAATTATAATCATTAAAGTCATCAACACAACTCTCTAAGACCATGTAATCCCCAAATGTCAAGATTTCATGAAATAGTCATTCTTGGGGATTACATGGTCTTAGAGAGTTGTGTTGATGACTTTAATGATTATAATTCTGTAAATACATATTTGTTACGGCCGCGAATCATATTTTAATCAACGTACTACCTAATACTGACCAGCAAACTGCAAAAAACCTAAAAAAAAATGAATTTCGCGGGCTACCCTGGCGCTTTCGCCTTAAGTAAATTATAACACAACTAGCTGCGCCCCGCGGTTTCACCCGCATGAGTCTCTATCACGTGGTAATATTGGGATAAAAAGTAGCCTATATGTTAATCCAGGGTGTCAGCTACCTCCTTACAAAATTTTATCAAATTTGGTCCAGCCGTTTGAGCGTTAAGAAGTAACAAACATATAAACACACACACACACCCCAACTTTCGCCTTTATAATATTAGTGTGATAATTTTTTTATTTTTTTTATTATAAAAATTTCTAGAAATTTACCTCCGGAACCGTCATTGAACATAAACTCATCTTGATATTCCTTCAAGAACTGTTCCGAACGATGCTCGTCCAGGAACAGAGAGTACACCTTCTTTACATCCTCCATGCTGACCTGGGAACAAAATTGTCGTATTAGATGTCGCGAAGGTCTGGGTTCCATTCACGAGATGAGACTTTTGAGGGGCTTGTGGCTACGTAATACCAGCCGTACGGATCAATCGATCAGGTTAAGCTACGCTTGACGCAGTTGGTCCGTGGATGGGTGACCATCTTTAAATACCAAGACCCCTCCGTGCCTCGGAAAGCACTTTAAGCCGTTGGTCCCGGAAGTCATTCCTGGATTTTTGACAGTCGTTACCGGTAGTCAGAAGCCCGAAAATCTGACAACCTGTCTTACCAAGGGGTTTCGTATTACCCAGTAACTGGGTTATGAAGGTCAGATAGGCAGTCGCTCCATGTAAAATACTGGTATTCAGCTGCATCCGGTTAAACTGGAAGCCGACCTGAACCTTCGGCCCTATGGGGCCCCACCTCGATGCTGACATCTCTTTGAGGCGCGCGTGGAACACGTACGCGCCCCCCGGCACGGGCCTGGTCCTGATCGGACGGTGAGCTACCCATGCCATGCCAGAAATAAATGGATAAATAAATAAAGGCTAGGCAGATGATGATGAAACGAATAAATACCTCAGTAGCCTTCCTACGCTTAGCCACAAGAGAAGCGGTGGTAATCAGTTGTATGGCGTAACGTAGAGATGTCTCGGTGGCCACTCGCGTCAGTACTGTGAGCGCATCGCCTGACATTTGACAATCTTCTTCTTCACATCTGAGGAACAAAGCGAAATAATATTATCAGTGAATCGATAGCAGGGACTTGAAAACGTTGCCAGGATTCGTAGACACCGTAATAACACTGGGTATCGTAGACGCTGTGTTGTCGTCGCGTAAACGGTGCGTGGACGCCGCGTAATTTTTGCGTAATTACCTGATATTTAGTATCTCCCTCAGCTCCTGGTGTGAGTACGGCGAGGTGGGCACTATGATCATCCTATCCAACAGGTCCAGCGGTATCCCGTGCGGCGACCTGTAGTTGGTGCCCCTGATACGGGTGATGCCACGGTTGGTAGCCATGATGACGATGGGCGCTGTCTCTGATTCGAGGGCTCGGTTGAGATAGGAGAAGCATTCTATGTCGAGCATGTGAGCCTGTAAAAAGCAATGAATCCTTTATTACAAGCTTTCATTCGTGGCTAAATAATAACAGCCGCACAGGTCGATCAGGTTAAGCTACGCTTGCCAAGGTTAGCCTGTGGATGGGTGACCATCTTTACATACCGTGACCTCTCCGTGTCTCGGAAAGCACGTTAAGCCGTTGGTCCCGGCTGTAATTCGTGGATCTTTGACAGTCGTTACGAGCAGTTAGAAGGCCGAAAGTCTGACAACCAGTCTTACCAAGGGGTATCGTATTACTCAGGAACTGGGATGTGGAGGGCAGATAGGCAGTCGCTCCATGTAAAATACTGGTATTCAGCTGCATCCGGTTAGACTGGAAGCCGACCCCAACATAGTTGGGAAAAGGCTAGGCAGATGATAATGATGCTCTCAAAACAGTGAAGAAAAACATCGTGAGGAAACCGGCATGTCCTAGAACTAAAAATTCAAAGACATGTGACCCAACCCGCACTGGACCCGCGTGATACCACTCGGTTAACTTATCTAGTAGATAATTTCATCCAAATTCTGTTTCACTTATGAATTCCTTAAGTCTTTGTTTATAATGTGTGGTGAACGAGGTTCAGGAGAGGGTTGATGTATTGTGGTGCAACTTGAGTGAACTCGCAAAAGTTACATTATATAGTATGTTATTTAGATGTAGGTTAAGATTTAGGATATCGTATGTAATTTTATAGGATCTAGATTAAGGATTTAGCATGTAAGGCCACTCTATCGCATTGGATCGCTGATCTGTAATGGTAGTTGTAGGTAAGATTTGCATAAATAAATAAATAATCCGGACACTGTGAAACATCTCCTAGTTGATTTAAACAATAAAAAAAAAAACAAATATTATTTGGTCTAGATCTAGAGTTCTAGTCATGTACGGACGGACAGACACATTGCATGTTATATGTAAGAAGAAGATGAAATTTTATTTAGATTAATGTCTTCCTCAAAGATGATGTTATATCATCGGTCGGTTCTTTTTTTTGTTAAAAAGTTTTTATTTCTCGCTTTTAAGTGGGTCTGTTTATAATGTGTCTAAGTTACAATAGCCTAATGTCAACTTGCCCAACGCCTTTTACAAAATATTGCTTTTCCCGATGCAGGGACGTTAATTGTTGAGGACTTCTCCTAGTATTCCACCATCAGCTCCATTTCACCATTCGCATTGTGACGAGCATAAATTGCTTAGCAACCTTATTATAGTAATCGAATCGCAACCCGTGAAATACTTATTATTAAGTAGTTCCGTTGGCCATCTGTGGTCTTCTTAATCAGTTCCACTTCACCAAATTGTGGTTTCCGAGAGCAAATGCATGAGTTACTGTATAAAATACCCAAATCGCTATAGGTGTCCTTATAATATTTGAGGGGTTCCCTCAATTCCTCGTGGATCCCATCATCAGAAAAGGATTTTGATAAAAATGGGACCAATCTGACTGAGGTAACAAACATAAAAAAAAAAACAGAATTGAGAACCTCTTCCTTTTTTTGAAGTCGGTTAAAATCCTACCTCATCAATGAACAGTACTCCGGGAATCATCTCTGCTTTTCCCTCTTCGCGCCACTCTGCCACCTTGCTGTTGATCTGTTCGCGAATCTCGGACTTTATCTCACCAGTGTCACCTGTACATATAAAATCATCATCATCATCATCATCATCATCAGCCTATAGCAGTCCACTGCTGGACATAGGCCTCCCCTAATGAGCGCCATAGCGCCCTGTCTTCAGCTTGACGCATCCAGCATCTGCCTGCAGTCTTTCGCAGATAAAGATAAACGTATAAAATAATCATTATAAATTATAAGAATGATAATAACAAACAACACCCTTGCATATCTAGTGGTTCTATAATATATAATATCTATATATCTCAAAAGACCAGTTCAGACACCAAGCTACATGATCTTCACACGATCTGACCAAGATTTTGTCTGGACTTTTTTTTTTTTGCGGATGGGAAGACATCAGATGATCCCTCCCGCTCTGGGTGGAGCGGAAGGGAGTGTCAGACTCTCACTAACTAAAACCCACCCGTGTTCCTTCCTTAGCCCTTTATGTTCCGGGGCAGCGGTAACCCTTTCGGACAATCCCGCTGACCCGACAGGCTTCGGCCCTATGGGGCCCCTCCTCGATGCTGACATCTCTTTGAGGCGCGCGTGGAACACGTACGCGCCGTCCGGCACGGGCCTGGTCCTGATCGGACGGTGAGCTACCCATTACTGTCCGCCCGCAGGCCCGCGCCTACGGTGGCCGGGAGTCGTCAAGCGTCTCCCGCGGCGGCTGGGACGGGAGGCTCTCTCCCTCATCCGTCCCGCCACCTCCTTTGCTAGCATGACTGCTTCGCAGAAGGAGGTGACTGCCTCCCACTCCCTCTCGCCCCGGACCATGGCTTGCACCAGGGCCGGACGCGAGGTCGCCGCCGGTACAAACCTACTTACAGAAAATAAATCATTTATCATTAAGCTGCAGACCATTCACAATAATCTACTTCTACACAACTTACCAGAGAACAGTGCCAGAAAGCCGTGCGTCCTAGAGTTGATAACATCGATCTCATGTAGTGTCACAGTGTGGACCACTTCTTTACGCTTCTGGAGTTCACCTTCTGGGCATTGCACGAAGCGAGCTTGTTGGCCTGACAAATAAAAATGTTAATAAATATCCTGATTTAAAACCACTAGCCTTTTCCCAACTATGTTGGGGTCGGCTTCCAGTCTAACCGGATGCAGCTGAAAATCAGTTTTTTACATGGAGCGACTGCCTATCTGACCTCCACAACCCAGTTACTGGGTAATACGATACCCCTTGGTAAGACTGATTGTCAGACTTTCGGGCTTCTGACTACCCGTAACGACTGTCAAGATCCAAGAATTGTTAATTATTATTGAGGGCCCGTGGCTAAATACTCGTAAAAACAGCCGCACAGGTCGATCGATCAGGTTAAGCTACGCTTGCCGCGGTCCGTGGATGGGTGACCATCTTTAAATACCGAGACCCCTCCGTGCCTCGGAAAGCAAGTTAAGCCGTTGGCCCCGAATAGCAGAATAACTATTAAAATATGGAAAAAAATCTCGAAAAAAAAAATGAAGAAACAACATTTTGATTCTGAGGCGGTACAAAGTTCGCCGGGTCAGCTAGTTTATATTAAGTAACTTGCTAAGGGACTGCCCCGTTTGTCTCGTGGTCGCAAGCGCGACTGCTGAGCGTGGGGTCCCGGGTTCGATTCCCGGGTCGGGCAAAAGTGTTATTGAGTTTTTCCATTAGGAATTTCTTAGTAACAGCCCGGAGTTTGGAAGTTGGCAGTGTGATACCCCCGTGGCTCGGTGCGCACGTGTCGCCGTTGGTCCTGCGCCTGATCTCTCTCCGCGAGTGTCGGATTGCCGTCCCTGAGGACTATGAGAGTGAGGGAAGAGGGAGTGCACCTGTGTCTGCGCGCATACTTGTCCCGCGCCGAAGGCTAGTCTCCGTTGAGATTGGCCGCCGTGGCCGAAATACGGTCTGGAGGACTTTTTATTAAGTAACTTACCAAATACCAGTGGCATCATAATAATAATATCATTTTATTAAGTAACTTACCAGTGGCATCATAATATCATTTTATTAAGTAACTTACCAGTGGCATCATAATATCATTTTATTAAGTAACTTACCAGTGGCATCATAATATCATTTTATTAAGTAACTTACCAGTGGCATCATAATATCATTTTATTAAGTAACTTACCAGTGGCATCATAATATCATTTTATTTAGTAACTTACCAGTGGCATCATAATATCATTTTATTAAGTAACTTACTAGTGGCATCATAATATCATTTTATTAAGTAACTTACCAGTGGCATCATAATATCATTTTATTAAGTAACTTACCAGTGGCATCATAATATCATTTTATTAAGTAACTTACCAGTGGCATCATAATATCATTTTATTAAGTAACTTACCAGTGGCATCATAATCTCTGGCTCTCGCAAAACTTCTTCCCAACTTGTTGATCTTGCCAGTTGCTTTGTCAATTGTTATGACGTCACCGGCTTGGACCTGTTGTATAATAAAATAGGTATTAGTCACTATTTTTATTTTCTTATTGTAAAATATCCAACTATGAAAGATGTTCCATACTTCTGCATCATCTCTCCAAAATCCACAAAAATGGAGCTAGTGTTGGTAAGTACCAACATCACCAAATTTCACTTTTTCCAAGTCTACAAAGTTCTACTATAAAAGTAACTAGATTTCAGTCTAGTTTGGCAAGACTGGAATTCTGACCAACTTCGCCAAACATACCAAACTTAATAGTTTTCTTATTCCACAATGCCCAAATACTCCACTTACTAGATTTTAGTCGAGTTTGGTAAGACTGGAAATCTTACCAATTTCGCCAAACTCACCAAGCTTAACATTTTCTTACTCCACAATGCCCAAATACACCACTTACTAGATTTTAGTCGAGTTTGGTAAGACTGGAAATCTTACCAACTTTACCAAACATATCAAACTCGAAATTTTCTTTCTTAAAAAGTCCCTTACCTTTTCCTTAAGCAGCGAGTCAATCATCTTAGCCCCCATATCGTAGTTAGTCTCCATGTCAGTAGTCTTGAGGGTCAGGCGGCCCACCCGCGCCCCTCCACCCCCCGCAGCCCTTTCGACAACCACTTCTACAACTTCTCCTTCGATTATCTCTGATTCTTCCCTGGAAATAAGAGTAACGGTTAGCCTTTTTTTATTAAAAAAAATTATATTTGGTTGTAGTCAAAGGGTTGTAGACAGAACAACCTGTATATAAATAAAACCAGCGGCCACGTGAGAGTCGGACTCGTACACGAAGGGTTCCGTACCACAAGGCGAAAAAAACGTTTCTTTTATGGTATATTATACCGTAATAGGTAGACAGTTACAATAAAATAAAGTTAAAAATAGAAGCGAAATAATAAAAATGAAATAAATTAAAGGGAGACCCCCTTTAATTATCCATTTACATCTCCGTTTTTATGGAAATAAATATAAAAAAAAAAAAACATTAAAATAATAATAATAATAATAATAATCATTTTATTTCGGACAACTATAAGATCCATAACTTGTTAGTAACAGTTTTGCACTTAATACTAGTGTTAGTAACTTAAACTAAAGACAAACGAAACAACGTACGAAGACCACCCAACAACTCGACACCCAGAAACTATGGAACAAGTCTTCGCACAAATTGCCTTATTATGGCGGAGGAAGTATCAGTCGCCACAGCCTTCAGGATGCTATTTCGACTGCCTCTTATTCTGCTCAGGAGTGAGGCCGTTTTTTTACGTAAGATGGCATGAAATCCGTCGGTATGGGTTACCGCGAACATTTCTGAGGCACTGCAAAAACGAGGCAGTCGCAACAGCATCCTAAAAACATTATTATATTGGACGCGCAGGACATCCAGCGACCTTTTCGAGTAGTTGACCCAAAGACTACCGGTGTAAAAACTCTGACAATAAGCTTTAAAAAGCGTAATCTTTACTTGGTCAGTACACCGAGCAAATCTTCGTGCCAACATATTACCCCTGACCGCAAGAGCCCTGCGCTCCCTCTCAATGTCACCATGATCCCTGAGGTCGTCGGTAAGAAAATGCCCAAGATATTTAAACCTTGTCACTCTACGTATTGGCGTACCGTTTATGACAAGTTCGAGGGAATTTTCCCGGCGCTTACCAGCGACCCCAAAGACCATGTATTCACATTTTTTGGCATTATAGACCAGTCCATGTGCAGCAGCGTAGGTCTCGCATACTTTGAGCAGCTCCACGATAGCCCCCGGCGACGGGCCCAGCAGCACCATGTCGTCCGCATAACTGATGTTGTTACAATTAACACCATTTACCCTGCATCCGACACGCATGCTACTGAGCTCGTCAATGAGGTCATTGACATATAGATTGAAGAGCCGGGGAGACGACAAACCACCCTGCCTCACCCCGCACTCCAACCCATATGATTCTGACAGCGCATTAGACCATCTAACATGGTTCGTCTGGCTACGATACCAAAACTGCAATACACTGAGCAGTTCCGCCGGTATACCCCTACTCCTCAACTTACTCCAAAGCACATCATAAGAAACGAGATCGAAAGCCTTGGAGAGATCAAGGAAGCAGGCGTACACCGGCGTCTTACGGTCAGTGTAGTATTTGACAGTATGCTTGACACCCAGGATAGCACTTTCCGTAGACAGTCCAGGACAAAACCCAAACTGTGCATCGTGTAACTTTATATATTTTGCCAAATAAGAGTCAAGCACACTGTCCAACACCTTAGCCACGACAGTGGCAAGAGATATCGGACGATAATTACCTACGTCCGATATGTCTCCTGTCCTATTCTTCACGATGGGTACAACAATGGTCTTGATTAAGTCTGCCGGTAAATACGAATGGCTGAGACACATCGTAAAGAACAAGGACAGGACCCTCGGCATATGCATGCCCGCATATTTAAGATGTTCTATGCTAAGCCCATCATGCCCAGGGGATTTGCCCCCACTCATACCATTTATCACCGACCTTACTTGCTTCGTGGTGAAACGCAGTAGCGGCTCATCCCCCCGTTCATGAGACACAAAGCCGATTCCCGAGACAGAGGGACCAAGTGGAGACCTTACTGTGAAATGGTTCCTAAATAGATTAGCAATGTCCCCATGATCAGTAAGCCCTCCCACATCCGCCGCGAGACCAGGCTTAGCCTCCAACTTACCTGTAGACTTCCAAAACGCACAGAAATTGTTATTTGCTCGTTGTTCTGCTAATACGTCCATCTTTATTTGATCTTGTCTATTTTGACAGTACTTTAGCCGGCTTTTGAAAATTTTACGCGTCTCGTACATTTGATCGTAAACAGTACCAGAGGTTGGTCGATCAGCTAACACCCAGGCTTGGAATCTAAGCCTGGCCTCTCGGTGAGCGTCTCGAACATGTTTGTTCCACCCACATAACGGACTACCCCGCTTTGGTCTCTGACATACTTCACTAGATTCCCTCGCTGCTACACAGAGGACATCTATAATATTCTTGTACAGCTTATCAAGGACAAGTTTGTGATCATCCAAGCTGCATGACCCATGACTGCACACCGCAAACTCCTGTGGGAAGTCTATCTCTCGCAGTTTATCAGAACACATACGATGATAACTCTCAATCTCTTTTTTATTTCTGACGCCCCAGACAACAGTACTGCGGGGTGCAGCCCCGGTCGTCAACTTTGGCCTAACTACATCTAAGTTACATATAATATATATAGGTAAGTGATCAGACACATAAACATCTTCATCAATACCTACACTAACAATTGTCTGCCAGGCTGACGAAGAGACCACACAATGGTCTAACCACCTCCTACAGCCATGAGCCTCACTAATGAAGGTGTAGTAGCTTAGATCACATCCTAACTTCTTTGTATCAGCACAGACCCAGGATTGATCGTTACAAAAACTTAATAGCTCGACATAAAATAATTCTTGCGGATGCGCATTAAAATCGCCCATTATATATATGTTTTCAACATCATGTGTCGCAATTACTGCACTTACCTCACTTAAGACCTCGGTAAACAAAGGAAGGTTTTCCGGTGAGTTTGTAGGCATATATACCGAAAATACAACAATAGTGCGACCACCAGAGACAGCTTTAATGGCCACTAACCGAGAGCTATTACATGTTATTACCGAGACAGACTCAAAAACACCCTTCCTCCAGAGAATAGCCACTCCTCCGTACGGCCGACCCCTTAGGAGCCCTTCTGATGTGTCTACAGCAGACCTACCCGTGAATTCAAATTCAGGACTTATCGTTCCTAACATTGAGATATCATGAGGTAATAGCCAAGTCTCCTGCAGGCAAACCAAATCGGACCAATCACATATTTTTCTAATATTATCAACTGATCTTTTTGCAGATTTACAATTAAAACTTGTTATTTTTACATGACAATGAAAATGGGCAGACTCTAATTTTAGTAGCGTAATTATGCTTCATAAATAAAATTGAATAGAACTCACTTGATCCTGATGCCAATAGACTTCCTGATGGCTTGTGACAGAGCTTCCGTTTTGCTCATCTCCAAAGAGAATATTTCAGAACCTGAAAATAGTCACAATCACACTAATATTATAAAGGCGAAAGTTTGTGAGTGTGTGTGTGTGTGTTTATATGTTTCTTACTTCTTCACGCTCAAACGGCTGAACCAATTTTGTTAAAATTTGGTATGGAGGTAGCTGAATCCCTGGATTAACATATAGGCTACTTATTATCCCAATATTCAAACGGGATCGACACTTACGCAGGTGAAACCGCGGGGCGCAGCTAGTAGTAACATAATTATAACAGACTAGCTTCCGCCCGCGGCTTCGCCCGCGAGGTATGTCAATAAAAACTATCCTATGCTTCGATCAATAATAGTACTAGATGCCCGATAAGCGCTTCAAAAACGGCCCGAAAAATACGAGCACGAATACTTTTGTGCTCTTATTTCAAATTAGTATGGTCCAATCATAGCCAATGTTAAGACTTCAAAATGCCTCAGTGCGCGTTCAAAAGTTGTGTAAATAACCACCGAAACACCAAGATTTTGGAAGGAATATCTTTTTTCGGTAAGTTTTTATCATTAAATGTTTTTCATACAATAGTAACACAATTAAATAGTAAATATAAATCAATAAGCAAATATTATTATTGTTTGGCCAATGTTTGCGACAACGCGCCAACTATTCTAACAAACATTGAAGCATTGAAATGTCAATTCCAAGAACTACGTCTAGTTCCAAATTCGAGTAAGTACGAAATTGTCAACAAAATGTTTTTAACCTTATTGCTTAGACGTTAAGTTTCATTTTAGAATAAATATTTTTGTAGTTATTATAAAAATGACTTTTTATTTTCAAGTGACATTTTAAATGTATTGCTTCGATGACAGAAGGACTTAAATATTAATCATTTGCAATCGTAATTAAACTTTATGTTAGAGTGTTAAGGTTTATAATAATCTGAAGTTGTTAATATTATTAAACTTTTTTCTATAGTTCGTAATAAGAAATATAAATGTTTATCTGTGTGCAAACGCGGCCACTTTAGCGACTTATTTTTGTTCCTAATCATTCATCTAGTACTATTATTGATCGAAGATCCTATGTCCTTCCCGGGATGCAATCTATCTCTCTGCCAAATTTTATCGAAATCCGTTCAGTGGTTTAGGCATGAAAAGTTAACATACAGACAGAGTTACTTTCGAATTTATAATATTGGTATGTATTGTCACTTACCAGCCATGCTTGTGAAAGGAGTATCAGGTCCCAGGGCCTGTGCGAGCCCCATAGCAATGGCCGTCTTGCCTGTGCCCGGCTGACCTGCTAGTAACACTGCTCGGCCTGCTATTTTACCTAAAATGATATAAGGACAAGATAAGTAATAATATAGACTACTAGCTCACCCGACAGTCATTGTCCTGTTTTTGATTCAAAAGACATGTGGCGCCATTTATTATAATAATAACGTTATTGTTGTTTTCCTCGGGAACAGCACTTTTTTCTGGGATGAAAGGTACCCTATGTCCGTTTCTGTACACCTGACAACGTATATGCAAAATTTCAGGCGTGAAAAGGTAACAAACTTACTTTCGCATTTATAATTATTAGTTAGGATTAGAGATGACAGAGGTAAGGGACTGTTAATTTCTTATGAAAGAGAATTTTGACTACTTTTTGACCCCCTTCCTCCTACGTAAGAAAAAATAAGACTTGGAAGAACCCCCTCCCAATTAGCCTAACCGAATATGGGCTTACACATCTGCCAATCCCGCTAGGAAATACAGATATCATATTTGGAGTGTGCAATGTATTTAACTTGTTGACTGCCACCGCGGTCACATGGTGTCCGCCAACAATAGATTTACTATTGTGTCTGTTGTCTGGCAGTCAATGTGTTAAGAATCTCTCTGCTTCATATGGAGCATATTCAATATATTATATCACACCCAACATTAGAAAGACTTCTTCAAGAACATTTCACATGAAAAACATTGTTTAGGCAAACAAGCTACCGTTACCATAGCAACCAAGTTTATTCAATACAAACCTTCTCGAATCATCTGTAGGACTACTCCGGCGGCCTTTCTGGCCATCTTCTGTCCCACCATACCCTGGGACACAGCCCTAGGTTCGAGGGAATCATCTAGCCCTAATCCTCTTATATGTGAATGCGCCCCAATCCGTTCGATGCGAGTAATTGAACGCACCTCTTGCACTTGTGCTGCTGCTATTGACTAGAATAAAAAAAAACAAATTATTAGGTTGAAATCGATATTTTAGAAAAAAAAAACATGATTATTGTTTTAAAAGTGAGGTTATGTTTGAGTTTACCGGCTTGTTAACATGCTTTGCATTTTTGATAATTTGAAGATGTATGAATAGTACTTACAGCCATTTTCGGAGGTTGTCGTTGTGTTAATTCACTAAAGTTATTAGGAAATGTGTTAAAACAAGAGTGCGGTTTCCGTCGCTAACCCAAACAAGAATACTCCAAAAACTGACACTGACAGTGATAGAATAGAATGAAAATGACAACATTGACAACCTATAAAATGCGACAGCAAAACCTTCGTTCGGAAAGTGTTGCTACAATACAAATGCATACAAACGTTGTTATGACTAGCTCGATTATGTTGATTGATTATTTATAATTATTGGCCTTGATCATTTATTAAATAGCAATGCTAATTAGATATTTTGGGCAGAATATATATTTGTTAAGAACACTAGGATCCCAGATAAAGTGCCACCGGATATAAATAGGGTGGTTAGTAAAGTTAAATGAAAATGCAGCGAGTGAGGACACTAGGTAGGACATTACTCTGGCCGATGCTTTTGCCTGTCCTCACCTTCCATCCTTTAGACAATTGCCATTATAAAATTTACGTTCACGTTGTAAAATTTACCTTCGTATAATTTGTAACTACAAAAAAAATGCTGCATGCAAGCCCTTGGGCAAGGGCAGCAAGGGTCAAATCTGAATAAAATATAAACAAATGTTATATAACTTCCCTATCCCCATCCATTCGTAAGTAATTCATCTGCCCTTCCTGTGTGAAACCGGACAATATGTCCCGCAGCTGTCAGCTTTGTAGATGTGATATGATCGGGGACAATTTGTTCGCGCGTCACAGTCGTATGTTTTGACGTGTATTTCCCTCTAAAAACTTATTCTATCTTGCTCAAACTTGCACAGAGTGCATTAAACAGAACAAGAAAGATATAAATAATCCTTGTCACTTCAAACGAATGAACGACGCCATGTTGAGCCGAACTAATTCGCCTGTGTACACCACGTTTTTTAAACGCGCCGTTGACGCGCGTTTTAGAAACGTGCGTCGACGGCGACGGCGCGCTTTTATCCTACAGAGCCATGCCTGGCAGTAGCTGACTCGCGTGTGTCAGAATATGTAGAGTCATAGAATATAATCTTGATTTATATTCCTAAATTGCATGGAATTAGTATACAGTATATTTTTGTCGAAACTGTCAAGAGTATTTCTAGACGAATTAGCAACGATTCCGAACGAACCGGTGATTTGTGAGTTGGTCAAAATAAATACAATAACTTATTTTATTTTCACATAAGATTTAAGGATAGCAGAATTAAACATTGTATTTGAAATATTTTCTTTATTTTATGTGCTATTTTGATGTATACTTACCTATGTGGTTATAAATAATAATTGTATATAAGTACTCAGTGGAATGTATGTTTAAAGGGACTTCATGTAATTATAGTCTGATAAATTGTTATAAAATACATTGAATATCTTTTATCGTTTTAAAACAGTTCTGTCAAAATAGATTTAAATAAGACTGTGAATATTTGAAGTTATTTGGTCAAAATGTATGATTGTTAAAAATGGTGGGAAAGTCAGATGTACTTGAGTAATATTGGGGGGATTAAAAAAGATGTGAGCCCGCCAATTGGGATCTAGGACTACGACTAGGAGTAATAGGTAATAGTGTTCTGTGATTGGGATTGGGATCCTCTTGGAATTCAACTAATCAACTTATTCAACTAACTGTGGTAAAAGATGGACTACTGTTCACGTAAGTTAATTAATATTATTGCTGTTAATTGTGTTGTCCTATAGGTGGTCTAATATAATAAGTCTAATATTGCTTTTGTGTTAAATCGAATTACGGAATATTCATGTACTTACCCATAGATTTATAAGAACCTTAAAAATCTATGCATGTACCTAATGTTTCTTTCCATGGCTAATTTGCTATAGTTTTGAGAAATGGTCCAAGAGATTAATCATTGATGTGAAAACAATAATTGTTTATGCAAATGTACAATGTGTTGATACAAATACAATAGGAGCGTTTTTCCTGAAATAAAACGCATATTAAATTACTTACCTAAATTCGAAGCTTAATTATTTGGAGATAGCAACACTGTGATCCCGCGTATTTCCCTACTTTTTCTACCCTATATATCCCTCTCTTTCGCACATCCCTCACCCTTCACCTCTCTTTCACCACCTGGTGGGGCTCGTCGCTAACAGCGTTCGAGTCTCTTGTTCATTGCGTTGAAAATCAACAGGCAGAAATTATCTTAAGCTTCGAATTTAGGTAAGTAATTTAATATGCGTTTTATTTCAGGAAAAACGCTCCTATTAAATAACTTGACCGTAAATTCGAAGCTTAATTATTTGAGACGTGTTTGTTATCGCCTGGTGGTGAAGAACGCCAATGTGAGGATGATGCTAGATAAATATAGTTCAGTGTAAGTATACGGAATACAAGCTATGAAATGAGTATATCAAATCTAAAAAGGTGAAGGGAGTTATATTTACATACTTATCATTAAAATTAAAATTCATCTTGGAAGGAATAATAATAATTTTTATTTATTAGTCAAAAAAATTTTTAGAAAAATAATAATTCACAATTATTATCAGTGAAGTAAGGTCATTTACAGCGTACATCAAGCACTTGTAAAAACAAAAATAACGGTCTCCCTTGAGAACTTACAAATGAAGGTTTAGAATATTACCTACTTAAAATAATAATACACAATTCAACAACAATACAATTCAAATTAATCACTGCCATCAATTAACAGGATCAAATAAATCAACAATAGTACCCGAATTAGAGACGGTTGGCATAACCTGGCGTTTGTAATATTTCTTAAAAGTATTTTCAGCTCTCCAGTTACCTCTAGCTAAAATGTTTTCGATTGGGAGATTTTCGGACCAACTTTTGGATGCAACCGCGGACCTAAAACTACCAGGGGTCGCTATTATATTAGCTTCTAATAAAAGAGATCTAATCCAACCTGCTATTACTGCTCGCGAGGCTGGTCTTGCTTGACCTCTAATATTTATAAATAAATTATTGCATAAAGCCAAACTTCGTCTGTTCTTGAGAATATAAATAGTTTGTTTTATCCAATATACAGGGTCAAGATTCCTGTTATCTGGGTTTTTTGTTAATTTCCAGCCCGATTGTCTATAAGTTGCAGAATCGGTCTTGGATCCAAAAACTGGCCAAAATACTATATTATCAGTAGACATAATCAAATGCTCTGAATCAACACTGAGCAGAGTCAGGTCGTGTATTCGTCTACCTGAACAAAGAAGTAATAATGCAGCTGTATGTCTGGATGTAGCAAAAATATTGTTTGAATCGATTGAACTATTTTTTAAATAAGAAACAAGATCATCAATATTCCATATAGGGGGTCTGTTTGCTACCGGTTGTTTGAGAGCAATCGACTTAAGAACATGCTTAACTAAGGTATGAGAACTTAAAAGACCAGCTGCATCCGCATTACACAGTGTAGACACTACAGACTTATACAAAAGGATAGTTTTGTACGAAAGTTTGTCAATTAAAAATAAATCTGCCAAAAACCGTGCTACCACTGAACCTTCTGGATTGACGGGGTTAATTCTATGCTCTCCCGCCCATTTAAGCCATCGTGACCAAGCAACTTTGTAGGTTTTACGAGTTGAGTTCCGCCAGGATGATTGTAATAAATTGATTTGATCAGAATTCCAGTCTAATAGATTTTGATCCCACCCCCACATTTCCATACCTCTAGAGTTATATCTTGGACTTTGGGAGGTGGAAGGCCCGTTGACGTGTCCACTAGGGAATGACCGAGGTTCCGTATGGTGAATGGAGCTGCTATTGCTCGTGCTTTCAGGTCTCCCCTCCAGAACACTCGATCCCACCGAGGAACTACCAGGAGGAAAATTCCGGAGGCTCGATTGAGATGCGCTAGTACTCTTGGTACGAGACAAGGTGGTGGGAATATCCATGCTAATTGGAAATTCCAGTCTATTGAAAACGCGTCGTGATGAATTGCTTGTTTGTCGGTTATATCTAACGATACATAGTTGGCAACGACATGTGCTGTTTCTGATGCAAAAAGGTCTATCACAGGGGTCCCGAATTTTCTGAATATAATTTCTGTGCAATGAGGTACCAGGTGCCATTCCACAGCGCTTCGACGCCGAGATAGGCGATCGGCAAGAATATTGAATCTGCCTGGTAAATGAAAAACTTTTAGAATGATGCAATGTTGGTCCAGAATTTTGAATACCTCTTTTGTAATGTTCATCAGAGGTTTTGATATCGTCCCCCCCTCGTTGCGCAAGTAAGCAACTACTGTTTGGTTGTCGGACTGAACTAGGACTGTAGAGCATCGCAGGAGCTGACAATGGCCTTGTAGGACTTTTAAGATGGCTATCATTTCTTTTTGGTTGCAATGCAATAGAGCTTCCTGCTCGTTCCATGGTCCTGACAGAGGCTGATTGTCCAACTGTGCGCCCCACGCCAGATCGGACGCGTCTGTTGTTAGGAAATGACTTGGTGGTGCAATGTGAATCGGTGACGAGGCCTGGTAATTTTGTAGCCACCACTTCAGATTTGTCTGTGCTTCTACTGGAACAGTATGTAGCTCCTTTGACGATTTTGGAATTGAATTTAGGAACTCCAGCAAACTCCGATGGTTGAGTCTGCCTTTTGGGACTGCAAAACTGGCAAAATTTAGCAGGCCCACTAGGCTTTGAAGTTTCTTTAATCCCACTCTGTTGTCTTTCAGAATTCGTGACAGTTTGGTCAATAGACTGTGATATTTTTCTAATGGAAGACGTTTTTGATTGAGCCAAGGATCCCAATGAATACCTAGATATACTAGGTTCGTTTGAGGAGTAAGCTCGGATTTTGGAAAGTTTACTTGCCAACCTAGGTACTGTAGTCTTTTTATTACCAACTGAACTTGCGATCTGAGGATGTCCATATTCTGATGGGCAATCAAAAAATCGTCCAAATACACAACGACGCGAATGCCTTCTTGTTCTCGCAAGGTCTGAGCGATCCAATTGGTCAAGGATGCGAAAACCTTTGGAGCTGTGCTCAGTCCGAACGGCAGGCATGTCATTTCGAGTAACTCTCCGTCGTAAATAAGTCGGAGAAAACGTCTTTGGGACTTGGTAATAGTCACATGAAAGTATGCCTGGGAAAGGTCTATTTTGCAAAGCCAATCCCGAGGTTGGAGAAAATCCGGTATCCGAAAGATGTTTATAAGTTTGAAATGATCTGTGAGAACAAACTTGTTTAGGGCTTTCAAGTTGAAAATTGGCCGAAAGGAGCCTTCGCTTTTCGGAACCAAGAAAATTGTTGATAGAAAGCTTGGGGATAAATCTGCAATCTCGAGAACACCCTGCATTTTCATTTGATTTACGAGAACCGTCATTTCTGTCGAAATGGGAATAGCGAAGGTACTCTTTTTCAAGTTTGGTACAATTAGCGGAGGCCGTTGAAGAAATGGTATTCGATAACCTTTTATTATTTTGATAAGGATTTCTGGAGCTCCCAAGTTCTCCCAATGATGGACAAACTGGGATAACTGACCGGCTTTGAACTCGGTGCTCCTGTGACACGAGTCAATACCTTCGATTTTTAAAATTGACATTTTTTGAGGCACCGGTGGATGCGCTCTGATTTGTTGTGTTTTTGAAATGGCCATTGACAGGCCGGTTTTGGTGTCCAGCTCGTGATCGAAAGGAACCCCTGGTATTGGACGTCCCCCGTCGACTCGAATTGTTGTTGCCTAGATATCCCTGAGGATATTGAGAATAGCTACCTCTCGGAGGAGCATTGTGTCTTGGATGTTCAGCTTGCGCATGACAGCATCCGGGTACGTTAGTCTGTGTAGGCCCATTGTAATAGACCGCTCCCTTCGGAAAGCGGTTGTTAGGTATAGATCCGCTAGGGCCTGCCTGTGAGGCGAGGCTAGCGTTGTTTGATTTAGGTGGAAAAAATGCTTTCTTAACCCCACCGATTTTCTCGAGCGCAGTCGTGAAGGAGTCGGCATTAAAAATATGTTGGCATGAAGGCGGAATTTTACGTAAAGTCATTTTTATAAGAGGGTCTCGTATGAATTTCATTATGCCGTCACGTCTCATCTGAATTATCTCGGCTCTGTGTCCGCATAATAAAATCATACAAAAGACAAATCAGCAATGATCGTCGACCATTTGCTAGATTATATTATAATGTAGAAACGAACAGTATAACTGTTAGGAAATAATAATTGAATAAACACTCACATGTATGATGTTTACAGCTTTTCTGACAATTATTTATATTGAAACCTCAAAATAAAATTCGGTTATCAACAATAGTAATGCAATTAGAATATCACTTAGTTTATATTCTTTAGGGAAATATGTATTAGGTTTCGTGATCGAACCCTATGCAGCGGGAAACAGAACGCCAATGAACAAGAGACTCGAACGCTGTTAGCGACGAGCCCCACCAGGTGGTGAAAGAGAGGTGAAGGGTGAGGGATGTGCGAAAGAGAGGGATATATAGGGTAGAAAAAGTAGGGAAATACGCGGGATCACAGTGTTGCTATCTCCAAATAATTAAGCTTCGAATTTACGGTCAAGTTATTTAATACCTACTTTAAAACAAGCTGCCATGAAGTTTGCTTGTCCTTCCTTTTTCATGGCCTAGTTTTGGGAACGGACAACTAGTTTTCTCATTACTTAACATATAAATTTATCTGACAAGCCTAATTCAAATAAATGCCTAGTCGGTCAGTGGGTCGTCTTAGGGGCGGATTTGACACGTGCGTATCGCGTCTACCGCTAAAAACGCGCGTCAACGGCGAGTTTAAAAAACGTGGTGTGCACAGGCCCTAAACCGGTCCCCGCGCCCGCCGGCGCCGCCACCAGTCGGTCGAGTTTCTGCAGTCTGCACCTTTCCATTCCAGCGTAAAGTAATACTAGCTTTCCAGTTTCCCGACAGCACGTGTTTCAGTTCTAAAACCGCTAAACAGGAATAATTGTGGATACCTAAACAATGTCTGGGTAAGTAATATAATAACCATTTTTGATTATTATTACAGTGACATTGATAAAGATTTCGGACGAAAAAACCACTTTCAACGAACTTCTTTTCGATATGTAGCCTAGCCGCGCGCCGTTGTGGCGCGTGACGCGGCGGCTGACGCACATTTCGCGGTACCTATTTCTATTGTTAAAGTTTACAGGTAAGTATCGTATTATTGTTTTTAGGCATTCATTGTAAATTTGTAATTAGTAATAACGTATTTTCGTTGCGAAACATTGAAATGAAAAATACTTTACCCAACCCACACGCGGCCGCGCCGGCCGGCGTAACATACGACGAATTTGAGTTCAAAAGGACATTATATCCGCCATCTTTGCACTTTTTGTCGGATTTTATAAAATATGGATACGACATTCGTGATTTCACTTTGAATATTTTTTGTTGACGTTTTTTTTTATTTGTGATTTTAACTGACTTCAAAAAAAGGTTTTCAATTCAGCACGTAGGTATTAATGCATGTTGCACGTATTGGAACTGAAAATTTAATTTTTGGTTTAAAATAATATACTATATATGTCTGTCATATTGTCTGTCACAACTTTCTCCGAAAGGAATGCAAGGCATGTTTTAATTGCATGTGCGTGTATGTTTTTTTCGAAGACGAGGAAGAGGGAGGAGGGGCTCGAAGTCGCGGTCGCCCGTTCACCCATCACCACGACCATCGCCCTCATCGCCGGCGCCAATGTAAGTTTCTTTTTTTACGTTTTTCTTACTCATTTCTAAAAACTTTATGTCATTTAAAAATTGTTTTATATTGTTAGGTATATAGAAGACGACCTAACGCGTGGAGGTGCACCGCGAAGAGGTGGTGTGCGTGTGCGAGGTGGCCGAGCGAGTGCCGCTCCTCGCGAGGTGACACCTCCGGCTCCGCCGCCGCCGCGATGGCAATGGAGGTTGTGGTGGAGGTAGAGGAGGTGGTAGCGGCGGCTGAACAACGCGGTGGTCCCAGCCACCGTGGGAAAGCTCGGGGAGTCCGCGGTTCCTGCCACGAGCGGCCGGGACCGCACACCATTGACCAACTAACAATCTCCGACATTGGCGACATGCCAGTTGACTGGGGCCTGGAAACGCCCCTCCACCCGCGCAAGGGGCGCAGGTGGCATCCGTAAGTAGTTCTACTTGTGTATGGCCACCTCGTCGCTGTCCCCCCGTCGCTGGCCACCTCGTCGCTGGCCCCCCGTCGCTGGCCACCTCGTCGCTGGCCCCCCGTCGCTGGCCACCCTGTCGCTGGCCCCCCGTCGCTGGCCACCCCGTCGCTGGCCCCCCGTCGCTGGCCCCCCGTCGCTGGCCCCCCGTCGCTGGCCACCTCGTCGCTGGCCCCCCGTAGCTGGCCATCTCGTCGCTGGCCACCTCGTCGCTGGCCCCCCGTCGCTGGCCACCCCGTCGCTGGTCACCTCGTCGCTGGCCACCTCGTCGCTGGCCACCCCGTCGCTGGCCACCTCGTCGCTGGCCCCCCGTCGCTGGCCACCTCGTCGCTGGCCACCTCGTCGCTGGCCCCCCGTCGCTGGCCACCCCGTCGCTGGCCACCTCGTCGCTGGCCCCCCGTCGCTGGCCACCCCGTCGCTGGTCACCTCGTCGCTGGCCACCTCGTCGCTGGCCACCCCGTCGCTGGCCACCTCGTCGCTGGCCCCCCGTCGCTGGCCACCTCGTCGCTGGCCACCTCGTCGCTGGCCCCCCGTCGCTGGCCACCCCGTCGCTGGCCACCTCGTCGCTGGCCCCCCGTCGCTGGCCACCCCGTCGCTGGTCACCTCGTCGCTGGCCACCTCGTCGCTGGCCACCCCGTCGCTGGCCACCTCGTCGCTGGCCACCTCGTCGCTGGCCCCCCGTCGCTGGCCACCTCGTCGCTGGCCCCCCGTCGCTGGCCACCTCGTCGCTGGCCCCCCGTCGCTGGCCACCTCGTCGCTGGCCACCTCGTCGCTGGCCACCTCGTCGCTGGCCACCTCGTCGCTGGCCACCTCGTCGCTGGCCACCCCGTCGCCACCACCACCATCACTTTCACCGGCGTCGGTGACGTCGCCGACCATGTAAGTTGCTTACGAACTTTTCTATTTATCTATCTATATACTATATACTAATAATAAAGCTGAAGAGTTTGTTTGTTTGAACGCGATAATCTCTGGAACGGTAGTAATCTGACTGGTAAGTCAGATTTGAAAAAATCTTTTTGCATTTGATAGCCCAATTCTTTAGGAAGGCTAGAAGGGCTTTTTAATATCACGCTATGACCCTTAGGAGCCGAGCAAAAAGAAAAAAAGTCAGAATGAAATTTTAAAAAGAAAACAAAAAAAAGGAAAAACTGGCCAAGTGCGAGTCGGACTCGCACACGAAGGGTTCCGTACCATAAGGCAAAAACGCCGAAAAAAACACGTTTGTTGTATGGGAGCCCCCCTTAAATATTTATTTTATTTTGTTTTTAGTATTTGTTGTTATAGCGGCAACAGAAATACATCTGTGAAAATTTCAACTGTCTAGCTACCGCGGTTCTTGAGATACAGCCTGGTGACAGACAGACGGACGGACAGCGAAGTCTTAGTAATAGGGTTCCGTTTTTACCCTTTGGGTACGGAACCCTAAAAAAGAACGCTAAGCGAATACGAAGTGTTGCGACGGGGTGGGGGTACAAGAAATTTCACGCGGACGAAGTCGCGGGCAGAAGTTAGTATCTAAATAAATGGGTATTACAACATTACTTTTGTTCCACATTTCTAGAATGTGGGGATGAGTCTGCAATAGTATAGTAACCACTCTGCCTCCACGACCCGCCTTTCGCCGTCCCCGTCCTTTAACGGACGATTATATATCCGAATTTATTAATTATAAGTAGTAAGCAGTAGTACTTTTAGTTAGTTCAGGGCTATGGCATCTGGTTTCCACCCGGTTTTAAACCAATTTATCATTTGTTACAGGCAGCGATGGCTCAGATCGTTAGCGAAGTGATGGGGAGGCAGAGGAGGGCGTCGCAATGTTACTGCCAAGGGTGTTGCAGACGCAGTTTGCATCACCCTGGTCTGAGGGCGGGGCAGTCGGCGCGGGAGACGGCGCAGGAGTCGGCGCAGGAGACGATGCTCCCATGATGCCCGTGCTGCCTTAGCCCATGCCAACTTCTACCATTGAGGAGGTAGGGTCAGGCAGACGGACCAGCCTTGGAGGTGGTTTGATTTTGAATGGAGACAGTTTCTCGATTCCACCTAGATCGAGGAGGGATTTTTTTTCCCAAAACAATGTAGGTCGGAAAACTGCACGGGACGACCCATATTGAACGCTTTCGTAGCCATTTGGGATCGTCCAATCGCCTCAGAGACTCGTGTGAAATAATGTGTTTGGAAAGAAATTAAAGAATAACTTTTTGAAATAGTGGTTTATTTTCGTAACGTGACCTTTACACAAGAAACTGGGAAAAATTCCCTCACACTGTACATACCTTACGATTACTAATACATTACAAGGCAAAACTATACTAATCCATACATATTCTGTTAGCTAATTTAATAACGATTCCAATGACATAACTCCTAAAGAGCTAGATATCGTAAATTTAGAGATATTGTCGTTTTAATCAGCCGCGGCGTGATCGCGCGAGATCACCCAGAAGTACCTTTACGCATGCGCTAGCGCGCAAAAATGGCGCCACAACTTTATACCCAAAACATACGACCCACAACTTGTAATTTATTTACGTAAGTGACCCTTTGAAAAATTAATGATTTTGACCCTAACGAAGACCGCTTGGGTAAGATTAGGTACCTACTCTCGTATATAAGGAAGTATTGTTATCAACATGATTAATTCAGCATTTACGGATCTATTCAAGTATTAATACCACTGACCTCCTTTGTCGCTCCTACTCGCGCCGATTTATAGTGCTTCAAGGATCTTTTAGCTAACATTGGCGCCGATTCCCTTGTTCACAAACTAAACTAAATTTAAGTTCAGGCATCTTTTTCTTTCTATTTCATTAAGACAAGGACAGAAGATAAATATTATTTTAGTCCTGTCAAATGATACTTCATAGCAAGTTTAGACGTGATTAAAAACATGGCTACTAAAAATACGCCAATTTACGTTAGGCGCTGTCTAATTTGACAGGACTAAACTAATATTTATCTTCTGTCCTTTTCCTAATGAAATAGAAAGAAAAAGATGTACTGAACTTAAAATTAGTTTATAGTTTGTGAACAAGGGAATCGGCGCCATTGTAGGCATAAAATATGTTTACTTTTTTTTTTTTCTAACGTTGCCCCACACTAGGAGTTTCTGCTGTATTGTGGGTGCGTTTACAAACATTTAAACTCACATACACAAACAGCCAGACCCGGAACAACTACTTGTAGGTCATACAAATATTTGTTCCGTGCGGGAATCGCACCCGCGACTCGCAGCGCAGCAGTCAATCGCTTAACCACTGCGCCAACCGTGCCGTCAAGTGCCGTAAGTGCACCTGATCTTTTTCAGGTCTTGATTCGTGAGTAGGTACGGACGCCAGCACATCAAGTTACTACAATCTGTCAGATTTCTTTAATAGATTTTCGACTTTATTGCTAAAGCATAAGGTTCAAGGTTGATTGGGAAAATCTGACAGTTTCGGGTAGGTTGACCTGCTGGCGTCTGTACTATCAGTATTTTGCAGAGGTGGACTAAGCCTGACGGGGGCCGGGGGGTCGAAACTAAATGTCGAAATATTTTGCACGCTGCGATAGGATGGGGAAACAAGAAATTTCGTGCGGACGAAGTCGCGGGCAGAAGCTAGCTAGTATTGTATACCTACTTTCTATTATTTTGGTATTCTGTCCTAGTTTTATTAATTTATTTATTAAGTACATATGGAAGACTTACAGCTTGTGTTGTGAACATACAAGCAGTAACATATCACTTTATACTCTATTTAATAGTCAGAACTATTAAAATAACTAGGTACTTGTGTTTGCAATTAAAAAGTGAGAGAGAAAAAGAAAAAAAATAAATAAAAAGCATTGCAGCTATTTAAAAAAATTGAGGCTTAAACACCGGGTTTTCGTAAAATAATCCTTTATAAGTATTCCACCGAATCCTGTTAAAAAGGGTGTTCACTATTCCGATAGGCTCTGCTGGGTAAAAGGATACCTATACTAATATACTGTTGCGCGCCACAATTAACGCCTGGTACATGGTGACATTAGTTACCACTAGCGCCATCTAGTATCGAGTAGCAGAACTAGTCGAGTCGCGATCGTTCTAGAAAATTCGATACTAGAACTTTGTAGAACTTTCTCGAACTATCGACACCTAGTCGGTCGGGGCCGGTATGTACTCGAACATTCTAGATGTTTCTACAATGGAAGGTTCTAGAACTATCTGCGGCACTATATAAGGCCGGGATGCGCGACGACCGACACAGTTTGGATAAAGCGACAAGAGCGAAAACATCTAAGCGATCTTCAAGTGCGAATTAAGAGTGATCAGTAGTGTGATTGTGTTCTTTTAATTAGTATTTTGAGTTGTAATTAGTGTTGCAAAATAAATTGTTATTTTTGGTTATTAAATCGGCAGTTTTTATTGTCACGAACCCGAAGCTCGTAACAATTGGTGTCAGAAGTGGGATTATGCCGGTTTTACCCAAAGACGACACGGAGGGTATCCGTACCCGGAGTCAACGCCAGCAGGAGACGGACCAGAGGCGATTCGGTGGAGCAACGCCACAGAGGTCGGAAGGCCAGCTACCGACCACGGAGGCCGGCCCGTCCACAACTGCTCCAGCATCATCAGCACCAGATTTGGCTGCTTTGATGATGATGCTGCAGGAGCAGGCCCGCCGACAGGAGGAACAAGCTCGCCGACAGGAGGAACAAGCTCGCCGACAGGAGGTTGGGCTCGTCGGTTGGAGGAACAGCTCCAGCGGGATAAGGAGGAGCAGGCGCGCCGCCAGGAAGAGCAGATGCTCCTTATGAAGGACCTTCACGCTACCTTCGGGAAAGACATGAAGGAGGTGAAGGATAAGGTTGCTCAACATGACAACCGCCTGTCGGAAGCTGAAACCCGAATCGACCAAGTAAATAATCGGGTTGACAACGTGATGGCTGACGTGAAGGTAACTGTGATGGCTGACGTGAAGAAAACGCTGGATTACCTCAAACTTGGGGATGGAATCGCAGCTCCCGTAGCTACAACACCTTCGCTACGTGGATTCAAAGTGCCACCTTTCGACGGAACTTCTTCCTGGTCGGCCTACAAAATCCAGTTTGAGGCTGTCATGAAGGCGAACGGGTGGAATAAAAATCAGGCCATGACTGCCCTCACCCTAGGCCTGCGCGACCAGGCCTTAACTGTTCTGGAAGCTCTCGGTAAGGAAGTGACTTACGAGCAGCTTCTTGAGGCATTGGAGGCTCGGTATGGCGACGCTCACCTGGAACACGTGTTTCGTGCGCAGCTTAAGGATCGCGTGCAACGCAGTAATGAAAACCTGCAGCAGTGGGCCCTTGAAGTGGAGAAGCTGGTTCGTAAAGCGTACCAGTCTGTACCTGCGCTTATTGATGGGAACCTGGTGCAGGCATTCATCGACGGCATCCGCGACCTTGAAGTGAGAGTTGCTGTGAGGCTCGGTCACCACGGGACGCTTAAGGACGCCTTGGCCCATGCACTGGAGGTGGAAGCTGTGCGGCAGGATCATCGTTCTCATCGCGTCAGGGAGGTTGTAGCGGCTACAGTTCGCGATCGTAATAGAAGGTACAGCCCTAGGTGCTACGGCTGTGGGGAAAAGGGCCACCTTCGATCCAGTTGCCCTAAGCGAACTGCAGAAAGGGATGATGTCTGGTCTCCAGAGAGAAGTGCGGCTAACAGCACCGCCCAGCAGCAGCAGGAATACGACTTTGTGGTCAAACATTGCAGCGGGAAACCTCATGGCAAGACAGATGCCTTTTCAAGAAGACCTTGTCCTGAAGACCGCAAGCATGGTACTAGGCAAGAGGGTAAGGAAGTGGTACCTGTGAGGATGCTCAGGACAGACCTCAGCAACGAGTGGAAGGAAAGCCTGCAACGTGCACAGCAGGAAGATTCGGACATCAAGCCGATTCTGGAGTGGATGAAGGCCAGAGCTCCTAAGCCCAGGTGGAGTGACGTCTCAGCGATGAGTTCGATCACAAAAAGCTATTGGGCCCAATGGGACAGCTTGGTGATTCAGGATGGAGTCCTGTGCCGTAAATGGAAAAATGCTCGGGGAGACAGCTGTCATTTACAAATGGTTGTCCCTAAAGCTCAAGTACCGGATGTTCTACAGCTGTACCATAATGGTTGTTCAGGAGGTCATCTGGGAGTAAAACGGACTCTACTGAAGATACGAGAACGGTTTTACTGGGTCCACTGTCGGGACGATGTCGAGGACTGGTGTCGCAAATGTACAAGTTGTGCAGCTGTAAAGGGACCTCAGACTCGCAGTAGAGGTGCATTGAAATTGTACAATGTTGGTGCACCATGGGAGAGGATAGCCCTTGACGTTGCGGGGCCATTTCCGGAAAGTGAAAGTGGCAACAAGTATTTCATGGTTGTGATGGATTACTTCACCAAGTGGCCGGAAGTCTTCGCCATTCCAAATCAAGAAGCTTCGACAGTTGCAGACAGATTAGTCCATGAAGTCTTCTGCCGTTTTGGAGTACCCTTGGAGATTCACAGTGATCAAGGAAGGAATTTTGAGTCACAAATATTCCAGGAAACTTGTCGAGTTATGGGTACTCATAAAACCAGAACAACTTCTTACCACCCACAGTCGGATGGAATGGTGGAACGATTTAATCAGACATTGGAGAGGTACCTAGCCAAAGTTGTGGAAAATCGGCAACGAGATTGGGACAAGCACATACAACCGTTTTTGTTGTCATATCGAAGCGCTGTTCACGAAAGTACATCGGTGACACCAGCTTTCGCTAACTTTGGAAGAGAATTACGGCTGCCTGCAGACCTGATCACCGTAATACCACCTGATGCCCCACGCAGTATAACCAATTATGCGAATGACTTGCGGAACAAAATGAATGACATTTATGAGCACGTCAGACAATCGGGCCAGCAAATGTCTGAAAAGATGAAAACCCGTTATGACCGCAAAATGAACAATAAAGGGTTCGACGAAGGTTCACTAGTGTGGTTGCACAATCCAGTCCGCAGCAAAGGGAAATCTCCTAAGCTTCAAGCTAAATGGGACGGACCGTACCGGATTGTGACAAAGATCAATGACGTAACCTACCGGATACAGAAAGGTGCAAGAGGTACTCCTAAGATCGTCCATGTGGATCGACTGGCGCGTTATTATGGGGCTGATAATGCTCGGGACGAGCATGTCTTAGGAGGGGGCAGTGTTGCGCGCCACAATTAACGCCTGGTACATGGTGACATTAGTTACCACTAGCGCCATCTAGTATCGAGTAGCAGAACTAGTCGAGTCGCGATCGTTCTAGAAAATTCGATACTAGAACTTTGTAGAACTTTCTCGAACTATCGACACCTAGTCGGTCGGGGCCGGTATGTACTCGAACATTCTAGATGTTTCTACAATGGAAGGTTCTAGAACTATCTGCGGCACTATATAAGGCCGGGATGCGCGACGACCGACACAGTTTGGATAAAGCGACAAGAGCGAAAACATCTAAGCGATCTTCAAGTGCGAATTAAGAGTGATCAGTAGTGTGATTGTGTTCTTTTAATTAGTATTTTGAGTTGTAATTAGTGTTGCAAAATAAATTGTTATTTTTGGTTATTAAATCGGCAGTTTTTATTGTCACGAACCCGAAGCTCGTAACAATACCTATGTGCCAGTTGAACAGCGATTGTCAAACTGCGTCCCATTCTGCCCCCCACAGCAACCAGCGATACTAAAAGGCGTTGTTCCTATATTAAAAAAAAAAAAACAAAGTAACAGACATTCTGACTGTAGCCTCACAACATATTTGAAAATCTATTGTATGTTCATAAAAACATATCAAAATGTCTGAATGTTTTTTTTAATAGGTATGAGACACATGAGCTCAGTTCAAGTGTCTCATAAGAAAGGCTACGAAATCTTTTCAACGAGCATAGATATGTCTGAATTGTAGATTTCTGGCCATCCCCGAGGCCAGTAGTACGAAAGCATACATTTTTAGGTTTCCGTACCCAAAGGGTAAAAACGGAACCCTATTAAGACTTCGCTGTCTGTCCGTCCGTCCGTCTGTCTGTCACCATGCTGTATCTCAAGAACCGCGGTAGCTAGACAGTTGAAATTTTCACAAATTATGTATTTCTGTTGCCGCTATAACAACAAACACTAAAAACAAAATAAAACTAAATATTTAAGAGGGCCTCTATACAACAAACGCGATTTTCTTGCCCTCTTTTTTTGCTCGATATCAATAATGGCAACAGGTAGACACTTGAAATATTCACAAAATACTCAGTTGTATTTTTACTTTAATAATAAAATTAAAATAAATATTCAAGAGGCTCCCATACAACAAACGTGTTTTTTTCGGCGTTTTTGCCTTGTGGTACGGAACCCTTCGTGTGCGAGTCCGACTCGCACTTGGCCAGTTTTTTTTAATCTATTTAGGTAATAGGTACTTACCTAATACGGGCTGATGTCCGCAACTCCACGTCAATACGCGTATTTTGCGTACGGGATTTACCTACGACTTTCACGGGCATTAAAGTCGCGGACAATAATTTTTGAGTTTAACGTTTTTAGCGTAAATGTAACCATTTCACCGTCATATCTGCCTCTATAAACAAGGGGACTTGTAATTTGTCGTATTCCTTCCGTGGACGTGAATAGTGGGACCCATTTGCAACGATTAAGCAACCCTTAATGTCAAGGTGAAAGATCATGGGATTCGATAAAACCCAATTTTTATGTGTTTTCGATTTACTAGATTTATCGTCACTAAATATTACTTTTCTCTAAACTCTCAAATTGAATGCATTGGCTAGGGGCTAATGCGGAACTGTAGATGTTGTAATGAAATGAAATGATTTTGAAATGATTTTATTTTTGTAAGTACGTTTTAAAAACTAGATGAAGTCGGCGTTTCCTATCTGACTACTCTGAGAAGAAAGGCCGAAACAAACCCATTCTCGTATTTACTCTGAAACTAGGTATTTGCCTATTTTTAACAGACTCAAAAAACGAGACATGACGGAAAATAACATAATCAGCATTTAATAAAGTTCCCACTGTTGAGATATAAGCCCTAATTGCGTAGCACACTATCAATCTCAATCTGAATAATTTTGAAGGATATTGCTAATCCATTGCTTCATATGTTCGAAAATGGGTCTGCTCAACAACGTAAATAACGCAATGAATGTTGTTGAACTGTCAAAATGAAACTCATCGCTAATGATAGTGTATTACGCAGTTACCCCGCTGCTCTCGGAGAGGAGTGGACCGTAATCCAAGGAGATGTAAAATAGTGGAGAAATCGTCGCTGCTCACCAAAAAGGTTGAGCGCCCCTGCCACACACTTAACGGGATTTACCCTAACCCCCAATACATTGGCGAGAACCAGGGGTTACTACTCGTATTTGACACATCATTATCGTCTTGTTGATCCCACTGCTCAAGAAAACTTCCGTATCAAACCATGCGTTATATTTTTATTGCTGATAAAACAAATGCATTGTTTGTGAATCTAAGGTATGTTTTTAAAAGGCATATATACAGCCGGTCGATTCTGTAAAAATCTCAACGTGAAAACTTAGGTGAAGTTTTTTTTTCTTTTTTTTTTAATATTTGTTTAATCCTTAATGTTACAATTTTATTTTAACATAACACCTGCCAAACTGCAAAGCAATTTGTCGGCAGTAGGTTCTCGTGGATTTTGCACTTTATGCTTGACTAAATATTAAAGTTAAATCCAAGTTAAAACTAGAACTAATACCATGGCTCTGTAGGCAAGCGTTTCATAAGTGAGTTTGTTTTTGCTAGGAATTGACAATATTGACAGCTCACTCAACGCTCACTTCACCTAAGTTTTCACGGTGAGATTTTGACAGAATAGCACCATTCCCACCGGAGTCCGGCGTCGATGCGCGAGAGTTCCAGTGCCTTAGGCATCTTCTGGGCACGCTCGTTCCATCATAGACCTCATCCATCGCTTTCCATCAGGCGTGATCGAGGTCAAGAGCGGGACAATTCAGAAAAAAAAAAAAAAAAAAAAACAATGGCACTCCGGGAGCGCCGACAGAAGTGAAAACAAAACACAAACAGAATACTTTGCCATCACTCACTGACATATCGGATATACGTTAAAACCGACTACCTACATCCCGAGGACAGCCGAACACATCCCGGAGCGGGTATTTTTTGAATCGTCTTATAAACGAAACACGCGCGGTGTCGCTTACGGTAACAGTGGCGCGAGTTCAATGGTTTTTTCCCATCTCAAAAATGCCTAACGCGCCGAAAAAGTTTTCACTTAAAAAAAAATTAATACAATCGAAACAATGTCATCATGGAGGGGTGCTACTAATCTGTGATACTGTGCACTATGGAGCACTACAGTTGCACCCTCCGTGCATCCCTACTGCTCCACATACAGTTAGAATGACAGCACTACACCGTGGAACTATTGGTTATGGTACAGTGAGACGTCCGTGAGAATCAAGTGATTAACTAGTGAATTATAAAAAAAAGTCACGATTTTATTCCCTGAAGATGTAAGCAAATGCCCATGTTTAGCAGTAGGTAAATATCCAGTAAAACTTTTTTTTTTTTGTTGTCGGGGGAAACCTTCAAAAGGCGCCCGACCTCCCGGGAGGGAGGTCGGGGAGTGTGGGATTTTTACGTCACTAAAACCACCCCGGTGATCAGCATCAGCACATAGGGGTGGTCCCGGTTCCTCTTAAAATACCAATTTCGGAACCCCCCCGTGCAACGCCTGAAAGACACATCCCTGGGGAGACTGTAAAGGGGCTTCCCCTGAGCCTCGCTATGCACGGCAGCACGTGATCACTGTGCCACCGTCTTCCCTGGGGTCACTTGGTGGGCGGACAGAGTCCCCACTCTGTGCGCTCGCGACCCCAAAGGTCCACCTACCTTGTTTGGTAAGCGGGCTTCGGATCCAGTAAGACCTATGAGCATATTGACATCAACGGGGCCAAATCCAGACTTCGGGCTGCTACTTCGCCCTGAATTCTTCTAGGGAAAACCTACACTTTGTTCGTCTATGTAACACTATTATACGACGCACTTTCTTAACAACTGAAGTAAAATTACTTGAAAAGAACGAATTAACTTGAAATACTCTTTCTGTGACTAAAGAGTTGGCTTGTACTTTTACCTTGACTGGGGGCTAAAAATATTGCCAAACAACGTGGCAATGCTGCCAGTCTTTTGGACGCATCAACAGGCCTTTTGCACGCCATATTTTAGTTTAATTTTTATTTAATACTAGCTTCCGCCCGCGGCTTCGCCTGTGTGGTATGTCGCCTATATCCTTCCCCAGGGTTCAAAGTATCCCCATTCCAAATTTCATCAAAATCGGTCCAGCCTTTTCGGAGATTAATTGGGACAAACACACAGACAAACATTTAAAAAATTGTTAATGTACCGTACACGCTTTCTTATTAGGCATTTAGTAACATGCTTTTATTTTGACATTACAAACAGATAGGTTTGTACAGTCAGCAAAAGAGTTAGGTATGCAGGATCGTCGGATATAGTTGAAGTTTATTAATAAACCCTTGGATGTTGTCGACTGAAATTTAATTTGATAATAATGAGCTGTTAAAAAAAAAGTAATTTAAAAAAATTAAACCGACTTCAAAAAGAAATGAACTCAAAATTATGAAATAACTTTAATTTCAGAAGTCGGTGTCTTGGATCTGTATTTTAGTTTTTTACCACCGACTTCCGAAATTAAAGTTATTTCATAATTTTGAGTTCATTTCTTTTTGAAGTCGGTTTAATTTTTTTAAATTACTTTTTATTTGGTAATTTTTAGTTGTTGCACTAGAATTTGACCAAGGTTTTGAGATGTTTTCGCTTTGACACTACACCCGTAGCTCGTATCAATAAGCCAGGCCGTCACACTTTCACGTCTTAGTCCATATCTTGAAAATTACTGAATCGATTTTGATGAAACTTGCACTGTTCCCTAAGTTGAAGTAAATGTAAGCCAATAAAAAAAGAATGGTCACGATCCGATTAATAGTTACGGAGATATGCGTGGACAAACATACATACATACATACATACGTCTATAAAATTTTGTATATTTGTTTGGAAGCCCAAATAGATTGTCATATGTGAATATAATGCAATTCCAATAATATTACATACATACGTATCGAATTGATAACCTCCTTTTTTTGAAGTCGGTAATTAAATTTTATTCGACAACATCCATCGCTTTATTACTAAACTTTAACTATATCCGACGATCCTGCATACCTAACTCTTTTGCTGACTGTACATACAAGCAATTTTATTTATTTGTATAGTTGGAGATTATAATTTAAATAATTCAAGTCATCGACTTCAAAGACCATTTTATGAATTAAAATTAGTCGGTTCTCATTCTCACATTTCTTTAAAAAAGTCTCGAAACTTCGAAAGAAGAATTCCTCGCAACGATAGTACCCCTTCATAAATGAACCCTATTTACCGGGACCTACTCACACCACTACAAAATTCGAACACCCCATGCACACATCCCCCATTCCTCTCTCTCTATCTAACGCCAACATTTCACATATACTCATCCCGCTCCCCCGCGAGGCTCCTGCCGGTAATCGATTTTCTCTCGCATTATTTTTCCGGCGCCCCTCGTGGAAACACAACGCGAGCGAACCCAGCGATTGTTGTTTGTGTAAAATAATAATAATCTAAAGAATATTCCAGTGCTGTGAGAAAAAAAAAGTGTTGTTTCTGATATTTCCCGCGGAAAACCGATCGGTGAGTGTTCTATTTATGGATTTGTGTTTTTTTTTTTGCGTTTGGAAATTGAGATTTGCGAACTGCGATTCTATTTTGTTAAAGGAATTGTATTTTGTAATACCTTTGCTTTAATAAAACGTAGGTTGATATTTTTCGGTGGCAAAATGGACAATACCTACAGATTTTTACGTACTTCGCAGTTGCGTTGTATTTATTGATGTTTTCATCAATTAAATATTATAATCACCGCCATTAAACCAACACTCGTCTCGCAACGTGCGCTGTAAATAACATAAATGTAAATAAGGAAAAGCATCTCTTTCCAAAATGACCGACGCTTGTTTCTCGCCAGTATTCATTTACAGAGGTACCTATAGGACCCCACCTCCATCAAATTAGGTAGGTACCTACCGACCTACGTTGTAAGGTCAATGTTGACAAAAATAGGTACCTACCTAAAGCAATTTTCTTAAAAGCTTCCAGTAGAAAGATCGAATTGTTTAGATAAACATACCTTTGTAAGTACCTTAATTCATTTATAATTAATGACAGTTCCTACTTACCTATTTCTACACAGCATAGGTAAGGTACAGTCAACAGCAAAAGTAGATGATCAAAATCAGAAATTCAATAGGAGTCAAAACTGATCACGAATATATGGCAACTGTACCTACTAGTAGTAATGTTTGGTATAATTTACAATCACATACTTTTGAATCACTTCGACGCGACGCCACACAGTTCTGACGCGAACTCCGTTCATTAGTAGGTATTGAATTTCTGTTTTTGATCATCTACTTTTGCTGTTGACTGTACCCAATAGACTTAGGTATTATAATTTTGTTAGTTAAATTTTTATTTGTTAAATATATTATGTCTTTATGGATAGATTAAGAAATGAGTACCTACCTAAGAGGAAGTCTAAAAAACTGGCCAAGTGCGAGTCGGACTCGCACACGAAGTGTTCCGTACCAAAAGTAGGGTTCCGTTCCGTAGTAAAAATACAACTGAGTATTTTGTGAATATTTCAAGTGCCTATTGATATCGAGCAAAAAAGGGTAAAAAAATCGCGTTTGTTGTATGGGAGCCCCCATTTTTGTTTTTAGTATTTGTTGTTATAGCGGCAACAGAAATACATAATTTGTGAAAATTTCAACTGTCTAGCTACCGCGGTTCTTGAGATACAGCCTGGTGACAGACAGACAGCGAAGTCTTAGTAATGGGTCTAGCAGGGTAATTGCGTAACACACTATCAGTAGCAATGGCTTTAATTTTGACAGTTCAACAACATACATTGCGTTATTTACGTTGTTGAGCAGACAATTTTTTCGAACTTAAGAAGCAATAATAATAATAAACCCGCAGGGCAGCATGTGGCGAGCTGTTGGGCAGTAGCGACCCCACGGACCCTATCTCCCGGGAGAAGTCTTGTTCCTCACCTCTGGCTTGCCTTTATTGGCCGGCTGGAGTGAACAATGACGAGGAACAGAGCTCCCACCTCATTCTTGCCTTTATTGGCCGGCTTGAGTGGAGATTCGCAAGAGCAAACGTGCTCGGAGGAAGGAAGTATTCCAGTAAGATGCTGGTAGGGATCTTGGCCGTACTTCCGGAATTGTCCTGATAGCCGTGGAATACCTCTCCACTCCTCATAAGCACCTCAGGACGTGTTGCCCCCTTGTCGCTACGTCACTATGTGCTAGCGGCCGTTTTCGGGGGCCCATTATTGAGTGTGCAAGTCACCCCCTGCTATTTTATCTGTGTCTAAATAAAGCATTGATCAGGCAGGGGTCATAGTTTTACCATAGTTCCTGGAAACCGGTCCAGTTTAGCCACCCAAACCAATAGTCCAACTTTTTATTTTTCCATATCCTGCAATAGTCCTACACCAACCTTGGGTGGGTTATCCTTGGGTGCACTTGCATAGTGCATACAGGGATAATCGTCGGTTGGTGCCGCATTTCTTTAAAATTTCGTAAGGGGCCTCTGCGAGTTGGCTTCGGCCCCTCGTACGCCTTCCAAAGGACCCGGACCGCATGGTCCCGAGTTATGTAAAATATATAAAGAAATAATAATAATAATATTCCACAACTATCACACAACGCCGTCTAGTCTCAAGCTAAGCAGAGCTTGTGTTATGAGTACTAGACAACTGATAAACATACTTATATATTTCTAAATACATACATATACATATAGATAAATTACACAATGGATTAGCAATATCCTTCAAAATTATTCAGATTGGGATTCAAAGTGTGTTACGTGTTGAATTTTAATCCTTCTAAAAGTATTAAGACTTTGGCAAATAAGGAAGTAGGTATTCCAGACGGATGATCTTGATCTCATAAAGTTATAATCTCCACGCGTAGTTGAATTATTTTATGTTAAATACTCACAAGGCTCCGCGCTAAAGGTGCTCGCATCGCATGGAAATATTCCGGATTTTTTTCTCGGAATTCCGTAAGAAGAATTTGCAGGGAAAACATTGTCAATTATTTTATGATCATGCATAGCGAAGCGTGGCTCAGTAATAACAGCGCACGAGCCGATGGTTATAAGCTCCGCTTGCCACGGTCGGTCCTTGGATGGGTAATAACTTCGCATACAACCCCTCCGTGCTTCGGAAAGCACGTTTTAAGCCGTTGATCCCGGCTGTCTTTCGTAGATATTTAACAGTCATTACGGGTAATCAGAAGCCCGAAAGTGTGTCTACCAGTCTTATAACCAAGGGGTATCGCGTTACCCAGTAACTGGGTTCAGGGTTGTAGAGTTCAGATATTCCATGTAAAATACTGGTATTCAGTTGTATGCGGTTCGAGTGGAAGCCGACCCCAGGGCCTGCAGTCTCGACATAGATAGCAATCGCTTTACGACCGAATTCGGTCGCAAAGTCCTATCGATCCGGATTTAGCGATATTTGGTAGTCTCGACTCTCAAAGTTATCGATTGTCATCGGTATCTTACCGAAGTTTGTCGCAAACTTTACGATTTTCGTAATGTTTACGAATATATTTTGCGAGCATTTTTGACAGATGTAGAGACTTGCGTTTGTCGTAAGGATCGTTAAGGCTAGCGATTATTGTCGGTATTATTTAGCGATCGGTAGTTTGCGACAGCGTCGCTATCTATGTCGAGACTGCAGGGCCTGCATAGTTGGAAAAAGGCTAGGTTTTAAGTACAGACGCCAGCAGGTCAACCTACCCGAAACTGTCAGATTTTCTCAATCAACCTTGAACCTTATGCTTTAGCAATAAAGTCGAAAATCTATTAAAGAAATCTGACAGATTGTAGTAACTTGATGTGCTGGCGTCCGTACTATCGCAACTTGCAAGAGAATATTTTATTGCACCCCTAGAGGTCCATTTCACATCTTGATTTTCGTATGTCACTAAACATTTGTACTTCCTTATCAACTCGGCCTATAATTGCAGTCCACTGCTGGACATAGGCCTCTCCCATGCTGGGCCACAACACCCTGTCCTCCGCCTTCCGCATCCAGTCTGTGCCAGCCACATTTTTGAGGTCGTCTGTCCCATCCCATCTAAGTAGTTGGGGGGCGTCCCACGTTACACTAGGCTTGCCGATCCGCGGTCTCCACTCCAGTGGCCTTAGTGTGAGTTTTTTCGACTCAAGTTCGATTGCGATCGCGTTAGAATTTTGTATGGAAAATTAGGTTTCTCCTAGTGACCACCAGATGGCGCTATAACTTTTCTCCTAAAAAATTCTAACGCGCTCGCAATCGAACGTGAGTGAAAGACTCGTCTGCTCCAACGGCCATCGGTCCTTCGACAAACATGACCAGCCGTTTGATATTCATTTGTAACTATAGGGTCTATATTATATAGGTCTGTACTTCCTTAGCCTGCAAGCTACGTTCGGAAATGGTTCAAAAATTGCCCATTTCCGGTCTAGTCCCTCGGAAATTGAAAATTCCTTACGACGATTTGAAAATTTGATTCTGGATGCAACTTTATGTCTACGTGCAGGCTCGTTCACGACTTTTTTTTTTAGTATGTCTGGCATTTTAAAACCTATGGTCTGTCATCATTATTTGCCTAGAATTTCTCCAACTATGTTGGGGTCGGCTTCCAGTCTAGCCAAATGCAGCAGAATACCAGTATTTAACTGGAGCGACTGCCTATCTGACCTCTACAACCCAGTTACTGGGTAATACGATTCCGCTTGGTAGACTGGTTGTCAGACTTTCGGGCTTCTGACTACCCGTAACGACTGTCAAAGATCCACGAATGACAGCCGGGACCAACGGCTTAACGTGCTTTCCGAGGCACGGAGGGGTCTCTGTATATAAAGATGGTCACCCATCCACAGACCAACCGCGGCAAGCGTAGCTTAACCTGATCGATCCACCTGTGCGGCTGATATTATTTAGCCACGGGCCCCTCTAAAAAGGGGTCTGGGGGTGGGGTCTGTCTCAAAAGTATTTAATTTGACGAAAAAAAAACCCAAAGGGATCAGAAAACGTAAAACTGTGTAAGGTATGTTAATTTTTATGGTCGGTTCAACATGTCTTTTTCTTCCATACTTCTCTATTAGTCGTCATCTCGTCTCGGTAGTCTCCAATTACATTTTCCATCGTGTGTATGCTTTCAATTCATGTGGTTTGATTGGCTGTTGATATTTTGCCGATTATCGTGAGATTTGACAGTTTGTTAATTTGACAGCAGTCAAAAAATTCGTTAAGAAAATATTATCGTGCATTCCGTTTTCTTTAGCAAACCTTCCTCAACTTTAAAAACATAAAGACTTCCTTAGACAAGGGAGATCGTTTAATGGGGCACGGGGGAATCGGGCCTAGTTGAAGTAAAAAGCGCGGGAATATAGAGGGGAGCGTAATGGCTGCGTTATTAACGCGTTGCGTAGAGCACTAGAGGGGAGGCTGAATGACTTTCATACCATCGCCTCTTTATACTTTTTAATGGAAGTTTGTTTTTGTTGGTAAATTTAAAAAAATGGGAATTTTTACACACCTTTTTACAACAATGGTTAAATAAGAAATTTACTATGTATGCATATTTTATGCTTGTGTAAAGTTAATTTTGAAGTTTCAAATCGTGCCTCGGACACGTTAAGCCGTTGGTCCCTGCTGTCATTCTTAAATCTTTGATAGTCGTTACGGGTCGTCAGAAACCCGAAAGTCTCACAACCAGTCTTACTAAGGGGCCAAGGGGTATCATGAAACCTAGTAACAGGTTTGTGAAGATCAGCACAGAGCATGTAACACGAGGTCAGATAGGTAGTCGCTCCATGTAAAATACTAGTATTCATCTGCATCCCGTTAGACTAGAAGCCGCACCCAACATGGTATTGATTGAAATGTCTATTGCACGTTAGATGATGCCAAAGGCAGATGGCGCAGTGATCATATGACACCCGTGATCTTCAACTGCTGAAGTTGTCACTGCAGAGAAGGCGATAAATATAATAAAGGGAAATATTTCGCTGATCCTCTAAAAACTTTTTAAATTAATGAACCTCTAAAATATTAATGCGCTTCTAATGATGCACACTTTTTTTTTTAATAAATGAGCCTTTTTCTAACTTTCTTGCGTTCTCACAGTGTATCGCAATAACTAAGCTAGGGCACCCCGACCAAATGGGATAGGTTAGCTTTGAACGTTGATAAACCGTGCGTGAGCTGAGCGAGCAGGGGGCTTGCCATCGCCTCTTAAAGCAGGGCAGAAGGTGAACTGCACTATTTTTTTGTACGACGTCTTAGTACAAAAAGTAGTGCAGTTCAACTTCCAGGTCCGCGGCGGCGGCCGGTGAACGTTTCATTATATTTTTAAATAATTAGACATTAAGAATTCTAAGAGGTTCACAAAAAGAGGTGCAATCATTAAATTAGAGGGTTCAATCATATTTTTAGGACAGCCAAATGGAAATGATTAGCGGTTTGATTAGGTACGCTGGAAGAAACGTAGGTCTGTACACATTTGTGTACACATTTTCTTATCAACTTCAAGTAGAATTTCTAGCGTTTGCATAATGCTTCTTATAATAGCTAATCGTCGGTAAGGCCTTGGCATTTCGACATGCAATATCGTGCAAGTTTTATCGCCTCGCAGATCGCAACTTCGAGTGGTTGTGGCTGTTGTGAGTGACGGCTTTTTGTACAGTCAACAAAAGAGATAAGTATGCAGGATCGTCGGATATAGTTAAAGTTAAGTAAGTAACCGATGGATGTTGTCGACTGAAATTTAATTTGATCAATGAGCTGTTTGTTTTCTATTAATAAAATTAAAGTTTATTCGAGAACATCCACATCTCGAAACCATGGAGAAAGATAGAGAGAGTGCTGTTACGAACCGAATTCTCGTTTGTATAATCAGCCCAGTAACTGGGCGTCAGTCTGTCTTTTTACAAGACATCCACCCTTTCCTTATTTTCATATCTCTATGTATCTATCTATCTATATAAATAAAAAGAAAAGTCCTGACTGACTGATTGACTGACTCATCAACGCCCAGCCCAAACCCTTGGACCTAGAGAGCTGAAATTTTGCACAGAGGTTCCCTTTATAATGTAGACAAGGAATAAGGAAGGATTTTTCGAAATTCAACCCCTAAGAGGGTGAATGCGGGGAGGATGAAATTTCACGCGGACGAAGTCGCGGGCAAAAGCTAGTTAAAAATAAAGTTAAAGAGTTTGTTTGAAGGCGCTAATCACTGGAACAAGCAATCGGATTTGAAAAATTATCTTTGATAGCCCAAGGCTGTTTTTAAATAGCCTTAGGCTATCAAAGAGAACATCACTCTACGACTTTTAGGAGTCGAGCAAAAAAAAAAACCTAACGCTAACGCTAGGCAAAAACGAAGTAAAAACGCGGCGATTTGTGTTGCGAACCCCATAGCAACCACAGGAAGAAATAAAGCCCCATTTCGCTCATTTTACACTTCAAACTCCAACGGTCCCCCAACCGTCCCCCATGTTGTTCTTTCATACCGAAGTTCAACAGGAAATGACGTGTGCAAACTAAAACCACAGACAAACTAGAGTGGGAAGTAATTACTCGATTATTTACGACTCCTGGTTCCATAGAGCACTTGCCAGCCGCTTTGAACTTTTTCAGTGCGGAGGCTGAATGGATTTTTGCCTTCGTCACTTTTATTTTTTTACGGTGAAAGTTTGTTCTCGTTGTGCAAAAAAATGGCGCGCTTTTTTATTATTTTGTTTTTAGTCGAGGACTTGAGGTAGGTACGAGTAGGTGTCATATACCTATTGCTCTTTTATCGTGTTACTAGCAGCGCCCCACGGTTTCACCGGCATAAGTGTCGATCCCGTTCGAAAGACACGTGGCGCCATCTATTATCATAATAACGTTATTGTGGTTTTCCTCGGGAACAGCACGTTTTTCGGGAAGAAAGGTACCCTATGTCCGTTTCTGTACACCTGACAACGTAGGTATATGCAAAATTTCAGGATTATCGGTTCAGTGTTTATCCGTGACAATGTAACAAAAATACTTTCGCATATATGTATAATATTAGTTAGGATTACGAGGGATCGTGGCTAAAGATCAATAACATTTAGCTATGCTTGCCGCGATCGGTTCATGGATGGGTCACTGTTCATATCGAGACCCCGAAAAGGGAGAATCCTCCGACCAGACGGGTGTTGTGTCTGGCGGGCAACTGCCCGTCTGGTTGGAGGATCCTCCCGTGAACTTTACACCCTGTTCCTCATACCTCTATACTGGTGACCCCGACGAGATTCATATCGAGGGCAAAGAGGCATGATCGAGGAACAGGGTGTAAAGTTCACTCATACTCTATAGACCTATGATAGGACGCAGGATACTTTTTACCGACTTCAAAAAAACGGAGGTTATCAATTCGATACGTATGTATGTAATATTATTGGAATTGCATTATATTCACATATGATGATCTATTAGGGCTTCCAAACAAATATACAAAATTTTATAGACGTATGTATGTATGTATGTATGTATGTATGTATGTATGTATGTATGTATGTATGTATGTTTGTCCACGCATATCTCCGGAACTATTAATCGGATCGTGACAATTTTTTTTTTATTGGCTTACATTTACTTCAACTTAGGGAACAGTGCAAGTTTCATCAAGATCGATTCAGTAATTTTCAAGATATGGACTAATACGTGTAAGTGTGACGGCCTGGCTTGTTGATATTGATACGAGCTACGGGTGTAGTGTCAAAGGGAAAACATCTCAAAACCTTGGTCAAATTCTAGTGCAAAAACTAAAAATTACGAAATAAAAAGTAATTTAAAAAAATTAAACCGACTTCAAAAAGAAATTAACTCAAAATTATGAAATAACTTTAATTTCGGAAGTCGGTGGCATAAAACTAAAATACAGATCCCAAGACACCGACTTCCGAAATTAAAGTTATTTCATAATTTTGAGTTAATTTCTTTTTGAAGTCGGTTTAATTTTTTTACCGACTTCAAAAAAAAAGAGGTTATCAATTCGATACGTATGTATGTAATATTATTGGAATTGCATTATATTCACATATAATGATCTATTAGGGCTTCCAAACAAATATACAAAATTTCATAGACGTATGTATGTATGTATGTATGTATGTATGTATGTATGTATGTATGTTTGTCCACGCATATCTCCGGAACTATTAATCGGATCGTGACCATTTTTTTTTTATTGGTTTACATTTTCTTCAACTTAGGGAACAGTGCAAGTTTCATCAAGATCGATTCAGTAATTTTCAAGATATGGACTAATACGTGTAAGTGTGACGGCCTGGCTTATTGATAAGAGCTACGGGTGTAGTGTCAAAGGGAAAACATCTCAAAACCTTGGTCAAATACTAGTGCAAAAACTAAAAATTACGAAATAAAAAGTAATTTAAAAAAATTAAACCGACTTCAAAAAGAAATTAACTCAAAATTATGAAATAACTTTAATTTCGGAAGTCGGTGGCATAAAACTAAAATACAGATCCCAAGACACCGACTTCCGAAATTAAAGTTATTTCATAATTTTGAGTTAATTTCTTTTTGAAGTCGGTTTAATTTTTTTAAATTACTTTTTTTAAATTACTTTTTTTACCGACTTCAAAAAAAAGGAGGTTATCAATTCGATACGTATGTATGTAATATTATTGGAATTGCATTATATTCACATATGACAATCTATTAGGGCTTCCAAACAAATATACAAAATTTTATAGACGTATGTATGTATGTATGTATGTATGTTTGTCCACGCATATCTCCGTAACTATTAATCGGATCGTGACCATTCTTTTTTTATTGGCTTACATTCACTTCAACTTAGGGAACAGTGCAAGTTTCATCAAAATCGATTCAGTAATTTTCAAGATATGGACTAAAACGTGAAAGTGTGACGGCCTGGCTTATTGATACGAGCTACGGGTGTAGTGTCAAAGCGAAAACATCTCAAAACCTTGGTCAAATTCTAGTGCAACAACTAAAAATGACCAAATAAAAAGTAATTTAAAAAAATTAAACCGACTTCAAAAAGAAATGAACTCAAAATTATGAAATAACTTTAATTTCGGAAGTCGGTGGCAAAAAACTAAAACTAGAATACAGATCCCAAGACACCGACTTCCGAAATTAAAGTTATTTCATAATTTTGAGTTCATTTCTTTTTGAAGTCGGTTTAATTTTTTTAAATTACTTTTTTTATTCTGGTAGTATGTATGTACATTCCAAGAAAAATTTCGGCGCACAGAAAACACTTGGTTATACATTGCTGTTTGTCAACAGGTGATCGTCGGCATGTCGCGCTCGGCGTGAGATGGACGGCATACAGATGGAGCCCATCGGCAAATACAAGGCCGACAGGAACGGTTCTGCTAAGGGTAAGCACATTTAGTATATCATTAACACTGTCGGCTATTTCGGATAGTTTAAAGATGAACACAGGGTTATTGGTAAAACATTAACAACCTCTTAAGAGGTCATTGTACTCATCATTATGAACAACTTTTATTAGGGGAACAAACCTGAAATCGCGAAAAAAAAATCTGCTGATCCCTACATTTATGTTCGTATAACTCGTCAAATACATAGCCTTTTCCCAACTACGTTGAGGTTGGTTTCCAGTCTAACCGGATGCAGATTCAGCTGATTGCCAGCCTATTTTAAACGGAGCGACTTCCTATAGTCATTTTTTTAAGTAAGGTATCGATTTTTTTAAATTGACTTACACTAGCGTTAGTAGTTAATGAATTTTATAAACAACCCATTACAGTATGAAATTGTTTTATTTTAGCAGCTGCCTGGCGTAATATGGTGGACCAGGATTTAGACGATGTCGCGTTTTTGGCGGGTGAGTATTACTTAGTAAAAATGTTATATCATCTTCTATGTATAGTATTTCACAGCTAGACGTAACACATTACAGTAGTCATACCTTAACAAGGAGGTACATATGTTGTGTAATTACTAAACGCAGTCTTCGTTGACCAAGTCTACTTGTTTTGCCAAGAATACGCACTAATTACGCTTGAAAGAATATTACATATGAAGGAGCACAACTATTTAATAATCTACCCACTTACATAAAAAATGTCAGCTCTCTCAGCAGTTTTAGGTCTCGGCTATCCAAACACATAATTGAAAACTGCCTTGACTAAAGTCCTCCAATGTTCTTGAATGGTTGAGAGTTGAACTGCTGAATGAGTATAGAATAATTATATAATTATAATACTATGCATATACTTTGGTGACGGTTACCTAAAATAAGTTTACTAAATGTATCTTGTCTGTTCTCATGTGAGTGGCGTTTTGTCTTTTATGAAAATAAATTATTTAAACCTATATGTGTTAAAGAAACATCGGATAAAGGCTAGAAAGTTTCTACAACTTGACGAGATTTCATGGGGATCGATCTCTCGAATGTTAAGTCTTACCAACTCAGTATACTCAGTCCAATATTTGATAAAGTCCCAAGTTTATATGACATACATTTTCTACGATACAATCCTGAATTCCTGATTAATGAAAACTAACCATCTCAAATTTTTCACAGACACAGACAAAGCGCGCGAAGCCCGAGAGCTCCGCGACGCTCCAGTGGCGGTGTGCTCACAACGACGAGCGCTATGTCTTACTGCAGTTCTATTCTCTGCTATGTTTGCAACTGCACTAATCGTCGTGTATGCTACGCCACAGCCAGGTAAATTAATTATAAAGTAGGTATTATGTTTTAGGGCCCAGATTAAACAAACTTGAATTACGGATTTGTTCCCTTAAACTCTCTAAAATTTCTAACAAAACTGTTATTAAACTGGTTAGTTGGTACGTAGAATGGTTGTTATCATAATTGGCGCCCAAATGGGACTAATAATTTTGTGTTAGCCATAATCTCTGGTGAATTGTTGTTTCAAGTGTCATCATATACATAGCAAACTTATGAGATTTGTGACTTATAAAAAACCATAAACATAAGTCTATGCAACACTTGTTTCGTCCTAATAAGTTATTCTATTGGCGCCCAAATGGGCCAATATGGTCCCACGTTGGGGCGCCATTAATTTTTGGCTTGTTTGTAAATTTTTTGATAGAACCGTTCGTACCTCGAATCGTCATGCCTTTTGATGATTTAAAATCTTTTGTTAACAGATTGCCCATGTGCTGGCGAGGCAACTTTAATACCAGGACAAGCACCAACGGATTCTGAAGCAAGTGTCGCTGCTTCTAACAAGTGAGTGTACTGCTGACCTACTTTGCATCTACAATTTACTTTGACACACGATGTGGTGCGTCGTTACGTAAGTAAGATATCTTTAAGAGGGAAAATGGAAACTAAACAAACCTGGCACTACGTTTAATTTATGTTGCTGAGTAACTTCTAATTAACTTTTGCAATTAGTGGGTCAGATCGATATCCTAAGAGCAGATAGTCTACTTACTCGGGTTCCTAAGGAGTACGGAGCAGTTTCGATGTTTGAAGAATAGAACACAAATTATTCCTATTCCTTATGAACTGAATGAACCGATTTTAATGAAACTTCATACGCATAAGCAGGCAGCCACATTAGACCGATTTTAAATTTTCCATAGAAACAGAGATTTCCAGTTAATGTATCTTTTTTTAAATAAGATATTTATTTCGAAAATGTTGCTTATGCGTATGAAGTTTCATTCAAATCGGTTTATTCCTTTCGAAAAACAAGGGCTTGAAAGTTTTTAAGAAATGCCGTAAGTCGAAAACGCTCTTAAGTTTAAAATGCTCAAACACTACTTGTATTTATTTTCTCCAGGGAACGGTTAGCAAGCAACGGGGCTGTATTTCCATGGCGCGGCGCTCGTCTTCCGACCTTCATCATACCGAAACATTACAGTTTGTGGCTGCATCCAAACTTGACGACTGGTGAATTGAGAGGTAAGCTTAAAATTAAACGTAGAAAAAAAAATGTCATAAAGTCATATTCTGTCCTGCTGTTTACTGTGCCAAAAAGAAACCATTTTATTTGTTTACAATAACGTACGGAATTAGATAGTTACCTTCTGCAACTTCTGCTAATATGAAAACAGTTTTGCATAAATTGTCTCATTTAACCGGAAAAAGACATTTGTGCTTAACAACATTTTGTATTGGATAACTCTCAACTAAAATTTCCTTCTTGCAGGCGAAGTATCAATCGACTTCAAAGTGGACAGAGACACTACATTCGTGGTCCTCAACGTTCGGGACATGAACGTGACGGAGCGAGCGCTGTTCAAGTCGGGCGGGTCTCTAGGTCCCAAGGTCGCCAAGACCCTGGAGTATCCTCAGGCTGATCAGAGTTACATTGAGTTTAAGGTGAGTACAAATCTATAAACGGCCATTTTAGCCGTAGAGCCGACGACCGTTGGGGTAGACGTGTTCTTGAGTGGAGACCGCGAACCGGAAAACGTAAGGTAGAGCAAGCTAGGTGGAGTGATGATCTTCGGCAGGCTGGCTGGTAGCAGCTGGATTAGAGTTGCCGAGATCGAGATGAATGGCGTGCGATTGGAGAGGTCTATGCCCAGCTGTAGACTGCTGAAGGCTGATGAAATAAAAACAGACTTCAAAGTAGACAGACTTCGAAGTAGATGAGTACCTTCGTAATCCTCAACGTAAGAGGCATGAATGTGACGGAGCGAGCGCTATTAAAGTCGGGCGGGTCTCTCGGACCCAAGGTCGACAAGACCCTGGAGTATCCGCAAGCTGATCATAGTTGTATTGAGTTTAAGCTAGGAGTGTCTCCTCTTAAAAAGAAAAAAATTTTTGATGATAGTCTTAATTTAAATCTATACCTATGTGACTCTTAATCCGTACCTCGGAGAGCACGTTAAGCTGTTGGTCCCGGCTGTCATTCGTGGATCTTTGACAGTCGTTACGGGTAGTCAGAAGCACGAAAGTCTGACAACCAGTCTTACCAGGGGGTATCGTATTCCCCAGTAACTGGGTTGTGGAGGTCAGATAGGCAGTCGCTCCATGTAAAACACTGGTATTCAGCTGCATCGGGTTAGACTGGAAGCCGACCCCAACATAGTTGGGAAAAGGCTAGGCAGATGATGATGTGGCTCTTAATAAAGTAGGGTCTTCAGAACATACAAAATTCTGAGAAGGAGTGTAAGAGGGCGGATGATTTCTCATAAACAGAGGAGTAAAGGTGTTCTTATTACTTATTTAGTTCCTACTATCAAGTTTGCATCAAGTACTCCGCTAGATGTTTTACCAAAGAAATCATAACCTTCCTTTGGGTTTGCGGTAGTCAGGTAATAAAACATCCAGAAGTCTATATAGATGACTTTTTCGCAATGGCATAGACTAGAATATATCGGTGGTGTATCCAAAACTGGTGTATCCCCCTGACTGGCGTCAGAACAGTCAAACAACATGAGTGAAACACCTTAATGGTCTAAAATCACCAACGCAGCTCATTTCTCCTCTGCAATGGAAAAAAAAAATGTGTAGAACAGTTAGCGGCTGAACCACAACAATCTATTAATTTTTTGCAGGAGAAACTTCGTCGCAAGTACAATTACACCCTGAGTCTTCGATTCATCACTAAACTGGAGAGGAGTGACAAGCAACGTGGATTCTTCTTGACTGGAACACATAGACAGTAAGTATCTTGTGGCGGCATCTACATCGTCACATGCGAACTACGCATCACACTGACGTCACGCAAAATCCTGTATCGCGCAAGCAGAGTTTACCGCGCAACTAGCATCTAAACAACGTCCCGACATGAAACGTTGGAGGGATCCTCCCTTTTCTATGGAGGATGAGTGAACTTTACACCCTGTTCCTCATACTGCTATAGTCAACTCGCCCTTTGTCAATATTGCACTTGTGCTGAAATATTTCTTGTTCCTTAGTCGTTGCGCCGTATCACGATTCTGGCTGACCCACGCTCGCTCAACATTCCCGTGCCTGGACGAGCCACATTTTAGAGCTACCTTCAAGATGACCATCGTGAGAGACAGGTAAGAATAATATCAAATTATATTGAGTTAGAGTCCAACCGAGTGCATCCCAGCGCGTTGAAAAAACACACTGTTGGATTCTCAACCCTCGGCGTTAAGCCGTGCGTTGAAAATACAGTGCGCGATAAAAAATTGCCCAGGACTCCAAGTTGGAGGTTCAAATCCTGTGAATGGCCAATGGTTCTAAGATAGGGGCTGTTCATTTATTACGTAAGAAGATTTGAGGGGTGAGGGGGTCCAAACAAGTCTTATTTTTTCTTCCTTTCTACACTGGATAGTCTAGAATCATGTGCTGCATTCATGGTTAGAGTTTGTGCGTCGATGTCCGACTCTGTACTTCGCCATCGACTAAACTAAAGCTAGTATGTATAGCTAGTATGTATATGTTTACAGATTCCACGTTTCTTTAACAAATATGCCGATAGTAGCGACAGAGGAAGCTGGCTTCTATTTGGGGCATCGACTGGTAAGTGCCTTCAATAATTCATTCTTTTTCATTTTTTTTTTGGGGTTGAAACACTAGGGCCATGGGATTCGACTGCCCACTTGGTTTTTCGAGATATCGTTATGCGGTTAGTCGACTCTTCACGTGATCAGAGGGCTGGCCTATACAACTTAATACTGACCAGCAAATTGCTAAGAACGTAAAAAAAAAACTGAATTTCGTGGGCTACCCTGGCGCTTTCGCCTTAATATGGTACAGACGCCAGCAGTAGGCCAAAATACAGTTTTCTTTTTTCAATTATTGCTGATTTTTATTCAACTTTCTCCCACAGCTACAAGACGAATTCGCAGTAACCCCCCCAATGCCACCCCACATGATATCTCTAGCGGTTTGCCGCCTACAACGCCGAGCGGCGCCCGAGCTACCTACCGAAGCGACGCCGAACATTACCGAAGCGTCCACGATCATACCCGAAGGCACTTCGGAGCCGCCTGAAGAGGAGCAACTACCGCCAGAGATTAGCTTGTACAGTGATCAGCAAGTTATTTTGGATGAGTCTGGGTTCGTACTTTATTAAAATTCCTTGGGCCCAGTGCTATCGCTATTAATGTGGCCATATCCTAGGCCCAATTAATGTAAAAAGTACCATCTACTCGAAGAGAAGAAGAAGAAGGCCTTTTTTTTTGGTGGGATTATCAAATAACTTCTCCCACTCTGGGCGGAGCGGGAGGGCGTGTCAGACTTTTACTGACTAACCCACCCGTGTTCCTTCAGTTGCCTGTGCCAGGGGCCACGGTAACTCTTTCGAACAACCCGCGACCCTGGCAGGCATCGGCTTTAGCGGACCCCGTCAGTTAGCGCTGACATCTCCTTGAGGCGCGCGTGGAACACAACGCGCCCCCGCCCCGCGCCTGCCCCTTACCGGCCGGCGAGCTGCCCATTGCTCGCCGCCCGCAAGCCGGCGCCTACGGTGGCCGAGAATCCGCTCTCGATTCCCGACGCCCGGGGCGTCTCCTGCGACGACTAGGGGCGTGAGGGCGCAAAGATTGCCTCTCCCTCACGCGCTCCGCCCCCTCCTTCGCAAGCATTACTGCTTCGCAGAAGGAGGTCCTGTAGAAGAAGAAGGCCTAGGGTTTCGGTTACAGTTTCGGGATAGACACTATCTACCAGGTAATGGTGTTCGAAAAATAGAAGCTGGCAAAGTCACTTGGCGCCATTTTGATTTTTCTTCAAAATACTTTCCGCATATTCCTGTATGTTTGTTGATAAAGTGAGGACACTTGAATAAACCAAAATTACTAACTAACAAAATTACTACTAACATCATCATCATTTCATTTTTAATACGCACGTATAAAAAAACAAAATGATAGACTAGTTATATTGCTAATGTTTTATCCCTTTTAAAGAACGGAATTTACAGTATGAAAGTAAATAACTGAATAGCAAGTTTATAGTATTCTAAATACCCGTTTTTTTTTGTGTGACTTACATACTTGCCTACCTACTTAGTTTTTCTATAGGACTACTCAGAATAAATTATACTTTTTTCACAGACCTCTTCTGGAATGGGTACAGAAGACGATACAACACTTCGCTTTTGAGTTGAACACATCATATCCCCTTCCGAAATTCGGTAAGTCTGCTATAAGCAAGTTAAATATTCTTTATGTAAGTAGGTATTTATAGGTCTAAGGAGCGGTTTTCCAAATGGTAAAATCAAATCATGAGTTTCCCTGCGTGATCGAATCAGGAATGAGGAGATCCGCAGTAGAACCAAGGTAACCGACATAGCCCGAAGAATTGCCAAACTTAAGTGGCAGTGGGCAGGGCACATTGCTCGCAGAACAGATGGCCGATGGGGCCGAAAGGTTCTGGAGTGGCGACCGCGTACCGGAAGACGTAGCGTTGGAAGGCCTCCCACAAGGTGGACCGACGACCTTGTGAAGGCCGCAGGAACCCGTTGGATGCGAGAAGCGCAGAACCGGTCGAAGTGGAGGTGCTTGGGGGAGGCCTTTGTCCAGCAGTGGACGTCTTTCGACTGAAATGATGAAAATCAAATCAATACTAGGTAATAATGAAGCTGAAGAGTTTGTTTGTATAAAACGCGTTAATCTCTGGAACTCCCGGTCGGATTTGAAAAAATCTTTTTTGCGTTTTATTGAGGAACGCTTTGGGCTATTTAACATCTCACTATGACCCTTAGGAACCGAGCAAAAAGAAAAAACTCGGAAAGAAAAAGTGCTGAGTGAAAACGAAGTGATATAGCGGACAGGTGATGCGATGCGACGGGGTGCGAAACCCTATTCCCAGCAGTTGAAATCATGATAATGATGAAGTAGGTTCTAGTAATTGATCTGTTTTAGTAATTATAATATATTTATCCCAGATATCGTGGTGGTGGAAGGCGGTAATCCTTATTCAGAAGGCTGGGGTCTGATCACACTGTCTCCTTCAACTCTGTCGGACACCAAGACGATAGCCAGACTGCTAGCCCAACAGGTAACGAATTCGTTCAGAATCAAAGAGATTCGTAAACGACTGTCGTTTTGATAAAAACATTGCACAAATTAAATAATAATGTAAAGTAAATATATTATACAAATTCAATGAACTAGAACTTCTTTTATTTCTTTATTTCACTAAAAAAATTTACATTGTATCGAATTGTATAAATAAAACAAATGAAGACATAACTTAAAAATAATTATTATGATACATGAGTGTCACGTTTCGAAATTGCACATCCACTGATACCTATGTAAATTAAAAACAAGACTGGCTTCACTCAAGTGACTGCACACAATTTGAAAGCGAACTCATTTTATTTGTTTCTTCATTTTGTAATTCAATTCTCAACACTCTGTTTGAATTTCGAAGTAAAGAGATGTTCTCTGTGATCTCTTTACTTGCAGAAAATCAGTAAATAAAAAAAATGGGCTTCCACAACCAAAATTTAAACATTATGAGCGTTTACGCCGAACGTCATTTCAATACAAACTTTCAAGCCCTTGTTTTCCGAAATGAACGAACCGATTTTAATGAGACTTCATACGCATAAGCAGGATACAAAGGTCTAAAAAGTTAGCAGAGAACATTTTCGAAAAATAGTGTTACAGCCAAATTAGACCGATTTTAAACTTTTCATAGAAACAGAGATTTCCAGTTATCTTTTTTTAAATAAGACATTTCGAAAATGTTCTCTGCTAACTTTTTAGACCTTTGTATCCTGCTTATGCGTATGAAGTTTCATTAAAATCGGTTCATTCATTTCGGAAAACAAGGGCTTGAAAGTTTGTATGAAATACCGTTCGGCGTAAACGCTCATAGTGAGTCAACGATTACTTTTTGAAAAATTATGGCGTATATTATCGTATATTGTGTCACAGTTTTTGAACGGATAGGCACTATTTAATTTGTGATATGGGTAGTTCTTCGAAATTTGATTCTTTGACTGATCCATATGGCCAAAATTTAATTTCACTTTCAGCTCTGTAACACATGTTCATATGAAAATAGGTATACCAAATAACATATATTTGAATGAGGGACTCGTTTTTATAAAGTAGTTTTCAAGATATTAATTTTGTGCCCAGATGAATCAGAATGTGTTACATATTAATCAGAAACATAAATAAAAAGTAATAAATACACCGTTAGTTATGAATGTAAATTCTAAACAATAATTATTAATTCTTAAATAGGACTAAGACATATCAAAAGTATCATATTTAGAACAAGATTATACTCCTGTCATTTTTTTATTATTCAAAAGGTTATAGCTAAGTAAATAATAATAAATAAGATTAAAACTACTGTCTTGTACACGGTCAAAAATTGGACAAGGAGAATTACGCAACAAAAGCGCTCCTATCGTGCTGGAGAGGGGAAAAACTAATTTATTTTATTATTCATATGGGGTTTTGACCATACGAATCAGGCACAGATGAATCAGGATTTTGCCTACAATCATGCATAACTCATCGTACATACAGACTTCATTATTTTCATTTTTCCACACGAATCTATAACCCAAAAGCGTCACACGAAACACAGATTGAAGTTTTAAAACAATAAAATAAATTTTATAAAGTAGGCATTGTAATCAGGATGCCACCTGAACCAAACACAGATGAATCAGGTATTTTCCTTCGTAACACCGGATCTAAGCCAACCAGCCGCACGTCCACCTTCTAGGTCGTCCGTTGCACGACTGGCTTCCCCCCGCGCTGGAAGCCAGACTCTCATTATTATTACCCGACCAAGTACGGTCAAGCACAGCTTACGCCACATTAATCAGTATTATACGCCGGACACTTCTTTTTTACTTATTTATAAACAGACTAAAGTAGTTATAACTAATACACATTTTTTTTGTAAGAGGACAATTCATTTCCTTTATATAGTAGTATAGATATAATAATAATTTATATTGATGTATCAAAGGGAAAATGCGACATCGACCATTTTGTTCCGGAAAATGGCAAACGGACGCGCTATATGAATCAGAAGAACGACCTTCAAATATTTTTATTTTGTACCTAGACAGCAATTATTAAAAAAAATCATTTGTCCCAGTAAGGGATAAAGCTAAACTGTACAAAAAAAAATATTACATGCCGTTTTTTTAGTTGGTTACAGAAATATACCCACAGACATCGAAAATTTTGTCCCTGAAGAATTACCCATATATATTCAAATCAACAGAATTTGTGGTATTTTCTTCCAGATAGCATCTCACATTTTATTTTTATAAGACGTTAATTTTACAGTTTTTTCACTTACATATTAACAATACCATACTACCTTCCCCAGTGGTTCAGCGGCACAGTATCCCCTCGCTGGTGGTCGTCACAATGGCTCCTCGAAGCTCTGACATCAGTACTCGCGGAGAAGGCGCCCGCGCCACCGCACACCGACTCGCAGCCGCCTGCTGATGCACTGCTTTTAGATCATGTACTGCCGGCTTTGAGGTAAGAACAGTTATCATCATAGACTGCTTAGTATATAAGTAGGTAGGTATATGAATTGCAACTAGTAAAGGACATTTTGAAAGTCCCACGTTGGGCGCCATTAATCTAAATGGCGCCCAACGTGGGACTTTTCAAGTGAGAAAGTCCAAGTCTGAAAACCAGTCTTACCAAGGGGTATCTTGTTATCCAGTCGCTAGGTTGTGGAGGTGAGATAGGCAGTCGCTCCATGTAAAATACTGGTACTCAGCTGCATTCGGATAGATTGGAAGGCGAACCCAACTATGTCGAAAAAGGATAGGCTCTAGTCTACACTCTACATTCTACGTATGGGTGACTATAATTGTTTAAAACTCGGAGACGCATGTATAAATGATGAGTAAATTATACATTTTACCATTAGTAGTTGATTTTTTGGAACTTTGACTTCAAAATCTAGACCAAATGTAACTAAAATATTTGTAAGTAATAAAACAAAATTTGGTGGCGAGTTTGTCTTCTTTTTGTTAATTGTTAGTCATGTAAAAAGCTCTTGAATAAACCTTTAATTTCAGGCTAGACTCGAGCAACTCAGTTCGGGCAGTCGCATCACCGCGACTAGAGCGGGCTGACATAGAAAGCGCTACTGACGAACTGTCTTTGCATAAGGTAACGTGGCCTTTGATTGACCCTGTTCTCTTATTGATTTTTTTTATAAATCACAGCAGCCACTTTAGATTTAATATTAGATCAGACATTTGGCTGATTTTTAGCGTTCTGTAGCCAAATGCCAAACATGGAACCCTTAATTTCGTCATGTCCGTCTGTCAGGAAGTCAAAGCCATTTTACTCGAAGACTGTTGACACTTCTTGTTGTTGAAAATTGGAGAGAAGGTGTGCACCGCAAAAAATAATAAGGGGCAGTACTCCCCATACATAAATAACCTTGTTTTCATAGTTTTTTTCAAGATATACTATAAAATACAAACTTATTATTGCGGTCCGTAAAATCAATATGCATGCATAATTTTATTAATAATCATCCTAACTACGGAACCCTCCAATGTGCGTGGTCCGACACGCCAGTATTTATGGGCTATTCCACCACTTCTGGAAAGTTCCGGCTAACTCATATAATGTCAGATAATATCATTTTACTTAACTAATTCTTTATGGTTTCCATGGTAGATTGAAGTTTATTTCCATGAAAGGAATTTTTAGGTTATTTATTGGGCCTGACAATGCCCAATCTACCCAGTAAAGACGAAGAAATTTACTTACAGTTGGTTTTATGTTTCTAGGGTGCTGCAATAGTAAGCATGGCTATAGAAGCAGCGGGTGAAGCGGCCGGCCGCGCTGCACTGGCGAGGTTATTACGTGACCATCGCTTTGCGAGTGCTGACGCAAGGTTAAAGTTTTGAATTTTTATTAAGAACTAAGTTTTTTTTTCAAAATTTTGTGTCATGTGAATAACGGGATCCTGCCGTTTTGCCGAAAAGATTATGCCAAAATGCATTGCATTGCATTGGAATGGTTTCAGTACGCACATTTTCATTTGGTAAAATGTTGACTTGGCAGAATATTATCAAGGTGTCATTTAGGCATTTGGTCTTTAATCAAATGATTTATTACAGCAAACAATCTTTAGACAATAAATTAATAAAACGATTTAGTCAAATGATTTGTTATGAAAATATTTGCTAACTAATGATTTGGCAAATGAAATTATGTGAAGTGATCATTTGGCAATTTCTTTTCGATTAAACAAGGGAGACCCTGTGAATGACACCTCATAATAAAAATATTTAAATATTTGGTACCTATGGCACCAATTGAGTGTTTCATAGTTTAAAACAAGCAAATTTTTACTCAGGAAATTTCGATTAGATAAATAAAATTGATCTGTTGCAAGCGCCTGAATCTCGGGGTGTAATTCTGTCCTTGGCATGGGTGTTTATTACTCTCACATTTCGTCAGTTAAGTGTGAACACCACGTTGTAGGGGGCAAGCCTATTGCCATCAACCGGCTTCAAAGCCAGACTTGCGGGCTGGTACTGAAAAATTCCTAATCAGAATTTCCTATATCATTTTACTCGAACTGGGTTTGACCCCTGGATGCTGTCGTAGCGCTCGCGAACACTAGACCAACAAGGCAGTTATCTGCGAGTCCCTGTAATAGAGGTCAAGACTAACGCTATCTCCCTCTACCCAGGGACCTCTGGCACGCGTTAGAGCGAGACGGCACAGATGACGGCGTGAGCGGCGCGGCGTGGGACGGCTGGTGCGAACGACCTGGCTACCCGCTGCTGTGTGCGTCCTCTATGGGAAATGATGTGGTCCTGAAACAAGAGAGGTATGGCTAGTAGTTATATCTTAGTTAAGATAAGGCCTACGGGGTAGTTGCGTAACACACTGTCAGTAGTAATAAAGCCATATTACATTTTGACAGATCAACAACATTCATTGCGTTATTTACTTTGTTGAGCAAATAAATTTTTCGAACATCGAAATCGAGGTTTTATTAAAGAAGTCCCGCGTTGGGCGCCATTAGTCAGCGCTTCGATATAGCTGTGTGGGACTATTCCGCTAAATCAAAGTAAGATTCAGCTGAGTACTCTCAAGTTGAGCGCTAATCATCGGCTAACGAAGACCTGAAGAAAAGACGCAGAATGGAAGTATTCGTAAATATTTCTTGTTTGACCTTCCAATGACACATAATTGTAACGAAATTATATTCACTCGAGAAAAGACTCTAACCAACCATTTTATCTAATTTCTTCGTCTTAAGTCATGCTCTCGGATAGCAAGAGAAAGACAATGTCAGGAAATCAAGGTTTTATATTAAAGTAGTCCCGCGTTGGGCGCCATTAGTAAACGCTTCGATATAATAGCAGTGAGGGACTACTCCGCCAAATCAAAGTAAGATTCCGCTGCGGACTCTCAAATTGAGCACTAGTCATCGGCTAACGAAGACCTGAAGAAGAAACGAGGATAAAAGTATTCATAAGCATTTCTTGTTTCAATGACAATGATGAAATGTCAAGAAACCAAGGTTTTATTGTAGCGTAAATTGAACTTTATTCTGTAGTAATTAATGTTATTTTTCTTAAACTCATATTTGTTTACATGTTTGGCAAAGAAATCGCGATCGCAGATTATGATATGGAGGACAAAGGAAGTTTAAATACAAAAGACAAATTCTTTGTCCTCAGATTTCTGATGACTGCTGAACCACCAGATCCAGAGCCTCCGATGGTGAACTATCTCCTCACGCTGGAACTGAGAGCTGATTTAGATGAGATGTTCTATGAGCCTGGTAAGGAATCTCCTACTTCTTTTTACCGACTTCAAAAGAAGGCCGAAGGAGGCCGGGGGAAGAAGGCTTTTAGCCCCTATTTTTGTTTTTTATAAAAACGTTGCTTCACACTAGGAATTTCTCCTGTATCGTGGGTGCGTTTACAAACATTTAAATTCACGTACACAAACAGCCAGACCCGGTAACGGTTAACCCCTACAAGTGTCAAAAATGCTTCCTTAGTGCTGACGATCGTTATAAAGGAACTCTTGTGCAAAATTTCAAGGTCCTAGCTCCAGCGTTTTAGAGCCAGTCCACACGGCGCGTTACGTCGACGCAACGCAAATATTTAGACGCATAGCCGGCCACACAGGCGCTGCGTCACCGCAGCGTTTCTACGACGCAGTAATAACGTTCCGACATCGCAGCAGTCTATTTTAGTTCAGTGGTACTCATTTTACTTTGCAAATAAAACTGAATACAAAATACTTAAAAAAATATATGGGCTTGCGTGTATCCTCCCTATCAACGCACAAGCAACTGAGCGCTGGCGTTCCGTCGTCGCAATGTGTACAGTACACCCCCGCCCGCTTCGTCTCGGGGCTGCAGTTGCGTCGTGTGTGCGTTGCGTCGACGCAGCGCACCGTGTGAACACTATGATTATTAGTATGTAAAACGACGCAATGGCAGCGCTGCGTCGACGCAACGGAGACGCAACGCGCCGTGTGGACTGGCTCTTATTACGGAATGACCATTTAAAAAAATCTCTCTTTCAGAAAACCTCACTGACTCGGAAGAAGACCTCAATTCGACCACGACCACAGTCCCACCACCCACCACGCGGCGCCCCGCTGCCAAGACCACTAAACCACCACCACACAAGTGGATCATACCAGTCACCTTCGTGGTGGGACCTCTCAATGTTGAGGTGGAAGAGAGAGACAATATCACTGCGTGGAAGAATGTCACGCATAACTATCATAATGCCACTTGGTAAGTTCATTGAATCACTATTCACCGAAGGATTAGACGGAGGTGAATAACTTGTAGGTATGACCGACAGCAAGTCACTTGAATTACCAAAATCACCCTTACTGTGACGAGATAAAGACGCTGTCAAAGTCTGATTTCCTATCATATGCGTGCTGTTGACTTTACTCGTGCCTTTCTCGAGTTTTGACACTTTTTATGGCAAAGTCACATGTAGTCCCATGTGACTTTGCCATAAAAAATGGTGGTAATCTAGACTTTGGTCTGCTACTGCATATATGGCCTATATGCTCCCAGCAGCCTCCTCTCTATAGAGGGAGTGGGCCATAATACACCCACACGGGCCCATTGCGGGTGGTTGGATGACACATATCTTCGAATTTTTGGTTCTAGGACATGCCGTTTCCTCACAATGTTTTCCTTCACCGTTTTTAGAGCAGTGGTGATGAAATTTTTATACACAAAGTATAGTGCTTGTCTGGTTTCGAACTTACGACCTACAACTCGTAAGTCGGGGCCGATGCTACTGGGCCACCACTGCTCCTACTACTACTCAGAGAGTGAGAAATTCCTAATCGAAAATTCTACGTATAAAGGTACCCACTCCGCACCGCCTCGCCTCCTGCGGCTACTTTGGCAGCTAGAATCATCATCAACCTACAACAGCCTTCTGCGCGCGACTTCGTCCGCGTGAAATTTCTTGTTTCCCCGAGACCCCTTTTCGCTTAGTGATCTCTCTGAGTTTTTTTCTTTTTGCTTGACTCCTAGGGGTCATAGCGAGATGTGACAAACCTACAACCTTCCTCAAGAATTGGGCTATAAAATTCAAAAAGATTTTTTCAAATCCAATCGGCAGTTCCAGAGGTTAGCGCGTTCACACAAACAAACAAACACGCAAACAAGAAAACTCTTCAGCTTTATTATTAGTATATAGATGTTATTTATAAAGGAGCCCGTGGCTAAATAATAACAGCCGCACAGGTCGATCGATCAGGTTAAGCTACGCTTGCCGCGGTTGTTCTGTGGGTGACCATGATCGGAAAGCTCGTTAAGCCGTTGGTCTCGGCTGTCATTCCTGGATCTTTGACAGTCGTTACGGGTACAGAAGCCCGAAAGTCTGAAAACCAGTCTTACCAAGGGGTATCGTATTACCCAGTAACTGGGTTGTGGAGGTCAGATAGGCAGTCGCTCCATGTAAAATACTGGTATTCAGCTGCATCCAGTTAGACTGGAAGCCGACCCCAACATAGATGGGAAAAGGCTAGGCAGATGATGATGAGATGCTATTTAAAACTTAAATATGTTTCTTCTCCAGGTACGACACTGACAACAAAACTAGGATATCACGGTGGGCGGAAAACGTCACGCATTTGATCTGGATGAATGATACTGAAAGTAAGTTACCAAACGTAGTATTATACATATAATAATTTTTTATCAAAAGTCGAAAACTATGCAGTCTAAAAAAAAAGAAAAAATGTTTGAGAATGTGCAAACTGCGCTCTTTCATATGATACCCCACATGCCCTAGTAGCCCCACTGCGAATTTTTCAGACCCCCTTTCAGTCACTTTTGCAAAAAATGTACTGTATTTAAGGGCTGGACCTAAACGCAAAGAACGCAAGTTTTAGGTACAAACAATAAAAATATGACATAATCGAGGATCGACTACAGCTAATAAAATCAGAAAAATATATGATATTCTTCAGGATATAATGCCAGGTAGAAAAAAAACGGAAAAACCGGTCAAGAGCGAGTCGGACTCGCGAACCGAGGGTTCCGTACAATCATGTTTTTAATTTTAATTTCATCGGCGAGGCCTATATTCGTCAGAGAATTTTAAAACTGCACTTTTATGTGAGCGCCATCTCTTGACCGATAGTCGAATTAATGTAACTTCTGTTGATGATTTCTGGAAAAGTGTGCTAGTTAGAGAATTCGTTTTATTTTAAAAAGAAAAAATGTTTGAGAATGTGCAAACTGCGCTCTTTCTTAAGATATGCCCACATGCCCTAGTAATTTTTCAGACCCCTTCAGTCCCTGTTGCAAAAAATATAGGTACATAATTATATTGAGCGAAACTATAATTTTTGGTTACTTTCAGTGGTCATACCAGACCTTGGTAAACACAAATGGGTGAGATACAACGTCGGAGCGAGGGGGCTGTACCGAGTGGCGCCACAGGACAAGACTGATGGAGAGGTAAGAATGTTATAAATACTTTTAGCAATCAGAAGTGGAAATGTACCGGTGGTACACGAACTGAACGTGTTAAAAAAAAACAACACTGGACGTGAAATCATAAGTTTAATTAATTAATTTCAATATACACGTTTTTATTATTACAACCGTCAGTTTTCATACAAGGAACCAAATTATATTAGACAAACATAAATTCCTCTAGTTTAATCAAATATGACAACGATAAGAAAATATCTATTAGACTTACAGCCCTTTGAGCGATGTTGCCACCACGAGTGACACCCGACAAATGAGCCCAATAACGGTGAGCGCGCTCCTTTTATACTGGTTTGGAATTTGTCATGGGGTTCTTCCTAACAATACTTTTACTGGTTGTAGCGCGATCGTGAAACGACCGTCAATTTATTTTAAAAAAAAAACTGGCCAAGTGCGAGTCGGACTCGCACACGAAGGGTTCCGTACTTCCGTACCACAAGGCAAACGCCGAAAAAACACGTTTGTTATAAGGGAGCCCCCCTTAAATATTTATTTTATTCTGTTTTTAGTACTTACCAACTTATTTGCTGTTTTAGCGGCAACTCAAATAGAAAATTTCAACATTTTCAACTGACTAGCTATCATGGTTCATGAGATACAGCCTGGTGATTGACTGACAGACGGACAGTGGAGTCTTATTATTAGGCTAAAAACTAGCTGTGCCCCGCGGTTTCACCCGCATAGGTCTCGATCCTGTAGGAATATCGAGATAAAAAGTATCCAGGTCATGGTCTACCAATGTGCCAATAAATTTAAATTAAATCATATTTAAATCAACTTACAATCTGACACTGACCTGCAAAAATCGTAAGAAAAATTTGGCGTTACTTAGCATTAATAAATTGTTTCAAATATTTCTCAGACTTCAGAATCAGCAGCCCAGCGCGCTGCAGAGCTATACGCAAGCGGTGCAGCGGCTGAAAGAGCGTTACTACTGGACGATGCGTTCGTACTGAGCCGCGCTGGAAGACTGCCGGCTAGCAGGGCGATAGCCGCTGCTGGTAAGATCATCTTCTAGAACACTCTTTATTTATTTATTTATATATACTTTATTGTACACCAGAAAATACATAACAAAAAAATACGATTAATACAAAACATACAATGGGCGGCCTTATCGCTTTCTGCGATCTCTTCCAGGCAACCTTGGAATGGACAGTGATTGCGTGGATATAAAAAATGGGGTTGTCAGTGGTGCCAAAATAATATACTATAATAGATACATAGATATATACATGTATAATGCTGTATAATAGATACATAAATACATATAAACTAAATATTCATATAAGCAACGAAAATAAATGACGACTTTAGATTATTGCAGCTACGAAAACAAGATCACAACAACAAGTAATGTTCCTTCACGAGTCTCTTAAATACAGCTAACGATTGCACGCGTTTTATTTGAACTGGCAATGCATTCTATAAACGAGCGGCCTGAATAGAAAAGGATTTGTCGAAAAACGTTGTAGAATGCATTGGCACTCTTTTCTCTTTCTCGACAACACTTTCTTCGATAGTAGTGACATCGTAATCGACACTCGTGACATTCTTGTTGACACTGTTTTCGACGTTCAATCTCAGAAGATCCATTGGCCAGATCCATGATGGTTCTAGTGATGATTGTTTTCTCGTTAGGTCTATTTATATAAAAAAATTAGTAATAAATTAATAGTTTAAAAAACACTAGAAAAACACGCTTTTATAAATGCACGTAAAAACAAAAAACTAATCGTGGTCAAAGTTCATTACAAGACTTTTCTAAGAAATTCAAAACAGCTATGATACGATTTTCCATCATGAAGTTCCAGTTCATATCTTCCGGCTCCATCATCAGATCAGTTCGACAGTACCATATTATTGTATTGTCATCAGAACTACATACAGCTGCCAATTTTCATTATGATACGACCCTTGGAAGATGGTTAAATTAGTTACCTTAGATTCCATTACATACAGGTCGACCTAATAAAAGCGTGTTAAAATGGATCTAATGAGAATTCTTGATGTGAAAAAAATGTATGCTACAAAAACAAATAAATATCACTAAAACAAGTGAATATCACTCATTTCAACAAATTATCCTGACACCTGTCCTGGTAAAAGATTATTTAAAAAGATTAAGATTCTTCTAAAGGCAATTAATGAGGAGATGAGGGAAGGGCAGTAAGGAAAAATCGAAAACATTTAATCACAAGCAAAAAAATAGGTTTATTTTACAGAAAAATTGTCACTTATTATTAAAAAATATTAAAACCCTAATATTCCTTAGCTTAGTCCTGTCAAATTAATCAAAGATAGCGAGGACAAAATGAAAATTCAAGATGGCGTGTATTAAACTGAGACTCTCTCTCCTTGTCTCTTTCTATTATATTTATTTATTTATTCAAAATTTCGTAAATAACATCATAACAGCTAAAACGCCAAAGCAATGTTACTACCACAAAGATATACATACACCTAACTTACATTGAGTAGGTAGTAGGTACCCCAAAAATACAATAAAAAATACAAACATAAATGTAATTTAAAATACAATAAAAAAAATATAAATAAAAAATTCAAATAGAATACAATTAAAATACAAATCCAAACAGAGGCGTCTCTAGCCCATGTAGCGCCCGTGTGCAAATATTACCCAAGCGCCCCCTAGTAAAAAAAAAAAGCGTCCCCTAGTAAGCGCGCGGTCAAAATGGAATGGGTACAAAGTTCAAGCAGCACATCAAGTTACCACAAATTGTCAAATTTCCCCAATGGATAATAAACTATTGTTTGGAGATGAAGAAGAAATTCGTCGGTTTTGGATACCATGGTGTGGCTGTTGACTGTATATTTAGAATTATACAGGGTGTTCTGATGTTTACCCTAATAAGCCAAAACGTAATGTTAACATGTCTTTATAGATGTTATGTTACATCATATCAATGTCCAAATTTTGAAATTTCTTCATTCTAATTACGACCTGATATCAGACAAAGTTCAATATCAATTGGGAACATTTGACTTTGGGAAGCTCACTGCGAGTGAGGGCCACTGTACACACGGGTAAAAAGTATTTTTAGGAAGGAAAGAGTGACAAGAAAAAACAAAGCACAAGTTTATGGATTTTTTTCAAAAAATTATTTGTTTTTTCAGTTTTCAGACTGAAATTTGGTAGCGTAGCTAAATAATTTTTGACGAGTGCTCCGACCCCGTCGAAATTCGCGACAGTTGTGCTTGTGGCAGACTAATTCAGCTAATATCAAAATTAAATATTACTTATTAGGTAAATTTCAATCAAAAGAAAAGCCGCAAATATGAAGTAAATTTCATATTTACATGTTTACTCAATTAAAAAACTTAATCCATGGCGCCAAGGCTTATTTCGCAAAATTACGTGTAGCGAGCGGTAGAACAGTGCGGCACGCGCCACGCGTACTCACGCTTTTCAGAAATGCCGCGCGCTTGACGTTCGTCCATGGCATGGCAATTTGAACTTTATTGTGTATGCCAAACAGTTGAATTCGCATTATGATTGTCGGCGTGTTTTCAAACGAATCATTGAAACAGGTGCCGCCGAGCGATGCGACACTCACTACTACACTCAAAATATAATCTTTAATAATGTGTAATAAGGTTTATTTCATGTTGAAAAAAATTTTAATATTGTAAAAGCCGCTCGCGCGCTCGTGGCGCGGCTTGCTTTGGTGTAATTCGACAAATATAAGAAGAGCTCCAGATGCTATACGAAATGTATGGAAAGCGGAGCTCTTTTTACGTTGGTCATTGAAAGTGCCGCGGCCGGCTATAGCGCGCGCCGAGTGGGGCTCCGAAGCGAGCGGCGCTCGGCGCCCCCTAGGACCGCTGCGCCCGTGTGCAACGCACACCCTGCACAATAGGTAAAGACGGCCCTGAATCCAAATACCATTAAAATACAATTAAAAATACAAAAACCATTAAAATACAATCACATCCCAACATTTTCAATGAACTTCGATGCTACTTCTGTGAACTTCATCAGGCTGCAGTGAAATATATCTACCTCAATGGAAATAATATTCAACAAGTAAGTATATAAGTTTATGTGTGCGTGCGAGATCGTGTAATGATATGAACGATTTCCTGACGGGGTCACCGGCCGCACACGTATTATTTATAAGCTAGCTGCGCCCCGCGGTTCTACCCGCGTAAATGTCGATCCCGTGGGAATACTCAGCAACTTATACTTACTTATAATATGTCAGCAACTTCCGCCAAAATTTTATCAAAATTGGTGCAGCCGTTTGAGCGTGAAGAAGTAACAAACATATAAACACACACACACTCACAAACTTTCGCCTTTATAATATTAGTGTGATCATCTTTTCATTCCTTTTCAGCTCGACTCAGCACGGAAACCCACTGGGCACCTTGGCGAGTTGTCCTCAACCATCTCTCCTGGTGGAGAGAACTGCTGCTGGTGGCGAGCTCAGGTCCTCACCTCAGTCGGCTGCTGAAGACGCTGCATCCTTCACAAGTGATCGTCTACTCTACTGAACAGCTGCAGGCTGCAGGACTTGGGGAGGATCTGCTGTAAGTCGCTTTATATCTTTAGATGGTCTATTTTTTGGGATGCATGAAGAAGCCTCCTCGTGTAGCGCAGTTTGTTCCGCCAGTTACTAAACTGATCTCCGCTCGTCGGGAGAAGAGACGGAGTATGTGGGACTCCCTGCCAGGGTGGCAGTATACCCACTAAAACTCAGCGGTGTTCCCTCATCGCCTTCATGGGGAGGTCATGGGAATCCGGCTCAGCCTTTGCATCCACAACCCCCCCGGCGCATGCCCGCCTAGCTGGCGGGGTCACACCCAACACCTTATCTGACTGCCAACTCTTCCCTTGCAGTAGTAGGGCTACAGTCACACCAACACCTTATCTGACTGCCAACTCTTCCCTTGCAGTAGTAGGGCTACAGTCACACCAACACCTTATCTGACTGCCAACTCATCCCTTGCGGTGGTAGGGCCACAGTCACACCAACAACTTATCTGACTGCCACCTCTTCCCTTGCGGTGGTAGGGCCACAGTCACACCAACAACTTATCTGACTGCCAACTCTTCCCTTGCGGTGGTAGGGCCACAGTCACACCAACAACTTATCTGACTGCCAACTCTTCCCTTGCGGTGGTAGGGCCACAGTCACACCAACAACTTATCTGACTGCCAACTCTTCCCTTGCGGTGGTAGGCCTACAGTCACACCAACAACTTATCTGAGTGCCAACTCTTCCCTTGCGGTGGTAGGGCTACAGTCACACCAACACCTTATCTGACTGCCAACTCTTCCCTTGCGGTGGTAGGGCTACAGTCACACCAACAACTTATCTGACTGCCAACTCTTCCCTTGCGGTGGTAGGGCCACAGTCACACCAACAACTTATCTGACTGCCAACTCTTCCCTTGCGGTGGTAGGCCTACAGTCACACCAACAACTTATCTGAGTGCCAACTCTTCCCTTGCGGTGGTAGGGCTACAGTCACACCAACACCTTATCTGACTGCCAACTCTTCCCTTGCGGTGGTAGAGCTACAGTCACACCAACAACTTATCTGAGTGCCAACTCTTCCCTTGCGGTGGTAGGGCTACAGTCACACCAACACCTTATCTGACTGCCAACTCTTCCCTTGCGGTGGTAGGGCCACAGTCACACCAACAACTTATCTGACTGCCACCTCTTCCCTTGCGGTGGTAGGGCCACAGTCACACCAACAACTTATCTGACTGCCAACTCTTCCCTTGCGGTGGTAGGGCCACAGTCACACCAACAACTTATCTGACTGCCAACTCTTCCCTTGCGGTGGTAGGGCTACAGTCACACCAACACCTTATCTGACTGCCAACTCTTCCCTTGCGGTGGTAGGGCTACAGTCACACCCAACACCTTATCTGACTGCCAACTCTTCCCTTGCAGTGGTAGGGCTACAGTCACACCAACACCTTATCTGACTGCCAACTCTTCCCTTGCAGTGGTAGGGCTACAGTCACACCAACAACTTGTCTGACTGCCAACTCTTCCCTTGCAGTGGTAGGGCTACAGTCACACCAACAACTTATCTGACTGCCAACTCTTCCCTTGCTGTGGTAGGCCTACAGTAATACTTGTAATTTTTTTATTGTCATCATTATCATTTCAGCCGAAAGACGTCCATAGGACATAGGCCTCCCCCAAGCACCTCCACTTCTACCGGTTCTGTGCTTCTCGCATCCAACGGGTTCCTGGGGCCTTCACAAGGTTGTCGTGTTTATTGTCAATTAACTCAATATGTCATTTTCATCCTCAGATGGCTAAGTGGAGCACTATTAACAGCTGGCGTTGAATGGGAGAACCCTTCAGTGACGAAGCAAGCAGTGGACCTATTTGACTCATGGCTCGAATCCAACCAGACTATACCAGATATATACCAGGAGGTAAGTTAAAGATGATGAGGGGCCCGTGGCTAAATAATAACAGCCGCACAGGTCGATCGATCAGGTTAAGCTACGCTTGCCGCGGTTGGTCTGTGGATGGGTGACCATCTTTACATACCGAGACCCCTCCGTGCCTCGGAAAGCACGTTAAGGGTCAGTTCACACCGAGAAAGGTACACGATTCAGTGTCTACCTACTACGTCGAGCTACGCACCGCGGCGCCGCCGCCGCGCGGCGTAGCTCACTGAATCGTGTACCTTTTAGTGTAGTAGATAAGGTCTGTAATTGTATTTCTATCTTGAAAACTGCGCGTCGCGTCGCGTCTCGGTGTGAACTGACCCTAAGCCGTTGGTCCCGGCTGTCATTCGTGGATCTTTGACAGTCGTTACGGGTAGTCAGAAGCCCGAAAGTCTGACAACCAGTCTTACCAAGGGGTATCGTATTACCCAGTAACTGGGTTGTGGAGGTCAGATAGGCAGTCGCTCCATGTAAAATTCTGCTATTCAGCTGCATCCGGTTAGACTGGAAGCCGACCCCAACATAGTTTGGAAAAGGCCAAATTTTTCTTGTTCTATAGTTGCAGCCTGTCCATACGTTCCTCTCTTTCCACAGGCAGCCTTCACAGCCGGTGTCCGAACCCACGGCCTCCCAGCATGGCAGGCGTGCTGGAGAGCTCTCACAGCTTCATACTCAGCCCCCCGACCGATGTACTCACACAGAGCTCTACTGGTCGCTCTAGCATCTCCTACTGACGACTGGCTGTTTTATAGGTACGTATTGACCACTACAGGAGTACCTACATTGGCTAAGGGTCGATTTTTCCACCCGCGGATAATTTTATCGAAGGAATAATTTTGAATTTTTGACAGTTCTTCCATACAAAAACTGTCAAAATTTTATTCCACGAATAAAAATTATCTTTCGATTGAAAAATCAGCCCTAAGTATTATTATTATTACTAGCTTTTGCCCGCGACTTCGTCCGCGTGGAATTAACTTATTTTTTATTCAATATGAATCTTTTTTTTTAATATAATTTCGAGCATAAAAACTATTCTATTGATATTATATCCTTCCCTACAACTCAAACTAACTCTATACCAAATTTCATCTAAATCGGTTCAGTGGTTATTGATTCCCCATACAAACTTCCACCCCCCTTTTCACCCCCTTAATAACTATAATAATAAATGGCACCCACGAAAACACCCTGTGCAATCTAATGCGCCAGGCCCTGAAAATAGTGGAAAACTGGTGTGGTAAACACCAACTATCAGTGAACCCCACAAAAACTGAACTGGTTCTCTTCACAAAAAAGAGAAAACTGGCGACACTACAACTACCACGTTTCTTTGGTACAACCCTAAGCCTATCAACTGAAACCAAATACCTGGGCATCTTTTTGGACAAACAGCTGAACTGGGCAAAACACACTAGCTACATTACCACGAAAGCCAGCATATCACTGTGGCAATGCAAGCGAATGCTTGGCAAGAATTGGGGGATCAGCCCCAGAGTCACTCACTGGCTATACACCACAGTCATCCGACCAATAATTACATACGGCTCACTAGTCTGGTGGCCCAGAACAGACCTGAGCACAGCCCAAAAAGACCTTGAAAAGCTGCAGCGGTTCGCGTGTGTGGCAATCACTGGCTGCATGAGAACCACACCCACTGCTGCCCTACAGGCTATGCTTGGACTGCCGCCTCTACACCTCATAGTGAGGGAAGAGGCGGCCCTGGCTGCCTTCAGGCTCTTTACACCAGGGACCCTGAGCAAAGACTCTAGGGTCAAACACACACGTTTAAAAGAAGATGCGATCAAACGGCAGCCAATGATGGCATCACCCTGCGACAAAGCCCCGAAACAATACTGCTTTCAAAAGCATTACAACATAGTGCTTGAAGAGGAGCGATGCGACCACTCAGGCCCGAAAGAACTGAGAATTTACACCGATGGCTCAAAGACCGACTGCGGAACTGGAGTCGGAGTCTTCTCACACGATCTTAACATAAAAATATCCAAACCGCTGGGAATGCTCAACACGGTTTACCAAGCAGAGTGTGTGGGCATAACACAAGCGGCGTATGCTATCGCGGCCAGGAGAGTCACGAACACCCATGTTCGCATACTCTCTGATAGTGCCTCTGTCCTGCAATCCTTGGACAAAAAATGCATTACATCGAATCTAATACTAGAATGTCACAATGCGCTCGAGCGGGTAACGGTATCGAACTGCAATACAGTGACACTACAATGGATAAAAGGACACAGTGGATCGCTAGGCAACGACGCAGCTGACGAGCTGGCCAGACGGGCTTCCAGTATGTCAGTCTGTGGACCGGAACCTATCGTGCCCATCCCCTTCAACCAACTACGCAGGTGGCTACAGGAGCACACCCATACACAAGCAGAAATCTGGTGGACGTCGTCACCAGGCTGCAGGCAGTCCAAAGAAGCCATGCCGTCATTGAATGGCAGGCTAACCAGGCGCCTACTACGACTGGACAGGAAAGGCCTGCGCCTGGTGACGGGAACCATCACGGGACACTGCTCACTAAATAAACACTTTCACACTTTAGGCATAACAGACAGTCCTCTGTGCAGGGCTTGCATGGAGGCTGATGAAACAATTGCGCATGTGCTCTTTGAGTGCACAGGCGTCACCCAGATAAGGTCAGAAACCCTCGGGACACCCAGATCGTACACAGATGTTCTCAACAGACCAGGAGATTTGATCAGCTTCTGGAGGGAGGTGGGCTGGTTGGAATAACCACCGACGGCCGCCATGGCCCACGCACAATGGTCCACTGAAGGACTAAGTGCGGAAACCAAACCCTTAACATAGAACATAGAACACCCCCTTAAAGGATGATTTCTGGGATAAAAACTATCCTATGTCCTTGCCCGAGACTCAAACCCTCTCTATACCAAACATCTAAATCGGTTCAGCGGTTTTTGCGTGAAGAAGTAACAGACAGACAGACACACTTTCGCATTTATAATATTACTAGCAACGCCCCGCGGTTTTACCCGCATAAGTGTCGATCCCGTGAGAATATCGGGATAAAAAGTAGCCTATATGTTAATCCAGGGTGTCAGCTACCTCCATACAAAATTTTATCAAAATCAAAACAAACATATAAACACACACACTCTCACAAACTTTCGCCTTTATAATATTAGTGTGATTTTGTTCCAGGTTTGCCTTCTCAACGTTATCAAACGAGGCTCAGCGAAGTCGCGACTGGCGGCTGTGGGTGACCTCTCTATGTTCTGCTACTTGCAGGTAAAACTCAATTTTTATACAAAAAATGGGGTGTGGCTGTAACAGGCTGTGTCATGGACACGACCGTGTGTTGTATGTGAATACGTTTACGTAACGGGGTTGATCCGCTCGGCCGCATTCATTCTTTTACGTTCCCGGATCTGCTTGACTCGGTCTTAGGGTGTTTTTAACCGACTTCAAAAAGGAGGAGGTTCTCAATTCGTCGGAACCTTTTTTTTTTTTTTTTATTTTTTTTTTATGTATGTTCCCCGATTACTCGGAGTCGGCTCGACCGATTTCAAAAATTATTTTTTTGTTTGAAAGGGTATACTTTCCAGGTGGTCCCATTGTCAGCAGGTCAGGATCTGATGATGGGATCCTGGAGAAATCGAAGGAACTCTTCAAGTATTATAGGCACACCTATAGCGATTTGGGTATTTTTTGTAGTAACTCGTGCATCTCGGAAAGCATCATTTGGTGAAGTGGAACTGATGATGAAGACCACAGATGGCCACCGGAACTACTCAATAATAAGTATTTCCCGGTTTGCGATTCGATTACTTACTTTTATATGGTTGCTAAGCAAGTTATGCTCGTCACAATGCGAATGGTGAAATGGAGCTGATGGTGGAATACCAGGAGAACTCCTCAACAATTAACGTCCCTGCATCGGGAAAAGCAATATTTTGTAAAAGGCGATGAGCAAGTTGGCATTAGGCTATTGTAACTTAGATACATTATAAACAGACACACTAAAAAGCGAGAAATAAAAACTTTTTAACAAAAAAAAACCGACTTCCAAAAAAAACACTACAAAGTGAAAAATAACTTTTATTTCGGAAGTCGGTGGCAAAAAACTAAAATACAGATCCAAAGACACCGACTTCCGAAATAAAAGTTATTTTTCACTTTGCAGTGTTTTTTTTGGAAGTCGGTTTTTTTTTATTGGTACCATTCGATTACTTTTGAGAGGCCCTTTCCAACCATATATGATATCTGTATTTGGATTTGGCTTTTTAACGCGTATAGGCCGACATTATAATATGTTTGATATTATTTTATGTCTTAGAACCGAAAATTCGAAGATATTTGACATCTACCAACCCGCACTGGGCCCGCGTCGTGGCCTCTCTCAGAGAGGAGGCCTGTGTCCCAGCAGTGAGAACATAAAGGCTGATTATGATAAGCAGCTTTGCTAGTAGCAAGTCAGAGAGTCAGAGTCGAGAGAGTTGTCGAACCGTGTGGCGGCAAAACTTTTTTAACAAAACTTGACTTTGCAGTGACAGTCCGACACAATTGAATAAAAATTGTTTACCTGCAATCCAATCCAAGTAATAAAACCATAAATTAGATTTGTAAAATTTCGTATCAATAATAATTATGGCTTTTCTTAGAACACAATTATTCCAGAGTGTGGTTTTAATTAATACGTTATGCGTGCTGTGGTGGGGGTTGCGCGGCAGAGGGAGTGCGGGGCGATGCGTCGCACTCGCAGTCTTGTCCGTGCAGCCGTAGCGACAGCACGCCTAACGCAGTTATATTGGAATCTGTGTTTTATTATACATGTACATACCTAACCTAAAACGTGTTGCGAGACCGATGAGCATACTGCGCAAGGGTAGTGTGTGTTTCTTTTTTTTTTAATTACTAACATTAGTCATAAACTAAATTCTTGTTACTAACAACCTTGCCTTGCCTATGGCCTTTTTGTCTGAATTAAATGTTTTTTTTTAAACAAACTAAACTTTAACGACAACTAATAACAATGAAGCTGAGCACATGTTGGCACGTGGCTCTGCATATAGGTTTTGTGTTCGCTGTGGCTGCATTCAATCTACAATTACAGCAAATGATAACACAGTTCTGTGATAAATATAGAATTGAAAGCTCTTGCTCGTCCTTATCCATCAAGGGCTACACACACAGTATTACTTTATTTGGGTTCTGTCTCGCTTTAAATTATTTACTTCCCGTTGGTTCAGGTGGCGTGGCGCGGCCGGTGTGTGGCGTATCCTACGCCCACAGCCAGTGCTCCCGCCATCCGCTTTGCAAGCAGCTGCGAGGTGTCTACATCAACCGTACGATTATTATCGAGTAAGTTGTTATATTTTTGTGTTTTAATGTGCAACTATTACGCAATTATTTGGCAACTGTTGCGCCACTGTGGTAAAACGACAGCGTAGGAAGACTCAAAGTTTATAGCTGCGTTCACTTTTAATGCGCTAAGTTGTGATGGTTTCCTTTTAGTGTAGAAGACATTTAAATTATTTGCTATGAATAAAGGTATCAGTAGAAAAGGTATTTTTTTTATTTATGAAAACTAATAAAAATATGTAGATATCCATAAAACTAGTCACGAAATAGCTAACCTCTTTTATCGGTTTGTTGATTCTAACTTCTGAGATACTTAATTAAAACACTTTCCAAAGCAATTCACTGTAAAAAGCTATGTTATCATAACAAATGAATAAATAAATGATTATGATTATGAAGGCGTAGAACGTTATAAGGGTTGCCCCTGTAGTGGATAGCTATAGTTAGGGTTTTTAAAAGCTATTTAATATATTTATTTATGTTTATTTTCTCTTTTCTAACAGTTCAAAGAGCTCTTCAGTGACTACCGCGGCGCATCAGTGGCTCTTGACACAATAGCACTGAACTCTGCGTGGGTACTCCGGGCCGACAGCGATTTACAACGGTACTTCAATGCATTAGCACAACATTAAGAAATAACAGGAATTATAGACTCGTAGTAGTGAATTTTGTAATTTGTGGCGCAACTGTTAGGCAACTGTGGCACAATGGCACAACTGTGGCGCAACTGTAGTGCAACTAAAGACCAGAATCGGCACAACTACCTCTTTTAAGTGAAATTGGTTATTTGTGGCGCAATTGTTATGCAACAGTAAAGCATTCATGTATTTAAGGTTATCGGCAACTGTGGGGCAACTACAGAGAAACACAAGGCCACTTTTTGATACCAACTTAAAGTGTATTTATAATTATCGTCATTACTGTGACTTAAGCTGCATGGCGAATCTCTATCAGTATGAGCTATTTTCGTATTATAAAATAGCTCAAAAATGAAATAGAATGAGCTATTTTCAAACAATAAAATAGCTGAAGCTATTTTTATGATACAAAATAGCATGCGCTATTTTCATGATACAAAATAGCTTCAGTTAATTCCATGTTATAAAACAGCATGAGCTACTCTTACTGCACAAAATAGCTAGGGCTATTTCTATGACACGAAATAGCGAGAGCTATTTTCATGCTAGAAGATAGCTGGAGTTTATCTCTCGTTACAAAAAGCTATTTTCCGGAGCTACTTTCATGCTGCAAAACAGCTTGTGTTAATTCCAAGATATAAAATAGCATGAGCTAGTTTTCTGCTACAAAATAGAATGAGCTAGTTTTCTGTTACAAAATAGCTTGAGCTATTTATATAAAAAAGGAGCAAAATAGCTTACAGGACCAGAAGATCGTTGCTGTCGTAAAAAAAAAATGAAATATTTACTAGAAATACGGGATTATCAATACCTCTTAGGTATTATTTACCTATAGTGATTTATACTTGTGTCTGAGTACCTTTACTGTAGTGAACAATGTTAAGAAGATGTTATAACTAAAGACTTCTGAGTGTGTTGAGCGTGTGAGTGACAAAAGTGAGTATGTGGCAGCAACTAAAAAGTTGCTTCGATATTCGATGTAAACCTATCTTCTATCTTTATTTTAATTTTAATGCCAATAGCTTCATTTTCAAAGATTACTTTAAAAGTGGGTTCACGTTTATAGTGCAACGGATAAGGTTCGAACACACGAATCTGTTGCCACACTACCTACTTCTTTAAACAAAAATAAAAATAATTATTTTGATGTGTTTTTTTCTAGTTCGATGTATTATTTTTCGAAAGCAATCGGCTACCTAACCGGTACCGTAAGCGTGATTTCATGGCATTTAGTAAGTTGCGGGGCAACTGCGGGGCGACTGCGTTGCAATTGCAGGGCAACTGCAACAAGCATGTCCCGATGTTTCTTTTGTCCTTCAACATCTACCTACATAGTATATTATAATTAAATGTAACCCTTTAAAAATTAAGCATCCTAAAAGCCATACTAGTTTTAAGTTTCCTATATATTAAAAAAACAGTATTAAAAATTAAAAATATTATAAAAATAAAAGCTATATATATATTCACAAAGTTAATTGCGCACAGAATATATTATTTATTTATCATATATTTTTAATATTGATTAACTTTAACGATAGGGTTACCTCGTTCTCTTCATGAGTTATCATCATCACCAACATTCCTGCCGAAAGACGTCCACTGCTGGACCCGAAATGTTGAATGACAATGCTTGGGGAATGCCTATAATAATACAGGCCTCTCCAATCATCGCCACTTCTGTTCTCCTGTCTCTCTCTTTCTTACCTTCTTCTTCTTTTTGGTTCTGTGCTTACCATAGTGTGTGTTTGCATCAGGAGTTCACGACACGACATAAGAAATACTTTTGCTCCTCAAAATACTCCTGAAACAGCAACCTCATGTTGGTATCTTTCTTGCAAACTTTCAAGCTATTTACAGAATTAAATTCCCAGGTATTTTTATCGCTACAAAATGTCAAAATAATTACGCAACACTCGGCAACAATTAATCGGCCAACTGTTGCTCTGCATGACTACGGTTATGTAAAATTATAGTCATATACGACGGCAATTAAAAAAATATATACAATATTGTGTTAAAAATTACATATAATATTATACAGGTCAGTGCTCCATCCTCACTTTTTTTTTTGGTTCAGTCACATGTTTCTCTAATGTTACCATTGAGAGTAAAGGTGCCTATTAAATAGATATTTCCAAAAGAGTCGATATTAAAAAATATATGAATAGCTTTTTAAAGAAATTATCCATAGATTTAAACGTAACATTTAATTTAAAAAAAAATCTTGATTAGAATTTATTTTGCAGATTCACAACATAATTATCAGAAGACTTAAAAAAATAACCGACTTCAAAACGACTTTGATTTAATTTTGCCGAAAACAAAAGCTTAAGTACTTAGCAGATTTCATGAATATGGAAGTCTGTTTTAAAATTAGAAAATGTAGGTAAAATTTTTGTAAAATTTGACAGAATAGACAAAAAACTTTTCTACATTTTGTAAAAAACGAATTCTAATCAAAAATTTTCTATGATAGTGTAATACAAGCATTTAGTCGGTGTATAGAGTAATGTAAATATGTAATATTACGAGCAATGTGTTATTATTATCAACTTTGCCCGGTCAATGTTAGAAATTAATTTAGTCGATACTGGTGCCGATTCGCTTGTTCACAAACTAGACTAAATTTAAGTTCAGTGCATCTTTTTCTTTCTATTTCATTATGAAAAGGACAGAAGATACATTTTAGTTTCGTTCTGTCAAATTAATCAGTGCCTGCCACTTCTCCATAAGTCCATACATGTTTCATTTCAGCCAAAAGACGTCCACTGCTGGACATAGGCCTCCCCCAAGCACTTCCACTTCGACCGGTTCTGTGCTTCTCGCATCCAACGGGTTCCTGCCGTTCATACATGTTTAGACGTGATCAAAAACTTGCCTACTAAAATTACGTCAGGCGCTGATTAATTTGACAGGACTAAACTAAAATTTATCTTCTGTCCTTTTCATAATGAAATAGAAAGAAAAAGATGCACTGAACTTAAATTTAGTTTAGTTTATGAACAACAGAACCGGCACCATTGTCATCATCATCATCATTCATCGTTCTCCGGTCCTTATCCCAATTTATTTGGGATCGGCGCAACGTGTCGTTTTCTTCCATATGTAGGTACAGACGCTAGCACATCAAGCTACCCGAAACTGTCAAATTTTTCCAATCAACTTTGCTTTCGTGATTAAGTTGAAAATCTATTAAAGAAATTTGACAGATTGTAGTAGCTTGATGTGCTGGTTTCTGTACATCTCTATTAGTCGTCATCTCGATAGTCATGATGTATGAAAATCATTTAAAAGTATGTATGAACCTTTATAGTCATTGTCAACAGTACATGTATAAAGTGGTTTCACCCATCTGCCCGTAGACATTAGACAAAAAAAAAAAGATATTTAATCTGCAATACTTACTAGGAGTTAAAAACCTTTAATTGTATACCAAAAATACATTTAACGAGGCAACTACGTCATCATAAGCTTTTCGGTCGGTCGGCTTCCAGTCTAACTGAATGCAGCTAAATACCAGTACTTTACATGGTGCCTATCTGGCCTCCTCAACCCAGTTACTGGGTAACACGATACCCCTTGATAAGACTGGTTGTCCGACTTTTGGGCTTCTGACTACCAGTAACGACTGTCAAGGATCTACGAATGACAGCCGGGACTATTAATGTGCTTTCCGAGGCACGGAGGGGTCTCATATGTAATGGATGGTCACACATCTACGAATCGACCGCGGCAAGCGTGCTTAACCTTCGATCGAGCCGTGCGTCTGTTATTATTTAGCCACGAGCCCCTCCGTTTTGTCGAAATCATTATTGTTATTGGTGAAATTGAAAAAAAATGGCGCCTAGAGGTTTAGTCATGAATGAGTGTTGGTCAATGTAAAGAATGCTTACATCAATGTATTCAGTAGTCCGTAAAAAAATTGTATTTGACCAAAGTATAAAGAAAATAATTTTCTATTTTTCTAGAATAAAAAACTTTACATGTTTTGTGTAACTTTTGGAAAAGATCCGACCAGTAGTTTATTGTCAGTGTTGCAAATGGAAAAAAATGGGTTGTGTATACGTTTGGTGTTGCCATACTTAAGGGGGATGCGCCGAAGTAGCCTGCGAAATTCCAATTTTCTGTCAAAGAAATTTCGAATTCCGAGGGCTAGCGCTTTCGTCTTAATTTTAGAACAATGTGTCCTATGTTTTATAAATTAGACATTATTTTGTGGAAATTATCATAAATGTATTAATTACTTTGTCCGGATATTTCCAGTATTGTCCATCAATATTATTTATTGAAATTTTAGTGTTAAGCATTATAATTAAGTAATAAATTGATCTCAAAGTGTGATTCCTTTATAAAACAGTGTTTCTTGAGTATTTCCAATCGTGCATAAAATTGATATTATACCTAAAAATAAGTCAATGTATTTCTTTGTGTATATTTAATTGTCAAACCACACAAAACAAAAAAAAAACATGTATTTAGTCAATATTAAATCGATTGAGTTCCACGTACATATTAAAAATACTATGCGGTCAAATGAATAGGATTTATCTGTCGCCATTATACAATGTGGGGATGATAATACGACAATTTTTTTTCGTTAGCCTATTTTGTGTCCCACTGCTGGGCAAAGGCCACCCCTTTTTCCTTCCAAACCTCCCTCTGTCTTGATCTCTGGCCATGTTGGCCCTGCAACCTCGTTAGATCGTCACACCACCTTCGCCGTGGTCTACCTCGACGGCGATGTCCTCCTTCAGGCGTCCAGTGAGTGATGATCTTTGCCCATCTCTCCGGGTGCATTCGCGCGACGTGTCCGGCCCACTGCCACTTCAGCCTGGCTGTTTTATCTCCAACATCCGCTACTTGAGTTATGGCGCGCAGCGTGACAACAATTTAAACTTCATATATCTAATGACGTTCTCTGGGACGCAGTCCTCACCTCTGTGAGCGGGAATTGGCTGTAATTCACCACGCATGCCCAGTGCGGGTTGGTAGATGTCACATGTTTCGAATTCTTTCGTTCTAGGACATGCCGGTTTCCTCACAATGTGTTCCTTCACCGTTCAAACAAAATGCACAAAGTAAATCGCCTGGACGAGCTGGATAGGTTCCGTCAAAACTGGGAGGAGGACGCGCGGGCTTGCGAAAGTTGGAAGGAGTGGAGGGAGGCCTTTGCCTATAAGTGGGACTGCGCAGGCTAGTTACAAAAAAAAAAAGCGCCCGCTGGGTTCAAACTCACGACCTTCAACTCGTCAGTCGCGGCTGTTACCACTGGACCACCACTGCTCTCCAACCCATAGTTGGTCCATCACTATTATTTAGTTTGACTAAAAGTTTTTTTTTAATTTTTAGTTAATATTTATTTGATAGTTCCAAATATACTCATGTGTTACTGTTATTGCTAGTATTATAATTTATTGTCGTTGTTGTCTCCAGATAGTATTAGGTTTTGTGTCATCATCATTCAGCCGAAAGACGTCCACTGCTGGACATAGGCCTCCCCTAAGCACCTCAACTTCGACCGGTTTTGTGCTTCTCGTATTCCTGCGGCCTTCACAAGGTCGTCAGTCCACTTTGAGGCCTTGGGAGGTTTTGTGTCATACCTACAAGTTTTAGATGTTAAACTAACTTTGGTAGTGGTAGCTAGTTACCTAGTTAGTTAACCTATTCTTTTCATCGCATTGTACTTATGTGAAACCAAATTCAATATTATTTACGGGCAATTTGCATAACGTGGTCAATACTAACATTGGTACCGATTCCCTTGTTCACTAACTAAACTAAATTTAAGTTCAGTACATCTTTTTCTTTCTATTTCATTAAGAAAAGGACAGAAGATAAATTTTAGTCGAGTCCTGTCAAATTAATCAGCGCTTGACACTACTCCATACATGTTTAGACGTGATTAAAAACTAGCCTTACGTCAATTTACGTCAGGCGCTGATTAATTTGACAGGACTAAACTAAAATTTATCTTCTGTCCTTTTCATAATGAAATAGAAAGAAAAAGATGCACTGAACTTAAATTTAGTTTAGTTTGTGGACAACAGAATCCGGCAACATTGTCCGATTATTCTTTCATTCCTATTCACATAAAAATATTTAAAAAGAAATTATATTTTATCTTTATTCATTTGAAAAATGTACAGGTATCTGTCATCAATATCTGGAGCCTAACACCACCTCTTCTTATAGCAACATATTTTAGGGAACGAGATGGAGCTATACAGTATGTGTAGCTCCATCTCTTTCTACTAAAGCCGCCTGAACATGACATCTTTACAGACCGATTCAAACGATAAAGCAGCTCGGAATATGGGGCGAGTCGCTGCGCAGTAACAAATTCACGTGTCAGCGGGGCTGAGGGGTGAGGTACTGCGCAGCGAGTTAGCGCACTTCAGTGCCATCAGAAAGTTTGAATCGGCCTTTATGACTAAGAGTAAACGCGGTCACGTGGTCTTTGGCATTTATTCCAGTTTATTAAAGTATTTCTCTGTTTTCTCCTTGGCTATACTTGGCTATACTAGACAAGTTCCCTCTTAAATAATTGTTCTTAAAAAAAAACGGCATTATCAACAATAACCTGAATCCGAGAATTGACCGTATTACGCACATTGCCCGGTGAGCGCTGAGAAGTATATCTGTATTATATAAACGTAAGACTACCTACTGTGTATAAATTTTGTATTCGCTTTTGTAATAAATTTTCCCATTGTAGTCACGTGTTTTATTTAAAATGATCATCATTATCTGCCTAGCCTTTCACAGTTACTGGGTCACACCGTACCCCTTGGTAAGACTGGTTGTCAGAATTTCGAGTCCTAAGTAATACCTAATTTAAAAAAAATATCCTGCTGACGTCGACGTCGGTGAAGGAAAACATCGTGAGAAAACCACAGATATACGAGTAGATAGATTAACGCAAGAGCAACTAATACTTCGCTTGCCAAAAATCGCACCAGCTTACGTACAAAAATCGTAAGCCGCCACTTTCGCGCTCAGTCCTGAGTACTTCTGGCTGGGTGAGTGTGAGCGCTGGCGCTAGGCCCCGGGGTGGGGCGAGACGGATGCCGCACGCGGCGGCCTCTTTGAATCGATTTGATTTTCCCATCACTAAATAGTGCTTGTGGTATATATAAATATTAGGTAGTCAAAAAATATCGCACGCTTGGTTTTCATACAGCTTGCGTTATCTAGGTCTATCTACATATATCTGTGACCTTGGATTTATAAGTCTGAAATCGCCAACCCATCTTGAACAAACGTGATGATCAATGCTCGTGCCTTCTCTGTATGAGGAGAAGCCTTTGCTTAGCAGCGAGCAGAAGGCCAAGGCCAAGGTCGTATTCCAGTGTACCGATTTTGATTTTGGCCCTATCGATTGGTGCCATAATTTTTTCGGATTTTAGTCTGTTCGATTCCCGGGTGTCGCCAACGTATTTTCAAAAATCTTCAATTTAAAAAAAATAAAGGAATGTTTCCTTTGAGTGCTGTCTTCAGTATTTAGAGTACTTTCCCTCCAGGTACGCTTCGAAAATTCCACCCTGTTGTAATAAAACGAATAAATCGTCAATCCCCCAAAACCTCTCGATATGGAATGATCTCCGAATTATAACACAGTTACAAGGAATTCAGTTAGTATTGCATCCAATTAGAAAAACGTAGTCGGTTTCAATTAAAATTTCAATTAAAATTTGACACAACCGCAGTGTATTTTCCGCTTGAAACCCAATAACATCTTCATTAAAAATTCATTAATATGAGAGAAAGTTAACATTTCTTTATCAAATTGGCAATGAATCGACCGGGTCATTGAAGTTTTTTGTCGTAAAAATATGTTTGTGACCGTAAAAAGTTGAACATGTCACTAATTGATTTTAGCTGTTTATGTATGTTTATTGTTTTTGGTAAGTTAATGAGATTATTTAAACAATTAATAGTAGAATATACAGGGTGAATTTTCCTTCTTCCCAGAATTTGATCCTTATTAGGGACACTATGTAATAATTACAGTGTTTTTTTTTATCAAAATCAACGGGTTCGATTTCTGGCTAGAAATATTGATTTTTCAAAAATCCTATGATGCAGTTTTAGCTTTCATCAAAATCGAGCCCGCGACTCCTTTAAGTACTTTTCGCTATTCCTCATAGTTTCGGATTTGGTCATCCACGACCACTTGAAAAATTCAGCCTGTATCAGCTTGCAGAGTAAGCGCGCTGCAGTGGCAGTAGCCTGTCCAGTAGCGACCCTAGGGTGGTGCGAGCGGTGACAGCACCGGGCGCCGTCATGGGAAAGGCGCTAAAATCAACCGAAATGTGACCACCAGTGGTGATTTTCGGTGGACAGTCCACCAGGCTCCAGTCATTGATGATAGTACTAACTTACTATAAAACCGATCGTCCACAAGCAAGCAACTGCATATGCATATATCAGAACATGGTATATAGAGGAGCGCCACGTTAACATTTTGCATCACTTAAAAAAATTGTGGGGTCGCCGCTGGGTCTGTCCATGTTTATCAAAGGAACGATGGTCGCAAAGCTGGAGCAGACGAATCCTGAACTGGAGACCGCGTATTGGCTAGTTTAGGGTGGCACGCGCAGCTAGATGGAGTCCCAAAGACCTTATAAAGGTGGTTGAGGCAGACTGGCTGGCGGAGGACAGGATGTTGTGGCGCAGCCTGGGCCTCGTCGGTCCAGTAGTGGACTGTGATAGGCTGAGTTTATAGAGGTATGAGGAACAGGGCGTAAAGTTCACTCATCCTCCATAGAAAAGGGAGGATCCTCCGACCAGACGGGTGTTGTGTCTGACGGGCAACTGCCCAACGATTCATGTCGGGCCGTTGTATCTATAGATGCTTGTTGCGCGGTAAACTCTGCTTGCGCGATGCAGGATTTGCGTGACGTCAGTATGACGCGTTGTTCGCATGGCGTTGTAGATACCGCTACAAGTTGATTGATTGATCTGTAGCGGTTGGTCTACTGGTCGCAAGCTCGACTCCCTAGCATAGGTTTCTGTGTACGATCCCCGGTGGGGCAAAGTGTTGGTTTTCCATTATAAACTTACAGTATGAGTGCTTGACTCACTCCATCTCACTTCATCTCTTCTTCTCTTCTTATGTTTTGGACAAATAAATGATCTATCTATCCATTAGTTTCCTAGTCCCCACTATGTTGGATTCAGCTTCGTTTCTAACCGATGCAGCTGGATACCAGAATTTTACATGACGCGACTGCCTATCGGAATCCCAAGGGGCTCATCATCATCATCATTTCAGCCGAAAGTCGACTGTCGACAGCTGTGTCGTCGACTGCTGGACATAGGCCTCCCCCAAGCACTTCCACTTCGACCGGTTTTGTGCTTCTCGCATCCAACGGGTTCCTGCGGCCTTCACAAGGTCGTCGGACCACCTTGTGGGAGGCCTACCAACGCTACGTCTTCCGGTACGCGGTCGCCACTCCAGATAACCTTTCGGCCCCATCGGCCATCTGTTCTGCGAGCAATGTGCCCTGCCTACTGCCACTTAAGTTTGGCAATTCTTCGGGCTATGTCGGTTACCTTGGTTCTCCTGCGGATCTACTCATTTCTGATTCGATCACGCAGGGAAACTCCAAGCATAGCCCTCTCCATTGCCCTTTGGGTGACTTTTAGCCTTCTTATAAAGCCCATTGTGAGCGACCACGCCAAAGGGCTCGTGGCTAGATAACGACAGCCACACGGGTCGCCGGGTGTGTTTGATGTGTTTTTAAAATATGTATTTTTGTGGTGTACAATAAAGTAATATAAATAAATAATATTAAATACCTAATAATAAAAAGAGAACAATTTGATTTTTTTGACTTTCACACTAAGGCTCAAATCACACCAAAAGACCGTCGAAGCGGAGCGCAGTTTCAGTGTCATATGAATTTTAACTTTATTTTCATTACTATAATACTTATTATCGCAACCGCTCGGTAGAGAAGGCAATTCGCCGGAATTCCAGCGGCGCCGCGGGCATCCGCGCGACTCGTTCGAGTTTCTCATGCGATAATAAGTATTATAGTAATGAAAATAAAGTTAAAATTCATACGACACTGAAACTGCGTTCCGCTTCGCCGCGCTTCGACGCTCTTTTGGTGTGAGTTGAGCCTAAAACGGCTGTACGGATTTGAATGAAATTTGGCACATGGGTAGAGTATGACCTAAATTAGGTCATAGAATAGTTTTTATCCCGATATTCCCACGGGAGGCTATCCCGTGGGACAGTGTCCGTCAGACAATGAACTAATGTTATTCTCTAAATTTACAGCTCAGCTAACAGAAAGCCGTGTGCTTATCTTCCGTGACGACGACGATGAGCCCTTAGTCCTTGGTCACGTGGACAGATCAAGTGACGAAGATGTCAGACATAAGCACCAAACCAGCTCTGACCATAAGTTAAAAAGGCTTCATGCTCATGCAAAAAAAACTGTTTTACAATATGGAAGACATATATACCATTTAGATAATTTTAAAGATTTGAAAGAATTAAGGACTAAAATAACTCTGCGAAAACCAGATTCGATTTCTTACGATTACGTTGATATTGATGACCTTTATCGAGTCAGGGATTCGGCGAAAAACAGAGTAGGAGATTTTATTAAGGATCTTGTCATATTGTCCAATACACCGGTACAATTTTGTAATGGTGACAGATATCATGAGGATCTAAGGAAGTTCAGTAAACATAAAAATGATCATGATGCAGATTGGAGACGTAAAAAAACGCAATTTGAACGAATGAAAAGATTTCAGATAGTTGATAACAGGCATAAATCTAAAACGCACGATGATTCGTCAGAAGAACACCATGGGAAGAAGAAACAGAAGTCAACTAAGAAGATTAAGAGGAAGAAAAAGAAGCATTCTTCTGAATCCGCGGAGAATATGTCAAAAGAATCGGATTCGGAAGAGAAAAGTGGGGGGTCCCATAAGAAAACGAAAAAAAAATTTAAACCACCGAAAGGGGGAAAAAAAAACTCAGAGGATAACACAGTTCATATTAAAAAAAAAACAAAGAAAAAGCACCTCGATGACGATTCTACTGACGCCAGTGTTGAAAAATTGAAGAAACACGACATAGACTCGAAAAGCAACAAGGATTTTCATAAGAAGAAAAAAAAGAAGAAAATCAATTACGAAGCATCCGACGAAACAACACGAAAAAAATTTGCTGTCGAGGCTGATTATTTCATGCAAGGGAACAAAATCTTCCACGCTATACAGAAACGTAAGAAAAAACACAACGATTTCAATAGACGAAGGCGCTTAGAACATTTTCTACCGAAGCGGTATCACTGGGATCCGTCAGATGTACATGATTTAGGATATTATTGGTTTAATGGACCGAAAGGTAGTTATTCTGCACCGAGGCAGCTAAATTTGAAAAAATAAATAAAATTACACTGGAAAAAGTTTTTAATCTATCAGCACCACAGAAAAAAAAAACAAAAAAAAAACGCACCAGCTTAGGCACGTGTCAAATAACTTTGCTGCTCTGAAGCTAGACTCTTTCCTAGCCGCGCCAATCCGCGCCATATATGCGCGCTGCTGTTGTAGTTCTACTGCGCAGTGATTTGTTGCCTTCAGAGCGGCAAAGTTATTTGACGCGAATTGTAGTAATAAAAAAAACACAATATAATCATTAATAAATTTTATTATCATATACTTAAATATTTCAAGTGCTTAAAAATAAATTTAGTTTTCTTTACATTAATATCAATGTAGGTAGGTACCTACACTATAATTTTCAAGCTAAACTTTCGCGTTTCTTAATTGGGGACAAAACATGTTCTTAACCTAAGATCACAGAAGGGCTCTGGGTTAAATTCCAAAAAAAAAAGAGAAAAGAAAGAAAAATCAAAAAGAGAAATTTCACAGAAGACGGAGTCTGGATTTGTGCCCAGGCTAATTGGTTATAGATTCACATAACTAACGAAATGTAGATGTATTAAACACCTCTGCTTACCCCTCTGGGAATACAGCGCGATGTTAAGTTAATGTCTCATTTAGTCCCCAAATAAATATAAATTCAACTAGACTAAAATTAAAAAAATAATTTTAAGTAGGTAATTATACTAACTTTTGGAACGAACTTCCTAATCGCACGCTATTATGTGCACACTTGGCGAATGACAGTTAGACTGGAAAAATAGTATAACAATTTATACGTCGCGGCACTTTTGTAACGTACCTAACTAACAATATTCGGATATATTCCGTTTAACCACCTCCAAAAATCCATCCTAAGGTGGATACGCGAAAATTAAGGCCGAAAATCCATCCTAAGCCTATAAATTCCATTTATAGCACTCTGTGACCTAAACCCGTACTTAAGTCACGCTTTTCAGTGACTTAAGTAGTATATTTTCACATAGAAAAAAGCTAAAGTGCAGGTTTAGGTCAACATGAGCTATAAAATAGTATACGATACGTGTGACTTAAGTAGTCTATCGTAATGTACTATTATTCAACTAAGCCTAGGGTGGATTTTCGGACATGCTTTTCCGCGTATCCACCTTAGGGTGGATTATTTGGGGTGGATAAACGGAATAACCTCCAAAAGTGTCGCTAAGTAGGTAGGTATGCAAAAACGAAAGAAACTTCGTTCCAAACTGGTGTCCGACGACACCTCTCGTATTTAATTACAATTTTAATTAAAAATAATTCATTAACAATTCCTTTCACTAATGGAAAACTATTGTTTCATTCATTGGAAGTCTTTCAACTCTTATTATTACGATTGCTAATCATTAGTATTATTATTTAGGTACTTCAATGTATTATTAATAATAAGCAGTTTTATTACAATTCAGCGTATTTCAGAAACGGTTGGTCATATTAAAGGGTGTCGTGCAGGCCTCCCAACTGAATAACTTTCTCCATGGGACCATGAGATCCAACATCGTATCTAATCGCGAAATAATTGTCAACTGTCACCTACAAAACTTCAAAAGGTACCGAAGTACTCGACGTAAAGCCCTCTGTATACTTACACACGTTTTTGTTGCAATGAAAACTACGATTTTTTCACCGTGTGTAGCCACGGCCGTCAGTTGTATTGATCGCTATGGACGCTCGTACAGACGCCAGCACATCAAGCTACTACAATCTGTCGAATTTCTTTAATAGATTTTCTACTTTATCGCTACAACATAAGGATCGAGGTTGATTGGGAAAATTTGACAGTTTCGGGTAGCTTGATGTGCTTCGTCTGTAGGTACACTACGGCCGAAATATCTTGGCAAGTCTGAATAGGCACTAAGAACTTTCACGCATGTTCTCTCACTCACACTCGCCTATTTGGTTCTTAAAAAATCTTACTGCGCAGCCTTCTGCGCGAAGTTCAGACTTGCCAAGATAAATCGGCCGTACTGCATGTACAAGGACTCGCTTTGTTTACGCCGTACCGTAATGAAACCGTGCCGTGTTGTCGCGATTAGATACGATGTTGGTCTCATAGGGACAGTTGTTTAGTTTGATGATCAATACCACACACGTAAATATACCACATCTTCCTGACACATAATTTGCTTACAAATCTCACTTTTCTTGTGCATTTTATATTATACATTTAATAAACAAAACTTAAACGTTCTCTGAAAGCCACTAGAGCATTGGCCGAACTGAGGCGCATTCTGCGAGGGATGCGGGGGATACTTCACTCGCGATGATTGTGCCAAATAACTTGTATGGAGTTGCTCAAAGTGGCGCCAATAATCGCCTGATTTCCTATTCGTTAAAACAATAGACGCGCGCAGTCACATCCCGTGTGTCATTCACCTGTCTAGTCAGAGCCTGAACCTAACTAAAGCTATGGTTTCCTAAGAAAGCAGATGAACGGTCACACAACAGCGGCTGTCCAAAAACACAGCGTTTTTTGCTTAGAGTAAGAAAGCTATAGAGCATCGGGTAGCGTGGCCACACATGAGACATAACATTGGCTACTTAAGTAGCTGCCTTGAAAAAACGGGCACGCACTGAGAGACGGAAATAGAATAGCTATATAATCCTTTTCTGTTACTATAATAACTCAATACTTTATCCCTTTCTTGTGGAAATGAAATGGCGCTACCCGCCGTCTATACTTTTCTTTGTCTAAGGTTTTTTGACATCTTAGTGTCAATTATTGGTGAAAATGACAGATTATCATGGCAACCATTAAGTTATTGACAGAACTGTAGGGTAATTGCGTAACACACTATCAGTAGCAAAGGCTTTCATTTTGACAGTTCAACAACATTCATTGCATTATTTACCTACCTTGTTGAGCAGACATATTTTACAAGAGCAATGGATTATCAATATCCTTCAAAATTTTCAGATTGAGATTTTTTTTTCTTTTATTTAAAACGTTGCCCCACACTAGGAATTTCTCCTGTATTGTGGGAGCGTTTACAAACATTTAAACTCACATACACAAACAGCCAGATCCGGAACAACTACTAGTAGGTCATACAAATATTTGTTCCGTGCGGGAATCGAACCCGCGACACGCAGCGCAGCAGTCAATCGGTTAACCACTGCACCAACCGTTCCGTCATTTGTTACGCAATTAGATTGATATTGTGTTACGCAATTAGGGTGTCGCTTTCATAGGAAACCAACCCTGCGTTCCGAGATGGGAAATAATCGATGTGAGCGTGCTTAAACCCGTACCGAATTAGCGTGAGCGCGATAACGACGTTCCGTGAATCGTCATAGATGACGTCATGACATGCGCCATTTTGGGATAACGCCGACCATGCCCTAGAATAATATCACCGTGAGCGCTGTCAAAAATGACAGTGTGTGTGTGAGGATGTGTCAGTGTGTGTTTTGTTTTGATTTGCATCTTATCATAAAATTAAACTAACGTGGCATTTTCGAAATTGTGCTTCTGGCTGATAGTCGCCACCTAACCAAAGAAGAAATGTGGTGTTTATACAAAGAAATACTGTAATAATATCGTTTTTACATTGAGTAAGCACTGTGAGCGCGCTCACGGGCGTTCCGAATTGTTGACAGCTCTCAGCTGTCATAATCGTGATGTCTAAATCGGAACGCCATGTGAGATGATGTGAGCGCTGTGAGCGATTATAGCTAATTCGGAAAGCGCCCCAAAGTTAACGAAAATAATCGATGCATCATGTCATAAATACATATTTAACCCATTCTAAACGCTCTGTAGATTACTTCGATTCGAAAAAAAAAACGAACATGAAAAATTTAGCATTTTAGATACATATCCAATTATTAATTTTTCTTACTTCAATTACTTATACTCTCGAATAAAGGCGAATATCATAAGATGGGAAATTCCCATTAGATAATATATATTTTATTGTGCTTCCATTACTGTTAAAAAAGCTAGATTTTAAGTGCTTCTGAATATTTAAACACCAGATTTTTATTCCTGTATATTCCAAATTCTGCAATCACTAATTATATGAAATCGGACATTCCCAGTGTGAAATAGTACAGGTTCCCATTATTATGGTCAACTTAAAATGCCATGTTTGTCTGACAACCAGTCCTACTATCGGGTATTTTATTATCCAGTAACTGGGTTGTGAAGGTCAGATAGGCAGTCGCTTCATGTAAAGTACTGGTATTCAGCTGCATCTGGTTAGACTGGAAGCGAACTCCAACATATAGTTGAGAAAAGGCTAGGCAGATGATGTCAAATAACAGTGACCTATATTTTCCATACAATAAGTTTGCTGGCAGTAACGGGTCTGTGCAAATGACAGTGGTCTTTATTTTCCATACAATACGGTCGCTGTTGGGTTGCTGCCACTGACAAGTCTGACAAATTCACAGTTGTCATTCTCGTTACAATAAGGTTGCTGTTGTCGGAGGTAAAATAAGTGTGAAAGGAGTGTAGGCAGTTCCCTCCATTAGCGTCTAAGTACACTATGCCGAAGGTACGCGACCGAAGTTCGGTATGATTACGCCTGCAATGCTATTTGAATTACTCATCAAATCAATCAACTCAGCCTATCGCAGTCCACTGCTGGACATAGGCCTCTCCCAGACTGCGCCACAGCACCCTGTCCTCCGCCTTCCGCATCCAGTCTACCCCAGCCACCTTCTTTAGGTCGTCCGTCCATCTAGCTGGGGGGCGTCCCACACTACGCTTGCCGATACGCGGTCTCCACTCCAGGACTCGTCTGCTCCACCGGCCATCGGTCCTTCGACAGACATGGCCAGCCCACTGCCACTTCAGTTTGCTTACTCTGCAAGCTATGTCGGTAACTCCGGTTCTTTTCCGGATAATTTCATTCCTGATTTTATCCTTCAAAGAGACTCCGAGCATAGCTCGCTCCATAGCGCGCTGAGCGACCTTGAATTTGTGGACCAGCCCGACCGTCAGTGTCCACGTTTCAGCACCGTATGTCATGACGGGCAGGACGCACTGGTTGAAGACCTTAGTCTTCAAACACTGCGGGATAGGCGACGAGAAGACTTGACGAAGTTTTCCAAATGCTGCCCAACCCAACTGGATCCTCCTGTCGGCCTCTTTCTCAAAGTTGTGTCTACCGAGCTGGATGACTTGGCCTAGGTAGACAAAATCCTTCACAACTTCGAGAAGCGACCCTTCGATGTGGATTGGACTCGGCAAGACGTGGGAATTGTACATGACTTTTGTCTTGTCCAAATTCATGCCGAGGCCAACCCGCCGGGAGGCTCCATTTAGGCTGTGCAACATTTGGTCTAGCTGTTCCAGCGTCTCTGCCATTATGACGATGTCATCGGCAAACCGAAGATGTGAGATATACTCGCCGTTCACGTTGATACCCTGTCCAGTCCAGTCCAACGTCTTGAAGACGTCTTCTAAAGCGTTGGTAAACAATTTAGGGGATATTACATCCCCCTGTCTCACCCCCCTGAGCAGTTGGATAGGGCTGGTTTTCTGATCCTGGATCTGGACAGTCATCGTTGCAGCGTCATACAAACATCTCAACACTTCGATGTAGCGCCAGTCAATTTGACATCGTTGCAGAGAGGCCAGAACTGCCCATATTTCGATGGAGTCGAAGGCTTTCTCATAGTCCACAAATGCCATACACAGCGGCTGATTGTACTCCTCGGTCTTCTGTACAATTTGTCGAACAGTATGAATGTGGTCTACGGTACTGAAGCCTTTTCGAAAACCGGCTTGTTCTGGCGGCTGGAACTCGTCAAGTCTCCTGGCGAGACGGTTCGTGACGACCCTCGAGAACAGCTTGTATACGTGGCTCAGAAGTGAGATGGGTCTATAGTTCTTCAGCAAGGATTTATCACCTTTTTTGAAGAAAAGAACCACCGCACCTCTGCTCCACGCCTCGGGCGTTGTACCCTCTTGGATAACGGAATTAAAGAGACTCGCTAGCTCTTTCAGGACTGGAGCCCCGCCCGCTTTAAGGAGCTCTGTCGTTATTCCGTCATCCCCAGGTGCCTTGTTGTTCTTTAGCTGCTCGAGAGCCGCCCTAATCTCGCATTGGTCGATATCCGGGATGTCCTCCGTGTAATGGCGTGTTAATTCGGCTCGATGGTCATCTGCACTAGGCCCCGCTGGTTTCATCGCCCGTGTTGAGTATAGGTGCCCATAGAAATCCTCGACTTCCTCGAGAATCTCGGACTTCGAAGTCACGATTCTACCATCCGCAGTTCTTAGTTTCGTCAGATGGGACCTCCCTAATTGCTGAGCGAACACTTTCGACCCTCGGTTTTGCTCAATCGCATCCTTAATGTCGCGGGTGTTGGAGCACCGAAGGTCGCGTCGCGTCAGCTTTCTAATTTTCAGGTTTAAGGCCCTCTTATCTGACGAAGACGGCTGCATAGATGGCAACTCTCGCCTTTCCCTCATAAGTCCGAGAGTTTCTGGGGAAAGTTTGGACACCTTACTTTTTCGCCGCAGCGGGAAAAGTCTGCGGGACACGTCGCGTAGTGCTTTGACCACCTCGTCAGCTTTCTCGTCAATATTACCTATGGTTTCCAACAGGGTGAATCGATTTTGAAGTTCCAGTTGAAACTTTTCGGATCCTAGAGCGGCTTGGAGCTGCGTAGGTCGGAGTGTAGGCCTCATCATGCGGAGTCTCTCAGCTCTGAAATTAATATTTAAAGTGCCTCGGACAAGCCTGTGATCGCTTCCGGTATTAAACCTACTAATCACGGAGACATCTCTAAATATATGCTTTCTATCCGTCATGATGAAGTCTATCTCGTTCCTTGTCACGTTATCGGGGCTCTGCCAGGTCCACTTCCTTTGGGGTTTCTTTTCGAAAAACGAATTCATTAAGAAGAGCCCCTGCGACTCCAAAAAGTTGACCAGCATTTGCCCCCTGTGATTCCTGCGCCCCAAACCGAACGGCCCGACTTTCGATTCACCGCGTTCTTGTACTCCCACTTTGGCATTGAAGTCCCCCATAACAACGTTGTAGTGGGCCTTTGTCGTACTATGCATTGCCTTGGCAATATCCTCGTACATGGCCTCGGCTGTCTCGTCAGAGCATGTCGAAGTCGGCGCATATACCTGTATCACTTTCAGGTAGTACCTGTCAGTGAGTTTCAGTACAAGGTACGCTACCCGCGTCGACACACTACTGATTTCCACAACGCTGCTAGTGAGTTCCTTGTTGACTAGAAAGCCGACCCCGCCTTGGGAGAGGTGATCACCTTCGCGGAAGTAGAATAGGTGGCCTGACTCCAGGGTTATCGTGTCCTCCCCCTGTCTTCGGACTTCAGATAGCCCCAGTATATGCCAGTTAATGCGACCTAACTCTACCTCAAGTTCGGCAAGGTGATGGTCCAGCCTCATCGAACGTCCATTATACGTAGCCATATATAATCGTCGTTGGTAGCCTGCCGTAACCCGGGGATTCTTCGCACCCCCCGTCCCGCCGTTACCGTGACCGCTACCTTGACCAGGAATAGCGGGACCACCGGGAACTTGGGGCCGTTGTTTTGGCACTTTTTTCATGTGGGAGGTTTAATGCCCGTAGTCACCACGCTGGGCATGCGGGTTGGTGACCGCAGAGCCAAACCTTTCGCAACGATGATACTGCTGCCCGTCATCGTTCTGGAGGATTTAGGTTGGCTTGTGGGATGGTTATACCGCCATCGGTCGGTCGCCAGCGCCTCGTCTGTCAGTGGCAGGGTGTACCGCGGGCAGGTGAGGTTGACGTTTGGGGAGTCCGGTTGTTATGTGCTCCCCCTTACACCACTTGAATTACTGACGACACATTATGCCGAAATTACGTTGCATTATAGCGCTGATTTAAAATCAGCCGCGGAACTTCGGTCGCGTACCTTCGGCGAAGTGTGTTTAGACACTTACTCTTTTTGTGCGTTCCAGGAAAGTATCAAAACTTGCAAGAGTTGCCATACCTACCTAGTTCATTCAAAAAAGGTAAAGAAAAAGCGAAACAGAAAATAAAAACACAAAATAATGGTGAAAATAATAATATAATTCCACTGGAGTAACAACAAAAAATATCAACAAATCTACGAGACTAAATCATTTAAAATATGTTTCGAATAAAATTCCATATTCATTTATAATAAATCTATTAAATTACAATAATCATTTTGGAGATTACAGCTTAAGATTTTCTTATAGGCAACATTTTTTTTCATAGACTAAAGATTACACGTGTTACTTAGTATCTGGGTTGAGGAGGTCAGATAGGAAGTCGCTCCATGTAAAATACTGGTGTTCAGCTGCATCCGGTTAGACTGGGAGCCGATCTATACAAAGTAAGCATATTGATAAGGCCGGCCATTGTATATTTTGTAGTGGTTGATGTATCTTTTTCAGGTTATGTATTTATGTGGTGTACAATAAAGTATACATACAGGGTGTTACAAAACTACCTGTAAAGCCGAAAGGAGGTTAAATGTGGCCTTATAACGAGTCCATTCACAATGTTTAAGAACCGTAGTAACGATGTATAACATACCCCAAAAAAAAAAAATATTTTCACTGATGTGCAAACCCTATTTCAGTAAAATTAAAGAGTAAACTACGCAGAATGTACCTAAATTTCTACCTAATTCGCGGAACGACAAAATTCGAAACAGTTGTAGGATATCGATTAGAAGATTTGAAATTGACAACATATTTTTTTTTCCAACTTGACATTTTTTTGAAGCCTACAAAAATGTCAGTAGGTACTTGAGTATAATGACATCCTTGTATTGAGCTAGCAAACATTTAAGAATGAAAAATAGAAAAACTATTAAAGTAGACAATTATTAGGTAAAATAGGTACGTAAGCCTTTCTGTTAAAAAAATTAAAAACGTGCCCTCGGCGTCAGTCTGTCATGTAGTCGAACCGTGGCGTGCTGGGCATTTTGGTTTGTCATCTATACATGACTGTGGCGGTCAAAAGGTTAAATAATCTGGTTCCCTGACATGACAACTTACTAGGATTGACAACATTTTTGACTTTGATAATTAATTATATTTTGTACGGGGTATTTTGTAACATGTTGTAAACACCGTAACATTTCGATCGTTTAAATCCTTAAAAGGGGTCATCGTACTTATCATTATGAACAACTTTTACTATGGGACCAACCATCAAATCGCGAAAAAAAAATCTGTTGATAAATTTAACAGCTGTAATCTCCAAAATAAATAAAATTAAAAGTATCTACAACATACAGGAATAATACTTAGGAGAATGGCAACATCGTATATTTAAATGGAACCCAGTCTCTATAAATACAGAGAGATTCCTTTTAAAATATTTCGTCTGGCAACATTTTGGTTGTAAAAATGATTTTATAACAAAAATATTTATGTAGCTATTAGCTTGCGGAGAAAAAAAAATTGCTTTAGATACTTAGATAAAACCTGCAAGGCCAAAATAATTAGAAAAAAAAAAAACATAAATAGAAAAAAAAAATGATTTAAAAATATTTACAGAGAAACCATTAATAATTTGTCGGTTTATCGTGTTTAGATATTGATACCTATAAAGTTTCGTTAGCTAATTTAATTTGACCTTGTATATGTTAGTGTAATATCTCCCTAACCCTGAAGCCCTTTGTATGTACAGACGCCAGCAAATCAAGCTACTACAATCTGTCAAATTTCTTTAAAAGATTTTCAACTTTATTGCGAAAGCGTAAGGTTCAAAGTTGATTGGGAAAATTTGACAGTTGCGGGTGCTGGCGTACAGATACACACGTTTTTCTTGCCGTGAAAAACAACGGTTTATACGCCGTGTGTAGGCACGCTCGTCAGTGTTGTATGCACGTTGGGCATTTTTTGAGATTGGAAAAAACCATTGAACACGCGCGGTGTCGCTAACGGTAACAGTGGCGCTGTTACCGTTAGCGACACCGCGCGTGTTTTGTTTATAAGACGATTAAAAAAATACCCGCTTCGGATGTGTTCGGCTGTCCTCGGTTTTAATATATCCGATATGTCAGTGACTGGTGGCAAAGTATTCTGTTTGTGTTTTGTTTTCAATTCTGTCGGCACTCCCGGAGTGCCACTGTTTTTTTCTACGGTACAAAGGGCCTCAGAGATTTTAAAATATTATTATTGTTCTCTCCTCGTCCCGCAAGCATCAAATACGCTACTTTATCTAGAAATGGGAAGCACACATCATTATAAATTTTAGAAAATATTTTTAATTTAATTAAAACTATATTTGAAAATAGATTGAAAAACTATTAGATTTAGATATAAACACAACAGGAAGTAAACTTTAACTACCGGAGGTTATTTCCGGTGGGACAATAACAAAAAAAATAATTGCAATCAAAATCTACAAGAAATAAAATTTTATAGCTAGGGCAACAACTGTCCCATTAACCCTACGGAAAACAAAATTGATCAAATATTAATATCACTAGCTATTTAAAAATTATTCTATTCACAATTTTTTTTTTTATTTAAAAATTATCAGCTTTATTGGGCAAAGTACGTAATATTTTATATTAAAAAGGAGTATGCAAGCGTTTCAACATTTAAATTGCGTCATTTTGTACATTAGCCAATCAAAGTTGATCATTTTTAGGCAGTTAACCGGTTAACTTGTATAGTCGAACTCGTAAATCCTTTACGAATGGTTGAATGTCACTCAAGCTTTTGTTTCCAAGGAAAGTGGCGGTTCCGTCATATTATAACGGCCTGCATGAAAATCTGTCATTTACATCAGTATTTGACATTAAATCAAACCCCGTTGCCCAATTGCCCAAAGGTTGAAATATACATCTAGATTTGTTCTCACCAAACTTTGTCACCAGAGTGTCCATACTGAGAACAGTGAGCTCACACATTATTAAATAGCTTTTCCATGAGAATTAAGTCAAGTCGTTGCGTCATTGTGTGTCAGAGGTGTCAAAACGAAACAGAAATGCGACTATCTTTTGACACGGTAGGCCGAATCCAACGATTAAACCGGTAAAGCTCGCGTGACCGATGGGTCAAGAAACAATAGAAAATCAATTGTGTCTCATTAGCGGAGCTTAAGGGGTTAAGAGCGGCCACCCTTTTCTACGAAAAATCTTTGCACGTCATAAAACGACAAGGTCAATAATTTGTCTATGTGACAGTTGGATAGTTTTAACTTGTACGGTAATTACGTAACACATAAAATGACAATTGATGGCAATGCCTTGCATTTTGACAGTTCATGCACGTTCATTTCGTTATTAACGTTGTTGAGCAGACGAATTTTACAAACCTATGTAGTAATGGATTGGAAATATCCTTCAAAACCCTCGGATTGTGATTTAAGCGTGTTACACACAGTTGTCAAAATTGAGAAAGCAATTACGTGATCGACTAAACATCCTCATTGATTAGTAACCAAATTAGGCATTTTAACAAACTTTGACCGGTTAATATACGAAACAACTATATTTTTATTTTTACCATACCATTTTATTATATTCCTTAAAAATCAATACCTGTAGCTTTCTCCCTAATTTTTTCAATCATTTTGATCGTAGTTTTTCGAAAGTCAACGCCAGACATCTTCAAGATTTGGAACATTTATTAAGCATAAACTGACTATAATGTTCCCACTGCTGGGACACAGGCGACCTCTCTGTGAGAGAGGGAGTGGGCCGTAATCTACCTCGTGGGCACAGTGCGCGTTGGTAGATATCACATGTTTTCTAAAGGTTTTATAACTAAAGGCTAAAAGCAACAGCCTAAAAAGTCGGAAAGAACGATAAGCAAAAAAAAAAAATTATCTTATCTTATCTTAAAAACGAAGTAATAGCGCGAGCAGGCGATGAGATGCGACGGGGTGGGTCGGAGGAACAAGAAATTTCACGCGAACGAAGTCGCGGGCAGAAGCTAGTAGTTAATATAGGGTGGAATTTTCATGATTGGCCCTATCGATTGGTGCCATAAAAGTACAGGATGCAATTTTTTCGGATTTTAGTCAGTTCGATTCCCGGGTGTGGCAAGCGTATTTTCAAAAACCTTTAAACGCAGTTTTGTTTCTTTTTAAAAATAAAGAAATGTTTCCTTTGAGTAAAATTTGCTGTCTTCAGTATTTAGAGTACTTTCCCTCCAGGTACGCTTCGAAAATTCCACCCTGTACAAGTCTAAAATCGCCAACTCGTCGCGAGTAAGGGTGGTGATCAATGCTCGTGCCTTCTCTGTATGAGAAGAGCTCTTTGTCCAGCAGTGGGACAATAATAGGCTGATGATATTATTATAAGCTGCAATGCTATTATTTATACAAAATATCTGTTCCTTTGCACACATGCTCAAAGCCTGTACCATACAGCGACTTAAGCCCAGGTTAGCACAAGCGATTTTCAACACAATGCGGGGCGTCGAGAGTTGAAAATCCCTTTTCTTGACGCGCTGGAATGCACTACTGTTGGAATCTCAACCCTCGGTTCAACACCGAGAGTCGAAAATCCAGTGCGCGATAAAATCCGATATTTTGCGAGTGGGAACGGGGGCTTAATCCATTGCATATTGAAGCTATGTCTGGCATTGACTTACATATTTGTTCGGAAATTTATTTTATATATTATATTAAGTCAGCCAAAGCATTTCCTATAGAATTTTTATTACTTATTTTATAGCTTAATTGGATTTTAGGCAACAATAGCTCTTGTTCGTACCATCGTGAATTTCTATCAAAAAAATAGACAACAGCACAGTAGCAGCAGCTATATCTATAGACGCCAACACATCAAGGTACCCGAAACTGTCAAATTTTCCCAATCAACTTTGAACCTTATGCTGTAGCGATAAAGTTGAAAATCTATTAAAGAAATTTGACAGATTGTAGTAGCTTGATGTGCTGGCATCTGTACACCTCTACCTAAGCCTTTAGGGAATATAGGCCTGATGTTATGTTATGTGTGTGTTTGTGTGGAAAATAGACAAATATGTCCTTGAAAAACCTTCTTCTGGGGCAGTCGGGTGCGTTGTACTCGCAACCGGTGTGCTTGTATGACCAGCAGGGTAATTGCGTAACACACTATCAGTAGCAATGGGTTTCATTTTGACAGTTCAACAACATTCATTGCGTGATTTACGTTGTTGAGCAGACACATTTTTCGAACTTATGGAGCAATGGATTAGCAATATGTTTCAAAATGATTCAAATTGAGAGTAATAGTGTGTTACGAAATTAGGGTGCTGAAGGCCAAACCTCGTAATTTAAGAGTGTTTACAACGTACGGCATTTCAAACAATCTTTCAAGCTCTTGTTCTGCGAAATGAATGAACCGATTTGTATGTAACTTCATACGTATAAGCAGGACACAAAGGTCTAAAAAGTTACTTAAGAACATTTTCGTAACATCTTATTTCTGGAAATCTCTGTTTCTTTGGAAAATTTAAAATCGGTCTAATTTGGCTGTAACACAATTTTTCGAAAATGTTCTTGAGTAACTTTTTAGAACTTTGTATCCTGCTTATGCGTATGAAGTTTCATTAAAATCGGTTCATTCATTTCGCAAAACAAGGTCTAGGTCAAGGTCAAGATGACATGGACGCGTACCGCGAGGGCTGGTTCGAGGTAGCGCGGGAAAAGAGTTCCTAGAAGGATTTGGGGGAGACCTTTGCCCAGCAGTGGGACAGCATAGGCTAACAAAAAAAAAAGAGATTGGTAAGAAAAAAATAGCACAGAAATATGTGGAAAGAAATGTCTCCACCAATGAAGATACTTAAATGTCAGTCCAGCTACCACTTTGCTGGCTGGCTAATATGGTTACCACGACATGAGTTTCCTCATACAGCTCGTGGCACGAGATAAACACGATAGTACAAACAGAGACCAGAAATATCACTTCAACATTAAAATTTTAATTAATTAAATAATTATACACATACACAATATGTCTTTTATAACAGCCGCTTATAGTTTAGTTCCAAAATCCCCCGCTAGTGGCAGTAGTGTGCTTGAACACATTTTTTCGCGCACTTTATTTTCAACCACTATTTAGCTCCGAGAGTTTAAAATCCAACAGTTTTTTTGACGCGCTGGGATGCGGTCTGTTGAATCCTCAACGCTCGGCTCAGGACCGAGAGTTCAAAATGCAGTGCGCGGTAAATCTCACGGAGATATTTTTACGTCCGTGCTAACGTGGGCTTGTCGCTGCTTCTACTTATGGTATTCCATAGACTATTAACTTGCACCGTATAAATCAGTTTTTACCATAGTCCCACACAAACCACTGCCACTTTACAATACACATCACAGACAATTAAAACTAAATAATTGGTCGATGTACAGTACATGCTAAACTAAAATTAACTGGCAACACTGCAATTCAATTTAAAACCCAAATACATTATTGTAATAATTATTATTTTCGTAAAATGTCCGGTGTATTATTTTATTATTTATTGTTCGTATTTTTTTCGCTATCAACGCATTTTAAAATGAATTGATTTGCACGGATTATTCACTTTGACCGCTTAAGGTATTGTTGAAAATAGCCGACTAATTGGCTAAAGTGCGAAATAACCCGTGAAACTTATTCGTTTTAATAATATTTTGTTTAATAAAAGGCTTTTTAAGACACAGATTTACCTGCGAGAGGAACATTTAAACTTTAGAACAAAATATCTTTATAATTACTACAAATACATGTAGCTTAGAATTCGAATATAATTGAACTACCTTCCGGTAGAAAGTCTAAATAAAACAAAGCTTCGTAATTAATTCCTCTCACAACCAAACTCGTCGAAAGCCAAGCTATAATAGTCAAAGCATCGAAAAATTCATAATCCCTTAGTATTAAAAAATACTCAAACTTTTTATCAATCACATTAAAGATTTTAAAGTGGCAACACTGTTCAGTCTTTTTGGTAGAAAATCCAGTTTAATAACGCTTGCAACACCATCGCTAGGACGAAGCCTCCGAAGAGGTCCCAGGAGTGGCTTGAAGTCGGTACCCTTCCCACGTTCTGGGGTCTAAAGGAGGAGGCTTGTCTCTGACCTTCCGTTAAAACTTCTACGCTTTTTGAAAGTCTTTCTATGGCTAAAGTTTGTTCTCTTAGTGCGTTGTCTATGGCATATAGGTTTTGTTTCAGGGTCCGCCTGTAAAAGAAAAAATATATTAGAAAAACTAAAATATATGTAATTACTTTTAGGGCTAACTTTTCAATCGACAGATAATTTTTATTCGTGGAATAAAATTGACGTCTGACATATTTTGTATGGAAGAACTGTCAAAAAATTATTTCTCGTAAAAATTATCTGGCATTGGAAAAATCAGCCCTTAACTAAATTGTGAAAGAAAACTAAATTTTAAAATAAATATTAAATTACAACAAAATACAACTAAAATTGATTATAATACATTATACAGGGTTATTGGTAAAACATTAACAACCTTTTAAGATGTCATTGTACTCATCATTATGAACAACTTTTAATATGGGACCAAACCTGAAATCGCAAAAAAAATCAGTTGTTCCCTGCATTTTGACGAGTTTTAAGAACATAAATGTATGGAACGGCAGATTTTTTTTTTTCGCGATTTCAGATTTGGTCCCATTCTAAAAGTTGTTCATAATGACGAGTACAATGACCTCTTATGAGGTTGTTAATGTTTTACCAATAACCCTGTATACAATCTAAACTCAAAATAAAGTACTGAAAATATGCAGCAGTCTATAGTTTACTCTGTCTACGCTCGCAAAACATATTGTATTCGTTTGTATGAAACTGACAACTGTCAAGGACGCATTGTCTCTACGGCCGAACTGTAGCCATTAAAGCCTACTTGCACCGGAAATTACTAAATTTATTTAGTGCTAAACGAATTTAAAACATCGTTTGAAAATATCAGAAACAAAATGATGTTTTCGAAACTTTTATTGCTAAATTTATTTAGTGAATCGTGGTGCAAGAGGGCCTGAAACTAAAACGCGATACTAAAAACTGAACTGTAAGGCTTATTACACCACTCAGAATTTAGGAAACCTAATTAGGATTAAGGAAAGTGCCGGGAAGGTTAGGAACCTATTTAGTTAGTTAGGAAAGTTCCTATTCTTCTGATCCGCTTCTGCTTAATTTCAAATTCATCTGCCTAGCCTTTTCCAAACTATGTTGGTTGGGGTCGGTTGGTTGAAGCTCAAAAAACCAGCTGTCGCTGAAAACCAGCTCTGCCTCGTATAGGGTCTTAGCATTACGCTGAGCGATGGCCGTTCTGCGTGGATGTGACGCACGTTTTCCCACAACTTGTTATATTTTTTTTGTGTTCTTTTTATGCGTCGTGATTACCGCAAATAAATAAATTTCCTTTCTAAAACATTTTTTGGCGATTAATTAAATATTTCCCTATAGTGATATATGGTGCAAGAAGCTCTTTTTGGAGTAGCATGATAAGCCTTTTGAACGACAATAATAGACTAACTGCATTAAGGTATCGCACCGTATCGCCTTTCGCCTCGCCGTCAACCTAACGTAAGCACGTAACCAAAGGGAATCAGAAGCTCTGATACGTCGACTCGGCTACGGCTAGGCGACGCCGCGCTTACGGCTCGCCGACCGCTGGTTGATGGTGCAGCACGCAGGCCGGAGGGGTGAGAGGGGCAAGGGTGGACGAAGAGACGTAAGCTCGGGTACGGAGAGACGTAGGCGCGGGGACGACGAGCCGCAAGCGCGGGGACGACGAGCCGTAAGCGCGGGGACGACGAGCCGTAACGCAACGCACCGCGGTTCGTGAGCTTGTCTCGACGCGAGGCGATTAGTTTACGATTCCGCGTTGCAGTAGGGAGTTTCATACAAAGAGTACTGAACGGCTCGAGTTGATACGGTGCCGATCCCTTTCCGGTTTGATAAGTGTTCTGTGACCTTTAGACAGCTTAAAATCCTGCTCACATCATAGTCTTGCTTCGTTGTTCCACACTACTACTTCTTCGAGTTTCGGGTATCATAACGTGTTTCGATGTCTGTGGTGTGGCTAGCATAAGTGATTCTCGCCTGCTAGAGGGGATGAGGAAAGGTATGATGGAGAAAGAGGAAGTGACATTGACAGCGAGTGTCATTCAGTGAAAAAAATCAAGGTGGCACGTACAGACGCCAGCACATCAAAGCTACTACAATCTGTCAAATTTCTTTAATAGATTTTCAACTTTATCGCTAAAGCATAAGGTTCAAAGTTGATTGGGGAAATTTGACAGTTTCGGGAAGCTTGATGTCCCGCCTTCTGTACATCGACGCGCAAACTGAAACCATGAATTCAGCACATAATAAATTCGCTGTTTCTGCTGGTCGAAACGCATGGAACAGCAACTGTTAGGGTTCCGTACCCAAAGGGTAAAAACGGAACCCTATTACTAAGACTCCACTGTCCGTCTGTCACCAGGCTGTATCTCATGAACCGTGACAGCTAGACAGTTGAAATTTTCACAGATGATGTATTTCTGTTGCCGCTATAACAACAAATACTAAAAACAGAATAAAATAAATATTTAAGGGGGGCTCCCTACAACAAACGTGTTTTTTTCGGCGTTTTTGCCTTGTGGTACGGAACCCTTCGTGTGCGAGTCCGACTCGCACTTGGCCAGTTTTTTTTTTAAATCGTCGTATATTTCAACGCTGTTCAGAATCATGTGCTGAATCCGTGGTAACAAGTTGCGCGTAGATGTCCCAGCCAGCCTGTATATTATGACTAGCTTTCGCCAGCGACTTCGTCCGCGTGAAACTTCACCCTCCCCCCAGTCACCCTCTTAGGGGTGGAATTTCGAAAAACCCTTTCTTAGTGGATACCTACTCTTCACAAAGAACACACCCTTCAAATTTCATGTCTCTAGGACCAGCGGTTTAGGCTGTGCGTTGATATATCAGTCAGTCAGGACTTTGAATTTTATAGGTATAGATAAAGTGCTTCAAGGATATTTTAGCGCTTGACTGACATTGTCAAGGCATTGACAAGACTTCCACCGGAGTTCGGCGTCAAGCAGCCTGCTGTGTTTCGTCGATGCGTGGGAGTTCCAGTGCCTTAGGCATCTTCTGGGCACGCTCGTTCCATCATAGACCTCATCCATCGCTTTCCATCAGGCGTAATCGAGGTCAAGAGCGGGCCCATTCAGCAATGAAAAAAAACCATTGGGCTTTTTCACAATGCGACGATAACGCACCGACATGTTAATATCGTATCGTCAACTCGGACGACAACGATATCGTCCACCGATATCGGCGATGACACAGCGTGAAAGCGTTTAGTAGTAATTGTATCAAACTACCAGTCCGCGAGCAGTGGTGGCCCAGTGTATCGGCCGCGACTTGTAGGTCGTAGGTTCGAACCCAGACAGGCGCTTTACCTTGTGTAAATTATTTCATCACCACTGCTTTCGAACCGGTTAACATCTACCAACCCGCGTGGTGGATTACGGCCCACTCCCTCTCACAGAGAGGAGGCCTGTGTCCCAGTAGTGGGAACATTATAGGCTGATTATGATGATATATGATCACCAGTCCGACGATATCGTGTAGTTATCGTTATCGTCCAATGTGAAAATGACCATTGTCGACATGACGGCGTTAGTTCCAAATTTGGCCACGCGCCAAAATATCCTTGAAAATTCAAAAGAATTGATTGTGGATCATAGGTGCATAAGATGGTGTGCTAGTTACAGTTAAGTCTGCTATGTCCCGCCATTGAGGCTTCCTTGCACAGCTATATGTTGACTTTCCCCCATATTAAGTATGTATGCGATCCCCCAAATGTTTTTGGATTTATCTGGCCTTTGTAGCCTGCAAGCGGGGTATAGGACAGGAAATGTAAAAAGGGGGAAGGAGTGGACCCGATAACTTAGTACAAAAAACAAATGATGTAAATATCCGTTTTAGTAGATTTTTTCCCATATTAGGCATTTCGAATTAGTAGTATGCTCCCATATTATATAGGGTGTTTGGAAGATGGATACAAAGCCTTAAGGGGTGATAGTTGAGACCATTTAGAGCATTTTGAGCCATACATGTCTTTTTGACGAAGAATGTTTTTTTTTTTCCCAGCTAAAGTTGGTATGTTATTTTTGACTAAATGTTTGTAGTTAAAAATAAAAAGAACATACTTCGTCTAAGACATGCATGGCTCAAAGTGCTGTAAATGGTGTCAACTATCACTCCCTTATAGCTTTGCACTCAGCTTCCAAACACCCTGTATATTAAAATCCCATATGGTTTAGATTTCATAAATAATATGGGACGTACATATTAACGTAAGCTCCCAAATTACGCGTGCAATCCCGCACATTAGGTATGCATTTCTTAAGTGTATAATGCCTCAAATTATGAATGGAATCCCCCAAATGAGGATTGCAATCACCCAAAGTTGGAACGTATGAAATCCACTATTATGCGATAAAAAGTGGAAATCCCCACATTTGTTTCAAAATCCCTTTAATAAAGTTCCCATGCTGTAAGCTTGCCGCTGTGGTATAATGCCTCAAATTATGAATGGAATCCCCCAAATGAGGATTGCAATCACCCAAAGTTGGAACGTATGAAATCCACTATTATGCGATAAAAAGTGGAAATCCCCACATTTGTTTCAAAATCCCTTTAATAAAGTTCCCATGCTGTAAGCTTGCCGCTGTGCCCCTAACTACGACTGACAAAAATACACGACAACAACAAAGGAAAGGGGCAACTAGAATCAATACAATTTTCTTGTAAAAGTTCACGTTCAAAACTGCCTATAAGGCTCAATTGCACGACCAATCACTAAATGTGTTTAGCGCTAAACGTATTAAAACATCGCTCTGTTTCTTTCAATCGCTTGAAGCTGACAGAGACAGAATTATGTTTTAAATATAACACAACATCAAGTCAGAACTCCCCGGTCAGCGGGATTGGCCGAAAGGGTTACCGTTGGCCCGGAACATAAAGGGCTAAGGAAGGAACACGGGTTGGGGTCATTTGATGTTTTCCCTCGGCAAAAAAAAAGTCAGTACTTCCCAAAGGGTTATACAGAGTACCTATAGGCTATAGAACTCTCACATTTCGCCAGTTATTATTTAAGTCCCATGTAACAGGGCGCTAGCGTATTGCCATCAACCGGGCATAATTGTAGACTCCGGGCTGCTACTGAGAAATTCCCGTTAACGCTTTGCCCGACCCTGGAATCGAAACCAGGACCTCATGCCCAGCAGTAACCCTTGCGACCATTATACTTGCGAGGCAGTCGCAAGCCGGGTGTTTTAAATAGGTTTAGTGCTAAACGCACTTAGTGATTTTTAGTGCAAGTGGGCCTTAATAGGCCTACATCGATAAATTATTTGACTTTGACATAAGCTCACCTGGAACGCCTCGCACGATGATCTATACGACTAAACGACGGATCGGGGGTAGCTTTGAATTGCAGTTCTGCCCTGCAAACGGGGGGCTTTCCTTTCACTTAAGCTAGGTTACACGTGCCAGTACAGGGGTTCTACTCTCTAAGCACAAAATCCAAAGTTACGAGCGTTTTCTACTCCGTATCACTTACGGCTATGACTCGACGCTTGAAAGGCAAAATTGACTAAGCGACATCGGGACGACAATAACTTTAGAGGAGAACAGAAGAGCAATTCTCGTAATTTTAAGAACGTTCACAATCTGATCTCAGTGTCAATCTGTTGAAAATAATTCTAAAATCCTAACATTTTTGACATTGATTGTCGGTGAGATGAGATTCCGAGTATTCCGACTAGATTTTGAACGTTTTTAATTACGGGAATTAGCCTTCAGTTTAAAGAAAAATATTTCAGAAAAAAAAATCATATAAATTCTGTAAAATAAGATTTCTAAATCAGTAAAAATTACGCCTGTAGGAAGATTTCAAGAATATATAATGATTTTTATTCTGAAAAGTTAAACTTTAAACTGTTTTTCTATAAAGTTATCCCTATGTCGCTTAGTCAATTTTGCCTTTCAAGTATCAAATAATTATTTCGAGGTCCGGACTAAGAATGAATGACAACACGATTTGACAGCTGTCCCGACTCCCGATATGTATTTGTGCGTACAAAAGTAGTACAGACGCCAGAACATCAAGCTACTCCAAACTGTAAAATTTCCCCAATCAACCTTGAACCTTATGCTATAGCGATAAAGTTGAAAATCTATTAAAGAAATTTGACAGATTGTAGTAGCGTGATGTACTGCCGTCTGTACATTACGATACGTGTGACTTAAGTAATCTATTATTGCACGTCGTGAAATTGTTAAACATACCATACCATAATCAGCCTATAATGTTCCCACTGCTGGGACACAGGCCTCCTCTCGGTGAGAGGGAGTGGGCCGTAATCCACCACGCGGGCCCAGTGCGGAGTGGCAGATGTCACATGTCTTCGAATTTTTGTTTCTAGGACACGCCGGTTTCCTCACGATGTTTTCCTTCACCGTTTTGAGAGCAGTGGTGATGAAATAATTTACACAAAGTAAAGCGCCTGTCTGGGTTCGAACCTACGACCTACAACTCGTAAGTCGCGGCCGTTACCACTTAGCCATCACTGCCCTGCATTAATGGACTACTTTAAGTCACACGTATCGTATACTATTTTACAGCTCGTGTGACTTACCCGCAATTAAGAGCCTATACTACCTCAAATGCCTTAGCATGATCCTCCGTTATGTCGAAAATATCGCAGCATTCATTTTGAAATGAATGTAAGCTAAAGTTGAGGATTAATGTAAGGTACTATGTTAGACGAAAACACGATTCCATAAAATTTTCTCGATAGAAAAAAAATCCAAAGTTACCTCCAAACCGAACAATAAACCGCTGGTATTAAAAAAATACTTCAAATTAGATCATGAAACTTTGCATACTAACTGAACTAACTATAAAGCAGGTCTTATGTTAGTTAGTTTTTTTAAATTACCTTTATTTTTACCGTAAAAAGCAAATACCTAAACTATTGGCGCTGCCTTCCGCCCAGCACCGCACTCTGTCTCGCTCCCACACGGTCCGCGAGTAGTATCGTGTGAGCGAGATAAAGAGTGAATTTTAGCTGAGGTAGTATAGGCTCTTAAATCAAACTTTTCTGTATAAAAATGGACTTCTTAAATCACAGTAAATTAATCGGGTGTAGGGTTCACTCGGTACTTTCAAACAACTTTTTGTTTTTTTTACTTTCGGTCGAGCCCGTATCTTCGCCGACGGACGTAGAGAGTAGGGCCCCTGGTACGTGTATACCTGGCTTATCGTGTAGTGGCAAAGTAAGAGAATTGAAGGGCATGCGATATTAAAATCTAAAACATTATTATAGTCATACCCCCTTACTAATAAACGTATTAGGCTCAACTCACGCCAAAAGAGCGTCGAAGCGCAGCGAAGCGGAGCGCAGTTTCAGTGTCATATGAATTTTAACTTTATTTTCATTAATAGAATACTTATTATCGCAACCGCTCGGTAGAGGAGGCTATTCGCCGGAATTCCAGCGGCGCCGCGGGCATCCGCGCGACTCGTTCGAGTTTCTCATGCGATAATAAGTATTATACTAATGAAAATAAAGTTAAAATTCATATGACACTGAAACTGCGCTCCGCTTCGCTGCGCTTCGACGCTCTTTTGGTGTGAGTTGAGCCTTATATCAGATGAATAGTTCCACACCGATTTCTCTCTTTCAGTCGTCAGTAATTTGACTTTCGAAAGAAGAAGACAAAGCGTTGTGTAACTATACAGATGTTATACAATGTTTATTAGTAAGGGGGATATTGTTTTGCTCCAAAATGACTCCTGTGGTTGATACACCACTTCTTATAGCAGTGTTATTTAGTATTACTTCAGTGTGCGAATGAGTCGGAGCTACAAAGGACGGATAGCTCCATCTCTTTCCCGCTGTGGAGTCATAATAAAACAATACTGCTGTAAGAGGCAACAGTCGGTTCCCTGAAGTCTCACTCGTTGAAAAAAGATGACAAATTAAGTAGTAATAGAGTCGATTTTCCCCCATTCTGGTCGAGCGGACAAAGGAGGGTAGGATGGGAAATGTCAAGGATTAGGTAGAAAGTCAGAAACTCTATACAAATGACGTCCTCCAGGCCTAGCACGAACGCATAAGCTATCCGAAACACTCAAATTTTCCCAATCAACTATAAACTTTTGAAAGCATAAGGTTTAAAGTTGTTTGGGAAAATTTTACCCATTTTTTTTTCTTTTTTTGAGCGTGTCCCAAATAAAATATTTTTCTTTTTTTCAACTATCGTTTATGCAACGGGTACAATAGTATCATCCATAGATATGAAAAAAGTCTTCTAACTAAATAAAAGGATTCTATGCATTATAAGGAGTTGTCGGGGTCGAGTTGTCAGGGTCGATTGTCAGGGTTAAGTTGTCGGGGTCGAGTTGTCGGGGAGAAGTTGTCAAGGTCGATTGTTAGGGTTGAGTTGTCGGGGTTAAGTTGTCGAGATCCAGTTTTCGGGGTCGATTGTTAGGGTTGAGTTGTCGGGGTCAAGTTGTCGAGGTCCAGTTGTCGGGGTTGAGTTGTCGAGGTCGAGTTGTCGTGATACCGAATAAAAGTTACGTTTATTTCGCGTGTTCATGCTAGACCTATTGATGGAACTGGTTACCGTTGACTATGAACATCTGCAATATCATAGGCATAGCACTCGCACTCAGAATAAGCATGGCCATGGTAGAGACACGCTGAAATGTCTCGTTTGCTTGTAATTATACTGCAAATACATTACCATCATTAGTATTGCAATCAGGGCTTGAAATACCGGTGTTGTTGAGAACCGGTACCATTAGCCCCTGTAGTACCTAAACTAGGTACCGGTACCACAGTAATACCTGTACAGTATTGGTATTTATAGTCAGTATCGGTACAGTACTGGAACCAAACAAATATTTCCGAGAGTTAGAGTGAGAAAACAGATATAGTAAGTAAAATGGATATTTAATAGGCATTAGAAAAATAAGTCTTCAAGTTTGCCAGGCGTACGAGGTTTCTCGTACAAAGATGAGACTTGTGGTACGCGCCGGGTACCTGATTTTGGTACCGGTACCCGGGTACCACTATGGCAAGAACCGCTAAGTACCGATACAGAACCTGTATTTTCGATACCGATTCCAAGCTCTGATTGCAGATATTCATAGACAATTTTAGCTTTACTATCAGACAACCCTAGGCCTCTATACCACAGGTATAGATACACCTAGATAACGCAAGAGCAACTACTTCGCGTGCCAAAAATCGCACCAGCTTACGTTCAAAAATCGTAAGCCACCACTTTCGCGCTCAGTCCTGTGTACTGCTGGCTGGGTAAGCGTGAGCGAGAGCGCGAACTTGTGACGTCATAGTAGGTAGTCAAAAAATGGCACGCTTGGTTTTCATACAGTTCGTGATACTTGCGTTATCTAGGTCTATATATATATCTGTGCTCTATACCTATTAAAATGAAAGCTGTTAGAACCCATGCCAGGCGCATTATAAATGGCGAGTGAATGGGAATGACAAGCTCCTGTGTTTGTCCGCCATTTTATTTAACCTTTTGACCGCCACAGTCATGTATAGATGACAAACCAAAATGTGCCCAGCACGCCACGGTTCGACTACATGACAGACTTTGACGCCGAGGGCACGTTTTTGATTTTTTGACGTGTGGCTGTCAAAATGTTAATAGCGCGGGCCCTGTTATTATGGTAGTCGGGCCCTGTTATAAAACGTTGCACATAATTGGTTTTTGCGTTGCAGAAAACATGTTGCCAGTAACATAAAATGTTGCTAATACAAGTTCGATCCCAACCTAGGAATTTTGTTTTGCTGTTTTTTACTTTTTGTTTTTTATTTTTTAATTTTGTGGCCAATAAAATCACTCTAGCAAAAAGTAGAAAGGCAAATTAAATAAAAGCATTAAAATAATTTGATTTTTTATTAGGTAAACATTGTTTCGCTACATACTCGGAACATTATATGTATGTTGCCATCAACACTGAAACATTCCATGTTAATAACAAAATGTTTACCGCAACACAGAATCATTTTGCTGAAATTGTGAAACTTTTTATTTCCATTAAAAAAATCCCAGCCTAACTAGTATTACAGAAGCTCATAGGCGTTAGTGATATATACCCTTAAATTGACTCTTATTATAATAAACATAAGCGATAACGAAACTCCTCAAACGTGATGGGTATCACACTAATATTATAAAGGCGAAAGTTTGTGAGTGTGTGTGTTTGTTATGTCTGTTACTTCTTCACGCTCAAACGGCTGGACCAATTTTAACAAAACTTTGTATGGAGGTAGCTGACACGCTGGGTTAACATATAGGCTACTTTTTATCCCGATATTCCCACGGGATCGACACTTACGCGGGTGAAACCGCGGGGCGCAGCGTCTTTACTAAAAAATAAAGCTGAAGAGTTTGGGACGATAAGGCCAATATTGAAAACTGTCGCCCCATATCCCCAAATGTCAAGATTTCATGAAATAGTCATTCTTGGGGATTACATGGTCTTAGAGAGTTGTGTTGATGACTTTAATGATTATAATTCTGTAAATACATATTTGTTACGACCGCGAATCATATTTTAATCAACGTACAACTTAATACTGACCAGCAAATTGCAAAAAACGTAAGAAAATTTGAATTTCGCGGGCCACCTTAGAGCTTCCCCCTTAAATCGGCAGTTTTTATTGTCATGAACCCCGAGCTCGCAACAATAAGGCAATTTGTGCGAAGACCCTAGTTTCCATTTCTCGTTGTGTCTTGTTGATGGGTGATCTTAACTCGTCTTTAAGAGCCTATACTACCTCAAATGGCTTAGCATGATCCTCCGTTATGTCAAAAATTCCGCAGCATAAATTTTGAAATAAATATATGCTAAAGTTGAGGATTAATGTAAGGTCTTATGTTAGACGAAAACACGATTCCATAAAATTTTCTCGATAGAAAAAAAATCCAAAGTTACCTTCAAACCGAACAATAAACCACTGGTATTCAAAAAATACTTCAAATTAGATCATGAAACTTTGCATACTAACTGAACTAACTATAAAGCAGGTCTTATGTTAGTTAGTTTTTTTGAATTACCTTTATTTTCACCGTAAAAAGCAAATACCTAAACTATTGGCGCTGCCTCCCGCCCAGCACCGCACTCTGTCTCGCTTTCACACAGTCCGCGAGCAGTATCGTGCGAGCGAAATAAAGAGAGAATTTTAGCTGAGGTAGTATAGGCTCTTAAGTTTAAAGTGCAAACCTGTTACTAATAATTGATGGACCTCTTTAGCTGTCCGAAATAAAATGATTTTATTATTCAAAAACTATTTTTTTTTATCATGTTCTGATTTCAATACCCATCACGTATGCGCAGTTTCGCTCATTTAATTAGATTTTAAAACACAATATTATAAAGTTAAAAAGCTCTTAGACTTACGCGGAAGTTTTCGGCCTGGTCAGCTCGTCATGGCTGTCGGAATCGGAGATCCTCCTGCCGAGGTCCCTCCGTAGGTCGACGGGAGGCTTCACAGAGGACGGGCCCTCTGTCAGCGTCTTTATCACGTACTCCTCCTCGTATTCTAGTACCTCGTCTGTTTGCCAAGGTCTGGGAAAAATAAGGTGGAAAAAAGTTAAAGGAAAAAGTTAAGTTAGTAAAGTAGTAGCTAGTTAAGTTAATTGGGTTTTTTAAAGGTTCTTAATGAACCTTTAAAAAACCCAATTAACTTTTTTTTTATAATTCTGTAAATACATATTTGTTACGGCCGCGAATCATATTTTAATCAACGTACAACTTAATACTGATCAGCAAATTGCAAAAAACGTTAAAAAAAAAGAATTTCGCGGGCTATCCTGACGCTTTCGCCTTAAAACACTTTTTTTTATGTAAGCATGTTTAATTTTGATCACTTAATAATAATAGTGTCAGAAAAAAAGACTGATTAACAAATCCGTGAGTTTATATTAGTTTTTCGAGTTGTAACTTGTAACCCTAATTTATCGTAGGTGCGATCAGGTCGATCGATCAGGTTAAGCTACGCTTGCCGCGGTTGGTCTGTGGATGGGTGACCATCTTTACATACCGAGACCCGTCCGTGCCTCGGAAAGCACGTTAAGCCGTTGGTCCCGGCTGTCATTCGTGGATCTTTGACAGTCGTTACGGGTAGTCAGAAGCCCGAAAGTCTGACAACCAGACTTACTTTGTTGGGAAAAGGCTAGGCAGATGATGATGCGATATAATTATGTTCTCCAAGGGCGTCCCCTCCCGGAATAAAAAAAAAATTAAACAAATAATAAATAAGGAGGTGAAGTACTTACAGCGTATTTAAATGATTGTACACCCATCCTTGATCCGTTATACCTGTAATTAAAATTAAGTACAATAAACAGGGTTTGAATTACCGGTATTTTTGGGAACCGGTTCCATTGGCGTTGGTGCGAAACCGGTACCAGGCGTATTACCAATACTATTGGTATTTCTAATCAGTATGAGTACTGTAAACGACGATTGACTGCTGCGCTGCGTGTCGCGGGTTCGATTCCCGCACGGAACAAATATTTGTAGACCTACAAGTACTTGTTCCGGGTCTGGCTGTTTGTGTATGTGAGTTTAAATGTTTGTAAACGCACCCACAATACAGGGGAAATTCCTAATGTGGGGCAACGTTTTTTTTTTTTTTTTTTTGTTAGCCTAATTTGTGTCCCACTGCTGGGCAAAGGCCTCCCCTTTTTCCTTCCAAACCTCCCTGTCTTGTGCGATCTCTGGCCATGTTGGCCCTGCGAATGTTATTATATTGATTTAAAAAAAAAAACACACGCATTGACGTGGAGTTGCTAACACCAGCCCGTATTACCTATTACTTATGGGTACTACTGAGAGCAGTGGTGGCCCAGTGGTCACTGACACGACTTACGAGTTGTAGGTCGTAGGTTCGAACCCAGACAGGCGCTTTACTTTGTGTAAATTATTTCATCACCACTGCTCTCAAAATGGTGAAGGAAAGCATCGTGAGGAAACCGGCATGTCCTAGAACCAAAAATTCGAAGACATGTGACATCCACCAACCCGCACTGGGCCCGCGTGGTGGATTACGGCCCACTCCCTCTCATTGAGAGGAGGCCTGTGTCCCAGTAGTGGGAACATTATAGGCTGATTGGGTATGGGTAGTAATTTCGAGTGAGGATACAGTAGTAAGTAAAAAGGTTTGTTAATAGGCTTTACAAAAATAACTTCAAGGTGCAAGATTTGTGGTACGCCGTGGGTACCTGAATCTGGTACCGGTACTTGTCAGGTGGAGTATCGGTACCCGTTTGAAACCGATACCCGTCTGGAATCTCAGAAACTGGTACCATGCGGATCTTGTCATTTCGGTACCTGGGTATCGGACCCAGGTACCATAAAATGGCAAGAACCTCTAAGTACCGGTACAGAACCTGTTCTTTTATATTTTACACAAGATACTGACCTTCAGGCGGCGTGGGGTGTTGGTTCCTATGGAACATTCGGGGTACCCAGGGGTTTAGCAGATTCCGCGCGCGCAGGCGCTGAGCCTCTTCTATTATCGTCTTCTGTTCTGTAGCTGCTATCTGTAAAGAAGAATAAGCACAAGATTCACAGACCGCACTTTCGACTTTGCTAAGTTAGCGTTTCAAACGAATAAGAATCTCATTTACAAAAAACTTAAATTTTAGTGGGTCAGTTTGTAATTTATCTACGTTACAATAGCCTAATGTCAACTGCTCATCACCTTTTTACAAAATATTGCTTTTCCCGATGCAGGGACGTTAACTAGCATAAATTGCTTGGCAACCACATTAAAGTACCTAATCGAATCACAACCCGTGACATATTTATTATTAAGTACTTCCGATGGCCATCTGTGGTCTTCATCATCAGTTCCACTTCACCAAATGGCGGTTTCCGAGACCAAATGCGACCAAATCGCTATAGGTGTGCCTATAAAATTTGAGGGTTTCCCTCGATTTCCATGGGATTCCCTCATCAGATTCAGACTTGGTTACTATGGGAGTTCCCATTATTTTCCTTAAGTTTGCCGTATGTCATTACTTTGCAGAATTTGATCCTTATTAGGGACACTTTCGAGTGGCGTAATAATACAGTGTGTTTTTTTTTTATCAAAATCAACGGGTTCGATTCCTGGCTAGAAATATTAATTTTTCAAAAATCCAAAGATGCAGTTTTAGTTTTCATCAAAATCGAGCCCGCGACTCCTTTGAACACTTTTCGCTATTCGTCATAGTTTCGGGTTTGGCCATCCACGCCCAATTGAAAAATTCACCGTGTACATCAAACAGCCTCAAAACCACCATCGGTCAGAAGCCCACCAGATGCTACCACCTGTCAGGCAGTGCCGTGATACCCTAAGCAATCCACGCCTGTAGGCCCTCCTATCTCGTGACTTTTGGGTCTTGTAATATCTTGCTGATAAACAGCCTAGCCATTCATGTGCTAGCAAATACTGTTTCGGTGCTGTTTCTGCCTTATGGTGCCCCCCGAGACGTGATGCCCTAAGCAATAGGCTATTTAACAATGTAAAAAATAAGGTCATAATTATTGACACTCGTATAGATTATCGCTTTTAAAATCGATTTGCATTAATTTTACTACAAAACAATGTATTATTTATAAAAAAAATCCCGAAAAAACTTCATCTTTTTAAATCTGGCGCCACGTAATCGAAAACGATCTGGATTGGCTGAACTTAAGATGACGTCATGATTTAGTAAATTTCTGTCTATCGTTGACAGAACAGATGACTTTTGTCTAGTATCTCGACCGTTTCAACGTTTGTTTACGTGAATCGTGACGTCACGACGCCATATTGTTAAAGATAGCGTTTTGGCGGCTTATTTAAACAGTACATTTTTATTTACTATTTTTTAAAAGAAATACATTATGCAATTTGAAGTAATAGGTTTTTGTGGGCTCGTTAGACACCATTAAATAATCTGAGATGTTTATCAGAAACCAGTCAAATAGCCTATTGCTTAATGCTACACCGGCACTGCCGTCAGGTCAGAAGATCCTCCTTTTCCAATCGAGAATGAGGCTTCTTCTACTTTTACCCGACTGCACCTAAAGGAGGGTAATGTTTACCTGGTCTTCGTTAGCGATGGCCTCAGACACCTTGATCCACAGCTTGGCAGACTCGAACTCCTGCTGGCGTTCCAAGGCCATGAGGTAGCGCGGCAGGCGCTGTTCCTTCAGGTGCGCCACGTCGAAGAGGTTTGATTCCTCCTGGAGTAGAAAGTAAAAAAAGTAAATCACACTAATATTAACATAATATAATCAGCGTATAATGTTCCCACTGCTGGGACACAGGCCTCCTCTCGGTGAGAGGGAGTGGGCTGTAATCCACCACGCGGGCCCAGTGCGGGTTGGTAGATGTCACATGTCTTCGAATTTTTGGTTCTAGGACATGCCGGTTTCCACACTAATATTATAAAGGCTTGGGAGTGTGTGTGTGTGTTTATATTTGACTGGCCTGTTGGTCTAGTGGTCAGTGACTATGACTGCTATGCCGGAGGTCGTGGGTTCGATTCCCACCCAGGACAAATGTTTGTGTGATGAGCATGATCATTTGTTCTGTGTCTGGGTGTAATTTATCTATATATGTATGTATTTAGAAATATATAAGTATGTTTATCAGTTGTCTAGTACTCATAACACAAGCTCTGCTTAGCTTGAGACTAGACGGCGTTGTGTGATAGTTGTGGAATATTATTATTATTATATGTTTGTTACTTCTTCACGCTCAAACCGCTGGACCAATTTTGATAAAAATTTGGCATGGAGGTAGCTGACACCCTGGATTAACATATAGGCTTAGGACTTTTTATCCCGATATTCCCACGGGATCGAAACTTATGCGGGTGGAACCGCGGGGCGCAGCTAGTCATCACATATAGCTTAGAAAAAGCGGCTGGATTTGTACACGAAAGGGTCCCTCCCCATCACACGGCAGAAATCCAAGTGGTGGCCCAGGGATAACGCCTGCGATTTACGAGTTGTAGGTCGTAAGTTCGAACCCAGACAGGCACTTTACGTTTTGTAAATTATTTCATCGCCACTGCTCTCAAAACGGTGAGGGAAACCGGCATGTCCTAGAACCAAATATTCGAAGACATGTGACACCTACTAACCCGCACTGGGCTTGAGCAGTGGATTACGGCCCACTCCCTCTCACGGGAAGGTCTGGGTCCCAGAAGTGAGAACATGTTATGTATCTATCTCATACGAAACCACAACTTTATTATTAACTGGCAGCGCCCCGCGGCTTCACCCGCGTAAGTTTCGATCTCGTGGTAATTTTGAGATAAAAGTTTCCTATGTCCTAGAACCAAATATTCGAAGACATGTGATATCCACCAACCCGCACTGGGCCCGCGTGGTGGATCAAAGTCAAATCATTTATTTCAACTAGGCACATTAAAGGCACTTTTGAACGTCAAAAATTACAACAAAACAGAATTGATTCTAGTCGCCCATTCCACAAGGTAGTTTTCGTATGGAGAAGAATGGGCAAGAAACTCCACCGTTACTCTTTTAAAATGTTTTACATGGTTTTGTATACATAATATAATTATATGTGAAGACGATGCACCTAGAACAAAAACCACAAAAGGTAAAAAGAATTAAAAATGAAGCAATGACAGGTAAATAAATTATGTGTTAAATACATGGTGCTCACATACTTACAAATATTGTAAAAGTAGATGATTTTCCTAGAATTTTAACAAGTGTGTGAGTGTGTAGTCACAGATTGTAATGTGGATTACGGCCCACTCCCTCTCACAGAGGGTAGGCCGGTGTCCCAGCAGTGGGAACGCTATAGGCTCATTATGACGATAATTCGATTCTAACAACTAAACAACAACAACAATAACAACTAAATCTGCTTACCCCAGTCCTCTTATCCTTAATATCAATCTTGCCGTCCCAGTAACCCTCGAGCACCGCTATAGTTTCCTTGCCGCGTTTGATCCTACCCTGAATCGAGTTCGTTTGATCTGCACCGCCCAGAAATGACTGTGGAAAGAGTAAGAAGATTAGCATTAGAAGAGTTAGTATTAGAAGAGTTAGCATTAGAAGAGTTATCATTAGAAGAGTTAGCATTAGGAGAGTTAGCATTAGAAGAGTTAGCATTAGAAGAGTTAGTATTAGAAGAGTTAGTATTAGAAGAGTTAGCATTAGGAGAGTTAGCATTAGAAGAGTCAGCATTAGGAGAGTTAGCATTAGAAGAGTTAGCATTAGAAGAGTTAGTATTAGAAGAGTTAGCATTAGAAGAGTTAGTATTAGAAGAGTTAGCATTAGGAGAGTTAGCATTAGAAGAGTTAGCATTAGAAGAGTTAGCATTAGAAGAGTTAGCATTAGAAGAGTTAGCATTAGAAGAGTTAGCATTAGAAGAGTTAGTATTAGAAGAGTTAGCATTAGGAGAGTTAGCATTAGAAAAGTTATCATTAGGAGGGTTATCATTAGAAGAGTTAGCATTAGAAGAGTTAGCATTAGAAGAGTTATCATTAGGAGAGTTATCATTAGAAGAGTTATCATTAGGAGAGTTATCATTAGATGAGTTATCATTAGAAGAAATTATCATTAGAAGAATTAGCATTAGAAGAGTTAAAATTTTATTTTTTATTGTTTTGTTTTATTATAAGCAGTTGGTAAACTATAATGTTTACTCACTCTTAGAGATTTAATTGTTTTACTCACTCTTAGTTTGAATTCTACGTCCGCTTGGTAGCCTGTTTCTGGGCACATTACATGCACCTGAAAAGATATACATTACAATTTAAAATATGTGTAAGCTGGTATTTTATTACTTACTGTTACTTATGGGTGCCCGTGGCTAATAATAACCGCCGTTACAGGTCGATTGATCAGGTTAAGCTACGCTTGCCGCGGTTGGTCTGTGGATGCGTGACCATCTTTACATTCCGTGCCCCCTCCGTGCCTCGGAAAGCACGTTAAGCCGTTGGTCCCGGCTGTCATTCGTGGATCTTTGACAGTCGTTACGGGTAGTCAGAAGCCCGAAAGTCTGACAACCAGTCTTACCAAGGGGTATCGTATTACCTAGTAACTGGGTTGGGGAGGTCAGATAGGCGGTCGCTCCATGTAAAATACTGGTATTCAGCTGCATTCGGTTAGACTGGAAGCCGACCCCAACATAGTTGGGAAAAGGCTAGGCAGATGATGACTTATGGGTGCAAGAGGCAGGTTATAACTCATGTCGACGTGTCACGAGATGGGAGTTGCGCGTGACAACCTTTTATGACAACCACTCGTGATGATACGCGTACCAACCGTTTGGAGATATATCTCCAGACGGTACGATTTGGTACCCATCTCGTTCTCGTTGGCATGCAACTCTTGCCGACGGGACGTGACAGTAGTTTAATTCGTGCCGACACAAGAGCTTTTGATCTCGTGTCGATACGAGATGGTTATAAACATTTGACTCGTACCGACACGAGATGAAAAGTCAATTTAATTGAAGTCGTACCTTTTCCCCGAGACTGTGTTGAGCAATAAACATTTGAATTTAATAAAAACTCGTACCGACACGAGATGAAAAATCAATTTAATTGAAGTCGTACCTTTCCCCCGAGCTCCATGCTCAGCGTACCGATGACGATGCCCTTACAGTGCGCGTACGGCGCAGTTGTGATGTATGTCTCTCCCCAGTTCAGTAGGTGGATGCGTGCGCATCCTTCTAGGATTGCCGATGTGGAATTACCTGGATGAAATATGGGTAAGAAATAAACAGCAAACAGCCACACTAATAAGTATTATAAAGGCGAAAGTTTGTGAGTGTGTGTGTGAGGGTGTCCCCCCCACACACCCACTCACAAACTTTGAAATGGGAATAAACCATTAAACTCGCGCCCCTGTTACCGTAAGCGACACCGCGCGTGTTACGTTTATAAGACGTTTAAAAAAATACCTGCTTCGGATGTGTTCGGCTGTTCTCGGGATGTACTCGGTTTTAATGTATATTTGATATGTCAATGAGTGATGGCAAAGTATTCAGTTTGTGTTTTGTTTGCACTTCTGTCGGCACTCCCGGAGTGCCTATTTGTTAATCCAGGGTGTCAGCTACCTCCATACAAAATTTTATCAAACTTGGTCGAGCCGTTTGAGCGTGAAGAAGTAACAAACATATAAACACACACACACACTCACAAACTTTCGCCTTTATAATATTAGTGTGATTAGTATGGATTTCCACTGCTATGATGATGACTTTGATGATGAACAGTACTCACCATAGAATTTGGACCTAGCTAACAAACTACCCTCTATGACGAAACCTTCCTTTCTGTTCGTCACGTAGAAGGCGGAAACAGGGGGGTGGTGGGATACCTGCAAATACAATAAAGGAATTATTAACTTTCGAGAGAAAAAAAAGTATACATATTAAAAAAACAACCGACTTCCAAAAAAATCCTACAAAGTGAAAAATAACTTTAATTTCGGAAGTCGGTGTCAAAAAACGAAAATGCAGAACCAACGACACCGAATTTCGAGATTAAAGTTATTTTTCGCTTTATAGGTTTTTTTGGAGGTCGGTTTTTTTTTTGTGAAAAGTTTTTATTTTTCAATTTTTAGTTGTACCTACGGTTACCTACCTCACACAAATTCATATAACACTACTTGCTATGTGAATATCAGTGACAGGGAGCTATCGAACATGTCTACGTACCCCTTTAGAGGCTACAGGCGTGATGTTATGTTGTGTGATTGCGTAAACAATGCATACATATGCGATAGCAGCAATCGGGGTTGATTTGCTGGCATTTTTTGAAGAGTTCCGTTGTCTGTCTCCGAAACTCATCATCAGATCTTTACGAAATTTAAATGGGACCATTTCGGAAGAAACCAGACGGGTGTTGTGACACCAGTCTGGTCGGAGGATCCTCCCATTTCTATGGGGAATGAGTGAACTTTACACCCTGTTCCTCATACCTCTATACTACTAAAGTTGCTCACCTGTTCAGCTAAATAATAAGTATAGGACTCAGGACCATGTTTCCAGCAGCATCTGAAGGTCTCTCCCAGTACAGGATTGTAAGGTTTCTTCAGACCCTTCGGCTTTCGGTACAGGCCTGACAGGTACCAGCGAACGACGGCCACGAATCTTTGGTATGGGTCTTCTATTAGTTGAGCTCTGGAAGAGAGAGGTAATGTTTGTAATTACTGTATGTTATGTTTGTAATTACTTAACAAATACACACGTCAAAATCACATCACACTAATATTATAAAGGCGAAAGTTTGTGAGTGTGTGTGTGTGTTTTTATGTTTGTTACTTCTTCACGCACAAACGGCTGAACGGATTCGATATTTTTTTTCTAAACTGAATAGTTTGCGCTAGAGACACTTCCAAAGTGGTAAAATGTGTCCCCCCCCCCCCCCCTGTAACTTCTAAAATAAGAGAATGATAAAACTAAAAAAAATACATGATGCATGTAAACTTCCACCGAAAATTGGTTTGAACGAGATCTAGTAAGTAGCACGCCGGTGAAATTTTAAAAACATAAAGTCCTCCAGACCGTATTTCGGCCACGGCGGCCAATCTCAACGGAGACTAGCCTTCGGCGCGGGACATATTATAGTGCACAAGTATGCGCGCAGACACAGGTGCACTCCCTCTTCCCTCACTCCCATAGTCCGATGGGACGGCAATCCGACACGACCGGAGAGAGATCAGGCGCAGGACCAACGGCTTAACGTGCTTTCCGAGGCACGGGGGTATCACACCGCCAACTTCCAAACTCCGGGCTGTTACTAAGAAATTCCTAATGGAAAAACTCAATATCACTTTGCCCGACCCGGGAATCGAACCCGGGACCCCACGCTCAGCAGTCGCGCTTGCGACCACGAGACCAAAGGGGCAGTTTTAAAAACATATGATGGTACGGAACCCTCGGTGCGGGAGTCCGACTCGCTTTTGTTTTACGGAGGTTGAGTGACCTTTACACCCTGTTCCTCGTACCTCTATACTCGTATGGTGGTACTTACTGCCCCAGTATGTCTGCGTGGTAGTAGTTGTCGGAAAGCTTGTCGAGGAACGAGCGGGGCTCCAGAATGAAGGTGGGCAGCACCACCTTGCTGAGGTCCATGCCGGGCCGGACCTGCTTCAGCAGGAACCAGAGCAGGGACTTGTTCTCTTCTGCTACCTCTTCCACGAGCTCCCCAGCCTGAAGCAGAGGAAGATGGTTTAAGACATTTATTTCTCAAAAACCGAATACAAATTATTCACTTAGAATGAGGAACTCTGGTTGCGTATATGTGTATAAACGTTCAGTTTACGCTATAACTTCAAACATCCCCCTATAAAATTACTAACTCATCATCTGCCTAGCCTTTTCCCAACCCTTTTCCAACCAAGGGTCGACTTCCAGTCTAACCGGATGCAGCTGAATAAGTACCAGTACTTTACATGGAGCGACTGCCTATCTGACCTCCACAACCCAGTTACTGGGTAATACGATACCCCGTAGTAAGACTGGTTGTCAGACTTACGGGCTTCTGAATACCCGTAACGACTGTCAAAGATCCACGAATGATAGCGGGGACCAACGGCTTAACGTGCTTTCCGAGGCACGGAGGGGTCTTAGTATGTAAAGATGGTCACCCATCCACGGACCAACCGCAGCAAGCGTAGCTTAACCCGATCGATCGACCCGTGCGGCTGTTATAATTTAGCCAAGGGTTACCGCTGGCTCGGAACATAAAGGGCTAAAGGAAGGAACACGGGTGGGTTTTAGTCAGTAAGAGTCTGACACGTTCCGCTCCACCCAGAGCGGGAGGGGTCATTTGATGATTTCTCATCCGGAAAAAAAAGCCCCTCTATAACATACTAACTAGTAAATCTATACAAGGTGTTAATGTAAATGTAATCTAATTTAAAAGAGACTGTGACCTCTGAGTTTGTTTCGGCCTTTCTTCTCAGAGTAGTCAGATAGGAAACGCCGACTTCATCTAGTTTTAAAAAAACATGAATGACGTGTAAAAGTGTTTGTACAAACCTACTTACAAAAAATAAAATCATCATCATCATCAATGAATTAACCCAAAACCTCTTAAGAGGTCATTGTACTCATCATTATGAACAACTTTTACTATGGGGCCAAATCTGAAATCGCAAAAAAAAAATCAGCTGTTCCCTACATTTATGTTCGCATAACTCGTCAAAATGTAGGGAACAGCTGATTTTTTTGACCTCTTAAGAGGTTTTGGGTTATTCCATTAACACCTTGTATAAAGGTCTACTCACCACACCAATATCAAAATTGGTATCCGCAACATAATTCGCCTCGATATCCGCTATAATCTCCTGCTTCTTTATTTCAGAAGGTCGGGCGTTCTGCATACCGGTTCGGGAGGCTTCGCTATCCGAGTCGGACGCGGCACCTGCTAGCTCTGTGGGTAAGCAGAGAGGGGGGTGTGTGTGAGTTAGCTGCGCTACTGTGACCTTTATTAAGCATAGTATTAGGTGTTATTTTAGCTTGAAATACTGCTAGCTTAGACTGATAGCTAATTAGATATTGCTACGTAGAACAAGACATCATCTACGGTCCCTCCTCTGTTACTCAAAGGTCACTCAATAAACAGGGTGTATAAATTTAAATACTTGGGCCACCTGGTAACAGATTCCCTGACAGACGACTTAGATTTGGAGAGGGAGCGCAGAGCGTTGTCGTCCGGGCGAACATGCTGGCCCGCAGGTTCTCTCGATGTACGGTTGCAGTTAAAATAGCCCTCTTTAAGGCTGCACAACACTGTGGTACTCGGGGACCCTGTGGTTCAGATATACCCAAAGGGCTTACAAAGCTCTGCGTATCCAATATAATAATGCGTTCAGGGTGCTGTTGCGACTGCCACGCTGCCGATGCACGCACTGACAGCTTTGACGTGGTATGGCGCAAGAAAACTGCCTCATTACTTCGGAGGTTGCGTGACAGTACCAACATCATTATTGTTACTAACACAGTGGACCTTGTTTGTTGTGTTATAAATAAATAATTAATAATAAAACGCTAATCTAATAGACATTGATACCTTGTCCAGGTTGGCAGTGACAACGCACTATGGGACCAAACAGTATTTTCCATCTCGAAAATGGTTTTGACGAAAGTCGTAAATCCATAGATTTCTTTATGGTTTTATACTGCCAAAGGAACTTACGAATAAATTACAAAAAAAAAAATGAAATAGCTTTGTTCAACCATGAACAAACAAAAGTTACACGCGCCAGCAACAGCATCGCAGCAGCGTCAGCATCAGAGCAGAATTCGTTTACATACAAGCACACCGTCAGCGCTAAGAAGTGACCTACTGAGATCTTCGCTTCATAGGCTCAATACACACACAAAACACATGTAAGTAAATAGGTATCAATGTGTATTGAGCACTAAAATTGTATATAATTAAGTTAATTATTGTAATAAATCAGTCATCAAGCTGGAGTCGAGTTTGATTCACCTTCCATAACTCCTCTCACTGTGGCCAAGACACCTTTAGCCATCATCGGTCCTATGAGTCTGTGGGATCGGCAGTGAGAAAACCATTTCCTGTGTACATTGCACGACGTACACAAACCCTATTTCCTACCCAAATCCCGGCTGTTCCCGTAGGTCTCTTGGTAACAGACTTCCCTCACGTAAAACCAACGTAACTCACGTTTGGTGTGGTTTGTATGATAGGGTAGGGCGTTAGGGTGCTAGGTAGTTGCTGTAGGGCTAGGTTTCTATTCAGTAGGGTCTTAGGTGATCATAGGTACCAGGCTCCATTGTTTTAAACTTAGCCACACTGTACGCAATTGGGATAGCGGTCGTACTAAGCTGTGAAGCCCAGTGCGTACAAACTTAGTTTTATGTTTATAAAATAAACCTCAAACATTGGACATAAATATGTTCATGCCAAACAAATAAATTACCGTTAAGGAAGTTCAACACAAAATTATTCGGAAGTTTTCCAAGGAAGCATGTTAGTGTTATACATCATTAGATAGCTTAGAATGTACAATTTGCAACCACGTCCGGAGTTTGTAAAAAAAAAAAAATGTTTTATTTTTTAATATTTTTTTAGTGAAGTAAAGAAAATATTCGTTTTTGTTTATTTCAATTGGAGTTTTCCTTGTTGCCGAAAGCTGGCCGGTGTTAAGTTAATAACTCTATTAGAGACCTTATCTATTCAGTAATATGAGGATAAAAAAAAAAAAAAGAAATGACCTCTCGTTTCGGCCAATTCCATTTGGCAAACGATGAACCAAACACCCTGCGTTATTTTAACTCCACAGACACACAAACAACATATCAATCAATTCCAAGTGTTTATATGGTGGTAACATTGGTTCGCACCAAATCTGGCTAACTTTCAAGTGGCTTGTTTACAAACAGCGCGCGAATCCCGCCATAGATATGAAACAGAACACGAAACAAAAACACAACAATAAACGGACTGACTTTGAACTCATCCTTCCAGGTGGTGAGAATACTCATGCATGAATACAATGTAAGCAGCTCTTGCCGAGGTCGGTTCGTGGATGGGTGACCATACGTTAGATATCGAGTCCCCTCCGTGCCTCGGAAAGCACGTTAAGCATTTCGTCCCAGCTGTCTTTTGTTGACAGTCGTGACGGGTCGTCAGAAGCCCGAAAGTCTGACAACTAGTCTTACTAAGGGTATCGTGTTACCTAAATTGGGTTATTGTGGTCAGATAGTCAGTTGATCCCTTTAAAATACTGATATTCAGCTGCATAGTAAAACCTGACCAAGTGCGAGTCGGACTCGCACACGACGGGTTCCGTACCACAAGGCAAAAACGCCGAAAAAAAACACGTTTGCTGTATGGGAGCCCCCCTTAAATATTTATTTTATTGTGTTTTTAGTATTTGTTGTTATAGCACCATCTGTGAAAATTTCAACAGTCTAGCTATCACGGTTCATGAGATACAGCCTGGTGACCGACAGACAGACAGACGGACAGTGGAGTCTTAGTAATAGGGTCCCGTTTTTTAAAAAGTGATTCAAATTCGAGAGTTCTTTCACCCCCTGTGACGCCAATGATTTCAAAGTCAGCCGGTATGTATTACAGTACCTAATACGTCATTTCCAGACGAATAGCTATCCATCTCTATTTATATTATCAGTTACTAGGTATACTTTATTAAAATCGTACCATAGAATAGTACAGACAGAAGGTCTGCTCCAGGGGTACGAGCAAAAAACTTTTTAACAAAAAAAAAAAAACCGACTTCCAAAAAAACACTACAAAGTGAAAAATAACTTTTATTTCGGAAGTCGGTGTCTTTGGAGCTGTATTTTAGTTTTTTGCCACCGACTTCCGAAATAAAAGTTATTTTTCACTTTGTAGTGTTTTTTTGGAAGTCGGTTTTTTTTTTTTTGTTAAAAAGATTTTATTTCTCGCTTTTTAGTGTGTCTGTTTATAATGTATCTAAGTTACAAGCCTAATGCCAACTTGCTCATCGCCTTTTACAAAATATTGCTTTTCCCGATGCAGGGACGTTAATTGTTGAAGAGTTATTGTTATTCCACCATCAGCTCCATTTCACCATTCGCATTGTGACGAGCATAACTTGCTTAGCAACCATATTAAAGTAAGTAATCGAATCGCAAACCGGGAAATACTTATTATTGAGTAGTTCCTTTGGCCATCTGTGGTCTTCATCATCAGTTCTACTTCACCAAATGATGCTTTCCGAGAGCAAATGCACGAGTTACTATAAAAATACCCAAATCGCTGTAGGTGTGCCTACAATACTTGAAGAGTTCCTTCGATTTCTCCAGGATCCCATCATCAGATCCTGACCTGATGACAATGGGACCACCTGGAAAGTATACCCTTTCAAACATAAAAATAATTTTTGAAATCGGTCTAGCCATCTCCGAGTAATCGGGGAACATACATAAAAAAAAAAATAAAAAAAAAATTAAAAAAAAAGGTTCCGACGAATTGAGAACCTCCTCCTTTTTGAAGTCGGTTAAAAACAAACGAAGGCACACATTAGTTGCTGAAAAAAATGGTTGCCTGTAAAGTCGGTTTTACGGGCGAAGATTTTACGTGACAACGACCGATCATCCGATCATAGTTGAGTGGGAGAGAGACGCAAGGCATTCGGCGGGCCTCTCTCTCGTTCGGTGACTCATCGTAACGTTACCGAGCGTTACACTTTTTCATAAGTGACTCCCAGTCGCAACCTAATTTAAGACGTTGTCACGTCAAAAAAGAAAATGACAGGGACGTGTTTCCAGCAGACCTTGATTTTATGAAAAAAAAAATTGCTCTAAAGGCATTATCCAGGAAGAAAAAAGGGGTATACATTTGTATGGAGAATCGCACGCCCTGTTCCCTCTCCCCTCCACAGACGTGTCAGTTTGCTGAGATGACAGTCCGTTTCCCTTCTCTAAATGTAGTTGTATGAAGCCGACCTTCTGTACTACTCCGTGACTTTTCATAGGATTTAATAATAAACTGTATGGGAGTTATTTCAACTTTTCAAGTGCACCGACCGATATTATAACCGAATATACATTAGGAATTTCTTCGAAGATCAACCAGGTTAAATACTGATTGATATACAACGTTATTTTTAGTAGGTATATGCGAAACCTGAATGTAGTTTGTTCAGAATAAGTAACTGAATCGATCCCAATAATTTTTACCCCATGTTATATTTTGTCCCAAAAATATAAAAAAAAACTGGCCAAGTGCGAGTCGGACTCGCACACGAAGGGTTCCGTACCACAAGGCAAAAACGCCGAAAAATACGCGTTTGTTGTATGCCCCCCTTAAATATTTATTTTATTTTGTTTTTAGTATTTGTTGTTATAGCGCCAACAGAAATACATCATCTGTGAAAATTTCAACTGTCTAGCTACCGCGGTTCTTGAGATACAGCCTGGCGACAGACAGACGGCAAAAACGCCGAAAAAAACACGTTTTTTTGTATGGGAGCCCCCCTTAAATATTTATTTTATTTGTTTTTAGTATTTGTTGTCATAGCGGCAACAGAAATACATCATCTGTGAAAATTTCAACTGTCTAGCTACCGCGGTTCTTGAGATACAGCCTGGTGACAGACAGACGGACGGACGGACGGACAGCGAAGTCTTAGTAATAGGGTTCCGTTTTTACCCTTTGGGTACGGAACCCTAAAAAGGTTAAAAGTTGGACATCGAGCGACACTAAGTAGGTTATCCAATCTCCGCGCCGAACGGTTAGGTACCTAGGTACTATTATCAATGAGCGCAAGACGGCGCGGCGCGGGTGAGCATGTTTTTGTACGGACAAGCAGGTTAACTCAACAAGCTTATAACTTTGTGATTTTTACCGACTTCAAAAAAAAGAGGTTATCAATTCGATACGTATGTATGTAATATTATTGGATTTGCATTATATTCACATAATATGATGATCTATTAGGGCTTCCAAACAAATATACAAAATTTCATAGACGTATGTATGTATGTATGTATGTTTGTCCACGCATATCTCCGGAACTATTAATCGGATCGTGACCATTTTTTTTTTATTGGCTTACATTTTCTTCAACTTAGGGAACAGTGCAAGTTTCATCAAGATCGATTCAGTAATTTTCAAGATATGGACTAATACGTGTAAGTGTGACGGCCTGGCTTATTGATAAGAGCTACGGGTGTAGTGTCAAAGGGAAAACATCTCAAAACCTTGGTCAAATACTAGTGCAAAAACTAAAAATTACGAAATAAAAAGTAATTTAAAAAAATTAAACCGACTTCAAAAAGAAATTAACTCAAAATTATGAAATAACTTTAATTTCGGAAGTCGGTGGCATAAAACTAAAATACAGATCCCAAGACACCGACTTCCGAAGTTAAAGTTATTTCATAATTTTGAGTTAATTTCTTTTTGAAGACGGTTTAATTTTTTTAAATTACTTTTTATTCACGATACAGTTTTGAAATTTTGTACATAGATTCTTTACAATACTAGACACGAGTTTCGGGTTTCGCATATACTAAAGATAATGTTGTATTTGTTATTTATAGGTAATGCCAGGGGCAGACGGAGCACTTATGGATCAAAGTAAAATAAGCAAAAAGTGGACGAGTAGAATGTAGAAATCTTAGTGACGTTAGAATCATTTTTTTACTCAGTATTATGGCATTTATGAGGTTCGTGAGTTCGTCCAATGACTGTTGCAGCATCCGTGAAATGTACAGATAAATATCAGATAGTTCACAAAAACTTAGGTGTAGGGCACTAGAATCAAATTCTTACGCTCTGTAACTTTAAAAGATAACATTTATTGAATCTGATTTCTGTCATATATTGCTGAGTAACTTACCAAAAAATATGAAACCATCTATGCAAATAACGTTTTATTTTTCTTAGAGAAATACCGTTTTAATATCTTGGAGAATAACCGTTTTAATGTCTTAGAGAAAAACTGTATCAATTTTTTTTTGAGATTATAACGTCCTAGAGATAAACAGTTTTTATGTATTTGAGCAAAACCGTTATGTCTTAGAGAAAACCCGTATTAATGTCTTAGAAAAAAACCATATTAATGTCTTAGAGAAAAACCGTTATATCTTAGAGATAACCCGTATTAATGTCTTAGAATAAAAGGTTTATTTGTTGTAAAAAAATATGACAGACTAGGGTCTGAAGGCAGCAGCCCGAAAAGGCCATCTAATCACAGCAAATAAAAATCTGCGTAAAAAAAATCCCAATCTATTAGCAGCAAGCGTACAATGACCACTATAGAAACGGGTTTTGTCGACGGAAGAATATACAAAATGACAGATAGAATAGACAAAATGACAGGTATACACTCCGGTATTATAAAAAAACCATAATCTTTTAAACAAACCTCCATTAGAAACACAAGAATGCCTGTGATCAGCCTGCTGCACCAAGCACATCTTGTAACTGCCGTCTTCCGTTTTCGTAAAATCCGACAAGATGGCCGAATCAGCCGAATACTTCCGACTGGGCGTAAAGATGCCCGGTTCGGAAAACTGCCTCGTCAGTTTCTTCTTTCGTGAGAGAAGGGAGAATATACTCGATCTTCTTCTTTCTGTCTTGTCTTTCATTTTTGCTGTTAGTATTATGTCTGATTCTATTTCCATTGGTGGGAATTAGAAGGTGGGTTGTTGCATTTTGTGTGCTGTTATAGTCCTTATAATGTGCGTGTAGAGATGAAATTCCCTTGCATTTGTTTTTGTAAACTTCGCTGGTCCGGTTGTACGTACAGAGTTCAAATTTATTTTTTGTATATACTTCGCAGATGATCTTTGCAATGATATGGCTCTTAGGTCGTACACATAGTGGTGGTTTTTGCTTGTTTTTGTAGTCCTTATGTTGCGCGTGTAGAGGTGAAATTCCCTTGCATTTGTTTTTGTATACTTCACAGATGATCTATGCAATGATATGGCTTTTTATGTCGTACACTTAGAGGTGATTGCTGCTTGTTTATTCTTGAATTGTTTTCACCTATAAAGGTTTAGTTGTTTTTTTTATGCTAGTTTTGTACTTTGTAACACTTTGTTTATTTGGCACTAAGTTTCAATGAGTCTTTGAAGTTCCTATTAACAATTCACTTTTAGTAAATTATGCTGAGATACAGAAGTGTTTGCTTTTATTAAAAAAATTAGCTGTTCACTACATTTATGTTCGTCTATCTCGTGAAAATATAGGGAACAGCTGATTTTTTTTCGCGATTTATGGTTTGGTCCCATAGTAAAAGTTGCTCATAATGATGAGTACAATGACCTCTTAAGAGGTTGTTAATGTTTTACCAATAACCCTGTATGTTTTTTTGTGAAGTTTACACGAAAAAAACTCATTTCTTAAACTGACATTTTAATTGGCTACACTACCTGCGGTCGATGACCCCACGAAAACCACATCAAATGAAAAATTTTTTTGTTGTATCATGTTTTGATAATTATTTCTCTGGTGATGGCGCCAAACAAGTAGCCAAATTCTGGGCCGAGTCCATTTAGATTGGTATCGACACGCTAAGAAGAATACCCATCACGACTGCGGAGTTTCGCTACCTAATTTAATTTGACCTTGTGTAGAACATAATATTAATAGATTGAAGTATGGCATTGGATAAGACAAAATTTGACAGACAGGTTTTCAGTAGGTAACTGTCCTAACCGTAGACAGAGTAAACTATAGACTGCTGCATATCTTCTTTTTCATTCGCACAAGAAAAAGAGAAATATATTAACGTCACTAGCAAAGAAAAGAGACAGACTAACTAATATTTCTGTCCCTTACTGCGTGTCGGCTAAGCACATCAATGTGCACAACAAGTTTGACGTTTATGAATGAAATAATAAAAAACTACACCGCGATTAAACGGAAAATAAGATCTTTTTCGTGCATAATTCAGTATTAGTACATTTGCGCAACTGTGAAAATGGTAAGGTGCAGTGTAATAAGCTGTAAAAATGATAGTATGATGAAGATTGCCGGAATTTTTTGTCCCTTTCGGTGACACGGATACCATGAGTCTATAGATTACTCTGTCTACGGTCCTAACAATGCTGTGACTAATACAAATCAAAGCCTGACAAATATTGTAACATTTCCGCTTGCTTACTGTGGACGATCAGTTAACGTAGACCTAGATATAGGTATTTATAACGTTTCCTTGCATAAGTCAGTGCTGCAGTGGTGTCTTAAATTACGTTTATCCAAACTAATATTATAAATTCGAAAGGAACTCTTTCTGTCTGTATGTTACCTTTTCACGCCTAAACCACTGAAGGGAATTCGATAAAATTTGGCAGAGAGATAGATTGCATCACTCGATCCTGCTGCAGCAGTATTTGGGGAACTATTGCCGGCAGCGCGAGGGTCAGCGGCAGGGGCTGAATGTAAGGCTCAACACACACCAAAAGAGCGTCGAAGCGCGGCGAAGCGGATCGCAGTTTCAGTGTCTTAAGAATTTTAACTTTATTTTCATTACTATAATACTTATTATCGCATGAGAAATCGAACGAGTCGCGCGGATGCCAGCGGCGCCTCTGGAATTCCAGCGAATCAGCCGTGCGACTGCGCGAGAAGGCGCGGGAAGTCCCGAGAATGCTCGGGCAGTCGCGAGCGGCCGCTGGCAATATCCCGCACCTCGCGCCCGCTCCCCGCGCGCGTCTGTTGCGCGCTAGCATTCGCATTCATTCCTTGCAGTGCAACAAATACAAAAGTGATGGAAATGGATGAGGAAAAGTTTATTTATTTGGTGCAAATGTACGACTGCCTATACAATATCAAATCAAGGCATTACAGCGATAAACACATGAAAAAAGAAGAGAAGGCGCGCGGATTCCCGCGACTTCTCGAGCATTCCAGCGACTTCTCGGGCAGTCGCTGGAATCCGCGCGCCTTCTCTACAGGGCGCTTCGCCGCTCTTTTGGTGTGAGTTGAGCCTTAATGTAATATTATGTTCGAAAAATTTGTCTGCTAAACAACGTAAATAACGCAATAAATGTTGTTGAACCGTCAAAATGAAAGCCATAGGTACAGTAAGTGTGTTACGCAATTACCCAGCTGTTTTCTTCAAAACATCATCATCTGCCTTGCCTTTTCCCAACTACGTCGGGGTCGGCTTCCAGTCTAACCGGATGCAGCTGAATACTAATAATATTTTACATGGAACCACTGCCTATCTGACCTCCACATCCCAGTTACTGGGTAATACGATACCCCTCGGTAAGACTGGTTGTCAGACTTCCGGGGTCGTGACGACCCGTAATGATTGTCAAAGATCCACGAATGACAGCCGGCACCAACAGCTTAACGAGCTTTCCGAGGCACGAAGGGGTCTCGGTATGTAAAGATGGTCACCCATCCACGGACCAACCGCGGCAAGCGTAGCTTAACCTGATCGATCGACCTGTGCGGCTGTTATTACTTAGCCACAAGCCACTCAAGTTCTCTTCAAAACATAAGCTTTAAAGTTGTCAGTAGATCGTTTAGCCTTACATATGCTGGGTTTGAGGTCACGGTTGTCACGTAAGGCCAGGCTGAGTTAATAACTAGGCCATTAGATATTATACCGCGTACGTAATAAAAAGATATAAATGGGAATTTTCCGTTGGCTAACTTGAAAAGTAGCGGAATGGTCCTAATTATCCTTATACATAAGATAATTTCACGACTGTTTTCTACGAAGATGGTAGGTATATGTGTCATCACATTTCGCCCGAAGAAATAGGTAGCACCGCACACCCACGTGCTGCTTATGTTCATGTACCTATATGTTACAGTCATAGTGATTAAACAGCTATTATACATAATGACTGGTCATTATATTTAAAGTAACCTAACCAAACCGAACCTCGGGGTGCCCTTCGCTCGCTCTTGCATCTTATGTCGACGTAGCCCCGCTACGCGGGGCTCCTATTTCTGTGTAAAGGGTTTAAATTAACCTAACCAAACCGAACCTCGGGGGGCCCGGGTCGACGGCGCGTTGTGTTCCACGCGCGCCTCAAAGAGATGTCAGCACTAACTGACGGGGTCCGCTGGGGCCGATGCCTGCCAGGGTTGCGGGTTGTTCGAAAGAGATACCGCGGGGCGTGGCCCCTGGCACAGGCAACTGAAGGAACACGGGTGGATTTTAGTCAGTAAGAGTCTGACACTCCCTCCCGCTCCACCCAGAGCGGGAGGAGTCATGTGATGAAATCCCACACAAAAAAAAACTGTACAAGTGCGAGTCGGACTCGCACACGAAGGGTTCCGTACCACAAGGCAAAAACACCGAAAAAAAAACCAGTTTGTTGTATGGGAGCCCCCCATAAATATTTATTTTATTTTGTTTTTAGTATTTGTTGTTATAGCGGCAACAGAAATACATAATTTGTGAAAATTTCAACTGTCTAGCTATCGCGGTTCTTGAGATACAGCCTGGTGACAGACAGACGGACGGACAGACGGACAGACAGCGAAGTCTTAGTAATAGGGTCCCGTTTTTACCCTTTGGGTACGAAACCCTAAAAAGGTTAAATGTCAATGTCTGTCTGTTATCTCTTCACGCTTAAACCGCTGAACCGATTTAGATGAAATTTGGTATAGAGATAGTTTGAGTCCCGGGAAAGGACATAGGATAGCTTTTATCCGGATATTCCCACGGGAAACTTATGCGGATGAAACCGCGGGGCGCTGCTAGTATTGAAATAAATGAGAGTGAGAGATTTTGAGTTTGGTACCCCTTGGTACGCAATATCTTCTCGTCCCACATACCGCAGTGTCTCAAGACGCAAGTCTTTGACCAGTGCGTGTTGCCAGTGATGACTTATGGCACTGAAACGTGGTCGCTCACAATGGGCCTTCTAAGAAGGCTAAAAGTCACCCAAAGGGCAATGGAGAGGGCTATGCTTGGAGTTTCCCTGCGTGATCGAATCAGGAATGAGGAGATCCGCAGGAGAACCAAGGTAACCGACATAGCCCGAAGAATTGCCAAACTTAATTGGCAGTGGGCAGGGCACATTGCTCGCAGAGCAGATGGCCGATGGGGCCGAAAGGTTCTGGAGTGGCGACCGCGTACCGGAAGACGTCACGTTGGAAGGCCTCCCACAAGGTGGTCCGACGACCTTGTTACGGCCGCAGGAATCCGTTGGATGCGAGAAGCGCAGAACCGGACGAAGTGGAGGTGCTTGGGGGAGGCCTATGTCCAGCAGTGGACGTCTTTCGGCTAAAATGTTGATGATGACCCCTTGGTAGGCCAGCAGGGCTAACATGCGCAAGTCGACATAGCTCATAAACGAGATGACAAAATATGTCGTTCTCGATTCGTTTGTCACTTTTCCTAACATGCGCACCACGCTCGAGAAGATATCTCGTCGTGACTTCGCCTTCTCGACGCGAGATAACCGATGTTGCTATTGCATGAAAACATACCATAATATAATTTAGTAACGCCGGTTTCATTCATTTCATTCGGTCTATTATTGGTAGGAATTGCGTGAACGCTGCCATATTTGTGAACGCGACGATACAATTGTCTCTTTGACATTTTGGTCAATTCAAAATTGGTTTTTTGTTTGTTGTGGTACTTGTGGTACGCGCCAAATATTTTCAAAACAATTTGAAATTGTGGAATTGTTACAAAGAAGATGGCTTTGGCATCAAAGAAATTGTAAGTATTAGATCAAAATCCCGTCACAGATGCATATTAGTTTATTAGCACCTCTATATTCAATGTTGTATAGATTGACTTACAAAACAAACCGTGTGAAGAATGGATTTTTCTACGAGTTATAAGATTATGTATTCATAATATCATGTTACATTAATAATCTCGATGAAATGTACTAACTGTAATGTACAACATAAACACACTATACCATACATAAATCAACATTGAATGTTGACTATTCATCAAGTACAACATTCTGTCATTGCTGTGAAACATTATTCGTAATACCAACGAAAGTTAACTTGTCATGTTACACACATAATGTGTACAATAATATTATTAAATAAATTCATGTAGTTTACAAGTTGTTACAAATAAATAGGTTTCATAAATAGGCTTTGTAATTCGCCAGAGGGACTGGAACTCGTTATGCCGTAAGTCGAATGGGTTGCAGACATCGCGAATGAACTTCCTCTGTATTTTTCTAGCTTCCCTCTCCGCATACACAGTTAATAGATAATTATAGTACGGCATAGCCATTATACTTAAATTGTTTAAGTTCACAGACAGAATTCTGTTACCCCTTTTCAGTTTTTTCTGTTTGTCGCGGTTTCTCGTCTACGAAAACCATCGACGAGAAACTTGTCATAGGAAAATGTCAAAATTCGAGAAAATTTAGCGCGCATGTTAGAGCCTGACGACAAAAACAGGTTTGACAGAACGACATGACTTCTATGTCAGAACGACACGACCTAAAAGTGTCGCCATGTTAGCTCCCATCGACAAGCAGACATATGTCGTCTCAGCACGAGATAATGCGTCTACAAAATTTTGTCGACTTGCGCATGTTAGCCCTGCTGGTTGGCAGAAGTTTCTCAACAATACACGTGTATATAGATTAAAAGACTAACGTATCTAATCTATCCCTTTCCACATCGAAGGATGAAATGATGTGTTAGTTAAAACCTTATCATTTATCAATGATAGTTAAAACCTTATCATTTATCAATGATATTATATAGATACTAGTTGCAAGTATCCAATAACCATTTATCATGATCAGTCTGTAGTGATAAAATAATGCGTTTCTTCCGTATTGTTGAAGGCTATTTCCACAATCACTCTAGTCATTGCAAGATATACAAGGTCAATTCAATTATCTGGCGATACTTCACAGACTGGGTTATGTGTTTCAGAAAGGCCAGGTGCGTAGTACTGGCCACCGGCGTAGAAAGGTCAGGTGCGTAGTACTGGCCACCGGCGTAGAAAGGTCAAGTGCGTAGTACTGGCCACCGGCGTAGAAAGGTCAGGTGCGTAGTACTGGCCACCGGCGTAGAAAGGTCAGGTGCGTAGTACTGGCCACCGGCGTAGAAAGGTCAGGTGCGTAGTACTGGCCACCGGCGTAGAAAGGTCAGGTGCGTAGTACTGGCCACCGGCGTAGAAAGGTCAGGTGCGTAGTACTGGCCACCGGCGTAGAAAGGTCAGGTGCGTAGTACTGGCCACCGGCGTAGAAAGGTCAGGTGCGTAGTACTGGCCACCGGCGTAGAAAGGTCAGGTGCGTAGTACTGGCCACCGGCGTAGAAAGGTCAGGTGCGTAGTACTGGCCACCGGCGTAGAAAGGTTAGGTGCTTAGTACTGGCCACCGGCGTAGAAAGGTCAGGTGCGTAGTACTGGCCACCGGCGTAGAAAGGTCAGGTGCGTAGTACTGGCCACCGGCGTAGAAAGGTCAGGTGCTTAGTACTGGCCACCGGCGTAGAAAGGTCAGGTGCGTAGTACTGGCCACCGGCGTAGAAAGGTCAGGTGCGTAGTACTGGCCACCGGCGTAGAAAGGTCAGGTGCATAGTACTGGCCACCGGCGTAGAAAGGTCAGGTGCGTAGTACTGACCACCGGCGTAGAAAGGTCAGGTGCGTAGTACTGGGCACCGGCGTAGAAAGGTCAGGTGCGTAGTACTGGCCACCGGCGTAGAAAGGTCAGGTGCGTAGTACTGGCCACCGGCGTGGAAAGGTCAGGTGCGTAGTACTGGCCACCGGCGTAGAAAGGTCAGGTGCGTAGTACTGGCCACCGGCGTAGAAAGGTCAGGTGCGTAGTACTGGCCACCGGCGTGTGTGTATGACCAGCACCCTGCACCCTAATCGCGTAATACACTATCAATCGGAATCTGAATCATTTTGAAGCAAATTGCTAATCCATTGCTTCTTAAGTTCGAAAAATTTGTCTGCTCAACACGTAAATAACGCAATGAATGTTGTTGAACTGTCAAAATTAAACCGATTCTGATTGATAATGTGTTACACAATGGCCCCGCTGATTGCGTAACGAACTACCAATCACAATCTGAATTATTTTGAAGGATATTGCTAATCCATTGCATTATAAGTTCTAAAAAAAAATCAGCTCAACAACGTAAATAACGCTAATCACTGTAGCACACTGTAGTAGAGACATGTGGCTAAGTAATAACAGCCGCGCGGGTCGATCGATCAGGTTAAGCTACGCTTGCCGCGGTTGGTCCGTGGATGGGTGACCGTCAATACATACCGAGACCCCTCCGTGCCTCGGAAAGAACGTTAAGCCGTTGGTCCCGGCTGTCAATCGTTGATCTTTGGCAGTCGTCAGAAGCCCGAAAGTCTGATTACCAGTTTTAACCAAGGGGTATCGTATTACTCAGTAACTGGGTTGTGCCCAACAGAGTCGGATTCGACGATTGACCTCTTTCTCGAAGTTAGACCTACCTAACTGGACAGTTTGTCCTAGGTAAACATACTCGTCCACGACTTCGAGTGTAGCGTCTCCGATCTTTATAAGAGTGGGTGTTACATGGGCATTGCATGGGCGAACGTGTCAATGAGCTTGCATTTGTTATAAATGGAGATGACAACGAGGTAACGGCGAAAGTTTGTGGGGGTGTGTTTGTTTTAAGTACCATCCGAGGACGTGCGTATGAATACACAAGGCACGACCGAGGACCTTTTCGAGGGTCCTCGGTTTGACTTGACCAAAGATTCGTATTCTGCAAGCGATTTTGTGTGTGCGTGTTTATATGTTTGTTACTTCTTCACGCTCAAACGGCTGGACCAATTTTGATAAAATTTTGTATGGAGGTAACATATAGGCTAATTTTTATCCCGATATTCCCCCGAGATCGACATTTACGCGGGTGAAACCGCGGGGCGCAGCTAGTAATATAAATAACTTTCTCCTATCTCAGGGAATATTTTATAATTACTTAAATAAAACAATCACGCCTCAACAAAGACAGAACACGACAATTCTCTAATTATCTTATCATCAAGCATATGTATATTAATATTATCTACTTATAAGATAATGTAAAATAGACATTATTATGTGAGATTGTACGGACGCCAGCACATCAAGTTACTACAATCTGTCAGATTTCTTTAATAGATTTTCGACTTTATTGCTAAAGTATAAGGTTCAAGGTTGATTGGGAAAATCTGACAGTTTCGGGTAGGTTGACCTGCTGGCGTCTGTACTATCAAAAGAATAATTAAACATCTTGGCACACAGATGATGGTACTGCGCAAACACAATTTTGAAGCTTTGTGATTGAGTAAGAAGAGCTAGCAGCTAAAGTCCCCGTCACGAGAAGCTATACATTTTGTAAACACACATTCAGGGGTTCGCAACCTTTGGATCAAATAAAAAAAAACAGTTTTGTAATGATTTTTATATATGGATATAATTACTATCGTCAGACGATTCCGAGTATTCTGCATCTGCATTCTGCAGCATTGACAGCGTCAGCGTGAACTTACTTCAAAATGGTGGCCCAAATGTTTATTGTGTCCATGAGTCAGACGCGTTCCAGTACCACAAAACATTAGACGACAGCGCTTTATATCGATAAAATAAGTGAAATTGGTCAATAGCGAGTCGAACTCACGCACCGAGAGTTCCGTACCATCATATATTTTTTTTAAATTTTGATCGGCGAGGCCTATATTCGTCAGAGAATTTTAACACTGCGCGCTGCCGCTGCGGTATAGAATATTGTAGTTTTAGGTCAGCGCCAACTCTTGGTCGATAGTGTTACTGTGTGTTGTGTTGTTGTGTGTGTGTGTTGTGTTGTTGTGTGTGTGTGTTGTGTGTTGTTGTTGTTGTTGATGATTTCTGAAAAAGTGTGCTATTTAGAGACATCGTTTTATTTTTCCTGTAATCTTTACAAAAACTTCTATCACTTAGAATTATTTCAGATTTTTCTCTTTGCAAACTTCGGAGATAAGGGGGGGAACGGTATTTTTTTTTTACATTTTTCATCAAAAGTCGAATACTTTGCAGCCTAAAAAAAATGTTTGAGAATGTGCAAACTGCGCTCTTTCATAATATGATACCCCACATGCTAAAGTCTCTGTTGCAATAAACGACAAACGTCATCCAAAACTATTCCAAATTTCAAGTTGATAGCATTAGTAGTTCGTGAGATATCCAGCTGTAACAGACAGACAGACAGACTGAGTCTCACCATAAGGGTTCCGTTTTTCCATTTTGGTACGGAACCCTAAAAGTATGCTTCATTAGAAGGTCAATAAGTTTTTAGAGGATCAGTTAATTATTTCCCTTTTTATTTCATCGGAGGTTTAATCAAATCGTTAGTAACACAGTGATATTACAAAATATAAGTTCAGAGTATGTTTGGGAAGCAGAATTTTTGGTACATAAATTTGTTCATACGAATGTTCTCTTATCTGAGAGATAAGCTTGTGTTTTAATACTTTTATTGTAGCAGGTACCAGTTATTATCAGAATTCGTGGTGTTTGTATACTGTGATTGCGGATGGCGGTATGGAATATAAAAAAAACATTTTTTAACAATCGACTTCCAAAAGTGAAAAATGACTTCAATTTCGGAAGCCGACGCCAAAAAACTCAAATACAAAACCAGACACTGACTTCTGAAACGAAAGCTATTTCCCAAGTTTTAGTAGTGGTAGGTGCCTCATCATCTGCCTAGCCTTTGCCCAACTATGTTGGGGTCGGCTTCTAGTCTAACCGGATGCAGCTGAATACCGGTATTTTATATGGAGCGACTGCCTATCTGAACTCCACAATTCAGTTACTGGGTAATACGATACCCCTTGGTAAAACTGGTTGGCTATTCTTTTTATGTATTTTTAATCGAACCTCACATAATTCTTATTTTGGAGTACATAATATATAAAACTTTTTTACAAAAAACCGGATGCAGCTGAATACCAGTGTTTTACATGGAGCGACTGCCTATCTGACCTCCACAACCCAGTTACTGGGTAATACGATACCCCTTGGTAAGACTGGTTGTCAGACTTTCGGGCTTCTGACTACCCGTAACGACTGTCAAATATCCACGAATGGCAGCCGGGACCAAACGGCTTAACGTGCTTTCCGAGACACGCAGGGGTCACGGTATGTAAAGATGGGCACCCATGCACAGACCAACCGCGGCAAGCGTAGCTTAACCTGATCGATCGACCTGTGCGACTGTTATTATTTAGCCACGGGCCCCTCATATGTAGTATGGAAGTATGAATACATAATTAAAAACCTTCAGAAATTCAACTAAAAAGGTCATAAGCAAAATTTACCGACTTCACAGCAAAAAAATATGTTAATTAGCGGATCATTTCCATCCGTTCTTAGTACATAAGTGACGTCATAATGAGCTCATGTATTGACGAAGTACATAAAGACTTAGAACCAGTCCTGTTGTAGACACAGTTGTTACTGAAACGTTTAAAGATATGCCTTTTTATCAATGGCCTTGAGTTCTGTTGAGCACGGCGAAGGTGGTGTGTCGATCTGATAACGTTTGCAGGGCCAACGGGGCCAGGAATCGCACAAGACAGGGAGGTTTGGAAGGAAAAATGGGAGCCTTTGCCCAGCAGTGGAGCACAAAAAGGCCAACAAAAAAAATATGGGAAAAGGCTTGGTTAAACTTAGTGATAAGATTGTATAAGTAGTTTTGTTATCTCATGAGCCCTTGAAGTCAACTATTGCAAGGTTTGTAACAGAACTAAGTAAACGTAGGTAGTACAGACCGGTACATCAAGCGACTGCAATCTGTCAAATTTCTTTAATAGATTTGCAACTTTATCGCTCAAGCATAAGGTTCATTGTCAAACCGTTAGGTCCTTTATAGGTCATCTAAGTTGCTACATGATAATAATCACACTAATATTATAAAGGCGAAAGTTTGTGTTTGTTTGTTTGTGTTTCACGCCCAAACTGCTGGACCAATTTTGATAAAATTTTGTATGGAGGTAGCTGACACCCTGGATTAACATATATGAATGAATTGCATCGATCCCAGCGTGGTTAAACCAGACTCGATTAATCGAATGAACCCCAAGATTCGCACTAACTCCTGTAGCCTCATGTTCATGGTGCTACAGCGACCATTGCATATCAAGGAATAGACCGGGGGGCGCGGTAATGGTAGGGAAGACGCGCCCGTATGACACCCTGGATTAACATATAGGCTACTTTATATCCCGATATTCATACGGGATCGAAACTTACGCGGGTGAAACCGCGGGCCGCTGCTAATCTATACTAATATTATAAAGCTGCAGAGTTTGTTTGTTTGTTTGTTTGAACGCGCTAATCTCTGGAACTACTGGTCTGATTTGAATGATTCTTTTAGTGTTGGGTAGTCCATTTATCGAGGAAGGCTATAGGCTATATTTTTTTTTTCAAAATTAGGGATCCGTAATAAAATTGCTATTTTGTAACACAAGGTGTAAAATCGAAAACCTATTTTTGCGTGCGCTGCAAAAACTATTGACAATAGAACAAAATGATGTACTACGGGTTTGTAGAGCCCATTAAGACCTACAAAAAAGTCCGCGAGAACATATATCTAGCTATCATGGTTTAATCACAATAACCGATTTTGTGTTCAAAATAATTATTAAATCGTCTGAAGAAAAAAAAACTACGTTAAATATGTATCGTAATATTAATCTTTATCGAAATTAAGCATTATGTTATCAAGAGTATTTATGAAGAAGTAAAATACTTTTTGTTTCATCTCAATCGGAAATTTCGTTTGAAAGTTATCACGTGTGTAAGATGTTAAGAGTTGGTACCTAGTACCTATTAAGGAGTTATGGGCCATAGAGTTTTTTATTTATATCTATAAATACTAATAATAAAGCTGAAGAGTTTGTTTGTTTGCGCTATAATCTCTGGAACTACCGGTCAGATTTGAAAAAAATCTTTTTGCATTTGATAGCCCAATTCTTGAGGAAGGCTATAGGCTATTTAACATCACGCTATGACCCTTAGGAGCCGAGCAAAAAGAAAAAAACTCAGAGTGAACGGTAAGCGAATACGAAGTGTTGCGACGCGACGGGGTGGGGGTACAAGAAATTTCACGCGGACGAAGTCGCGGGCAGAAGCTAGTATTACAATAAATACTGACCTACCTTACTAGTTTCTGAGAGCGAATATATTTGCATAGGCTTATCCTTATAAATATTATAAAACGCAACGCTACTCTGTCAATAGTGTCAATCCTGTAGAGTAGTTTAACTTAAGAACAGCTCGAGCCCGGAAATTCAAATTTTCTTACGTTTTTTGCAATTTCCTAGGGGCCTAAAAAGGCCACTTTGGCAGAATCATAAAAGGATAACCCTATGAATCGTAATATGGCGAAGACAGTCCGTGTTTTTCTTTTTTTCGCTGCACTACGTAGGTATAATCAAAGAGATTGTGATTGGATTTGGATCGGATTGATTGGTATTTTAGCACAGACAAAAAAAAACTGAAAAATGCTTCACCAATGGGATTTGATACGATTGACTTAACTGTCCATTATGTTATCCTTTTATGATTCTGCCAAAGTGGCCCCTAGTCAGTGTTAAGTTGTAGGTTAATTAAAATATAATTCGCAACCGTAAAAATATTTATTTACAGAATTATAATCATTAAAGTCATCAACACAACTCTCTAAGACCAGGTAATCCTATTGAATGACTATTTCAAGAAATTTATTAATTAATTAAGGTACACCGAAATCTTGACATTTAGAGTTGTATTACTGATTCTAATGATTATGTAGCGGTATCTACAACGCCACATGCGAACATGCGAACAACGCGTCATACTACGTCACGCAAATCCTGCATCGCGCAAGCAGAGTTTACCGCGCAATTAACATAGATATCATACAACGGCCCGACATGAATCATCGGGCAGTTGCCCGCCAGACACAACACCCGTCTGGTCGGAGGATCCTCCCTTTTCTATAGAGTATGACTGAACTTTACACCCTGTTCCTCATGCCTCTATAATTATAATTCTGTAAATACATAATATATTTGTTGCAGTCGCAAATCATATTTTAATCAACGTACACCCAGACACTGAGCTGCAAATTGCAAAAATCGTAAGAAAATTTGTATTTCGCGAGCGACCTTAGCGCTTCCCCCTAGACGCCAGCACATCAAGCTACTACAATCTGTCAAAGGAGATGTTTGATTTTGGGCTACCTCCATGTACACTACATAGATAAATAGGAAAAAAATAGCGGATTTTCATAAAAATACAAACAAATTAATTTGATGAAAAGTACAGGTGTACACAAATGATTATTTGGGAAGTTTTTTGATAAGATAACCCTATTTTTAAGGTAGCCATGACAGTTGTTTAACATGACGTTTGACAACTTTGACAGTTTTAAGTTTCGTGAGTGACGTCTTTCTTTGACAGTTTGACTTTGTCTGGATTGTTGTATTCCCGCGTGTTGAATTGGATGTGTTTCGGAGTTTTTAGTGATTGTTTTTGTTTTGGTATGTTTTCAATTTTGAATGTTAGTCAAAACCCTGGATGTATTTTCGGAATTCGTGTTTTGTTTTCTTTCACAGTTAATACGACACATCAATTTAATGTCTTTGTCATAGTGACATTTCACATATTGCTGAACCACCATATTTATTTTGTGTTGCTCTCCTTGCCAGAGTTAATACTAATGTACATTAAAACGAAGTCAAATTAGAGAAAATAACATTAAGAAACGGTTTCTATATTGTATAGCGATATTTACATTTAGTGTACCTACATAGTGCTAGCCCAGGCTCCATACATTTTTGGAACATCTCCTTTCTTTAATAGATTCTCAACTTTATCGCTAAAGCATAAGGTTCAAAGATGATTGGGAAAATTTGACAGTTTCGGGTAGCTTGATGTGCTGGCGTCTGTACGTTGATTAAAATAATATGATTGAAAGAGTAGGAGTCTGTCGGAGAACACAAGCGTGATTCACAGCGCTTTAACCTTGCTACTGGAAGCGCTAGAAGGTCAAAAACAGTAGTAAGTTTACACCTGTTGTAAGCAAAACAGCTCTAAGCAAAACAGTAGGTACGTGTTATGTTATGATTAGATTGACCTTCAAACGGACAGGCTATAATAAAAAGTAGCTAGTATATTTTGTACTAGCTTCCGCCCGCGGCTTCGCCCGTAAGATATGTCGACAAAAACTATCCTATGTCCTTCCCCGGGATGCAATCTATCTCTGTGCCAAATTTTATCGAAATCCGTTCAGTGGTTTAGGCGTGAGTTAAGGCCCTTGACCTGACCTGGCGTAGTTTCGGAGTCTCAATAGGATACGAGGCCACCTTGTACTGGTTTTGTTATTTATCACTGACTGACGTGCAGACAGCTGTAAGTACAGATGGCATATGAAACCCTTGACCATAGTGAGAACATGAACTATCGATACTAATATTATAAATTCGAAAGTAACTCTGTCTGTATGTTACCTTTTCTCGCGGGCAAAGCCGCGGGCGGAAGCTAGTATAATTATACATATACAGTTTAGTTTTCATTCTATGTAATGGTATACAATGTGAGTCTTCATAAAGTGCACATATTGCTAACAAAAATCAGATATTTTTTCATCAATTTTTACAATAATTGTAAAATTACTCAATAAAAGTCCCGATTACCTACTCTTTTTTATTACTTTAAATTATTCTCCATCGTATCAGATTTCTAAACGTAAAATACCATGTTTATAACTCAATCACAACATTTCCTATCAACTGTTAAAGAAAGGCCTTGCAATCACCATACTTTAGCAGGTAAAGATCCTTTTAAATATTTTTTTATTTTTTCAAATACTTTTTCCGTCGATAAAATTAAGCTATGTTTCCCTCATTTCGTTATGTGCACATTATGAAGACTCACCCTGTATTGGCTTGACAAGCTGACATAAATGGCAAATAGTTTAATTTAATGTTCTGTGTCTAATCTTAATTACTTTGCTTATCTACTATTGTAAAGAAGCACGTTTTTCTTATGAAAAGACAGCTGTGCTGCTGCGGAGTTTGTTGCGCCACTTCTTACCAGAGAGAGCACTAGGAAGTGGTGTCTTACGTAATTCTCTCGCGACTCCCGGCCACCGTAGGCGCGGGCCTGCGGACGGAGAGTAATGGGTAGCTCACTGTCCGATCAGGACCAGGCCCATGCCGGACGGCGCGTACGTGTTCCACGCGCGCCTCAAAGAGGTGTCAGCACCAAGGGGCCCCTTAGGGCCGAAGCCTGCCGGGTCAGCGGGATTGTCCGAAAGGGTTACCGCTGGCCCGGAACATAAAGGGCTAAGGAAGGAACACGGGCGGGTTTTAGTCAGTAAGAGTCTGACACTCCCTTCCGCTCCACCCAGAGCGGGAGGGGTCATTCGATGATTTCCCACCCAGAAAAAAAAAGGGCAGGATTCTGAACTCTTGGAGGATAAACCAGTATATCGGACTTCAACAGGCCTCTCTGTCAGAGAGAGAGGGCCGTAATCGACCACACAGACACGTGACCTTCAGATTACAGATTTAAAGATTAAAATGTATTATCAGTTAATCTGAAATATTTAACACGTTTAGGATAAAAGAGATTACGAAGGGGGACATTTTGATTTAAGACTTAATCTCTCGCTTATGATCAAATCAGATAAGCAGTCGCTCCATGTAAAATACTGGTATTCAGCTGCAACCGGTTAGACTGTAGCCGACCCCAACATAGTTAGTTGGGACAGGCTAGGCCTGACCTCCACATGTCTGGTGCAGGTGCTGTCCGGACACGGTTGCTTCGTATCGTACCTGCACCGTATCGGGCGGGAGAAGACGCCGTCGTGTCACGACTGTGGCGCGGCGGAGGACACGGCGCAGCACACCCTCGAGGTGTGCCCGTCGTGGTCCGAGCCGCGCCGCAGTCTCACCGCGGCGATCGGAACGGACCTCTCGCTCGTCGGCTTGGTCAACGCCATGCTGGGGGATGAGGGGTCCTGGGCGGCAGTCGCCTCCTTCTCGCGAACACGTCATGTCCCAGAAGGAGGCGGCGGAGCGCGTGCGGGAGGAAGACCCTCTCGCGGCGCCGCTCCGAAGGCGGAGGAGGGGTCGAAGAAGACGTCAGTATGACAGTCATCTCCGACTCCTCCCAGGTGGAAACCAGCAGGCGACGGGTGCGGGGGCACCCTCGCCTGTATTGCACAGGCTTCCACCAGTGCCGGACGGGAATGGCCAGGTGTTCCCGGCCATTCCCGTAGCCCCCCAGACGGGGGGACATGCGGAGCCCGCCAGCTAGGCGGGCATGAGCCGGGGGGGTTGTGGATGCAAAGGCTGAGCCGGATTCCCATGACCTCCCCATCAAGGCGATGAGGGAACACCGCTGAGTTTTAGTGGGTATACTGCCACCCTGGCAGGGAGTCCCGCATACTCCGTATCGTCCCCCGACGAGCGGAGATGCGTAATGTCATTTCCCAGCGATAAAAAAAAAAAAAAGGCCTCCACAACTCAGTTACTTATAGGTACTTAATACATATCCTTGGGTAAGATTGGTTGTCAGACTTTCAGGCTTCTGGGGACACGTAACGAATGTCAAAGATTCACGAATGACAGCCGGGACTGAGGCACGGAATATAAACATAACTGGCGAAATGTAGGGTAAACAAGGAGTGATGTTCAAAAAAACAATTATAAACTTTATTTCACTGGTTATTAAGTTGATTTCAGACTGACTAGCACTATTGAAAAATTTATAAAAAAATTTGAAGCTGTAGCGTAAATTGAACTTTATGAAGTAGGATTTAAAGTTGTTTTTCCATAAACTCATGTTTGTTTACATGTTTGGCAAATAAATAGCGAATGCAGATTACATTATAATTTAGACCAATACAATTTTCTTTTATTTTAGTTACCTACATAATAATTCTACAAATGTTTACATAACATAATTATAATAACCATTCTGTATTTGCCTGTCGAATTGAGGAAAACTTTACAAATAAACATAGAAAACATATGTAAGTAAGTTCTTATAAATACAACAGTATTGAGTATATACCTTGAAAATTAATTGGAATTAGAGTCAATATACAACATTATATTCAGTACCTAAGTATATGCGAAACCCGAAACACATGTCTAGTATTTTTATGTAAAGAATCTATGTACAAAATTTCAAAACTGTATCATGAATAATCACAAAGTTATAAGCTTGTTAAGTTACCTACAAAAACATGCTCACCCGTCTTGCGCTTATTGATAATAGTACCTAGGTACCTAACCGTTCGGCGCGGAGATTGGATAACTTACTTATCGTCGCTCGGTGTCCAACTTTTAACCTTTTTTAAATATTTTTGGGACAAAATATAACATGGGGTAAAAATGATGAAACTGAATCTGCACAAACTATTCAGGTTTCGCATACAACTAAAAATAACGTCGTATATGAAGAAAAAAGTAATTCTTATCTTTTTACAAAGGTCTAAAAAGTTACTTAGGATCATTTTCGAAATGTTTTATTTAATAAAATATAACTGGAAATCTCTGTTTCTATGGAGAATTTAAAATCGGTCTAATTTGGCTGTAACACCATTCTTCGAAAATGTTCTCGAGTAACTTTTTAGACCTTTGTATCCTGCTTAATGCGTATGAAGTTTCATTAAAATCTGTTCATTCATTTCGAAAAACAAGGGCTTGAAAGTTTGTATGAAATGCCGTACGGCGTAAACGCACGGAGGTGTCACACCGCCAACTTCCAAACTCCGGGCTTTCTGGTCAGCCCCGGATCTAAAAGGGGGGGGGGGGGGGGGGCAAACCGGGTCACTTGCCCCGGGCGGCAGTTTCATGAGGGGCGCTAAATCCTTGAGACAAGAATTCGAAATATCGACCAAATGAAGCCTCTTTTACCTACAATCTCAAAGGTTTTTATCAAATAATCGAATATGTTTGAAAAACAAACCATTAACAAGGTTTTGCCTTGGTTCGAAAAAATCGTAGATCTGGGGCTGTTTCTGGTTTTTCCATTGGGTGTTTCTTAGTAACAAACTAAGAATCTCCCAATGGGAAAACCCAAATCCAAGCTCTAATATACAAAGGTACTGGCCACCTATTGCATTCCTAACATATCAGGCCCCAGCATAATACCTAGCATGCTATCACATAATTATCTGAAAAAGTAGACCGATAGTCTAATCTGATGAATTGTTCAGCCATTATCTACAATTCTACATTAAGGTGAATGGATAGTGGTAGACCGCGAAATTAAAATTTTCTTTTGTTTTTTGCAATTTTCAGGTGGCCTAAAAAGGCCACTTTTGCAGAATCATAAACGTATTTTGCTTTTTTTCGTTGCAAGAGATTGGGATTGGATTTAGATTGGTATTTAAGCACAGACAAAAAAAAAATAACTGAAAAATCCTTCACCAATGGGATTTGATACGATTAACTTAACAGTTAACTGTCTATTATGATTTATAATGATTTGATGAATTCCTTTTATGATTCTGCAAAAGTGGCCTTTTTAGGCCCCCAGGTCAGTGTCAGATTGTATCGTGATAAAAATATGATTCGCGACATTAACAGGTACATATTTAGAGAATTATAATCATTAGAATCAGTCATATATCTTTCTAAGTTAGATTTCTACCACCAACCATCAATCTCTTAAAATCTAACTTAGAAAGATGTATTAATGATTCTTCAGTTATACGAACATGAATATGTAGAGAACAGCTGATTTTTTTTTCGCGATTTCAGGTTTGGTCCCATAGTAAAAGTTGTTCATAATGATGAGTACAATAACCTGTTTAGAGGTAGTTAATGTTTTACCAATAACCCTGTATAGACAGAAGCTTACACTAACTTGACAGTATAAACTTACATCTCATCTTTAAGTGTCCATGTATCTAGAGTATCATGTAAATAGAATGTCCATGGAGTTTTATAGAGGTATGAGGAACAGGGTGAAAAGTTCACTCATACTCTATAGAAAAGGGAGGATCCTCCGACCAGACGGGTGTTATGTCTGGCGGGCAACTGCCCAACCAATGATTCATGTCGGGCCGTTGTATCTATGTTAATTGCGCGGTAAACTCTGCTTGCGCGATGTAGGATTTGCGTGACGTAGTATGACGCGTTGTTCGCATGTGGCGTTGTAGATACCGCTACAGTTTCTTGCCCGTTCTTCTCCATAGGTACCTACGCTTTGGAATGGGCAACTAGCTTCATCTTTCTGACTGACCGGCCCCTTGACAATTCAAAAGTGCCTGTAATTGGTTTAATTTAAATAAATGCTTTGAGTTTGATAAAAAAGTCGGGTTAGTTACACCATTAATAGGTCTCAAGAATGACACCGTTATGATCTTTGATTTGTTGGATTTACCTAAGTATCTCCCGCCCCGAATAGCATAATAACTGTTAAAACATGGGAAAAAATAAAAATGTAGATAATTCATTTTCTCATACATTTTGTATGGAACGTCTTTTTTAGGGTTCCGTACCCAAAGGGTAAAAACAGGACCCTATTCTGTCACCAGGCTGTATCTCACGAACCGCGATAACTAGACAGTTAAAATTTTCACAAATTATGTACCTATTTCTGTTGCCGCTATAACAACAAATACTAAAAACAAAATAAAATAAATATTTAAGGGGGGGCTCCCATACAACAAACGCGATTTTTTTGGCCTTTTTTGCTCGATATCAATAAAGGCAACAGGTAGGCACTTAAAATATTCACAAAATACTTAGTTGTAATATTTAAGGCTCCCATACAACAAACGTGTTTTTTCGGCGTTTTTGCCTTGTGGTACGGAACCCTTCGTGTGCGAGTCCGACTCGCACTTGGCCAGATTTTTATGATATCTTGAGTATAGCTTGAACAACAACAACTACTTATTTTAGTATTGAGGCGGTACGGAGTTCGCCGGGTCAGCTATTTCGGTATAAACCTGAAAACAGCAGCAGAGAGCAAGTCTCGTCAATACTCGTTCCTTATCAAGTTATCAAAGTTTACTCAAACTAGTTTTAAATTTTATTTATTTATTTTGTTAAAAAAGGAGTAAATTCGCTTTGGCACATTTATGTCGTTTTAATCTGAGCGCACGCACATTATAGCCATCTCTCTTCTTTTGCGTTTCAAAAGTAATTGCAACACTTTCGCTCGCTTAGTATAGATCAGTCGCTACTATTTACTTTCGAGGTAGCGCCTAATTTACAAATTATTTTGGTACTAGCTGCGCCCCGGCCGCGGTTTCACCCGCATAAGTTTCGATCCCGTGGGAATATCGGGATAAAATGTCAATCCAGGGTGTCAGCTACCTCCATACCAAATTTTATCAAAATAGGTCCAGCCGTTTGAGCGTGATGAAGTAACAAACATATAAACACGCACACACACTCACAAAACTTTCGCCTTTATAATATTAGTGTGATACTGATTACGTTTGTATGAACTACGCATTAGCATGCGTAGTTCGCCGACCCCTTAACAGAAAAACCTACCTTACGGTAGCGCTAATAAATATTACCATCTATTAATTGAATTATAATGACACTTCTGAATCCCTCAGCATAATTTAAAAAAAATACAATAACCTAAACCATTAAAAAAATATATATATGGTAAAGCCATCGATAAATTTCAATTGAAATAATTAAACCAACACTACTGACAACCTCAGCATAATTTAAACTTCAAAACTAAACCAACAAAACACATTTGAAACAAAAACACTATTTTAATTATTTCCTTTTCCACTCCACAACACAAAAACACATTATCACTACACAGAAACTAAACATGAACTCGTAATAATTAGTATTTAAATACAACAATGGTTAGTTTATCACGAAATTATAAAGTAAACAAAATATGATAATTAGATAAACGCGACCGCTTCGTACGCGGTACCATATCGGACTGAGCCTGAGCCGATCATCAAGTCATGTGCACATTGTTAAATGATAATAATGATTTTATTTCTGTCAGTAGGTTTCTAACAAACACTTTTACACATCAAACATATTTTTAAAACTAGATGATGTCGGCGTTTGCTATCTGACGATAAAGGCCGAAACAAACTCAGAGTTTACATATATAATAATTATATTCTAGAATCTTTTGACATTATATAGGGTGACTGGTAATTAGTGACCGATACTTAAACACGTGATTTTACTCATCATTATGAACAACTTTTACTATGGGACCAAACACGAAATCGCGAAAAAAAATCAGCTGTTCCCTACATTTATATTCGTCTAACTCGTCAAAATGTAGGGAACAGCTGTTTTTTTTTCCCGATTTCAGGTTTGGTCCCATAGTAAAAGTTGTTCATAATGATGAGTAAAATCACGTGTTTAAGTATCGGTCACTAATTACCAGTCACCCTATATTTAAAACTGTTTGACATTACATTGAAAAGTGTTTGACATCATAATTAAACCTGTTTGACATTGTATTTAAAATTGTTTGACATTATAATTATTTTAAAAACAGTTTGGCACTTTTGAATTTCACTTGGATTATTATTAATCATTCATAGTTCTTTGTATTTGTATTTAATTTGCATGTGTATATTATATTCAACACAATGTAAATTGTTTTATGAATAAATGAAATGAAATGTTCACGGTCTCTTTTAAAGTCCAGACAAAATCTAGGTCAGATCATGTGAAGACCATGTAGATTGGTGTCTGAAATGATCTTTTGAGGAAAGAACCACACAGATTGAGTGTACCTGTCCATAAAATATTACTGGTTAGGGTATGTGCACATTGTTGATAAGGTAATCGCGCGTTCTGAAGCTGCGGAGAGAAATACAGAGCACACAGACGCGAGTTGCGTGTAGAGGGAATGAATGTTATAAAGTTAAGCCAGCCATGCACACTACGGTCCACCGCTGCACCGGAGAGGTCTTCTTTGCAGGTATGCCTGCACAGGAAGCTGAAGACAGGGCGCTATGGCGCTCATTAGGGGAGGCCTATGTCAAGCAGTGGACTGCTATAGGCTGATGATGATGATGAAGACTGGTTGTCAGACTTTCGGCTTCTGACTACCCGTAACGATTGTCAAAGATCCACGAATGACAGCCGGGACCAACGGCTTAACGTGCTTTCCGAGGCACGGAGTGGTCACGGTATGTAAAGATGGTCACCCATACACAGACCAACCGCGGCAAGCGTAGCTTAACCTGATCGATCGACCTGTGCGGCTGTTATTATTTAGCCACGGGCCCCTCTAAATGTTTTAAACATAATTATCATTAATATTAGCAACGTTGTTTATCACATATAACCGACTCTTATCGCGACACTCCTTTGTATATCATGAGTGCCGTATTTTAGGATAGCAATACACAATTCGTGTTATCATTTGTCATCGTGTAGTTAGAAATAAAATGTGAATGACTGGGTGACGAGGGGCTTGTGGCTACATAAAAACAGTCACACGGATCGTTGCATGGGAATCAAACCCAGGAATTTATGTAAAAATAATAAAAAAAAATAAAAAACACGCCTGTCTTGTCAAAAAGTGAATTAAAAAATAAAAACAAGCTAAATGACTTTAGTGCTGAATGGGCACACGGTAAGTACTAAATAGATCATAATATATAGGGTGACTGGTAATTAGTGACCGATACTTAAACACGTGATTTTACTCATCATTATGAACAACTTTTACTATGGGACCAAACCGGAAATCGCGAAAAAAAAATCAGCTGTTCCCTACATTTTGACGAGTTAGACGAACATAATGTAGGGAACAGCTGATTTTTTTTTTCGCGATTTCAGGTTTGGTCCCATAGTAAAAGTTGTTCATTTTCACATCACAAATTTAAATTACAATGGACAAAAAATAGATCAAGTGCAAGTTGCAAAATTTTTAGGTTTAATGATAGATAGCCAACTAACCTGGAAGCCACATGCAGAAGAGGTATGCAAAAGACTAAGTACAGCAGCGTATGTACTTTTTAACCTATCTAGGAAAGTGAATATGCCCACCAGATTAGTTGCTTATCATGGTTTAGTAGCGTCAATTCTGAGATTTGGGACAATATTTTGGGGAAATTGTAGTCTGAGAGAACAGGTATTCAAGGCTCAAAAACGATGCATAAGAGCAATGTGTAACATGAAAGTAACAGATAGTTGCGTACCTGTATTCAAGTCCCTAAATTTGCTAACATTCCCGTCACTTTACATTTTCGAAATAGCTGTTTTTGTGAAATCAAATATGCATCTTTTTAATAAATCGTCTGACAATAGAACACGACCAATTAGAAGGCAGTATTCAAACATGCTATGTGTCAGTAGTCATAACACTGCATTATTAAGGAAGAGTGTTATATGTATGTGCCCGATTATCTTTAACAAAATACCCGATGGAATAAAAAACGAGTCCATTCCACTGTTTAAATAGAAATTGTCAGTCTTATTAATTGATAAATGTTATTACTCTATTTGTGAATTTTTAAATGATAAAACTTTATAGCTACCATCCTGACATCTTTAATTCTTTATTTAATTTTATTGACCATATTATAATAATTTTCATATTGACATTATATAGACTATTAAGCACTTGTGCTAAATGTTTGCATGCCTAATTTAAGGTAGAATGTATAAGGATCTCTAATTATAAAAACATCTGCATTTTTTGTACCTACTTTCTATGCAAATAAATAATTATTCTATTCTATTCTATTCTATTCTATTCTATTCTATTCATAATGATGAGTAAAATCACGTGTTTAAGTATCGGTCACTAATTACCAGTCACCCTATATACTGTGCAATTATACCGCCATTGTGCCCAAAAGTGGAAAACCAATATTTTCAGCGAAGTAGAAACCTGTAAAGAACTGTTCCAAAGAACCGTCTTCGAATGCAATGCAAATGGCTGCGTTATGGTCTACTCCCTCAGCCTGTGTCCCACAATGGGAAAATTATAGGCTGATTTATTTATTTACTAGCCGCGCCCCGCGGTTTCACGCGCTAAGTGTCATTCATTCTCATGACAGTGTCAGCGAACGGAGTTCACATGGTTGAATTATGAGCCTAATATAATGTTTGAACTTTCTTATCCACCATAGATACGCTAAAAAGAAGAAGAAGCCAACCAGATAGATTTTTCTAGATGAATGTTGAATAAAAAAAAAAGTGAAAACTAAAAACATCGCTACAAAAATAACAGCAATGTGACCCACCCCACACCTTACCTTTGTCACAACAATTTTGCAAAACCAGTGATTTGCATATAAACGAGTATATATTATACTTTATGTCGGCAAAGTCATGTCAAAATGAACATAGACAGAAGGTCGACTTTAAACAGGTTTTTTTTTAATTCTCTAATATATAGGGTGACTGGTAATTAGTGACCGATACTTAAACACGTGATTTTACTCATCATTATGAACAACTTTTACTATGGGACAAAACCTGAAATCGCGAAAAAAAATCAGCTGTTCTCTACATTTATGTTCGTCTAACTCGTCAAAATGTAGAGAACAGCTGTTTTTTTTTTTCACGATTTCAGGAATACATCAGTATTTTCGGTCAGCTTCCAGTCTAACCGGATGCAGTAAAAGTTTTTTTTTTTCAATTTTCCTTCCTTTATTTTACGTGAATCTTCTGAGCATATATTTGCGATGCCGTGTCAGTGTCAAAACCTCACAAACGTAAGTTGCACATGACATCATGCCATACAGTCACGAATTCGCAATGTTTTTGTTTTTTTTTTACTTTTTTGTATATTGCATATTATGCAAGATTGCTAGAAAATTGAATCGTCAGTCCAATGATTATTAAGTTATGATTATGAATAATTCAATTTGTGTGTTATATTTATGACTGGTTTTAACCAGTTTAATAATTTGCTTAAATTATTATTATTTTTTGATACCATAGACCGCACGTAACAAAAGGGAGAGCGAAAACTACCCAAATGCGAGTCGGACTCGCACACAACAAACGTTTGTTATATGGGAGCCCCTTCAATATTGATTTGATTGTTTTTAGTATTTGTTATTACAGCGGCAACCGAAATACATCATCTGTGAAAATTTCAACAGTCTAGCTATCACGGTTCATGAGATACAGCCTGGTTACAGACAGACAGACAGACGGACAGTAATAGGGTCCCGTCCCTCTTTAACAAAGCAATATTCCCAGCACAATACTGTGGTTAACACGACCTTTGCAACACAAACAAGGCAAGCTATGTTTTTGTTACAAACCCTGCCAAGGTAATTTTATATTTGTTTTAAAGCTAACTTTGTAAATACACGTTACCTGAGTAATTACGTAACTCACTAATAGTAGGAATGGCTTTCATTTTGACATCATCTGCCTGCCTTTTCCCAACTATGTTGGGGTCGGCTTCCAGTCTAACCGGATGCAGCTGAATACCAGTATTTCACATGGAGCGACTGCCTATCTGACCTCCACAACCCAGTTACTGGGTAATACGATACCCCTTGGTAAGATTGGTTGTCAGACTTTCGGGCTTCTGACTACCCGTAACGACTGTCGAAGATCCAGGAATGACAGCCGGGACCAACGGCTTAACGTGCTTTCCGAAACACGGAGGGGTCTCGGCATGTAAAGATGGTCACCCATCCACAGACCAACCGCGACAAGCGTAGCTTAACCTGATCAATCGACCTGTGCAGCTGTTAATATTAACCACGGGCCCCTCGGCTTCCATTTTGACAGTTCAACAATATTCATTGCGTTATTTACGTTGGTCAGCAGACACATGTTTCGAACATAATGAAGTAATGGATTAGAAATAGAGATGTCAGCATCGAGGAGGGGCCCCATAGGGCCGAAGCCTGCCGGGTCAGCGGGATTGTCCGAAAGGGTTACCGCTGGCCCGGAACATAAAGGGCTAAGGAAGGAACACGGGTGGGTTTTAGTCAGTAAGAGTCTGAGACTCCCTCCCGCTCCACCCAGAGCGGGAGGAGTCATTTGATGATTTCCAATCCGCAAAAAAAAAATGGATTAGAAATATCGTTACGCGAAAAAAAATCGCCAATTGGTAAACGCGCCCTTGCGTAGGTACCTGGGCTATCGGGTAAGTAGGCGGGATGTGTTGTACAGTCAACAGCAAAAGTGCGTCGAAGTGATTCAAAAGTATTCTACACCACACAGTTCTGACGCGAAGTCCGTTCATTAGTATTGAATTTCTGACTTTGATCATCTACTTTTGCTGTTGACTGTACACCCCACATTTCACTAGTTATGTTAAGGGGCTTACAGGACCTAAACGCAAAAAACGCAACTTTTAGAAACAATAAAAGTATATGATCGGCTACAGTAAACAAAATCAGAAAATATATGTATACAGGGTGTCCCAAAAGGTTACGTAGCTGCGAAGGGGGGTGATAGGGGTGGTCACAAGGGTCACCTGAAAAATAAATCCCCTCTGGGTATTTAAAAAAATAAATGGCATTTTTAAAAAACTATTTTTTTTTTCTGGTGACCCCCATGTGACCGGGTGGTGGTCCCCTTGTGACCGGGGTGGTCACAAGGGTCACCAGAAAAAAAAAATTCACACTTTCGGAGGCGACTGTAAGGTCTGAAATGCAGACGAACCCGCGGGAAAAACCTAGTTAAAGTATAATTTGACATCAATCACGCTAGCATCCATTGAAAATGTAATAACAACTTCCTGTACAAAGCGGAAATCAGTTGTTAGGTCACATAATAGAATTATTAGGTAGATACCTACGTAAACATTACTTAAGGTGAATGGATAGTGGTAGACCGCGAAATTCAAATTTTCTTACGTTTTTTGCAATTTGCAGGTCAGTGTCAGATTGTATCTTGATCAAAATATGATTCGCGACAATAACAGGTACGGAGATTCATTACAATTCACGTGATGTTCTATTAACACATTGAAGGACACTGACCGAGACACAATAGAAGTTTTATTGTTATTACGTCGAGAGGCGTTAAGTGTTAAAAAATAATTAAATTATTGTTTTGTCTTGTGGTGCCTTAAAATAGCATAAGCTAGAGGTTATGCAACCTCGCAATCTAACCATACCCTAAACCAGCTTTTCACATTTGGTGGATCGCGACCCGGTAGGTACGGAGCCATCAAAAAAAAAAAAAAAATTATATCGGGTCGCAGCATTCCCCCTTGTTTAAAAAAAAAAAGTCAAAACACCAATAAAAAAAGTCATCAATGAAATCTTGACATTTTACAATTATACTAACTTAACAAGTTGTATTACAGATCCTAATGATTTATAATTCTGTGAATAAATATTTGTTACGGTCGCGAATCATATCAATCTGTGTGGTTCTTTCCTCAAAAGACCACCTCAGACATCGATCTACATGGTCTTCATATAACCTGACCAAGATTATGTCTGGACTTTAAAAGAGACTGTGTCGAGTTTGTTTCGACCTTTCTTCTCAGAGTAGTCACTAGTCAGATAGGAAACGCCGACTTCATCTAGTTTAAAAAAAAAACATGATTGACGTGTAAAAGTGTTTGTACAAACCTACTTACAAAAAATAAAATAATTTAATCATTTCATCATTTCATTTCATATTTTAATCAACGTTTAAGACTGCACCGAGCGCACAGTGGCGCCCTCATCGTTTGTTTGGTTATTTCTTTTATTTTAGAATGAAAATGCAGAAAATAAGCACTATAAGTTGTGCTCCACAAGATTATACGTTAATATTAGTATAAACGGTAGTTTTAAATTGTTTAGTTTTATTATAATCACTAAAACGGATAATAGTGGCCACTATTTTCCGTTTTAGTGATTATAATAAAACTAAAAATAACCAAACAAACGATGAGGGCGCCACTGTGCGCTCGGTGCAGCCTTAACTTAATACTGACCAGCCAATTGTAAAAAACGTAAAAAAAATGTATTTCGCGGGCTACCTTAGCGCTTTCTCCCTAATGTAACCAGCGGGGGTCAAAACTATTGAGTGGGTCACGAAGGGGCAGCATGAAAATTACCGGGCTATGGCAAAACAATGTTTGTGGAAACACTGAACCTAAATCACGTAGCACGCTAGTTCTACAGCTAAAGGTTGCGGCTGTCATACCAATATCGATGACAGCTGTCAAACGCAGGCCAACCAAGGTCGATTAAACCCCTATTTCAATTTGTGTTTAATTACATAAGTTTAGTTTATGTTGGAAAACTAGTGTTATGTAAATAATAAAATAGATGAGAATAGATATGCCCTATGTAATTTGAAGACCTACTTATGCTTTCTATATCGACTGTGTCGAAGCCCTTAAAAAACTGGCCACGTCTTGTGCGAGTCGGACTCGCACACGAAGGGTTCCGTACCACAAGGCAAAAACGCCGAAAAAAACAGGTTTGTTGTATTGGAGCCCCCTTTAACTATTTATTTATTCTGTTTTTAGTATTTGCTGTAATAGCCGCAACCGAATTACATCATCTGTGAAAATTTCAACTGTCTAGTTATCACGGTTCATGAGATACAGCCTGGTGACAGACAGACAGACAGACGGACAGTGGAGTCTTAGTAATAGGGTCCCGTTTTTACCCTTTGGGTACGAACCCTAAAACCAACAATTATCGTAAAGAAATAGGCACCAGTTATAAGTTATTTCCGGAAAAAAAAAAACTTATAACTATGAAAGGTTTTTTTTTAAAAAGAAAAAGTAAGAAAGAAAAGAAACCGAGGTAATTCGCGTTTTTTTTTTTAGACCTTAATCGCCTTTTGAGCACCCTCGCAGTCGGGTAAAATTAAGAAACATCATATTTTCTCACAAAGTTAAAATAAATGTTTTTTTTTTTCTAGCGGTACACACACACACATTTTAGCATAAAAAATACTTAGCACGAATAACAACATCGTCAATACTCAGGCAAGATAGTATAGTGTTTTTAAAACGCAAGTAAACTACTCCCCAAACGAATTTTCTTTTCTACCTATCATAGTTTTATTTCACTCAATAAATACTTAACTAAAAAAACATTAGCTACTACTCAACATCATGCCTATAACTCTCGAAGGTGACATGCCTTTTAGAGCACCGATTTGAATAGCACCAATGCGAATAGCACACATAGTAATTCCACATTGCGCACTAACGGTTTTAGTTGTAATTAGAGAGGGGTATTAACTAGTTGATACCTATTTAAGTGTTTTTTTGTTTTGAGGATCGACTTAGCGGGAATCGACGTAAAGATCTAATAACATTTTGTTTTTTCTATCAATGTTTTCTCTTCTTTAACTACCACTATAACCGTTGGTGCGCAATGTGGAATACTATAGGTGCTATTCGCATATCTGCTGTTCAAATAGGTGTTATAAATGGAATACCTCCCCATAAGAGGTAGGCAGTCCTCACCAGTCCTCACGATCTTGCCGGCCACATAAACATTCTGTGATATAAACCTCTCGTCGCGTCGCTTCAAGTTACTCGCTTTAAAACTCGCGGAGGGTAGTTTGTCATAGTCTATCACTGAGTACTTGTCTGGGGTGATTATTAGTTGAGGATACAGGGATTTCCTATAACAGTAGTATTGGTTTATCAGAAATGATACCAAAAATTAATAGGTTCATATCAGAGACTTGAAAACGTAATGAATTTCGTTCCGTTACCACTAATGTTATCGTATAACGTTCCAAAATTTGTAACGATACTAAAACCTAAAAATATCAATAACGTTATTTATTTATTTATTTAAGGATTACCAACGAGATACATTACAATTATCTTTTACCATTATAGAACTTGTATAATATAATATTATCCTGTAATGCACACTCAATTACAGGTAACCACAGCTTACACATTATCGAGTACACATGCTCTGAATACATAATTGAATTATAAATATATTAAAAACAATAACGTGCCAATAAGAGATTTACATGCTTTAAAAGATTTGAAAATACATTTATAAAATAAAACAATAAAAGATATAGGAATTAAAAAGCGTACGTAGTTTATAATTAAATTAAAAATGATACATTATTTAATTATTAGAATGATAGATCAAATGTCCTCCAACCGAAAGTGCTTAGATAGTTTACGTTTAAAAGTGTTAAGACTGTCATGATTTATATCTATTTCAGCTCTGCGGCATATACTATTGTACAATTTGATAGCCCTCGTAAGGGGAGAGTTGTCACCTAAATTGGTTTTGTGCAAAGGTTGTCTGAAAAGATTGTAGGTATGTGACCGTGGTAACCTGCGAGGAACATTAAAATATATCTTGGATAGTAGTTCAGTGTTTAGTTTAGATGTCACCAATTTGTGAAGGAAACAAAGATCTTGAACTTTTCTACGATTGGTAAGGCTTTGCAGTTTGAAGTGCTGAACACGCTCTTTATAGGAATTTAATTGTATCGTATTTTTGCTTTGTAAGGATAGATGATACAAGAATCTCTTTTGAACTCGTTCAATACGTTGTATATGAACGTTATAACGGGGTGACCATACCTGTGAACAGTATTCCAAATTACTGCGAACCAACGTCTCATATAGAATAACTTTGGTTTTCGAGTTGTTAAATGGCTTTGAGGTCCTTAATACAAAACCTAGCATTTTGTTTGCGTTAGATATTATTTTATCTATATGGCCATTGTAGGTCATTTTGCTGTCTATTAAAATTCCCAAGTCCCGGATGGTATTAACTTCGTTGAGTGTCTCGCCCGAAATAGAGTATTTTGTATTAAAAACATTTTTATTGCGACAAAATTTTATATGTAAACATTTTTGTAAGTTTAAGCTCATCCTATTTTCTTTACACCACTCAACTAGTCTATCCAAGTCAGCTTGCAACAAGTAAGAATCCTCTATAGATTTTATAGGCAAGGTTAACTTGAGATCGTCTGCAAATAAATATGATTCTGCGTGATGGAAGCAGTGAATAATCGTATTTATAAAAATATTGAAAAGCAAGGGCCCTAAGTGGGAGCCTTGTGGTACCCCAGACGTCACGTGAAAATCTTCAGATCGGACCCCATTCAAAACAACGAACGATAAACGATCACTAAGGTATGACTGAAACCATTGCAATAGTGGACCGTAGATTCCGCAGCTCTCGAGTCTTTGTATTAAAAGTAGGTGGTCTACTTTGTCGAACGCTTTACTGAAATCGGTATACACTGCGTCAACCTGAATCCTTTTGTCCACAGATTCTATGACATTTTCTGAAAAAGCGACTAGATTAGAGTGAGTTGATCTGCCCTGAAAGAAACCATGTTGATTGCCTACTATGTGATTTTTCAAGTGGCTATACAGATAAGGATACAATAATAACTCGAAAACTTTAGGGATAATAGAGATAATCGATATAGGTCTATAATTTTTTATATCGTTTTTGCGACCGCCCTTAAAAATAGGGACTATTTTAGCTTTTTTCCACGCGGATGGGAAACAACCTGTTTCAAGTGAGCGATTAAAGAGTAATGTTAAAGGCGCCGAGAATGACTTCGCGCACTTAGCTAGGAGAATTGGGGGAATCTCGTCAGGACCTGGTCCTTTGCGAATGTCCAGACATTTCAGTTTGCTAGCGACCATATCTTCTGTAAGCGATAGGTGACTTAATACATTTAGGCTTACACAACTCAATGAACTGTTTGATGTATTAGTTAGCTGTGTGGGGTGGTTCTGATTATACACCGATGAAAAGTTTTTTGCGTATAGTTGACAGATATCGGTACTATTGTCAGCTACTTCATCGTTTAAGTTCATTATTTCCGGGATTGTACTTTTATTTTTACGCTTATGTTTAATGTATGTCCAAAAGTATTTAGAATTGGTTTTTATTCTAGCTTCAATTTTTTTAATATAGGTAATGTAAGATGATTTGTTTAATGACCGGCACCTCTCCCTTAACAATGCCAAACCAATTTTATCCATAGCGTTGTTATATTTTTTTACTCTTATTCTAAGGCTGTATGTTTCCTTCAGTAATTTAGTGAGTTCTTTCGTAAACCACGGCGGTAGTTTATTATTATTAACTTTATATGAAAAAGGAACGTTGTTGCTAATAGCACACTTTACGTTTTCGTAGAATATTTCAACCATTTCATCTATCGTCCCACAGTTTTGTAACGTTGTAGTCCAGTTTATAGAGTCAAGATGCTTTGTTATAGCTTGATAATCAGCTTTGTGAAAGTTACGTGTAGGCGACATACTGCAGTTCAGGGTTCTTTCAGGAAGTATATCTAAATGGACCAGTAAAGGAGGATGATGTGTGTCTACTTTAGATAAGGGATCATTGCATTCGTTCACTTTAACATTCGCCATATCAGCTAAAACAAGGTCTAAGATCTTTGATTTATCATTCCTGACATTGTTAAATTGGTCTAAACCATTTAACGCAACGAACTCAGTAAAAAGGTGGTTAGTTAAACAATTAGTGGTCTCAGGGACTAGGAAGCCACTGTTGTCGCTGTTGAGCCAGTTGATGTTAGTCAGATTGAAGTCGCCTGCTATAAAAGTATTGCCCTCTGTACTAATGACTTTACTCGCATTTTCAAGGTAATGCTCCAATACATCAATTTTGACTGGGGATGGAATATATACCGCGCCAAAGCAAACACTGATTGCATTCTTTTTGGTTTTAATTTGAACTTTAACCCATAGATCCTCACACAAACTGTTATAAGACGCCATTTCAATAGAGTTATGTTTTTTCAAAATAGCGATCAATACCCCGCCCCCAGTCCTCTTCCCACAGAGCTCATTGAGTTCACGGTCTCTTCTATACACATTGTAACGATCATCGAATAATTCTGTACTGGAGATATCATCATTAAGCCAAGTTTCCGTAAGAATTACAATATCATAATCATTAATTAATACGTTGTGATACAAATCATGCGTTTTTGTCTTTAAACCTCTGGTATTTTGGTAATAAATTTGGAAATCGAATTTTAAATTATTTGTTCATGAAACATTCAAAAATTAAAACGTATTAAACTAATTTAACTAGAGAGTCCATGTCTTTTATGAGAAGCCGTTCGGAAGTTTCGTTTTTCTTTGCAAAAAATGCGACCGTTTCGCACCCATACAAACTTGTAGTTCTTCTCCTTGGCCGCCATCCTCGTAGCATGGTGTAAAGATCTATTTTGTGGAGCTAAATGCTCAGCTACATAGACAGGCTTTTTATCTCCCCCTATGCCCAGGTGGGCAGTGTTAAGTTTATCTGTTTTATTGACTTGATTATATTTAATCACGGCAGCTAGAATTTCATCACGTACTGCAGGAGAAGTAAGTTTAACAATTATGGATCTAGGACGCGTTCCCTCTGGGTTTTGTTTAGCTATCCTTGTAGACATAACGATATCATTTTCCTTTAAGGGGCATGATACTACTTTACATAACTGCAGCATTGTAACATTTAGATTTTCAGACTTGTACTCAGGCACGGATAGTATTTCTATGTTACAAGATCGGGCATGTTGCTCCATCTGAGTTAATCTAAAAGTTAGGTCCTTTATTAAAGGTTTCATGCTGTTATTTTCTTTTTGTAAATGATCTACTAGCTTAGACTTTTCTTCAAAAATTAAGCGCATATCATCGTATTGCTTGCTAGTGAACTCCAGAGATTCTTTCATCTGGCTTAGTTCCATACTGATATCCTTTAGTTCGGCTCTCACGCTCTCCTGCACAATATTTCGGATATCGGTAGTTAGAAGGCTACGCAGTTCGGTGCGTATGATGTCTCGAATTAATTCTGGTGTAATAGACAGATGGGTTGCTTCGTTGTTGAATTTATCGGGCGATGGTTCAATCGAACTGTTGTGACTACTAGTGGTTCTAGGCCGTTTATAACGCGTAGTTACTTGAGTCCCCGTCGTTAAATCCGTGTCGCTAGTCGGATCTTTCGCCTTGTCAGCAGGTGGCGGTGTTCGCGGCATATTTTAAATCCTTATTTTAAATCTCAACTAACTCACAAAAAGAATTACAGTTGTTGAGATCCGAACTCGGAACACAATGTACGCCGGTCGAGGATAGGACTAAACTTGCTATCTGGTATTAATGAATCCTGACGAAACTAGGTGTTATGTTCGTATGTTGACGATATAGATGAGAATGGTTTGACAGATAATGTTCGTTTTTTTTTTTTTTTCATCTACCTACGCCACTAATAAAATTTTGGACTAGTATTTTTTTAATCTAACACTTATAGGAAACAAAACGTTTAAATTTTAAACACTGTTCAATGGTGTTCAGAGCTGATGTCACAGGGGGTGATCTGTGTGACACAGGCACTATTTCGCTGCACTTGTTCCAGTTTGAGTCACTATTTAATGATTGGCACTGTTTACGTTTTCAACTTATTCACTTCACTTTATAACGTTGGATAACACTTGTGCTTATGTTTCTGTTAACTAAACTTAACAATGAAACTGATAAACTTATTTTGCAGTCATATAAACTATTAAAACTATTTAAAACTTGTAGTATTCGCGGAGCCAATGTTTACTCGGTGAGCGCCATTTTTAAACGTTACAAAAGGAAACGTTATATAGAATATCGTTTTCGTAGAACAATATTATAAGTAACGTTATAGGTGTCAGTAACATTAAGCTTAACCGCTTGTAATAACGTTACAGGTGAAACGTTACAGCTTCATTTGTAACGTTATTCTTCATACTTTTTTGTCATCTTCTAAATCATGATTTCATGAAGCTGGCAAAGTTGAGTATCGAAATGAATAACGTTATGATATATTGATAATATTGTTAGTGAACAGTTTAAGATTTCGTTCCGTTCGTCAGTATCGTTATAGCCAAGGAATTAATTTTGTTACGATCCCGGTGGAACGGTACAAAGTATCGTTACCAGAACTACGCGTAACGTTATTTTGAGTAACGTGTCAAGTCCCTGCTTCATATACATACATACAAAAATGTTTTTATATATGAAAAAGTTATTGTTTTGTCCATTACTCCACATTATAATAGACAATACCTAATAGATTTTTGAACTCGGAAAGAGATAATATGAAGTTTAAAAGCCATCATCGTTTTGTCGTAAAAAAGAGATGGTGCTATTCGTCTTTCATAGCTTCATTTCATTTTTTAACAAGAATGGCTAGAAATACTAGCAACAAACATCATAAACAGCTGAAAACTTCTTGAGGGCATTGAATAACAAACTTTATCATCACTGGTTTAAAGCGCAAATTTGATGAGCCCAGGTGCTTTCTTGGAATACCAATGAGCTTTCTGATATTCAAATAGCTGCGTCGATGCTTACGCAGTTTTGAGCTTTATTTACACTAACAATAAAGTGTATTAATCAAGCGTAGTATTCTTAAATTTCTTAAATATATTCATAACTAGCTTCTGCCCGCGACTTCGTCCGCGTGAAATTTCTTGTACCCCCACCCAGTCGCAACACTTCGTATTCGCTTAGCTTTCTTTTTTTTTCTTTTTTAAATTTCATTCTGATTTTTTTCTTTTTGCTCGGCTCCTAAGGGTCATAGCGTGATATTAAATAGCCTATAGCCTTCCTCAAGAATTGGGCTATCAAATGCAAAAAGATTTTTTCAAATCCGACCGGTAATTCCAGAGATTATCGCGTTCAAACAAACAAACTCTTCAGCTTTATTATTAGTAGTAGTATAGATAAAAAAAACCCACCTATATTCATCTCTAACTTCATCAGAGGACGACGAAGTATATTCCCCTCTCACCCTCTCAACAGATGGCGCTGTCTTAATAATGATATTCTCAGGAGTGTCACATATAACCTCAGATCCCTTAAACAGCCTCTTTTTAGACTTTACAAAAGCTTCATCATTTTCAGAATCAGTCTTGACACCTGATTCTCTTAGCTCGCCGATGCGTTTTTGGCTGAATGTCAACGGAGTAGAGCTCCTCCGTTTTGGGAAAGTCGATATGAATTTCATGAAATTCTCCTCAATTATCGATGCAGGTGACATTTTTTCCTTCGAATGGTCTCTGAAAGGTGAGTATAGACTAGAGCAACTTGTAACAGATCATCGAGCATTCGCCGTTTTTTAAATTTTATCGAACCGCTCTTCGAACACGACCCCCTTTATTTTGTTACAACCTGATTTTAATAAAACCGGCCAAGTGCCAGTCGGACTCGCACACGAAGGGTTCCGTACCACAAGGCATAAAACGCCGAAAAAAAAAAAAAACGTTTTTTTTTATACCCCTTTAAATTTTAACTCCATTTAAATTTTATTATTTGTTGTTATAGCGGCAACAGAAATACGTCATCTGTGAAAATTTCAACTGTCTAGCTATCACGGTTCATGAGATACAGCCTGGTGACAGACAGGCAGACGGACAGTGGAGCCTTAGTAATAGGGTCCCGTTTTTACCCTTTGGGTACGGAACCGTAAAACATTTCAACAATGGACGCAAGGTAGAAAGAAATTAAAGAAGAATGGGGTAATATCGTCCAGGTGGTACTAGGACTAAAACACGGTGACTCGATTATACTGGACTGTATTATAATATCCGACAAAGAGAAAACAAACGGTAAGCAATAAGATTTGAATCCGGCTCGAAGGACCATAAAGAAGAAAGGGTGCGCACCGGCCGGCACCGCACTGCGTCATCGTCCACGCTACTGAGCGATTGCATATTTCTTTCTCGCCAATTCAAATCTTATTGTTTACAGTTTGTTTTCTTTTTGTCGAATATTATAATACGGTCCACTATGCTCAAGTCACCGTGTTTTAGTCTTCGTACCACCTGAAGGATATTACCCCATTCTTCTTTAAAATGGTTAATGCTCACTCCCCGTGAGCATTACGTCGAAGGGTCAGCGCACACCAAGAGCAGAGCAGAGCATTTTCTGAGATTATTGAAAAAAATATCTTATGATTATTATCATACTTCGCAAAATTTAATACACCCAAATTTGATGCTCGAGCAAGCCGACTGCGTGTTCGAGTATGCATTCTACATTTTTGTCGACCATGCGCGAGCATTTTGCAGTTCGGTCTGCGCTGACCCTAACGCAGCGTCGAGCATTCGCAGAAACGTTACAATACATGGAAATACTTTTGGAAACTGAGCTTTTGGTTGTATTGAAGCGTTCGTAAGAACGTTATATTACATGGGAATGCTCGAGAAAATGCTCTAGTGTCATCATCTGCCTAGCCTTTTCCCAACTATGTTGGGGTCGGCTTCCAGTCTAACCGGATGCAGCTGAATACCAGTATTTTACATGGAGCGACTGCCTATCTGACCTCCACAACCCAGTTACTGGGTAATACGATACCCCATGGTAAGACTGGTTGTCAGACTTTCGGGCTTCTGACTACCCGTAACGACTGTCAAAAATCCACGAATGACAGCCGGGACCAACGGCTTCACGTGCTTTCCGAGTCACGGAGCGGGCCCCGTATGTAAAGATGGCCACCCATCCACAGACCAACCGCGGCAAGCGTAGCTTAACCTGATCGAGCGACCTGTGCTACTGTTCGACGGACCCCTCCAGAAAAGAAAATGCTCTAGTGTATACTCACCTTAAAGGAATCTTTGGTAGTTCCAAACACTTTAGTATCGGAGATTTCTTTACATCAAACTTATATGGGCTTGATGCTAAACTTTTACTCATTTGTTTTTTAACTGCCGGCTCTTTCTCCATTCTCATCGAAGAAGTGGACGCAGTATTGCGACCTAAATGCGTCTCTTTCTTTCTCAAAAAATCCAAGAACCTGCCATCTCTTTCTGGCGTAGGCGGGTCGCTAGAATCGTGGTCTTTGGACAGAATTTCGATTGACTCCATAAATTGCGCCCATTTTGTTTTACGCGTTTTTGTTTTCTTCGGCACTTGGTACACGACTTTTCTATCGATACAATGCGTTCTTTTAGGGGAGTAGTCCGATATCGACATTAGAGGTGAGCTACAGGATGAGGGCTCGGATATTTTTAGCACTATTTAGCGTACACGTGCAAGGAGGGTAGTTGGAAAAAAATATTAAAAATGTTACCTTGCGTGGTTGTCGGTTAGATATCTAAATAGATGCTTAAGAACAGAAATTTTGTGAGTAAAATTTTTATGACCAATAAATGATAAAAACATATTATCGTGACACCAATATTTCAATCAGAATAGAATCATCGTAATTGTCTTGTGACGGAGTAGAAAACGAATGGTAAAACACAAAAAAAAATGCGTGTGAAGCCACATTTCATCACGAATCGTGCAAATGTCGAATCGCGACGAGATTTAAAGGCCCCGAGAAGGTTCACACAACACATTACCATTCTATTAATTTAATAATCCACACCGTTTTGCCAACAATATATACCAAAAGTGGCAGAAATGTCCTCGGCTCAAAAGTGACATTTATTCCATAGTTAAAACTGTGTTTTTTTTACGAAAACAGGGGCCGTATTACGAAGTATTAATGCCACATTATGATTGCAGTCCGAAAAAGGGATGGTGCTATCGGTTGTGTATAACTCCGTCTCTTTCTTACACTGGAACCATGATGGCTTTAAGCGTAGACAGAGTAATCTATAGACTCATGGTATCCGTGTCACCGAAAGGGACAAAAATTCCGGCAATCTTCATCATACTATCATTTTTACAGCTTATTACACTGCACCTTACCGTTTTCACAGTTGCGCAAATGTACTTAATTGTATCTTTATTCTCGTTCCCTTCCGTGCTTTCCGAGGCACGGAAGGGTATCGGTATGTAAATACGGTCACCCATCCACAGACCGACGACTCCAAGCGTAGCTTAACCTGATCGATCGACCCGTGTGGCTGTTATTACTTATGAATTATGCACGAAAAAGATCTTATTTTCCGTTTAATCGCGGTTTATTCCTTCATAAACGTCAAACTTGTTGTGCACATTGATGTGCTTAGCCGACACGCAGTAAGGAACAGAAATATTCTTACTCTGTCTCTTTTCTTTGCTAGTGACGTTAATTTCTTTTTCTTGTGCGAATGAAAAAGAAGATATGCAGCAGTCTATAGTTTACTCTGTCTACGGATTTAAGGCAGGCCGCAAACGTCCGATTTCCTGATCAGGAATTCAGTTTCGGAGACCCTGAATGCACGCATTTCATATAAAATCGTCTCTATATAGCACATCAACATCTGCCTAGCCTTTTCTCAACTATGTTGGGGTCGGCTTCCAGTCTAACCGGATGCAGCTGAATACCAGTGTTTTACATGGAGCGACTGCCTTTTTTTTTTTTTTTTTTTTTTTTTTTTTTTTTTTTCCGCTGAGAAATGACGTTACGCATCTCCGCTCGTGGGGGGAAGAGACGGAGTATGTGGGACTCCCTGCCAGGGTGGCAGTATACCCACTAAAACTCAGCGGTGTTCCCTCATCGCCTTGATGGGGAGGTCATGGGAATCCGGCTCAGCCTTTGCATCCACAACCCCCCCGGCGCATGCCCGCCTAGCTGGCGGGCCCCGCATGTCCCCCCGTCTGAGGGGGGGCTACGGGAATGGCCGAGAACACCTGGCCATTCCCGTCCGGCACTGGTGGAAGCCTGTGCAATACAGGCGAGGGTGCCCCCGCACCCGTCGCCTGCTGGCTTCCACCTGGGAGGAGTCGGAGATGACTGTCATACTGACGTCTTCTTCGACCCCTCCTCCGCCTTCGGAGCGGCGCCGCGAGAGGGTCTTCCTCCCGCACGCGCTCCGCCGCCTCCTTCTGGGACATGACGTGTTCGCAGAAGGAGGCGACTGCCGCCCAGGACCCCTCATCCCCTAGCATGGCGTTGACCAAGCCGGGGAGCGAGAGGTCCGTTCCGATCGCCGCGGTGAGACTGCGGCGCGGCTCGGACCACGACGGGCACACCTCGAGAGTGTGCTGCGCCGTGTCCTCCGCCGCGCCACAGTCGTGACACGACGGCGTCTCCTCCCGCCCGATACGGTGCAGGTACGATCCGAAGCAACCGTGTCCGGACAGCACCTGCACCAGACGGAAGGAGAGGAACCCGTGCGACCGCTCGAGCCAGTCTTGCAAGACCGGCCCAATCGCGTCGAGGGTTCGGCGGCCGAAGGCTGCGGCGGCGAGGTCCCGCGTCCAGTGGACGACGATGGCGTCCTTCGCCTCCCGCCGGACGGCCTCCCGCTCCTGCGGGGCTGGGCGTTCTCCTCTCGCCCTCCGCCCCGCCGTCCATTCATACACTCTGGCGAGCACCCACGCCTCGAGCTCCCAAGGCGGGGTGCCGGCCAGAGCGCATGCCGCGGAGAAGCCGACCGTGCGGTAGGCCCTCGCCGCCCGCTGGGCTATGGCCCTTTGGGGGGCCCGCAATGATGGAGCGACTGCCTATCTGACCTCTACAACCCAGTTACTGGGTAATACGATACCCCTAGGTAAGACTGGTTGTCAGACTTTCGGGCTTCTGACTACCCGTAACGACTGTCAAAGATCCACGAATAACAGCCGGGACCAACGGCTTAACGTGCTTTCAGAGGCACGGAGGGGTCACGGTATGTAAAGATGGTCACCCATCCACAGACTAACCGCGGCAAGCGTAGCTTAACCTGATCGATCGACCTGTGCGGCTGTTATTATTTAGCCACGGGCCCCTCGTCTCTATATAGCGCATACGTTCTTAAATATTAGATCGCTTAGTTACGATTTTGTATGAAATGCGTGCATTCAGCGCCAGCCTAATACGTCATAATACGGCACCCGTCCTAATTCCCGAAATACGGGTAATACCCGTATTTTAAAGAACGTTCGCACTCAAATTTGACACAATCTGTCAAAAAAAAACCCAGTGTTTGACATTGATTGTCGCTAAGATACGATTGCGACTAGATTTTGAAAGTTTTTAATTACAGGAAGTATCCTTCAGCGGTGCTGTTCTGTAAAAATCTCGCCGTGAAAGCTCAGGTGAAGTGAGCTGTCAATAGTGTCAATTCCTAGCAAAAACAAACTCACTTCACCTAAGTTTTCACGGTGAGTTTTTTACAGAATCGACCGGCTGGACAGTTTCCCTCGCGTAATAAGACTTAGTCTACACTTACCGTGCTCATTGAAGTGCTTCTCAAGGTCCTCATGCGATAGGTTCGTCTGAGTCGCCGGGGAATCCGCCGCTACTGTTTGTTCTGGGCGCGATCGGGAACATCTGTACAAAAGAGAGGATGTGTTAAAAAGGAACATACAGACATACATACATATATACATAGGCTGATAAACACATTACCGACTCCTTTGCGTCGCGCAGTCGGGTAAAAAGACCACCACTGCAATACCAATATACAAAATATTATTTAGTAGATAATAATTATTCTTATCTACTAAATTATATTATTTAGTAATAAAAAAAACTGGTCAAGTGCGAGTCGGACTCGCACACGAAGGGTTCCGTACCACAAGGCAAAAACGCCGGGGAATAAAAACATGTTTGTTGTATGGGAGCCCGCTTAAATATTTATTTTATTTTGTTTTTAGTATTTGTTGTTATAGCGGCAACAGAAATACATAATTTGTGAAAATTTCAACTGTCTAGCTATCGCGGTTCTTGAGATACAGCCTGGTGACAGACAGACGGACGGACGGACTGACAGCGAAGTCTTAGTAATAGGGTCCCGTTTTTACCCTTTGGGTACGGAACCCTTAAAATAAAGAAAATTATCGTCCCGCGGTTTCACCAGCGTAAATTTCGATCCCGTGGGAAAATCGGGATAAAAACTATCCTATGTCCTTCCCCGGATGCCATCTATTTTTCTGCCAAATTTTATCGAAATCCGTTCAGTGGTTTAGGCGTGAAAGGTAACATACAGACAGACAGACAGAGTTACTTTCGAATTTATAATATTAGTATGGATATGTTTTGACATTATTGTATAAGATTATTTTGTGTATTTTATCTATGGGCCTTAGTTGCCTGACAATAAAATGATTATTATTATCTCCTTTATTAAGTTACATGCTTTTTTTATTACATTTTAAATATTTCTTAAAATATAAAAAATAAGTATAAAAAACATTTAAAAATATAAAAAAATAGTTATCCGCCGGTGTCGGGAGCAGGGTCCAAGCTACCGGTGGTTAGGGCTCCAGAGACAGGAACCTCCTCACAATGCGAGCCGTATCGAGGAGTACTGCCTTCTGAATCAGGCCCTTGATCCAACCGCCTAACGAGAGCCTCGATAGATGTCGATCGAGGCTTTCGGCCATCAGTCCATTGGCCGATACGACAATCGGCACAATGATAGCCGAGCTCACATTCCACATGTCAACAACCTCGTGTGCTAAGTCGAGATATTTAATTTGTTTCTCTTTCTCAGCTTTCACGAGGTTCCCGTCATGTGGAATGGTAACATCGACAATCATTGTGCGGCGCGCTAATCGGTCTATCGCCACTATATCAGGCTTAAGGCCGATTCACACATATCAGTGAAGTCACAGTTCAGGCACAGTACCGGCACAGTGCGAAATATTCTTTCATACAGTTTCTATGAACGCATCCCCACTTGTCAGTGTCAGTGACGACACAGTGCTCTCAGTGTCAGTGCCGACACCGGCAATCACGGACGTATTCGTTGACGACGATATTTTTTGTCGGATCACGGACGCCGCCGTCCTCCAACGAGTATCTTTCTTCAATAACTTACTTCCTAGTTTCTGAACAAGAATATTGAAACAGCTCTCTGACATTTTAAAATATTCAAAATATTTCCTTTCATCTTTAACCAATTCTTTGTATAATGTCATGAATTCTCCTTCTGTCTCTCTGGATCGCCATGCTTCATGCACCCATTTTCTCTTTTTTCTATGATGCTGCTCTTCTTCTTCGTCCAAAGCAATAGCTATCATTGCTAGCTCCGTAGTACTGAACGCTATCTCGATACTTGACGACGAACACGTTTTCAGTGAAGCTCCGTGAACTGAGTACTGACATGTATGAATTGAATCACTGACGCAACACTGTAGCACTGATACTGAACTGTGCCGGTACTGTGCCTGAACTGTGGCTTCACTGATATGTGTGAATCGGCCTTTATTATTATTATTATTACCTGAGCATAGCATTGCTGCATCTTAAGGCAAGTTCCAGCCCGTCGAGCCAGCAGTGCCCGGCCGCCTGCGACGGCGCGCGGAAGATCAGGTGAGCAGTCGGCAGGGGCTGCACTACCGCGCCTGGGGACAAGGCACTCACAGTTTGACGGCACGGTTGGCGCAGTGGATAAGCGATTGACTGCTGCGCTGCGTGTCGCGGTTTCGATTCCCGCACGGAACAAATATTTGTATGACCTACAAGTAGTTGTTCCGGGTCTGGCTGTTTGTGTACGTGAATTTAAATGTTTGTAAACGCACCCACAATACAGAAGAAATTCCTAGTGTGGGGGGGGCAACGTTTTTATAAAAAAAGAAAAAAAAAAAACAAGTCAAATATACTGTGTTAGATTAGAGTGTAGCGGTATCTACAACGCCACATTGCGAACAACGCGTCATGCTGACGTCACGCAAAATCCTGCATCTCGCAAGCAGAGTTTACCGCGCAACTAGCATAGATACAACGGCCCGACATGAATCATCGGGAAGTTGCTCGCCAGACACAACGCCCGTCTGGTCGGAGGATCCTCCCTTTTCTATATTCTAGCCTTTTCCCAGCTATTTTGGGGTCAGCTTCCAGTCTAACCGGATGCAGCTGAGTACCATTATTTTGAATGGAGCGACTGGTATGAGGGGTAAGTATAACACCCAATATGTCTGCCCCTAAGCTACTTAATGAATCCTCCATAGAAAAGGGAGGATCCTCCGACCAGACGGGTGTTGTGTCTGGCGGGCAACTGCCCGATGATTCATGTCGGGCCATTGCGCGATAAACTCTGCTTGCGAGATGCAGGATTCCGCGTGACGTCAGTATGACGCGAAGTTAGCATGTGGCGTTGTAGATACCGCTACAACCCCACTCCGTGCAATAATACACAAAGTTCTACCGAAGCTGCTTAATTTAACTGCGTTTTGGCAATAGTCCCAACAGCTTTGCAGTAGGGTAACATTGCCTACCCACCGATGGTCTCGTTGTGCGGGCCCCTCGGCGCCCAGATGCTCTGCTCCAGCGGATGGTACAACTTGAAGCAGAAGCCGTCCTTCTTGCTGGGACGCTCTATCACTTGGCACGACGTCAGTAAGACTGTGCCCACCCAGTGGCTGCTCTGTAAATAATTGAAAATGAATATTATGAGCGTTTACGCCGTACGGCATTTCATACAAACTTTCAAACCCTTGTTTTTCGAAATGAATGAACCGATTTTAATGAAACTTCATGCACATATGCAAGCCATGGTCCGGGGCGAGAGGGAGTGGGAGGCAGTCACCTCCTTCTGCGAAGCAGTCATGCTAGCGAAGGAGGTGGCGGGACGGCTCAGGGAGAGAGCCTCCCGTCCCAGCCGCCGCGGGAGACGCTCCGGGCGTCGGGAGCCGCGCGACGACTCCCGGCCACCGTAGGCGCGGGCCTGCGGGCGGAGAGTAATGGGTAGCTCACCGTCCGATCAGGACCAGGCCGGGCCGGGGGGCGCGTACGTGTTCCCGACCCGGCAGGCTTCGGCCCCCCTTAGGGCTGAAGCCTGCCGGGTCAGCGGGATTGTCCGAAAGGGTTACCGCTGCCCCGGAACATAAAGGGCTAAGGAAGGAATACGGGTGGGTTTTAGTCAGTAGGAGTCTGACACTCCCTTCCGCTCCACCAAGAGCGGGACCCTCATTTGATGATTTCTCATCCACAAAAAAAAAAAAAGTGTAATAAAGTGTGTGTTACCTTCGCTTTGGGACTTTTATAGAGCAGCAACAGTCCAGGCTTCAACACACACCATAGCTTTGTCCATGACTTGAGTGAGCCTCGAACCTGTAAACAAACATTTATATTATAACAAACATCATCATCATCTGCCTAGCCTTTTCCCAACTATGTTGAATAACAGTATTTTACATGGAGCGACTGCCTATCTGACCTCCACAACCCAGTTACAAATATATAACAAATCAATAATATTATTAATTAACTTGTAGCGGTATCTACAACACCACATGCGAACAACGCGTCATACTGACGTCACGCAAATCCTGCATCGCGCAAGCAGAGTTTACCGCGCAACTAGCATAGATACAACGGCCCGACATGAATCATCGGGCAGTTGCCCGCCAGACACAACACCCGTCTGGTCGGAGGATCCTCCCTTTTCTGTAGAGTTTGAGTGAACTTTACACCCTGTTCCTCATACCTCTATAAACTAATATATTCAAATATATATTTTTAAACATACATCTCAACTAAAGTTCAGGGGCATCCATCAAGGGTTTACGTTGTATGTTGACCAAAATTTGATTTGCGACAAGTATCACACTAATATTATAAAGGCGAAAGTTTGTGTGTGTTTATATGTTTGTTACTTCTTCACGCTCAAAGGGCCTAGACCAATTCTGATAAAATTTTGTATGGAGGTAGCTGACACCCTGGATTAACATATAGGCTACTTTTTATTCCGATATTCCCACGAGATCGACATTTACGCGGGTGAGACTGCGGGGCGCACCTAGTGATACATAAATTACTAAATTGAAATCATATAAAAGATCAATATAGATTTCGAAATTATATTCAATGCAAATAAGAATATTTCGTGAAGATATTATGACAATTTGCAGCAAATATAATTCATTCATTAGTCAACTACACTACTTGTTCTTTTGACGTGAATACGTCTTTAAAAGTGCTTCCATAGTGGGAGGCAAGTCAAATAACCAATGATAACAAAATGGGGGGATACAGTTTGGTGTTGCAGCTTCATATCTATCATCTCTATCCTAAATAATATCTCTAGCTAAAGGATCAAAGAATTCATTACGCAAAATGACGACCGTGACGCATCGCGCGTGGTGGAGGGTGAAGCGTCGCCATTTTAAGGTAATTTTGCTGCGTATCGAGATTTCCACATAGAATAACTTTTGACTCGGAAAAGCTGCGACGTTCGATTAAGTTTCAATCGTTAGATCTCGTCAAAATCTATCGATTGTTTACAAAACATTAGTGTAAAATAGTCACAGTGAATATGTGTTAAAAAAAAAAAAAAAACAAGCTAAATCCAAATGCAGATATCGTAAACGGTTGGAAAGGGCACCTCAAGAGCAATAGAATGGTACCTATAAAACACCATATGACCGAGTCAAGCAGTGCCGGGAACATAAGAATAAATGCGGTCGAGCGGATCAACCCAGTTACGTAAACGTATTCACGTACCATGGCCACAGCCACACCCCGTTATTTTTTTGTGTTTATGTTCTTTATCTGCGTCATGTTTGCCGCAAATAAAAGTATCTTCTTTCTTTCATACAACCTAAATGAAAGAGGGCTGCAATATGAAATTCTTAATGCTTTTTTTTTGTGCCGCGACCCTCTTCTGTGACTTCTGTAGTGCTGTGTCTACTTCTGTAGTCTCTTACCTTGAGCCAATCAGCGAGCACGACCACAGAAGGGTCCTCGATAGAGTGTAGGAGAGCGGACGCGGCCCTCTTCTTTTCTCTTCTGTAGTGCTGTCTCTGTGCTTTGTAACTCTCTTTTCGAGAGAGTGCAGTGCTTGCCGTTCGGGAAATGCCGCCAACTGCTGTTTCTGAAGACTGGAACAGAAGAAAAGAGGAGATGTTATATAAATACCAGCTGTCTTTTAATACCCCTTTAAATTTTTACTTTATTTTATTTTTATTATTATTTGTTGCTATAGCGGCAACAGAAATACATCATCTGTGAAAATTTCAACTGAGATGCAGCCTGGTGACAGACAGAGAGACAAACGGACAGTGGAGTCTTAGCAATAGGGTCACGTTTTTACCCTTTGGGTACGGAACCCTAAAAACCACTTATACATCAAATGAAAGTTTATATCTTAAGCATAAATTTTTATAATGAGCAGAAGGCTATGAAATACCGTGTTAAAGAGATATCAGACCTGCAAGTACCATGTAAACGTATTAGTTTATGACGCTAATGTTCACTGCAGTTCTCAATAATATTAGTTGTTGACTCATAACATTGAGGGGGCTTATGGCTAAGTAATAACAGCCCGATGGGACGGCAATCCGACACGACCGGAGAGAGATCAGGCGCAGGACCAACGGCTTAACGTGCTTTCCGAGGCACGGGGGTATCACACCGCCAACTTCTAAACTCCAAGCTGCTACTAAGAAATTCCTAATGGAAAAACTCAATAACACTTTGCCCGATCCGGGAATCGAACCCGGGACCCCACGTCCCAATGAGAGTGAGGGAAGAGTGCACCTGTGTCTGCGCGCACACTTGTGCACTATAATATCTCCCGCGCCGAAGGCTAGTCTCCGTTGAGATTGGCCGCCGTGGCCGAAATACGGTCTGGAGGACTTTTTTTTCTTTAATAACAGCCGCACGGGTCGATCAATCAGGTTAAGCTGCGCTTGCCGCGGTTGGTCCCTGGATGGGTGACCATTTTTACATATCAGAAGACCCCTCCCTGCCTCGGAAAGCACGTTAAGCCGTTGGTCCCGCCTGTCATTCGTGGATCTTTGACAGTCGTTACTCTCTAACTCTACTGGTCATCAGGCCAGGCTCCATACAAAAATGCCCATTATTCTTTCATCGAAACCCGTTAAGAGCCTATACTACCTCAGCTAAAATTCACTCTTTATCTCGCTCGCACGATACTGCACGCGGACTGTGTGAGAGCGAGACAGAGTGCGGTGCTGGGCGGAAGGCAGTGCTAATAGTTTAGGTATTTGCTTTTTACGATGAAAATAAAGGGAATTCAAAAAATCTAACTAACTTAAGACCTGCTTTATAGTTAGTTCAGTTAGTATGCAAAGTTTCATGATCTAATTTGAAGTATTTTTTTAATACCAGCGGTTTATTGTTCGGTTTGGAGGTAACTTTGGATTTTTTTTCTATCGAGAAAATTTTATGTAATCGTGTTGTCGTCTAACATAGTACTTAACATTAATCCTCAACTTTAGCATATATTTACTTCAAAATTAATGCTCCGGTATTTTCGACATAACGGAGGATCATGCTAAGCCATTTGAGGTAGTATAGGCTGTTAAGGTGCCACTAGTCGATATTTTAAGAGTATTACTCCACTGTTTGACATTGTGCATCCAAAGTTAAACATGATATCGTTTTGTCTTATTATTTATGTTGTCTGTACGGAAACAGAATAGTAAAATAAAAAGAAATTAAAAAGTTAAGAGCCAACAAAAATTCGTTTTTCTCGCTATTTTTAACGAACTTTGGGTGTAAATAAGTAATAAAAGACCTGTAAAATCTTCAAAACCAAGTCCGTACCGACAAATCTCAGTTATCGAAGAGTTCAATAAACTTTATTTGTAATTGATTTATGTAGTGGTTTTTTCATAAAACTCTATTTTCCGAAGCACTTTTCGAATTTTTTTACGCGCCTATCAGTTCGAAACGGTGTTTCTGTACGTGAGAACTAGACTTTGTTCATGTAGACTAGCGTCTAACTGCTCATCACTGACACTAGCTCTGTCGGACACAAAGCCAGATGAGACAGCGTGCTTTTTGGCCATGACCACCAGTGAGTTCGAGCTCGCGACTAGTGCACTCTTAAGGTGTCAAAAGGTTACGGACTGACAGAGTTAGTTTCGCATTTATAATATTGGTATAGAGCAGGGGTGGCCAATCGTCGATCCCGACTATTAGTCCAGTCGATCGTTGCAAGGATAAAAATATAAATACGTAGAACAGACTGCGCAACATACCTAATCACTAACTGCTGCACGCATCATTTTTCAATCGTCGTTCCGTCACGTTGTTTATCCTCTATTCTAAGCAGTATAGCAGAGCTCTCTTTTGTTTTCGGTGCGCGATAACAATAAGCGGGAAGCGTGTGGGACGCGGGAGTAGGGCGCGGGCGGTTGTCGACAGACTAGCGGAGTTAAGAGTTATATTTTCCCTCATAATAAAATAAAAAATACTTCATAATTGTGTGCTGAACTATGCTGTTTCATAATAATTTCAAGAAGTATGTAATTGGTAGATCGCACAGGGTGTCGTCAGTGAACAGTAGATCTTGGGTCTAACCAAGATGGCCACCCCTGGTATGAATCTAACAATTTATCTCAAAGCTAGCATCCATTCAGTCAGCTCATTTATCTACAGAATACAAGTGGCCTTTCACCCAGCATCCCTTATCAAAACGTTATCGGTATTCGACAGGCCCTTCCGTTATAAGCGCCACCGGGACCCCGAAACGGAAAGTTACTGAGAACTCTACACATTTTTAACCGACTTCAAAAAAAGAGGTTCTTTATTCGACCCGTATGTATGTATGTCCGCGATTTTCTCAAAAACTACCGAGCGTAAAATCCATTCGGTAGTTTTTGAGTTTATACGGTTTTCGTCAATGGACGAAATGTTTCATGAGGAAGGTTTAGACGTATAATTCACTAAGGTTTTGTATAAAATTACGGCACGGTTGGCGCAGTGGTTAAGCGATTGACTGCCGCGCTGCGGGTCGCTGGTCCGATTCCCGGACGGAACAAATATTTGTAGGACCTACAAGTAGTTTTTCCGGGTTTGGCTGTTTGTGTATGTGAGTTTAAATATTTGTAAACGCACCCACAATACAGGGGAAATTCCTAGTGTGGGGCAAAGTTTAAAAAAAAAACAATGAATCTTTGAAAAACCTACCTTTTTTTTTTGCGGATGGGAAATCATCAAATGACCCCTCCCGCTATGAGTGGAGCGGAAGGGAGTCTCAGACTCTTACTGACTAAAACCCACCCGTGTTCCTTCCAGCCCTTTATGTTCCGGGCCAGCGGTAACCCTTTCGGACAATCCCGCTGACCCGGCAGGCTTCGGCCCTATGGGGCCCCTCCTCGATGCTGACATCTCTTTGAGGCGCGCGTGGAACACGTACGCGCCGTCCGGCACGGGCCAGCAGGGTAATTGCGTAACACACTATCAGTAGCAATGGCTTTCATTTTGACAGTTCAACAGCATTCATTGCGTTATTTACGTTGTCGAGCAGACACATTTTTCGAACATATGGAGCAATGGATTAGCAATAAGCTTCAAAATGATTCAAATTGAGCGTGTTACGCAAATAGGGTGCTGGTCCTGATCGGAACTTACCTTATCAGAAGATGTGCCGTCAGGGGGATGTGATCTGCCGTCGCCGGACGCAGAGAGTGGGGTCGCAGCTGTGGGTACACCTGGTGAGCGCGGCGGGGGGGTTAAAGTTGCTTCACCTGGAATTTTAAAGGAGACCGATTATAGAGAGGTGAATACGATTATCCATACTAAAATTATAAATGCGAAAGTGTGTCTGCCTGTCTGTCCGGATGCAGCTGAATACCTGTATTTTACATGGAGCCTATCTGACCTCCACAACCCAGTTACTGGGTAATACAATACCCCTTTGGTAAGACTGGTTGTCAGACTTTCGGGCTTCTAACTACCCGTAACGACTGTCAATTTAAAGATCCACGAATGACAGCCGAGACCAACGGCTTAACGTGCTTTCCGAGGTACGGAGGGGTCACGGTATGTAAAGATGGTCACCCATGCACAGACCCACCGCGGCAAGCGTAGCTTAACCTGATCTATTGACCTGTGCGGCTGTTATTATTTAGCCACGGGCCCCTCTGAATACGATTATCCATACTAATATCATAAATACGAAAGTGTGTCTGCCTGTCTGTCTGTTACCTCTTCACGCCTAAACCACTGAACGGATTTCGATAAAATTTGGCAGAGAGATAGATTGCATCCCGGGGAAGGACACAGGATAGTTTTTATCCCGATATTCCCACGGGATCGACACTTATGCGAGTGAAACCGCGGGGCGTTGCTAGTATCTTATCTATTCAAGCAGGTTTTATCTACCCTCAAGTGCCCTCTAACCAAGAGATGCTCAAAACACTTACCGTAAATAGGGGGTGTGGCTGGTACAGCGACTGGTAGTATAACGTTCAAGGGCGGTTGTGGCTGCTTCTGAAAGAAAGAAGACCTGTAGTTTCTACATGCCAACTCATCATCATCTGCCTAGCCTTTTCCCAACTATGTTGGGGTCGGCTTTCGGGCTTCTGACTACCCGTCACGACTGTCAAAGATCTACGAATGACAGCCGGGACCAACGGCTTAACGTGCTTTCCGAGGCGAGGAGGGGTCTCGATATGTAAAGATAGTCACCCATCCACAGACCAACCGCGGCAAGCGTAGCTTAACCTGATCGATCGGCATGTGCGGCTGTTATTATTTAGCCACGGGCCCCTCAGTTTCTACTAGCCAACTAAAAACAAAAAAAAAAACCGTTTTCTTACAAAACGAGTTCTAACTTTAGACCTAACCTAACTTCGAAACAGTTACTGTATTTTAAACTTTATTCTGACGAATGTAAAGGTTCTTAACGCAAAATTGACAACTTAGACTCGGGTTTAATTATACCATTGTATAGATAATTTAATGGAGATTAATTCTGTACTTTTAAAAAATTGATTTAATGCAGTATAAACGAAAAAATCATCAATATATTTCAAAAAAAAACCCCGTCAATCAAGTGTGAAACCTGAAAACATTGTAGCTTGCGAAAAAATCAATTAATTAAGTCAATTTTTTTTAATAGATTCTTTCCACCCATAGCAGGAACCCTATTGAAAATGGCTCTTTTGTTCAAAGTAGTTCAATTAAAATTAATAAAAACTAACTAATATAATATCTATATGATATAGATATTATATTAGTTAGTTTTTTATTGTATAGACTATAATCTATGGTTTTTTATACGATCAAATGAGCATTATGAGTCGTGCACTTTCGGATTTTCCAGTTGTTTTTTTTTTATTCAAATGGCTTTTAAGAAAATACAGAGTTCAATAATCTCTTCACCACCCTTGGTTGACTGGTAGAGAATGCCTAAGGCATAGTCCGCCTTTGTACCTTTTTGTGCGAAAAGTTTAAATAAATAACTATGGAATTTGCTGGAATCTTAGAAGTCACGGCTAGAATAGACTATATTTAAAAATAGAAATAGATTTCCTAAAAATAACTTCAGGCGAGGCGTAACTTCAGGGACATTGTAACCCATTTCTTTCTCCATTTAATAAAAAAAAGACACCGTTGTATTCTGTAAAAATCTCACAGTGAAAACTTTGGCGAAATAAGCTGTCATGTCATTCCAACTGATGCAAGGGATCGACACTATAGCAGGGACTCAACTGTAAACGTCAAGTGTTATTAAACTGTTTTAAAAGAAAAACACTTTAAATGTAACTGATACAATAATGTCACAGAATCAAAGTGTAACAGAAATAAGCGTAGATATAATTGCAAGGTACCGCAAATACCGCGCGGCGGACAGACTGGCGCATGGCACGGCGATGGCAAAATAGCCTCAATCCGGTCGGGATTGCGGCTATTTTGGCAACGCTGCGTTTACCGGTTACACTTATTAACACTTTTGTATCGGTTACAGATATATTACTGTTACACTTTTCAAAGTGTTTTGGGTTAACACATTAAAAAACACATTTATAAGGGTTACATATTTGATTCTGTTATCAATAATTCAATATGTAACACTTGTAATTCTGGAACCTTTATGAAGGTGTTTTTAAGTCCCTACACTATAGACAGTTCACTTCAAGATGACTTCACCAGTTTTTAACCGACTTCAAAAAAGGAGGAGGTTTCTCAATTCGACCGTATATATACAATGCGTAACATAATGAACGCAAGACCTCATATACCCCAATTAGAGTATTGAGTTAAAAGCATAATACAATGATCAAAACAATTTTTTTTTAAAGCTAACTATTTTTATTAAGTAAATTGTGTTGACCCTATCATTACTTTATGCATTCAAAATTGAGTCTTATTGCCTTGACATAAGATTTAATTTTCTTTGGCTCAATCGGCGATCAGTATGGCAAAACATAATTTAAAAAAAATACCTATCTTAAATGTTACCGAAATTGATTCAGTAATCAATTATGAACAAACTACTTTCAGGACTTGCGTTTATTCTGTTACACCTTGTATATATATTTTTTTTTTCGTCGTTTATGAACCGATTTTGATTATTATTTTTTACGATGACATTTTTACAGAATAAATCGGCTGGTTTATATAAGCAAGATAAACAGAATCTTACCCGTCCAGTGTAATATGGGGTCGATGTCTGAAACTGCGCACTCTCAGCTCGAAGGGCTGGGGACGAGGGGGTCGTGGACGGCGATGAAGGCTCGACAGCTGGGGACGACGACATCGTGGGAAGGGGTCAGAACATTGCGGACGACATTAGTGGGGATATACGGGGGTTATAAGGGCTATAGGAACGACATAACTGGGAGTATAGGCGTGATTGTGAAATGGGGGGATAATGATTGCAATTTTTTTATTTATTGTGTAGTGTGAGTCGATCGTTGTTTTTTTAATTGTGATTGATCAATTTCCGTTGCGATAGCTTTTTAATGTTTGAATAATATTTTTTTTAAGGCAAGTTTGCTATCGTTTTTTTAAAATACATTCTATTTTACAAAAAATATATTTCATTCATCCGTTTATTTAATAATTAAATATTAAATTGGAATGAATAAAGGAATAAGGTAGAATAATTAAATATATTTATTATAATAATAATTGTGGAAGATTTATTTTATTATTAATATTTGGAATGGTAAGGAAGCATAATTGAGGAAATGGAATTAAATTAGGTTTTTCCTGAAACAAAGATAGTTTTTATTAGTCATCTTTATTATTTAGTTTGTCCCTTAACCCGGAAAAAGGATAGACAACAAAAATATTATTAAACTTTATGCAAGTAATAACTACTAACAAGCATGTTGCATGGGACCGTTCGTCCCACCCGCTGAAGACCTCCCACCTGGACATGAGCTACCTTGGGTAACCTGGAAGTCTTTAAACAGACTCCGGACCCAGGTTGGCCGAAGCAAGGAAAACCTGTTCAGGTGGACATTCATAGACGACTCCGCCTTGGAGTGTAAATGTGGTGCTGTTCCACAAACGATGGGACACTTAATGTCATGTCCTGCGTGTCCTGTCAGCTGCACGTTGCAGGAGCTGATGGACGCTGGTGGAGGCGCCAAACAAGTGGCCGAATTCTGGGCCGAGTATATTTAGATTGCTATCGACACGCTAAGAAGAAGAAGCATGTTTACAAAATTTTATGTGATATTAAATAAATGTTGGACGTTCCGACACTTCCGACCCAGCTGTACTTAATACGAAACTGTTTTTATTAATTGTTTAAAAAGAAAATACTTCTATGCATGATACAATCATGTTACAGAATCAAAGAGTAACCTTATATTATTATAATTATGTGTTATAAGTGTTAATATGGGTAACAGAAATAAGCATTTGTAAGTATAATTGCACGGTACCGCTCAAACTCAAACTCAAATCATTTATTTCAATTAAACCTTGTACAGGCACTTTTGAATTGTCAAAATTAAATAGTCTGTCAGTTAGTCAGAAAGTTGAAGCTAGTTGCCCATTCCAAAGCGTAGATCACTATGGAGAAGAACGGGCAAGAAACTCCATGGACACTCTTTTAAATCAAGATATTACAAAATCCTGGGTACATTATTCTTGTTGCTTCTTTAAGTGAGAACAATGTAAAAAAGACAGAAATGAAGAAACAATTCAAGACATAAGATTAAAAATAAGCCATGGCAGTTAAGAGATGACCAGTCTCAACCGACGGCGCCCGTTCACGAACATGACGCGTGGATCAGCACCATCCAGCTCAACCATTTTGCAGGGAACCGAATGATCCAACACACGCGCCACCATCTAAAACGCGCAGCAGACAGACAGACACGGCGATGGCAAAATAGCTCAATCCAGTCGGGATTGCGACTATTTTGGCAACGCCGCGTTTACCGGTTACACTTATTAACACTTTTATATCGGTAACAGATTTATTACTGTTACACTTTTAACAGTTTTTTCGATTAACACATTGATAAGGGTTACATATTTGAGTCTGTTATCAATTCAATATGTAACATGTAATCTTATATTTCCGTAACCTTATTGAAGGTGTTTATAAGTCCCTAGGCGTATCTACGTATTCATAATTTTTTTGTTAACCTAACACACAAACACACAATAGTGTTGTCCCACAGCGAGAGTAGTAGTGGCCCAGTGGTAATAACCGCGACTTACGATTTTTAGGTCGTGGGTTCGAGCCCAAACAGGCGTTTTACTTTGTGTGCATAGGCTGTCGCTCCATGTAAAATACTGGTATTCAGCTGCATCCGGTTAGACTGGAAGCTGACCCCAATATAGTTGGGAAAAGGCTAGGCAGATGTTGACTTCAGGAGTAAATTGCAACTAAATTTCGCCAAATGTGAACATTTCCTTACTCGTTAAAACGTTACCGTTACTGTAACGTTACGTTACGTTGCAACGTTACCCTGTACAACGTTACCAATGAATCATGGTATCAAATGATAAGTAATCGTCAATAACACAAATAGTCGAGAATTCGAGATTAATAGAACATCACATGTTATAAATTATAATACCTTATCACCACCAATTTCGCGTAAACGATAAATGATTTTATTTCTCTAAGTCATCATCATCTGCGTCGCCTTTTCCCAACTATGTTGGGGTCGGCTTCCAGTCTAACAGGATGCAGCTGAATACCAGTATTTTACATGGAGCGACTGCCTATCTGACCTCCACAACCCAGTTACTGGGTAATACGATACCCCTTGGTAAGACTGGTTGTCAGAATTTCGGGCTTCTGACTACCCGTAACGACTGTCAAAGATCCACGCTTAGCTCAACATGTTTTCCGAGGCACGGATTTTATTTCTGTATGTATGATATAAATAATTTCAAATGTTTGCATGCCGATTGGTAAAATGTGGCTGAGCTAAATGTAATCCTAAGAACTAATGTATTACCCATATTTGCAAAATTCTATTCTATTCTATTCTATTTTGATCTTTAACATTTTGACGTGACAACGTCTTAAATTAGGTTGCGACTGGGAGTCACTTATGAAAAAGTGTAACGCTCGGTAACGTTACGATGAGTCACCGAACGAGAGAGAGGCCCGCCGAATGCCTTGCGTCTCTCTCCCACTCAACTATGATCGGATGATCGGTCGTTGTCACGTAAAATCTTCGCCCGTAAAACCGACTTTACAGGCAACCATTTTTTTTTTATCTTTGGAATTTTGATTTCTGACACTTTGATAATGATATTGGTAATAGTAATGACATGTAAATGATGTTATGATAATGGTATGATATTTGTAATAGTAATGACATGATATATGTATAATTCTAATGATACTAATTTATATTTTCCTTTTACTACAAACATATATTTTTAATTAAGTTGATGATTTAAAAAATTTATACCTAATAGTAATTTATAAATTGATCTAAATAAGTGTAATAATAGTGATATAAATAATTTCAAATGTTTGCATGCCGATTGGTAAAATGTGGCTGAGCTAAATGTAATCCTAAGAACTAATGTATTACCCATATTTGCAAAATAAAATTCTATTCTATTCTATGTTTGTACAAACACTTTTACACGTCAATCATATTTTTTTAAACCACATGAGGTCGGCGTTTCCTGTCCTATCTGACTACTCTGAGAAGGGCCAAAACAAACTCAGAGGCAGGTCCAGGAGTAGATGGCGGGACAAACTCGACTCGTTTCATAATGATTGGCAACAAAAACTGGCCAAGTGCGAGTCGGACTCGCACACGAAGGGTTCCGTACCACAAGGCAAAAACGCCGAAAAAAACACGTTTCCCTTAAATATTTATTTTATTATTTATTATTAAAGTAAATATACAACTGAGTATTTTGCGAATATTTCAAGTAGGCCTACCTGTTGCCATTATTGATATCGAGCAAAAAAGGGCAAAAAAAAACGCGTTTGTTGTATGGGAGCCCCCTTTAAATATTTATTTTATTTAGTATTTGTTGTTATAGCGGCAATAGAAATACATAATTTGTGGAAATTTCAACTGTCTAGCTATCGCGGTTCTTGAGATACAGCCTGGTGACAGACAGACGGACGGACGGACAGACAGCGAAGTCTTAGTAATACATAATCAGCCTATAATGTTCCCACTGCTGGGACACAGGCCTCCTCTCGGTGAGAGGGAGCGGGCCGTAATCCACCACGCGGGCCCAGTGCGGGTTGGCAGATACCACATGTCTTCGAATTTTTGGTTCTAGGACATGCCGGTTTCCTCACGATGTTTTCCTTCACCGTTTAAATAAGTCTTAGTAATAGGGCCCCGTTTTTACCCTTTGGGTACGGAACCCTAAAAAAGCAGTACATAGGGGTAAGTGGAATGAGGGCCGGCTTGTAGTGGAACACAAACGGTTGATAATAATTACCTCTACTAATGCTTAACATTAACCAATCCACCCTCATCAGGCAGATACGTCACATTCTTCGATTTCGAGAGCTGGTACGCTATATCCTCCGCTGCTTCTATACGCCTCAACTCCACCAGACCTTCGCCTGCATTACCAAAAGCCTTAGCCAGAAGAACAGCTTGCTGAGTATCTCCTTCAGCAGATATAACTGCTGCCTTTTTCTTCTGCTCTGCTTTTTCAACCGTGAACCTTGCTTTTTCAGCTTCTAATTGAGCGATTTGTTTTAATTCGACTGCCTGGAGGAACTCTCTACCGAATGTGATGTGGACTATGGCTATATCATCAAGTATAAGACCGAATTGCCTAGCCCGTTCAGTAAGGCTCTCATTAACTTTGAAAGATACCATTTCTCTCTGCGTTATCAATTCGCTGGCATCAAATTGAGCTACAACAGCTTTTAAAACTTCTCCAGTGATTGACGGGAGAACTCTCTGATCATAATCCTCGCCCAAAGTCGTGTAGATCTTAGGTAATTCATCAGCTACAGGTCGGAATAAGATTCTTAATGTGACCTCGACTCTTTGCAGGTCCTTGCTGCCAGTTGCCGTGGACACGTTGCGCGGATTCGATTTCACGTCGAAGATTATGGGCTTCTGTACCCATGGAATTATGAAGTGTGTCCCTTCTCCGACTACTTCCTTCTTTATGCCCGTGAATCTATCGAATATGACGGCCCTTTGGCCTCCATCAACGTTGTATAGGGCGTTATTTGTGACTCCACCTACTAAAGTTAGTCCTATGCCGATTTGGGCTAAGCGGTTGAAGATTTTAGTCGACATTCTTTAGTTTTCCTTCAAAGTTGGGTAAGTAATGCTGGTTGGAGACTGGTTTCTTGGTTCTACTTGATTTTCTATCCTTAGATAGACCGTTAATGTATATTTTATCACTGTATATATTTTTTTATTGCCGAATGGCCTTGGTCTTAACCTCGATCACGCCTGATGGAAAGCGATGGACGAGGTCTATGATGGAACGAGCGTGCCCAGAAGATGCCTGTTCACTCTTGATTTGAAGGCAGACGGGTTAAATGTGGGAGGGAACACAGAACACTGTCTTTCTTCATGGTATAAAAGTGGACTATAATTGATTAAATTAACCAAAATTCTTGATTCACATAATGCTTCGTAGATGTCAAGGTTAAACAGTCTAATTACTCCCTAGGTAGAAAATATTCCAACACAACACAGATCAGTCAAGAAAATTAACACTTTCACACCGCGTAGAAAATTTTCTCAACCAATTATGACAGCACTATAATGTTCCACACAAGATCTAAGTACACTATAATTTTCTTAAACACTGTAGGAAATCTTCCATAGCTGTGTACTAACGCAGTGACTAAACATAACTGAAGAATTTCAAGGTTAGTTAATTAACAGGTAATATATCACCTGCCGTATATACTCATAAGGTAACATAGGTACTTGGTTGAACTATAGTTATGTAAGCTAGGAGATAGGGAGGTTAAAAATAATGTCATCACACTAATATTTATAAAGGCGAAAGTTTGTGAGTGTGTGTGTTTTTATGTTTGTTACTACTTCACGCTCAAACGGCTGGACCAAATTTTATAAAAATTTGTATGGAGGTAGCTGACACCCTGGATTAACATATAAGCTACTTTTTATCCCGATATTCCCACGGGATCGACACTTACGCGGGTGAAACCGCGGGGCGCAGCGCAACGAAGTAAAGCGCAGGCATCTGATGAGATGCTACCCACCCCGGGTTGGGGGCAAAAGAGATATCACGCGGGCGAAGTCGGGGGCAAAAGCTAGTCTTCGCCATCTTGGATTTTCTTTTTGACCTCACTATCGGCTTCGGCATCCTCGGATACCATGAAAACGACAACCATGACGAAAAATATAAAAAAATTGCAGCCGCCATCTTGAATTTTCTTTTTGACCTCACTATTGGCTTCAGCCTTCAGTATTCATTATTCACACTAAGTAAATGGCCTGCCTGGGTCCGAATCCACCTCTGCTTTCTATAGACAGGATATAACCGATATAACGTTAAAACAAGAAATACGCGGACTAAGTCGCGGGCAGAAGCTAGTATAAAATAACTTTGTTCGGTAGTTTTGTTTGCCCCAATTATTAATAGTATGACAAATTGAGGATAAACTACGTGATAAAATAAAGCGGACATGATAATATTAGGTTTACGGAATTTTGATACAAAATCTTATCATTTACTTGATAGAAATTAATCATTTTTCTATACATATTCGCCGTGCCTCGGAAAACACATTAAGCCGTTGGTCCCGGCTGTCATTCGTGGATCTTTGACAGTCTTTACGGGAATTCAAAAGCTCGAAAATCTGACATCCAGTCTTACCAAGGAGTACCTATTACCAGGTAACTGGGTTATGGAGGTCAGATAGGCAGTCGCTCCGTGTATACGTGTGTCGCACTGGTATTCAGCTGCATCCGGTTAGACTGGAAGCCGACCTCAACATAGTTGGGAAAAGGCTAGGCAGATGATGAGATAGATTGATTATGCTTATGCTAAAAACCGGTCAAGAGCGAGTGGGACTCGCGCACCGACGCGAGGGTTCCGTACCATCATGTTTTTAATTTTTCATCAGCGAGGTCTATATTTGTCAGAGAACTTTAACACTGTGCACTGCGGTGTAGAATATTGCAATTTTATGTCAGCGCCATCTCTTGACCGATAGTGGAACTAATGTAAATTTTGTTGATGATTTCTGAAAAAGTGTGCCATTTAGAGACTTCGTTTTATTTTTCCTGTAATCTAATAAAAAAAAAAAACTGAAATTATTCTATGTGATAGAAGTTTATGTAAAAACTTCTATCACAAAGAATAATTTCAGTTTTTTCTCTTTGCAAACTTCGGAGATAAGAAAGGGGGGAAAGATATTTTTTTTTACATTTTTCAACAAAAGTCGAAAACTATGCGGCCAAAAAAAAAGAAAAAATCTTTGAGAATGTGCAAACTGCGCTCTTTCATATGATACCTCACATGCCCTAGTAGCCCCACTTTGAATTTTTCAGACCCCCTCTCAGTCCCCGTTGCAAAAAATATACATATATTTTTATTTCTTTCTTATTTGCAAAATAGTTGGGCAAACGTCATCTAAAACTATTCCAAATTTCAAATTGATAGCATTAGTAGTTCTTGAGATATCCAGCTGTGACAGACAGAGTCTCACCATGACGGTTCCGTTTTACCATTTTGGTACGGAACCCTGAAAAGTACTAGCTGGGGTTTTTCCAGTAACAGCCAGTACTTTTTGCCGAGCAGAATCTAAAGCATTCTTTCTCGACCGTATGTTGTTTTGTATTAGTAGAACCCTGATAATATGATAAGCGGTGTCTACTGATTGTTATCGATAGCTGTGATAAGGACGGTTTAACCTTATCGGTTAAGCTACCTGAGTCATTGAAAAATGTTGAAATTGACATGTTGTTCAAATATTAATACAATATTCTTTAGGGAATTTTAAAGCTAGTTGTTTTTATGCCCCGAAGCATAGATATAGATACACCTAGATAACGCAAGAGCAACTACTTCGCGTGCCAAAAATCGCACCAGCTTACGATAAAAAATCATAAGCCGCCACTTTCGCGCTCAGTCCTGTGTACTGCTGGCTGGGTAAGCATGAGCGAGAGCGCAAGCTTTTGACGTCATAGTAGGTAGTCAAAAAATGGCACGCTTGGTTTTCATACAGTTCGTGATACTTGCGTTATCTACCCCGAAGTTAAGAGCCTATACTACCTCAGCTAAAATTCACTCTTTATGCGATCACACGATACTGCTCGCGGACTGTGTGAGTGAGAGCGAGACAGAGTGCGGTGCTGGGCGGAAGGCAGCGCCAATAGTTTAGGTATTTGCTTTTTACGGTGAAAATAAAGGTAATTCAAAAAAACTAACTAACATAAGACCTGCTTTATAGTTAGTTCAGTTAGTATGCAATGTTTCATGATCTAATATGAAGTATTTTTTGAATACCAGCGGTTTATTGTTCGGTTTGGAGGTAACTTTGGATTTTTTTTCTATCGAGAAAATTTTATGGAATCGTGTTTTCCTCTAACATAGTACTTAACATTAATCCTCAACTTTAGTATATATTTATTTCAAAATTAATGCCGCGGTATTTTCGACATAACGGAGGATCATGCTAAGCCATTTGAGGTAGTATAGGCTCTTAAACGGTGAATTATCATTTACGTGACCCGGCCAATTCCATTTCAGCTTGGCAACCTTTTAGCCTGAATCTAGGATCCCCGTTTTGGAGCGCAGCGTGGTGTTTCATATTCTGTTTGCTGCTGGGGAGTTTGTTGCGCCACTTCTTCTCCCTAGCGAAAGCACTAGGAAGTGGTGAAGGGCGGGCGTTTTGGGGGACTGTACTTTTGTAATTTTGATGTTCGAAAAGTGCTGATTCTTAGCCTAGTTTGAATAAATGACTTTTGATTTTGTCAGTTCATTTAACGCGTAAAATTCTGCGCTCAATTGTTCTTTGGCAAACCCCAAGCAGCCGACCCAGGAAGAGGTGGCGAGACGACCAAGACGCATACCGCACGGAATGGTTCGAGGTGGCTCTGGAAAAGGATGCCTGGAAGAATTTGGGGGAAGTCTTTGCTCAGTGGTGGGCAATGTAAGCTAAGAAAAAACAAAAAAAAATGTATATTCGACATATTTTTTTTTTTTTTTCTAATTTTCCTTTTCTAATGGGAAAACCTAAGGTGTCAAACCCAGGACTCCAAGTTCAGCAGTCACGCTTGGGACCACTGGACCGATGAAGCTATTAAATTACCAATTAGCCAAACACGGTCGATAATGGGTTATCAGTGTATGGAGAGCCCTATGTATGTTCTGCAGTATCTAACACGGATATGATAATAGATAGATAATTCTATGGTTTATTAATATATTATCCACTTCAATTGTTTTAGAGCAGCGTGAAGTATCCCGCAGCAGCAGTGGTGGCCCAGTTGTAACGGCCCCGGCTTAAGGCTCCTACAAACAGGCGCGACACGCGATATAATCGCGCGTGACACTAAGGCTTGAGCCACACGGTGCGGTGTGGCGCCGCCCGCACCGCAAAGATTTCGACCAATCGGCGGGCACACAAACAGCTCAGGTGCCCGCCGATTCTGCAAGGGTGCCCGCCGATTGGTCGAAATCTTTGCGGTGCGGCGCCGCACCGCTCCGTTTGGCTTTCTTCAGCCAAAGGCACCGCTCGCTCGTTGCGCGACTTGCGGTGCCTTTGTGTCGCGCGCGATTTTATTGCGTGTCGCGTCCATTTGAAGGAGCCTTTACGAGTTGCAGGCCGTGAGTTCGAACCCAGACAGGCGCTTTACTTTGTGTAAATAATTTCATCACCACTGCTCTCAAAACGGTGAAGGAAAACATCGTGAGGTAACCGGCATGTTCTAGAACCAAAAATTCGAAGACATGTGACATCTACCAACTCGCACTGGGCCCGCGTGGTGGATTATCGCCCACTCCCTCTCGCTGAGAGGAGGTCTGAGTTCCAGCAGTGGGAACATTATAGGCTGATTATGATGATTCGTTTAAAAATACCTCTAATTTCCCTACATTTTGACAAGTTATTGACATTTGTTTGTCGCCGAGATGAGACTGCGGCTAGATTTTGAACGTTTTAAATTACGAGAAGTGGCCTTCACATGTCATGCTATGTCATGACGTCATGAGCGACATAATGTGGGCCAATTCAACCAAATCCATGCACAATTGACAGAGAATGGAAGAAAAAAAAACGTGTTACGCCGAGTCACCGACTCAATATAACATAAGTAATCTGCATTCGCGATTTATTTACCAAAAATGTAAACAAATATGAGTTTTTGGAAAAATAACTTTAAATCCTACAGAGTAAAGTTCAGTTTACAACGCTACAACTGCAAACATTTTTATAACTTTTTCAATAGTGCTAGTCACTCTGAAATCAATTTAATTTCCATTAAAATAAAGTTGATATTTGTTTAGCTTGAAATAATATTAATTTAAAACCTAAGTTTAAATAGACCATAGGTAATAGGTAATACGGGCTGGTGTCCGCAACTCCACGTCAAAGTGCGTATGTTGTATAAGTGTGGGAAAATCGGTTATCAGCTCCTCATGGAAGACCAGCAACGACTTGATGTTACTGAACGTCTCACGGAGGGTACCTGGGTTACCGATGTACCTGTATATGGCGACCACCGGGGAATTTAGCAGCCTTCATGTAACACGAGACAAGGACATGAAATTGATGGTGTTAATTCAGGTATTTAAGGGGACCACATGACCTAAAGCGCGTTCACTGTCGGACTGCATAGAAAAGAAAGAAGCGCGATGACACAACGCTGGTAATTTATTGCAAAATATGAAGCAATTATATATTTACAAAAAATCTATTGTTTGGACTAAAAAAATAAAACACTAGTGCTTTAGTATGTTGCTTGTAGAATATAATCTGACAAAAAATCTGAATGATTGTATGTATATTAGTCTGGTTTTTATTGTAAAAAGAAAGTTTTTAGAGGGATCTTCATGATTTTTTTCTATCGTATCAAATTAGTTGTCAAAGTCAAAGTAAAATCATTTATTTCAATTATTTCAACTAGGCACATTATAGGCACTTTAGAACGTCAAAAATTACAACAAAATAGAATTGATTCTAGTCGCCCATTCCAAAAGGTAGTTTTCGTAGGGAAAAGAATGGGCAAGAAACTCCACCGTTACTCTTTTAAAATGTTTTACAAGGTTTTGTATAAGTACAGTCACGAGCACCAATATGTCAACACTTGGCAACTTTAAATTGCGATTTTTTCACGAAATAACGAATGCAACGTTGAAATACGACACTTTACATATACCTATGGGTTCGAAAATACTATGTTCCTACTAATATAAAATTTCTTTCACAAATAAAGGAGAAAATCGCCTTTGAATAAAGCCAAGTGTATACATACTTTTGCTCGTGACTGTACATAATAATGTGAAGACGATGCACCTAAAATAAACTTAGTCTACCGCAAAAGGTAAAAAGAATTAAAAATGAAGCAATGACAAGTAAATCAATTATGTGATAGATTCATGGTGCTCACCTATTTACAAATATTGTAAAAGTAGATGATTTTCCTAGAATTTTAACAATTGTGTGAGTTACTGTAGTCACACTGTCACAGATTGTAAAAATCAATGTCATAAAATTTAAAAAAATATAAATTAAATTAGGAACCAGTTTGATTTTATCTAGAGTCTAGATTCTAGACTCTAGATTGTCCTATGGAGCAGGACCAGCATGTTTCTAAAAATTCTTATCTTGGATATAATCCTCTAATTTGTAATATCCTTGTTTACAATGTGTACTTTTAATATGAGTTTTAAATTTTCTTTCATTTAATTGCAATATCTCACAAGGTATTTCGTTGTAGCATTTAACACAGTACCCCATAAAAGATGTATGTAAGAACCTACTTTAGATAATCTGAAAAAAGGTTGATCTAATTTATCTTTATTTCTAGCATTAAAATTAAGTCTATTAAAAAGATGTTGATTTTTTCTTACATACATAATACTTTCATAAATGAATTGGCAAGGTACCGTCATGATATTAACCTTTTTAAATAGTTCCCTAAGAGATTCGCGGCGACGTAGATTGTAAATGGCTCTGACAGCTCTCTTTTGTAAAATAAAAATGGATTCAATGTCAGCAGCCCGACCCCACAGTAAAATGCCATATGACATAATACTGTGGAGGTAACTAAAATAGACCAAACGCGCGGTTTCTACATTTGTTAACTGTCTTATCTTTCTAACAGCATAAGCCGCCCCGCAATAGATGTTATATGAGGTCCACATTGTAATTTCTCGTCTAGCGTGATTACTAGGAAAACCGTCTGATTAATAAATTCTAGTTTTTGGCCATTCAATATGATTTCACATTCGCTACTTCTAACATTCGGTAATTTAAATCTAATGCATTTGTTTTTTTTATTTTCATTGTATTATGTTTTCAACACACTATCTACCGAGCATATATCCTGAAGAATATCAATATCATATATTTTTCTGATTTTGTCGTAGTCGAAGCTGGCAAAGTTGAGTATCGAAATGAATAACGTTATTATATCATTATACTAATAAGGATAAATTGATTATATTGTTAATGAACAGTTTAAGATTTCGTTCCGTTTGTCATTATCGTTATAGCCAAGGAATTAATTATGTTACGATCCTGGTGAAATGGTACGGTCAGCAACGAAAGTCGATTAACACTTCAGTTTTTGACCATAATATTTGTTCAAAATTGCAGCAGAAGTAGGTACCATGCAATTTTGAACAAATATTTTGCTCAATAACTGACATTAAAAAAACTAAAGTGTTAATATTTTGCTCAATAACTGAGATCTACGCGTAACGTTATTTTGAGTAGCGTTTCAAGTCCCTGCTTGTAAATCGAAGAAGAGTTACAAGTCTATCCGAGTCTTGGCTATTATTAGTATATTTATATTAGTATTATTCATGAGTTTTTTTTTTCCGGTGGATGCGAGAAGCACAGAACCGGTCGAAGTGGAAGTGCTTGGGGGAGGCCTATGTCCAGCAGTGGACGTCTTTTGGCTGAAATGATGATGAGGATTTTTCCAAAAATAACCACAGTGTTATTTTAGGAAAAATCCTTATAAATAATTCCACCTCGACCTTGATACTCCAGACGGTTTAAATGTGCTAAACTAGCGTGCTTGAAGGTTGTATACTGTTTTATGATCAATCGGTCTAGCGGCTAGACTCTAACCCATTGGTTACCAACCGGTGGTCCGCAAGAACAAAAAAAGTACTTAATTTAAAAAAATTAAACAGACTTCAAAAAGAAATTAACTCAAAATTTTGAAATAACTTTAATTTCGGAAGTCGGTGTCTTGGGATCTGTATTTTAGTTTTAGTTTTTCGCCACCGACTTCCGAAATGTAAAGTTATTTTATAATTTAATTTGTTTAAATTAAGTAGGTACTTTTCATTTCTTAATTTTTAGTTTTAAGTAAAAACTGGAATATTTGTTTGTAATAGGTAGGTAATAGTTTTGTTGTAAATATTGCACTAGAATTTGACCAAGGTTTTGAGATGTTTTCCCTTTGACACTACACGCGTAGCTCGTATCAATAAGCCAGGCTGTCACACTTACACGTATTAGTCCTTATCTTGAAAATTACTGAATTGATTTTGATGAAACTTGCACTGTTCCCTAAGTTGAAGTAAATGTAAGCCAATAAAAAAAATGGTGACGATCCGATTAATAGTTGCGGAGAAATGCGTGGACAAACATACATCTATAAAATTTTGTTTATTTGTTTGGATGGAAGCCCTAATAGATTGTCATATTATGTGAATATAATGCAGTTCCAATAATATTACATACATACGTGTCGAATTGATAACTGCCTTTTTTTTTGAAGTCGGTAAAAATTATGTTCTACGAAAGAGAAAAATTTGCTAAATCGGTCTAGCCGTTCTAAAGTGGAACCCAACGAACAGCATTTCAGTTTTACGCTAATGAGACTCAATTAATTTCCTATTGTTTCGTGACCCGGGTCACGCGCGGAGCTTTACCGGTAAAAAAAAAATGGTTGCCTGTAAAGTCGGTTTTACGGGCGAAGATTTTACGTGACAACGACCGATCATCCGATCATAGTTGAGTGGGAGAGAGACGCAAGGCATTCGGCGGGCCTCTCTCTCGTTCGGTGACTCATCGTAACGTTACCGAGCGTTACACTTTTTCATAAGTGACTCCCAGTCGCAACCTAATTTAAGACGTTGTCACGTCAAAAAAACTGTCAATTCATATACTTACTAGCGTCACAACACGAACTTCAAGTCGTTCGTGGTGCGTGTTCCGACACAGCTTCTCAAGAAGTTCCTCAAGGAAGAGTTCTGGCCGAAGGGTGTTGTGTACTGCCGGTTTCGTGGCCGGCTACATGACACCAGTCAGCGAAACACGACGCAGACACTTCATGTGCGTTAGTTTTTATTAGTTGTTAATTTTTAGTGTAATTATAATGATGATAACCTGATTTGCCTTGTCTCCGACAGCAAACAGTTGTCGGAAGAATAGCGGTCGTCACAACAGCTTTTGTTGAGCGCTATTTGTTCACAAACAACTGTAGCTGTGCTGTGTGGGTGTGTGCGTGTGTTCGATCAAGTTGTAAGAGACGAAAGCGAACGTGAAAATGCGAGGCAAATTGATAAATACCTTCAATTTCGGAAGTCGGTGTCAAAAAACGAAAATGCGGAACCGACACCGACTTCCGAAATTAAAGTTATTTATCACTTTGTATGACGGGAGTTATGCCCGAACATACATAAAAAAAAAAAAAAACATCCGAATTGAGAACCTCCTCCTTTTTAGAAGTCGGTTAAAAATCATATCATAAAAATCATTCAGTGTGCATTACATACATTACAGTATGTAGTTTTATAGTGCGAGTTTATGACAGTCGTTAAAATCGATATAAAGATCAAGCATTGTGATAGACTAGAATCAAAAAGGCTCACTTCGAAAGTTACATGAAAATGGTCATTTTTGTGATGAGGTTCCGTAATCCGTTACAACACGACTACGAAAAATACTAATTATTTCTTAAATATTACAATTTTATTAACCGACTTCAAAAAAGGAGGAGGTTTCTCAATTCGACCGTACTTATATATTTTATTTTGAAATAGCTTCTGCCCGCGACTTCACACACACATCTGCCTGCCTAGCCCTTTCCCAACTATGTTGGGATCGGCTTCCAATCTAACCGGATGCAGCTGGATACCAGTATTTTACATGGAGCGACTGCCTATCTGACCTCCACAACCCGGTTACTGGGTAATACGATACCCCTTGGTAAGACTGGTTGTCAGACTTTCGGGCTTCTGACGACCCGTCCCGACTGTCCAAGATCCACAAATGACAGCCGGGAACAACGGCTTAACGTGCTTTCCGAGGCATGGAGGGGTCTTGATATGTGAAGTTGGTCACCCATCCACGGACCAACCGTGGCAAGCGTAGCTTAACCTGATCGATCGACCTGTGCAGCTGTTATTACTTAGCCACAAGCTCCTCCCGCCCAAGCCTGCGAATTCAGCCGCGTGAAATTTCTTGTTGCAAAAAAATATGCAAATAACCTTCTGAATCCATCTGCGTCTTGAATATACTGCATTTGTTATCCGACATTAAATACGTAAGTCATGTATTTGATAAACTGTTTACTTTACCTGAATCTGGATAATTCTTTCATGTTTTTATTACTTTACAAATAACCTGTCAGTATTATAAATATAATCGTTTTTATGACCGTTTTTATGAGCTTCTGCCCGCGACTTCGTCCGCGTGAAATTTCTTGTTGTCCCGACCCACCCCGTCGCATCGCAGTACCTGCCCGCGCTGTCACTTCGTTTTCGCGAACTTTCTGACGTTTTTGCTCGGCTCCTAAGGGTCATAGCGTGATGTTAAATAGGTGATAGCCCTCGTCGAGAATTAGGCTATTGAATGCAAAGAAAAAAAAAGAATGAAAAAGAAAAAAAAAAGAAAGAAAAAAAAAAGACAAGTAAAAAATTAAAGAAATAATGTTTCAAATCCGACTGCTAGTTCCAGAGATTAGTGCGTTCAGACACAAACCCTTCAGTTTTATTATTATTAGTAAAGACAAACTTTAAAATTTATGCGTGGTCCCGTCATACATCAAAAAGATATAATATACATATACGCGTCAACTTGAGAACCTCCTCCGTTTTTTCGTCGGTTAAAAAATTATTTTAAAAATGTTTGGAAATCCAGTTCTTTCGTGTCATCTACCTAGCAACTATGTTGGGGTCAGCTACCAGTCTAACCGGATGCAGCTGATTACGAGTACTTTACATAGAACTACTGCCTATCTGACCTCCACAACTTCCTTACTGGGTAACACAATACTAGGGGTATTATGTTACCCAGTAAGGAAGTTGTGGAGGAGGATAACATTATGAATTATAATATCCCTTCGCATGTCAAATGTACAGGGTATGTACCGATAACAATAGAATTTCTATTGTGTCTGCTAATTGGACGGGTTATTGGTCGTCATCTCGGTAGTCACCCCCTTTCTAGCAATAAATCTTCATTCACAGAGTCCATCCATTGTTTCTTTGGTCTTCTTACCCACTAGCTGACCCGGCGAATTTCGTACCGCCCCGCCAGCCGCTCTGCCCCCGCTTTTCGAATCTCTGATATCTTCTAAGATATTCATTTATATAAATAATAATAATATTAGCCTGTGACACTCACAAATCACGTGGCTTTCTATTCGTAAAAGAATTTTCAAAATCGGTTCAGTTAATCCAGAGATTACCCCCTACAACCTCACAAAACCTCTTTATAATATTAGTATCGAAGTATCATCATCATCATTTCAGCCGAACAGGGCCGTCTTTACCTATTGTGCAGGGTGTGCGTTGCACACGGGCGCAGCGGTCCTAGGGGGCGCCGAGCGCCGCTCGCTACGGAGCCCCCCCCACTCGCGTAAAAAGAGCTTCGCTTTGCATACATTTTGTATAGCATCTGGAGCTCTTCTTACATTTGTCGAGTTACACCAAAGCAAGTCGCGCCACGAGCGCGCGAGCGGCTTTTACAATATTAACTTTTTTTCAACATGAAATAAACATTATTAACGATTATATTTGGTGTAGTAGCAAGTGGCGGCACCTGTTTCAATGATTAGTTTGAAAACACGCCGACAATCATATTGCTAATAATGCGAATTCAACAGTTTTGGGATAGAAAATAAAGTACTAATTACCATGGACGAACGTCAAGCGCGCGGAATTTCTCAAAAGCGTGAGTAAGCGCCCCAGAAGGTGGTAGCCATAAGGCTCATCCGGGGCTACCGCACGATCTCGGGCGAGGCGGCAAGCCTCATTGCCGGACTGCCGCCATGGGATCTGGAGGCGATAGTCCTCGCGCGCGTATATGAGTGGCGCGCGGAGGCACTACGCCGCCGGCGGGAAGTTCCGCTTTCGCGGCAAATCGCTGCGGAGCCGACTGAGCTCCGGCGCGATCTCATGGCGACATGGAAGGAACGACTGTCGCAACCCAGCGCAGGGCACGCCAAGATAGCGGCGATAAGACCCCTCTTTGAGGATTGGCTAGAGAGGCACCACGGCGCCCTCACCTACCGCCTGACGCAGGTCCTCACCGGACACGGAAGTTTCGGGAGGTTCCTGCACATCATCAGGCGGGAGGAAACGCCCGGGTGTCACCATTGCCAGGACCGCCTAGAGGACACGGTGGAGCACACGGTGGAGGTCTTCCCCCCTTGGGCGGAGCACCGCCGTGTCCTCGTAGAGGCGATCGGCAGCGGCGGCGACCTCTCGCGCCCGGCGCTGGTGCAAGCCATGGTCCGGGGCGAGAGGGAGTGGGAGGCAGTCACCTCTTTCTGCAAAGCAGTCATGCTAGCGAAGGAGGTGGCGGGACGGATGAGGGGATGAGGGAGAGAGCCTCCCGTCCCAGCCACCGCGGGAGACGCTCCGGGCGTCGGGAGCCACAGGACGACTCCCGGCCACCGTAGGCGCGGGCCTGCGAGCGGAGAGTAATGGGTAACTCACCGTCCGATCAGGACCAGGCCCGTGCCGGACGGGGCGTAGGTGTTCCACGCGCGCCTCAAAAAGATGTCAGCATCGAGGAGGGGCCCCATAGGGCCGAAGCCTGCCGGGTCAGCGAGATTCTCCGAAAGGGTTATCGCTGGCCCGGAACGATGATTTCCAATCAGAAAAAAAAAAAAAAGCGTGGCGCGTGCCGCACTTTGTGTTCTACCGCTCGCTACACGTAATTTTGCGAAATAAGCCTTGGCGCTCAGCGGGATTGTCCGAAAGGGTTACCGCTGGCCCGGAACATAAAAGGCTAAGGAAGGAACACGGGTGGGTTTTAGTCAGTAAGAGTCTGACACTCCCTTCCGCTCCACCCAGAGCGGGAGGGGTCATTTGATGATTTCCCATCCGCAAAAAAAAAAAAAAAGCCTTGGCGCAATGGATTAAGTTTTATATTTGAGTAAACATGTAAAATATATGTTTACTTCATATTTGCGGCTTTTCTTTTGATTGAAATTGACCTAATAAGTAAGATTTAATTTTGATATTAGCTGAATTAGTTGCCAGTCTGCCACAAGCACAACTGTTGCGAATTTCGACCGCGTCGGAGCACTCGCCAAAAATTACTACCAAATAAGTCTGAAAACAGAAAACATTAAAAAAAAAAAAACATAAACTTGTGTTTTGTTTTTCTTGTCACTCTTTCCTTCCTAAAAATACGTTTTACCCGTGTACAGTGAGCCTCGCTCGCAGTGAGCTTCCCAAATTTGTCAAATGTTCCCAATTGATATTGAACTTTGTTTGATATGAGGTCGTAATTAGAATGAAGAAATTTCAAAATTTGGGTGTAACATAACATCTATAAATAGACATGTTAACATGGGTACGTTTTGGCTTGTTAGGGTAAACACCAGAACACTCTGTATAATTCTAAATACATTCAACAGCACCAAAACCGACGAATTTCTTCTTCATCTCCAAACAATAGAGTTTATTATCCATTAGGGAAATTTGACAGTTTGTGGTAACTTGATGTGCTGTTACTTGTAACTATACTTGCACACGGGCGCAACATGGGCTAGAGACGCCTCTGCAGCCGAAAGACGTCCACTGCTGGACATAGGCTGCTGCTAATTTCGAGCAGGCTGGACTGTCCGTACGTGAATCGCTGCTGCGCTATTTCCCATGGAATGGTGCAGCCGCGGTGAAGCGTCGGACAGTATACTGCCGCTTTTGTGTCATAGCAATTGAATTTGTTTTGTTTTTAGGATGTAAAAATTAATATCAATAATTAAGTGTTTTTACTAACAAGTGAGTCATCATGATACTTGATAATAAATAAATTGAATTGAATAGGCCTCCCCCAAGCACCTCCACTTCGACCGGTTCTGTGCTCCTCGCATCCAACGGGTTCCTGCGGCCTTCACAAGGTCGTCGACAAGGTGGACCGATATATAGATTTACATAAAGAAGTCCAAAAAAAGTTAGCAACAATGAGAACGTTTGGACTAGAAACACAATTAATTGAACAAACTAACATCAATTTAACCATGTTAGTGCAGTTATCATTAATTGTTCGGTAGGTTCTCATGCATTCTTGACCTATATTTGGTTGGCGGTAGTTGCTAAATCAAGCAGAACGTCATTCCACTTCGAAGTTATTCTAAGATTCTTTTAAATTTTGTAAATATGAGGACTTTGGAGGCCTTGTAGCGAGGGCTCGGAAACCGGTTGAAATTCTTAACCGGTTACGGTCATTGACCCCAAACCGAAATCGATTTAGGTTAAGGTTTGCACTTTACCGGTTTATGCGGGAAACCGGTTTTTCATGAATTTTGGTTTTGATAGTGGAAATTAACCGGTTAAAACCAAGTTTGAACCTCCCCCCGGCCCCCTCCAGTCTCGCGAGCACGGTCTGGACGTTGCGATATCATTTAGTTACAAAATTTTATTACGGATTTACGGAATTAACCGGTTAATTTGGGTGTCAAAACCGTTTGTGCTTAAGTAACCGGTAACCTTTATCATTTGGGTTTCATAAGAACAGTACACTTGTTTAACCGGTTAATGAAGGAACGATATATTTACCGGTACTTAATCGAAATTAACCGCTCTTTTTAAACCGGTTCAGAGCCCTGCTTGTAGCCTTTAGATCTGTAGACCATTTTTTTATTTTATTAGGTACCTGGTACGGTGAGCAACAAAAGTCGATTAACACTTCAGTTTTTTTAATCTCAGTTATTGAGCAAAATATTAAAACACTTCAGTGTTAAGGGTTCACGGACCCAAAGGGTAAAACGGGACCCTATTACTAAGACTTCGCTGTCTGACCGTCCGTCCGTCTGTCTGTCACCAGGCTGTATCTCAAGAACCGCGATAGCTAGACACTTAGACAGTTGAAATTTTCACAAATTATGTATTTCTGTTGCCGCTATAACAAATACTAAAAAAAAAATATTTAAGGGGGGCTCCCTATACAACAAACGTGTTTTTTTTCGGCGTTTTTGACTTGTGGTACCCTTCGTGTGCGAGTCCGACTCGCACTTGGCCAGTTTTTTTTTAACTCAGTTATTGTATTTGTTCAAAAACTGAGATTAAAAAAACTGAAGTGTTACACGTTTCAGTATGTTGCATGTAAAATAATCTGACACAAAATCAGAATGATTGTATGTTAGTATGGTTTTTATTGTATAAAGAAAGTTTTTAGAGGTATCTTCATGTTTTTTTTCTATCGTATCAAATTAGTTGTAAGTATTATGTTTTCAACACACTATCTACCTAGCATTATCCGATAAGACCGCCCATTGTGTCACCCTTTGTACAGTTTCTATAATTATGTTTGTAATTTATATGGTGTACATAAGTCAAAGTCAAAGTCAAAGTTATTTTATTTGTAAAACATAGGTGGTGTAGAAACAGTTGTTATTCAAATATATAGGTACACTATGTTTTGCCAATGACGGCGTACAAATATGAATAAAATAATTAATTAAAAGTGAATTAACCAAAAATAATAATTTAAAAAATGTCAACAGAAAAAAATTAATAATAATTGAGTAATATAAAAATGTATGCTAAAATAGATGCTTCAGTCAAATAATTATTGTAGAATTAAGTCATAAAGTCAAATTAGAATTATTTAAAAAAATTTTTTTTTGATAGTATTAAAAATGTCTAGTAATAAAAAAGTTACAATACATAATGTCAAAATGTGTCTGTTAAAAAATCTGAGACACTATAATAACATTTTTGACATAACATAGTTTTTAATTTTTGCTTAAATAAATTAACAGGTAATTTTTTTAGCTCTCTTGGCAATTTATTATAAACGACTGGTGCCATATGAAAAATACTCTTATACATTAAGGCAGTATTAGTTTTGCGGACACAGAGACGACTTTCATCTCTTTGAGTACGATTAAAAGCTTCAGATGCTAACACAAAAAGTTGAGGATTTTGTTTCACAAAGACAGCTACTTCAAATAAGTAGAGTGAAGGCAAAGGTAGGATATTGTACTTCTTGAAGAAAGGTACACAACTCTCGGTGGATTTTAAACCAAACATAGCCCTAACGCACCGTTTCTGTGCCTTAAAAACGAGATCTTTGTTGGTGGAATTCCCCCATAATAAAGAGTATTCTATTCTATTCATTATCCTGAAGAATATCATATATTTTTCTGATTTTGTTTACTGTAGGCGATCATATACCTACTTTTATTGTTTCTAAAACTTGCGTCTTTGCGTTTAGGTCCTGTAAGCCCATTAACGCTACTCTTTCGAAAAAAGCTTAAAAACAGCGTGCAGATGAAGCAGCTTTTCTACGGAACTTACTGAGAAATTACATCTGAAAAAATAGTTGGTAATCTACATGATATGAATCGTAATTTGGTTTAGCCATAATTTTTCTATCGATATCACCTATTAAGAAAAAAAACCACCAAATCACCTCCAAATCGTTGAGATGAAACCATTTTACTCCTTCATTTTTATCAAAAGAATATAAAAAAAATATCTAGTGCTTTGCAATACAAACGAAAATGATTTGGTTTTGTTACTTTTTAAAAACATGTATATTTTTTAATATAATAAATTAAAAATGCGATCGTTTAAAGTCCGTGTCTATATCATCCCCGCACTCGTCCACGAATTCAGTGCGGGGCGCCTCGTGTTGCTAGGCAACGCGTTGGCATGCGGGTGCATGCGATGCGGGTGGCGGAGTGGCGCGGAGAGGGGTAGTTAGCTCCGCCCAAATGCACAAGGTCGTTGGCATGAATACAAGCCTTAAATCAATCTGGCTTAGAACATAATAAATCGAATATTCTGTGTCAATTCGTCTCGTGTCTGATAAGATTGGGCAACTCGTCTAACTCGGGTCAAGGGTAGTCTCTAGTCTGATAAACAAGCGAAGATAAACGCTCTAATTCTGTGATTCTGTTGAAACGGCTAACATCAATCTGACCAGGCTCCCATTAACCATGTTGGGGTCAGCTTCCAGTCTATCCGAATCCAGTTGAATACCAATATTTTATATGGAGCGATATTCTATCTGACAACCCAAGGACGCATGCGCTGCTGACAGGCCTCTTAAACGCATTAACACATGCTTTTTGAAGCATGCATCATGCAACAGCGCAAGGTTTGGTTCATACATAATACTTAACTAGCTGAACTGACAGACATTGTCCTGTTTTTACCGACTTCAAAAAAAAAAGGAGGTTATCAATTCGATACGTATGTATGTAATATTATTGGAATTCCATTATATTCACATATGATGATCTATTAGGGCTTCCAAACAAATATACAAAATTTCATAGACGTATGTATGTATGTATGTATGTATGTATGTATGTATGTATGTTTGTCCACGCATATCTCCGGAACTATTAATCGGATCGTGACCATTTTTTTTTATTGGCTTACATTTTCTTCAACTTAGGGAACAGTGCAAGTTTCATCAAGATCGATTCAGTAATTTTCAAGATATGAACTAATACGTGTAAGTGTGACGGCCTGGCTTATTGATAAGAGCTACGGGTGTAGTGTCAAAGGGAAAACATCTCAAAACCTTGGTCAAATACTAGTGCAAAAACTAAAAATTACGAAATAAAAAGTAATTTAAAAAAATTAAACCGACTTCAAAAAGAAATTAACTCAAAATTATGAAATAACTTTAATTTCGGAAGTCGGTGGCATAAAACTAAAATACAGATCCCAAGACACCGACTTCCGAAATTAAAGTTATTTCATAATTTTGAGTTAATTTCTTTTTGAAGTCGGTTTAATTTTTTTAAATTACTTTTTATTGATTCAAAGGACACGTGGCGCCATCTATTATCATACTAACTTTATTGTTGTTTTCCTCGGGAACAGCACTAGTCAAAATATGTGGCTTGGCCGTTTCGCTACCATCACATGGGCGTAAGGTGAAAAATTTATTCACAGTTACTTTTCTGTTACAACAGTTTTTACAATAGTTTTTGTAGTAACGAAACGGCCAAGCCTCATATTTTGACTAAGGTGTAGAGTTTGTGAAGTTAGGGCGTGTAGAGTTAGAAGCATGGCTCTACATGAGATCTGATAACTTTTTGGCAGTGCGAGCCATAATGTGGTCTCGTCTTGGCAACATTTTACATGAAAATGTTTTTGGTGGGATTAGTTATAGAGGTATGAGGAACAGGGTGTAAACTTTACTCATCCTCTATAGAAAAGGGAGGATCCTCCGACCAGACGGGTGTTGTGTCTGGAGGGCACCTGCCCTATGAATCTATGCTAGCTGCGCGGTAAACTGTGCTTGCGAGATGCAGGATTTTGCGTGATGTCAGTATGACGCGTGTTCGCATGTGGCGTTGTAGATACCGCTACATCGTCATAGTTTCAATCTTCCTAGACTACGTCAACAACAGAGTTGGGCACCTTTATTTACATCGGAAGGAGCTATTGTGAGTGTGTGACGTCAGCAATTAGCCTAATTGGACTACACAGTAATTCTAATTAAAACGAATTGAAAGTTGTAACGAGTTTGTTTTTGTGTCTATGAATACTGTTGTACACATTATATACTTAATACTTAATTATTATAAATTCAAAAGTAATGATGTAACTAATATTTTTGTAAAATATCATTTAAAAAGAGTATTTATGGAGTTTCTTGCCCGTTCTTCTCCATAGGTACCTACGCTTTGGAATGGGCAACTAGCTTCATATTTTCTGACTGACCGACTTCTTGACGATTCAAAAGTGCCTGTTAATGGTTTAATTGAAATAAATGCTTTGAGTTTGAGTTTGTGCAAGGAAAGATGAATGAAGGACCATACATGGTGACACGCAACCAGTTGTCATGGATTTAGTACACGATTCTAGACCGGGCGCTGAAATTTTTCGTCGGTTATTAAGGGTCCCTATCAATTTTGCGGACTAAAAACAGAAAAATCCGTTTTTTCAGCGCAAATTTCTCAATATCCTTAAGTTATCTAGTTTTTTTTTAAATACACAAGTATTTATCACCTATCTATCTAGTAAGTCTACGAATTTAAGTTTTGATAACTACCTAATATAAATTCCAAAAAAAAAAAACACGTTTTTACGTAATTAAAACAAAAATTTGCTGTTCCCATACATTTTGACCTCGTAGGAAAAAAAAATGCCATACATTTGACCTTTGTCTTTACTACAGGACCTAAACGCAAAAAACACAAGTTTTATAATGCCTAAAAATATATGATCGACTACAGTAAACAAAATCAGAAAAATATATGATATTCTTCAGGATATATGCTAGTTAGATAGTGTGTTGAAAACATAATACAACTAATTTGATACGATAGAAAAAAATCATGAAGATATCTCTTAAAACTTTCTTTTCACAATAAAAACCATAATAATATACATACAATCATTCTGATTTTTTGTCAGATTATTCCACAAGCAACATACTAAAGCACCAGTGTTTTAATTTTTTAGTCCAAACAATAGTTTTTTTGTAAATAGATAATTGCTTCATATTTTGCAATAAATTACCAGCGTTGCTTCATCACGCTTTTGTTTCCTTTCAATGCAGACCGACAGTGACCGCGCTTTAGGTCATGTAGTCCCCTTAACTTTAATCTTTTCGATAAAAGACGAATATATCTACGCTGGAAGGTCTTTTTTTTTTTTTGAGGGTGGTAAATCATCAAATGTCCGCTCCCGCACTGACTAAACCCCACCCGTGTTCCTTCCTTAGCCCTTTATGTTCCGGGGTAGCGGTAACCCTTTCGGACAATCCCGCTAACCTGGCAGGCTTCGGCCCTAACCTGGTCCCTTCACTGGTGCTGACATCTCTTTGAGGCGCGCGTGGAATACATACGCGCCGTCCGGCACGGGCCTGGTCCTGATCGGACGATGAGTTATCCATTACTCTCCGTCCGCAGGCCCGCGCCTACGGTGGCCGGAAGTCATCACGCGGCTCCCGAGGCCGGGAGCCGCGTCTCCGCGGCGGCTGGGACGTGAGGCTCTGTCCCTCAACCATCCCGCCACCTCCTTCCCTAGCATGACTGCTTCGCAGAAGGAGGTGACTGCATCCCACTCCCTCTTGCTCCGGACCATGGCTTGAACCAGGGCCGGACGCAATAGGTCGCCGCCGCAGCCGATCGCCTCTAGGAGGATACGGCCGCGGCGGTGCTCCGACCAAGCGGGGCAGACCTCCGCCGTATGCTCCACCGTGAACGCTAGGGGGTCTAGAACCATATTATTGGTCTTCTTCTTAGCATGTCGATAGCAATCTAAATGGACGCGGCCCAGAATTCGGCTAATTGTTTGGCGCCATCACCAGCGTCCATCAGTTCCTGTAACGTGCAGCGGAGAGGACACGCAGGCCACGATATTAAGTGTCCCATCGTTTATGGAACAGCACAACATTTAAACTCCAAGGCGGAGTCGTCTATGAATCTCCACCTGAACAGGTTTTATTATTGGTTTATTAAAGGTATTATTGGTTGGTGGAGGCGAGGAGCCCGTGGCTAAATAATAACAGCCGCACAGGTCGATCGATCAGGTTAAGCTGCACGTGCAGCTGTTGGTCCCTGGATGACCATTTTTACATACCAAGTCCCCTCCGTGCCTAGAAAACCACGTTAAGCCGTTGATACTGGCAGTCATTCGTGGATCTTTGACAGTCGTTATGGGTCGTCAGAAGCCCGCCATACAATGTGACTATAATGCTAGCTTTTAGGGCACTGTTCCTGTTGACAGCGATGTGAACAAACTTTTTGATGCCCTATGATTCTTTTGCTTCTTTTTTCATGTACAGTCAGCAACAAAAGTCGATTAACACTTCAGTTTTTTTAATCTCAGGTATTGCGCAAAATATTTCTTCAAAATTGCATTGTACTTTTTTTTGCTGCAATTTTAAACAAATATTTTGCTCAAAAACTGAGAAAAAAAAAACTGAAGTGTTAATCGACTTTTGTTGCTGACCATACATATTATTCTTTTAAATGTTAGCTAATAAATAAATGGGTTATTTAATTAGATATGCCATAATAAGTTTTAGACTAAGCGGCATTTTTAATTGTTTTTGTTTTGTTTTTCCATACAGAATCTGCATTCATAACATCCCAATTTTAAACTCCAGGTTTCACCTGCATACGTTTCAATCCCATGGATATATTGGGATAAAAAGATTTTTATTATAAGTTAACATTCAAAAATAACTACTTACGTAATGAAATGAAATGATTTTATTTTTTGTATGTAGGTTTGTACAAACACTTTTACACGTCAATCATGTTTTTTTGGTAAAACTTGATGAAGTTGGCGTTTCCTATCTGACTACTCTGAGAAGAAAGGCCGAAACAAACTCAGAGGTCACAGTCTCTTTTAAAGTCCAGACATAATCTTGGTCAGGTTATATGAAGACCATGTAGATCGATGTCTGAGGTGGTCTTTTGAGGAAAGAACCACACAGATTGAGAGGACCTGTCCAGTCAGTGCACGCATTTGTCAAAAATCGTGCAGCTCAACTCAAGACTTAAGGAGCTCAACGATTCGACGAACAATACCAAAGAAAGGACATTTGGGTAGGCCGCATAAATTACTGAAACTGCCAGACCATGAGAAAAAAAAAAAAACAGAAGAGAGAATAATAAAAAAAATATATATAAGTATGTAAAATGACCCACATCGTCTTCACATTCGTACATAATACTACTACTAATAATCTAATCTTTCCTCTTTATAATATGCTTAAACTACATCGCTGATAAGCCTCATCCTAATCAGCCTATAATGTTCCCACTGCTGGGACACAGGCCTCCTCTCAGTGAGAGGGAGTGGGCTGTAATCCACCACGCGGGCCCAGTGCGGGTTGGTGAATGTCACATATCTTCGAATTTTTGGTTCTAGGACATGCCGGTTTCCTCACGATGTTTTCCTTCACCGTTTTGAGAGCAGTGGTGATGAAATAATTTACACAAAGTAAAGTGCCTGTCTGGGTTCGAACCTACGACCTACTACTCGTAAGTTGTGTCTGTTACCACTGGGCCACCACTGCTGATAAGCCTATAGTTTTGTTATTACCATAACTGAGGAATTATAATATATCTTCAAGCTATTTGAAACATGCACCAGCTAATTAGCTGCCAGTGTCTTACCAAATAATAATAATAAACAATTGAAATGATAGCAACATGTTATTTAACTTTTTTTTATTAATCATAGAATGTAGATGCAGATAATCTGCCAAAAAGTTCAGTTTTAATATTTTTTATTGCTGACCATTAAAGAGTGTATTTTTACATGTTTTAGCCATTTATGTAACAATATAAAGCTGCAGTCAATTAAAGAAAACTTTAAATATACATAATACCAAGCAAAAACATTTTAAATAAATTAAATACAGTCCAATACGAATCTTTTTCCATTCTCTATGAGCTGTTGACCTAATACCACTGCTCACCTAATTGAATTAAAAAAAAACCTTGTGATATAATATTACCGCATCAGTAAAATAAAGAAGCCAATTATACAAAAAAAAGAATACTTACTGTAAATATCACTGATATCCTCCCAGAAACTGTTCATCAAATCGCTTTTGAACGCGAAAAAATCGTTTTGATTACAGCCGCACACATTTCTTGAAACGATTGACTAATAAATAACAGTCTAGCGAATTAAATGTCCGGCAATTGTCGCACGCACAATGTAGTAGGCGACGCAGACGGCTAATTATAAAGTCCTATGCCAATTCATACAATACAACCGCTTATTAGCGGAACATCAAAACCGTTTTCGAACGCAGATAAAAACGGAAGAACACACACACGACACAAAAGTTTTACAGGGAATGCACAGTTTATTGCCCTAATTACGATAGCCGTATTGTTTATAATTATGTCGAAACAATGTTAATTTTTATCGAAATATTATGCTTCAAGGCACAAAATTTATCCTTTTTCTAATTCTGACGTGACGTTGTGGCGCTGCACCTTTTTAGTTGGTTTTTTGTTACCGATTTTAGTCGATTATGAAAAAGTTTATACCAATTGAACCGGTATGAAATATTTGTAATTACGAAACAGAAGCATTACACTTCACACGTTTAACTCATTGAAAAACATGCTCAATTTATAATAACGCAAAACACCTAGTTTATTTTGTAGCGAAATCACAAAAACAGTTGGATAATTTATTTTAGTAGAATTTCGATCTAAACCATCTTGTTACTAACATACTAAATGAAACGTAAAACTCCAACCCTAGAATACGCAATTTCCAAAGACAACAGAAACAAACAAGATTTGTATGCGTTCATAAATTGATAATTTTAAATAAAATTCAATGATTTTACTTTAATTAAACCATTTATATACCTTCACTCTATTTGCATGGATTTACGTGATAATCTTGTCGTGTAAACAGACGAAGGCTTATTATATTCCGACACTAAATTCAGTTTTATGACTGCACCAATAAATCCATAAGCAATATTTTTGAAGGAATCAGGTGATCGATCGATTTGGAAAGCTGTCAATGCTGTCAACCTGTCATCTGTCGTACGGGATAATTGGGAGGACCAGCAGATTCTATTTGTTTACAAAATCACGAAAACATTATTTTAAATGAAAAATGTCTTCATTTCTATGTTTTATTTGCCACAACACCGTGAACTCGGATACCAATGAGGAGACACGGGACAAATACAGAGAAATCGTCGGAATGAACGTAAATAAACTCTCCTGTTTAAGATACTAAAATTCTATCTAATATCTATCTAACTAGCCTGTACTGTCCCACTGCAGGACAAAAGCCTCCCTCATTTTATTTATTTACATTCAGTTCTAACCCGCTTCTGACTGCTTCGCAATTTCGCATAGACATTAACTTCTTATAAGTGTAGAAATTCATTAAATCAATAGTCAAATGCAACTCAGTATGACAATAGCCAGTAGTTCTGAAAATTAAATTATATAAAAGTTGCCTTTTTTGGCTATAACTCCTCTAAGACAGTTCAGAGTGTTGAGCTCCTATTTTAAAATGTTTATGCTACAATAACTTTATTATTTAATTATCTCTTTTAAATTCAAGAATATTTTCCCCAAAAATATAATTTTATATATAATAAATTAAGTACCTACATATTTTTTTTTATAAATTATAATATGGTTCATTTTCTTTAAAAGTATAAAAATTGATTTCTGAGTTGAGCTAATAAATTATTGACACATTTGTGCACTCAAAACAATTCACAACATGTATTTCAAGCAACCCAAATGCAGGCACTTTTGAATTGCCAAATTGCCATCCCATCGGACTATGAGAGTGGTGACAGAAGAGGAATAATATCTCCTGGGTCGAAGGCTAGTCTCCGCCATGGCCAAAATTTGGTCTGGAGGACTTTACGTATTTCATTATTATTACATCTGAGCAAGTAACAGCCCAGATGTAATAATAATGAAATCCCAACTAAAAATAATTATGTTTATTTCAGCTCTGTCCTGATTCTCAATTATGCTATATTTGTTGTCACATGCTAAATAAACTGTGGTTATTTAAATCTGTATGCCTAAAAAGGAGTTTGGAATATCCAGTACTGTTTAGGTAAGTATTTTAGTGGGGTTTCCATTAAGAATTTCTTAGTAACGTAGCCAGAGTTTACATGTTGGCGGTGTGATACCCCCGTGCTTCGGAAAGCAGTTTAAACTGTTGGTCCTGCGCCTGATCTCTCACCGGTCGTGTCGGATTGCCGTCCCATCGGACTATGAGAGTGAGGGAAGAGAGAGCACTTGTGTTTGCACACACACTTGTGCGGTCAGTGGGTCATTCTATGAAACAGCTGATATTTTTTTTTATAACCAACGAAAAATTGCAATGCATGGTCAGAATCATGAACCTCTACTGAATCCATCGTAACAAGTTCTGCGTCGTTGACCCTGCCAGCCTGTATATAATAATAATAATGTGAGCTCGGCTATCATTGTGCCGATTGTCGTATCAGCCAATGGACTGATGGCCGAAAGCCTCGATCAACATCTATCGAGGCTCTCGTTAGGCGGTTGGATCAAGGGCCTGATTCAGAAGGCAGTACTACTCGATACGGCTCGCATTGTGAGGAGGTTCCTGTCTCTGGAGCCCTAACCACCGGTAGCTTGGACCCTGCTCCCGACACCGGCGGATCGCTATTTTTTTATATTTTTAAATGTTTTTTATACTTTTTTTTTTTTTTTTTTTTTTTTTAGTCTCTCTGTTCTGTTTTTTTTTCATGGTCTGGCAGTTTGAGTTATTTATGTGGCCTACCCAAATGTCCTTTCTTTGGTATTGTTCGTCGAATCGTTGAGCTCCTTAAGTCTTGAGTTGAGCTGCACGATTTTTGACAAATGCGTGCACTGACTGGACAGGTCCTCTCAATCTGTGTGGTTCTTTCCTCAAAAGACCACCTCAGACATCGATCTACATGGTCTTCATATAACCTGACCAAGATTATGTCTGGACTTTAAAAGAGACTGTGACCTCTGAGTTTGTTTCGGCCTTTCTTCTCAGAGTAGTCAGATAGGAAACGCCGACTTCATCTAGTTTTAAAAAAACATGATTGACGTGTAAAAGTGTTTGTACAAACCTACTTACAAAAATAAAAATCATCATCATTTATTAAGAAATATTTAAAAATGAAATTAGATAGAAAAAAAGACGAATAAACGAAATAATAATTATTTATTTATTTCAGACATTATAAAATTCTAGTCCATAGTTTAACATTCATCATTAAAATTACAATTAAAATTACATACAATATATGTAGATATAGATCAGATATTAAAAAAATACCTTTACATTTACAGCGAAAAGGGGACAATAAACTTACAACGCAATGAAATGGACACAGTTATTATATGTTCTGAAGAAACTTGTCTACCAACCAATGCATCCCAACTTTTCGTTGATAACAGGGACCAAAGTATAAATAGTAATGATTACACAAAACTTGAAGAAAGTCATAATGATTTTGATGATTATTTCCGAGATAATACGGCTAAGAAAGCTGTAGAAACGGAAATTGATAGAATAGAAAGTTTTGATGATTGTGATCGACAGTTTGTAAAAAGTGATGAACAATTTGTGAATAATGAAAAACAATTTGTGAATAATGAAGAACAATTTGTGAATAATGAAGAACAATTTGTGAATAATGAAGAACAATTTGTGAATAATGACGAAAATTTTGAAAATAATGATGTCCATAATTCTGGTGATGAAACTATGTTTGATTATGAATTAAATAAAGCACAAGAAGGTGAAATGGAATCTAAAATACAGAGTGAAGAAGAAGATGGAAACAATTATGAATATTATGAAGATGAGCGCAATGAATGTTTAGATGAAATTAGAAATGAATGTGGGGATGAAGAAACTGCTGAAGAATTAGGTAAAAACTTCTTTATAACGGCGGGTAAACGTTGTGTGAATCGTAGCATTTATTTATTTTCCCTCTTACAGGGGTACTCGTGGATAAGTAATAAAAGCCGCACGGGTCGATCGTTCAGGTTAAGCTACGCTTGCCGCGGTCAGTCCGCGGATGGGTAACCATCTTTACATACCAAGACCCGTCCGTGCCTCGGAAAGCACGTTAAGCCGTTGGTCCCGGCTGTCATTCGTAGATTTTTGACAATCGTCACGGGTCGTCAGAAGCCCGAAAGTCTGACAACCATTCTGACCTAGGGGTATAGAGTTACCGAGTTACTGGCTTGTGGAATTCAGATGGGCGCTCCACGCAAATTACTGGTATTCATCTGCAGCCGGTAAGACTGGATGCCGACCCCAAAAATAGGTAGGAAAAGGCTGTGTAGATAATAATATCATTCAAACTCAAACTCAAATCATTTATTTCAATTAAACCTTGTACAGGCACTTTTGAATTGTCAAAATTAAATAGTCTGTCAGTTAGTCAGAAAGTTGAAGCTAGTTGCCCATTCCAAAGCGTAGATCTCTATGGAGAAGAACGGGCAAGAAACTCCATGGACACTCTTTTAAATCAAGATATTACAAAATCCTGGGTACATTATTCTTGTTGCTTCTATATGTGAGAACAATGTAAAAAAGACAGAAATGAAGAAACAATTCAAGACATAAGATTAAAAATAAGCCATGGCAGTTAAGAGATGACCAGTCTCAACCGACGGCGCCCGTTCACGAACATGACGCGTGGATCAGCACCATCCAGCTCAACCATTTTGTAGGGAACCGAATGATCCAACACACGCGCCACCATCGGTGAGACATTTAAGTGAGCATGACACGGTCTCAACTGCCATGCTCTTTCAAGTCAACATCAAAAAATCATAATAAACGGAAACATGGTTCTTACATTTACAAAATTAAAAAAAAAATGCTTCTAAATTATACAAAACTACAGTTTGCAATTTATATAAGAAGTAAATAGAATTTTATTACCTACCAAACAGGAAGAGATATTTAATATTGAAGTATTCAACACTTAAAACTTGATTGAATAAATTAAAAAAGTTATGTTCGTAATGACAGAAACACAAAAAAAAGAAAAAGGGAAGCACCTCTTCCAAATATTGAAATTAACTACAAAGATAGACTTACAATCTTCAGCATTCAGCAACATTACAGGGTTACCTATTGCGGTAGTGTATTTACTTAACTCTTATTGTAACTTATCATAGTATTTTTATTCCTTATAACATCAGTTATCTGCCAATGAAAGTCCCGTCAAAATCGGCCCATCCGTTTTGGAGATTAACCGGAACAAACAGACAGACACAGATTTTTTTTAAATTTAATTTAATTTAATTTTTTGTTATAAGTACCGTATTTAAATACCTTCTTAAGCATTTAGTAAAAAGCTATTATTTTGACATTACAAACAGACACTTCCGTTTTATTTATTGTATAGAAGATGTATATAGATTTGACATACCAACTTGGTTAAAACCTCATTTTATCAAATTCCAGATACGTCAAAAAAGAAAAAATCAAAAAAGAGTAAAAAGAAAGATTTCGAGAAGATTCTTCTGTCTACAGAAGAGCAGAAGGCAGAGTTAGAAGCACAAAGAAGGAGCAAGAAGTATCTAGAGGCAGAGTTTAAATGCTATAACTGTGCTTTAGGGTTTCTGTTTAAAGATACTTATCAGGCTCATATGATGAGACATGAAGAGGTAAGATTTAAAACAACTTCTTTAAAAATCACTATCACTATAAAAAAATTAAAAACTCCCGTCACAAAAAATAACATCTAAAAAGTACGCATTTTTTGATTGCGTTGACTTAGAAGTTTGATTTTTTCACTGCTTCAAGGGATTGCAGCCATATTTGATTTCAACTTGATAACTCCACGCGTTCCTGAGAAAAAAGGTCTTGACAGACGGACAACGAAGTGATCTTATAAGGGTTCCGTTTTTCCTTTTGAGGTACGGAACCCTAAAAACAGAAAGTCCTATACGAGGCCAATAGGCTCCTATCTCAGCATGATGCTGCGACAGCACACTAATATTATAAAGGCGAAAGTTTGTGGGTGTGTGTGTGTTTATATATTTTGTTACTTCTTCACGCTCAAACGGCTGGACTAATTTTGATAAAATTTACAAAATTTTATCAAAAGCTTGATGTGCTCTGGCGTCTGTACAGCAATCACATCACACTAATATTATAAAGGCGAATGTTTGTGAGTGTGTGTGTGTGTGTTTATATGTTTGTTACTTCTTCACGCCCAAACAACTGGACCAATTTTGATAAAACTTTGTATGGAGGTAGCTGACACCCTGGATTAACATATAGGCTACTTTTTATCCCGATATTCCCACGGGATTGATATTTACGCGGGCTGAACCGCGGGGCGCAGTCGCGGGTCTATGAAAGTGCATTAAAATTGCGGCCAGAAAAAATTAAAAACGTTATACCATCGTGAGGACGGAGATGTGTCTTCTTTCTGTTCACAAGAAGAATCTTTTACTTCTGTTTCCTCTTCAGAAGAATCGTCTTCTTTATACGTTGTTATCTCAAAAGAGGGTACAGTGGGTACTTCTGAGAAAGGACAGTGATTCTCCTGGACATAGCGTTCAAATCCCTTTACGGCTTGTGCTATTTTCATCATCAAATAACATCGATTTCCCGCTATTTTTGAGTCAATTGGGTCCCGAACATATACCACATCTCGTTCATCGGACACATCTTGGTCATTGTCCACATATTGGTCATTTTCGAAATACGGGTCATCTTCCAAATCTTGGTTATCTTCCACAACCCGGTCATCTTCCTCAACTTGGTTATCGTCTACATCCCGGTCATCATCCATAACTTGGTCATCTTTCGCATCTCGGTCATCTTCCACAACTGGGTCCGCTACCACAACTTGGTCATCGTCCGTAACCCGGTCATCATCCATAACTTGGTCATCTTTCGCATCTCGGTTATCTTCCACAACTGGGTCCGCTACCACAACTTGGTCATCATCCGTAACCCGGTCATCATCCACAACTGGGTCATCTTCCACAACTGAGTCATCATCCACATTGCAATAATACTCGTAAATATTATTCAATGCGTATGAACGGGAATGGTAGCTGTCGGGCGCATAAAAAGGGTATCTCATTAATTTTAAATAAGATTTCTTTTTAGCAATAACTCCGTCATTGTCTTGAACATTACCGCTCATTAAATCTGTCCCGAGTTTAGTGTAACTGAAGACCCCCCATTTATAACCTTCTAACAAATCATAAAACGCTAAAAGACTATCTGAACACATAATATCAATTGGAAGCTGTACATTGATATTCCTAAAATGATATTTGAGTACTGTAAAATGCGATATAAATCCGTCATGAGCGACCAAGCAAACTGGTTTAGCTAGGCAGTCGATGAAAGCGTTCATGGCATTGAAAGCCTTCTGGTCGAATTCTGCTTCCTGCTCGAGTAAAGAATTGTTTAACCCGCTAATCTGGACACTCTTTTCAAGCACGATTATGGCAGGTTTAAAGCACATTTCGAACTTCGATAGCACTCGCGGGTCTTCGTTCGGTCCGATGTCAAACAGGTGTCTTCTTTTTACCGCTAGCATGCTTAATTCCGTGATTTCTGGCATCCAGCAATAATCGCCAAACCTATTAATAGGCCCAGTGCATCCCAAATCAAGGAACACGTACGTTTCTATCCTGCTCATTTTTTTAACAACTTGGAAGTCGGCGAGTATAAATAAAACTGACACTTTGCAATGTAGTAAAGTTATAGCACTTCAAGACACGTGACTAAAATCGAAAATGACGACGCCATCTTGTTTTTTCAACGCGCCGTCATGTCAACGTCACTCGTTTTAGTGTCCGTCCAGATTGGGGAGCGGGGCGGGCTGGGGCGCGTGAGCGGGAACTTGCGCGAGCTGCCTGTCCGCAGTTCCGCACTGGAGCGCGACTGCGTGGCGTGCTGCGTGTTGTCGTGTCCAAATTCGAACAGTGTGACCATATTAAATTTGACTAAAAACCCGAAGCACCTCATAAAAATATTTTATCTGAATGAAATATAGACCACTGTCCACTGACGGGATTCCACTGTTCCATGTTAGTTTTAAATTATTGTGAACGTAATTATTGTCTCTATGTGAATTAATGTAATTGGTGTTTTACCGTTTTAATTAACTATAGACTAAATCCGGGTAATTCCCTGAACATCAATGTTCGCGGGGACGATCGCTACGGTGTTACCATAGCTTTTTATTTTATCCAAAATATACCCAACAATACTTACTTCCGCCAATAACCTACAAAACTGAATTACTGATGCTCGGAAAGTCGATAAAATATACCGAAAAAAGTATTAAAATACTGAATCTGGTCACACTAATAGTCCAGTGTTTGTCAAAATATAAGCGTGCGCACCCCGCGCGTTGCCCGCGCCGAGCAGCCCGCGCCGCTCACCGCGCCCGCGTGCCCACTATGAACACTAAAGGAAGTTCAAATTTGAGTTCGCCGCGCCCGCGCCCCAGTGTGGCCAAACACTTCAAGATCTTGGTAGCAATCAACGTAGATAAATAAATAATCTATGTTTATATTTATTATCTCTATTTGAGTATACTTGTCTTATCTGTCTTTATTTTATTTATTTATTGCCTTTTTTCAGAGTGATTGTAATGATGAATGAATATGATGTTGTGTTCGATATCAGTTCTGGGTCTCTGTGTACCTTTTGGCAAAAGCCTCCTTCAACCCTTTCCAATTCTCCCTGTTCCTTACCTGCCTAGTCCATGTCTTTCCTTTAGAGGTACGGAACCCTAAAAAAGTTATAACCTTTATTTTTAACCGACTTAAAAAAACCGGCCAAGTGCGAGTCGGACTCGCACACGAAGGGTTCCGAACCACAAGGCATAAAACGCCGAAAAAACGTTTCTTTTATTCCCCTTTAAATCTTTGAAAATTTCAACTGTCTAGCTGTCACGGTTCATGAGATACAGCCTGGTGACAGACAAACAGACAGACGAACAGTGGAGTCTTAGTAATAGGGTCCCGTTTTAACCCTTTAAAAAATACCGGGCAAGAACGAGTCGGACTCGCGCACCGAGGGTTCCGTACCATCATATGTTTTTAAATTTTCATCGGCGAGGCCTATATTCATCAGAGAATATAAACACTGTGCACGATGTAGAATATTGCAATTTTATGTCAGCGCCATCTCTTGACCGATAGTGGAATTAATGTAACTTTTGTTGATGATTTCTGAAAAAGTGTGCTATTTAGAAACTTCGTTTTATTTTTCCTGTAATCTTTACACAAATTTCTATCACAGAATTATTTCAGATTTTTCTCTTTGCAAACTTCATAAATAAGGGGCCTCTTATCTACGAAGTTTGCAAAGAGAAAAATTACATTTTTCATCAAAAGTCGAAAACTATCCGGCCTAAAAAAAAAAGAAAAAATGTTTGAGAATGTGCAAACTGCGCTCTTTCATATGATACCCCACATGCCCTAGTAGCCCCACTTCAAATTTTTCAGACCCCCTTTCAGTCCCTGTTGCAAAAAATATACATATATTTTTATTTCTTTCTTATTTGAAAAATAATTGGGCAAACGTCATCTAAAACTGTTCCAAAGGACGATGCCAGGATTTGTATGAACTCTGGTCCCACCCTCCAATAGCTACGTGTAATACATCGTTGTATAGGTATTTTTGAGCTGAACAAAAGTCACTATGGCACCAAGTTCCAAATCTTAGTCCGTTCAGAGTTATGCATTATTAAACATACATGATACAATTCGTAACCACAAGCTTCTATATCGCCCAAGCTGTCCCTAAACCCTTACAATTCGTAACCACAAGCTTCTATATCGCCCAAGCTGTCCCTAAACCCTTTAGGTTTAAACTAAAGTGCATGCAAGTCAAAGTCAAACCATTTATTTCATATAGGCACATAAAAGGCACTTTTGAACGTCAAAAATTACGATAAAATAGAATTGATTCTAGTCGTGACTCGTGCATGTGCTAAGCTACATATAATTAGTGATTAAACGAACTTACCTGCAAGTGAAGTTCTATCATAATTAGTATCTACTACGTATAATATGCACAAAAATGCAATATATTACGAAACAAGCAATATTTGGTTATTGCTTAAACTGCCATGTTTAATAAAGTATAACTCGGAACGGACTAAGATTTGGATGGAACTTGGTGCCATAATAACTTTTGTTCAGCTCAAAAATACCTATCCAACGATGTATAACATGTAGCTATTGGAGGGTGGGACCAAAATTTGCATCATCCTTTCAAGTTGATAGCATTAGTAGTTCTTGAGATATCCAGCTGTGACAGACAGACAGACAGACAGACTTAGTCTCACCATAAGGGTTCCGTTTTTACCATTTTGGTACGGAACCCTAAAAAAGGAGGTTAAGGGAGGGTTCACATCTGACGGAACATGCGTCGCGTATTATCGGTCGCGTAACGCCAGAACAGACAAATGTATAGAAAAACACTTGACCGTTCACACTCAACCGATGATGCGTTAGTGCGTCGAGGGAACAATCGCAGTTACGCCCGACGTATTTTCCGTCAGATGTGAACCCTCCCTTATACATTGAAACATTTTTTTTTAGTCGAACGGAGAATACCGCTGCATGCTATGTTCTCTCCGTTTTGCGACGGGGGCCGTCCTTCGGTCTCACGCCGCGCTCCACTCCGTACGATATCAGTGCTCCCGTTGCTCTGAACACATTCGGGCTCGACAGACTCAGACGCACGCGAAATACTGCCATGAGAAGGCGTCCGCCGCTACCTGTCATTTGTGTGGGAGAATTTTTCAGTAAGTATGGTAATTTGATGATATCTGTAATTAGATTTACCTTTTTTTTTATGTAGCTGACCCCACCAGAGTTTGGAAAAGCTCCCTTTTCTGTCAAAATAAAGAACTACGTCGCAGCCAATCGCTATATCTCAAAAACGATCATTCTTAGGACAAAAAAAAAACTGGCCAAGTGCGAGTCGGACTCGCACACGAAGGGTTCCGTACCACAAGGCAAAATCGCCGAAAAAAAAACACGTTTGTTGTCTGAGAGCCCCCCTTAAATATTTATTTTATTCTGTTTTTAGTATTTGTTGTTGTTATAGCGGCAACAGAAATACATCATCTATGAAAATTTCAACTGTCTAGCTATCACGGTTCTTGAGATACAGCCTGGTGACAGAGACGGACGGACGGACAGACAGCGAAGTCTTAGTAATAGGGTTCCGTTTTTACCCTTTGGGTACGGAACCCTAAAAATTTAAAATAAAACCTTTATTTTTGAAAACAACAGATTTAAAACAACAATATTGATCCATTGAAGTCTGGTTAGGCAAAATGCACCACGAATCTTATTGTTTTTAACCTGTCTGTATTGCTGGGCAAAAAGGACTCTCCTGTATGTTTTCACATTTCTTTGAGTTGTGCCTTCTCCGTCCAATCGGTATTAAAGAATACGATTTTAATAAAAATTGTTACAAAAAAAGAAATAAAATACATAAATAACACTAACAGTATTTAAATTACTGAGATAACATCTTTGAGTAAGCTCACACGAACACAAACACACCTTTTTACTTTTTTTTACTTGAGATACAGCCTGGTGACATACGGACAGTGGAGTCTTAGTAATAGGGTCCCGTTTTTACCTTTTGGGTACGGAACCCTAAAAAAAGTATAATCACCACTGGTCTCAGAACGGTGAAGGAAACCATTGTGAGAAAACACGCATAATACAGCTTGCCCTACAACCAAAAGTTCGAAGACGTGACATCTACCAACCTTTTGTTTTGACATTGATGAATTTTATTGACAATGACATGAATATTTACTTTGTAACTAATTTTTATTTAATTATTGTGAATGTGAGGACTATGTGGGTCATTTCTTTTTTCCTTCTTAGTTTTAATCATGATCTGGCAGTTTGAGTAGTTTATGCGGCCTACCCAAATGTCCTGTCTTTGGTATTGTTCGTCGAATCGTTGAGCTCCTCAAGTTCTGAGTTGAGCTGCATGATTTTTGACAAATGCGTGCACTGATTGGACAGGTCCGCTCAATCTGTGTGGTTCTTTCCTCAAAAGACCATTTCAGACACCGATCTACATGGTCTTCACACGATCTGACCAAGATTTTGTCTGGACTTTAAAAGATACTGTGACTTCTGAGTTTGTTTCGGCCTTTCTTCTCAGAATAGTCAGTTAGGAAACGCCGACCTCATCTAGTTTAAAAAAAAATATGATTGACGTGTAAAAGTGTTTGTACAAACCTACTTACAGAAATAAAAAATCACTTATCACTTAACCTGCAACCCGAGTAGTGGATTCTCACAGAGAGGAGACCACGAACCCCTTATGGGTCTAAGTAAATAAGTAGGTACCTATTTGCGTTGACTTATTTCATCCTCTGTGCTAAGGCCCGGATAGCTCAGTCGGTAGAGCATTGGACTTTTAATCCAAGGGTCCAGGGTTCAAGTCCCTGTTCGGGCGATTCTTTTTGTTTGTTTTTATTATTTGAATTTTTTTTTGTGGTTGAGACAAGTAAAACAAAATATACACTATCAACTATTAGTGCCAACGATTTTTTACAAAACATGTTTTGGGTTCGATTACCGGGTTGGCAAGAATGTTATTGTGTTTTTCCATTTCGAAATTATTTAGTATTAGAGCCAGTTATTGTATTTTGAACTTTATTCCTAGTACGGTAAAGTTTAATACAAAATTGACAATTCAGGCTACTTTAACGCCAGTTTTTGTAATTTGAACTTTAAATAAATCGGATTAAAGTTCGAAACACATGAACTGGCTCGAAGTTCTAAGGTTTGGATTTTTGTAATGGCGCGGTTAAAAATGCCATCAATAGGGAGGAACTGGTCATACTGCAATTGATTTATTTATTTCAGGCGACACAGGCCTATAGATAAATACCTTAAGGGGGAAGCTCTAAGGTGGCCCGCGAAATTCAAATTTTCTTACGTTTTTTGCAATTTGCTGGTCAGTTTTAAGTTGTATGTTGATTAAAATATGATTCGCGGTCGTAACAAATATGTATTTACAGAATTATAATCATTAAAGTCATCAACACAACTCTCTAAGACCATGTAATCCCCAAATGTCAAGATTTCATGAAATAGTCATTCTTGGGGATTACATGGTCTTAGAGAGTTGTGTTGATAACTTTAATGATTATAATTCTGTAAATACATATTTGTTACGGCCGCGAATCATATTTTAATCAACGTATAACTTAATACTGACCAGCAAATTGCAAAAAACCTAAGAAAATTTGAATTTCGCGGGCCACCTTAGAGCTTCCCCCTTAACCTAAACATACAGTATAAACAAATAAATAAAATTGAAGTGTTTGTAATGTCAAAATAACAGTTTTTTACTAAATACATATTATGAAAGTACTTATGGTACTTATAACAAAAAAAAAACAATTTAAGTATAATTTTTTGTCTTTCTGTGTCTGTTCCGGCTAATCTCTGAAACGGCTGGACCGATTTTGACGGGGCTTTCACTGGCTTAAAGCTGATGTAATAAGGAGTAATTTAGGCTACTTTTATTTTAGAAAAAGAATAATGGTTTCGCGCAAAAAAAAAAAAAACCCACGAAATCCATTTTCATGATTGCACCTACGACTGTTTGTCTCTGCATCACCCAAAGGTTGACTGGTAGAAAATGCCTCAGTACATTTATGTACTTGAAGTATTAAATCACACTAATATTAATAAAAAGGCGAAAGTTTGTGAGTGTGTATGTGTGTTTATATGTTTGTTACTTCTTCACGCTCAAACGGCTGGACCAATTTTGATAAAATTTTGTATAGAGATAGCTGACACCCTGAATTAACATATAGGCTACTTTTTATCCCGATATTCCCACGGGATCGACATTTACGCGGGTGAAACCGCGGAGCGCAGCTAGTAAATAAATAAATCTATGTTTTTTAGCGAGCGAAGTCGCGGCTACAGCTAAGTAGTTTGACATAAATGCTTAGAGTTTGAATGTTTTACATTACAGGGATGCAAGCGGCTTACAGCAGCATCTGAAGAGGTTCCATATGACCAAGATGAGCAGCAGGACTTACTCTTGCAGCGTTTGTGGCAAGAGCTATAACAATCAGGCAGCTGTTAGGACTCATATGATGTAAGTATTGACTTTGTCTCTGTCACCTCTGACCTAGACTAGAATCAAGAGCTATAACAATCAGGCAGCTGTTAGGACTCATATGATGTAAGTATTGACTTTGTCTCTGTCACCTCGGACCTAGACTACAATCAAGAGCTATAACAATCAGGCAGCTGTTAGGACTCATATGATGTAAGTATTGACTTTGTCTCTGTCACCTCTGACCTAGACTAGAATCAAGAGCAAACCCATCTATATAAATAAAAATAAAAGTCCTGACTGACTGACTGATTGACTGACTCATCAACGCCCAGCCCAACCCTTGGACCTAGAGAGCTGAAATTTTGCACAGAGGTTCCCTTTATAATATAAACAAGGAATAAGGAAGGATTTTTCGAAATTCAACCCCTAAAAACGCCGAAAAAAACAAGTTTGTTGTATGGGAGCCAGCCCCCCTTAAATATTTAAGTTATTTTAATTATAGTATTAAAGTAAAAATACAACTGAGTATTTTGTGAATATTTCAAAAATTTGACGAGGATGCAAATCAACAATTTGTAGATAGACCTAGATAACGTAAGTATCAACGATCTATATGAAAACCAAGCGTGCCATTTTTTTACTACCTACTATGACGTCACAAGCACTATTTAGTGATGGGAAAATCAAATCGATTCAAAGACGCCGCCGCGTGCGGCACCCGTCTTGCCGCACCCCCGGAGCCTGGTGCCAGCGCGAGCGCTCACCATACACCAAAACATGGTGAGGAAACCAGCATGTCCTAGAACCAAAAATTCGAAGACATGTGGCATCCAACGTTTTTAGGGTTCCGTAGTTCCTACAAGGAACCCTTATAGTTTCGTCATGTCCGTCCGTCTGTCTGTCTGTGTAATCCTTTAAAGTGACTAAGATTAAGTAGTTGCTTGTTTATAACGGGTAAAGACTTGCATTGAAAAACAAATTTTATTTTTTCATTAGGTAATTTTTATTTTTTTATATTCAGTCAGAATAAAGAACAACAGAATCGTAATACATTGTGATAACGGGCTACTACGGAACCCTACACTGTGGGTGGCCCGACACGCACTTGGCCAGGTTTTTAACAAGTTGGTTTTCTTTTTTTCAGAAAGCACATCCATCGGAAGTTTAGCTGCGACCGGTGCCCTTCCATCTTCAGTAGTCCATACACACTGACCCAGCATAAAAAGAAACACACATTAACAGACGAAACAAAAGAACACTACTGCACAACGTGTGCCGTCGGGTATTCTAGTAGGAAGAGCTTATTGGCGCACCAAAGACAATCGGTCAACCATCAACAGAGAGCGTAAGTTTTAAATGCAAAAAAAATTTTGAAGGCCATTGTGTATTGTAGTGGGCCAGCATGGACCATGGTGTAATGTAGTGGGCCAACTTGGACCATTGTGTATTTTAGTGGGCCAGCATGGACTATTATGTAATGTAGTGGCCCAGCATAGACCATTGTTTATTGTAGTGGTCCAGCTTACGCCATTTTAATGTACTGGGCCAGCTTGGTTCATTGTGTAATGTACTGCGCCAGCTGAGACCATTGTGTAATGTCGTGGTCCAACTTGGCCCATTTCGTGGCCAGCTTGCAGCATTGTGTAGTGTAGTTGTCCAGCTTGCCCCATTGTGTAATGTAGTGGGCCAGCTTTGGACCATTGTGTATTGCTATGGGCCAGTTTGTACCATTGTGTAATGTGGTGGGCCAGTTGTACTGTAGTGCGCCAGTTAGGAGCATTAAAAAAAAAATATTTAGGAACAATTCACATTGTGTTTGAAATCATAAAAATTATAAAACTAACCAATTCATATTACAGAAATAATAATAATAAAACATTGTGTAATGTTGTGGGCCAACTTGCACCATTTTGTAATATAGCAGGCCAGCTTGCACCATCTTGTAAAGTAGTGGTCCAGCTTGGTCCATTATGTAATGGCCCATTTTGTATGGTAATGGCACAACACGACTACAGTTTACGAATAACAAAAAGTCAGGAAGCGTAACAAAATCAACGAGAAATTCGACTCCAAACTTCACTACATTGACAAAACACCTCCAATATTATTCGAACGCAAGAACACACACATGCAAATAAGCCAATCAGCTGCGCTCGCGTAAAGTGTTGTACTCCGGCAAGCGCCGTGATTGATTCTGGTGCGCGGTGGCCTTTTCGCCAACGCCCACCGCGGTAAACATTTGCGTGGTGCCATTTTTGAGCTTGAGTTACATTTCTTGACTTTTATTATTCGTAGGCCATCATGTTGCAGCCGTTTAATATTTTATTAGCTGCACAAATACAGTGACGGATCTTTTAATTAAAATATTGGAGTTTTCAGCTGTGACAATATAATAAGGCTTTGTTCATTAATCAAACAATAAATCAATTATTGGCTAAATACCAATTCTCGTATTTAAAAATGTTAAAATTCAAGTCGCATTCTCATCTTAGCGACAATCAATGTCAAAAATGTAGGGAAATTACACACGTTTTTGACAGATTGAGACTGACATAAAACTGAATGTTCTTAAAATTGCCGAATTGCCCATCTGGTATTCCAGCCTGCAGCAAATTACATTGGCTAATTTCAATGTTGCTTGGAAGGCCCGGATAGCTCAGTCGGTAGAGCATTGGACTTTTAATCCAAGGGTCCAGGGTTCAAGTCCCTGTTCGGGCGATTCTTTTTGTTCATTTATATTTTTATCAAAAGTGAATTGTAGCTATAAATGCTTTAAACAATGCACTTGCGTATTTTATTTAACAACTTAATTTGATCAATATATTTTGCAGAAAAAATGCTATTAATTTTATAAGTTTTTCTATAGAAACAATGTTTTCTTTTCCTTACTATATTTTCGGATATAGAGAATGAATCAGCACCATAATCGCGTAACTATCTATCTGAATAATTTTGAAGGTTATTGCTAAACCATTGCTTCATATGCTCGAAAAATGTGTCTGCTCAACAACGTAAATAAAACGCAATGAATGTTGTTGAACTCAATTCAACTATCATTCCTAACTCAATATATTTATTGCTTCCACGTGTGAACTTAGGTGGTAGGTTTTACAGAATATGATCATTGTGGATCTTTTTTTTTTTGAAGATGTGAAATCTTGAAATGACCCCTCCCGCTCTGGGTGGAGCGGAGGGGAGTGTCAGACTCTTAAGTGACTAAAACCCACCTGTGTTCAGGTTTGGTTTTTTTTTTGTCCTGTCTGCATAATATTGAATACAGTACAATCTCTCTTCACAGATACGAATGCCCGATGTGCAACCGATCCTGCCCGAATGAACGTTCGCTAACCTCCCACATATCAACCGTCCACAGCGCTACGAAACCGTTCCGCTGCCAAACCTGTAACGCGCGGTACAGCAGCCGCAAGTCGTTGACGAGACATGCGCGTGCGCACACCACGCCGCCGCAGACCAAACAAGCTGTGTGCCATATTTGTGGGAATAGTTTTAAGGTATGATATTGCTTGAATTAATTTTTAGAGCTCCGTACCTCAATAGGAAAAACCCTTATATTAAGATCACTTCTTTGTCCGTCTGCTAAGACCCTTTTTCTCAGCAACGCGTGGAGTTATCAAGTTGAAATTAATATCAAATACAGGACTGCAATCCCTTGAAGCAGTGAAAAAATCCAACTTCGTCAACGTAATTAAAAGATACGGGCGTTTGTTCCATTTACGCCGCGGGAAGTGCGAGTGTCAAAATACACTCGCACTTCCCGTAGACCTAGAATCATGAAATTTGGCAATAAGCAATGCCATGTAGCACAAGTTTAGGAAAAAATCAGAAAACCTTAAATTTGTAGTTACCTACATATCTACGTACGGAACCCTCGGTACGCGAGACCGACTCGCACTTGACCGGTTTATTATTGACAAATTGGCAGCAATATCGGTTTAGTAACTTCGTAGATGCAGACTCATATTTTTGAAGCCGAAAATATTTTGTAGTAACATAATGAATGAGTTATGATGAGCCTATATAATGTTCCCACTGCTGGGACACAGGCCTCAGGAGTGGGCCGTAATCCACCACGCGGCCCAGTGGCCTTAGTGCGAGAAATTTGTATGGAAAATTAGTTTTCTCCTAGTGACCACCAGGTGGCGCTATAATTTTTACCCATATAAAATTCTAACGCGCTCCCAATCGAACGTGAGTCGAAAAAACTCACACTAAGGCCACAGTGCGGGTTGGCAAGACGCTGGCTCTAACAAATTACGTACTTTTTAAGGGGGAAGCTCTAAGGTGGCCCGCGAAATTCAAATTTTCTTACGTTTTTTGCAATTTGCTGGTCAGTATTAAGTTGTACGTTGATTAAAATATGATTCGCGGTCGTAACAAATATGTATTTACAGAATTATAATCATTAAAGTCATCAACACAACTCTCTAAGACCATGTAATCCCCAAATGTCAAGATTTCATGAAATAGTCATTGCAAAAAACCTAAAAAAAAATGAATTTCGCGGGCTACCCTGGCGCTTTCGCCATAATAACGCTTACATTTTTCTGTTGTTTCAGGGTAAAAGTAAACTCAACAGGCATTTACGAGAAGTCTGTGAGAAGGATAAACTAGAAGAAGAATTATCATCCTATTATGAACACAACGTTATTTAAATATTGTTTTGTGGCAATAAATGTTACTATTTATCTTTTGTAAATTCGTTTGTTTTTATTTAGTATAGGCCGCGACAATTTCTCGGACATGCGTTGAAATGAAATGATTTTATTTTTTTGTAAGTAGGTTTGTACAAACACTTTTACACGTCAATCATGTTTTTTTTTTTAAACTAGATGAAGTCGGCGTTTCCTATCTGACTACTCTGAGAAGAAAGGCCGAAACAAACTCAGAGGTCACAGTCTCTTTTAAAGTCCAGACATAATCTTGGTCAGGTTATATGAAGACCATGTAGATCGATGTCTGAGATGGTCTTTTGAGGAAAGAACCACACAGATTGAGAGGACCTGTCCAGTCAGTGCACGCATTTGTCAATTTTTTTTTTGACAATTTCGTTTGTGCATATCCACCCTGTATACACGACACGGACGGTTGTAGGAACATCATGTTCCTACAACCGTCCGTGTCTCAACCAGTCTTAACAAGGGGTATCGTGTAACCCAGTAACTGGGTGGCGGAGATCAGCAGCCTAATTGCGTAACATACTATCAACCACACAATCTGAATAATTTTGAAGGATATTATTGCTAATCCAATGATTCTAGTTTTCGAAAAATTTGTCTTCTCAACAACGTAAATATCGCAATGGATGTTGAACTGGCAAAATGAAAATGAGGTCAGATAGGCAGTCGATCCATGTAAAGTTAAATGTTGTCAAGTAAAAAATTTATTAAATAAAACACTTTTTTTTTACGAAAAAGTATTATTTCCTTGTAACAAGGATTCAACTTTATATAACTTCATTAAACATTATCATAGCCAGACATGGCAAAAAATGTACACCATATGAATCTATAGGTACCTACTTTAAGAATATGATAAAGAGGAAAAATTTGTGAGTTTGTATGTAAGGGGTAATCTTCGGAACTGCTGATCCGATTCCGAAAATTCTTTCAGTAATGAGAAGCTGGATGGATGGGATTGTAGTGTCATAGGATATATTTTTTTAAATTCTTAAGTGGCAGTGTTAAAACAATTGTGTGTAATGAATAAATCACACTCAATATTATAAAGGCGAAAGTTTGTGAGTGTGTGTTTATGTTTGTTACTTCTTCACGCTCAAACGGCTGGACCAATTTTCATAAAATTTGGTATGGAGGTAGCTGATACCCTGGATTAACAAATAGGCTATCCCGATATTCCCACGGGATCGACACTTATGCGGGTGAAACCGCGGGGCGCAGCTAGTGAATAAATAAATAAATTTGTTCTCATACACGTCTTTTGGAAGCCTGATCAGGAAATTTGCTGTCAGCTGTATCGTAGACCAGAACAAAAAAAAAATAATTGGGTTCGAAAACCATTTTATTATAATTTACATAATAATTATACATTTTCAATTTTGTAGAAATTCATTTAGGTGGGTTAATAATAAGTGCCAGAAAAAAAAAACTTTTTCTTGCCATATACAAAAAGAGAATTATTAGAAGAAGTACACACGGCGACATACTGAGCTACCTATTTCCAATTTAAGCTGACCTCTCATAGTAGGTTGTAGACAGTAAACTATATATAACTGCATATCTTCTTTTTCATTCGTACAAGAAAAAGAGAAATATATTAACGTCAGTAGCAAAGAAAAGAGATAGAGTAAGAATATTTCTGTCCCTTACTGCGTGTCGGCTAAGCACATCAATGTGCACAACAAGTTTGACGTTTATGAATGAAAATAATAAAAACTAAAATATCTTTTTCGTGCATAATTCAATAATAGTACATTTGCGCAACTGTGAAAATGGTAAAGTGCAGTGTAATAAGCTGTAAAAATGATAGTATGATGAGGATTGCCGGAATTTTTTGTCCCTTTCGGTGACACGGATACCATGAGTCTATAGATTACTCTGTCTAAGTAGTAGGTACAGTTTTGTCGTACAATCTGATTCTACGAAAAACCTATCGATACCAGTGTCACTGACTCTGGCAGAGCCACCATCAGGGATTTTAATTTTGATAACACAAAAAAATTGTCGCTAATTAGTCGCCAAATATCAGAATTTGTCGGTCACTGGTTCCAAAGACAAGGGTTTATAGGTGTAGATATAGTCCAAGAGCTAGATCGAAGAGTTCACGAAAAAACTCTTCGACTATACCTTACTAATTCAACTCATTATATCTCATAAACTAAGACCCGATTAAATCTGCGACTTGGCGACTGATTCCGACTAATTGGCGACAAAATATGGGAGAAAACAGATGTTCGCTAGGTGCCCTAGTTTTTGAGATATAAATGTGGCCCTGCTGGGGAGACTCTTCAGATAGGCCATCCTATATATAAACCCTTATATCTTTTGAACCAGTGACCGACAAATTCTGATATTTGGTGACAAATTTCGACTAATTTTTTTGTGTTATCAAAATCCCTGATGGTGGCTCTGCCAGAGTCAGTGACACGTCAGCTTATACCGGAAATGTATAGCTTGATATGTCGTCGTGCGTTCGTAACATTAGCATAGTGTTGCCACATTCAAAAAAGTTCATAATATCCAAGTATTATTTTTTAAGACCCCGGTAATAGGGGATTTTATTACTTAAAAAAAAATCTTTATTACTAAGAAGCTTCCCAATAAACTCAGTAACTACCCAAGCCTACTAGCCCAGTAACTGGGTTGTAGAACTCAAATAGGCAGTCGCCCCATGCAAAATACTGGTATTCAGCTGCATCCAGTTAGACTGGAAGCCGACCAAAACATGGGGCCAGTGCACACCACGTTTTTTAAACGCGCCGTTGACGTGCGTTTTAGAAACGTGCGTCGACGGCGCGCTTTTATCCTATAGAAGGTCTACAGGCTGCGTCTGACTCGCGTGCGTATCGCGTCTGTATCGCTACAAACGTGCGTCAACGGCGCGCTTTTATCCTATAGAAGGCCTACAGGCTGCGTCTGACTCGCATGCGTATCGCGTCTGTATCGCTACAAACGCGCGTCAACGGCGCGCTTTTATCCTATAGAAGGTCTACAGGCTGCGTCTGACTCGCGTGCGTATCGCGTCTGTATCGCTACAAACGCGCGTCAACGGCGCGCTTTTATCCTATAGAAGGTCTACAGGCTGCGTCTGACTCGCGTGCGTATCGCGTCTGTATCGCTACAAACGCGCGTCAACGGCGCGTTTAAAAAACGTGGTGTGCACAGGCCCTTAATAGATGGGAAAAGGAAGACAATGATGAAACTCAATTACACTTCCCGATCCGGGAATCGAACCCAGTACTACACAATCTATAGTACTATCAAATAAAGACATTTGATCTTTTTATAGAACATTACGCCTGTATGCCCCTAAGGGTAGGCAGTATAACACACACATATCGCCATTTAAAAATTCATACTTGAATTTCATTTGCATGCATTTTTTTTACAAAATAAAAAAGGCAGCATACAATCCATCTACTTAAACTTACATCTTTAAAGCTTAACTTAAAAAAAGTACATTCAAACTTAAATCAAAAAATGTCAAAAAGCTAAAAATGCTTAAAAGAAACTAAAAACTATAGAATAATAATAATTCAGGGTGACACAGACGTCGACACACACACTGTAAACATGAATAGGCTATTTGACTGGTTTCTGATAAACATCTCAGATTATTTAATGGTGTCTAACGAGCTCACAAAAACCTATTACTTCAAATTGCATAATGTATTTCTTTAGAAAATAGTAAATAAAAATGTACTGTTTAAATAAGCCACCAAAACGCTATCTTTAACAATATGGCGTCGTGACGTCAAAATACACGTAAACAAACGTTGAAACGGTCGAGATACTAGACAAAAGTCATCTGTTCTGTCAACGATAGACAGAAATTGACTATATCATGACGTCATCATAAGTTCAGCCAATCCAGACCGTTTTCGATTACGTGGCGCCAGATTTAAAAAGATGAAGTTTATTCGGGATTTTTTTAATAAATAATACATTGTTTTGTAGTAAAATTAATGCAAATCGATTTTAAAAGCGATAATCTATACGAGTGTCGATAATTATGACCTTATTTTTTACATTGTCAAATAGCCTATTCAGTACAACACATCAAGCTACTACAATCTGTCAAATTTCTTTAATAGATTTTCAACTTTATCGCTAAAGCATAAGGTTCAAAGTTGATTGGGAAAAATTGACAGTTTCGGGTAGCTTAATGTGCTGGCTTGTGTACATGATTCTGAACCGCGTTGAAATTACTCGTCGGTTATTAAAAAAAAAACCGGCCAAGTGCGAGTCCATAATTTCTTACTCTAGGGTAGAGTAGTTTTTTTGTTAAAGAAAACGAAGGTGAAATTGTACGAGAAGTTTGAAAAGATTTTGAAGAAGAAGAAGAGCCTTTTAGATTGATTTTCAAGTACTATTTCTGATTTTTATTTATTTTTTAATTACTACGTCCACATTCCTGCTCACGTGAAACTCATATGTTAAATACAACGATCCAAACAATATAATCTAGGATTTTCTTTGTCTGACCCCCCCCCCCCCCCCTATATACAATCCTTGGCCACTTGTATAGTAATCGAAATCGTAATTCACTGACGCTTACGTCATTATCCTCAACTTGTCAATTTCTTTAAACCGCAATATCTCCTAAATTATCAGACCTTTTTGTGGCCTTCACCACAATGCCGGGAAGAACAATTGGTCGGAGCTTCTTGCCCGTTCTTCTCCATAGAGATCCTGCCGTCATAAAGAAAAAATGGTTGCCTGTAAAGTCGGTTTTACGGGCGAAGATTTTACGTGACAACGACCGATCATCCGATCATAGTTGAGTGGGAGAGAGACGCAAGGCATTCGGCGGGCCTCTCTCTCGTTCGGTGACTCATCGTAACGTTACCGAGCGTTACACTTTTTCATAAGTGACTCCCAGTCGCAACCTAATTTAAGACGTTGTCACGTCAAAAGGGCACAACTAACATTTTTTTCCAAAATTTAGTAAAAAAACTGACTAATACGCCTTTTTTTCTGATTCCAAATATGTATATAACTCAATTTTGAAAAAAAATTTAGTTGTGCCCTTTTTCTTTATGACGGCAGGATCTATGTCCTGGAATGGGCAACTAGCTTCAACTTTCTGACTAACTGACCGACTCTTAGACAAATCAAAAGGGCTTGTAAATGTTTTCATTGAAATAAAATGCTTAGTTGGACTCACGCTGCGCTAGGTAACTCGCGAAATTCAAATCTTACGTTTCTTGCAATTTGCAGGTCAGTGATTTTCCATGAAATTGTCATTCCGTGGATAAATAATAACAGCCGCACAGGTCGATCGATCAGGTTAAGCTACGATTGCCGCGGTTGGTCTGTGGATGGGTGACCATCTTTACATACCGTGACCCCTCCGTACCTCGGAAAACACGTTAAGCCGTTGGTCTCGGCTGTCATACGTGGATCTTTGACAGTTGTTACGGGTAGTCAGAAGCCCGAAAGTCTGACGACCAGTCTTACCAAGGGTTATCGTATTACCCAGTAACTGGGTTGTGGAGGTAAGATAGGCAGTCGCTCCATGTAAAATACTGGTATTCAGCTGCATCCGGTTAGACTGGAAGCCGACCCCAACATAGTTGGGAAAAAACTAGGCAGATGATGATGAGTCATTCAATAGGGATTATATGAACTTACAGGGTTGTATTGATGATTTTAATTATTACAATTCTGTAAAATTATATTTGTTACGCTCGCGAATCATATTTTGTGCAACATTCAACACTGACCTGCAAATTGCAAAAAACCTAAGAAAATTTGAATTTCGCGAGACCTTGGTGCTTCCCGCTTAAAGATACTTTTCAACCCAGCATATTACACTTATCAATCGGAGTCATACACAACCAAAGTCTCCATCCTCCCAGCTTTGATCTTCGCAGAATCTCCTGAGTAGTTATCAATATCTATATTGGACTTTGTTGCCTGTTTTTTGACGTTCAACACTGAAACTTCCGCCAGATGGTTCACTCTTGCGTGGAGCCGGACGTCGGAATACTTCCTGAAGGACTTGTGGCATATGGGGCAGTCGGCTTTCTGCTTCCTTTCCTTGTGCACCTCCCACATATGTTCCCATTTAAATTTAAGAGTGTCGAAGCGTTCACCGCAGATAACGCACCGGTAGCCCATGACGGGTTTCTCGTGGAAGGATCTTACATGGCGTCGATAAGAAGTATCGAAGAAGAAGGTTTTGTTGCAAATCTTGCAGGTTATCGGCTGTGACTCCATGTGTTGCTGAGGAAGAGAAATTTGTAGTTTTAGTAAGTGTCTCCCCACATTTATCGACGCAGAATCGGCTAACACCGGTCAAAAAGCCTTTATGGCTACGTAATAGGGTCAGCGCAGACCGAACTGCAAAATTCTCGCGCATGTAGAATGCATACTCGAACACGCAGTCGGCTTGCTCGAGCATGGTCGAGCATCAAATTTTGGGTGTATTCAATTTTGCGAAGTATGATAATAACATAAGATATTTTTTTCAATCATCTCAGAAAATGCTCTGCTCTGCTCTTGGTGTGCGTAGATAGATAGATTTTTTTTTTTTTTTTTTATTGTTTATTATTCAAAAAAAAGTTACAAAACATTGTTACAAATTAAACATACCGCACAAACCATCGCGGGTTTAACAGTGGTATGGCCAGACACGGCAAACTCGGTACAATTAGGTATAGGTGCATACATATTTTCTTATTTTATATATATATATATATTTTTTTTCCTAGTTCGCACTGCAATCTAGAAAGTATCTTTTTAATACCTTCGAACCTAAGAAAAATAAAACGAAAAAGATAAAACGTTTATTCAGTGCAACAAGGACACAATACAGGTATTAAAAAATATCAGAAAAGGTGAAAAAAAAAAAAACAATGAAAAAAAAAGATAAATTGACCCATAGACACCTAGCTCATATACATCTATAACGGTCGATCACCACGGTATTTATGTTCTGTGATCACTACTGGGCGGTGTGTCTCATGGTTGCACCAAATGGGAGAGATGGGAATGGGGATGGGATTTATCGACGCGGAATCGGCTAATACCGGTCAAAAAGCCTTTATGTCTACGTAATAAGGGTGTTTGTTACGAATACCATTCGCATCGGTTCGGCTCGGACGACGCGTCGCGATGGCTGCCGACGGCGAAACGAGCGATAAGGGCGATAAGTCGAGTAGTGTGGTGATACGCACTCAGCTTAAGCCGATTCCGCGTCGATAGATGTGGGGAGACCCTAAGTATAGTAGGTATACACCGTGTTTTTCACGTTATGCATAAGCTTTGTCAAATGCTTCTATAGCTTTTACAAATTAAATCTAACAAACGAAGTAGTAGGTACTTAAAAAGGCTTCGTTACAAAGATATTTGTAATTTCTTTAATTGAGCTATGCAGTAAGAAAGGGACTTAGTTTTCACAAGTTTAAGCCGCCAAATCTTATGAATGAAAATACGTCGTTGCCAATTCTGGTAAAGGCATGCCTAACGGGTGATTTACGTCAAGACATTGAGCAGTGGTGGCCCAGTGGCCACGGACACGACTTACGAGTTGTAGGTCGTAGGTTCGAACCCAGACAGGCGCTTTACTTTGTGTGAATTATTTCATCACCACTGCCACTGCTCTCAAAACGGTGAAGGAAAACATCGTGAGGAAACCAGCAGTGGGAACATTATAGGCTGATTATGTACCTATGTTATGTATATATTGCCAAGAATCCAAATTCCGGGCTGCTACTATGAAATTCCAGATAAAAATACACTTTGCCCGACCTGGGAATTGAACCTAGGACTTCATGCTCAGCAATCACTTGCGACCACCAGACCAGCACAACGAGAAAACAGAAAACAGAAAAAAAACAACTCACCACAATATGCTTCTCCAAAGAAATCTTCGACTGAAACTTTTTACCGCACAAATCACAGACAATCACTTTCAAGTTATGCACTTTTTTATGCTTCGTAAAGTTGCTTGAGTCACTGAATGTACGATCACAAAGTTCACACTTGTACACGGGCAGGGACGCATGGTCGCGCATATGTTGCTTATATTTCTCCGGTACAGGAAACCCTTGTTCACAGATTTGGCATCTGAGCTCCTGGTATAAGTGTTTCTGGTTGTATGCGTCACCTAATAGATGTTCTATAATGTGGCGTTTGCATTCGTTGACCCGTTTGAACCAACGGTGGCAGTGGTTGCATTCCTTTGGCTGTCTGTTCAAGCGGGCTGTAAAAAAATAATATTATTAACATCATCATCATCATTTCAGCCGAAAGACGTCCACTGCTGGACATAGGCCTCCCCCAAGCACTTCCACTTCGACCGGTTCTGTGCTTCTCGCATCCAACGGGTTCCTGCGGCCTTCACAAGGTCGTCGGTCCACCTTGTGGGAGGCCTTCCAACGCGCATATTATTAACATTAGAAAAAAAAAAAAACCTTTTTTTACAAAAAAACACAGGCGACTTCCAAAAAAAAAAAAACTACAAGTGAAAAACAACTTTAATTTCGGAAGTCGGTGTGGCTAAATAATAACAGTCGCACAGGTCGATCAATCAGGTTAAGCTACGGTTGCCGCGGTTGGTCTGTGGATGGATGACCATCTTTACATACCAAGACTCTCTGTCTCGGCTGTCATTTGTGGACCTTTGACAGTCGTTATGGATAGTCAGAAGCCCGAAAATCTGACAACCAGTCAGGGTTGACATGATTTAAATCACTTGATTTAAATCAGTGATCAAGTGATTTTTTATAAAAATCAATGATTTAAATCAATACTTTTTTACTGCGACCAAATCAGCCAAAATGTGTCAAGGGACTTCCCCCGACATAACCTACAGCGCGCACACACGTGTCCAATGCTGTTTATACAGGGTTATTGGTAAAACATTAACAACCTCTGAGGTCATTGTACTCATCACTATGAACAACTTTTACTATGGGACAAAACCTGAAATCGCGAAAAAGAATCAGCTGTTCCCTACATTTTGAAGAGTTCTACGAACATAAATGTAGGGAACAGCTGATTTTTTTTTCGCGATTTCAGGTTTGGTCCCATTGTAAAATTTGTTCATAATGATGAGTACAATGACCTCTTAATAGGTAGTTAATGTTTTACCAATAACCCTGTATATGTAGTGTTATTATTTAATTAATAACTGACTTCCAAATTAAGAAAGATCAGAATGTAAAAAAAATCAATAAAATCCGATTTAAATCAAATAAATCCGATTTTTTTTATTAAAAAAAAAAATCTTGATTTTTATCAACCCTGCAACCAGTCTTACCAAGGGGTATCGTATCACCCAGTAACTGGGTTGTGGAGGTCAGATAGGCAGTCGCTCCATGTAAAATAATATTCAGCTTAGGAGCCGAGCAAAAAGAAAAAAATCCGAAAGAACGCTAAGCGAAAACTAAGTAAGAGCGCGGGCGGGCGATGCGATGCGACGGGGTGGGTCGGGGGAACAAGACTCCCCGTCTTTTCAAGACTCCAGTCTTTTTACCTTTTGTGGTAGACAAATTTTATTTTAGGTGCATCGTCTTCACATCTATACAAAACCTTGTAAAACATTTTAAATGAGTAACAGTGGAGTTTCTTGCCCATTCTCCTCCACACGAACACTACCTTTTGGAAGGGGCGACTAGAATCAATTCAATTTTACTGTAATTTTTGACGTTCAAAAGTGCCTTCCTATAATGTGCCTATTTGACATAAATGATTTGACTTTGACTTTGAAGAAATTTCACGCGGACGAAGTCGCTGACAGAATCACACTAACATTATAAAGGCGAAAGTTTGTGAGTGTGTGTGTTTATATGTTTGTTACTTCTTCACGCTCAAACGGCTAAACCAATTTTGATAAAATTTTGTATGGAGGTAGCTGACACGCTGGATTAACATATAGGCTACTTTTTATCCCGATATTCCCACTGGATCGACATTTACGCGGGTGAAACTGCGGGGCGCAGCTAGTAATTAATAAATGCAATACTCACCGATGCACTCCTTTATGATAGTTTCATGCAACTCTCCAAGTTTATGCTTAGGCCTGGAAGTCACTTTAATAGGATGCGTAGGTTGAGCATTTATATGCAGCTCCCAATGCTCAAAAAAGTTACGAATAACTATGATCTGTCCGCATTTTTTGCACTGATAATCAGGTTTTGTCATAGCCTTGCCTGCGTGTGTGATCATTTTTACTCGGACAAAGTTCTGTTTGATATGTTGTTGTATATGCTGCCCTAGATGTGTGAATGAGTCGAATTCTTTCAGGCAATCAGGACAGGACAAGTGTTTGTATCCATGCTGTTTAAAATGTGTCAAATATTTTTTCATAGACCCAAATTTAGTCTGACATTTTGTGCATGTGTACATTTTATGCTTCATTGGGTTAGCGCCGCAGTTATAGTCTACGTGATTTCTATATTGTTTATGCTTCGCTGTAAATCCACATTTAGTACATCTGTATAGTTTTTTGCTTTTCCTATCATCCCCTTCGATAATAACTTCTGGTTCTAGCATGGAATCTTCTGTGTCATTATTTTGTGCTTCTTGGTCCTCTTCTGTCTGTTCTACAGTATAATCGTCATCTTCTTGAATTGATTCTTGTTTCACTAATAAGTCTTCTATATTGAAGTTCAGTTTGATAATATCTTCTTCATACTCTTCCTCCATGTATTCTTCTTTGACACTTATTTGGTGTTCAAAATTCTCAGTATGATTCTCTTCATTTATTCGGTTTTCAAATTCATCGAATGGTTCTTCTTTGATTACAAGTCTTGGGCTGTCTTCTGAGTCTTGTGGTTCTTCTGGAAATGATACAATGATTTTTTAATATTTGAGGGGCTTTTGGCTTAAAATGTGACTGTGGAAGGATGTAAAGTCTCTTCTAAATACAGATTACTCAGTTTTTTATGTTTTTGTTATTTAGATAGGAGAACAGTTTTTCACGAGGGGCCCGTGGCTAAATAATAACAGCCGCACAGGTCGATCGATCAGGTTAAGCTACGCTTGCCGCGGTTGATCTGTGGATGGGTTAAGGAAGGACGTTTAGCCGTTGGTCACGGCTGTCATTCGTTGATCTTTGACAGTCGTTGCGGGTAGTCAGAAGCCCGAAAGTCTGACAACCAGTCTTACCAAGGGATAACCAGTATTACCCAGTAACTGGGTTGTGGAGGTCAGATAGGCAGTCGCTCCGTGTAAAATACTGGTATTCAGCTGCATCCGGTTAGACTGGAAGCCGACCCAACATAGTTGGCCGTGACTTAGTCACCCACGGTGAAGCGAAGAGGAACCCGAGAAGGGGCCGCTCGTCAAGGCTTTTGCCTATAAGCCGACGACGTAGCGGCCAACAAGTAGATTGCGGTGCCGCTTGGGCGACATCGCAACTGAGGCGGGCCGCGATGTCGTATGGGAGGCATCGAGGCTGAGGGTTGGAGGTCGCGGCGGGAGAGGAGTACCGGTATTGCTGTGCGCCGCTCTCCCTACCTTCCGTGGCCTTGACGGGGTCGCCACAGTCTGATGGCGGACGCGGTGGGGCCGCAGGGGAGGAGGAGTGTTGGTATGAGTATGACGTTGGCCGCTCTCCCTATCCTCTGCGGCCGAAAATTGGCACGCGACGGGGCCAATGACCTGACCCGTCGCAGGGGGACCAAGGGTGCCCAGACAAGGGATCGTCTGGCGCCCATGTGCTGGTTTGGTCCCTGGGGTGCTCACGGCGTGCTATGTGTTCTGGTGCGCCGGTGATGGGGAGTACTCTCCAGAGGAGGGTCCGGTGGCGGATAGCCGCGGCGGGTTCACGGATGAGTGCTAACGCGTGCCCGTGTTCCCGCCGTAAGCGGCAGAGGAAGACACCGTGAAGTTTTAGTGGGTTAGCGTCCCACATAACTGCACTATCTCCCCGTGGTAGTGCAGAATGCATGAGCATTTCTCCATGATAATAAAAAAAAAAGGGTTCGAACCCAAGACCGCTCAGCGGTAGCACTTGCGGCCATTATATAACGAGGCAGTGTAATGTGTTTCGACATTAATTAAAAAGTTACCTTTGACAACAACAGTTCCCAATAAAAATTCTGTTGCTGCTTCTAGCTCTGCTTGTAACAATTTCTGTTCACATTCTGAAACAGATTCTCTTTCACTCTTTATTAATACTGATTCTTCTTCCGGTACGAATTCTTCTTCTTCTGGTATGGATTCTGTTCCTTCCAATACGAATTCTTGTTCTTCCAGTACCAATACTTTTTCTTCCTGTGCTGATTCTTGGTCTTCCGGTACCAATTCTTGTGCTTCTAATTCCGTTTCTTGTTCTTCCAGTACTGATACTTGTTCATTCCATTCTGATTCTGCTAAACTTTCATATACACAGGACGACGGTACTAAAATCTGGAAAGAAATATTAAATTACATTGAGAACAAAATCTTCTTTTTTTTTTTGCTAGTTGTTAATGTTGTTGTTGTTAATGTTTTGCCAATAACCCTGTATAGACAGGGTTATTGGCAAAACATTAACAACCTCTTAAGAGGTCATTGTACTCATCATTATGAACAACTTTTACTATGGGACCAAACCTGATATCGCGAAAAAAAAACAGGTGTTCCCTACATTTTGACGAGTTATACGAACATAAATGTAGGGAACAGCAGATTTTTTTTTTAAACTACTTTAATTTTAAAGTCTAAAAGCACTGTAATGATGTTTTTTTAAAGTAATTAGTTTATCTATGTGACTTGGGTATGTTTTAATAGTAGATGCATAGAGTACTTTTTGATACGACTAGTAGATGTGATATTTGTAACAGCCGCACAGGTCGATCGATCAGGTTAAGCTACGCTTGCCACGGTTGGTCTGTGGATGGGTGACCATCTCAGGTCGATCGATCAGGTTATGCTACGCTTGCCGCGGTTGGTCTGTGGAATGGGTGACCATCTTTACATACCGTGACCCCTCCGTGCCTCGGGCTGTCAATCGTGGCTCTTTGACAGTCTAGCACTATTTGCAAACAATATATTTATGATGGTATTTTTTACAATGCTAATGTGGTCCCCACCCATCCAAGAACCGACCGCGGCTACTGTAGCTTAGGCTTCGATCGACCCGTGCGCCTGTTATTATTTAGTCACGAGCACCAAGAAATTCTATTAGAAGAAAATAATACTCACTTTAGGAAAATAGCTCGGACGTTTTGTTTTCTTGAACTCATGTTTCAACAACGAATGTGCCACTGCATCCTCATTATTTAAAAATACGTTCAAACCCTCACACGTTACGCATTTCCTTACTATCATATACTTCTTTGTGTGTTCCAACATATGTTCATACTTCTTACAGCTATATATCATCACCACTCGGCAAACTTCACATTTGTAAGGTTTACTTGACCGTTCCATATGATTTTCCAAAGACATGACATTTGAGAAACTCTGTAGACAGTGTGGACACTCGCTATGAGGTCCCTTTTGTCCGCATTTATGTAGATACTGACAAGAATACCTCTCCGAGCAGCGCTTGCAGGTCTTGTAGTGAGACATTATCGGTATATCAGACCGAACAGAATGAGACAACACTAAATGACTGTTTAATTCCTTCTCTGTATTAAATCTTGACTTACATATATCACATTTGAATAGCTTATCCTCATTTTTACAAGTAGGACAACTAATAATATGGTGTCTTAGACCCATACAGCTAAAAAACTGTTTTGTGCAACCTTCGTTTTTGTAATATTTCTCCTGGAACCTCGATTCTATCTCGTGAGCACCATAATCCTTACCGCATCGGTAACAAAGTCCTTCTGTATATATATCTTTTATAACAACAAGCCTATGGTGGTACGCTATCACATTAACTTCATGCATTTCATATTTTTCCAAAGCTATTATAACTAATAAATCATTAGCATGTTTCGAAGACAAATGGTTGCGGAAATCTGTCAGATGCCACCAGGACCGCGTACAGATATAGCATTTGTAGAAAAGAGGGTCTTCTCTGTGAAAACTACGGAACTGCCAAGTACGCCATTCATCTAAGGTCTGTTGTAATCGCTTTTCATACCAGTCTTGTTCCAGTTTACTCCTTTCCTCATACCCTATCGTATTCCTAACATATATGTTTAGAATTTTATCAGCAATATCTGTTGAATCTTGGAGTATATTCTCGGCAGCATCGAGAATGATTTCTCGAGAAAGTTCAATAGGTTCGGTCGTTACTTTTGTCGTTTCTTTAACATTCAGTGTTAAACGATTTTCGTCGGCAAGCCCTTCAAATTCATCGTCATCGTCACATGATTCTACTTCAATGTTCACCTCGAACTTTCTTGGCGATATCTTAGTTTGTGGGTCATCATCTCTAGCTGCTGCGTTGATTTTTCTTAGGACGCTCGTGTCAACATCTTCTTGTTTAGAGAAGGTTGGCTCTGGTGGTTTTACAATCACCTTTTTTGTTGGTTGTCTGTTTGTGGGCTGTTTTATGGATTTAGGTATTTTCGCCTCTGAAACCTGAAAATATAAAGTTGTAAAATTAATTTGATTGAAAGATGCAATAACAAATTAAAAACGTAAGTAGTTAATTAAGGTGCCACTCACTAGTCAATATTTTTTCCATACAAATTTTGGGAGAGTGTTTGACATTGTGCATTCAAAGTTAAACATGATATGGTTTTGACTTATAATTAATTTTGTCTGTATGGAAACAAAATAGTAAAATAAAATCCTATTAAAAAGTTATGAGCCAACAAAGATTCGTTTTTTAGGGTTCCGTACCCACAGGGTAAAAACGGGACCCTATTACTAAGACTCCACTGTCCGTCTGTCACCAGGCTGTATCTCAAGAACCGCGATAGCTAGACAGTTGAAATTTTCACAAATTATGTATTTCTGTTGCCGCTATAACAACAAATACCTACTAAAATCCCATACAACAAAAGCGATTTTTTTGCCCTTTTTTGTTCGATATCAATAATGGCAACAGGTAGGCACTTGATCATCATCTGCCTGCCTTTTCCCAACTATGTTGGGGTCGGCTTCCAGTCTAACCGGATGCAGCTGAATACCAGTATTTTACATGGAGCGACTGCCTATCTGACCTCCATAACCCAGTTACTGGGTAATACGATACCCCTTGGTAAGACTGGTTGTCAGACTTTCGGGCTTCTGACTATGTAACGACTGTCAAAGATCCACGAATGACAGCCGGGAACAACGGCTTAACGTGCTTTCCGAGGCACGGAGGGTCACGGTATGTAAAGATGGTCACCCATCCACAGACCAACCGCGGCAAGCACAGCTACACTACAACACTAGTTACTTCACTAGTCTAGTCGCTAGTTACTTTAATAATAAATAATAAAATTAAAATAAAATAAATATTTAAGGGGGGCTCCCATACAACAAACGTGTTTTTTTCTGCGTTTTTGCCTTGTGGTACGGAACCCTTCGTGTGCGAGTCCGACTCGCACTTGGCCAGTTTTCTTGTGAAACTGGTGAAATGTGGCCATGTGAGTGTACCTAGTACAGGTTCACCTCTGCCTGACCCTTCGGGGACAAACAGGTGTGATAGTTGTGTTCTTGGATAGTTGAGGAAAACACATCCATATTTCCATACTAATATTATAAATGCGAAAGTGTGTCTGTCTGTTCCCTCTTCACGCTTAAACCGCTGAACCGATTTAGATGAAATTTGGTATAGAGATAGTTTGCGTCCCGTGAAAGGACATAGGATAGTTTTTATCCCGATATTCCCACGGGATCGACAGTTATGCGGGTGAAACCGCGGGGCGCTGCTAGTAATTCATCATCTGCCTAGCCTTTTCCCAACTATGTTGGGGTCGGCTTCCAGTCTAACCGGATGCAGCTGAATACCAGTATTTTACATGGAGCGACTGTTTATCTGACCTCCACAACCCAGTAACTGGGTAATACGATACCCCTTGGTAAGACTGGTTGTCAGACTTTCGGGCTCTGCTAGTAATTAATAAAATAATAATAATGGCCTCCAATGTCACAGTAACGGTCACGGTGGCCAATCTTAACAGAGATTAGCCAGGTACCCAGGAGATATTATAGTGCACAAGTGTGTGCGTAAACACAGGTGCACTCTCTGTTCCTGTAGTCTCACAGTCGGATGGGACGGCAATCCGACACGACCGGGGAGAAATCAGGAACGGCTTTACGTGCTTTCCGAGGCACGGATTAATCCGCCAACTTCCAAACTCTGGACTGTAACTAAGAAATTCCTAATGGAAAACCCTAAGGGTCAGTTCACACCGAGCAGCGACGCCACGCGCAGTTTTCAAGATAGAAATACAATTACAGACCTTATCTACATACTAGGTACAGAAAAAGGTACACGATTCAGTGAGCTACGCCGCGCGGCGGCGGCGCCGCGCTGCGTAGCTCGACGTAGTAGGTAGACATTGAATTGTGTACTTTTTAGTGTAGTAGATAAGGTCTGTAATTGTATTTCTATCTTGAAAAGGGCGCGTCGCGTCGCGTCTCGGTGTGAACTGACCCTAACACTTTGTCCGACCCGGGAATCGAACCCAGGGCGGACGCTCAGCAGTTGCGCTTGCACCCACGAGACAAACGGGGGCGTTACCTAACACATAATATAATCTGTTGTTGTTGTAAAACATGTACGGACAGCAACAAAGGTCGAATAACACAGCTTCTTTTACACATCATGTAAACCGATACACAGAGTGATTTGATAATTTCCTTATTAGCGTTTCTTATAATAGGTACAAGAGTTAACATTGTTTAAACTTTACCTCTGTTCCAATTTTAATTAAACGTCTTACTCAATAATTAGGATTTAGTAAACTGAAGTGTTAATCGACCTTTGTTGCTGACTGTACTTTTAAGCTTTTGTCCATCATTATCTTCCTGCCTCTGCTGCTAAATTCGAAGACATGTGACATTCACCAACCCGCACTGGGCCCGCGTGGTGGATTACGGCCCACTCCCTCTCACACAGAGGCCTGTCCCAGCAGTGGGAACATTATAGGCTGATTATGTAATACGTTTATTAGTACGTAAGTCTGTAGTTGAAAACAATGTTCGCATATCTCGTCCAAATGTAGATTTAAGGTTTGGTCCCTTAATAAAAGTTGTTTACAATGATGAGTACAATGACCCTTTAAAGGATAACGGTTATTAAAATTTCACCCTGTACCTACAGGTAGTAACTTGGTGTGAATTTCCTTAGAATTTCTCACTGAGAGGAGGCCTGTGTCCCAGCAGTGGGAACATTATAGGCTGATTATGATGATAGGCTCTTACACACCGGCGCGACGTGTCGCCTGGCGATTCTGCGATATTATCGCGCCGCAACACCTTTCACACAAGCGCGACGCGAATCGCGGCGCGACGCCATACTAAATGAACATTTAGTATGGTGTCGCGGCGATATCGCGGCTACACGGTGTAGCGCTACTCGTCGCGCCGCGACACCGTCGTGGCGCGACAAGTCGCCCCTGTGTGAAGTGTCGCGCGCGTTTCCATAGAAATTGTTCTATGGATATATATCGCAGAATCGCGTCGCACTGTCGCGTCGCGCCTGTGTGTAAGAGCCTTTATGATTCTCCTGCCCTATTACAACCAACCAACATTCCACATATAAAAATCTTCAACCCCCATCCACTCCTAAATGAGCCTACAACATACTGACAATTCTCAAAGCTATTCATTATGCACTTAGTACTAAAACAGCACACCATGCTACCCTCAGCCCCGGATCTAAGGGGGGGCAAACCGGGGCACCCGGGCGGCAGTTTAATAGGGGCGCCCAATCCTTGAAATTCGAAATATCGAACAAATGAAGCCTCTTTTTCTACAATCTCATAGATTTTTATCAAGTAACCGAATCTAAATAATATAAAACTCAAAGGTGACTGACTGACATAGTGATCTATCAACGCACAGCCCAAACCACTGGAGGGATCGGGCTGAAATTTGGCATGCAGGTAGATGTTAAGACGTAGGCATCCGCTAAGGATTTTTCGAAATTCCACCCCTAAGAGGGTGAATGGGGGGAGGGTGAAATTTCACGCGGACGAAGTCGCGGGCGGAATATAATATGTTTGAAAAACAAACTTTTCTATTTCCATACGCCCAGTTAGTTTTTGAACACACACTAAATGATTTATGAACGTATCATAACAGATCAAGTAAATTTATTAAAGGATTATTATTTTAACAAATGGTCCCAAAAATGCTACTCCATCCTCCAATGGGCTCCACTATCAAGGTTTTGAACCGGTTCGAAAAAATCGTAGATCTAGTGCTGATTGCCTACAATGGTAACAGTACTAACAAGAGACAGCCACCTTACTAAACGTTGTATAGCGTCTGTATAGTTACACAACGTTTTGTCTTCTTCTTTCGAAAGTCAAATTACTGACGACTGAAAGAGAGAAATCGGTGTGTAACTATTCATCTGATATAATAAATTTATTAGTAAGGGGGGTGCCTATGCATATCTAATGCAACCTCAAAACATGTCTTTGTAGAATGACTTTTAACATTCATAGGCCCATTTCTGTACAATAGAATAAATAGTAAACTAAGTATGTATTTATAAATTTAATTACTATAGCTGTACAAAACTTAGCCATCAAAAACATAACTTAAGTATAAAAAAAACAAGTCTCGCAACTCAGTTCTTCTACTGTAAAAATTTGTGAGATCCATGTAAAACCAATTCGGTTAATTTATTCAGTCCCTACTTAAGGGACCTTCTGTCTTAAGTTATTACGTAATTAGCTAACCTAACAACATCTTATAGTGACCATATCAAACCATATGAAAATCTTTTATGTTTCAAATAAATAGATTGACTTGGCAATCCCACTGGCCGTGCTCCCAGCTTCAATATTTAATAACCATTGATTATGCACAGTTCTACTGGTTGTCTGCAAATAGAACCACTAACACACTATTTTACTTTTATTTACTTAAGTTTTAATTTAGTTTTTACTTTATACTTATTATGTAGTTTCTAGCTCGAAGCACAGGTTCAACCTAGTTCAGGCCAATTGACAACTGTGCTCTATTTTAATATTGTTACATATTTATTGTAAACTAGCAGCACCACGCGGTTTCACCTGCATAAGTTTCCCGTGGGAATATCGAGATAAAAACTATCCTATGTCCTTTCCCGGGACTCAAACTATCTATCATCTAAATCGGTTCAGCGGTTTAAGCATGACAGACACACTTTTGCATTTATAATACATATTAGTATGGATAATATGGATGTGTCCCATATGTAAATAAACGATTTTAACCTTTATTGTTATTCATAGTACCAAAATGTAGATTTTATTTCTTTGAAACAGTGTAGTTTTTAATTGTACCTACTCTCCTCTAAGTCTTCATCATGTTACAAGTCTGAATGATAATAATAATGAATGTTCAAGTTGTTTAATTTTTAATTTAGTAGCTAAGCGCGTTTTGGTTATGCTTATGCAATAACCTGACCTTATATTTAGGAAATTACACTCGTAAGTTTTTAAAATTCCGTAGAATTTCTTCAAATACCATCTTAAAATTGTGAAATAGCGCCTCAAAAATAGTATCGACAAGAATGATGTCAGTTGCTAACGAAAACAACATTTTTCGTAGGTAGATTTCCTCCGATTTTCGCGCATGACTTTCACCTACCCCCACAAAAATATTGTAAAAATAATGTCATAATTTATATAAAACATCAGCTTCTAAGGCCTTGAACATCAATATTGCGCTTTATTTATGGCGTTTCTTTTAAAGACCATACAACATTTTCGGAATAAAAACTAGGCATCGAAGTTGTAACGCGTTACGCGTGCAAACTTTTAGTCAAAATGGTGGTAGTGGTATTTCCTACCTGCAATTCAAGATCATCTTCGTCAACAGCACACTCTCGAGGCACTAATTTCGACTTTCTCGACCTTTTTCTTGATGTGTCCGCCATTTTTACACTTTAAACATCCCACATGCACTTTTAAACAACAAAATTATGTTAAAAACTGGTCAAATTCATATGGTAGACAATACACGACCAAGATAAAACGCGAAATAATTTCCAAAACATTAAATGACCGGACCAAGGTTAGATGTCATTACAAACAATTATGTCTGAATCGGACCTCTCTGTTTGACTCATGAGTTTGCGCATAGACACTACTGCCATTGTTTTACAAATCTCCGTATTTTACTGTTTGACAGGTTAGGTTATGGACGCATGTCGGGTAGTCGGTGACAAACTCTCTGCTCTACGTTTCGTTTCAGATTAAAATAATGCTCAAAAATGACGATCTATAAAATATTGTAAGCTAGCAGCGGCCCGCGGTTTTAGCCGCGTAAGTTTCGATCCCGTGTGAATATCAGGATAAAAAGTATCCGATGTGTTTAATCCAGGAAATGGTCTATCTATGTGCCAATTTTCATCCAAATCTGTTCAACGGTTACCGCGTGATTGAGTAACAAACATCCAAACATCTTCACGAACTTTCACATTTATCATAATTTTACTGTTTTGTACATACCTGAAATGTTGACGAATACTCATAACTTGTAGAACCTGTTTAGATACCTGAGAGTTTTCTTTTAACTTCGTTAATTATGTACCTACTAATTTGTGGATCCATGGATAAGTTACAATACATTGACATACAAGCCTATTTTTTTTCCTGATTAATTTATTTTTTGTATCGTGGCCTCGTGGGCAACGTTAATAGAGCAGCAAGTCTTTCTTTCTTTCTTTAAGTCTGACGTTTTCTTTCGACAACGCAAAGCATAACAGATCAGCACCCTAATTGCGTAACACACTATCAATCCCAATCTAAATAATGTTGAAGGCTATCGCTAATCCATTGCTTCAATATATTCGAAAAATGTGTCTGCTCAACAACGTAACCAACGCAATGAATATTGTTGAACTGTCAAAATGAAACCCATTGCTACTGATAGTGTGTAACGCAATTACCCTGCAGGACTGAAATTCTACTAGGAGCATCAACAGTTATAACGTAATGCCTTTAGTCACTGCGACAATATAATTTAAGATCAGCGTTTCGACACTGCATTCTCCTGCTAGCAGTTAGCATTGGTCAACTCAAACGTGTAACGAAACGTTAATATCACCTTTGTTAGTGTGTGTGATGACATTTATAATAACCTCAAAATAGTATAAAAAAATACTCTGTGATAGGCACAAAATGGAATTGTAACTTCCGTTACGATATTTACATAAAAAGTAATTAAAATGAGTTTATTTATCAGGAATTACAAGCCTAATAGCTTGGCAACAGTTTACAATGCCAAATTATGGCGCTTAAAGTCAACAACAGCCGACAGTGCTCTTAAAAAGGACGAGGAAGAAGAAGAATTTAGAGTGCTCGATATTTTGAAGAAAAGGGAAAGATTCCAAAGGAGAGTCATACGCAGGGCTGATATACAACCTGATAGGGCTGATAGGATGGCCACAGACCAGGTATTTCATCTGTTCCAAGTTCTAAAAGGTTATTTTAACTCTGTACAAAACTATCAGCTATTCATAGACTATATTTTTCGTAATAATTTACGAATATTTGTTTTAATAAACGAATAATTAGGGACTCGTTCAAAATTATGATTTTGTATAGTCAAACAAAGTTTTTGAATAGTTTAGTTTAGAATCAGAATAGGACAGAGAATTATGGAAGACTAGCAGCGCCCCGCGGTTTATCCACATAAGGGTCGATCCCTTGGGAATATCGGGATAAAAAGTATCCTTTGTCCTTTCCCGAATTGCAAAGATATTGTTTTGAAAGGGCTTGTGCCTGAATAATAACAGCTGCACGGGTCAATCCAAGATAAAACTACGCTTGCCAAGGTTCTTTAGTGGATGGGTGACCATTCATAACATATTGGGACACCTCCGTGCCTTGGAAAGCATGTGAAGCCATTGGTCCTAGCTGTCATTACAACCAGTCTTCAACCCAGCAACTAGGTTGTGGAGGTCAGATAGACGGTCACTTTATGCAAAATAATGTTATTCAGCTGCATCCGATTAGACTGGAAGCCAACCCCAACACAGTTTGGTAAGGCTCGGCAGATTTATTGATATTAAGGTTTTTGGAAAACACACTGCCACATTATAACAATACCAATATAATATTAGATTCACTAACACAAAACAATTTCCACTATTCCAGAATTGGGGCAACGTCTGGCCAGGACCAAAGACTTTTCATCCATCGTCCATCCCACTTCCTCTTCGCCAAGGCTATGTCCCTAAAGGACAAGCACCACCCGGCAAAAAAGCCAATGCAGAACTTATGAAGATACCAAACTTTCTGCACCTCACTCCACCGGTCATCAAGAGCCAATGTGAAGCCATCAAGCAGTTCTGCACCGAATGGCCAACGCTATTAAACTCGGAAGAAGCGATTGAAAAGCATTATCCCGTAGAAGTCATAACGTCAGACTACTGCCATGCCAGTCCGAGTATCCGTAACCCTTTAGCAAGAATCGTTACTCTCCGCATTAAATTATCAATGTTAAACTTAGACAAACATTCAAGGGATAAGTTTGTGCGTTTAGTTGGAGATCGATACGACAGTAAGACGGACTTGGTGACCATAACCGCTGATCGGTGTCCGGCTAGAGCACAGAACTTGGATTATGTGAACTATTTACTGACTGCATGTTATCATGAAGCGTGGAACGTTGAGGAATGGGAGAAGGACAAGACGGAAGATGATATGGAATACTATGATTGGAATAATAACGCATCTAAAAAGAGTTTAGTCAATTGGTATCTACGTACTCAAAATGAAAGTAGAGATTTGACCGATGATGAGTATAAAAACTTTGATGTTTCTGGAGTTGGACATGCAGAGGAATATAAGAATGCGGTATCCAGTTTGTTGAATGATGGAGAAAGTGAAGCGACCGTGGAGAAGTACGGAGAAGCAGTGAGAAAATTGTTTGGATTGCCGGAGAAGAAAGTAGTTTAAGTTATTTGTACAATAAAGTGTAATTAGTAGGTATGTTCGGTATTTTAATTAATATTTTCTTGCACACACGTTTTTCTTGCGGTGAAAAACTACGGTTTATTCGCCGTGTGTAGGCACTGTTCGTCAGTATGGATAACTGAAAGCTTTTTGACGGACACATTTTTTTTAAAGAAACCGTCACGTGTTCAGTCAACAGCAAAAGTAGATGATCAAAATCAGAAATTCAATACTAATTAACGAAGTTCGCGTCAGAACCGTATGGCAGAGCTGTTGCTGTTGTTGTTGAGCTGTGTGCAGAGACTGTGTGGCAGAGTTCTGACGCGAACTCCGTTCATTAGTATTGAATTTCTGATTTTGATCATCTACTTTTGCTGTTGACTGTACAAAGGGTTGTAGCTCCATCGGTCCCGGCGGTCATTTGTAAGTCTCTTACCGGTTCTCTCGACAGTTGTTACGGGTAGTCAGAATTCCAAAATTCTGACCACCCAGTATTTATTACCAAGTGGTATTGTGTTACCCAGTAACTGGGTTGTGGAGGTCAGATGGGCAGTTGCTCCATGTAAAATACTGGTATTCAGATGCATCCAGTTAGACTGGAAGCTGACCCCAACAGGAAAAGGTTAGGCTAGGGATTTATTAAGTAGCTGTATGAAATTAAACAATATTGTTAATAGGTATTTATTTTACTATGTATGTATTTGTACAATATTTATTTTAAATATGCAAACTTTTTACAATTTACCTATAAAGTACATGATTCCTTTAGAAAGGATTTTGGAACTAAAATAATCTTCTAACTACATTTATACGACATAACTTCACGCCTAAATCCATGAAGGGTTAGGCATAGTACACCATTCATGTCTTTCTTTTTAGGGTTCCGTACATCAAAAGGAAAAACGGACGCTTTCAGGCTAGGCGTATGCTGGGACGCAGACGACGCAGGTCCGCGCAGCGCAGGGCAGAGCAGATTTTGTAATGCATGAAAGTACCGAGTGCTGCGTACGTTGCGGCGCAGCCACGTGCGACGCAGACATGTGTCTGCCCTGCACTGCGCCTCGTTGTAGTGCCGGCACAGATTCCTGCACGACGCGAACACGTCTATTCTTTGTACCAGCTAGAACGTGAATGCGTGCGTATGTTAACTGTGTTACAGCATACGCTCGCGGACTATGTCTCGCCTGCCCTGCGCTGCTAAATCTGTACTGTGCTGCGCTGCGTCACCTGTGTCCCAGCCTTGCCTCAGCGTCAGCGTCAGGTACTAGTTGTCTGGCACTTTTGCTGAACTGGGCCTTTTTTTCACAGGCACATTTTCCTGCTAATTTCTTACATAGTACTTTGCACTTTTTATTTTTATCTTTGTTTTTATGTGATGTAGGTACGACTATTATCTGACTATCTGGTGTATTGGGTGTCTATTGTTTGTGCTAAATAAATGTATTTTCTTTCTTTCGCATTAAACATAACTGGATAAATGTGGATGTACTTTACCTACACCTCTGTCTAACCCTTACTTAGAAGAATACAGGCGTGATAATACAGATTTTATTAAGTTTGCATAGAATTAAAACATTTCAGCGCAGAATAAGCGACTAAGCTGTAACTGCTTACGCAATCCACAACAATCCTGTTCAAAATTTCACTGCAAGTCTTCAAAAAACATTTTTTTTCACGACTACCCTCCAAAACTTGTTGACTTGGATTCCATTTTTTCCTCCAAATGTCTGATATGGAACTTTTTTTTAAGACTTTTTCGTCTTCCTGGGAGTTCTGAGTGCTAGATTGGCTAAGCATGTCTCGGTTTTTCAAATATTTTTTTAATAAAATTTCAAGTAGATGGAAAATGTATGTAATATTTTCAATTTGGTCTATATTTGTTAGTTCATACGTTGAATCTACTTCAGTAACTTTTGAATGAAAAGTTTCTAGAATGTTCGTCATTTTTTCTATAGCGTGTTTTTGTATGTGTATTGATTTGTTTAGGAGTAATATTCTTTGGATGTTCTCGTCTTTTTTCAGGAACTGTAACAAAAAAAATAAAATTAAAAAAAAGAGAAAAAATATTGTGATGTGCCAGCATCCTAATTGCTATGAATCACAATATGAATAATTTTGAATGATATTGCTAATCCATTGCTTAAATTCATATGTTCAAATTTGTCCGCTCAACAACGTAAATAACGCAGTGAATGTTGTTAAACTGTCGAAATGAAAGCCCTTACCCCCTGGTCAGACTGGAAGCCGATCCCAACACAGTTGGGAAAAGTCTAAGCAGATGGTGATGAAAGAGAAAATAAAAATATGACAATGAACCGGCCAAGTGCGAGTCGGTGCTTCGCAATTAGGACTCCGTAGCCGTACCACTAAAACTATCATAGATTTACTTCTATCTATTATTTTCCATCATGCCTGGAAAGCACTTTAAGCCGTTGGTCGATCTTTGACAGTCGTTACGGGCACAAAAGATAACGTAACGTATTAACGTAGATTACAGCCCACTCCTTCTCTAAACCGCTGGTCCTAGAGACATGAAATTTGGAGGGTGTTTTCTTTATGAAGAGTAGGTATCCACTAAGAAAGGGTTTTTCGAAATTCCACCTCTAAGAGAGTGAATGGGGGGAGGGTGAACTTTCACGCGGACGAAGTCGCGGGCAGAATTACGCTAGTCGTTTTATAAAGTCGGTTAAAGTGTTCTTACCTCACTATCTTCACTGCTCTCCCCCTCATATACTTGTCGTAATAGTAAGTCTATAGTGTCCAGTAGATCTTCTAAGAAGGATGGATATTTCTCCTCTTCGTGCAATCTGTCTATGAATTGGCTTAACACCTAAAAAATAACAACGTCACGCATATATGAATCCCTGAAGGTATGCAGGTGTATATACCGGCTCACTTGTTTTACCGTCTGGACAATAACAGGGTTTATAACGTGAATGGGGTTGAAACCTATGGCACAGAAACTTTCAATCAAAGGATTGAATGTAAAGAAGAAGAAATTTTATTTAGTTTTTATGTGAATTAAAAAGAAATTTCTATGCGTTAAAGAATGAAAGACCTGAGAATAGGACCGCACGTGTAGCTTAAAGGTGATAGCATTTAGCAATGTATTAAACCGGAAAGGGATCGGCACCGTATCAACTCGAGCCCTTCAGTATTCTTTGTATGAAACTACTGCAACGCACACTAATCGGAATCGTAACGTAATCGCCTCGCCTCGGGACAAGCTCACGAACCGCGGTGCGGTGCGTTACGGCTCGTCGTCCCCGCGCTTACGGCTCGCCGTCCCCGCGCTTACGGCTCGCCGTCCCCGCGCTTACGTCTCTCCTTACCCGAGCTTACGTCTCTTCGTCCACCCTTGCCCCTCTCGCCCCTCCGGCCTCCAACCTGCCTGCTGCACCATCAACCAGCGGTCGGCGAGCCGTAAGCGCGGCGTCGCCTAGCCGTAGCCGAGTCGACTTATCGGAGCTTCTGATCCGCTTTGGTTACGTGCTTACGTTAGGTTGACACCTGTTTGACGGCGAGGCGAAAGGCGATACGGTGACGATCCTCCCTCCTACACACTCCCACTCACACTCGGTTTCTGCCGCGCGGGTATGCCGCCGGCATAATCAGGAAGCCGCAGAGCATAATTTCAGTTGTGCGGCAAGCCCGGCTGAAATACCCGCCAGGAATGCCGCCGGCTTGTTGGCGGCATGCCCGCCGGTTGGGCGTTTAAAACGATAATTAAAAAAAAAAACATTGGGCATAATTACGGACCATCAAGGAGAATTTGTCTTTGGTTGTGTTGTGGGTAGGTATTTCGATTTTTTTTACGAATTTATCACATTTCCACTGCTGGGACACAGGCCTCCTGTCGGTGAGAGGGAGTGGGCCGTAATCCACCACGCGGACCCAGTGCGGATTGGCAGATGTCACATGTCTTCGAATTTTTGGTTTCAGGACATGCCGGTTTCCTCACGATGTTTTCCTTCACCGTTTTGAGAGCAGTGGTGATGAAATAATTTACACAAAGTAAAGCGCCTGACTGGGTTCGAACCTACGACCTACAACTCGTAAGTCGCGGCCGTTACCACTTGGCCACCACTGCTCTACGAATATATAATACAGGGTTATTGGTAAAACATTAACAACCTCTTATGAGATCATTGTATGTGTCTACTCATCATTATTATGAACAACTTTTACTATGGGACCAAACCTGAAATCGCGAAAAAAAAAATCAGCCGTTTCCTACATTTTGACGAGTTATACGAACATAAATGTAGGGAACAGCCGGTCGATTCTGTAAAAATCCCACCATGAAAACTTAGGTGAAGTGAGTTTGTTTTTGCTAGGAATTAACACTATTGACAGCTCACTCCACGCTCACTTCACCTAAGTTTTCACGGTGAGATTTTTCCAGAATAGCACCGCAGCTGATTTTTTTGTTGGGGTACCTCAACGTAGTTGGGAAAGGCTATGCAGGTGATAATGATGATTTTACTCACCTGTGCAATTTCGTTGGTTATATCCCTGGTGCCAGCCACTAACGGACATTGCATAATGTAATTGAATAAACAGCACCCAGATTGGTTCAGCCAGTTCCCTGATAATTGTAGAGCTGAAAGAAACAAATAATTTCACCAGTTATGTAATAGGGGGCGAGCCTATATACAGTGTGAGTCTTCATAATGTGCACATATCGAAATGAGGGAAACTAAGCTTAATTTTATCGACGGAAAAAATATTTTAAAAAATCTAAAAAATAATGTTTTGTAGCATTTTTAATTTTTTTTTTCGCTTCTGTGAGTGTTTAAACAATCGCCCCTCAATTGAGAATTATGGTTTTTTTTTGTAACAAAAATCTGATATTTTTTCATCAATTCTTACAATAATTGTAAAATTACTCATTATAAGCCCCGATTACCTACCATTTTTATTACTTTAAATTATTGTCCATCGTATCAGATTTCCAAACGTAAAAATACCATGTTTATACCTCAATCACAACATTTCCTATCAACTGTTAAAGAAAGGCCTTGCTATCACCACACTTTAGCAGGTAAAGATCCTTTTAAATATTTTTTTTTTTTTCAAATATTTTTTCCGTCGATAAAATTAAGCTATCTTTCCCTCATTTCGTTATGTGCACATTATGAAGACTCACACTGTATTGCCATCATTTCGAATCCGAATGCCCGAATCTCTTCAAAGTAAGAGTGAACAGGCTTCTTCTGGGTAAGCTCACTCCATCGTCGACTTTGTCTCTGTCACCTCTGACCTAGACTAGAGTCAAGAGCAAACCCATTTCAAAAAAAAAAAATCGGCCACGAATCCAGACTGCGGACACTGAGGAAAGCGGTCCTAGACGTCAGATTCCATGTAGGTACGTCATTTCGTGGATCTTTGACAGTCGTTCCGGGTAGTCAGAAGCCCGAAAGTCTAACAACCAGTCTTACCAAGGGGTATCGTATTACCCAGTGACTGGGATGTGGAGGTCAGATAGGCAGTCGCTCCATGTAAAATACTGGTATACAGCTGCATGCTGTTTAGACTGGAAGCCGACCCCAACATAGTTGGGAAAAGGCAGGCAGATTGATACTTACTAATAAAATTATTTAAGTTATATTTACCGCTCCTATTAGTACTTCTTTGTGAGTCGCTTCTGTATCCAGAATCCGTCGAATATCCGTCACAAGACATTCTCCTATTCTGTCTCTTCAAAAACGACTTGACTTTATTGAATTCTTCTAAAACTTTATATGATATAATTTCTTCTGATTCGTTTTCTTCTTCTTCTCTTCTTTCTTTGTTTTGATCAGATGAATCGTTTCCAGAAGCGATAGTTGCTAGTTGTGAATCTTTTTCAGAGTTATGACTCAGATTTTCAGTGTTTGTGAATTGATTTATATCATTAGATTTTGACATATCTACGGATTCTTCAAATTTGTTTTTGCTGTAAGTGATTTCTTTGTTGTGAGATAAATCGTCAATATTTTGACTAAATCGAATAGGCTCATCGTTTATTTCCATATTTACGGAATTTTCTCCAATCTTATTCATATCATTTTGGGTAAGAAAACTGTTTTTAACAACATTATCTTCAATGATCTGTATTTCATCAAAATATTCATCAACATTTTGAGAAAATTGAGTTGTATTTCGGATATTATTACTTTCTTTGTCTTTATTTATAATAATATTCATATCATTCATAGTTTTATTACTATCACTATTCAAATTGGTATTATTATATTGAATTTTATCAAAATTCTCATCGTGATTCTGAGAAAACATATTCATGGTTTGGATATATTCAAATTCTTCTCTATTTTTAGGTTTTACATCAATTTTACTATTTGAACTTTTTTCTTTACTAACAAATTGAGTGTCATTCGCATCAAAATCGTTCATATTAACGGTTGCAGTATTTTTTTCTTCAGTTATATCTCTATTTAGAACAGTGCTAGCATTGTTATTCATATTTATACCATATAAGTATTTATTAGGTATAACAATATCGGTTTGGCTTGGGCTATAATGAGTATAATTTTGAGTAAAACCATGCACTGAATAAAGTTGAGTTTTTTGAGAATCATAGTATGTTTCATTCATGCTTTCATTCGATGTAACTACTGGTTTATAGTTGTTTGAAGCTACAGTTTCATTATTATTTTCTTCGGAATAAGTTTTATATGTAGATGTGCTTTCAATGACAGTACTTTGATCAACAGTTGTTTTTCTATCATTGAATCCTTCGCTAATAACATTTTTATGTGTAGTTAGTTCGATTTTAGATTTCCGATTGTGATTGTCTTCGGATAACGTTATATCGGTAATATTAGCAGGACATTCAGTCTGTGAACTATAATAGTACGTTATTTGTGATAAATTTTCAGGTATGCTGCTGTTTGTAGCTTCAGGTATGGTAGGTGGCTGGAAAGGTAATTTTGAAATTAATGTTTTTATTGGTTAATAGGTCCGCAGTCGGGTTAAAACAATCTAGGAAGGGATTGTCTTGAGTATTCTTCTGTATTTGTGACGTTCAAAAAGTGCTGATTCTCAGCCTATTTCGAAGAAATTATTTTGGTGTTTGCTTAACTTTCAACTCTACACAAATAAAATAGTTTGATAACATTGCTGTTTTTCGGTTTAAAGGATATGTGTGCTGGTGTATAATATCGTCGACCGTAGGTTCAATTGAGGTAAGGGACAAAATACGATTTTTCAGGAGAGGCCGACAAAGTTTTTTTTCGGACTAAATCGCCTATAACTTGTTTTGTTATTAACCTTTTTCGGATCTGATTTCACACATAATCTTGTATTTTACTGCTCTATCTCCCTGTGTAACATTTATTTAAATAAGTTAGCTATTTAAGAAAATAGACGTCCCTTACACCAACGTATTTTGTTAGTAATGTCCCTTACTGACCAAGTGTCTTATTAGTCCTGTCCCTTACATTAAATTGATCTCATTGATCTCTACGTTGGATCCAATCTATAATGAAAAAATAGTGTAAAGGTCTTGTTGAAAAAATTTATGAAGAACAATTCGTTGATTGGGAAGACCCTTACCTTATGTGAAGTGGATTGGCGGCGGTAATTACACCATTTCAAGTTGCTATATTGCATAGTTTTTCAGATACATTGTTATTATGGGGCTGATTAGAAATTTGAATCCAAAAATCAGTAGGGTAAGGGACATTTTTTTTAAGCTAGAATTTTTTCATATACACCATTCGAAAGAGCGCAAAATTCTGAACAAAACTGTATACTCAACTCATTTTGGGTATTTTGTCCCTTACCTCAATTGAACCTACGGTCGACGATATATTCACATCCAACACCCACCTATGGTACAGCCAGAAATAAAAGTCAATTAACACTGTCACTGGTACTTAATATCATCAAAATTGGCACAAAATGATTAAACTGCTTTTTATTAACTTCAGATATAATAGCTGAAAGTTAGACTCTTGTTTTCCGATTTCAATCAAATAAGTAGGTATGTTGCTCAATCATTTTGATTTAAAAAAATGTGAATTGTTTTGTAGCTGACTGTACTTCTGGCACAGTATTTTTATTTCACAAAGCAACACGCGCTGTACTTGTGGTTAACAAGTTTAAAAACACGCTGTGAATGTGTGTAAGCGCAGGAGCTCTCGGTACCGTCCGAGACAATGGCGAGATCGGAAGTGTGTGTGTGTTATGTGCTGACGCTACTAGACTTCACACACACATTCACAGCGTGTTTGTACGGACGCCAGCACATCAAGTTACTACAATCTGTCAGATTTCTTTAATAGATTTTCGACTTTACTGCTAAAGCATAAGGTTTAAGGTTGATTGGGAAAATCTGACAGTTTCGGGTAGGTTGACCTGCTGGCGTCTGTACAATTGGTAACGACAAGTAAAGCGCGCGACGTTTCGCGAGATAAAAATTATGTAACATAATAAAAAGCTACTACTTAGTATGTATCTACAACACATTATTTTTGTCAAAAATACCTTTTCTCTAGCCGCATTGTCATCACCCAGCAAGTTATCATCAATATTAACAAATTCTGGATCAAAGTCCTTTAAAATAGTAACACTATCATTCATTTCATCATCGTCTCCCCCCATTAGAAAGTCATCACTACAAACACTGAAATCGTCATCATCCATTTTGTGATCAATTTTAGATTTTAATTCTTCCAAATATTTTTCAGTTTTTACATTTGCTGGTTTCGATTTTATTATAGCTAGTGCTACAGCTAAACGATGTTTTTGATAAATGTGATTGGCTGAAAATGCGATTTAATTAGTGGAATTTATTTGTAAAATTTAATTTCTAGAATTTTGTTCCGAAAATACTGAAATACTTTATGGAAAAACTTACCATAATCATCGAAACTCATCCTGTTTACAAATATTAACTACAAAGGACATGTCTAAATAACATTATTATTAACATAACTTATATTTAGGTATGCAAAATAAAGTTATTTTATTTGCAAACTGAAATTAAATTTCGCGCCACGGTGCCACAGATTTTCATCACTAAAGGTATTTTTTTTAAATTTGTGATTACTTCGCATTGGTATTTCTGTATTGTGCCTGAGTTGTACCACTAAACCTTGATAAAGTAATTTTGTTGTATTTTATTTGATAAATGCTTTATTTAATTATTAATATGAGTTCAATATTTAATAACCATCCAGTTGCGAAGATTTTAATTAAACTTCGCTAGCCAAACCGCAGAGTGCTAAAATATAAAACCTACCTAAACGAGGTTTTAATGTTACATACACCTTTTTGGATACCTACGCACAAACAATGCCGTTTGTCAAAATCATGTCAAGTTAAATCAAAATAGAAACTACAATAATTACAACAAAATGTATTTATCCACGTTCATGAATGGCTCTGTATACAATACTGTTCGGTCTAAGTATATTTATGATAGTTCTGGTTCTCGCCATTATAAGAAAGATGTTTTTTCATTTGCAAGAAGAGCATATGATTGACAGAATGACAATAACAACAGTGCTTAGACCAGGTTAGTACCTACTTACGCTAAATTTCTAATAGGTAGTGCTTTTGTACCTTTGTAACCAGAGGCACAGTAAAGATATGAACAGTACGGAAACTACGTACTAACGTTCGAAACGGCACACTCACACAGACGCGCGCATCTTTGGTGCCTCTAGCGATAGTCGCGGTGCCGGTGCTCTCAGTCACGGGTGCCGATTAGGGGTACCGTAGATGCGCGCGTCTGTGTAAGTGTGCCGTTTCGAACGTTAGTAGGTACGTAGTTTCCGTACTGTTCATATCTTTACTGTGTCAGAGGTCAGTAATGAAAGGCCTTTTATACAACGCATGATTGTGTGTGTATTATATTGCATACACACTAGCGAATGATGATAAAAGGAGGTGTCACGCAACGGAGCTTGATACACCAATACGAAACAAGAGCGAACAAGGCCTTTTAAGACGTGCCGCCTTGTAGAACGCATGATATACCTAGATTTCCAGTATAGGGTGACTTTTCATTGTACGAAAAACCTATTCAATGCGAGGTCAGCTAAAACTGGAAATGTAATAGCTTGATAATTATGTCGTCGTGTGTGATACGGACTGTGGGCATCGATACCTTTGCCTGGTTATCTTGCGTCTTGCAGACTCACTGAACTAGATACAGTGCGCTTAGTATATTTTAACAGACAGTGTAATAATTGTTTCTCGTAACAAACAGTGCCAAAACTTGTAAGTTATACACACTAACGCTATTATTATTTGTACAGCTTATTTTTAAGGCACATGAGGAGCCCGCGAAATTATTTTTTTTTTTAAATTTTGCAATTTTTCGGTCACTATCAGGTAGTAAGTATGTTAGTCCAATATATGTTTTGCGACCAATACGTATAATATGTATTTACAAAATTAAAATTATTACCTAATACAACCTGACACTGTCCTGCAAATGGCAAAACACATAAGAAAATTTGAATTTCGCGGGTTACCATAGCACTTCCCCCTTAAGGTGGAACTAGTCGCGAGCTCGAACTCACTGGTGGGCATGGCCAAAAAGCACGCTGTCATCGTGTCCGACAGAGATAGTATCAGTGATGAACAATGAGACGCTAGTCTACACGCACAACGTCTAGTTCTCACGCACACAAACAACGTTCCAAACTGAAAGGCGCGTAAAAAAAAACGAAAAGTCCTTTGGAAAATCGAGTTTCATGAAGAAACCACTGCATAAATCAATTACAAATAATTGTTTTTGTTTATTGAACTCTTCGATAACTGAGCTTTGTCGGAACCGAACTACCGACTTTATTTTGAAGATTTTACAGTTCTTTTATTACGTAATTACACTCAAAATCACGTTAAAAATAGCAGGAAAAAAGAATCTTTGTTGGCTCATAACTTTTTAATGGCTTTTTATTTTAATAATGTTTCCGTACAGAAGACAAAATTATATCATGTTTAACTTTGGATGCACAATGTCAAACAGTTTAAACAATTGTTTTCTTTTTTTCTTTCAGCTGTCAGTGCAATGATCTATACAGATAAATGCGTCTTTAAAAAACGGAAATATGCAGCGAACGTAGTCATATACAATATGATCAGCAAAAGCGATATAAGTCTTAATGAACAGTTTAGAAAGGTACAGTAAATAGCTTTATTATAAGTGTTTTTTTTTAAATCAAATAAATTGTAAATAGTTCAGCATGTTATTATAAATTGCTAAATCTAAAATTGATTTTTATTTTACTTTGCCGCGCTCGCCGCTATGGAGCTTTGAGTTCTTTCATAGAGCAACATGGGCCACTAGTAAAAAACTGGGCAAGTGCGTGTCGGGCCACGCACAGTGTAGGGTTCCGTAGTAGCCCGCTATCACAACGTAGTACGATTCTGTTGTTCTTTATTCTGATATAAAAAAATAAAAATAAAAACATATTTTGTTTTTCAATGCAAGTTATAAATAAGCAACTACTACTTCATCTTTAGGGTTTTTCTTTCTTTTTTTCATTTTTTTTTCTTTTGGGTCTTTTCTTTTTTACAGGATTAATGCTAAGGATTTTGTATTAGGGATGTGACAGTAGGTATACATAAAAAATCGATTATTAATTCAGCGATTATTTTGTCTAGTAATAAAATCGATTATAAAATAATCGATTTTTTTAATAAAAATAATCGATTTTATTAAAATAATCGATTTTTTCCTTTTTTTTTATAGTTTAAATTAAACGCCTGAAATATCGATAACAACTATCTATCACAGCACTCAGTTTTATTAATAGTAATAATAAACATTAATTACACAAACAAGTTAATAATTTCACACAAAAAAGGATTTTTTTAAATTTCTCCTTTCGCGCGAAATTCAAATTACATTAGATTAGACATTACGTTTACGTTAGATTTCTACCACCAATCTCATATGAAAAAGTGGTAGAAATCTAACTTAGAAAGAGGTATTAATGATTCTAATGATTATAATTATCTAAATATGTACCTGTTATTGTCGTGAATCATATTTTAATCAAGATACATCCTGACACTGACCTGCAAATTGCAAAAACCCTAAGAAAATTTGAATTTCGCGGTCTCATCTACCCATGTAATCCCCAAATGTCAAGATTTCATGAAATAGTCATTCTTGGGGATTAATTACATTTTCTTAGAGAGTTGTGTTGATGACTTTAATGATTATAATTCTGTAAATAGATATTTGTTACGGCCGCGAATCATATTTTAATCAATGTGTAACTTAATACTGACCAGCAAATTGCAAAAAACGTAAAAAAACATGAATTTCGCGGGCTAACCTGGCGCTTTCGCCTTAAGATACAATATCGCTCGCCACACAATTCAATGGACCATTACACACGACGAAGATAATATTTATTTCATATTTAAGGGAATTACAAAAGGATTACAAAGATAAAATATTAAAGTATCTTAGCCGTGTGTAGCGCCCTTTATTCATTTATTAGTTAGTGGTACACTTCGCGGTACTTTGTGGCTTCACGCTCCTGACTAAAAAGCTGTGTTGCGGCCGTTCTAACTTCTAGGTGAAAAAAATCGGCAGTGAATAAGAAATCGATTTTTTATTAATCGATTTTTTGTAATATTAAAATCGATTATAAAAATCGATTTTTTCCGAAAAAAAATTCGATTATTCATCGATTTTTTCTATAATCGATTTTTTTTTCACATCCCTATTTTGTATTTGGTACAAAATTATCCAACACCCAAGTTCAACGACTATTACTGCTAAACTAATAAAGTTATCTTAACCGCTATAATTTTCCTTTAAAGTTCATGAAATGCACTGTCATCGTGAATTTTTCCTGATTTTTCAAGCCCACAGTTTAGGTTTTAGAGGGGGGGGGGGGGGGGGGACGCCCTACTGGAACAAAAATTTGCACTTTAAACTTTAATATTTCGTAAATGGAGCATTAAATCGAAAAATAATTTTAGCAAACCCCAAGTCATTTTAGAAGACCTATTGAACGATACCCCACACGATGGGGTAGACGACGAAAAAAATATTCATCCCCACTGCACATGTAGGGGAGCTACCCTTAAAAAAAATATTTTCCAAAATTTTATTTTACCACTTTGTCGGCGTAATTAATATACACACTCCTACAAAATTACAGCTTTCTAGTACTAACGGTCTCTTAGCAAAACCTCCGACAGACGGACGGACATGACGAAACTATAAGGGTTCCTTGTAGGTACTACGGAACCCTAAAAAAAGGGGGTCAACCTCGAAATGAGAGATTCACCTTCGTTTTGGCGTTCTAAAAGTGACTCAAAAGTCTCATAAAATCTCGTATCTGCGTCGTAGGTAAGTTATTCAAGGTCAAAGGTCATAAAAACCGGTATTTCACGATTTTCTAGGTTTCTATAGCTCCAATGAAGTTGACATCTATTTTAAATATTATAGAACATTATTTGCAAAAAATTTTGTTCCAAGCATTTTTTCATGCACTCAACCGTTTTTGAGATAGAAGGCGGACAGCTTGCAGCGCTCAACCATACATAAATAATACCTACCGTGAATAATAACCTTGTATAAAGTTATGAAATGGATAGGGCATGATTTAGAACCCCAGGAATGGGGTTGGGTGCTGCGAAATGAATTACTGGAGCCAATGACAACAATATTACCACCAGCTCCAGATGAATTACCTACTTTAATAATATATTTTGTAATTGTCATTGTCATTGTGTGTTGTTTTGTTGTTGTCATTGTGTTGTTGTTTTATTTTTTTCATTTCTGGGCCCTCACAAAAAAAAAAAAATCCCTAATTGTTTTTTTTTTTCTGGCCCGAAACATAAAGGGCTAAGGAAGGTACACGGGTGGGTTTTAGTCAGTAAGAGTCTGACACTCCCTTCCGCTCCACCCAGAGCGGGAGGGGTCATTTGATGATTTCCCATCCGCAAAAAAAAAAAAAAAACCCCTAAAATATCTAAAGTCGAAGCAATCACCTTAGCTGAACAGACTGACCTGTCGGTGACAGCTTCAAGCTGTTAATTTTGTTTTGATTGAAAATTGAATTTTGAAAATCGGAGCAGTGAGCCGACTGACTGCTTCAAGCCGTCAATAACAGAGTAAAAATTGAAACAAAAAAAAAACGTTTTTTATTGACTAAAATTTATTGTATAATAATATCGTCTTCTTCCTTCAGCATACGTGCAGTCTTCTTCTTGCTTGAAGCGCTATCACTTTGGAAGCATTCTACTCCGTACACACTGTTGATTTTAATGATATCAGTTTCTGATAAAAGTTCAGGGTTCTGGCCTAATGCCCGCATTACTGAGCCGTCTGGATCCTGGAGAAAAAAAAATTGAATGTAGCGACTTCAGAACGAGTAGATACCCTAATTGCGTCACACTATTACTCTCAATTTGAATCATTTTCATTAAGCATATTTCTAATCCATTGCTGTCATGTTCGAAAAATGTGTCAGTCTAACAACGCAATGAATGTTGTTGAACTGTCAAAATGAAACCCATTGCTACTGATAGTGTGTCACGCAATTACCCTGCGGGAAGGAGACCTGATAAGCTGTGATAACTCGACAATCAATCTGTCTAGCCTTTTCTCAACTATGTTGAGGTGAGCTTCCAGTCTAACGGGATTCAGCTGAATATATCAGTATTTTACAAGGAAAGACTGCCTATCTGACCTCCACAACCCAGTTACTGGGTAATACAATACTCCTTGGTAGGTACAGACGCCAGCACATCAACCTACTATAATCTGTCAAATTACTTTAATCGATTTTCAACTTTATTACTATAGCATTAGGTTCAAGGTTGATTGGTAGCCGCACTATGTCTGCCGATGTCAGTCCGTAGATGGATGAACAATGAGGGATTCTTCTTTAGTCGCTGGATAGATGGCGCTGAACTTGGTAAGTTACTGCAGGGAACGGAACGTCACATCATTTTTTGATTATTTCACTTGGATGTAATTTTGAGATCGTAAAACGAAAGCAAACGAAAGTGTCAGTTAACGAGCTTAAGTGACGTGAAGCAATGTTTTTGTTTCCAAGCGTTTTGGCTTTGGCACCTAGTAACGTAGTCAGTTCAACGCCATCTATAGAGTTCTTGGAAACTGTGTTTTTTTTAATACTCAAAAAGAAAACCTCTCATTGAACATCTCATTAAAAATCGAGACCCCCTCACGAAAGCACGTTAAGCCGTTAATTGGTCCCGGCTGTCATTGGTAGGACTTTGACAGTCGTTACGGGTCGTCAGAAGCCGGAAAGTCCGACAACCCGTCTTACCAAGGAGTATCGTGTTACCAAGTAACGGTGTTCTTGAAGTCAGATAGGCTAGCATAATCAGCCTATAACGTTCCTACTACACAGGCCTCCTCTCTGTGAGATGGGAACGGGCCGTAATCCACCACGCGGGCCCAATGCGGGTTGGTAGATGTCACATGTCTTCGAATTTTTGGTTCTCAGACATGCCGGTTTCCTCACGATGTTTTCCTTCACCGTTTTAGAGAGCAATGTTGATGAAATAATTTACACAAAGTAAAGCGCTTATCTGGGTTCGAACCAACGACTTACAACTTGTAAGTCGCGGCCGTTACAACTGGGCCACCACTGCTCTCATAGGCAGTCGCTCCATGTAAAATATTGGTATTTAGCTGCATCCGGTTACACAGAAAGGCGACCCTAACATAGTTTTTTTTTTTTAAAGAAACGTTGCCCCACACTAGGAATTTCTCCTGTATTGTGGGTGCGTTTACAATTATTTAAATTCACGTACACAAACAGCCAGACCCGACTACTTGTAGGTCATACAAATATTTGTTCCGTGCGGGAATCGGATCCGCGACACGCAGCGCAGCAGTCAATCGCTTAACCACTGCGCCAACCGTGCCGTCGGGAGTTGGGATAAGGCTAGGCAGATGATGAACCATCTACCACTCATCGTGGCTTTTTCAATAGGTACCTGTTCTTTATAAGTGGCGACGGTAGAAATTCCTCTCTTTCCGGCTCTTCGCCAGAACTGCCAAGCGGGGTGGGTCGCACTCTTGTAATCATAAGGTAGATCTAGCGTAGCCTCGTCACGAATCTTCTCAAAGTGATGGAGCTTATCTGGGTGAAATACAGACAATAATATGACTCAATAGCCGCTCAATAGCGCCTGTATTCCCTGAAGGATTCAGAGCTGTACCTACAGTATTAGTATAGCTGCTGGGCAGTACGTTGCGCCACTTCTTCACAGCGAAAGCAAGTGGCGAAGGGCGGGCGTTTTAGGGGATTTGATTTTGAGTAACAGCCCGGAGTTTGGAAGTTGGCGGTGTGATACCCCCGTGCCTTGGAAAGCACGTAAAGCCATTGATCCTGCGCCTGATCTCTCTCCGGTCGTGTCGGATTGCCGTCCCATCGGACTATGAGAGTGAGGGAAGAGTGAGTGCAGCTGTGTCTGCGCGCTGCTGCTGCGCACACACGCCTGCACTATAATATCTCCCGCGCCGAAGGTCTCTGCTGAGGTTGGCCGCCATGGCTGAAATTCGGTCTGGAGGACTTTATTTATTTTACCTATAGACCACCCACATTTTGCCAGTAATGTTTAAGTCCCATGTAATAGGGGGCGAGCATATTGCCATTAACCGAGCAAGAATCCGGGCTCCAGGTTCCTACTGAAAAATGTCATAGGGAAAAACCCAATAACACTAAACACCCTTCTGGGAATCGCAACCAGGACCTCTTCTACCACTGCTTGTCCACATTTTATAGCTGCCATGTGTTGTGGTTGACAACCACAACACATGGCAGCTACACAACATCGCACATCATCATCATCGATCGATCCCCAAAAGCTCTGTGTCTCGAGTGCTCTATATACTCGAAAGCGAACTCATTGTTATCATCGCGGATTCACAACGAGACACCGTTCGAATTTCGAAGAGATGTGACGACGCCATCATTGTGCAAATGCGAAAAAGGGATGGCGATAGTCTTGTATACAGTGTGAGTCTTCATAATGTGCACATATTGAAATGAGGGAAACTAAGCTTAATTTTATCGACGGAAAAATTATTAAAAAAAATCTAAAAAAATATTTTTTTTTTTTTTGAGAATTACCTTTTCTTTTTTAACAAAAATCTGTCCGTTTTTCATAAATTTTTACAATAATTGTAAAATTACTCAATAAAAGCCCCGATACCTACCATTTTTTATTACTTTAAATTATTCTCCATCGTATCAGATTTCTAAACGTAAAAATACCATGTTTATAACTCAATCACAACATTTCCTATCAACTGTTAAAGAAAGGCCTTGCAATCATCATACTTTAGCAGGTAAAGATCCTTTTAAATATTTTTTTATTTTTTCAAATATTTTTTCCGTCGATAAAATTAAGCTATGTTTCCCTCATTTCGATATGTGCACATTATGAAGACTCACACTGTATCTTCATCTCTTTCTTACACTAGCACCTTATGATGATGTCGGAAGGCCAATTCCCGCGATTAAAAACATTCAAAATCTAGTCGCAGACTCAGCAACAATCAATGTCAAAAACTTGTGGAAAGTGTACGGAAATTACAATGATTATTATAAGTGAAAAGACGTTATGTAGGTACCTACCCAACATTCTATCTTCAAAAACTCATTGGAAAATTAGTGGTATTTTTTTGGCATATTGTGACTGAGATTAGAATGCGAACGTTGGGTACGGGACTACGGGTTGCCCCACTGATTTCATACCTGCCCGAATATGCCGATTATGCACTCTGATATGCTTGTCCCTGTCATGGCGCGAGACCTCGAAGTAGAATCCCAGCATTGCCATCACCATCATGGCGGTATGCTGCTTGTGATAACCTCCTTCGAAGAGCTCTATGGAGCCAAAATTCTGAAAGAAGAGAAGCGGAAGTATTAGTCCCTAAGTATGGTTTGTTTTCTTCGAGCTGTACTTTGTCAGTGGCAATTTTACATTTTTAATTTTCTGTCGTTCAGAAAGAAAGAAAAACCTGTATTTGCAATTAACATGACGCAGACAAAGAACTCAAACTTGATAGTTAATTTTTTTTGTGTTTGTTTCTTTTGCGGAAGGGTTCGTAAATAAAAGTGCCTTTTCATAAAATTGTCCTCCATTTATTTGAAAACAACAATAATGCCAAATGACTCAGTAACAATTTGTTGACATAAATTGATAATATTACAAAAATCTGCACTCCGGGTAACACACTATCAATCGCAATCTGAATAATTTTGAAGGATATTGCTAGTCCATTGCTTCATTTATGTTCCAATTTGTCTACTTAACAACGTAAATAACGCAATGAACGTTGTTAAACTGTCAAAATTAAATCGATGGCTACTGATTGTGTGTTACGTAATTAGGTACTTCTAGCTCCTCCAGCTAGATACATTATTAAAATAACGTGCACATTTATAAACTTCACATTTAAAAATGGATTCATCGAGAAATTCTTCAAAAGGAATGCTTCCGGATTCCTTCGCCATTCTTCGACCTCATTATTCACTATCATGAACCTCTCCAATAGTAGTAACCTCAAATTCTTCTAATTCTTCATAATTCTCACTTCTCTGACGCTTCGCTCTATGCATCCATGGCTGATCATAGATCTTCCTCATAACTCCTGACCATCTCCTCATCAACTCCGTCATCTGCCACTCAAACTCCTCTCTTAAACAATCCACGTTTGAGTCCAACCATTCTATCGCAGTCTCCCATTCTGCTTTCATGAATTCCTTCTCCTTTTCAGTCAATACTTCACTTTTCTCTGCAACATTTCTTTTAACTTCGTAAACGTAGGATTCTAGTTGGTTTCTTGCTTCTAAACGTCTTTTGCTTTCGATATCATCTTCCCGATACGTGGTAGCATCGACTATCATTTGTCCTGTCTGTAGTTGGTTAAGTCTGTGCTCATTTCTGATGGTAACACTCTTTGTATTTCCTGTGCATCGATCTTTGGCAAAGACGCTCAAAATACCGTTAGCGTCTATGTTAAAAGTCACGTCGATTTTAGCAACTCCTCTTGGAGCTGGTGGTATTCCAGTCAGCTCAATAACTCCCAGTAAATTATTATCTTTAGTTAAACTCCTTTCTCCTTCAAATATTTCAATTGTCATTCTGTTTTGGTAGTCGTCTAAGGTAGTGATCTCTTTGGTCTTATGGCAAGGTATTGGAGTGTTTCTTTCTATTACTGTGAACATCATGCCTCTGGCTGTTTCCACTCCTAACGATAGAGGCACAACGTCGACTAGTGACAGGTCTTTGGTTTTTTTATGGCGTTGACCGCTCAATATCGCGGCTTGAATAGCTGCTCCGCAAGCCACAGCCTCATTAGGGTTCAAACTGGTTGTTAACTTCTTCCCTTCAAAGAATTCTTTTAACATACTCTGTATCTTTGGAATACTAGTGCTGCCTCCAACTAAAAGAATCTTCTGAATATCTGTCTTTTGAAGTTTAGCATCTGCTAACGCTTTTTCTACTGGGCCCAGGGTATCCCTAAATAAATCTGAGCATAACTCTTCGAAAACAGCTCGTGAGATTTTTCCTAAATAGTCTATACCATCGCAAAGAGTTTCTACTTCAACCGTAGCTTCAGCGTGCGAAGTGAGAGACCTCTTTGCTCGTTCTGCAGCGGTCTTCAACCTCCGCAAAGCTTTAGCATTCCTTATGATATCCGTATGATACTTTTTGAGAAAATCTTCTGCAAAATAAGCGACCAGACGATTGTCGAAGTCTTCACCGCCCAGTCTAGTATTTCCAGCAGTCGCTTTCACTTCATAAACAGAACCATTGATGGACAGCACTGAAACGTCAAAAGTTGCACCACCCAGATCGTAGATTAGGACATTTTTGTCTCCTCTTCGATCCAAACCATACGCAAGAGCGGCTGCTGTTGATTCATTCATGATTCGAAGAACTTTCAACCCGGCTATAGACCCAGCAGTTCTAGTAGCTTGTCGTTGAGAATCATTGAAATAACCAGGGACAGTAATTACAGCCTCATTAACTTTAGCACCAAGATAACTCTCAGCTATTTCTTTCAACCTTAAAAGCACCATACTACTGATCTCTTCGGGAGCGAAACACCTTTTCTCTCCTCTGTAATCTACAAAGATCGTTGGCTTACCATTCCGATTCGAAACCTGAAACGGCCAATAACGCAAATCCATTTGCACGCCAATGTCGTCATAGCGTCGGCCGATTAGACGTTTCGCGCCAAATATTGTGTTCCAGGGATTGAACGCGGCTTGATTTCGCGCCTCTTCGCCGATGAGCCGGGCGGTAGGTGTAAACGCGACGTAAGACGGAGTTGTTCTGTTTCCTTGTTCGTTTGATATCACTTCAATACTTCCATGTCGCCACGCAGCTACACAAGAATACGTTGTGCCCAAATCAATGCCGATAGCAACCATTTTAAAAGCAGCAGTTTGAAAAACTTAACAAAATATTCTCTTCGTCGACAAACTTTGAAATTGCTGCCATTGCCGTGCGGCTACATATATACGCTCGGCCAATGGGTGTCCAGAATTTTCGACGGCCTCGACCAATCAGAACGCGAAAGCGGGAGAATGTTCCGGAATGGGGTGTCCAGCGCTTAGATTGATAATCACCCCATGTTTACAGAATTATATTTTGTACGGACGTGTGATATAAATTATTTTTTATTTTAATAACATTTGTGTGTATTACTTTTTTTTTTAAGGATAAGAGTATCAAAATCCTAAACGCCAGTAACCTTAATGGCCAGAAAAAATAATTGATTGTAAACAGATTATTTTGAAACAAGAGAATTGTTTATCAAGCTCAAAATCATTTAAACCTTATGAAGTAAAAGTAGGTGGACTAAATTAATTAGATGTATTACAGATAAAAAAAAAGGTTTTCCAACGTGCAATGGAGCGCAGTATTCTAGGCGTCAAATTGACAGACTATATTTGCAACACCACACTCCGCTCCAAAACACAGATTACTGACGTTTCTCAAAAAGCCGGTAAGCTGAAGTGGGACTGGGCTGGTCACATGTGCCGTATGCTCAGTGAGCTGAGGGCCAAAATAACCACCACACGGAGCCCTGACACAGCTAGAAGGCGTCGCGGCAGACCCTGTAGAACATGGCGGGACGAGCTGTACAAAACAAACGACCAGTGGTCCACTTTAGCCCTGGATCGTAAGAGCTGGAAGTCACGGGGAGAGGCCTTTGCCCAGCAGTGGGATGATGCAGGCTAACAGTAACAGATAAAAAAAATCTTGGACTCATAACAGTGATAAATGTGTATGGTCCCTGAATATTATTCATGAGCAAAAGCTGATTTAAAAATGTATCTTAAACTGCGGGCAATTGCGTAACACATTATCAATCGGAATCGGTTTCATTTTGACAGTTCAACAAGATTCATTGCGTTATTTACGTGTTGAGCAGACAAATTTTTCGAATTTATAGAGCCTATCAATCGGAATCTGAATCATTTTGAATCTATGGATTAGCAATTCGCTTCAAAATGATTCAGATTCCGATTGATAGTATGTTACGCAGTTAGGGTGCAGCTCTATAAATTATAAATAGGACTAGATTATTTATAATGGAATAACAGAACATATAATATTTCGTAACACATTAGCTGTTTAAAGAAAAGACTGTCATTATTATATCAAAACTACCCCTAAAAAAAGGAAATTCTCTTTCCCTGGCAACCCTATTCATAAATTTCCCAATGACATCACTACCGAACCATTTCTCCGTCCTTCACGCACTTGTGGCCCAATACCATAAACATTTATTACTATCTCTTTCAACGTTTATATTTCTGTCCTTTGCACCCCTTCGAAACTTTTCTAGCGCTGTCTCTTTCTAATGTTTACGTCGCCGTCTCGCCGTCGACCCAATTTGCGAGAGGCTTTTTGACTATTTGAGTTATTTATTGATGTCATCTAAATATTATTGATTTGCAAGAGGTTGAGTAAAATAAATTATTTTCTTATTAATAGCTTGACGTATTACTAATTATATTCAGAGGATAAATAAATGAGTGATAATTTTTAAGAACAAATAAGTACTTTCTATTGCAGTGGTAGACCGCGAAATTCAAATTTTCTTACGTTTTTTGCAATTTGCAGGTCAGTGTCAGATTGTATCTTGATCAAAATATAATTCGCGACTATATCAGGTACGTATTTACAGAATTATTATAATCATTAGAATCAATAATACATCTTTCTAAGTTAGATTTGTACTTACCATAAGAACAAATCTCAGAAGGAAAAGTGCATAAGGTACAAATCTAAAGAAGATATTTTGTCCAAAGAGATATTTTAATGATTTTAATGACTATAATTCTGTAAATAGATATTGTTGCGCGCCACAATTAATGCCTGGTGCACACGGTGACATTAGTTACCACTAGCGCCATTTAGTATCGAGTAGCAGAACTAGTAGAGTCAAGATCGTTCTAGAAATTTCGGTGCTAGAACTTTCTAGAACTATCGACATCTGGTCAGTCGGGGCCGGTATGTATTCGAACATTCCAGATGTTTCTACAGTAGAATGTTCTAGAACTATCTGAGGCACTATACAGGGCGTACGCGTCCCACGGCTATGCCACATGGAGGGAAAGTACCTTGATTATTGTAGATGGAACATTTTACTGAAAGAAGACATTATTTTAATTTAAATAAAATTAAAAAAAAAAAAAAAAAAATTATTTAAATAAATAAGAACGTAACCAAAAAAATAAAGAATAACACGAACTAAAAAGAAAAAAATAAATTTAAGTGACACTGTCATTTAAAAAAAATATATAAATTTTAAAAGCTTGAGGCACTGTTATTGTGTAGTAGGTACAGTCAACAGCAAAAGTAGATGATCAAAATCAGAAATTCAATACTAACTAACGGAGTTCGCGTCAGAACTGTGTGGCAGAGCTGTTGCTGTTGTTGTTGTTGTTGAGCTGTGTGCAGAGACTGTGTGGCTGCGTGGCAGAGTTCTGACGCGAACTCCGTTCATATTGAATTTCTGATTTTGATCATCTACTTTTGCTGTTGACTGTACACCTGTATAACGGATACCGTACATCAGTGCCTCAAGCTTTTAAAATTTATATTTTTTTTTAAATGACAGTGTCACTTAAATTTATTTTTTTCTTTTTAGTTCGCGTTATTCTTTATTTTTTTGGTTACGTTCTTATTTATTTAAATAAAAGCTTGTTTTTAAAAACTTTTTTTATTTTAATTTTATTTTTTACTTTTTAGTCTTAAAGATTTATTAATATTAGTATAATTTTACTAACTTTATCGTTTTTTACTCTTCAAGCCCTTTCATTTGATACCTAAGTATATTATGGGGATTGAGAAAAAATGAAATCCGCCATCTTGAATCGGCGGCCATATTTACTTTATCATTTGCTACTCTTCAAGCCATTTCATTTGATACACATATTAAGGGGATTGAAAAAATATAAACCGCCATCTTAGAGCGGCGGCCATATTGAATTTAGTGTGATGTTATTTACTTTATCGTTTTCTACTCTTCAAGCCCTTTCATTTGATACCCATATTATGGGGGTTGGGAAAAAATATATAATCCGCCAACTTGGAGCGGCGGCCATATTGAATTTTATGTAATTTTACTAACTTTATCGTTTTCTACTCTTCAAGCCCTTTCATTTGATAGGTACCCATATTAAGGGTGTTGAGAAAAAATATGTAATCCGCCATCTTGGAGCGGCGGCCATATTGAAATTATTACAATAAAAAAAAAAAAAAAAAAAAAAAAAAATATTGAGTATTGTACATTGTATTCTTAGCAGAATTAAAGGTGTATGCACAATTTCAGCTCAATCGGATACCAAGAAATGGTCGAAAAATGGTTTGCAAATTTTGACGGACAACTTACATACATAGGTACATACTTACATACATACTTACATACGAACAGTGCAAGCTAAATAAAAGCTTGTAAAAAAACAATTTAAACTGCATTCATAGATTTTTAATGAAAATTGAATCTACGTCAGCTGCCGATCCCCACAGCAGAACACCATAAGACATAATACTGTGGAAATAAGCAAATTAAACTAACCTAGCTGTGGCTATATCTGTCAACTGCCTCATTTTTCTTACTGCCTATGCAGTTGAATATCTGCCTGAGAGAGCTCTAATGTGTGCGCCCCATTGTAATTTTGAATCCAAAGTAGATAATTCCTAGAAATAGACCTAGAAATCACCAAATGATAAACACTGACGAATCGATGAACTCGGCATTTTGATTTATACTTTGAGGCAAATCCTAAAAGTTCAGTGAGGGAAGGTGAAGAAGTAATCGGAATTTCGAAAAGCAAAATACACCGTGTACTGAAAAAATACAAATTCAAAAGTTACGTTGAAGGGTGATTAGTAAAAAAATTACTGCCGGGTGATGCTGAAAGTCGACTTATTTTCTGCCATGAAATGGAGAGGCTCATCCTAGATGATCAGTATTTTCTAAATAATATTATCTGGTCAGACGAGACAAACATCAGCAATTCAGCAATAATGGTTTATACAACCGACACAATAATCGCATTTGGTCCAGGGAGAATCCCTTACGTATCCGTGAGACTAATAATCAAGTGCGTTTGTCGTTCAACTGTTGGTATGTAAAATAGTGGGTTTGTAAAAAACCGGGTACATTTTTACTTTGAATACGGAATACATTCTTTCATTTACTCTTTAATTTTACTGAAATAGGGTTTGCACATCAGTGAGAATAATAATATTTTTTTATTTTTTTGGGGTATGTTATACAGCGTTACTAGGGTTCTTAAACATTGTGAATGGACTCGTTATAAGGCCCCATTTAACCTCCTTTAGGCTTTACAGGTAATTTTGTAACAACCTGTATAAGGCATACAAACATTAAAAATTGTTCACTAATTTGAAAATAAAATTAAATAATGGAAATAAAATAAAATTAGAACATTAAAACATTAGTCAGCATAGCACATCCACAATCACACTAATATTATAAAGGCGAAACTTTGTGAGTGTGTATGTTTGTTACTTCTTCACGCTCAAACGGCTGGACCAATTTTGATAAAATTTTGTGTGGAGGTAGCTGTCATCCTGGATTAACACATAAGCTACTTTTTATCCCGATATTTCCTCGAGATCGAAACTTATGCGGGTGAAAGCGCGGGGCGCAGCTAGTACATAAATAAAAATAAAACCTATAGGGTACTTCCCGTTGACTTAGAATCATGGGCAGGAAGCAATGACATGTAGCACAAGTAAAGGGAAAAATCCGAAAACCGTTGTACTTACATTACAAAAAAATTAATCCCGTGATAAACTATTTAAATACCTACTTGTACGGAAACCTCGATGTGGGAGTCCGATTCGCATTTGACCCATTTTTTTTTCTCGGCGTCAATGCATACCGCAAATAAACGTAGGTAACTATATTCTTTCTTATATTAGGATTCCGCTTTTTCCTTTTGAGGTACAGAACCCTTACAACGATACAAAACTTTGTAGACTCACCTGCTTTCCTCCCACCCTGCCAGTCACATAATCTGGACTATTATCCAGAATCATGTAGTCGTCGAAACCAGGCGCTTCTTTGGCGTCAACCTCTCGAAGTTTAACGCAGGTCTTCTCCATCAAAATGCCGTTTATAGCAGCCAACCTGCTGCGAAGATCTTCAAGGTCGTCTGGGAACATGGTAATATGGAAATTAAAACTTATATAACTTACAGTCAGGTAAATTAATTTCTTATGCTTATTCATAGAAATGCTCGAGAAAATGCTCTAATATACTCATAAGAGCTATGAGGAAGAGGGTGTAAAGTTCACTCATACTGTACAGAAAAGGGAGGATCCTCCGACCAGACGGGTGTTGTGTCTGGCGAGCAACTGCCCGATGATTCATGTCGAGCCATTGTCTCTATGCTAGTTTACGCCACGCGGTAATCTCTACTTGCGAGATGCAGGATTTTGCGTGACGTCAGTATGACGCGTAGTTCGCATGTGGCGTTGTAGATACACTCACCTGTCGAAGTGGAGGTGCTTGCGGGAGTCCTACGTCCAACAGTGGACGTCTTTCAGCTGAAATGATGAAGATAATGTAGGTACTTACAGTCCGGTAACTTTTCAATGACATAGATGACGACACCGTCCGGCCATTTCCTTTCAGTATAAAACTCTTTATTTAACTTATTGAGTTCCACAGTTTTTGGTATGCCGCGCTTTTGCGTTCTCTTGCTCTTGTGTCTATTTCTGTTCTGGAGCCTATGAAAGAAACAGTTTACTGTTAGTTTGGTGGTTATCCAAAAAGAGCAGTGGCAACACTGGTGACAGTGGTAACTGCCCTTAAAACGGTGAAGGAAAATATCGTGAGGAAACGCATGTTAGGACATGCCGGAACAAGTCTTACCAAGAGGTTTCGTATTACCCAGTAACTGGGTTATGGAGGTCAGATAGGCAGTCGCTTCATGTAAAATACTGATACTCAGCTGCATCACATATTACATAGCTGGGAAAAGGCTAGGCAGATGATGACTTACGTTTCTTCCTTTTCTTCTGGTTCTACTTCTTCTGAAGATGATTCCTCAGCTGTTTCAAATTCTTTTCTACTTTGAGTTACTGCTCTATCTCCTTCTTCTTCTGTCGTTTCATGGTCTTCATTCGAGTTTGCACTTTCCGCTGAGGACTCTGCTGTTTTGTCTTCTTTTTCAATATCATTTACTTGTTCAACAGATTCTTTCTTTTGCTCTCCAGGTTCAAATATTGAGCCAGCTCCTAGTTTTAACACTTTTTTAAGTAATTCTTTATTATTAAATGTCTTTTGTGGTTCGATTCGTGTGTCTAAAGATATGTCAGACTCCCAATCTGAGCCAGCCTGTGATTCTTGTACTCTGGGGACAAGTGGTTAATTTTTTATATTTCATTTTTAAAAGTATCAACATTTAGATTTTATTTCTTATTACCGACTTCAAAAAAAAAGGAGGTTATCAATTCGATACGTATGTATGTAATATTATTGGAATTGCATTATATTCACATATGACAATCTACTAAGGCTTCCAAACAAATATACAAAATTTCATAGACGTATGTATGATGTATGTATGTTTGTCCACGCATTTCTCAGCAACTATTAATCGGATCGTGACCATTTTTTTTTATTAGCTTACATTTACTTCAACTTAGGGAACAGTGCAAGTTTCATCAAAATCGGTTCAGTAATTTTCAAGATATGGACTAATACGTGTAAGTGTGACGGCCTGGCGTATTGATACGAGCTACGGGTGTAGTGTCAAAGGGAAAACATCTCAAAACCTTGGTCAAATTCTAGTGCAAAAACTAAAAATTACGAAATAAAAAGTAATTTAAAAAAATTAAACCGACTGCGACTTCAAAAAGAAATCAACTAAAATTATGAAATAACTTTAATTTCGGAAGTCGGTGTCTTGGATCTGTATTTTAGTTTTTTGCCACCGACTTCCGAAATTAAAGTTATTTCATAATTTTGAGTTGATTTCTTTTTGAAGTCGCAGTCGGTTTAATTTTTTTAAATTACTTTTTTTTTTAGTACTATTGTTTTTTTATCATAGCGTATGCTGCAATGGTTGATGTCATCACGTCAACGCTGGCTGTCGCTGAAAACCAGCGCTGTGGCTCTGTCTCGCACAGGGTCTGCTACTACGCAAAACTGCCATCGCTCAGCATAATGCGAACATTATGCTGAACGATGGCAGTGCGTAGATGTCACGCATATTTTCCCCCAATTTGTTTTTTTTTTGGTTTGTGTGAATGAAGACAAACCAAAAAAAAAACAAAACAAACTGCGCCATTTTCTCTATTTTTTTTTATTTTTTTTTTTTTTAAATTTCGAATTGAAACTTCACTAAAGCTGCAGTTTTCTAGGAGAGCGTTTCCGTCATATTTACAGGTTGAATCGGTGCACAAAATTAAAACATCTAATTCTACGTGTCATAAAGAAAATTTGGAGCATGTCATTATAAAAAGGGATGCAAATAAAGCGCGTAGGCAAGCGATTTGTCAACGTCGTCGCGCCCCCTTGTTCGTAGGATCGTTCAAAATTGGGTAAATAGTTAAATACTGCTAGTTCAACGCCAAGGATCTTATCGGTCGCGCACTAAAATGTATACTTTAAATTTCTTATTTGTTTTCATAATTTCGAAAAAACAAATTTTTGGACAACAGCCCAACATGAATCAAGGGCAGTTGCCCACCAAACATGACACCCGTCTGGTCGGAGGATCCCTTTTCTATGGAGGTTGAGTGAACTTTACACCGTTTTCCTCATACCTCTGTAACCTAAAATAAACAAAAAATAAACTTGCTTATGCCGTTTTTCAATAAACTTCCTTTTAGTAGGCCCTTTCTTATCATCTTTAACTTTAGAATCAGCCGTTGACGATGCCACTTCCGATTTCGTCGTATCTTTTTTTATCTCCTTTAATCGTTCCTCCTTCATCGCTTTAACTTTTTCTTTAAGATTATATTCTTTCTTTCCTGCATCCTGTATTTCTATCTTTTTCATTGCTTTCTTTTCTTTTACTTCATCTATAGATGTAGGTGTGGTAGCTCTATCAGTTTCTCTCTTCCTTCTGTTTGGCTTCAAAATGGTTGTAACCACTTCATCTGCAGTTTTCTTTTTGACAGCCACACTCTCTGGATCTTTGTCAATAAGTTCATGTTTACTAGAAACCTTCACTGCTCCAGACGTGTAAATCTTAGGACATCGAGTATCATTTTCTGATTTACATTGACTTTGAAAAGCTTCTACAGTCCCTGAATTTTGACAGAACTCCGTCAAATTACTAGCAGCGTCTTCAACTATGGATTTAGCGAAACCTGCTATGATTTTATGAATTCCCAGTACATCGGAAGCTTTGATTTTATTTTCAGTTTTCTCATAATTAAAGTCTAACTCAGATGTTGTGTTGCTAGTAACATTGCAATATTTTTCTCTAGCGTTCTTTAGTGCTGAGGCGGAAAGTTGGTAAACCAATTCTATTATTCTGTCTGTTTCTCTAACTACGCCTAGAGTATTTAGACTCTCTGATATGTCTTTGGAGACATCAATATCTGCAATTATTTCTTGAGGTTTTTCAGTGTCTTTAGCAATTCCAGCCCCGGTCAATATGTGTGGGGGTGGAGTGATATTGGGATTGACTCTTAAGCTCATGTTTGCAGAAAGTTCTACGATCTCCCTTTTTCGTCTGCTTACTCTAGGATAAGACTGACATATAGCTTTTTTTTCAGCGCGATCGCGTTTAAGACATTCAGGTTCGTATATCAGTGAGAGTTTCTTCACATCTGTCGCTGTCAGTCCGTTTCTGTTTTGGCGAAAATTACGGTTCTGAAAGATAAAATGTTGGTTATTGTAAGTAACTTGTGGCGCCGCGGTTGGTCCGTGGATGGGTGACCATCTTTACATATCGAGACCCCTCCGTGCCCCGGAAAGCACGTCTTTGCTGTCATTGGTGGATCTTTGACAGTAGTTACGGGTCGTCAAAAGCCCAAAAGTCTGACAATCAGTCTTACCAAAAGGTATCGTATTACCCAGTAATTGGGTTGTGGAGGCAATCGCTCCATGTAACATACTGGTATTCAGCTGCACCCGCTTAAACTTTCTCCTTGAGATCGTATAGTTATCGCGAAAAAATAATTAGTCATCCCATACATTTTTTGGGTCGACGAGGTATTGAAGTTTTGTATGGGACAGCTGATTACTTTTCGCGATTACAATGAACTATACTGGTTCACACCCTTAAATATGATCACACATTTCTGTTACACGCTGAAAATAGTAGATTACATTATCATTTAGTTTCTTATTTAATTACATTTTTAAATATTTATTACAATATAAAAACATTTAAAAATATAAAAAAATAGTGATCCGCGGGTGTCGTGAGCAGCATCCAAGCTACCGGTGGTTACCCAACTAGCAAAAAGGTCGTATAATTCCAGTCTTATAAGACTTCATGTTACGTAACAGTTATAAAGTGGTATGTAGCTAACTATTATGATATATAGACGTTTATCTTGCGACGGTTCAGTCGCGTGACTATAATGTCTTAATATAAAGTTGAGTAAACGTTGTCAGGACTAACTTATACGACGTCGTACAAAGGTGTCGGTGCATATGATGAGTAAACGTTTTCAGGACTAACTTATATGACGTCATATAATGGTGTGAGTGCATATGTTGAGTAAACGTTTTCAAGACTAACTTATATAACGTCTTATAATTATGTGAGTTCGTATCTCGAGTAAACGTTTTCAAGACTAACTTATATGACGTCATTTAATGGTGTGAGTGCATATATGGAGTAAACGTTTTCAGGATTAACTTATACGACGTCGGATAATGATGCCAGTCATGACGTTTATTGGACACTGTATTGGTCGTTAAAACGTTTCGGTTAAATAAAAGGTTTTCGTAAAACAAACGTCGTCGTGTGCGAATCTTAACATAACTTTTATATAATTAAAACGCCGCTTAAACGTTTGTGAATGACCTTTATATAACAAAACTATTTAATAAATGAATCTGGGCTAAACGTACTATTTGATTAGATAGCCATCGATACGAAAAGAAGATGAATATATTATAAAGGGCCGCGTTAGATCTCTGTTCAAGATAAGCAATGTTTATTAGATTTTATGTAAGTAATGATTAGGGAACCCTAAAGTCGGCTGAACATGGCTGCGGCGTCATGGTCTCAAGCAAAAGTCTACGCGACCTTTTTGTTATATTAGTGTAATGAAGAGGTCGCTATATAACGTAAACAAGATGGTTGGAGCTTTACTATGAAAACATATTTTGGATAATTAACTCAAACCATTGAAATCCAAAGAAATAGGGGAGGACGTTAAAAACTTCACAAAAACACATATATACATTGTCATAAAACTAAAGTTCCCTGAAAGATTAACCCCTATTATTATATCAAACTCGCATAAATAATGTACAGTGTAGATATTTTGTAATCATGAAAATTAACTTCATTCACATTTTTCTGTTGTTTTTTAGACACACAATATTTAACACGAGAATCAAAACGATTATCTTTGAGTCGTATTGTTGGATACTAGTACAACGTTTCAGTCATTTGAAAACGTCATTATAACTGCTATGTGACATAAGCGGTCACATATGGGTCTCATCACAACCAGTATTTTACCGAAAAGTCGGTCTTTGTACTTTTATTTAACTTGTATTTATAACATTCAACGGTCATTGGCTGACTTCTACATAACTACTAAACGATAATATTGTCCTGTAATTTGGGCCTAATTCGCGTTTTATAAACGTTTATATTTACGTTTATGCGACCAATCTTCAAAAACTAATTGAAAATGTAAAACGTCAACTTAACTATTATAAAACATTAATTTGTTAGTTGGGTAGGGCTCCAGAGATAGGAACCTCCTCACAATGCGAGCCGTGTCGAGGAGTACTTCCTTCTGAATCAGGCCCTTGATCCAACCGCTTAACGAGAGCGTCGATTATAATATGTTCCCACATTGTCGAGGCGGGGGGGCTCAGTAGCCGTGGCTTGGTCACCCACGGTGAAGCGAAGAGGAACCCGAGGAGGGGCCGCTTGTCAGGGCTTTTGCCTGTAAGCCGACGACGTAGCGGCCAACAAGTAGGTTGCGGTGCCGCATGCCGCTTGGGCGACATCGCAACTGAGGCGGGCTGCGGTGTCGTATGGGAGGCATCGCGGCTGATGGTTGGAGGCCGCGGCGGGACCGCAGGGGAGGAGGAGTGTTGGTATGACGTTGGCCGCTCTCCCTATCCTCTGCTTCCGAGAATTGGCAGCCAATGACCTGACCTGTTGCAGGGGTACCAAGGGTGCCCAGACACGGGGTCGTCTGGCGCCCATGTGCTGGTTTGATCCCTGGGGTGGTCACGGCGTGCTACGTGTTCTGGTGCGCTGGTGATGGGGAGTACTCCCCAGAGGAGGGTCCGGTGACGGACAGCCGCGGCGGGTTCACGGATGAGTGCTAACGCGTGCCCGTGTTCCCGCCATAAGCGGCAGAGGAGGACACCGTGGAGTTTTAGTGGGTTAGAGTCCCACATAACTACACTATCTCCCTGTGGTAGTGCAGAATGCATGAGCATTTCTACACGTTAAAAAAAAAAAGCTTTCGGCCATCAGGCCCTTGTCCGATATTATCATTTTTGTTTACCTTAAATAATATAGTCCTATGTCCATTCTTGCTGAAATCTCGTTCACGGAAGTGCATGATACTGTCACGGTCGTACGGTAACATCTGTAACTCTGAGGGTAGGATTTTCTCTTTTGTGAACAGCTGTATGTAGCCTAGTGGAAGAGATGAACCATTTTAATCATAGTGGTCAGCAGCGGTCTTCTTTTGGTAAAGAGAGGCGGATCACACGATACAACGCGCCACGCGATTGGGCGCGTAAAGTCCCCGTGCGGAAACGCGTTTTTATTCAAACTCAAAGCATTTATTTCAAACTAGCTTCCGCCCGCGGCTTCGTTCGCGAGGTATGTCTATAAATACTACCCTATGTCCTTCCCCGGGATGCAATCTATCTCTCTGCCAAATTTTATCGAAATCCGTTCAGTGGTTTAGGTGTGAAAAGGTAACATACAGACAGACAGCGTTACTTTCGAATTTATAATATTAGTAATAATAATACAGGTACTTTTGAATTGTCAAGGGGTCGGTCAGTCAGAAAGATGAAGCTAGTTGCCCATTCCAAAGCGTAGTAGGTACCTATGGAGAAGAACGGGCAAGAAACATAAAATTGTTACAGCTTTTTAACACTACTTGCTATGTAAATATCAGGGGACAGGGTACAGGGGACAGGGACAGACAGGGGACAGGGACAGCGGGGGACAGGGACAGGGTATAGGGGACAGGGTATAGGGGACAGGGTCAGACAGGGGACAGGGACAACGGGGACAGCGGGGACAGCGCAGCGGTGGTTAGCGCGGGAGGTATCGAGCGCTCTGCGGGTTGTCGTAGGTCAGGTACAAAGTTCGTTACACACCTTTTAAATTTTAGATTCTTAACCACACAGTTATTAATATAACTTTGCTCCACCCAAACTTCACAGTTCGATAGGTCACTTCATTGGCTTTAATAAACAGTATATTATTAACACAATTTCCACTTTTTACTACTTTACTTATTAAAAAACTGATGAGAAAAAATAACAACGTTGTGTCTAGATACCAATAGCGTAGACGGTATGAATTGTATATGGTCATAGAAAAAAAATCCGTGGTCCTAATGCTATGTTTTATGTAGGTAACTGAGATCATTTTCCGCACTTAGTCCTTCAGTGGACCATTGTACAGTCAACAAAAGAGATAAGTATGCAGGATAGTCGGTTATAGTTGAAGTTTAGTAAGAAACCGCATGAGCTGTTTGTTTTCTATTAATAAAATGGGTAGTTCTTCAAAAAGTATTCTCCGCGTAACTTTCATGGCGAATTTTTTTTTTTAATAATCTACAAATAGATGTACACAGATTTAAGACGCTGTAAAAATAATACGTAATTTTTTATTTTATGTAAATTGGTGCATAAACTACAGAGATATATTCTATTTTGAAATTTCTGTGCCCACGAAAGTTACGAAAGCCGGCACGAAAGTTACAGACGTATTTTCTGCAAGCAAAATATAGTTTCAAATACTTATTTTTTCTGAAATTTCCAGTTTATAAAATAAAAGACTTATTATCTGAATCAACTTGTATTTGAGATCAACAATTATATTGTTTTGAGATCAGCTTATTAGTACTCATTATTAACTTAGGTTGCTAACAATTGCTTTGCTCCCGGAAATTAAACTTTAAAATTTACAACATAAACATAATTATTACTTACTACTATTGCTGGCAGATATCGTGTGCTTTTGAATAGAAATGCTTAGAATCATAAAACATACCATTTCCTGCCAGCTGCTTTATTAGTAGTCTACATTTATATTATTATTTTTATAAATTTTCAGTCTCGTATCATTTAGAATTTATGAAAAGAAATTTCCATGGCTATCACTCGTTTGTGAATTACCACTAAACATAACAAAAATCACAATATTTAAGATACTTATGTAATCAATATAATTAAAAATAATTGCACACAATTTTTTGCATTTATTTTTCAGTCTTTCTTCTTTGAAGTTCTTTTAAGTCTATAATCACAAAATGTTTGTCTTAAGTTGTCAATAAATCACGAAAGCCATGCACTTCCCAATATAATTAATAATATTAATATCAGCTTAATTTTTTTTAAGTAGTGCGCAAATTTTCACAGGCTGTTCTACCCATGAATATGAACAACTTTCACTATCGGACCAACTCTGAAATCACGAAAAAAAAAATCTGCTGTTTTGTAAGTACATTTTGGTCGAGTAGGTATTGAACTTTTCAATGAAACAGCTGATTAGTTTTTCCTGAGTTCAGACAATTGGTAAAACAGCCCAGTTTTGGGGTGGGAAAAATGATTAAATTGGCTACGAGAAAACCTACAAACAGAAACACATACCTACTACGAGTCGTTATAAGAAAAAAAATTAAACACATACATGCATTAACACTTATACAAATTGATGACAGCTTTTTTGAGCTTCGCGATAATCGAGTAAATGCATCTGCAGCGTCACAAGTAATCTAAAGTTGTGCCACGAAAGTTACGAAAAATTCACATTTTTGAGAATTACGATTAAACTTATAGGTAAATAAACAAACAAAGTACTTGGGAATAATCTCGAAGATCTATCTTATTCCATAATACAAAATGAGTTGGAAAATTATAAGCATTATCCTTCAAAATATGCGCATGAAAGTTTCAAGATCAAGGCTACTTGAAAATATTCAAAGAATAAACCACCTCGTATTTTTTTTGTTTAGAAGCGATTAACGTACTGTATGTTTCCCTCACTGACGCACAGAACATATCACTGACGCCGGGATACTACTGAGCGTCCGCGCAGCTAAAACGTGTAGCGAAAAGTTGGCGCTCTTGGAAGATAGGTGCAGTTTTGTTGCGCGTTCTCGAAACTAACAAAATCGTGTGACAGAGACATAATGCCTATTAACTATTGTAACTTAAGAGATAAAATTAATGTTCTTTGATAATTATGATGCATAGTTAAATACAATTAATTTGATGTATTACATTATATGCTTATGAATTGAATACAAAAGTTATCAAAGTTTGCCGTGAGCGCGAACAGAGTGTGACGCGTGAAGAACACCGATTTTGCTCCCGTTTTCGACATTAGATATTTTTTATAATAAACATTATAAATAATTTTAGATGTTTAATGTTTAAATTATGTACACATATAAATAAAGATTAATCTGTATTTGGTCCTAAGACTTAATGTTTAATGGTTTACGAATTAAGACCGTGTGACCGCGTTTTGAGGGACCCCGAAGAACTACCCAAATAAAATTTTATTCGAGAACATCCATCGGTTTCTTACTAAACTTCAATGATATCCGACGATCCTGCATACTTATCGCTTTTGTTGACTGTGCGTGGGCCATGATGGCGGCTGTCGCTGTTTCAACCGTCCCACCGGGATCCAGAATTAGATTAGGTTTCCTAGTCTGTTCAGAACATCTGCAAAAGATCTGGATGACCCCAGTTTCCACTCTAATTATTTTCTATTGTTCAGTGTAAGTATACTTACTTGGTTCAATGTGTTCGGTCCGAACATCGATAAAGTCATCTCTATCCATACGATTGTGCTCGAAAGGCAAGCCGAGAGCCCTCGTGATGATCATGTCGAGTTCTGACGTGTGCAGACACTTGTAGCCCAGAAGAATGAACTGTGTGAAGATAACGTCAAATGTTAATCAAGTAGTAGTAACATAAGGGGCTTACAGGACCTAAACACAAAAAACGCAAGTTTTAGAAACAATAGAAGTATATGTTCGATTACAGTAAACAAAATCAGAAAGATATATGATATTCTTCAGGATCTAAGCTAGGTAGATAGTGTGTTGAAAACATAATACAACTAATTTGATACGATAGAAAAAAAAACATGAAGATACCTCTAAAAACTTTCATTTTACAATAAAAACCATACTAATATCTTACATACAATCATTCTGTTTTTTTTATCAGATTATTCTACAAGCATCATACTAAAATACTAGTGTTTTTGTTTTTTAGTACAAACAATAGATTTTTGTAATTAAATAATTGCTTCATATTTTGCAATAAATTACCAGAGTTGTGTCATCGCGCTTCTCTTTCTTGTCTATGCAGTCCGACAGTGACCGCGCTTCATGGTCATGGTCAGATCATGTAAGCCCCTTAAATAGGACGTGGTCACTTCTGTAGGAAGTGTGCCCGAGCAGTAACGAATAGTTAACTTTTTTATTAGTAGATAGATGTACAGGGTTATTGGGAAAACACCAACAATCAACTTTTATTAGGGGACCAAACCTGAAATCGCGTAAAAAAGTCAGCTGTTCCCTACATTTTGACGAGTTATACGAACATAAATATATATGTTAGTCTGTAAGGTATTTATCTATGGGCCAAGGTAGCCTGAAAATAAAAGTTTTATTATTTTTATTTTACATGTCTCGCGGGACCATGGGGTCTCCCGGTCCTTTGGAAGGCGTACGAGGGGCCGAAGCCAACTCGCAGAGGCCCCTTAGGAAATTTTAATGAAATGCGGCACCAATCGACGATTATCCCTGGGGGCTAACTCTCCAAATTAATTTTAATTCTAATGAAAGGCCAATACGATTCCGATGTTAATTTTACAGTCACGTGATTCGGTACTCTTGAAAACAATATTGTCACCATTGAAATGAAATTGACATTGGTCTGCCATTATTTTGTTACACGTGAAGTTAGCTACGTAACGGGCTGCAATAGTGTGGTTCAACTCATTACGATAAACCGGTAATGGGGCTTTGAAATGCTTTATCCTTTAAATAACAAGGCTAATAAATAAAAATGATATAAATAGTTCTTTAATTGATTAATTATAAAGTATTTAATTCATTTGGGCGTAAGAAAATGATTAAAATCATAAAATTAACCATGATTTTGGCTGCATGCGGTAGGATCGTTGCCTACACTTCTAAAAAAAAGACTGTGTGTAAGTTCTCCAATTTCAAACATATTTTTTGTTTGTTTATGACAATAATTATTGTTCGCGTTTGGTTCTTTTTAGTAAGAAATAATTACTGTCCGCTAAGTTACTTATCTAATTTGTATTACAGTTTTATACAAATGATGCCAAGTAAATAGATAAACAACTGCTTTATAAAGTACTTAATGTTTTTGTAACGAACGCCGAACGTGTTTATGTGAATAGTGAACATTACTGAGATACCAGTGAAGTGTTAATAGAATATGTAAAAGTGATAGTTAGAATAGGATAATTAAGACCCTAAAATACCTAGCGTGGGAGTCGATATGTGCTACTACTGTTTTACTGAGTAAGATTTTGATTTTCTAATTAAGTAAATTATAAGTGTTTGTATTGCTCTAATTAGCTTTCTAACTGGTTTTTATTATTAGTTTTCGTATTAGAATCTGATATCAATATTTAACGTAGAATTTTTGATAATTTTAATGTACGAAGAAAATTATAGAATAATTACGTAACTTTAAAACGAGGATTTTTGTTTATAGGAATATTTGCGAGATTTTAGTGTCAAATGAGAGGATTATGTTCAAAACTGATATTCTAGCTTGAATTATGAAAATCGGTCTACGGGTTTTAGAGATAGAAAGAATTTTGTATAATGAAAACATGCCGAAGTCCGATTTTATTAAGTTAATGTTCTAGAAAGTTTTTATTGTATAGAGATAGGGTAAAAATGTTGTTATGTAATACGAAAGAGGAGTAAAATCCTTGCTCACTCCGTAATTTGCTTTAAATTCGTATTTATTCATAGAAAACGCTTTGTTCATATAACGCATCATCCGACGCTCATCTCGTCTTTGTTTCAGTTGTTTTTTATGGGAATTACGTAAAACACTATATGGGTCATATTCAAAATAATTGTATATTTACTACTGTCTTAATGTCCAACCCAATTATTTTCATAACGAGATGCAACTGACTAGAATTTCATAAACAAACAGATAAAATATTTATTTGAGCTTAATAAAAAACAACGAAACATTTGGTAAACCTAAACAATCATTTAAAAAAATTAAACCAGACATTGCGTAGGATCCGTTTCATACAAGTATTCTATGTCCACGTCTTTAACGGTAAACTAAAAAAAATAATTTAATTAACCATTCCTACACAAAAGTAAAAAAAAAAAATATATTCAGAGAATATTGTTTAAACTTTCAACACTTTACTAAACAAAATATAAAATACTATTTAGTGTACTCCAAATTTAATTTATTAATGAGTGTCCTGATTTTGCACATATCTGTTAATCTTCTCTGTTAAGCTATTTTAACATTATTTCCATGGCAATAAAGAAATTTGAAATATTGGCAAAATTAGTTCACTAGCTGTTACTACACGACGCGTAAGAATAAACGCTTTGCCATTTTGTTCAATATAGTTTTTCAGCTCGTTTCGTTGTCGAAGAAAATTAGACTTTTAAAAGTAAATCTTCAATGTGAGTCGTTTACAGTAGCGGTAAGTACTTACTGTTTTATTACTCATACTAGGAAAGGGCTGTACAGTCAAACGGGGTGAATAGGGATGCAGGGGTGAATCGGGACGAAACTTTAAAAGCGATTTTAACATTGAAATAATATAGTTTGTTGCCAAAAAGGTGTCTAATGTGTTTATTGTATTATAATTAACGATTAAGTGTCCTTTTCGGCAACAAACTGTATTATTTCAATGCTAAAATCCATTTTAAAGTTTCGTCCCGATTCACCCCTGCATCCCTATTCACCCCGTTTGACGGTATTGTGATATTTGTTATAACTATAAAATATTCGTATAATCATGTGAATTGGTGTGGAAATAAATAGATTTGTAGGATAGACACGTGCAATTAATTCATATACGTTATTTTATCTGTCACTTTTTTCCGTTACGTAACAGATATGAATGATTAGGCGTTATTCACATTGTCTCATGTATGAATATGAAAATAAAATATTAATAGGTACTTAGTGCACCGCAGGTTAGCCAAAACATTTTTTTTTACTTACTTAAATTTATTTGAAGTATGTAAAGTTTGCGTATATTGTGCCATGTATTGCATTGCTGTGCCATGTATTGTCTGTGTGTGCATGTTTTACTGCGTATCCTCAGTCCTCACTGCTTGAGCCTTTTATACTAACCGCGCAGCCTCGCCGAGGCGTACCCAGCCTCTCGTCGGCCGTCTCAGTATCAGTTAAGGGGGATGCGCCAAGGTGGCCCGCGAAATTCAAATTGACTCAGGTTTTTTGCAATTTACAGGTCAGTGTAAAGTTGTATGTTGATTAAAATATGATTCACGACCGTAACAAATATGGCTATACATAATTCTAATCATTAGAATCCTTTTGCCTTAATATTAATATCAAAATTTTAGGCTCGGTAGTTTCGGAGATAAGGCATTATGGCAATGATGATGATGAATTTATGGCAATTATACCAACTAAAATACGATCACCAAAATGTTATTTCATTATGTACCCACCTAGCGACCCACACCGACTTCGCACTCGTAGCCTGTTATAAACGTGTGCTATTTAAACTTGCCCTAATAATTCCTTTCTGTTATTTTTCTGTTACAATCAAATAATATTCATATCTGTTTCCTATCCGTAACTTACAATTATTTTGAATATGACCCATATATTACTGCTTATCGTGCCATATTATACTCATAGAACCCACAAAAAACCACTTAAAACGCAAAATAATTTCTAAAAAGTTACACTTTTGTTATTGGAAAAATCACTATCAACAAACTATCCCAACGCAATATTGACGCAATACACAGCTGTCAAAATACACTCAAGACTCAAGAGTACCGTTTACGCCACGCCAAGCCCGTTCCCAATTCCACTTAGTTCCCCAAAATGGCCACCCAATATAAAAATCAATTGGCGCTAGCATCGAACTCAAGAGTACGAAAGGTCACATTTCCAATGTCGATCTATCGGAATTAAACTCGAGAGTAAGCACCCTGTATGCACTATGCAAGTGCACCCAAGGACAACCCCCGGTTAGTGTACGACTATTGCAGGATATGGAAAAATAAAAAGTTGGACTATGGGTTTGGGTGGCTAAAGGGGACTGGTTACCAAGAACTATGGAAGAACAACACAACCCACTAACCCAGTTACTAGGTAATACGATACCCTTGGTAAGACTGGTTGTCAGACTATCGGGCATTTGACGACCCGTACCGACTGTCAAAGATCCAAGAATCACAGAGAGGCACGGAGCGGTCTCGATATGTAGGTAAAGATGGTCACCCATCCACGAGCCAAACGCGGCAAACGTAACTTCGATCCGTGCGGCTTTTATTACTTAGCCATTAGCCTCTCGAAAAAACTTACATGAGGATCGAAATTCGAGTGTCCCTGTGTCTCAATCCCGCATCTCCTGACGCCCGCAGGATTGATAAACGTCATCACATGCTGGCCCTCACTAGGAGCTGACATAACCGGCGTGAATTTAATACAAGTCTTGAACCCAAACATTTTCAGTGATTTCATTATCACGGTAGCTTGATCGCTGTCTGAAAAAAAATGGTCAAGTTAATCTAGCGGAACTACGCAGACTCCGCAGAGAGAGGTGATATCTAAAATCAATCAATAACTATAAAACGAAACGAAAACATATTTTCTTAAGTCATACTTATTTTTTTTTGCCACGTAATTTTGTGGTGTACCTACTAAATAAATAACTGATGAAAGTATGGACGCCTGCACCGATATTGATGCAACCTGACACGTAGCTGTGCTAAGTGTCAAAAGAATAAATTTTATAATGTACGGCTCCTTGTTCATCTGTCATCTCGTGTGCTAACATTATCCGGTATGTTTGTAATATAATCTTCCCAATAAATTCGTTATAAAAGTTTAATTGCCCTTGTTTATATATTTCTTCAATAACTTCAAGTAATAATACAACTGGTAGACCCAAAAGAAATCATCATTTTTTTTATTTGCAAAAATCAAATCAAAACCTTTATTTCGGACAATAACAATCCTTATTTTGTTAGTAGATACATTATTTTAAACAAAAATATATTAAAAATATATCATTTTTTTTTTTTTTTTGTCGAGTCTTAGTTATCGATACCCAAAACTTCTGCGGAGCTTCGCTAGTTATGTTCCAGTCTAACCGGACGCAGCTGAACCAGTATTTTACATGGATCGACTGCCTATCTGACCTCCATAACCCAGTTACTGGGTAATACGAAACCACTTGGTAAGACTGTTTGTCAGATTTTCGGGCTTCTGACGACCCGTAACGACTGTCAACGATCCACGAATGACAGCCGGGACCTACGGCGCACGGAGGGGTCTTGGCATGTAAAGATGGGCACCCATCCACGGACCAACCGCGGCAAGCGTAGTTTAACCTGATCGATCGACCCGTGCGGCTGTAAGTTATTACTAAGCCACTAGCCCCTCCAGTGTCAGCCCACCATACAGTACATTCAGTGAAACCATTCAGTTAAAATAATATTAGTCTATGAAGGCAAAAATCGATAAATACTTACCGAAATGGTCAGGATTGATGTAAAACGGCACGGTTGCGTTTGGCCAATACACAAACGTTTTCAATTCGACCCCTAAAAAAACAGAACAAATATTTTTATTTTCATTTTATCGTGTTGATATATTTTTTGATATTTTGTATCCGTTACCGACAAGGCCGATGAACTTGGCATTTATAAGCGCGAGTGTATTTTTTTTTTGACGTGACAACGTCTTAAATTAGGTTGCGACTGGGAGTCACTTATGAAAAAGTGTAACGCTCGGTAACGTTACGATGAGTCACCGAACGAGAGAGAGGCCCGCCGAATGCCTTGCGTCTCTCTCCCACTCAACTATGATCGGATGATCGGTCGTTGTCACGTAAAATCTTCGCCCGTAAAACCGACTTTACAGGCAACCATTTTTTTTTTGTTAAAATTATAGACATGGGTTTAGCATTCTCGCTTATTTGATTGCGTCTAAGTATTAATAATGAATGATTTATTACATTTTAGAGAAACATTGTATCCCTCTGGATAATGCACTGGCGTGAATCAGGAGGGATTATACGTCACGTTACAACAGATCGCTGTTCGCCCGCGTATTGGTTCCCTATCCATTAGCATTAAAATTTTTAGACCTTATATCTTGGCATACTTTTGTTCCTCTTAATTATATTTTCGCATAACATTATTTACGCATATCAGCTTACGCATCATTTTTTTAAGGATAATTTCTCTAATCATAACAATGATTAAGCATACCTAATATTCTAAAGCATAAATGTAGCATGCTGCATGTTTTATTTCTAACGACGTCGTCGTCGACGTCGACGTCAGGTCGACGGAGCCCCGTTGCGCGGGGGGCTCCTATTTCTGTCTGCAGGGTTTAAAGGAACCTAACCAAACCGAACCTCGGGGTGCCCTTCGCTCGCTCTTGCATCCACGTCGTCTAGTAACTTAGTAGCACAACATATTGAATTTTTAAGATTTCCGATTGCTATTGATATAGGAAATGTCTGTATAGATTTCCTAGGAAAGTGCATATTAAAAAATATATCATGGATTTCCTATCTATTTTAGGAATTGTACACATTTCCTAGGAATTGTATAGAATGACGGATTGCAAACTTTTCCGTTAACATATATACTTACACAAAGAAATACTGTAATCCAACCAATGGGTATTCAAGTGAATATAGTTTTGACGTTGAGCGAGCATTGTGAACGCGTTCACGAGCCTGATTACCTAATGTCAAAAAATAAACAAAAGGTAGTTTGGAGGAACACATACCCTTCTTAACACTGCTTGGCAGCCGTCCAAACCATTTATCCGTATCTGAAAAAAAAGTAAAAAATAACACTTTGCAGGGGTTCCGCCCCGAGCCTTGCTCGAGCCAGCCCCCGCCGCCTGAGCCTGTTGTTTTAAATTCGTCCCTAAATAATTCCGATCCAGCCTGTCCCTTGCTGCCAGCGACGTCCTAAACCGAAGTCCGTACCCCACAAGGGGTGCCCTTAGCGTGTAGTCGCTTAGTTTCTAGGTTTTGCCTTAATTTATTGTGGGATCTATTATGTTCGCATAACTCAACATTATGCAGGGAAAAGCGAAAAGACTTAGCTGAGTTATAGAGCTTTGGAGTCAACGCTTAGTAGGTCTATTATAAAACTGTATTTCACTATATATAGCAAGAGCAGTGGTTATAACTTACCTAAATTGATCTGCTGATTATTGCAGCTACAGTTCCGATCGAATGTCGGAGGGGCCTTTTTGCAAATAAACACATACTCCCTGTCACAGTTGATATCATTAAGCAGGACTTCTAGGTTCATATGCACACAGTTCTCTACGCCATTATAATTGTCTGGCTGGCCGGGCAGCCAGTTGCCGTACACCTCAGTGATTGACTTACCTAGAATACGAAACGTATAAACAAACTAGCTTCTGCCCGCGACTTCGTCCGCTCCCCCCATTCACCCTCTTAGGGGTGGAATTACGAAAAACCCTTTCTTAATGGATACCTAAAGACGGCCCTCAAGGTTACATTGAGAGAGCGGGCCCCGCGTGAGGAGGTTCTCGTCACCCTGTTGACAGAAACAGCGGCGATTGTCAACCAGCGCGAGTCCATTGACACACATTTCTCCCGATGCTGACTATCCGGAAGTGCTCACGACAAATCATTTTTTGCTCGGCGATTCATCTCTCTTCACAAAGAACACACCCTCCAAATTTCATGTCTCTAGGACCAGCGGTTTAAGCTGTGCGTTGATATATCAGTCAGTCAGGACTTTGCATTTTTTATACCTAGTTAAAAGCCTCTCAGTTAACCCTTATTGCTAAACCAAATTAACTGGTATCTTTTTTACGCTGGACAACTTTAGGTCATAGAATAGAATAGAATACTCTTCATCATCATTCATTCATATATATTCATTTATATATATATATATATTTTTTTCATTTTTTTTTCTACCTACCCTTATCCCAATTATTTGGAATCAGCACAAAAAATATTAAAATTATACACTTACCATCAATGGTCACAAATACACCTTTATTTTCTATGTCTGTCATGCCAATATACATCCATCCATCCCTCCATTTTGGATATGTTGGGAAAGTGCCTTGGTACAGTTTCCAAAACGATATCGCAGCGTTGGCCTCATCAACGTTTTCTGGGTAGAACATACTGGCTCCTTCCAGTTCACACTCTCGCTTAGCATCAAACCAATTCTTCTTTCCGTGGAACTTACAGAAACTCTTCATTGTTTCTATATAAGTATAGTCTATCCAGAAAGACAATTGATTATTGTGTCCATCTATGAAATGAAAAATAGTCATATTATAAAGTGGCATGTTTTTAATATAGTTAAATAAGAATAAAATAAAAAAACTTTATTTCAGACCTTGATCCAAATGATGTTAGTAATACACACTACTTAAAAGCTATGTTATAGTAGAAGATCTTTCTCAATTGGTACAGCTTGAGACTGGTAGTTGTCCATCTTTCAGTAGTCATGATTGTTATGATTCGGTTATGTTCTCGGATAGTATAGGAAGAGGTTTAGGTAAATTAATTAGTAACAACCTGAGTTATTCTACTCAAAATAATTGTATGCCAGGGTCAACCTACAAACAAATAATGGCATCAGTAACAGGAAATGTATTTAATCCCAAAACTAACATTACTGTATTTGTAGGTAACAGTTCTAAGGTCAAAAAATATGAAATAACTGACTGTGTAACTGAGTTGTTAAAGTTAAATTGTAATAAAATAATATTGTGTGCTTTCCCATATTTTAAAAAATTAACAAATAGACAAAACAATTATATTCATATGCTTAATAAGCATATGCACTTTTTAGTTAGTCATTACAGTGACAAGCTTGTATATTTTGACACCAACTGTTATGTTGAAACTTTAAAGTCGACTAGGGGTACTGTGTATCTCCCTGTTAGTTTTAGACACATAATAGCAAGGCTATTAGCTTTTTATATAAACTCAGACATAAGTATTATGTCGAAGTCTTGTATTATTAACACCACAACAGTTAGTAATAATACTAATAATAAGGTGGTTTGCCTGAATGAATGTAGCTCAAATGCTATAAATATTTGTACAAATTATACGAAGGAGGTTCCATTTCTCTCACGCACTATGAGCTCACTGCCTGGTGATGTCATTGAAGTCTTGGGATTAACTCCGGATAATCATTTAAACTAGTTTGTAAGACAACAGAAGGTACCAGTAATAATATTCTTATACCTAACAACAACAAGGTATCTTCTTGCTCTAAATTATGTAAATATCAAAAAGGAGATCAGCAGAATGCCTTGACAGTATTTCATCAAAATATTCAAGGCATTTCTTCCAAATTATTAGAAATTGAAATGTTTTTAGAAAAAACAAAGTTTGACATTGTTTGTTGTACTGAACATTGGTTAAAGGATTACCAAATGTTAATTAATTTTGAGAACTATAGTGTGGGCAGTTGTTTTAACCGTAAATCTATGCTGCGTGGAGGTTCTCTAATAATGATAAAAAAAATGTTTAAAATCCAAGCAACGAAATGACATAGTGGGTTTATCAGTTGAACATTGCATCGAACTTTCCTGTGTTGAGGTAGATAAGCATATCATAGTGTGCGTTTACAGACCCCCTAATTATCAGAACTTTTCTTTATTTGAGTCAATAATGGAAGATGTCTTAGCGAAACTTGCATCCAATAACAAAGCCGCAATTATTTGTGGGGATTTTAATATTAATATTTTGGAAAATAATTCTAATAGCAGTAGATTATTAAGCCTTTTTAAATCGTTCAATTTATATAATGTGTTTGCAGAACCTACTAGAATAACTCCAAATTCTGCTACTTGTATTGATAATGTCTTTTGCGATTGTGATTATTTAGATAAAGCCATCGTAAATTATCTGCCGTCTGATCATAGTGGACAAACGGTATCTTTTAAGTTTAAAACACCTTTGCAAAAAGTGCAAATTCAATTTAGACCAATAACGACTGGTAAACTAAATAGATTCAATAGTACCCTAAATAATAAGTTAAATGATCTGGGCCATGATGGGGATGATGCTAATAAATTGTACGAGGATTTCATTTCAGTAGTGCACACTCAATTTAATACAATTTTTGAAAAGAAAACAAAAAACATTTGCCCTAATTTTGTTTTTAGTGACTGGGCAACTAGAGGTATTAGGATAAGTAGGGAAAGACTTTTCGAGCTGTATGGCCTTAAGCCTTACATCAATACTGAAACTTTCAGCAAGTATGTTGCTACATATTCCAAAATTTTTAGAAATACTTGCAAAATAGCCAAAGCCCTGTACATTAGCAATAAAATCAAATCAGCAGAAAATAAGATAAAAACGGTTTGGAAAATTATAAATAACGAAACCAGTAGGAATAAAAAACGAAACACTGATTACACATTGGAGACTTCACGTGGTGCCATAAGCTCTAACTTAGAAGTAGCTCAGGAATTTGTAAATTTCTTTACTAATATACCATCAAAAACGACGGAAGCCTTAAATTCCTCATCAGACGTATCAATTGATTTATTAAGAGCGAACGTTCCAGCCTGCCCGGTTGAATTTCAATTTAAACATATAAACCCCGCTTCAGTAATAAAAGCTTTTAAGCAAATTAAGATCAAATTGACCGAAGATCTTTGGGGAATGTCCATTAAAGTCTGTGCCTCCATAATTGTGACTATTGCACCTTACTTAGCCTTAGTATTTAATTTGTGTGTTGATCAAGGAATCTTCCCCGATTTAATGAAATACAGTAAGGTAATACCACTTTTCAAATCTGGGGACAGTAAAGACACCAATAATTATAGACCCGTATCCGTGTTGCCGGTTTTCAGTAAGGTGTTCGAAAAGATAATGCTTAATCAGATGCTCAATCATTTTAACATGAATAAAATCCTTCACGATCAGCAATTTGGTTTCACCAAAGGACGTTGTACGACTGACGCTGGTGTAACCTTATTAAAACACATTTTTAACGCGTGGGAAGAGGCCCAAGACGCCATTGGAATCTTTTGTGACCTCTCTAAGGCATTTGATTGCGTCGACCACGAAACCTTGCTTTTGAAACTTGAGCATTACGGACTTGGAAAACTTGCGCTCAGTTTAGTTAGTTCTTATTTAAATGATAGACAACAGCAAGTCCAAATAAATGGTGTGAATTCATATTGTTTAAAAGTAAAAATGGGTGTGCCACAAGGCTCGATATTGGGTCCTTTCCTCTTTTTAGTGTATGTTAATGATCTACTCCATTTATTAAAAAATCAACCACAAATGGTGTTATTTGCTGATGACACTTCCTTAATTTTTAAGGTAAATAGACGTGCTACAAATTTTGACGACGTAAATAACGCCCTACTGCAGGTCCAAAATTGGTTCACTGCTAATAATTTAGTATTAAATGGAAAAAAAACTAAGTGCATAAGATTTTCTTTACCAAATGTCAAGGGTAGTGATTGTGAGATAATATTGAATCAAGAGAAACTAGAATTCGTCGATAAAACTGTTTTCTTAGGGATCACGCTCGACTCAAGGCTACAATGGGGTCCTCATTTAACATCTCTTGCAGGACGGCTAAGTTCAGCAGCTTATGCTGTCAGAAAAATCCGTCAATTTACTGATGTCGATACCGCGAGACTAGTCTATTTTAGTTACTTTCATAGTGTCATGTCTTACGGTATTTTACTTTGGGGACGGGCTGCAGACATCGATTCTATTTTTATTCTGCAGAAAAGAGCCATCAGAGCCATATATAACCTCCGCAGGCGCGATTCTCTGAGGGAACTGTTTAAGGAAATTAACATCATGACGGTACCTTGTCAATATATCTACGAAAACATCATGTATGTAAGAAAAAACTTACATCTTTTTAGTAAAAGAGGTGAAAGACATAATTATAGTACTAGAAATAGGGACCTATTAGTTCAACCAGGTTTCAGACTGGCTAAAGTAGACTCATCTTTTATGGGGTACTGTTTAAAATGTTATAATAAAATACCTCCCCACATTCTTCAACTGAATGAGACAAAATTCAAGTCTTGTATAAAACGCACACTATGCAGTCAGGCATATTATAAGTTAGGGGATTACATAGCTGATAAAAATGCCTGGCTCAATGCTGGTCCTGCTCCACAACCACAACTAATTGATTAACACCTGAAAATACTGTTGGAGCTGCTGAAGATTGTAAGACTATCTTTGCATTGTATAAACTCAATTTCATTTGTATTGTATAATTGCATAGCACAGATGTGAGTTCTATGTAAGTACTATACCTTATTTTTACCATTTACCGGGTAATATGTCTTTCATTGACTTGAATGTGCCCTGGCGGCTGATAGTATGTCATGCTCACACAAATGTCTCGCTGACGGTGGCGTGTATGTTGGATCATTTAGCTCCCTTCAAAATGGTTGAGCTGAATGGTGCTGATCTATGCGTCATGTTCGTGAACGGGCGCCGTCAGTTGGGGCTGGTCATCACTTAGCTGCCTCGGCTTATTTTTAATTATTTTATTTTTATTTTTGGATTGTTGTTTTAGTACTATTTGTTGTACTCTGGACGCTTTTAACGCATACGTCTTGTTTATTTTTACATCGTTCTCACATTATCTATACATATAATAAATTTGTAGAAAAGTGGTGTCTGTACAATGGAAATATATAAAAAAAAAGTAGCAGGGGTTGTTATTATATCGATGCCGAACCCGAAATTGTAATAAATTTTTTTTTTGTCTGTTTGTCTGTTTGTCTGTTTGTCTGTTTGTTTGTGCACGCTAATATCAGAAACGGCTTATTCGATTTAGATGCGGTTTATCACTAATATATTGTAGTAGGCTTAACTTAACATTTAGTGTTTATTTCATGTCAATCGGTTCATAAATAAAAAAGTTATGTCAATTTAAAGAATCACGGCGAACATTTGTTAAGGTATTCTGTCAGAGTACGTACACGCCTCGGGCCTGCGCGTCCGATCTTCGGAACTACTGGACGGATTTGAATGTTTTTTTTTTTGTTGTATAGTTATTATATGTCTGGACAACATTCAGGCTATAAATTTTCTTGGAAACTTGAACACCTGATGCAGAACCGAAACAGACCAGCTTAACTATAAGAGATACAAAAATGGTACCATAGCAAAAATTGTTCCACGTGATGAGGATTTTCTGCTGAGAGAATAAATTTGAAGATCTGGAACACCTGATGGGGAACTCCAAGAGCCCAGGTACACCATAACACTTAAAGGAATGACGTCTTAGTAAAAGTTATTCGGTCTGATGGGCATTTCCTGTTGACTTATAAAAATCGAAGATCAGAAACATCTGATGTGGATATCATTGAAAATTTGACTCTACTGGCCAAAACTCCCATTTTTTTTTTTTTAACGTGAAGAAATGCTCATGCATTCTGCACTACCACGGGGAAATAGTGCAGTTATGTGGGACTCTAACCCACTAAAACTCCACTGTGTCCTCCTCTGCCGCTTACGGCGGGAACATGGGCACGCGTTAGCACTCATCCGTGAACCCGCCGCGGCTGTCCGTCATCGGACCCTCCGCTGGGGAGTACTCCCCATCACCGGCGCACCAGAACACATAGCACGCCGTGACCACCCCAGGGACCAAACCAGCACATGGGCGCCAGACGATCCCGTGTCTGGGCACCCTTGGTAGGGGAGCAGTCACTTAGATTTTAATTGATCAGGTATCTTCATAATAAAACTATAACCATGCCTAGAAAGAGGTCAAATCTTTCCCAATGTTCCAAAGGAGCTAAAAGATTGAGGATCATAAGATCCCAAGAATGTGCCGAAGAGCGTCAGGAGAGACTTGATGCTGTTTGAGAACATCAGGCTGCAACTCGCTCCGTGGAAACCTCTTCGGATCGCGAAGCACGCCTGCGTTCTCAGCGTATTTACGCATCTACATCCAGATCTCTAGCGATCAGTGAAGAATATGATGCGCGACTGACCGCTGATACGATGAGATTATCATACATTGTTCCGAACACGCACACAACAAAATATTCATAATCAGAAAGTGAGAAAGAAAGAATTGCTGGAGTACGGCATGAAGAGACAGATTAAGAAGAGCGCAACGAACGTTTGAATTCTGATCGACTTCGACATTCTCTGAACAGAATGTCGATATCATCTGAAGAATCGGATGTGTCTCAAGATATAGCCGTAGGGCATGGCGACCTTCCTTGGGTTGATAAGGAACGGAGTGCATTTACGTATACTCCTATGATTGACTACGCCACATAATAATGTAAAACTTTGTTTAGGGGGCCTGGTGACCTGACATACAGGTTTTGTAAAAAACTTAGTTTAGGCACCAGTCTTCCACAAATTAATTATGAATTTGTGTCTGTAGACTATTATTTACTATCTGTAATTTGTGGTAAAAAAATTAAATAAATAAATTATTATTATCTCCTTTATTCAATTCAATTCTTTTAAATTATTATCGATATAAAAATTCTTATATCTTATTATTATTATATTCCGCCATCGGAGGTATGGTTAAAAATTTTACTTTTTGTGAAGCTGTTAAATAGCAAAATGAAACAAACGGTATGTGTTGCTCAGGTGGGAAAGTACTTAATGAAATATTACAAAATCCTCCAGAAATATTAAGATCACTGCTAATCGGTGACCATCACAGTCAAAACATTTCTTGGACAACATACGTTCGTACAATACCTAATGCCTTTCAAATGACATCTTTTGTTGCGAAACAGATTTCAGAAGGCCCATTTATGCCAACATTCAAAGTGCAAGGCCAAGTTTACCACCCTATTGGTTCATTATTGCCTGAAAATGACGTCTCGAATCGTCTCGCGGATCCCATTGTTATCCAGTCCCCGGGTTCTTAGAATTCGACATCAGACGTTTCAGATCTTCGATTTTGACTACCCCGTTGTCGCTGGCATAAGCAACAGGATCCGCGTACGAAGTCGCGGGCAGAAGCTAGTTTAATTATAAATTCAAAAGTAATGATGTAACTAATATTTTTGTAAAATATAATTTAAAAAGAGTGTCCATGGAGTTTCTTGTCCGTTCTTCTCCATAGGTACCTACGCTTTGGAATGGGCAACTAGCTTCACATTTTTCTGACTGACCTACTTCTTGACAATTCAAAAGTGCCTGTAAAATGGTTTAATTGAAATAAATGCTTTGAGTTTGAGTTTGAGTTTGAGTTAGTAACAAACGAAAAGAAAAAAAAGATTAATTCATATATCTGCTGCACTCACCAGACGCACCGGGTATATGTACATGTACACGAACCCAATGCGCCATAATGGTGCAGCACGGCTTGTCACTAATGACCTTCAGAATGTCATTGCCGGTTCCACGAACTCTGCACATCATAGAAGCAGTCTTCCTACGCAGAATGGTACTCAAACCGTCAGTACGTGCTTCCGCAAACATTCCTGACGCGCTACAGTAACGTGGGCCCAACAACATCCTGAAAGTATTATTATACTGAACTCTGAGGGCGTTGTATGACCTCTGCGTATATCGAACCCACAGAGTGCACGTGTACAATGATTGACAGAAAGCCTTGAAAAGAGTTATTTTTACTTCTGGTGTACAACGTGCGAACCTGCGGGCCAACATATTGCATCGGACAGCCAACGCCCTCCGTTCTCTTTCCATATCAGCATCATCCTTTAAGTCCTCCGTAAGCGTAACTATGTGCCCCAAGTACTTAAAATCTAGCACTCTTTCAAGGGCCACCCCCCTTAACATAACCGGTAGCATATTATGTGCAATTTTTTTATGCTTCGTCCTAAACACAAGCAGTTTGCTTTTCTGCACGTTGTATACAAGGCCGTGCGCTTCTGCATAGACCTTACAAACCGCCAACAACTTCCTGAGTGCGCTAATTGACGGACTCAGCAGCACCATGTCGTCCGCGTAACTAATACTATTGACACACAGTCCGTCAATAGAACAACCAACAAGAGTGCTACTGAGCTCGACAATCAGTTGGTTAACATACAGGTTGAACAGTGCTGGTGAGGTCAATCCACCCTGTACTCCTCAGACAACTCGTTGGCCCATCTAACCTTATTGGTTTGGTGGCCGTACCAATACTGAAACATATTTGTGATGGCGTCAGGCACTCCCGCTTCGCGCATCTTACACCACAAGACGTCATACCGCCTCACCGCGCGGACGGCAGCGCGGAGGGGCGGTGGCGGTGAAAGCACCGCTCGACTGCGCGGTCAGGCGGTGTACGTGTGTTAGGCATCTACGGATTTATTAGAGACCAATGCGACATGAGATCCGCTTCACCGCCTACCGCGGCGGTGCGCGGTGCAGTGTGGTAATCGCCTAATACCTAATACTACCTGCCATATACTATTTTCTGAAGGATAAAATGTGGCGGTTTGATAAGGTAATCTTTGGGCAGTATAATTAAAAGTTTACAAAATGTAAAGAATTCCTAATGTTTAGAGAGTTTTTGTCTTATGAAAATGAAAAGCGACATTAAATTGCAGGGGAAGATTTTATTGCGTTGCTTGATAAATCTGTGTTGTGTTGTGGCGACACAACCTACTAATGTGAATCTATGCATAGTAAATGAACGTAAGCGATTGCGTTCTGGCGCGCCCCGACACACCCCGACACAGCAATATGAACCTAGCTTTATTCAAACAACGAAACACGAGCCCAAGGATTTATCATTACGCACAAGTCAGAATCTTATTGGGATTAAAAGGGGGAATAGTTTGTCAGGGCGAATTTTATTACAGTGTGGATTTCGAAGTTGTAATTACCACGGCAGCGGTGGCCAGCGGTGGCCGGTAAGAGCAGTGGTGGCCAAGTAGAGCAGTGGTGGCCAAGTGGTAACGGCCGCGACTTACGAGTTGTAGGTCGTAGGTTCGAACCCAGACAGGCGCTTTACTTTGTGTAAATTATTTCATCACCACTGCTCTCAAAACGGTGAAGGAAAACATCGTGAGGAAACCGGCATGTCCTAGAACCAAAAAATCGAAGACATGTGACATCTGCCAATCCGCACTGGGCCCGCGTGGTGGATTACGGCCCACTCCCTCTCACCGATAGGAGGCCTGTGTCCCAGCAGTGGGAACATTATAGGCTGATTATGGTTAATTACCACGGAAACCTTATTTATCAATTCCGTGGTAATTACCTCTTAGAAAGTTGGCAGGTCTGACCTCTGAGTGGAGAAGATATTATTATGTTATACTAGCTGCGCTCCACGGTTTCAGTGGGAATATGGGGGTAAAAAGTAGCCTATATGGTGATCCAGGGTGTCAGCTACCTCCATACGAAATTGTATAAGAAAATGGTCCAGCCGTTTGAGAGTGAAGAAGTAACATAAACACACACACACACCCCCTCACTTGAAACTTTTTATTTTTCGAAATGATTGAACCGATTTTAATGAAACTTCATACGCATAAACAGAATAAAAAGGTCTAAAAAGTTAGTAGAGAACATTTTCGAAATGACTTACCTATTTAAAAAAAGATAACTGGAAATCCGTTTCTATGGAAAATTTAAAATCGGTCTAATTTGGCTGTAACATTATTTTTCGAAAATGTTCTCTACTAACTTTTAAGACTTTTGTATCCTGCTTATGCGTATGAAGTTTCATTAAAATCGGTTCAATCATTTCGAAAAATAAGGGCTTGAAAGTTTGTACGACATGCCGTACGGCGTAAACGCTCTTTACACAAAAAGTAGTTACGATATTATGTAGATGACATAGTACCTGATCTATGATATATTTTTGAAAGTTTTAATCCCACATAATAAACGGTTCTACATTCTGTACTACATCTACCACAGACTTATCAATATAAGTCTGTGACATCTACCCATAACTTTTACATGGTGAATTTTTGCGACGGAAACTCAGGGAGAGAATATAACGTAGGTACCACGGTATGGTAGGTACCCACTGTAGGTGTAGCTAGTATGAATCAAATAAGGAGTCTCTAAAATCGAAATATTAAGTCAAAAAATGCGAGAATTGATGTCTTTTTAATCGTTTTCCCCTGAATTCCCATCTTAAAAATTCACTCGACAAATCAAGGTGTAATTGAAATAGCTCAAAACCTGAAAAAAGATCATTGTACTAATAATAACGAACATCTTTTAATATGGGACCAAGCCTGAACCCGTGTGTCCACACATTTATGTTCGCATAACTCGACATTATGTAGGGAAAAGCGAAAAGACTTAGCTGAGTTATAGCTGAGTCAACGCTCAGTAGCTCTATCTGTATTTATTTATTTATATATACTTTATTGTACACCACAAAAATACATAACATGAGAAAAAAAATCAAACACTACAAAATATACAATGGGCGGCCATATCGCTTTCTGCAATCTCTTTCAGGCAAATGCAAGGCTGTATTTCACTACATAGAGCAAGAATAGAATAGAATAGAATAGAATACTAACCTAAAAAGCTAAGGCGATTAACACACGGCACCGCGCACCGCCGCGGTAGGGGGTGAAGCGGATCTCATGCCGCATTGGTCTCTATTAAATCCGTAGATGCCTAACACAAGTACACCGCCTGGCCGCGCAGTCGAGCGGTTCTTTCACCGCCACCGCCCCTCCGCGCTGCCGTCCGCGCGGTGAGGCGGCGCCTCACACACGGGGCGCCGCATAACCGCGCGGATCATCGTGGGTGCAGTACGTGTTGCAATTTAAAAACAATGAAAAAGTGAACAAACTGGTCAAACCGTGCTAAATCCATCCGCGCGGACAGGCGCGTAAACCGCCTTACCGCGCGGAGCACCGCTACGAAATCCGCCTTACCGCCACCGCCCTCCGCGGCGGTGCGCGGTGCCGTGTGTGAATCGCCTTAAACTAAAACTTACCTAAATTGGACTGCTGATTATTGCAGTTACAGTTCCGCTCGAGTGAAGGAGGGGTCTTTTTGCAAATAAACTTATACTTGCGGTCACAATTGACATCATTCAACTGGCCTACTTGGTTCATAACCACACAGTGCTCATTGTCTTTATAATTGTCCGGCTGATTGGGAGCCCATTTGTCGTACACCTCGGAGATTGGCTTGCCTAGAATACGAAACGTATAAACAAACTAGCTTCTGCCCGCGTGAAAATTCACTCTCCCCTCATTCTCCCTCTTAGGGGTGGAATTACAAAAAACCCTTTCTTAGTGAATACCTACTCTTCACAAAGAACACACCCTCCAAATTTCATGTCTCTAGGACCGGTTTAAGCTGTGCGTTGATATATCAGTCAGGAGTTTGAATTTTTTATAACTACATAGTTATAAGCACAGATATAGATAGACCTAGATAACGCAAGTATCACGAACTGTATGAAAACCAAGCGTGCCATTTTTTGACTACCTACTATGACGTCACAAGCTCGCGCTCTCGCTCACGCTTACCCAGTACACAGGACTGAGCGCGAAAGTGGCGGCTTACGATTCTTTATAATAATAATAATAATATTCCACAACTATCACACAACGCCGTCTAGTCTCAAGCTAAGCAGAGCTTGTGTTATGAGTACTAGACAACTGATAAACATACTTATATATTTCTAAATACATACATATATAGATAAATTACACCCAGACACAGAACAAATGATCATGCTCATCACACAAACATTTGTCCTGGGTGGGAATCGAACCCACGACCTCCGGCATAGCAGTCATAGTCACTGACCACTAGACCGACAGGCCAGTCGAGTCGAGTCGAGTTTATCGTAAGCTGTTGCGATTTTTGGCACGCGAAGTAGTTGCTCTTGCGTTATCTAGGTGTATCTATATCTATGGTTATAAGCCTCTCAGTTAACCCTTATTGCTAAACCAAATTAACTGGTATCTTTTTTTACACTGGACAACTTTAGGTCATCCACCTACCCTTATCCCAATTATTTGGAATCAGCACAAAACCAATATTAAAATTATACACTTACCATCAATGGTGACAAATACACCTTGAGTTTCTTCTAAGTCTGATATGCCCAAATACATCCATGTGTTGTGCAAAGACTGATTGTGGTACAGTTGCCAAAACGATATCGCAGCTTTGGCCTCATCAAAATTTTCTGGGTAGAACAAACTGGCTCCGTCCAGTTCACACTCTCGCTTGGCATCAAGCCATATTTTCTCTGTTTTGTGGAACTTACACAAACTCTTTACCTCTTCTATATAAGTATAGTCTTTCCAGAAAGACACTTGGTTATTTCGTCTATCTATGAAATAAAAAATAGTCATATTATAAAGTGGCATGTTTTTACTGAGGCATAACATTAGTTATTGTAGTTAAGAGATGGTCGATATTTAATGCAAGTAAAAAAACCGGGCAAGAGCGAGTCGGACTCGCGCACCGAGGGTTCCGTACCATCATATTATTATGTTTTTAAATTTTCATCGGCGAGGCCTATATTCGTCAGAGAATTTTAACACTGCACGCTGCGGTGTTGCAGTTTCAGGTCAGCGCTATCTCTTGACCGATAATGTAACTTTTGTTGATGATTTCTGAAAAAGTGTGCTATTTAGAGCCTTCGTTTTATTTTTCCTGTAATCTTTACATAAACTTCTATCACATAGAATTATTCCAGATTTTTCGGTACGGTAGGTAACGGTATTTTTTTTTTTACATTTTTCATCAAAAGTCGAAAACTATGGGGCCTAAAAAAAAAGTAAAAATGTTTGAGAATGCGCAAACTGAGCTCTTTCATATGATACCCCCACATGACCTAATAGCCCCACTTCGAATTTTTCAGACCCGGTTTCAGTCCCTGTTGGAGAAAATGTAAAAAAATGGAGAAAAACGAAGTGCGAACCGTTATTAAATACCTGTTTAAAAAAGTTAACGACGCAAGAGATTCATTGCGATTTGGAGGCAACATTAGAAGAGTCTGCTCCGCCGTATTCCACTGTCGCAAGGTGGGCTTCTCAACTTCGAGTAGGGAGAACGAGCACGGAAGACGAACATCGTTGCGGCCGTCCATCGACGTCAGTCACCCAAGAAAATGTTGCGAAAGTCGAGAAAATTGTATTGAGCGATCGAAGAGTTACCATCCGATACTTAATTCAAGAAACGGGCATTTCTTATGGAAGTATTCAATCCATATTGAAACAATCTTTGAATGAGAAAAATCTCCGCAAGATGGGTGCCGAGAATGTTAACCGACAGTCAGAAACAAAATCGACTTGACATTTCGAAGATATTGTTGGACAAGTTTCAAGAAGATTCTGAAAAATTTTTGTCTCGTTTCGTAACAATGGACGAAAATGGGTCCATCATTTTGATCCCGAGACAAAACAGCAATCTTCGTAATGGAAACGGCCATCATCACCGACCCGAAGAAGTTTCGTGCCGTATACGTGGCATCGGCTGGCAAGGTTATGGCCTCAATATTTTGGGATTCAGAAGGGATATTGTTGATTGATTACCTGGAGCGTGGAACCACTATTACAGGCCAATATTATGCAGCTTTAATTCCCAAGTTGAGGAATGCCATCAAAGAGAAAAGGAGAGGGAAACTTCAAAGGGGCGTGCTGTTTCATCACAACGCACCTGCGCACAGGTCGGCAGTTGCGATGGCTGCCATTCAGCAAGCTGGCTTCGAATTGTTTGACCACCCCCCTTATTCACCAGATCTGGCGCCTAGCGATTTTTATCTGTTCCCCAAATTGAAAGAATACTTAAGGGGATACAGGTACGAAGACGATAACGAGGTGATGGATGCCGCGGAGAGCTTTTTACAGGACGAAGACAAAACTTTTTTTTTAAAGGGATTGAAGCCTTGGAAAAGCTCTGGACTCGGTGTGTAGAGAGACTCGGAGACTAGATATGTAGAAAAATAAATTATTAAGTTATCAATAGTCATTAAATTCTATCTCATTCTCACTACTTTTTGATCCCCCCTCGTATGTATATTAGTATGGTTTTTATTGTAAAAAGAAAGTTTTTAGAAGTATCTTCATGATTTTTTTCTATCGTATCAAATTTCTATTGTATTATATTTTCAAAACACTATCTATCTAGCTTAAATCCTGAGGAATATCATATATTTTCTGATTTTGTTTACTGTAGTCGATCATATAATTTTATTGTTTCTAAAACTTGCGTTTTTGCGTTTAGGTCCTGTAAGCCCCTTAAAGACTTGTTTTCGTAAAAAAGATGTCAGTAAAGGTTGGAACTTTCACCTTCAATGTCTCCGTAACCAGAAGATAAGGTATGGTCCAGTACAAACAATGCTTGCAGTGCCTCTCGGCTTAGATAAGTGTCTTTTTACACCCGTTAGATAGAATCTCATAAATAAAAAAACTTACAGTTAGAAGGCTGCTTGGTTTTTGCACTGAAGACAAAACCACTAAATAATAGGATAAATAAACTAAAGTATTTCACCATCGTCCCAACTCTACCTCGCTAGAGGAAAAGATTTCGATTAAATTTTAACTTTACGACTTATGTTATTGCGGACATTTTATTGAAGCAAATAAAACCTTGATTATTTTTGGTAATACGTTAGGTACAGACTAGCACATCCAGCTACCCGAAACTGTCAAATTTTCCCAATCAACTTTGAACCTTATTCTTTAGCGATAAAGTTGAAAATCTATTAAATAAATTTGACAGATTGTAGTAGCTTGGTATGCTGGCGTCTGTACTTGTTTTAGTTAGGTTTTCCTGTTTTGTTTCGTCAATCAATCTATCAATCAAACGTTATTTTATTCAAACTAGGCTGAGAATCAGCCCTTTTCGAACCTACCTTACATAAGACAGTCCCTCTAAACGCCTGCCCTTCACCTGGGGCTGCCATCCGTCCGGGTTTCCCCGGATTTGTCCTAGTTTGGTGGGCGTCCGGGGAGCGTCCGGGCGGGGTCCGAGAAAGTGTCCGGGTAAAACCCGGACACTTTCTGTGTTAGGGCAAATCCGACTTTGAATGATTTGCAATAAATTAAAGCATAAATCATAGTTAAAAATTCGCCGCGCGGCAAATCTGTGCGCTCGTGACAATTCATAATAATGCTTTCGATTTACTTTTTTTTTAATTTTCATTTATTCCAAAACTAGCTGTGCCCGCGACTTCGTTCGCGTGGATGACGAAACTTATCAATGAGTTACTTTTAAGATTTATAACTTAACAATGACTTACAACTTATGACTTATCAATGAGTCTTATATGTTTATACCAATAAATAAGCAAAATCCCTAAAAACTAATAAGTATGACTAATCCTACCTATGAGTACTAAAAGACGTTGCAAACTATCAAATATACTACCTATACTTGAAATTAAAATCTATACCTACGACTTATAAAAATAAACGTAAATAACTACTTAGAAAACTAAAAGGAATAAAAAGGTCGCACTGAAAAGCACGGTTTAAAATTGCAAGTAGGCTAATAAGAACGAACGCTCGCCACTCGACACGTCCGATCAAATCAAAGTTCAAAAAATGTATGATGCGCGCGTTTTTTTTTTTTTTTTGAAATGGGCATCTCGCAGTTCAACCTTAGGGATTGTCGACTGCTTAACCGGGCTTTCCTGTGGATGTCGCTGGGAGAGGGCAGCAAGATGGGACAGGCTGGATCAGATTATGATGAGTACCTATGACTTAATGAGTACCTATGATGCGCGCGCTCAGACTCCGTCCTTTGTATACGGTAGCGATCCGTGGCGGCCGCGCGCCACGCGTGTGCTGCGAACGGTGCAAGCCAAATTCAACCTTCAGCACTACATTTACAGCCAATTTACAGCATAACTTAGGGGCGCTGCACACGGCTAATTGAATTGTAAGGCGAGCGATATTGTATCTTAAGGCGAAAGCGCCAGAGTCGCCCGCGAAATTCAATTTTTTTTACGTATTTTGCAATTTGCTGGTCAGTATTAAGTTGTACGTTGATTAAAATATGATTTGCGGCCGTAACAAATATGTATTTACAGAATTATAATCATTAAAATCATCAATACAACTCTCAACGACCATGTAATCCCCAAGAATGACTATTTCATGAAATCTTGACATTTGGGGATTACATGGTCTTAGAGAGTTGTGTTGATGACTTTAATGATTATAATTCTGTAAATACATATTTGTTACGACCGTGAATCATATTTTAATCAACGTACAACTTAATACTGACTAGCAAATTGCAAAAAACGTAAGAAAATTTGAATTTCGCGGGCCACCTTAGCGCTTCCCCCTTAAGATAAAATATTATAGTACAGAAAAAGGAAAAAAAAAATCATCACCAAAAATAAATAATTTCATCAGAAATAGGTTTAAGTATTTAGGTAGGCAGGTATTTTATTTTCTGTCATTGAGTTTATATTTTTTTTAATTAGGTAGGTTTACTTTTATAAGGCCTAGACCGCATAGATTTTAATTTCAAGTATTTGATAGTTTGTAACGTCGTCGGTTATTTTTAGTAAGTACTCTTAGGTAGGATTAGTCATTCGTATAGATACCTATTAGTTTTTAGGGATTTTGCTTATTTATTGGTATAAACATATAAGACTCATTGATAAGTCATAAGTTGTAAGTCATTGTTAAGTTATCTATATATATAAAATGGTAAACTGACTGATTGTTGATATATCAACGCACAGTCTAAACCGCTGCTCCTAGAGACATGAAATTTGGAGGGTGTGTTCTTTGTGAAGAGTAGGTATCCACTAAGAAAGGGTTTTTCGAAATTTCACCCCTAAGAGGGTGAAATTTCACGCGGACGAAGTCGCGGGCAGAAGCTAGTAAATCATATAAGTAACTCATTGATAAGTTTCGTCATCCACGCGAAAGAAGTCGCGGGCACAGCTAGTTTTGGAATAAATAAAAATTTAAAAAAAAGTAAATCGAAAGCTTATATGAATTGTCACGAGCGCACAGATTTGCCGCGCGGCTAATTTTCAACTATGATTTATGCTTTAATTTATTGCAAATCATTCAAAGTCGGTTTTGCCCTAACACAGAAAGTGTCCGGGTTTTACCCGGACACTTTCTCGGACCCCGCCCGTACGCTCCCCGGACGCCCACCAAACTAGGACAAATCCGGGGAAACCCGGACGGATGGCAGCCCCAGTTGAAGGGCAGGCGTTTAGAGGAACTGTCTTATGTAAGGTAGGTTCGAAAAGGGCTGATTCTCAGCCTAGTTTGAATAATGTTTGATTGATAGATTGATTGACGAAACAAAACAGGAAAACCTAACTAAAACAAGTACAGACGCCAGCACATCAAGCTACTACAATCTGTCAAATTTATTTAATAGATTTTCAACTTTATCGCTAAAGAATAAGGTTCAAAGTTGATTGGGAAAATTTGACAGTTTCGGGTAGCTGGATGTGCTAGTCTGTACCTAACGTATTACCAAAAATAATCAAGGTTTTATTTGCTTCAATAAAATGTCCGCAATAACATAAGTCTTAAAGTTAAAATTGAATCGAAATCTTTTCCTCTAGCGAGGTAGAGTTGGGACGATGGTGAAATACTTTAGTTTATTTATCCTATTATTTAGTGGTTTTGTCTTCAGTGCAAAAACCAACTTCTCCCTTCGTCAGCCTTCTAACTGTAAGTTTTTTTTTATTTATGAGATTCTATCTAACGGGTGTAAAAAGACACTTATCTAAGCCGAGAGGCACTGCAATCATTGTTTGTACTGGACCATACCTTATCTTCTGGTTACGGAGACATTGAAGGTGAAAGTTCCAACCTTTACTGAAGTCTTTTTTACGAAAACAAGTCTTTAAGGGGCTTACAGGACCTAAACGCAAAAACGCAAGTTTTAGAAACAATAAAAATTATAAGATCGACTACAGCAAACAAAATCAGAAAATATATGATATTCCTCAGGATATAAGCTAGATAGATAGTGTTTTGAAAACATAATACAACTAATTTGATACGATAGAAAAAAATCATGAAGATACTTCTAAAAACTTTCTTTTTACAATAAAAACCATACTAACATACATACAATCATTCTGAATTTTTGTCAGATTATTCTGCAAGCAACATACTAAAACACTAGTGTTTTAATTTTTTAATTCAAACAATAGATTTTTTGTTATTAAATAATTGCTTCATATTTTGCAATAAATTACCAGCGTTGTGTCATCGCGCTTCTCTTTCCTTTCTATGCAGTCCGACAGTGACCGCGCTTTAGGTCATGTAAGCCATTTAATGTTATAAGAAAACATTAATTAACTACCCTCACTAGTTCACTATCACTGTACCGTTGAATGCACCCTTATGTACATTGTTTTGCGTGCGTTACATAAGTGACACTGCGCAGCGAATGAACAGCAAATTTTCACACGAAAAACCAAAAATAAAAGTAGATTCCCAGCAATTATTTTTGTGTGATGTTACTTAGTTTGATGTGCTGAATGCTTACTTGACGGCTATATGATGGGTCGTTTTACAACCTGTATGTGAATGGAAAAAGGTCGTTTTTAGGGTTCCGTACCAAAATGGTAAAACGGACATAAGTGACACTGCGCAGCAAAATTTCACACGAAAAATAAAAGTCGATTCCCAGCAATTATTTTTGTGTAACGTTACTTAGTCAGTTTATACTCGTACATACATATGATAAAAATAATTCTAAGTATAACAGCAAGGAAAATGAATAAAGCGCTCTTCCTCTCTACCTATTTAAAAATTTGCTGTGCTCGACAAGGTCCATTATTGTTTAGTAATTTTTTTTCCACCTGTAATTGCATTATGGATTGCAATAAACGATTTGATTTAAGTCAATTACTAACTATAAACTATTCTAAATTTCAAGTTGATTTGATTTTAATCAACTTGAAATTTAGAATAGTTTTAGATGACGTTTGCCCAACTATTTTGCAAATAAGAAAGAAATAAAAATATTTACATTTTTTTTTGCAACAGGGACTGATAGGGCGTCTGAAAAATTCGAAGTGGGGCTACTAGGGCATGTGGGGGTTTCATAGAGCGCAGTTTGCAAATTCTCAAACATTTTTTCTTTTTAGGGTTCCGTACCAAAATGGTGGTATGAAAAACCGGTTTGAACTGTGGTATCAGTTCAAACCGGTTTTTCTCATAATCAGATGACAATAGCTGCCTTTATGGTTATCGACAATGCGTACAATAACATCATCTGCCTGCCTTTTCCCAACTATGTTGGGGTCGGCTTCCAGTCTAACCGGATGCAGCTGAATAACGACAATAACGTAGATATAAAAAGTTTAGTGTGTATTTTGCAACAATTAGGAGTTAGTTCTTTAATGTGTAGTATTTGTAGAATGTTTTAAAAGAAAGATATTTAAGAATGCAGGTGGACTCGGTTTCATTTTTACCGACTTCAAAAAAAAGGAGGTTATCAATTCGATACGTATGTATGTAATATTATTGGAATTGCATTATATTCACATATGACAATCTATTAGGGCTTCCAAACAAATATACAAAATTTTATAGACGTATGTATGTATGTATGTTTGACCACGCATATCTCCGTAACTATTAATGGGATCGTGACCATTCTTTTTTTATTGGCTTGCATTTACTTCAACTTAGGGAAGAGTGCAAGTTTCATCAAAATCGATTCAGTAATTTTCAAGATATGGACTAAGACGTGAAAGTGTGACGGCCTGGCTTATTGATACGAGCTGCGGGTGTAGTGTCAAAGGGAAAACATCTCAAAACCTTGGTCAAATTCTAGTGCAAAAACTAAAAATTACGAAATAAAAAGTAATTTAAAAAAATTAAACCGACTTCAAAAAGAAATTAACTTAAAATTATGAAATAACTTTAATTTCGGAAGTCGGTGGCAAAAAACTAAAACTAAAATACAGATCCCAAGACACCGATTTCCGAAATTAAAGTTATTTCATAATTTTGAGTTAATTTCTTTTTAAAGTCGGTTTGATTTTTTTAAATTACTTTTTATGTAGGTATAGGTACGTGCCACGGTTTGGCTCAAGGTGACTCTTTTTCGCCTCTGCTTTTAAATTTAGCTACTACTATAAAGATTTGCAATAATATCGATAATGTTTGTATTTCACAATACGCCGACGATTTTGCGTTATACATAAATTGTGATAATGTGCGAGAAGGAAGCAAACAGCTACAGTTAGGTCTAAATAAATTCGTTGAGCTGCTTTCTGAAATTGGGTTAGATACAGCAGCAAGGGACAGGCTGGATCGGAATTTTAAAGGGACGAATTATTTTTTTTTATTAAATTATTAATTTAATTTTAATTGAATTGGACGTATGTTTAATTGTTTAACAATGATTTGTAACTTGTTTTTGATTAATAAACAGTAAAAAGAAAATAAAAAAACAACAGGCTCAGCGGCGGGGGCTGACTCGAGCAAGGCTCGGGGCGGAACCCCCGCAAAGTGTTAATTTACTTTTTTTCTTTTAATAGATACGGATGACTGGTTTGGGCGGCTGCCAAACGGCGTTAAGAAGGGTATGTGTTCCTCCAAACTACCTTTTGTTTATTTTCTGACATTAATCAGGCTCGTGAACGCGTTCACAATACTCGCTCAACGTCAAAACTATATTCACTTGAATACCCATTGGTTGGATTACAGTATTTCTTTGTGTATATGATAACGGAAAAGTGTGCAATCCGTCATTCTATAATTGAATTGATAGGAATTGTCCTAGGAAATGTGTACACAATTCCCAAAATAGATAGGAAATCTATGATATATTTTTTAATATGCACTTTTCCTAGGAAATCTATACATTTCCAAAATAGCAATCGGAAATCTTAAAAATTCAATATGTTGTGCTTACTAGACGACGTGGATGCAAGAGCGAGCGAAGGGCACCCCGAGGTTCGGTTTGGTTAGGTTCCTTTAAACCCTGCAGACAGAAATAGGAGCCCCGCGCAGAGGAACTCCGTCGACCTGACGTCGACGTCGACGACGACGTCGTTAGAAATAAAACATGCAGCATGCTAAATTTATGCTTTAGAATGATAAGCCTCGTATCCACTAGGCAACATTTGACGCGCGACATGTTGCTCAACATGTTTCGCAACTTGTTGAATGTTGACGCGGAACATTTGTTTAACAACGTTGTCTGTCCACACATTCTCAGTCGTCGACAACATGTCGCCAGAGGAACTTGTGTTGATTTCAGCGGCAGTGGTTATAATTTTATCGAATATATATATAGTTTTTTTAATTTATTTTTATAGTCTCTGTGAGCAGTAGGTATCCCATAAACATTCATAGTTTTGGTACAGTTCGATTAATTTGAGCACTCGTTCGTTACACCACACTACGAACATTGTTGTGCATCACGTCTCCACTCGACAACAATTGATGCTCAACTAACGATGCACTTTAAACAAACAACAAGCCGCGCGTCATGTTGCGCGGCAGCTGGCAACGTCGCGCGCTGTTGTGCAGCGTTGCCGTACATGTTGAGATTCACGTGTCGCGCGCCAAATGTTGCCTAGTGGATACGACGCTTTATGCTTAATCATTATTATGATTAGAGAAATTATGCATAAAAAAAATATGCTGTGTAAATAATGATATGCGAAAATATAATTAGGAGGAACAAAAGTATGCCAAGTGTGTTCAAGATTATATTTCTGAAAACAGAAAGTTAAATTAACCCTGTCTCCAAAGAGCCCAGAACTAAATCCTATCGAGAATGTCTGGGTTTATCAATTTGCTTAAAATGTTTAGACCTAATATAACTTTGCATACTTTTGTTCCTCATTTATATTTTCGCATAACATTATTTACACAGCATAATTTTTTTAAGCATAATTTCTCTAAATACAATTATGATTAAACAAAACATTCTAAAGCATAAATTTAGCATGCTGCATGTTTTATTTCTAACGACGTCAGGTCGACGGAGCCCCGCTGAGCGGGGCTCCTATCTGTCTGCAGGGTTTAAAGGAACCTAACCAAACCGAACCTCGGGGTGCCCTTCGCTCGCTCTTGCGTCCACGTCGCCTAGTAGCACAAGATATTGAATTTTTAAGAAAATACTTTAATTATATTTAAAAGTACTTTAGTTTAGTATTATGCGAATTAAATTTATGCCAAAACAAATTAGCCTTAAAGATAATTATGCCAACCTAAGCTGTATGCCAAAAAAAATATGGCAAAGTACATATTAATATGGCAAAACAAATTATACCAAAAGAGTTATGCCAAAGTATATTAGGAAAAAGAACATTATGCGAAAAGAAGGGATCCCTATCCAGAGAGATACAATGTTTCTCTAAAATATAACAAATCATTCATTATTAATACTTAGACGCAATCAAATAAGCGAGAATGCTAAACCCATGTCTATAATTTTAACAAAAAAAATACACTCACGCTTATAAATGCCAAGTTCATCGGCTAGGTATGTCGGTAACGGATACAAAATATATAAAAATAATAATACTGTCGGACTTATCACGTTATTGAAGTAAATAGGTGATTTATACTATACAAGGTCAAATTAAATTAGTTAGCGTAACGTAACTCTGCAGACGTGATGACTATCGACATATCAACACGATAAAATGAAAATAAACATAGGTATTTGTTTTTTTTTTAGGGGTCGAATTGTTTGTGTTTTGGCCAAACGCAACCGTGCCGTTTTACATCAATCCTGACCATTTCGGTAAGTATTTATCAATTTTTGCCTTTATAGACTAATATTATTTTAACTGAATGGTCTCACTGAATGTACTGTATGGTGGGCTGACACTGGAGGGGCTAGTGGCTTAGTAATAACTTACACCCGCACGGGTCGATCGATGAGGTTAAACTACGCTTGCCGCGGTTGGTCCGTGGATGGGTGCCCATCTTTACATGCCAAGACCCCTCCGTGCCCCGTGGGTCCCGGCTGTCATTCGTGGATCGTTGACAGTCGTTACGGGTCGTCAGAAGCCCGAAAATCTGACATCTGAGGAAATCTGAGTCTTACCAAGGGGTTTCGTATTACCCAGTAACTGGGTTATGGAGGTCAGATAGGCAGTCGCTCCATGTAAAATACTGGTATTCAGCTGCGTCCGGTTAGACTGGAACACTCTGCAGAAGTTTTGGGTATCGATAACTAAGACTCAACAAAAAAAAAATTGATATATTTTTAATATATTGTTGTTTAAAATATTGTAGGTATCTACTAACAAAATAAGGATTGTTATTGTCCGAAATAAAGGTTTTGATTTTTTTTTAATAAAAAAATTACGATTTCTTTTGGGTCTACTAGTTGTATTATTACTTGAAGTTATTGAAGAAATATAAACAAGGGCAATAGGGCAATTAAACTTTTAAAACGAATTTATTTGGAAGATTAAATTACAAACATACCGGATAATGTTAGCACACAAGATGACAGATGAACAAGGAGCCGTACATTATAAAATTTATTCTTTTGACACTTAGCACAGCTACGTGTCAGGTTGCATCAATATCAGTGCAGGCGTCCATACTTTCATCAGTTATTTATTTATTATAATCTAATGTATACATGTACATCACAAAATTACATGGCATAAAAAAATAAGTATGACTTAAGAAAATATGTTTTCGTTTCGTTTTATAGTTATTGATTGATTTAGATATCACCTCTCTCTGCGGAGTCTGCGAAGTTCCGCTAGATTAACTTGACCATTTTTTTTCAGACAGCGAGCAAGCAACCGTGATAATGAAATCACTGAAAATGTTTGGGTCCAAGACTTGTATTAAATTCACACCGGTTATGTCAGCTCCTAGTGAGGGCCAGCATGTGATGACGTTTATCAATCCTGCGGGCGTCAGGAGATGCGGGATTGAGACACAGGGACACTCGAATTTCGATCCTCATGTAAGTTTTTTCGAGAGGCTAATGGCTAAGTAATAACAGCCGCACGAATCGAAGCTACGCTTGCCGCGTTTGGCTCGTGGATGGGTGACCATCTTTACCTACATATCGAGACCCCTCCGTGCCTCTGAAAGCTCGTTAAGCCATTGCGCATTGGACCGGCTGTGATTCTTGGATCTTTGACAGTCGTTACGGGTCGTCAGATGCTCGATAGTCTGACAACCAGTCTTACCAAGGGTATCGTAATTACCTAGTAACTGGGTTAGTGGGTTGCACGGAACAGATAAATTATCTATTCCGTGGTGGGTTGTGTTGTTCTTCCATAGTTCTTGGTAACCAGTCCACTTTAGCCACCCAAACCCATAGTCCAACTTTTTATTTTTCCATATCCTGCAATAGTCGTACACTAACCGGGGGTTATCCTTGGGTGCACTTGCATAGCGCATACAGAGATAATCGTCGGTTAGTGCCGCATTTCATTAAAATTTCCTAAGGGGCCTTTGCGAGTTGGCTTCGGCCCCTCGTACGCCTTCCAAAGGACCGGGATCCCATGGTCCCGCGAGACATTAAAAATAAAAATAATAAAACTTTTATTTTCAGGCTACCTTGGCCCATAGACCTTACAGACTAACATTATATTTATATTCGTATAACTCGTCACAATGTAGGGAACAGCTGACTTTTTTTACGCGATTTCAGGTTTGGTCCCCTAATAAAAGTTGTTAATGATGAGTACAATTACCTCATAAGGGATTGTTGGTATTTTCCCAATAACCCTTTACATCTATCTACTAATAAAAAAGTTAACTATTCGTTACTGCGCGGGCACACTTCCTACAGAAGTGACCACGTCCTATTTAAGGGGCTTACATGACCTAAAGCGCGGTCACTGTCGGACTGCATAGACAAGAAAGAGAAGCGCGATGACACAACGCTGGTAATTTATTGCAAAATATGAAGCAATTATTTAATTACAAAAATCTATTGTTTGTACTAAAAAACAAAAACACTAGTATTTTAGTATGATGCTTGTAGAATAATCTGATAAAAAAACAGAATGATTGTATGTAATCTATATTAGTATGGTTTTTATTGTAAAAGGAAAGTTTTTAGAGGTATCTTCATGTTTTTTTTTTCTATCGTATCAAATTAGTTGTATTATGTTTTCAACACACTATCTACCTAGCTTAGATCCTGAAGAATATCATATATTTTTCTGATTTTGTTTACTGTAATCGAACATATACTTCTATTGTTTCTGAAACTTGCGTTTTTTGTGTTTAGGTCCTGTAAGCCCCTTATGTTACTACTACTTGATTAACATTTGACGTTATCTTCACACAGTTCATTCTTCTGGGCTACAAGTGTCTGCACACGTCAGAACTCGACATGATCATCACGAGGGCTCTCGGCTTGCCTTTCGAGCACAATCGTATGGACAGAGATGACTTTATAGATGTTCGGACCGAACACATTGAACCAAGTAAGTATACTTACACTGAACAATAGAAAATAATTAGAGTGGAAACTGGGGTCATCCAGATCTTTTGCAGATGTTCTGAACAGACTAGGAGACCTAATCTAATTCTGGATCCCGGTGGGCCGGTTGAAACAGTGACGGCCGCCATGGCCCTCGCACAGTCAACAAAAGAGATAAGTATGCAGGATCGTCGGATATAATTGAAGTTTAGTAAGAAACCGTTGGATGTTCTCGATTTTTTTTTTTTTTTTTTAATAGAAAACAAACGGCTCATTTTTCAAATTAAATTTCAGTAGACAACATCCATCGATTTCTTACTAAACTTCAACTATAACCGACTATCCTGCATACTTATCTCTTTTATTGACTGTACAATGGTCCACTGAAGGACTAAGCGCGGAAAACAATTTCAGTTACATAAAACATAGCATTAGGGCCATACATGCAGCTTGAAGCAGTCATGATGACCGACCGCTTCAAGCTGCGACTGCTTAACGAATTACAATCATCTATTTATTGGAATACCTCCACGACTTGATCTCACCATCTCCCTTTTACTACTGAACTACCAGCCGTACGTCATGGTACCATCCGCACATCTACCAACCCTCACTGGGCCCTTTCACAGAGAGGAGACCTGTGTCCCAGCAGTGGGAACATTATAGCCTGATTATGCTTAATACTTTCTAGACATATTACAAAACAACAACCTTCATTAAAGAAAAATAATTTAGGTACAATAGGTACATGATACATCATTAAAACTGATAACACAACAATATCTTCATAAATAACTCTGATAATAACACACTTCACAAAGATAAATAAAATATTTAATTCTCTGATAAATTGTTACAACAAAATTATCAGTATTGTCACGACTGCAGTAAAATCAACATGGCTGCCATAGATTTAAAGTTATACGATAATGTTTTTATTGAAACTAATATACAATCAATTGATTATGATGCTGTGATCCTCATTCTGTATCCGGAAGATCAAAACGTTCTTTCACCAAGACATATTGGCAGCTTTATTGATAAAATTTCTAAAGTTGATAAGCATGTTCACAATATAACTACAGTGTGGAATTGTGATTATGTTTCTGGTGGAAGATTGGTGCTGTCACCTACGGTGAAGATTTCTCCTTACCATGATGCAAGAGTTGTGAAAGATGCTGCTTATAAAGGTATGGTAAGAGCCCTAGAAGCTGGAGCGAAGAAACCTCTGCTCGTCGTTCAAAACGTTGTCAACTTTCCCGACGGACAATTGGTGTGCATTCTTGGAGCTCTGGAAGCTTTGTATATACCTCTACAAACAAGAGAGAGAGATAACACGAAGAATTTCCTAAAGATCGGATTTCATTCCGAAGAAAAATTAAGTGAATCGTTTGAGAAGACTGTCCGCAACGCTATCGCTTTGGAAAAATCTAGAGTTTTTGCCAGGGACATCGCTGGAGGGGACCCTGAGAGAATGACGCCGGCAAATATCGTCAGCTACGTCAAATCAGAGTTTGCTGGCGACAGCAATATCTTCATAAAAACAATTGACGATCAGAACATTATTCTACAAGATTATCCTTTGTTAGCAGCGGTATCAAGAGCTGCTAATCAAATTGACAGACACAAGCCTAGAGTTGTCGAAATTGAATACAGACCTTCTGATATCGCTAGAGTTACTCAAACTCTACTGCTGGTCGGCAAAGGAGTGACTTATGACACAGGCGGCGCAGATTTGAAGATCTCAGGCAAAATGGCGGGCATGTGTCGCGATAAAAGTGGTGCTGCGGCCGTAGCAGGCTTTTTAAAAGCCTGTTCACTATTGAAACCACCACATCTAAAGGTCATTGGAGTCCTATGCCTCTGCAGAAACTCCATCGGAGAAGATTCGTACGTTCCAGACGAACTATTAATCTCCAAAAGCGGGAAGACAGTTCGAGTTACCAACACCGATGCAGAAGGAAGATTCGCAATGGCAGATGCGTTATTCAAGATGGGAGAAATTGCTGACAAAGAACTGAATCCACATCTATACACTATAGCTACTTTGACAGGCCATGCTAGACTGTGCTACGGTAACTATACAGCAGCTTTAGATAACTACAGCGCTCGAGGCACTAATCACGCAAGCGCTTTACAATTTAGCGGGGCTAGAGTTGGCGAAGGCTTTGAAGTGTCAGTCATACGCCCTGAAGACTTATCTGTGAACAATGGGAAATGCAAAGGTGACGACTTGATTCAAGTTGATATGGACGCTAAAGCTCGTCATCATCAACTAGCTGGAGGCTTCCTTATCAAAGTTGGAGGTTTAGAAGAGAAGAATGTCAAGTATACCCACTTGGATATTGCAGGAGGGGCCGGGTCGCCGCCCTGTGAGCCTACAGCGACGCCAATTTTGACTTTGTGCCATGTACATAAGGTTTTAGTGTGATTGAGAGTCAAAGATTACGTTTTGGGGATTATTTTTGGTATCAAAAATAATCTTAATCTTTGTTTTTTTATTTTTGTTTGAGTATAATAGTATTATAATATTGTGATTAGCTGATAATGTTTTTTGTTGCTATAGAGGCATACGAACGTACGCGTGTATGTAATCTTTTAGAAGATACATTTTTAAATGAAAACTTTTTCTGTAACCGCGTTATCATGAAAAGACATAATTTATTTAACTATTTGTACGTTAATTCATTTTAATTTTGACGTGACAACGTCTTAAATTAGGTTGCGACTGGGAGTCACTTATGAAAAAGTGTAACGCTCGGTAACGTTACGATGAGTCACCGAACGAGAGAGAGGCCCGCCGAATGCCTTGCGTCTCTCTCCCACTCAACTATGATCGGATGATCGGTCGTTGTCACGTAAAATCTTCGCCCGTAAAACCGACTTTTTTTGTTCAATTTATGTTTTGATGTTATTTCCACAAACTATTTTATTGTTATTTAGTATCTATCGTAGTCTTATAATATTCATAGTTAAATAAACAATGTAGTTATTTGTTTTAAAGTCTTCTTTTTTTATTTTAAGAGTAAACAAGTCGCGAACTCTTTGCCGTTTGAGCCCATTCCCATCCAATACCAAGAGCTAATACCATTTGGTATTAGTTTATTTCCGAATTTATTTTCTATTCCCAACGAGTACCACATTTTAAAACAAGTTTGAAGAAATTAGGTACAGTCAGGTTCAGTAAAATTAAAATGCTTTGAGTGATTTTAAGTAATGTTTAATCAAGATTAGGGTTTGAATATGATTCATTTGAACTACTTATTTGTTAGTTTGGAAAGTTTTAGACTTTTAGCATTCAATTACGATATTATAGTATGTAAATGTTAGAAAATAAAATAAAACTTTGTGTAGCTGAGTGTACAAAAAGTCACGTTTTTGTATTCGTTAGTAATAGATTTTTTATATATAAAAATGTGGTAGGTACTCATTGGGAATCTATCTATCTATCTATTATTATATAATAAATTTGTAGAAAAGTGGTGTCTGTACAATGGAAATATATAAAAAAAAAGTAGCAGGGGTTGTTATTATATCGATGCCGAACCCGAAATTGTAATTAATTTTTTTTTGTCTGTTTGTCGGTTTGTCTGTTTGTCTGTTTGTTTGTGCACGCTAATATCAGAAACGGCTTATTTTATTTATATATATATATAATATATATATATTATATATAATATATATTTATATAAATAAAATAAGAAAAGTGGTGTCTGTACAATGGAAATATATAAAAAAAAAGTAGCAGGGGTTGTTATTATATCGATGCCGAACCCGAAATTGTAATTGTAATTAATTTTTTTTTTGTCTGTTTGTCGGTTTGTCTGTTTGTCTGTTTGTTTGTGCACGCTAATATCAGAAACGGTTTATTTGATTTCGATGCGGTTTTCACTAATATATTGTAGTAGGCTTCGCTTAACATTTAGTGTTTATTTCATGTCAATCGGTTCATAAATAAAAAAGTTATGTCAATTTAAAGAATCACGGCGAACATTTGTTAAGGTATTCTATCAGAGTACGTACACGCCTCGGGCCTGCGCGTCCGATCTTCGGAACTACTGGACGGATTTGAATGTTTTTTTTTTATTGTATAGTTATTATATGGCTGGACAACATTCAGGCTATAATTTATCTTGGAAACTTGAACACCTGATGCAGAACCGAAACAGACCAGCTTAACTATAAGAGATACAAAAATGGTACCATAGCAAAAATTGTTCCACGTGATGAGGATTTTCTGCTGAGAGAATAAATTTGAAGATCTGGAACACCTGATGGGGAACTCCAAGAGCCCAGCTACACCATAACACATATAGGAATGACGTCTTAGTAAAAGTTATTCGGTCTGATGGGCATTTCCTGTTGACTTATAAAAATCGAAGATCAGAAACATCTGATGTGGAAATCTAAGCTATCACTAATTTCACCTCCACGCGGTGAAGGCGGTAACAGTTTAGGACTGATTTTCGATGACGATGGTATATCATTGAAAATTTGACTCTACTGGCCAAAACTCCCATTTATTTTTTTTAACGTGAAGAAATGCTCATGCATTCTGCACTACCACGGGGAGATAGTGCAGTTATGTGGGACTCTAACCCACTAAAACTCCACTGTGTCCTCCTCTGCCGCTTACGGCGGGAACATGGGCACGCGTTAGCACTCATCCGTGAACCCGTCGCGGCTGTCCGTCACCGGACCCTCCGCTGGGGAGTACTCCCCATCACCGGCGCACCAGAACACATAGCACGCCGTGACTACCCCAGGGACCAAACCAGCACATGGGCCAGACGATCCCGTGTCTGGGCACCCTTGGTAGGGGAGCAGTCACTTAGATTTTAATTGATCAGGTATCTTCATAATAAAACTATAACCATGCCTAGAAAGAGGTCAAATCTTTCCCAATGTTCCAAAGGAGCTAAAAGATTGAGGATCATAAGATCCCAAGAATCTACCGAAGAGCGTCAGGAGAGACTTGATGCTGTTTGAGAACATCAGGCTGCAACTCGCTCCGTGGAAACCTCTTCGGATCGCGAAGCACGCCTGCGTTCTCAGCGTATTTACGCATCTACATCCAGATCTCTAGAGACCAGTGAAGAATATGATGCGCGACTGACCGCTGATACGGTGAGATTATCATACATTGTTCCGAACACGCACACAACAAAATATTCATAATCAGAAAGTGAGAAAGAAAGAATTGCTGGAGTACGGCATGAAGAGACAGATTAAGAAGAGCGCAACGAACGTTTGAATTCTGATCGACTTCGACATTCTCTGAACAGAATGTCGATATCATCTGAAGAATCGGATGTGTCTCAAGATATAGCCGTAGGGCATGGCGACCTTCCTTGGGTTGATAAGGAACGGAGTGCATTTACGTATACTCCTATGATTGACTACGCCACATATTCCGCCATCGGAGGTATGGTTAAAAATTTTACTTTTTTTTGAAGCTGTTAAATTAAGATCACTGCTAATCGGTGACCATCACAGTCAAAACATTTCTTGGACAACATACGTTCGTTCGCCTTTCAAATGACATCTTTTGTTGCGAAACAGATTTCAGAAGGCCCATTTATGCCAACATTCAAAGTGCAAGGCCAAGTTTACCACCCTATTGGTTCACTATTGCCTGAAAATGACGTCTCGAATCGTCTCGCGCATCCCGTTGTTATCCAGTCCCCGGGTTCTTAGAATTCGACATCAGACGTTTCAGATCTTCGATTTTGACTACCCCGTTGTCGCTGGCATAACCAACAGGATCCGCGTACGAAGTCGCGGGCAGAAGCTAGTAGAAAATAAATTCGGAAATAAACTAATACCAAATGGTATTAGCTCTTGGTATTGGATGGGAATAGATCATATAAACACACACACGTACTTTCGCCTTTATATAGTATCATCACAGAATAATCTCTGCGGGCCAATGACCCTACCTACTACTAATCCCGTAGCTGCTACGGGATTATGTTGCTACGCCGTAGATCATCTCATTCTCCAGCCTTTATCCCAATTTTACGAGTATTTTGGGGTCAGCGCAACATGTCTTTTGATCCGCATTGAGTAGCAGTGTGGTAGTAGTGTGTTACGCACTTAAAGTAAGAAGGCTATAGAGCATCGGGTAGCGTGGCCAGGGCCACACATGAAACAAAAAACTAACTTAAATAACATTGGCTACTTATAAATAAAAATTAAAAAAAATATTTTTAATTCTGGCATTATTTTGCCCATAATATTGTTAGTACCTACAACTTATAAACTATGTTAGACACATTACAAAAGAATAAAATAAATAAAAGAATGAAAGAAAAAATCAGAATTAAATTAAATTAATTCTTTTTTTTTTTAATTACTATTAAAATTAAAATCAAAATTAAAATCAGAATCAAACTTATGTAGCTGCCTTGAAAAAACGGGCACGCACTGAGAGACGGAAATAGTATAGCTTTATCCTTTTCTGTTACTTATAATAACTCAATACTTTATCCCTTTCTTGTGGAAATGAAATGGCGCTACCCGCCGTCTATACTTTTCTTTGTTGTTGCAATTAGGGTGCCGCTTCGGATGTATTCGGCTGTCCTCGGGATGTACTCGGTTTTAATGTGTATCCGATATGTCAGTGAGTGATGGCAAAGTATTCTGTTTGTGTTTTGTTTTTACTCCTGTCGGCACTCCCGGAGTGCCACTGTTTTTTTTTAATATGTTTGTCACCTGAGAACTCCGTTATTTATAAGCCGATTTGCAAATAATTTTTTTTTATTTGACAGAATGTACTTTGAGATTGATTCCATAGAAATTTCATCAACATCGTTTAGTAGTTTGGTTTTTAAACCAAACTACTAAAAGATTAAACCAAACTATTAAACATTACTGGTAAATATTCAAGTAAACGACATTGTTTTTGTATGGAGGTATGTTACGCGATATCTCCCGCCATTGTAAATCGATTTAATTTTTTTTTTTGCGGATGGAAAATCATCAAATGACCCCTCCCACTCTGGGTGGAGCGGAAGGGAGTGTCAGACTCTTACTGACTAAAACCCACCCGTGTTCCTTCCTTAGCCCTCTATGTTCCGTGCCAGCGGTAACCCTTTCGGACAATCCCGCTGACCCGGCAGGCTTCGGCCCTATGGGGCCCCTCCTCGATGCTGACATCTCTTTGAGGCGCGCGATGATGGAATGCATGCCTCAGGGGTATTCCAAAATTTTTATTAACTTCGTTTGGGTCATTTTTGAGTTTTTGATCTTTGCCATTTTATTTATATTGATGATGTTTTATTATGTACAAGTATATAAAAAGGAAAGGAAAGAATCAAAGGGCATCAAAAAATTCATCCGCATCGCTGTCAACAGGAAACGTGCCCAAAAGACTGGCAGCATTGCCACGTTGTATGGCAATGCTGATTCTTTGGCCAAAAAATAGGCCAGCCCTCTGGTCACGTGAAGAGTCGACCAACCGCTTGGCGATGTCTCGAAATACCACGTGGGCAGTCGGGCCCCATTGCCCTAGAGTTTCAACCCCAAACGGCTCAAACAATACGTTCCAAAGAGATTGGAGTATTTGAGCCGTTTGAGGTTTTCCGCACCTGCAGCAGCTGCCCCAGCACAGCTCACCGTGCTTGGAAGATGGGATGGCGCAAGGGTGTCGACACACGTTGCATCCCACACCAAAGGCCTACCAACCTTCCAAGGCATTATGGTCATTCCGTCTGGTCTCTTCCCATCGTCGCGTGCCAAGCCATTGGGTTCTAAAACAGCTGGCACCCCGGCGGTGACAAGAGCACGACGGATGATGTCATTGATGCATATATTCTTATTATTATTTTAATACTGTACATAAAGTAATGATCTAATAAATAAAAATAAAAGTGTTATAATAACTTCCTGTCACTGATAATTTACATAGCAAGTACCTAGTGTTAAAAAGCAGTAACAATTTTATGTTTTTTTTTTTTCTTAATGAGTGTCCGTGGACCGTCCGTTTCTTGCCCGTTCTTCTCCATAGGTACCTACTACGCTTTGGAATGGACAACTAGCTTCATCAAAAGTGCCTGTATTAGGTATTAATAATATTATAAATTCGATAGTAACTCTGTCTGTCTGTCTGTATGTTACCTTTTCACACCTAAACCACTGAACGGATTTCGATAAAATTTGGCAGAGAGATAGATAGCATCCCTGGGAAGGACATAAGATAGTTTTTATAGACATACCTCGCGGACGAAGCCACGGGCGGAAGCTAGTTTGAAATAAATGCTTTGAAAAGTTCCCGTTTCCCCCGAAACGCGTTTTTATTCAAACTGAATAAAAACGCGTTTCCGCACGGGAACTTTGCGCGAACCCAATCGCGTGGCGCGTTGTATCGTGTGATCCGCCTCTCTTTGCCAAAAGAAGACCGCTGCTGACCACTATGATTAAAATGGTTCATCTCTTCCACTAGGCTACATACAGCTGTTCACAAAAGAGAAAATCCTACCATCAGAGTTACAGATGTTACCGTACGACCGTGACAGTATCATGCACTTCCGTGAACGAGATTTCAGCAAGAATGGACATAGGACTATATTATTTAAGGTAAACAAAAATGATAATATCGGACAAGGGCCTGATGGCCGAAAGCTTTTTTTTTTTTAACGTGGAGAAATGCTCATGCATTCTGCACTACCACAGGGAGATAGTGTAGTTATGTGGGACTCTAACCCACTAAAACTCCACGGTGTCCTCCTCTGCCGCTTATGGCGGGAACACGGGCACGCGTTAGCACTCATCCATGAACCCGCCGCGGCTGTCCGTCACCGGATCCTCCTCTGGGGAGTACTCCCCATCACCAGCGCACCAGAACACGTAGCACGCCGTGACCACCCCAGGGACCAAACCATGGCCGCCAGACGACCCCGTGTCTGGGCACCCTTGGTACCCCTGCAATAGGTCAGGTCATTGGCCCCGCCACCTGCCAATTCTCGGCCGCAGAGGATAGGGAGAGCGGCCAACGTCATACCAACACTCCTCCTCCTCTGCGGCCCCACCACGTCCGCCATCAGACGGTGGCGACCCTGACAAGGCCGCTAGGGAGGTTAATAATATAGGGAGAGCGGCGCAAAGCTATACCGGCAGTCCTCTCCCGCCGCGGCCTCCCATACGACACTGCAGCCCGCCTCAGTTGCGATGTCGCCCAAGCGGCATGCGGCACCGCAACCTACTTGTTGGCCGCTACGTCGTCGGCTTACAGGCAAAAGCCCTGACAAGCGGCCCCTCCTCGGGTTCCTCTTCGCTTCACCGTGGGTGACCAAGCCATGGCTACTGAGCCCCCCCGCCTCGACAATGCGGGAACATTTATCGACGCTCTCGTTAAGCGGTTGGATAAAAGGCCTGATTCAGAAGGCAATACTCCTCGATACGGCTCGCATTGTGAGGAGGTTCCTGTCTCTGGAGCCCTAACCACCGGTAGCTTGGATGCTGCTCACGACACCCGCGGATCACTATTTTTTATTATTTTTAAATGTTTTTATATTTTAAGAAATATTTTAGAATGTGAGTGGCGCTTTGTCTTTATGAGAATAAATGATTTAAACCTAAAATGTAATTAAATAAGATAACTAAATGATAATGTTATCTATTCTCAGTGTGTAACATAAATGTGTGATCATATTATTATATATTATAATAGCAGAATTCTCGACTGTGCAAACTAAGGAGGCACTCCTGTCGGCAGTCCGTGCGTACAACAAAGGAAGAGGAAAAGACGATAAGTTAAGCACCGCTGTCATTGGTTTGCCTGGTGATCGCCAACCTGTGTACCTCTCCGAACACCTACCAGCAAGCACCAAAAAGCTTTTCTACCTAGCTAGAGAGTTCGCCAACAAACATACCTATAAGTTCTGCTGGATCTCAAATGGCAATATATTCCTGCGCAAGATGGAGGGTGACAAACAAATTCTTGTGAACTCAGATAAATGCCTCGGTAACCTTGAGAACACAAATCACACGTTTTGACTATCACAGAATGTTCCTATTTTTTTAAATTTTTTCTCTGTAACCATTCTTTGTTTATTTTTAATGAGAGTTTTAAATTTAACTTTTACACCACACAATACACACTTACCTACAGCTATCTTGTACACTTTCCATACAACTAAACAGCGCACACAAACAATTATTTATACAATAGCATTCATAATACATTGCGTTTATCTTTCAACGTTTTTCCCGCCTCTTTGCTCAACTTTCTTGCATAATATCCTAATTACAAATGGCTAATCTAGATACTATTAATAATGAAATAGACGCGCTTCATGTTTGCAAATCGTTCAAGTGTCAAGCAGAGAGTTGCGCGCAGTTTATAAAGGACCCGACAAAAGGTTTAAAAATATTACATTTAAACATACGAAGCATTTCTAAACATTTCGATGAAGTTACAGTGCTTATGCGATTATTGGGTTTCCAGTGCGACGTGCTCGTTCTCACCGAGTGTTGGTTAAGCAAACTAACGCACTTACCGACCTTGGACGGCTTCACGTCATACCATACTAAAAACACATTCAACCAAAATGACGGGTGTGCTATATATGTTAGATCTTCCCTTAACGCTAACGTTAGGGAACCACATTTTGCTGACGCGAACTGTCTCATTTGTCGCATAGAGGATGTTACAATAGTGGCTATTTATCGCCCTCCTTGTTTTAAACGCATTAACAATTTCATTGATAGTCTCGATAACGTACTCAAACTAACCTCTCCTTCCGTAGTCCTGATCGGCGATATGAATATCGATATTAAGACCGACAACACTGATAGTCACTCAGATGAGTATCTAACCTGTGCTGCCTCAAACGGACTTCTCCCAGCTCATCTGTTTCCGACACGGCTCAAAAACTGTTTAGACCACATTTTACTCAAAACAAATAAACCAGCTACGACTTTTGTTATTGAATCATCCATAACGGATCACGAACCGCTGCTTCTGTTTTTACAATCCAGGAGTGCCAACCTGGATGTGACCCGCACTAGATCAAAAATAGACTACGAATCCGTTATTGAGAATATCAAAACCCATGACTGGTCTCCAATGCTGTCAATCTCGGATCCTAATGATGCTGCAGATACGTTAATAGGTAATCTCTCCTCTATTGTCATAAAGCACACCCGGGAACATACTGTTCCAAGAAGAGAACGTAATTTGAAGCCCTGGATAACGCCGGGGTTACTCCGCTGTATACGACACCGTGATCGCATGCATGTTAAACTCAAAAAGTCGGAATATAACCTAATATTAAGAACGACCTACACTCGCTATCGCAATTTCTGTAACTCCCTGTTGAGAAAATTAAAACGCTCGTACGAAAAGGAACAATTTCGTAATGCAAAAAATAATGTTAAGGCGACTTGGAATGTTATTAAGAAAGTCTCGGATCTTCAAACTCAGTCTTCTCCTTCTTTTGATTTGTTGCATATAACTGATAATCCTAAATCCTCGCTTAATCACGTCAACAACTTTTTTGCTAATGTAGGAAGTGGCTTGGCTTCGAAATTTAAACCACACTCAATGGTACACAATTCTGTGTCGAATTCAAATTCGTGTAGTTCAATGGTCCTGCTTGAGGTAACCGAAAGCGATGTTGACTCCATTATTTTGGGTCTCAGAACTGATTGTGCTACTGGCTTAGACTGTATACCATCTAAAATAATAAAGGCCTCGAGATGCGTATTAGTTCCGGTTATTACACATATCTGTAATTTGTCTATAAGTGCAGGTGTCTTTCCAAAGGCGTTTAAAAAAGCAGTAGTTCACCCTATTCACAAGTCTGGGCGCAAAGACGATGTAAATAACTACCGTCCAATTTCGATTTTAACAGCAATGTCAAAGATATTAGAACGAATACTGTATAAGAACCTGACCAGTTTTCTCGACGCAAACAACATCTTAGCGAATAACCAATATGGTTTCAGAAAAGGAGTTAGTACTGAAGACGCAGTCATGGATTTGTCCAATCACGTGGCTAGGACGCTAGATAGTAAACACAAGTGCCTGGGAATTTTCCTTGATCTGTCAAAGGCATTTGACACCGTGTCTGTCCCAGCCTTAATGAGTAAAATGGAAAGCATTGGAATACGTGGACACCCATTGAAAATCTTCGCAGACTATCTCAGCGATCGTACCCAAATAGTGAAAATCGGCCTACACGAAAGTGACGAGCTTCCAATCACATACGGGGTTCCACAAGGCAGCATTCTGGGGCCTACTCTCTTTCTCATTTATATAAATGAACTCTGCAAACTGCCGCTCGAAAATTGTAGGATATACACGTACGCGGATGACACTGCCCTTGTTGTTGATGGTTATGACTGGCCCCAGACATACCAACACGCCGAGGCTGCGCTGTCCCACGTAATGAAATGTTTAGCTGATAACTTGCTCACTTTAAATGTCGATAAATCGGTATACGTTCCCTTTGCAATTCGGTCAAATATGTGTCCCTCAAATGCCCTTACCCTAAAAGCACACGCTTGTAATTCCTTAACGCAGTGTAGCTGCCTCTGCCTCGCCAAATCCACTTGTGTAAGGTATCTAGGAGTACTCATTGACGAGCATCTCAACTGGCACCCCCATATTGACAAAGTCACGTCCCGCATACGTAAGCTAATATATGTTTTCAAAAAGTTGAGAAACTCAGCTGATAACGAAACGCTTAAACTAGTATATTTTGCCCTATGCCGGTCTGTTCTAACGTACTGCTTGCCCGTTTGGGGTGGTGCCACCCAAAATGTATTTATCCGCCTTGAGAGAGCACAGAGAGCTGTCCTTAAGGTTATGCTCTCTCGTCCACGTAGATACCCCACTGTGCAGCTCTATTCCGATTGCAAGGTACTCACAGTAAGGCAACTTTATGTGCTTCTGGCGACCCTACGCAAACACTCTGTCCGCCCTCCAAAGGAACCGACTGGCAGACTTAAGCATAACGTTTTCCCTCACGTACGCCACAGAACAGCCTTTGCCAAACGCCAATTCTACGTTATTAGCATTAAAATGTACAACTTCCTAAATAAAAAGTTAAAAATTTATTCGTGCCCTAAATACCAATGCAAAAACTTATTAAGAGATTATCTCCAAACACTAAGTTATGATAATACTGAGGATCTTCTACTGGGTAATTTACAATGAAAATAAAAATAAATCTAATAAATCTAATTTTAACCATAAACGGATGTGCACTGACTACACCCCACACTTCTCACTACACTCAGTACACTCGCCCTACACCTACTCACTACATTTGCACACACACATCCTACACTTACTCACTACACACACACTCAGACCTTACAGTAATTCACCACTTCACACAGTTAAACGTCTCTCTTTTGTGTTTCCCTTACATAAATTATATCCTGTTTTCTTTTACACCATTTGCTTATTGTTGAATCGTCCCGTTTTAGTATAATATGGCTTTGTTTGTAACGAAGAATCGCTGACTCCTAAGACACAGGCACCTACACCTAGTTTAGGAGTCAGAGTATTATCATTATTGTGACCTAGTTATAAGCCTTCACGCTCTTTTGTCCTTGGATTTTGTATTGAATTGGCTTTTGGTGGAATAAAGAATTATTATTTTTATTTATTTAAGGGTGTGAACCAGTTTGTAATCGCGAAAAGTAATCAGCTGTGCCATACAAAACTTCAATACCTCGTCGACCCAAAAAATGTATGGGATGACTAATTATTTTTTCGCGATTACTATACGATCTCAAGGAGAAAGTTTAAGCGGGTGCAGCTGAATGCCAGTATTTTACATGGAGCGATTGCCTATCTGACCTCCACAACCCAATTACTGGGTAATACGATACCTTTTGGTAAGACTGATTGTCAGACTTTCGGGCTTTTGACGACCCGTAACTACTGTCAAAGATCCACCAATGACAGCAAAGACGTGCTTTCCGGGGCACGGAGGGGTCTCGATATGTAAAGATGGTCACCCATCCACGGACCAACCGCGGCGCCACAAGTTACTTACAATAACCAACATTTTATCTTTCAGAACCGTAATTTTCGCCAAAACAGAAACGGACTGACAGCGATAGATGTGAAAAAACTCTCACTGATATACGAACCTGAATGTCTTAAACGCGATCGCGCTGAAAAAAAAGCTATATGTCAGTCTTATCCTAGAGTAAGCAGACGAAAAAGGGAGATCGTAGAACTTTCTGCAAACATGAGCTTAAGAGTCAATCCCAATATCACTCCACCCCCACACATATTGACCGGGGCTGGAATTGCTAAAGACACTGAAAAACCTCAAGAAATAATTGCAGATATTGATGTCTCCAAAGACATATCAGAGAGTCTAAATACTCTAGGCGTAGTTAGAGAAACAGACAGAATAATAGAATTGGTTTACCAACTTTCCGCCTCAGCACTAAAGAACGCTAGAGAAAAATATTGCAATGTTACTAGCAACACAACATCTGAGTTCGACTTTAATTATGAGAAAACTGAAAATAAAATCAAAGCTTCCGATGTACTGGGAATTTATAAAATCATAGCAGGTTTCGCTAAATCCATAGTTGAAGACGCTGCTAGTAATTTGACGGAGTTCTGTCAAAATTCAGGGACTGTTGAAGCTTTTCAAAGTCAATGTAAATCAGAAAATGATACTCGATGTCCTAAGATTTACACGTCTGGAGCAGTGAAGGTTTCTAGTAAACATGAACTTATTGACAAAGATCCAGAGAGTGTGGCTGTCAAAAAGAAAACTGCAGATGAAGTGGTTACAACCATTTTGAAGCCAAACAGAAGGAAGAGAGAAACTGATAGAGCTACCACACCTACATCTATAGATGAAGTAAAAGAAAAGAAAGCAATGAAAAAGATAGAAATACAGGATGCAGGAAAGAAAGAATATAATCTTAAAGAAAAAGTTAAAGCGATGAAGGAGGAACGATTAAAGGAGATAAAAAAAGATACGACGAAATCGAAAGTGGCATCGTCAACGATTGATTCTAAAGTTAAAGATGATAAGAAAGGGCCTACTAAAAGGAAGTTTATTGAAAAACGGCATAAGCAAGTTTATTTTTTGTTTATTTTAGGTTACAGAGGTATGAGGAAAACGGTGTAAAGTTCACTCAACCTCCATAGGAAAGGGATCCTCCGACCAGACGGGTGTCATGTTTGGTGGGCAACTGCCCTTGATTCATGTTGGGCTGTTGTCCAAAAATTTGTTTTTTCGAAATTATGAAAACAAATAAGAAAATTACCGACCGATAAGAAATCCTTGGCGTTGAAATAGCAGTATTTACCCAACTTTGAACGATCCTACGAACAAGGGGGCGCGACGACGTTGACAAATCGCTTGCCTACGCGCTTTATTTGCATCCCTTTTTACTACTTACTTTTACATGCTCCAAATTTTCTTTATGACACGTAGAATTAGATGTTTTAATTTTGTGCACCTATTCAACCTGTAAATATGACGGAAACGCTCTCATAGAAAACTGCAGATTTAGTGAAGTTTCAATTCGAAAGCAATTAAAGAAAATGGCGCAGAGAAAAAACACAAACCAAAAAAAACAAATTGGGGGAAAATATGCGTCACATCTACGCACTGCCATCGTTCAGCATAAGCATAATGTTAGTTTTATGCTGAGCGATGGCAGTTTTGCGTAGTTGCAGACCCTGTGCGAGACAGAGCCACAGCGCTGGTTTTCAGCGACAGCCAGCGTTGACGTGATGACATCAACCATTGCAGCATACGATATGATAAAAAAACAATAATAAAAATAAGAAATAAAATCTAAATGTTGATACTTTTAAAAATGAAATATAAAAAATTAACCACTTGTCCCCAGAGTACAAAAATCACAGGCTGGCTCAGATTGGGAGTCTGACATATCTTTAGACACACAAATCGAACCACAAAGGACATATAATAATAAAGAATTACTTAAAAAAGTGTTAAAACTAGGAGCTGGCTCAATATTTGAACCTGGAGAGGGAAAGAAAGTATCTGTTGAACAAGTAAATGATGTTGAAAAAGAAGACAAAACAGCAGAGTCCTCAGCGGAAAGTGCAAACTCGAATGAAGACCATGAAACGACAGAAGAAGAAGGAGATAGAGCAGTAACTCAAAGTAGAAAAGAATTTAAAACAGCTGAGGAATCATCTTCAGAAGAAGTAGAACCAGAAGAAAAGGAAGAAACGTAAGTCATCATCTGCCTAGCCTTTTCCTAGCTATGTAATATGTGATGCAGCTGAGTATCAGTATTTTACATGAAGCGACTGCCTATCTGACCTCTATAACCCAGTTACTGGGTAATACGAAACCTCTTGGTAAGACTGGTTCCGGCATGTCCTAACATGCCGGTTTCCTCACGATATTTTCCTTCACCGTTTTAAGAGCAGTTACCACTGTCACCAGTGTTGCCACTGCTCTTTTTGAATAACCACCAAACTAACAGTAAACTGTTTCTTTCATAGGCTCCAGAACAGAAACAAACACAAGAGCAAGAGAACGCAAAAGCGCGGCATACCAAAAACTGTGGAACTCAATAAGTTAAATAAAGAGTTTTATACTGAAAGGAAATGGCCGGACGGTGTCGTCATCTATGTCATTGAAAAGTTACCGGACTGTAAGTACCTACATTATCTTCATCATTTCAGCTGAAAGACGTCCACTGCTGGACGTAGGCCTCCCGCAAGCACCTCCACTTCGACAGGTGAGTGTAGCGGTATGATCTACAACTCCACATGCGAACTACGCGTCATACTGACGTCACGCAAAATCCTGCATCTCGCTAGTAGAGATTACCGCGTAGCGTAAACTAGCATAGAGACAATGGCTCGACATGAATCATCGGGCAGTTGCTCGCCAGCAACGACGAGTGGTTATATTCTCTTTGATATTAACTTTACACCCTCTTCCTCATAAGGAAGAGGGTGTAAAGTTCACTCATACTGTACAGAAAAGGGAGGATCCTCCGACCAGACGGGTGTTGTGTCTGGCGAGCAAAGAGAATATAACCACTCGTCGTTGCTGGCGAAAATGCTCTAATATACTCATAAGAGCTATGGCTCTTATGAGTATATTATAGAGCATTTTCTCGAGCATTTCTATGAATATTATGAATAAGCATAAGAAATTAATTTACCTTACTGTAAGTTATTTATGTTTTAATTTCCATATTACCATGTTCCCAGACGACCTTGAAGATCTTCGCAGCAGGTTGGCTACTATAAACGGCATTTTGATGGAGAAGACCTGCGTTAAACTTCGAGAGGTTGACGCCAAAGAAGCGCCTGGTTTCGACGACTACATGATTCTGGATAATAGTCCAGATTATGTGACTGGCAGGGTGGGAGGAAAGCAGGTGAGTCTACAAAGTTTTGTATCGTTGTAAGGGTTCTGTACCTCAAAAGGAAAAAGCGGAATCCTAATATAAGAAAGAATATAGTTACCTACGTTCATTTGTGGTATGCATTGACGCCGAGAAAAAAAATGGGTCAAGTGCGGATCGGTCTCGCACATCGAGGTTTCCGTACAAGTATGTATTTAAATAGTTTATCGCGGGATTTATTTTTGTAATGTAAGTACAACGGTTTTCGGACTTTTCCCTTTACTTGTGCTACATGACATTGCTTCCTGCCCATGATTCTAGGTCAACGGGAAGTACCCTATAGGTTTTAATAAGGGTTATTGGTAAAAACATTAACAATCTCTTAAAATGTCATTGTACTCATCATTGTCAACAAATTTTACTATGGGACCAAACCTGAAATCGCGAAAAAAAAACACCTGTTCCATACATTTATGTTCGTAGGTATAACTCGTCAAAATGTAGGGAACAGCTGATTTTTTCTTCGCGATTTCAGGTTCCCATAGTAAAAGTTGTTCATAATGATGAGTACAATGACCTCTTAAGAGGTTGTTAATGTTTTACCAATAACCCTGTACAGGTAGCTTTGTATTTTCCTCTTCAGATAGAGAAATGTTCACAAAAGTTAACACTATTTGGAACAACATGATGATATCGAAGGCAAAAGACGTTTAGAAGCAAGAAATCAACTAGAATCCTACGTTTACGAAGTTAAAAGAAATGTTGCAGAGAAAAGTGAAGTATTGACTGAAAAGGAGAAGGAATTCATGAAAGCAGAATGGGAGACTGCGATAGAATGTTTGGACTCAAAGGTGGATTGTTTAGGAAAGGAGTTTGAGTGGCAGATGATGGAGTTGATGAGGAGATGGTCAGGAGTTATGAGGAAGATCTATGATCAGAGATCATAGAGCGAAGCGTCAGAGAAGTGAGAATTATGAAGAATTAGAAGAATTTGAGGTTACTACTATTGGAGAGGTTCATGATAGTGAATAATGAGGTCGAAGAATGGCGAAGGAATCCGGAAGCATTCCTTTTGAAGAATTTCTCGAAGAATCCATTTTTAAATGTGAAGTTTTAAAATGTGCACGTTATTTTAATAATGTATCTGGCTGTAGGAGCTAGAAGTAGGTACCTAATTACGTAACACACAATCAGTAGCCATCGATTTAATTTTGACAGTCTAACAACGTTCAGTGCGTTATTTACGTTGTTGAGTAGACAAATTGGAACATAAATGAAGCAATGGACTACTAGCAATATCCTTCAAAATTATTCAGATTGGGATTGACAGTGTGTTACCCGGAGTGCAGATTTTTGTAATATTATCAATTTATGTCAACAAATTGTTACTGAGTCATTTGGCATTATTGTTGTGTTTTCAAATAAATGGAGGACAGTTATATGAAAAGGCACTTTTATTTACGAACCCTTCCGCGTAAGAAACACAAACTCGAAATTTTTTTTTACAAGTTTGAGTTCTTTGTCTGCGTCATGTTTACTGCAAATACAGGTTTTTCTTTCTTTCTGAACGACAGAAAATGAAAAATGTAATTGCACCTGACAAAGTACAGCTCGAAGAAAACAAACCATACTTAGGTACTAATTACTTCCACTTCTTTTCTTTCAGAATTTTGGCTCCATAGAGCTCTTCGAAGGAGGTTATCATAAGCAGCATACCGCCATGATGGTGATGGCAATGCTGGGATTCTACTTCGAGGTCTCGCGCCATGACAGGGACAAGCATATCAGAGTGCATAATCGGCATATTCGGGCAGGTATGAAATCAGTGGGGAAACCCGTAGTCCCGTACCCAACTTCGCATTCTAATCTCAGTCACAATATGCCAAAAAAATACCACTAATTTTCCAATGAGTTTTTGAAGATAGAATGTTGGGTAAATAACGTCTTTTCACTTATAATAATCATTGTAATTTGCCTACACTTTCCACAAGTTTTTGACATTGTCGGTGAGACTGCGACTAGATTTTGAATGTTTTGCTAGTGTAAGAAAGAGATGAAGATATACAAGACTATCGCCATCCCTTTTTCGCATTTGCACAATGATGGTGTCGTGTATCTCTTCGAAATTCGAACGGTGTCTCGTTGTGAATCCGCGATGATAACAATGAGTTCGCTTTCGAGTATATAGAGCACTCGAGACACAGAGCTTTTGGGGCCCGATATTATCACACCTAACACAACCAGTGGTTGTGGTAGGTGAGATGTTGATGTGTAGATGATGATGTGTGATGGTGTGTAGCTGCCATGTGTTGTGGTTGTCAACCACAACACATGGCAGCTACAAAATGTTTGTCCACATTTTGGGCAGTGGTAGAAGAGGCTGGTCCTGGTTGCGATTCCCAGAACGGTGTTTAGTATTATTGGATTTTTCCCTATGAAGTTTTTCAGTAGGAACCCGAAGCCCGGATTTTTGCCCGGTTAATGGCAATATTCTCGACTTACACATTACTGGCAAAATGTGGGTGTACTATAGGTAAAATAAAGTCCTCCAGACCGAATTTCAGCCATGGCGGCCAACCTCAGCAGAGACCTTCGGCGCGGGAGATATTATAGTGCATGCGTGTGTGCGCAGGCGTGTGTAGGACGGCAATCCGACACGACAGGAGAGAGATCAGGCGCAGGACCAACGGCTTAACGTGCTTTCCGAGGCACAGGGGTATCCCACCGCCAACATCCAAACTCTGGCCTGTTACTTAAAATCAAAAGTCATTTATTCTTTGGCTGAGAATCAGCACTCTTCGAACGTCAAAATTACAACACCACTTCCTAGTGCTTTCGCTGTGAAGAAGAAGTGGCGCAACGAACTGCCCAGCATCTATACTAATACTATAGGTACAGCTCTGAACCCTTCAGGGAATACCTACAGGCGCTATTGAGCGGCTATTGAATCATATTATTGTCTGTACCTATTGCACCCAGATAAGCTCCATCACTTTGAGAAGATTCGTGACGAGGCTACGCTAGATCTACCTTATGATTACAAGAGTGCGACCCACCCCGCTTGGCAGTTCTGGCGAAGACCCGGAAAGACAGGAATTTCTACCGTCGCCACTTATAGAGAACAGGTACCTATTGAAAAAGCCATGACGGTAGATGTTTCATCATCTGCCTAGCCTTATCCCAACTATGTTAGGGTCGCCCTTCTGTGTAACCGGATGCAGCTGAATACCAGTATTTTACATGGAGCGACTGCCTATCTAGGGAGCAGTGGTGGCCCAGTCGTAACGGCCGCGACTTACAAGTTGTAGGTCGTAGGTTCGAACCCAGATAAGCGCTTTACTTTGTATAAATTATTTCATCAACATTACTCTCTAAAACGGTGAAGGAAAACATCGTGAGGAAACCGGCATGTCTGAGAACCAAAAATTCGAAGACATGTGACATTTACCAACCCGCACTGGGCCAGCGTGGTCGATTACGGCCCGTTCCCTCTCACAGAAAGGAGGCCTGTGTCTCAGCAATGGGAACGTTATAGGCTGATTAAGCTATGTTGCCTATCTGACCTCCACAACCAAGTTACTTGGTAACACGATACTCCTTGGTAAGACTTTCCGGCTTCTGACGACCCGTAACGACTGTCAAAGTTCTACCAATGACAGCCGGGACCAACGGCTTAAGGCTTGTATTCATGCCAACGACCTTGTGCATTTGGGCGTCGCGTTGCCTAGCAACACGAGGCGCCCCGTACTGAATTCGTGGACGAGTGCGGGGATGATATAGACACGGACTTTAAACGATCGCATTTTTAATTTATTATATTAAAAAATATACATGTTTTTAAAAAGTAACAAAACCAAATCATTTTCGTTTGTATTGCAAAGCAGCTTAGATATTTTTTTTATATTCTTTTGATAAAAAATGAAGGAGTAAAATGGTTTCATCTCAACGATTTGGAGGTGATTTGGTGGTTTTTTTTCTTAATAGGTGATATCGATAGAAAAATTATGGCTAAACCAAATTACGATTCATATCATGTAGATTACCAACTATTTTTTCAGATGTAATTTCTCTGTAAGTTCCGGAGAAAAGCTGCTTCATCTCATCATCTGCACGCTGTTTTTAAGCTTTTTTCGAAAGAGTAGCCCGAAGCACGGAGGGATCTCGATTTGTAATAGATGTTCATCCATCTACGGACTGACCTCGGCAGACATAGTTTGAGGCTATTATTATTTAGCCACGAGCTAAAGTCTGACAACCAAAGTCTGGTGGTACGCGAGACGCCAACACATCAAGGCTACCCAAAACACTCAAATTTTTCCCATCAACCTTGAACCTAATTACTTTAGCAATAAAGTTGAAATCCATTAAAGAAATTTGACAGATTGTAATAGCTTGATGTGCTGGCTGGCGTCTGTACCTACCAAGGAGCATCGTGTTACCCAGTAACTGGGTTGTGGAGGTCAGATAGGCAGTCGCTCCTTATAAAATACTTGAGAATATTATTATATTCAGCTGCATCTCGTTAGACTGGAAGCTGACCTCAACATAGTTGAGAAAAGGCTAGACAGATTGATTGTGGAGTTATCACAGCTTATCGGGTCTCCTTCCGGCAGGGTAATTGCGTAACACACTATCAGTACAGTAGCAATGGGTTTCATTTTGACAGTTCAACAACATTCACATGACAGCAATGGATTAGAAATATGCTTGAAAAAGATTCAAATGAGGGATTTTCCTTTTTTTTTTTTCAACCCTTCCCTAGTCGCTGGATAGATGGCGCTGACCTTGGTAAGTTACTGCAAGGAATGGAACTTCACATGTTTTGATTATTTCACTTGGATGTAATTTTGAGATCGTAAAACGAAAGCAAACGAAAGTGTCAGTCAACAAGCGTATGTGACGTGACGCAAGGTTTTTTTTCCAAGCGTTTTGGCTTTGGCATCTAGTAACGTAGTAGTCAGTACAACGCCATCTACAGAGTTTTTGGAAACTATTTTTTTTTTAATACTCAAAAAGAAAACCTCTCATTGAGAGTAATAGATGTGGTAATAGTGTGACGCAATTCGGGTGCTCGTTCTGAAGTCGCTACATTAAATTTTTTTTCTCCAGGATCCAGACGGCTCAGTAATGCGGGCATTAGGCCAGAACCCTGAACTTTTATCAGACACTGATATCATTAAAATCAACAGTGTGTACGGAGTAGAATGCTTCCGAAGTAATAGCGCTTCAAGCAAGAAGGAGACTGCACGTATGCTGAAGGAAGAAGACGATATTATTATACAATAAATTTTAGTTAATAAGAAAACGTTTTTTTTTTGTTTCAATTTTAAATCTGTTATTGACGGCTTTTTGATAATACTTTCCTTATGTTTTAAATGCAAAAACTAGTGGATTCTTAATGTAGAAGTCCTTGATAATTAATCCAAATAATGAGTCAGATTATTTAAATGGTTTAATATTTAGTTTATTTTAAGTTAAATGACAATAACAATAAAAAAATAGTAATTAAATATGTTTGTATTACTCTGCCCAAAAGGTGATGGACAATATGTATAATGCCCGGTCAATTTAATTATTTGAATAATTCTTATCAAATTGCACTCTCATATTGGGCATTTTTCATAATGACCGGGCATTATGTATTATCACTTGGTCCATAACATCTACACATATCAGGTTGGTTCCTATCCGCTTTCTGTAAGAGTCAGGGAAAAACATTTTGTATGAACTTGCTCGCAACTAACTTTGTGTCAAGGACATTTCTAAGCCCTCACAAAAAAAAAAAATCCTTACAATTTCTAAAATCGAAGCAATCATCTTAAGTGCATGAACAGACCTTAAGGTGAATGGGTAGTTGAGACCGCGAAATTCAAATTTTCTTACGTTTTTTGCAATTTGTAGGTCAGTGTCAGATTGTATCTTGATCAAAATATGATTCGCGACAATAACAGGTACATGTTTAGAGAATTTTATTCATTAATAATCATTGATACATCTTTCTAAGTTAGATTTCTACCATAAGAACCAATCTCTTTTGGAAAAGTTTTTATACCACTACCCATTCACCTTAAGGCGAAAGCGCCAGGGTAGCCCGCGAAATTAATTTTTTTTTTGGTTTTTTGCAATTTGCTGGTCAGTATTAAGTTGTACGTTGATTAAAATATGATTCGCGGCCGTATCAAATATGTATTTACAGAATTATAATAATTAAAGTTATCAACACAACTCTCTAAGACCATGTAATCCCCAAGAATGACTATTTCATGAAATCTTGACATTTGGGGATTACATGGTCTTAGAGAGTTGTGTTGATGACTTTAATGATTATAATTCTGTAAATACATATTTGTTACGACCGCGAATGATATTTTAATGAACGTACAACTTAATACTGACCAGCAAATTGCAAAAAACGTAAGAAAATTTGAATTTCGCGGGCTACCTTAGAGCTTCCCCCGACTGCTTCAAGCCGTCAATAACAGATTGAAAATTGAAAAAAAAAAAAAAACGAATATGTATTTACAGAATTATAATCATTAAAGTCATCAACACAACTCTCTAAGACCATGTAATCCCCAAATGTCAAGATTTCATGAAATAGTCATTCTTAGGGATTACATGGTCTTAGAGAGTTGTGTTGATAACTTTAATTATTATAATTCTGTAAATACATATTTGTTACGGCCGCGAATCATATTTTAATCAACGTACAACTTAATACTGACCAGCAAATTGCAAAAAAGATAAGAAAATTTGAATTTCGCGGGCCACCTTAGAGTTTCCCCCTTAAAGGTGGCGGTGGTGTACCTTGTATAAAGTTATGAAATGGTCAGGGCATGATTTAGAACCCCAGGAATGGGGTTGGGTCTTAGAGTAAGAAAGCTATAGAGCATCGGGTAGCGTGGCCGCACATGAGACAAAACACTAACTTAAATAACATTGGCGACTTATGTAGCTGCCTTGAAAAAACGGGCACGCACTGAGATACGGAAATAGTATAGCTTTATCCTTTTCTGTTACTTATAATAACTCAATACTTTATCCCTTTCTTGTGGAAATGAAATGGCGCTACCCGCCGTCTATACTTTTCTTTGTCTAAGGGTTGGGTGCTGCAAAATGAATTACTGGAGCCAATGACAACAATATTACCACCAGCTCCAGATGAATTACTTAACCGATTCCGTGCGGATGATGCCGCACAGGCACCATGTAAATGTATTGCGTATGGCGTATGATGCCCGAGAGGATACAAAACTAAAACATAAAAAACTCGGCTAAAACGATATTTGTCAAGAGTCCCGTAAATAAATGTGTCTTTATTTGTCACCCATATCATGCGGGTAGATTTTCATTTTATGATTTATTTTGACAATTTTTGTGAGAAATTTTATTTTCCATCAAAAATCGAAAATAAGCTACTAAATTACGATCTTCTTTAAAAAACAAAGGTTATTGTATATGTAAATTGTGATTTTAATACCCCATTCACGAGAAAAATCGATAAATAGAAATATTATGTTGAAGTGAATGATAATGTGTAGCAGTAAATGACACAATACGTTGAACTCAATGACAAAGTGTTGAAGCTAATGATGCAAATAAAACATACTAAGTATAATCAGCTTTTATTGATGATGAATCACAAGATAAACATAAAAAATATGAATCGAAAAAAAAAAAAGATTTTAGAACAAAAAAAAATAAACAGTCTCTATATAATAATCAGTCTCAGACTTTGAAATTGTTTAACTCGAAGTATAAATCACGAAAAACTTCGATGTTTATTAACAAACTAAACTACCTATATTATACGAATGAACTTCTAATAACAATATTTTTTTTAACTTAAAACAATCTTTGATCATTTAATCTTGTTTAAATGATCAAATCCTGCTAAGAATAATGTAATTACAATCAGTCTACTAAAAACTGTGATCATTGAAACAAAAAGCCTCCGCAATAATTTACTCAAAAAATTATCGGTCTTTATTACACTATTTTTTAAATATTTTTCCTTTTTTAACTTAAAGTTTAATAAAACAATCTGTGTTGATTTTAACAAAAAAACAAAATAAATCAATTACTTACAAAATATTCAGTCTTCACATTAGTAAATATTTTCGATTAAAATTATTTATAGACATTTTGACATGATTTAGATGTAGAAGGTCGGTTCATATAATGCAAGTTCAATTCATTTTGATTTTTGTAAGTTATATCTTCTAATACGACAATTTTCTTGTTGCTCTTATTTCTTTTAGGTGCAGTTCCGGCTAACGTCACTACATTTTCTGAACTATAATCATCATTTTTAACATTTTGTAAAATTTCGTAAAATCCTAGGTGTTTGCCGTGTACGCAACGCTCATCAATATTGCAAAAGAAACAACTTACTTTTCTAAGAGTAATTTTTGTGGAGAACAAATCCCAAAGTACCTGGTGCACAGAAAGGGTGCCTCTAAATGGCTTAAGATTCTTTGGAATTAAATTTTCTTTTTCTTTAATAGCATTTTCCGTTACATTTATAATAATTATGTTTTCTACGTTCTCTTTTATTACTTTATAAAATGTTTCGAAATCACCAATATCTCGTCCGTAGTTTATTATTTTATCTGCAGTTCTTTTTAAAACCGCTCCTACACCATCAGGGGCACCCTTTCCATGCCCCGCCTCTGTATAATTCCAAGTGATTCTGGAAACATATTCAAAATCAGTTCGAATCTGTGATATTACATAAAACATGTATTTGTTTCGATACTGTGACACGGGTGAGTCTGACAAGAAATGTAGTGTCGTGATAAAGGGATTGCTTTCCATAGCTTGTTTTATCAATGGAATTAAATGTGCCCAAATAGCTGCCACATCGTGACGAACACATTTACTGATAGTGCATACCGATATTGGTCGAACTGCTCCTAAAGAAAAATCGTGAGTGTAAATTACTGAGGTATGCAAAGAAACTTGTTGTCTGCTTCCTCCAAAATGAAATGACTGGACTTCTTCAGCATATTTAAGGGAGTAATTTTCGGAGAAATCTACGTGAATAATGGCTTCTGATACTGTCAAATTTTCTTTTAAATGTTTTATTGTTTTATATTGAGCTTCAATGTTATGGATATGTAAGAGAAAAGGTTTTATAACAGATTCTAATTCTTTGATAGCTTCTAATGGATTTGTTGTTATTCGATCTTTAACTGTTAGTACTCTTTTCTGTTTAAGCCCCTTTTTTGTTACTACCTCTTTGGTTGCTTTTCTCCACTTAAAATAAGTCAAATCAGAGTCATTCGAAAACTCTTTGTAGTTAATATTTTTATTTTTACAAGAAGGACACTCTTAGTAAACACGCTGGGTTCCTGGGTTCACAACATAAATCTGAGACTAAGTCATGTGAGTTTTTTCTCCTATAATATTCGCATTACTTAAAGCTTTAATTAATAACTCTATATTGGTGTGTTGAGTACACAAACATGTCTCTCTTGCTGGTTTGGGATAAAGTACCCAAAATGGTCGGTGTTTTGTAAAAAACGAGTAACTTACTTTACTAACATTTGTTTCAGCTATAAATTTTTTGTGTAAAACTTTCAGTGGAGCTGTAAGATATCTTTTTTGCTTACGCGTTTTGTTTCTAGTGATAAATTCTTTCTTACCAGCAAAGAGAGTACTAACAGCGTCATCATTGTAAAAATTTTCAATTGATTCTATCACTTGTTTTCGAAGTAAGCGAAATTTCGTATCTTTTCTAGACCGCAAATTTGAAATAGCATTAGTATTTATGCGTTTTTTCTGTTGAGCTAAGTTTTGACCGTTACCTTCAGTCTTATTATCAGATAAGTGACTCTCGTTGAACATTGCTTTCAGTCTTAATATTTTCATTCTTTGGTTCTTATTAATTTTCTGTAGATTTTTTATAATGGTTGTCAATCGTATTCTTTTCTTCAATTCTTGATATCGTACCATCCTTTTTGCTTTTTCTATGTCTTCTTTTGTGAATAAGCCAATGGGATCGTCTGTGGGTTGGGCGATATTTTCAGAAATTTTATCAGCTTCAACATGAATTACGTTTGGAATTCTTGAAGATACCTGTTCAAGCTTACGCTGTCTATATTTCTTCGAATTTTCCTTCCATTGTTTACGCAATTTTCTCTGTTCACGTGGACTTTTCTCTGTGATGGGAATTTGTTTCTTTTCTTCTTTTCGTTTTCTGTACTTAGCACGCTGTTTTTCTTTTTCTAAGGCATATAATTCTGGGTCGTTTTTTATTTCTAAGTACTTGCGTCTTTTGCACAGCCTTTGAAGGGCCAAACGCTCTGCTTTCGTTTTAGCCATACCTGTATAATAAAATAAATTATAAACAAATTAATAAGTTTTAAAACGTAAATTAATCTATATTATAGTATAAAACTCTCCGTTACTGGGTAACTGACTGACTGACTGATTGACTGACTCACAGAGAACGCATAACCGAAACTACTGGTCGTAGAGAGCTGAAATTAGTTTCACTAAGAAAGGGTTTCCCGAAATTCCCACGGGAACGGGAAAAAACGGGATTTCAAAAAAAAGAGCTCGGGCGAAGCCGCTGGCAGAAGCTAGTACTTAATAACTTTTTAGTCAGTAATCCACAATTTAATTATATACAATTAAATTGTGGATTATAAATAATATTGATTTAAAATTATCCAATTTGTTGCTTCTAAATCATTAATCTCGACAATACATCATTCAACACAACAAAAATTTCATTTTCCTCAAAAATAATCATTCACCTCATCAAGAATTACACAGTGAATGATGTTACGATAAATGACGAAACGTTACAATACAAGTTACAACGTGACGAATTAGACGAAGACCTAGACAATTATTATACTCTTCAGTTAGTACACAATACTTAGTATCTATGATCACTCATTTTCTAAATCAAGAAAAATAACTTACCAGAAATATGTCCAGTCGTTTAATGATGAAATTTTCTGACAAACTTATATAAAATCTCTTTAAAACGTAATTTCACAGTCGACACGTGCAGCTTGGTGGACAAATCAACGACGACTGAGGGGCCGCGCGGGGTAAGGCCCCCGGAATGCGTTCGGATACTTGAATTTAGTTCTTTTGATCGACAAAATTTATCAAACAAAAATCGCCGAAGTTAATGATGAAATCTTTGTGACAAAATTTTAAATGGTTAAATAATAACATAAGGGGTAAATTCCGATGTAACTAATATAGTAATTGTTCAGTATACACTATAATTTTTACATATGGGGTGAAATTAAACAAAATTTAGGCAAGAACTTTGAGTATTCATGAGATCAATAAATGTAGTGTAGAAAATAACGGAGAGGTAAATTATTTCCAGGATAGTTTTTTGTAAGTTTAAATATTTTATCATACTTATATTATGATTTTATTTATTACTAGTTACAAAAAAAAATACAAATTATAAACTGAAGTAAATTTTACGCAATACTTAATGGATATTTAAGCCTTATTGTGGAAGAACAGCAAAAAAATGCTATTTTGAAAATCTACCCATGCCCACAGTGTTCGTTTCAAGTAATTTCGTAAATTAGCAGACTTCAGGGGTTGAAAACCTAGTGGTCGACTCCCATTTTATTATTGATTATAATTTTATTCTAACAGCCAACTTTCTTTGAGAACAGACTCATTCCGCGGTACATTTCTATGAACTATCTTCTATCTATCGTCGTCGCATTGAGTTTCGACTTCTGATTGAGGAATATATTTCATTTTTTTTCTGGGTAACTCTACAACAAAATAAAAAGGTTGTCAATTAAACGCTTAACAAAAATCTACTTTTTAAATAGGTAGACATAGATATGTTTTATCAATAACAATACATTTACATTCTTGTTCAAATAAAACACTTCATAATCATGTAAGTGTTTGTAGGTACGAGTAGAATATTTTTGATTCATTAGAATCGGACTTCCCATTCAGTTAAATGTTCTATATTACAGTGTTTTATAGAGAAACAATTTTATCATCAAAGTAGGGAATTTAAAATTGTTTCCCTACAAAACACTGTATAATAAATAAATATAACCTCGCTGCAAACTCAAATGGTACGTAAACAAATTCTATAGAACACTTTTGAATAAATAAATTCATAAAATAATGCAAAAAGGTTTACAACCCCTGATAGAAATTAGTCACTTACCTTCAATTTCCATAAAAACACACAGATAGTTACTTTTACACGCACTGAACGAATTTACTGACCGTTTACGTTCGATACCCAATGGCAAATGACTCTTTAGCAAGTGGAAACACGAAAAAAAGCTAAAAGTTACAATTCACGGCGGATGATTCCCCAGGGGAATCATCAAAGTCTCTGGCGCTTGGTGCCCCACAGGTATCACGGAATTTTTGTTCGACGCCAGGCACTAAAGATTGCTACAAAGACCTCCGCACGGAATCGGTTAATATAATACTATCCCTGTGAAATATGTAAAATATGATTCGCGGCCGTAACAAATATGTGCATCTGTTTTTTAAACCCTTACGAAACGAAATAAGACTTATAGGGAAATTAGTTAAAAATAGTAAAAACTTAAAGCAATGGTCCATAACGTGAATTAAAACTTTCCCTATAAATCTTATTTCGTTCCGTAAGGGTTCAAAAAATAGGCCCTCAATCCAGATGCACATAATTTTTCGCACTCCCACTATGTACCCATTTTGGAGGTAATTTTTGGTCGCGTGTCACTCGGATAACTTCGGTTGGCGTCACACAGAGCACTGAACTGACATTAGCTACGGTTGCGGCTGTGGTCTTGATCCCAGTGGCAACGCCTTGGCGCGGTAATTACTAATCTAGTGTATGTATATCAATGACTTTGCCGCTCTGAAGCTAGGCTCTTTCCTAGCCGCGCCAATCCGCGCTGCTGTTGTATTCATAGGGTCATCACACCGAGACGCGACGCGACGCGCAGTTTTCAAGATACTACACAGAAAGTACACGATTCAGTGAGCTACGTAGCTCGACGTAGTAGGCACTGAATTCTGTACCTTTTCGTAGAAGATGGCGGGACGAGCTGGACAAAACAAACGACCAGTAGTCCACTTTAGCCCTGGATCGAAAGAGCTGGAAGCCATGAGGAGAGGCCCTTGCCCAGCAGTGGGATGATGCAGGCTAACAGTAACCAGTAACCAAAAATAAAACCCAAATCTGTGTCAATATATAAATTTATTAACTCCTTTACTTAGCTACAGGTTTAGCGGGCTTCTTAACTTTCTTAACACCTGCGTTTTTAACACCTGCGGCTTTCTTCACACCTTTAGCTTTCTTGGGCGGCGGAGGGGCTGTTTTCTTCGCTACTGGCTTCTTGGGTTTTTTCGCAGCAGCAGCCCTAGCGGCCTTAACCCTGCGTAGGCGGAGCTTCTCGGCTTTCACAGCGGGGTCGGCTTCTGAGAGCTTGATCTGTGAAAAAGGTTATCATGTTAGTGGAGGAATGTTGAAGAGGTTTGGGGGGAGATAAGGTGGGGTTGTCAGAAAGTGTCAACGTGTAAGTAATCATGGTTTGTCATAACCCAATGCTCTGAAAAAGCGTATCATCATTTTGGAAGGTTATAAATTGTTTCAACTGAAACTGTCAAATTTTCCCAATCAACTTTGAACCTAATGACTTTTAAAGAAATTTGACAGATTGTAGTGGCTTGATGTGCCGTCTGTATAACGCGGTGTGAACGGCCGTGTACGCCAACCACATCACAGCTCAAAAACTAAGAACTGCTTTTAGGGCATATCTTTTGTAACTTTTTGAATAACCTAAAAACATTATAAACTACACAATAAAAGTCCTACATAAGCAAAATCTAAACTTACTCCGCGCTTCTCAGCCAAAGCTAAGGCCTTAGCATTACTCCTCCTATTCTGGTCAAGAATAGCCTTCCTTCTGGTCACAGCCGAGAAGGGATTCAACCTCAGCATAGCCTTAGTGTTGGTCAGCGGGTTCAGCTTCCTGGTCGCGCGGACTACACGCTTGCTGTAAGGAAAATTGAGGGGGGTTAGCTGGTGTAAAAAAGAGGGGGTATTATGAGGGGGGAAAGGTGGTTCAGAAAGTGTCAACGTGTGAGTAATCACGGTTGTCATAACCCAATGCTCTGAAAGAGAGTATCATCATAAAGTGTCCAAATAAACATTTTTCTTTATTTCTTTATCATGTAAATTTTTGTAAGAGTGCCCCTAACTAACCATTCTAAAGTAAAAGTGCGCATTGCTGCACACCCATACCCTACAGCTTCTGCCCGCGACTTCGTCCGCGTGAAATTTCTTGTTCCCCCGACCTACCCCATCGCATTGCATCGCCTACCCGCGCTATTAGGTACTTTGTTTTCCTTTAGCGTTCTTTCTGACTTTTTTCTTTTTTGCTCGGCTACTAAGGTTCCTAGCGTGATGTTAAATAGCTTGTAGCCTTCCTCAAACAATAGGCTATTAAATGCAATTTTTTTTTTAATCCGATTGGTTGTTCCAGAGATTAGCGCATCAAAAACAAACAAACTCTTCAGCTTTATAATATTAGTATAGAAGTATAGATGACTAGCTGCGCCCCACGGTTTCACCCGCATAAGTGTCGATCCCGTGGGAATATCGGGTATAAAAAGTAGCCTATATGCTAATCCAGGGTGTCAGCTGCCTCCATACTAAATTTTACCAAAATTGGTGCAGGCGTTTGATCGTGAAGAAGTAACAAACATAATAATATAAACTGGCTGTCTCGTATAGGGTCTTAGCATTATGGTAAAGGTAATGGTATACATACTTGGGCGCGCGCAGCACCTTCCTGATCTCGTCAGATTTGAGCAGACGGCTCAGGTCGGTGTTGGCCATCTTAGGCTGGGGCAGGTTGAAGTTCTTCTTCTCCTTAGAGGGTGTCTTCCATGAGCCGAACAGGGAGTCTGCGAAGAAAGAAAGTACGATAGAAAAATTATATGGAGAACATGGGTTGTTGGAAACTATAATAGTTATTGGACTCACAACATATTTCGACAATCTGGAAACATGAAAACGGACAAATTGGACTCACATCTTCAAAAATTCTAGTAAATTCTTCTCTGAGAATACTTTGGGAGCTTGAGAAGTCTTGAATTTTTTTGTAAATTAAATGATCTTGAATTGGCAGTGATTTAATTTTCATCGTCTTGCGAATGAATGCTGCATGACCGGAATTTTGATATTAGGGTCGAAAAGATACTTGAAATTTCGTAACAAAAAAGAATTTTTCGATTATGGTAACAAGCTATTTTACAAAAATTTCTTAAATTCTCTGCACAATTTCAGCGTTAAAATAATAGGAACAAAGGCTTAAAGTCCGCCTCAATAAATAAGGCCCGACATGAATCATCGGGAAGTTGCCCGCCAGACACAACACCCGTCTGGTCGGAAGATCCTCCCTTTTCTATAGAGTGTGAGTGAACTTTACACCGTTCCTCATACCTCTGTAATGCTAAGATATACTGAAGAATTTCAATAAATAAATGTATTCCACAAGTCGACACACTGACAGACTAGATGTCTTCGTCAATGTTTCCTAAGGGAACTATAATATACCCCTCGATATTCGTAACTCCATTTTGTATGGAACAAAACGAGTAAGGCTTATAGGGGAAACTATTCTAATCTGCTTAACTATAAACATAGAAAAAAAAATCTACATAGAAGAATATGTTCCAGCAAAAGATTTATCTATTCAATATTGTTGTTTATGCAATGACCGGACATCCATTTACCGGAGTAAACCCCATGGTAAATTACACTGCATCTCGCTCCGAACAAGTTCCAAAGCGCGCTATTTCTCTTGTAATGTTCTTTGCTAATTTCGTCTTGACATTTCTCGCACTATAAACCCAATAACTACAGCTTTAGGGGGTATGTTGCGCCCAATTTTGCTTCGAAGCATTGTTTTCATAGTGGTAAAGTTTATTTTCTTAACCAACTTCAAAAAGGAGTTTGTCGGTATCTTAACTTTTATTTGATGTTTCCACCGACTTTCGCAGCTTTGTTTTCTGTCGGTAGTTTGTACTCAATCCATTTTATCTAACCGACTTCGAAAAGGAGTATGTTTTTTTTTCCAATTACATACTATTGAAACAATTTTTTTTGTCGTTTGTACTCACCGAGCCTGTCGAAGGCGGACTGGGTCCAGATGCAGAAACGTCCGAGGTGACCACCGGGCGCGAGCTTCAGAAGGTTGAGCTTGTCCACATTCAGCATCTCGACGCCAGGAATGTTGCGGAAGGCGCGGGTCAGACCCTGAGGAAGGAAACATGGCATTTTAGACATGATAGAAACAGTCACATTGACACCGATGTCGAGTCAAAAATTTCCCTGTTGTTCTCAAGTTATTTAGCTTTTATTGAGTTGTTTCCAAACCATAGCGATTTCTGCTCTGACAGCTAACACTTAACATTTTTTGTCTGTCTTTCGGTCTGTACGTCTGTTCCGGCTGGACCGATTTTGATGAAATTTGGTATGGGGATACTGTGAACCCTTGGGAAGAACATAGGCTTTTTATCGACATACAACGGGGGCGAAAGCTAGTTAGGCAATACAATCAGTTGTCGCGTTTTGTTAGCGAAAACGTATATTAACCTAATACGGGGACCTATTGAGGTCCTCGCACTCTGCAATCCTTTGCCTCTGACAGTTCATATTAGTTTAAGAGTCCGACCGAAACTGGATTACCGGCCGAAACCGAATATTCGGCCGTGACATCAGTTTCGGCCGAAACCGAAACCGTAACTCACGTGGTCAAGTATAAAATTCCTTAAAATACTGAACTTTGTTGCATTTTACCCATTACTCTGCATTAATTAGGACATGAAATGGAAACACAGTATATTAATTTGTAATATTTTTATTACTTTTTCAAATTAATCGTCCGCCAAAGCGTTGCCGCTTGAAACGAAGTTAGGCGAGCGTGCACGATAACTGTTTCGGCCAAACCTGGCCGAAACCGAAACTGCCGCCGAAACTTGATTTTTGGCCGAAACTCGGCCGAAACCGAAACCAACTTTCGGTCGGACACTATAGTATTAATGTTAGTAATTTGTAGCGACACTTATGATCCGCGATGCGTACAAACGCGTGCAGTTCGGTTGTGCCGCGTCGATATGACCCCTAAACGAAGCAGAAGCTGTGTAACGCTTTAGCCAAACGCTGCTGGGGTCGGAGGGAAAAAGTGAGGCAAGTTCCCGAAGATGAATGCATTATGATTTTATTTTTGAGAATGGGGCCGTTTAAGTATTACGTAAGCAGATTTCTTGCAATTATTAACCCTCCCCTCCCCCTCGTCAGCAAAAGTAAGTAAAGCTATAAGTACGGCCCGAACGGGCATGGTCGCTACTTATAGTACCACTTTAGTGCCTCTTTACATTCTAAATTTCGTGTTTCTATCATAAGCATTTTCTGCTGTGCGCTATCAGTTGGTTAGTTACACATGGCACTTATACATTTTCTCATAGATAATGATAAAAACTTTTTAACAAAAAAAAAACCGACTTCCAAAAAATTATTACGGAAGTCGGTGTCTTTGGATCTGTATTTTAGTTTTTTGCCACCGACTTCTGAAATAAAAGTTATTTTTCACTTTGTAGTGTTTTTTTTGGAAGTCGGTTTTTTTTTTGTTAAAAAGTTTTTATTTCTCGCTTTTTGGTGTGTCTGTTTATAATGTATCTAAGTTACAATAGCCTAATGCCAACTTGCTCATCGCCTTTTACAAAATATTGCTTTTCCCGATGCAGGGACGTTAATTGTTGAGGAGTTCTCCTGGTATTCCACCTCCATTTTACCATTCGCATTCGTGACGAGCATAACTTGCTTAGCAACCATATTAAAAGTAAGTAATCGAATCACAAACCGGGAAATACTTATTATTGAGTAGTTCCGGTGGCCATTTGTGGTCTTCATCATAAGTTCCACTTCACCAAATGATGCTTTCAGAGAGCAAATGCACGAGTTACTATAAAAAATACCTAAATCGCTATAGGTGTGCCTATAATACTTGAAGAGTTCCTTCGATTTCTCCAGGATCCCATCATCAGATCCTGACCTGATAACAATGGGACCACCTGGAAAGTATACCCTTTCAAACAAAAAAAAAATATTTTTGAAATCGGTCAAGCCGTCTCCGAGTAATCGGGGAACATACATTAAAAAAAAAAAAAAAAAAAGGTTCTGACGAATTGAGAACCTCCTCCTTTTTGAAGTCGGTTAAAAAGGAAAAAAAAGATAGTCATTGTTTCCCTGATCCTGATATGTTTAACCTTTTGACCGCCACAGTCATGTATAGATGACAAACCAAAATGTGCCCAGCACGCCACGGTTCGACTACATGACAGACTGACACGGAGGGTACATTTTTGAAAAAAAAAAAAAACGCTCTAGATCCTTACCTGGTCCTTGTGGTAGATGATGAGGGGTCCTTTGCGCTGCACGCGGCGACGGTTGCGCATCTTTCCCTTACCAGCGCGCAGACGCTGGGATTTGTACACCTAGACAAAGTGAATGAGATTTTATTGCAACTTTCTCTGTAAATTTTTATAGTAGCATCAACTAAAAATTACATATTCATTGTATGTTATGAAGACATCGTGAGGAAACCTGGACTGAATGTGAATCCAAAATCGTCAGCCAGTCATGAGCAGGCAAGAGCTCTTTGTGCAGTCGGGTAATAACTGGCTAGTATTTTTTTTGTTCTTCTAAACAAAAATTATTACTGGTGCATGCAAAATAATCCGGGGATTGAACCCAAATCCCCACACATAACAGCTGCTCTTGTGAATACAAGACCATTTGGAAAGATCCGAGTTATAATTTTAGAGAATGTTTACCACAGTTTACGTCCGCGTTGAACAATGATATTCAGCCGGATGGTTGGCTTGGAAGTTTAATGTTTCTCCATAGACATAACGACAGATATATAGATCTGTAATTAGCTTTTAAGGAGAAATGAAGTATGAAGCATGTTCTTTCAACAAACCTTGAGGACATCAGACCAGGCCTTGATGCGTCTCAGGAAGATGACTGCCTGTTTGGTCTTGTTGATCTCCTGGACCTTGTCGGAGACCACTAGGGGCAGCTCAGGTACTTTCTCGATAATGTGACCTGAATGGAACATAAGATTATTTAGTTTTCCAAGGAGAACTTTAAGATACTTTAGGTGGTTATTTTTATGGCCTAGTATAGAAGTAACCTTGTATAGGGAATTTACCTCAAAATCTTAAGGCCCAACTCACACCAAAAGAGCGTCGAAGCGCAGCGAAGCGGAGCGCAGTTTCAGTGTCATATGAATTTTAACTTTATTTTCATTATTATAATACTTATTATCGCAACCGCTCGGTAGAGAAGGCTATTCGACGGAATTCCAACCGCTCGGTAGAGAAGGCTATTCGCCGGAATTCCAGCGGCGCCGCGGGCATCCGCGCGACTCGATCGAGTTTCTCATGCGATAATAAGTATCATAGTAATGAAAATAAAGTTAAAATTCATATGACACTGAAACTGCGCTCCGCTTCGCTGCGCTTCGACGGTCTTTTGGAGTGAGTTGAGCCTAAGACTTTTCATATGGTTATGAGTGAGTGAAACGATTAGGATTTAGAATTAATAAACCACAAGAGAGTTGGTTACACGAACCAAGCATTGAAAGGCTAGTTTATGTGTTCTTCTAATTAACTTACTAAAAAGTCCTCATATTTTTGTTTCTAGTTTGACTTCATACAAAAGATTCGAATGTTTTCCACAGTTTACGTCCGTGTTGAACAATGATATTCAGCCGGATGGTTGGCTTGGAAGTTTAATGTATCTCCATAGACATAACGACAGATATATAGATCAGTAATTAGCTTTTAAGGAGAATTTATGTGTCGACGTTTTTAGTATTGGATCAGCGATGGATCTATATGAGGATACAATATTTAATCAGGCAATAGATGTCACTAAAATCAAGAAAAGACATGAACCCTGAAAACATAACACAAGACTTGTTTTTGGGGAGTTGTGTAAAAAATAATCACATTGTGAATTTGACCCTGGTTTTCAGTTTTGGAACGAAGTTCCTTAGGGCGGTTTGCCGTAAGAGTTGAATGGTAGAAATGGCCACGTAAGGAAACGTGATAGTCGTTGATAGTCCAATACCGCGTAACTAACATTATTCAAAACCGCGTATGTACGTGCGTGCGTGCGTGTGTCAACAAAGGAGTTAAGTATACAGGAGCGTCGGATATAGTTGAAGTTTACTAAGAAACCGATGGATATTCTCGAATAAAATTTTAATTTATTTATAGGAAACAAACAGCTCATTTATTAAATTAAATTTCAGTCCAGAACATCCATCGGTTTCTTAGTAAACTTCAACTATATCCGACGCTCCTGTATACTTAACTCCTTTGTTGACTGTACAAAAAAAAAATGCAAAAATGAGATTTCGCGTCTGTAGGTAGGTAACTTGATTGTGATTGGCGTCAACCCGTATTTACGTATTTTTTTTTTTTGCTTTTTTTTTTTGTACATACGCGGTTTTGAATAATGTTAGTTACGCGGTATTGGACTATCAACGACGATATGCCCCCTCCATGCGACTTTCTCTTTTTTTTTTTACTTTTTTTTAAGAATACAAGACAAACCTTTTCTCTCCCTCTTCAATTTTATGTTTGCAAATCTCAAGTTAATTTTAATGAACAGTCTGTTCAGCCATCAACAGTCTCAGGTACATACCTCTAGCCTGCACGAGAGCAGGTACTCCGCTCGCGGCAACGGCAGCGGCGACGGCGGCGCGCCTCTGACGTAGGTTCACGCGACGGTGCCAGCGGCGCCACGGCTTGGTGGGCGCGAACATGCGACCTCCACGACACATGTTACCGAACGCACCCTGGCCAGACCTAGATAAAGAAAATTATGAGGTAAAATAGTGTGTGGTAAAGCAGCCTTCATAAAATTTATTAATCTAACGCGCATAATTAATTGTTCACTTAAAAAAAACACTCACAATCTTTCGCCTTTACAATATTAGTGTGATGTGATGTATTCTAACATATCGAATGCGTCTACGCACTAGGCGTAGACTTCCGCGCTATTAGAACTTTCATGTACCCCGCCATTGTCACTAATCACAGTAACTGTACTGCCACAGTGTTTAAACGGGGATCTACTGGTTGAAATTGAAAACATGCGACAAACCGTGATGGGAGAACTTTTACTATAGGACCAAACTTGAAATCGCGAAAACAAAATCAGCTGTTCCCTACATTTGACGGGTTATGCGAACCTAAAAATGTAGGGAACAGGCGCTGATTTTGTTTTCGCGATTTTAAGTTTGGTCTCATAGTAAAAGTTGTTCATAATGATGAGTACCAATTTCACCCTATATTTGGCATAAGCATCTATCGCACAAATGTTGAAAAGATCGACAATGTGCGAATGAAAACGCGCACCAAGAGTTTTGTAAAAACGTAGAAAACACATTTATTCTTCGACTAAAGAACTAATAATAACTTTGTGATTTTTCATGATACAGTTTTTACATTATTTACATAAAAATACTAGACACTTGTTTCGGGTTCCGCATATAAAAAAAAATATGTTGTAGATATAGATAATGCATGTACTGTCAACCGCGCATCAATTTTAACAGCTTGACCTTGAAAAAAAAATGCTCATTGACGTGGAGTTGCGGACACCAGCCCGTATTACCTATTTGACCTTGAAAACGTCTATTTCCTAGTGGTGCTTATACACTTTTCGGAATTCACGTGCTAAGGACCCGAGAAAATAATCTGAATAAATTAGTGTAACAAGTATCTTACCTGTGGGTACCACCACCACGGACACGGGGGATACGTGCTACAGCACGTCCGGTACCCCATGACTCGGCACTGGTCTGGTGACCTGGTTGACAAAGATAGGACATACATTGTTATAATAAAGTTGAAAAATGACCTTGACCTTGGTTTATGCTATGGTGAAATACTGTGAAGTTTTTCTTAGAGAAAATCTAGTTGAAAAGGAATAAATAAATGCTTGTTATAAATTCATTAGTTTCGTTAGCGACCTTGACCTTGAATTGTGTCAAGGTTTTTTCTCTTGCTGTTTTATTTACTGTTTACTTGGGTCATAAGGACCACACAGCTTTACTAAGCTATTAACAGGTTCCGGCGCGATAAACGAGACAATAGTTTTATTGTTATAGCCTTAGAGCACCCTTGAAAGAGTTAAGAACTAGCTTCTGTTGTTTTTGGTAAGGAATTAATCTATTCAAGTAACATCCTTATTCATAATCAGCCTATAATGTTCCCACTGCTGGGACACAGGCCTCCTCTCAGTGAGAGGGAGTGGGCCGTAATGCACCACGCGGGCCCAGTTCGGGTTGGTAGATGTCACATGTCTTCGAATTTTTGGTTCTAGGACATGTTTGTGTGTGTGTTGCATGTGTTTTCCTTATTCAAGCTAACTAACTCAATACTTTTATTAGATTTTCATCTGTTATTTTAAAGGGTTGTGTGTAGTAAAAACTCTGCACCCGTCCCCACTATAAAGTAGGTCCAGAACGCCATGTGTTTACGTTGATGTTGCACTAATCCGCAGTGACGCTCCACGGCAATATCATCCGAGAGTGTGGACATTTAGTGCTAAGTTATTTTTAACACGTTATTAGGTCGACCTGTATGTAACTATGTAATGGAATCTAAGGTAACTAATTTAACCATCTTCCGAATGTCGTAGCGTAATGAAAATTGGCAGCTCTATGTAGTTCTGATGACAATACAATAATATGGTACTGTCGAACTGATCTGATGATGGATCCGGAAGATATGAACTGTAACTTCATGATGGAATTTTTGTTTTTAGATGCATTTATAAAAGCGTGTTTTTCTAGTGTTTTTTAAACTATTAATTTATTTACTTGGAATACATAAAACTACTATTACTATTTACTTTTTTTTTAAACCTGTAAATGAATAAATGATTTTATTTCTGTAAGTAGATTTGTACAAACACTTTTACACGTCAATCATATATTTTTTTAAACTAGATGAGGTCGGCGTACCGGTCGGTGTACTGTCCCACTGCTGGACAAAGGCCTCCCAGAAGACCTTCCAAGAGTTCTTGTGCCGCGTCACCTCGAACCTGCCCTCGCGGTACGCGTCCAGGTCATCAGCTTACTATACTAACCACTTAAAATTGGTGTAATTTTATTCTTTGAGAAGCCCAGGTTGAAATGGACTTTCCAGTGCAAATCACGTTTCTTTAATTTCCTTCAAAACCACAATAATTTCTTATGAGCTAAATTAGGCGAGATCCATAAGTGTATGGAGCAGCTGAATTTTTTTCAAACTTTACAGTAACCTAAGGCAATTAAGTAATAAAATCCCTTTAAAAATATGCTAAAAAAACTGGCCAAGTGCGAGTTGGACTCGCACACGAAGGGTTCCATACCACATGTCAAAAACGCCGAAAAAAACACGTTTGTTGTATGGGACCCACCTTAAATATTTATTGTATTCTGTTTTTTAGTATTTGTTGTAATTGCGGCAACAGAAATACATCATCTGTGAAAATTTCAACTGTGTAGCTATCACGGTTCATGAGATATAGCCTGGTGACAGACGGACTGTGGAGCCTTAGTAATAGGGTCCCGTTTTTACTCTTTGGGTACGGAATCCTAAAAATGGTAAAACAAGATGTAGTACTTTCCAAAGAAACCAATATCTAAAAAAACTGCCAGGCCTGATAGAACATGGCAAAAGAAAACAATGATTTCTTTTGCTAAATAATATACACAAAATACAAAAGAATAAGTACACTTAATGACTACGCCTGCATTTGGGGTGATGCCTAAAAAAAGTTGGAAAGGCAACTCACCGGCCTCCTTGCTCACGGAGTAAGGCTGTCTGCCATTCTTGGACATGGACACGTGCACATCGTTGACGAGGTCAGGCCGGATGGGGGCCTTGAAGACAAACGGGAGAGGGAGGGAGGCGCCAGCGACTGCCTCACTCTTCTCCGTGTAGACCGACACAAGCGGTCGGGCGATTGATAGACTCTGTAATAGAAGTGAAAGTTAGTATTTGATGTTTCATAACTTTGGCAGATGTTTTAAAACCTGTAGAGAATTAAATTTCTAATAGAAAAATAAAAATAAAGGAAGTGAATGCTTTTCTGTTATTCTATGTTAAAAGGTTTGGTTTCCACACTTAGTCTTTCAGGTAGACCATTGTACTTGGGATATGGTGGCTGTTGGTGGATATCCCAACCAGACCACCTCCCCCCAGAAGTTGATTACATCTCCTGGACTGTTAAGAGCACTGTGTAAGATCTGGGTGTCCCCCAGGGTTTCTGTCCTAATTTGAGTAACGCCTGTGCAAAAATTCAAAGATCACATGTGCAATGGATTACTCAGCCTTTATGCAAGTCCCGCCCGCCGCTGCGCTGCCGTCTATACGCGACACTGGCAGAATAGTCGACATCGGCGCAATTGCCAAAAAAACAAAGTCCTGCATAGAGGACTGTCCGTTATGCATATTATGTGGAAGTGTTTGTTTAGCAAGCAGTGTCCCAGAGAGTGTAAAGTGAATGCTTTATTTGATTCTCATTCAAAGATGTTTAAAAAGTTTTGCAAGGTTGATGATTTTGAAAGAGTGTACAATGTCAATGTCTTATTTCAATTAGACTCAAGTTAATTCTCCCTCAGATACACACCTATTTTGTCTGTAGGCTTACAAATATTAGTCATCTGCAGGGATGGAACCCACAAACCATCGACAAAACAACAAAACATTATCTTATTTCATTTTTTTGTTGTGGCCTCTCATGCCTTGTAAAAGTAAGTAATGTATGACCTTATTTCCCTTGAAAACCATTCAAATACATGACATAGTACATTATAACAAAAAGCACATCTTACTCTATTTACTTTCATTATTGTGACTAATTTAAGTTTGTATTCCACAAGTCGACACACAACCAGTATGTACTAGCCCTGTTTCCTACGGGAATTGTTTACTATACCCCTTAAAAATGTACCTAGAAGACTATTGTAGTGCAGCTAGGAAGAGTATAGGGGAACTTCGCCTACAAACATATACTAGGTATAATAAAATACAAAAAATAGCGGAAGTTACCACGTTTTTCGTGTTTTACCGAAGTAATTATAGCTAAAGGTGAAGTTGAAAGGTTATGAAGCCACACTGAGAAGGTTTGAGGTTGTTTTCCATGGAAAAGTCAAGGATTCCGGCAATCATTTGGCAACCGAACTATCATAACCTCAAAATGTTCACGCATTTTCAAAACAATAAAGTTTGTAAAATAGCTTTTTCATAGGATATTTTAAAGCAGAATATCGATGATTAGGGTTTAACATCCTTTTGTAACAATGTTCTTAATGATTTGCGGAAAATAAACAAGGGATGCATCGATGGCGTGTGGTCTAAATCGATCGAGAAATCATTTTCGTACACACTTTATTGAAGTATTAAAGCTATAAAATAATAGCTTATCCCATATAAATGTTGAATTAACACAAATAACTTACGAAACACCATCATATTCTTGTTATTTTGCGAAATGTAAAAGCAAACACGTGTTTCGAGCACGGCAACAAAATACTTTCAACTATACACTTTCACTTAATCGGATTGATTCACTTAACAATATTAAACATTAGAAAATCACATCAGTTTCTATTAGACTTACCATTTCGCTATTTAAGCGAAGTTATTCCTCCAAAAAACACTATAAGCGGCGGTAAAGACCATCCGCCATGCCACGGAGGAGTAAAAAGACCGGAAATTAGAATGGTTTTTTGACAGTACGAAAAGGCAGTGACCAGACCAAAAAAATACTTGATTTTATAAAAGACAATTTTTTATTGCTTTGTGAAATAACTAATCCATGTATTTCTTTATCCTCATTGTACGAAAAATATAATTAAACATATTTTTCATTTAATATATGCATATTTCAGCAAAACAAAGGAAACGATAGACAAAAAGCGTAATGTTTACACCTTGGCCAAGACATTTTGTGAAAAGCCACTTTAGTCAAATACTGACAAATAAATGACATTTTAGTAAACACGAATTATTATTATTTTCAAGTATTTTGAAATAGTAATTTTGTATCTGAATATTAAATACAACAAAAGGAATTTTAAAACAGCACTGAACTTATGTCTGTATTCAAACCCATAAAGTGCACATAAAATATTGTGTGATAAACACATTCGTGGATGATAATTTAAATCTAACCTGTGAAACTCCCTTGAACAGGTAGTTGGATCTCTTACCGCTAGTTTAATAACAACAATATGCACATCACCAAAGATAATCCCATGTTTTAGCGAGGCAACACGACGTTAAAAGCAGCACAGTGTTTCAGAATAGTGCCTTGGGCGTTTGCTAGCGTTAGATTTTAGCTGGCTACGCTCGGAACACATGCCGTATAAAGTTTGTGACATTTGTGCTCCACCAGCACTTACGTAAATTGCCCAAATTTAACCAAAAAATCGTGTGAGCCACATAACAATGTATAAAGCTTTGGACGTAGAGCGAGTGGGGCACATAGGGCTTACCCGCCCTGTTCTGGAGTGTAATAGGCATTTAAATTGCAAATAGAGTTGCAATACTTCCTAAAAATAGATGCTCTAACTGCTTATCAAATGATTTCACAAACTTAATACTAAGTAGTACGGTTTTGGATGTAAATGTTGCTTCTAGCTTGCTATTGAAGTCTTTATAATTCTTATGCACATGTTTGTAATAGGTACTCGTTTTTCAACAGCTTCAATGGATGAAAAACCGAAATGCAGTTACGATGTAAAGCCAATAACACAACATCCAAAACAGGAAGATCAATCATCAGTTCAAAAAGACCAAACAATTCCGCCAGAAGAGCAAACTCCAGCAACAAAAAGTCCAACCGTATTAACAAAAGAGCATCCGGCTTATTTGGAAGCCCAATCAACTGTACCGAAGATTCCAACTGTATTAACGATAGAGCAAACCATTTATTCGATAGACCTACCCGCGCTTTTGAAAGACCAAACAGCGGTACATTCAAGAGATCAACTGGCTCACTCGAAAAGTCAAAATGCTTTTACCGAAGACCAATCAGCGGCATATTCGAAACACCAACTGGCTCACTCTAAAAGTCAAAATGCCTTAACAATAGACCAACCGTCGGCATGTTCGAAAGACCAACCGGCGGCTTGTTCGAAAGACCAACTTGCTGACTCGAAAACCCAAAATGTTGTGACGACAGACGAATCGGCCGTAATAAGAGTTGAAACAAGTTTTCCGAAAATCCACATTGCATCAAGAAAAATCAAATCGTCTTCGTTGGTAGAACAAACAGCTACATCAACAATTCACATTGATTCTAATAAAGATGAAACGCGTTCGGCAAATGAAGCAACAACCTTAAAGAAAATTCACATAGATTCAACGAAGGACGAATCGGCTTCGTCAAGAGAATTAATAATAACACCAAAAATTCAGATTGCCTCAACAAAGGATGAAACATCATTTTCAAAACAAAAAAAAATACTGGCAACTGAAGCGTGTTCAACAAAGAATAATTCGGCAACCCCTTCTTTTAACTATAGTGCTTATTTATGTTCTAATGCATCTTTAAAAATCAATTCATCCACTCAAAGACCCATTACAAACCAGCCTGTGACCCAGTCGCCACATGCAACGTCTGTGGCCCTTCCAAATCAACCCCCTACTTTATTTTTACAAGCCTTATCCAAACTAAACGAAAGTTCTTTAACTCTTGCAGTTATTAGTCATTTTAAACTGCAAACTAACTTCAGTAAAGTCTTCAAAATCGAATCTGGTGAAATAACGCCACCCGACTCCTTGTCAAGTGCCCCGCCGACATATTCATTTGTGTTACGCCAATTGGCAGTCAGAAGGAGACCCAGATTTATGGGAACGTTTTTTCCGTCGCCCTCTTTCGTTCAACACGCTCCTCCACCTACTTATACTGGTGCTTTTGATGTGTACATTGAACCTGCTCTTCCTCCGCCCCCTGTGAGGGTCTACACCTTCGGATTTACTTCAATGCTTGTCATTTGCCCCGAATGCGGATATACGGGCATGACAGTAGTCACAAGTCATACAACTATTTGCACGCATTTATGTGCATTTATTTTATGTGTACTTTGCTGTTGGTTATGTGCCCCCTTGCCGTATATATTAAGGTCATGTAAGGACGTTTATCATTATTGTAGAAATTGTAGGAGTTTCTTGGGCATGTATTGTCCAACTAATCCCGAGAGTGCAGCATATACGAATGTTCCCTAACGTTACCTTTGGTAATAGGTACTAATAATGAGTTGATTTGAATATTTTTAATTTGAATATATTTTTAATACGTTTTTTTCTAGTAAGTGTAACTTTATAAAGTTTTTAGTTTTCTTACTAGATTTTATGTTTGATTGGCAATCGATTTCAAAACGAAATCAAATGTTGAGCCATAGACAATAAATAATTAAATATTTTTAAATGGATCATGGATTTCTGTTTTTATTTTGCAGATTTTATTTTTATTTTAAATTAACATTCGAAGTTTTATTGCAGACAACATTTTATTACTATTTTATTGATAAAACTTATAACACATAATTTTCTGGTGTTGCACGGAACAATAGTGATTCGCAAACATTTTGCAAATATCCGAAATGTGATTTTTTAAGGATGCGTTCCTATTTGTAAGGCAGCGAGCATTGAAAACTATCGATCAACTGACTTAAAAACAAATCCAATTATACATGAAAAAACGGAGAATCATATCTTAATTTACATGGATGTGTTTAGAAAGTCTAAACTTTAAGCTTCTGTTTAAAAATTGCATTTATTTACTGTTAATTCTGAACGTTGCCACTGTCAATGATGTTTCAGCGCCCTCTAGTGTCAAAATGTTCTGTGTAAAATTAGAAGTCACAGCCTTCCGTAAGTTCCGTGTGTGTTGCGGAAAAATCCCTTTTTGGGCGTCCGACCACATGTGTGAATAGTGAACAAAATATGGTTCTGTTATGATTTTATGTTAATAAAAGCGTATTTCATAGTGATCGGTACACGACTTCGATAGATAAAGTGCGTACGGATCGTTCAGTGTGCCAGAAAACTTGGAACAAGACGACGGAAGTGCATTTTTTTCGATGTAAATACGGTCCAACCAGGGTCAGTCCGGTGTGGTACGAGAGGTTCGCGCATATTTCCCAGCGACCGGCCGTGTGTGCGCGCCACTGGGACGTGTGAGTTACTCGTGAATAATTCGACCTTCGTACTGTTCGATCGGGCCGTTTTCATCGGGAAAGTTCGTTCGCGATTAGTGGGTTAACCCCATCATGCCGTCGTGTTGAGGGGCATGGAGGCGCGCTCGTGATCGTCTGTCGGCGCGGAGCGCGCGCCCGGGCTTACATAACGAGGGCAGCGGCGGCATGGCCGCCCGCGTGTCCGCCGAGGGCGCAGGGCCCTCTTACGCGTCAGTGTTGAACTTTAGAGGGGGTGACAGCAACAAGGAGAACATTGAGGCCGCGCCGGGCGAAGTGTCTGACGCGCCTCCGACGAAGCAAGATGACGAGGAGGAGGAGGGGTTCGTGCCTGTCATATCACACGGACGCCGTCCTGGGAAGGGGCGAAGGCACCCTGAGCGTAGGGCTCCGCCTCGCCCTCATAAGGCCCCCACACCGCATACGGAGCCGCAGCCAACGCCAGAGCAGCAGCAGCAGTCGTCTGAGAGCCAGCCGAAGAAGTTTGTAGAAGCGCCAATACCTAAAGTGAACCCTTGGCAGGTGAGTGGTATTATGTAAACAAAACAATGTCATAACATTAATGATGCAATTCTTTTCTACTAATAGTTCAGTCATGAAAGAAAGAAATTGTTTATATTATGTATTGTACACACTTTTTCCAATTATGACTTATGCGCATTGGTCGTTGCTTCATATTACTTTTTTCAGGTTACATTGACTTTAGACTGCGGCATTCGCATGTTATGCCTATTGATGTTGTTATTGTTTTTCAATTTTCTTATTAGCATTTGCGAGGAAGATGACTGTGATTTTAATACTTTAGTCTTAACTTACGGTTTAATATTCTCTGTGACATTTAATTTGGTAACATTGCTTCCCGGTCCCTAACACCTAATTTTGAATTTAGCACTATTGCAAGTCTGTAAACTATTCATATGATTCTTATTTATAAAATTGTCAATCTTCTCAGTATCTTTGACTTCTATCATTTCTACATCCAACATCAGCCTAGCCTTGTCTCAACTAGGAATTTTAAACTATGTTGGGGTCAGCCATGAAGCTTATAGATAAAAGTGCAGGCAACACTCTAAATAACTAAGTGTAGACGACTGTGGTCAGACACTCTCTTTCTAAGTACACACATAAGAACAAGGCAGTGATAAGTGTTTTCTTTGTCATATGTGTGTATTTAGAAAGAGAGTGTCCAACCACACTAGTCTTCACTTAGGTATTTAGAGTATTGCCTCCACTTTTATCTTCTTCTTCTTCTTGCTTCTTGGGGTCGGCTTACAGCCTAACCGGTTGCAGCTGAATACATTAGCAGACAGTATACTTTTTTTTTTGTAGTATTCTATAATTTCTTTATTCTAGATTGAATGAATTTACATACTCTTAAGATGAGATTAGGCTGTATAAATTATTATTGAAGGTACCCAGCACTAGATAGAAAGAGCCATATTCATTGGAAGCCTTCAAGGTCTTATGCTGCAATAGATTTCACCGTCTTGCACCCTCTGACACCCTATTGCACAACAATTTCTGTTAAGTTGACGAGCCTTGAACTGATTTTCTTCAATAATATCAAGTTGGGAAATCAGTGCCTAATTATATTTTTGTCTCTAATTATATTATTATGCTTATTTTTTCTCAAATCCAATACTATTTTGACTCTTGTGGTACAGGAACTCCTAGTACAAGAGTTAGGGCTACACAGAATTGTTCTACTAATAATAAACATCAAATAAGAACATTTAATTTGATTAAATTAGAACTACAAACAGCTTCATTATGCAATATTACAAATAGAAAAACATGAGTAACATAAGTAATAATGTAGCCTACAGCACTGTATCACAGATTACCATTAACAAATAAAACTACTATGAACATTTTGTTTTAAAAAACCTAAAAGAGTCTATCTGAGGCCCAAATTACAGATCCTCACTCAAGACTTATATAAAACTAGTTTCAACCAATCAAAAGGTTTTAAATTAGTTTTAAGTAATCCTCGAGTCTTGAGTGTGGTTCTGTAATGCAGGCCTTGAGATAAATCTAATTATCACTAAATTACCTGTCTGCGTTTATACCTATTTCAAGATAGCTGGATTGAATTGTTTTTGAGAACTTGCAAAAACTAACATTCCTTGAAATTTTGAATTTTGCAGGCTACAATGAAGGAAGGGTATCCACCTTAGACGGTCATCTTCAATGAAGCCTGCAAAATTAAAAATTTCATCATTTTTTTGCAACAAAGTTTTTAATTTAGTGAGCTTGTGTGAAAAGTCCTCAAATTCAAGTACTTACTTAATTCCGAAACTGGTTGTTAATTAAAATTACAGTCAGTAGAGCGTAAATTATCATTTTATATTTAATCTTTTATGTGTATACAAACTGTGTCTTTAATTTCTGTAATTGGTTTTAATTACGTTTTAATTACGGAAATAAATAATAAATTTATAAATTTTTTGTAACAAGTAGTAACTTTTTACATTGCATTAAGACTGAAGTCACCAATCTGTTTTGAGCAAATGAGGTGATCAATGCTCATGCCTTCTGTGCGGCCTTTGACCTACAGTCGAGCAGTAAGCGGTTGGTATTCCATCCCACCCAATTGTATTCCATCCCTGACATGTAACAAAGAGATCAAGATATCTAATGGAAATGATCGTGACTGCTATTGAATCACTATCACATAGAAATTGAGAGATTGAGAATTTTATTTCAATAGGAATAGTGACCGTCAAGTTTTTGAGATAGAAATAGAAATATTTAATTTACTTATAATGTAGTCAGAAAAGATTAAAAATTAATTTTTAATATTTGAATAGGACTTGAAAATAGAGATCTAATTAGAATACAAAAATAAAAGACTAAACAGAGTTTAATAAAACAAACAAAAATTGTGTAAAATATTTTTCTGTAATTCAGAAGTATTTTACAATCTATTGAAATAAATAAATTGTAAAAAGAGCCTTGAAGGTTTTATTAGACACTGCTTAATTAAAACTAGCTGCACTTCGCGGTTTCACCCGCATACGGGTCAGTGGGTTGTCTTAGGGGCGAAGTTTTAATACCGTAGGAATGTCGGGATAAAAAGTATCCTATGTCCTAATCCAGGTCATGGTCTACCCATGTGCCAAATTTCATCCAAATCTGTTCAGCCTTTTAGCTTGAAATCGTAACAAACAAACATATTAATCATCAAATCTTTTCTTTTTATAATATTAGTTTATATATCAACACCGTGTGAGAGCGGTGGTGGCCAAGTGGTAACGGCCGCGACTTACGAGTTGTGGGTCGTAGGTTCGAACCCAGACAGGCGCTTTACTTTGTGTAAATTATTTCATCACCACTGCTCTCAAAACGGTGAAGGAAAGCATCGTGAGGAAACCGGCATGTCCTAGAACCAAAAATTCGAGGACATGTGACATCTGCCAATCCGCACTGGGCCCGCATGGTGGATTACGGCCCACCCCCTCTTACCGAGAGGAGGCCTGTGTCCCAGCAGTGGGAACATTATAGGCTGATTATGATATTATGATGATCAACACCGTCACAGCCTCTTTTTAGCATTCTATCTGAGGAAGAAAGAAAAATGCGTTTATTGGCGTTACAGCAAAAAGAAACCCGGCCAAGGCCCTGACGCCCTATATATTGCACTGTGGCAATTTGTATAAGATTGATTTGAATACTATGCTATACATTTTATAAAACAGTTGTAAAAACAATGTTTTATGCCGTATTAAAGGTGTGAAACATATGTCTTTATCACCCTATTGTTGTTTCAAGTTTTTAAACATTACTACCGTATGTTAACAGATGTTGTTTTTCTGAATTTATTTCAATGATAGATAAGATAAAGAAGGTTATTTCAGTATTGATTAATAGTAATCTAATTAGAATATTAAAATATGTAGTATAAAAACTATTAACACTTCCTAATAAGAGTAAGAATTTGAGAAGAATTTGATTTGGAAGTTGAGAATTTGTTGACGGGAAATATTTTCTAATGTAACCTATAATATTTTCATGCTATGACATAAGCAAAAGATGTGCGCTCTATAATGTATTTTTATAACAACTTCATATGCTTCTTTAACGCTAACTTCTCAACTATATTGGGGTTGGCTTCCAGTCTAACCGGATGCAGCTGAATACCAGTATTTTATATGGAGCGAGCTGCCTATCTGACCTTCACAACCCAGTTACTGGGTAATACGATACCCCTTGGTAAGACTGGTTGTCAGACTTTCGGGCTTCTGACTACCCGTAATGACTGTCAAAGATCCACGAATGACAGCCGGGACCAACGGCTTAACGTGCTTTCCGAGGCACGGGTCACGGTATGTAAAGTTGGTCACCCATCCACAGACCAACCGCGGCAAGCGTAGCTTAACCTGATCGATCGACCTGTGCGGCTGTTATTATTTAGCCACGGGCCCCTCTTATATTATTTCTATTTCTATCTTAAGTAATTTATGATGTAGAATAAAATATTTTATTTTTCTTAATTTTTAACAAACTTCATCTACTTATTTAAAAAAGTCTTAAGTCTGAATACTCAAAATCTCTGAATGCTTCTTATTCTTATGCCTGTCTGTTGCTACAATACACCTTAAAATATTGCAGACAGCATACAAATCGGCGTATAATGTTCCACTGGGTGGACACAGACCTACACGGTCCGGAGTGGGCAGTAATCTACCCCGCAAGCCCTGTGCAGGTTGGTAGATGTGACATGTCTTCGAATATTTTCTAAGACATTTCCTTTCTTCATATTGAAATTATTTACACTCAAGTGTCTGCAGACTGCATGTGATTTATTTATTTAAAATAAGTAAACCAACATATAAGCATTAATTAGTAAAAGTTATACTAGGTATAAGTTCTGTTGTATAGACCAACTAGCAGCGCCCCGCGGTTTCACCCGCATAAGTGTCGATCACGTGGGAATATTGGGATAAAAACTATCCTATGTCCTTCCTCGGGATGCAAACTATCTCTCTGCCAAATTTTATCGAAATCCGTTCAGTGGTTTAGGCGTGAAAGGTAACATACAGACAGACAGAGTTACTTTCGAATTTATAAAACCTAAATTAAACTAAATTTATAAGTCCTGACTTAATCGCTCACTCACTCACTGACTGACTGATTAACAACACCTACCCCAAACCATGAAATTTTGCACAGATCACTTTAGGATGTAAACACACAAAAAGGCCGGATTTTTATTAATACCCATGGGATTTAGAACTAGGGCAGACATAGGTCAACGCATGTGACTAAAAGAGTGATGAATATACATGTTGATGGATGATGAGGGAGAGGAAGGCCGAAGAAAAGATGGATGGATTGTGTGAGGAATGATATGAAAGAGAAGGGAGTGAATGATAGCGTGACGGTTGACAGGGGAGGATGGAAGAAGAAAACGTGTTGCGCCGACCCCAAGTAACATGGGATAAGGGCAGGAAGATGATGATGATGATAGGTCATGGCAAAGTGTTAGATAATTATTTTTTTTGTTTCATGACTACCCTCAAAATTGCTCAATCAAAGCCGGTTTGTTATACCCACTATGGAAATTCAGTTACCTTCATAACCTATCCATAATGGTTTTTTTTACCCGACTGCGCGACGCAAAGGAGTGGTAATGTGTTCATCAGCCTATGTATGTATGTTTGTATGTTCCTTTGAAGCACTATACAGACCAAACGCCTGGGCCGATTTTTATGATTCACACGTCAATCGATTCCCCTTAGTCCGGCGAGTGTTACTAAAGACATGACGTTAGTGAAAATTCAATATGGCGACCACTATGTATGTATGTCTTCAAAAAAATTTTTTTTTTCAAAACCTATCATGTGGGGTATCAAAATAAAGGGCTTTAAAAGATGATTACAAAAATATAAACAACTTACATGGTTAAAAGTAATTCGAAGTGACAAATCGTAAAAAACACGTACCAAGAACTAAATCGTCAGCGAAATCTTTCACATTTGTAAAATAAAAAAAAAATAAAAAAAGTATAATAAGTAAAATTGTATTTGAATTTGAAAATATAATAAAAAAAATGGTATGGGTCCCGCCTGCTTCCAACTTTTATTTAATTTAAAATGGGCTTGTTTTTAGCTTTTCAGTTCTTTTAACTTAAGTTTTTTACTGCAGTCGGGTTTTTTATTTTTTTAATAACTTTTTTTATTTATAGAAACTACCCTCCTTTTGAGCTTGCCACTTCATCCATGACTACTATAGCTCAAGTCATGGACTGTTCCTAAATTACTCTTGGCTGATAACATTCCGTTTTCCCTAGTTATGTTAAGATTAGTGTTGAAGTCGGTTTTCCATGGAGGGACTCGGGCCGTGCACCGTATGCTTGAAGACCAATCACGGCGTCATACATCATCATCATCTGCCTAGCCTTTTCCCAACTATGTTGGGGTCGGCTTCAAGTCTAACCGGATGCAGCTGAATACCAGTATTTTACATGGAGCGACGGCCTATCTGACCTCCACAACCCAGTTACTGGGTAACACTATACGCCATGGTAAGACTGGTTGTCAGACTTCGGGCTTCTGACTAAACATAACGACTGTTAAAGATCCACGAATGACAGCCGGGACCAACGGCTTAACGTGCTTTCCGAGGCACGGAGGGGTCTCGGTATGTAATCAAGGCCTCATACAAAGAATCGAATTATAGTACTTACACGGTTACAAGTCTAGAAGTAGTAAAATAATTTTCAGTTAATGTTTGTCTAATGGTTTAACATGTTATGTGTTATGTTCAGCTTATTGACATTCTTAGGTTGGTTTTGATGCGGTATAATTGCATTTTTAAACATTAAACTATTGAACTAGCAAGTAAGGTTTTTTAACCGAACAGACAGGTGTGCTGCTGGGCAGTTTGTTGCGCCACTTCTTCTCCCCAGCCAAAGCACTAGGAAGTGGTAAAGGGGGGGCGTTTAGGGGGACTGTCTTATCATTTTGACGTTCGAAAAGTGCCGATTCTCAGCCTAATTTGAAAAACTGGCCAAGTGCGAGTCGGACTCGCACACGAAGGGTTCCGTACCACAAGGCAAAAACGCCGAAAAAACACGTTTGTTGTATGGGAGCCCCCTTAAATATTTATTTTAATTTTATTATTTATTATTAAAGTAAAAATACAACTGAGTATTTTGTGAATATTTCAAGTGCCTACCTGTTGCCATTATTGATATCGAGCAAAAAAGGGCAAAAAAAAATCGCGTTTGTTGTATGGGAGCCCCCCTTAAATATTTATTTTATTTGGTTTTTAGTATTTGTTGTTATAGAGCGCAATATAAATACATAATTTGTGAAAATTTCAACTGTCTAGCTACCGCGGTTCTTGAGATACAGCCTGGTGACAGACTGGGACGGACGGACAGACAGCGAAGTCTTAGTAACAGGGTTCCGTTTTTACCCTTTGGGTACGGAGCCCTAATAAATGACTTTTGATTTTGATAATATACGCCTTTTCCCAACTATGTTGGGGTGGGCTTCCAGTCTAACCGGATGTAGCTCAATGCCAGTATTTTACATGAAGCGACTGCCTAAGTAACCATCAAACTATGAGCAGCGCCCCGCGGTTTCACCCGCATAAGTGTCGATCCCGTGGGAATATCGGGATAAAAACTATCCTATGTCAATCCCCGGGCTACAATCCATCGCTCTGCCAAATTTGCCTAATTATATCGAAATCCGTTCAGTGGTTTAGGCGTGAAAAGGTAACATAGAGACAGAGTTACTTTCGAATTTATAATATTAGTATGGATTTGTTCTCGCATCGTAGGTGTAACAATAAAACCAAAATGTGTTTCTGTAATTAAAGAAATTTATTTATAATCAATTTTTCAATCTGCCATGTCATCTTGACATCTCTCTATGCACACGTACAACTATCATAAAGAAACTCTTTGGTGTAACTTACGATCATCATCATCTGCCTAGCCTTTTCCCAACTATGTTGGGGTCGGCTTCCAGTCTAACCGGATGCAGCTGAATACCAGTATTTTTTGACGTGACAACGTCTTAAATTAGGTTGCGACTGGGAGTCACTTATGAAAAAGTGTAACGCTCGGTAACGTTACGATGAGTCACCGAACGAGAGAGAGGCCCGCCGAATGCCTTGCGTCTCTCTCCCACTCAACTATGATCGGATGATCGGTCGTTGTCACGTAAAATCTTCGCCCGTAAAACCGACTTTACAGGCAACCATTTTTTTTTTTTTCATGGAGCGACTGCCTATCTGACCTCCACAACCCAGTTACTGGGTAATACGATACCCCTTGGTAAGACTGGTTGTCAGACTTTCGGGCTTCTGACGACCCGTAACGACTGTCAAAGATCCAAGAACGACAGCCGGGACCAACGACTTAACGTGCTTTCCGAGGCACGGAGGGGTCACGGTATGTAAAGATGGTCACCCATCCACAGACCAACCGCGGCAAGCGGAGCTTAACCTGATCGATCGACCTGTGCGGCTGTTATTATTTAGCCACGGGTCCCTTTGGTGTTACTACTAACCAAAGAGTATTAATCAAATAATAAGAAATACAATACTTTTCCACGCGATGTTTTTCTTCACAAATTATTGTGGTTAGGCGAGGCGTGTACAGAACGGAGACGTTTTAATACGCACTTGTTTACATGAGAAAAATAAATCTTTAATTACCCTTATCAGTCTTCAATAATTTTTGTAAACACTTGATTAAACAAGAAATAGTTTTTTTTTAATATACTCAAATATTTCGTCATGCCTCTGAAGAATATTATTGATCTATATTAATATTTATTATATTATAAATTGGAAAGTAACTCTGTCCGTCCGTCTGTCTGTATGTTACCTTTTCACGCCTAAACCACTGAACGGATTTCGATAAAATTTGGCAGAGAGATAGATTGCATCCCGGGGTAACGACATAGGATAGTTTTTATCGACATACCTCGCGGGCGAAGCCGCGGGCGGGAGCTAGTAAAATATAATCTCAAAAAACTGGCCAAGTGCGAGAGGGTTCCGTACCACAAGGCAAGAACACCAAAAAAAAAACACGTTTGTTGTATGGGAACCCACTTAAACATTTATTTTGTTTTTAGTATTTGTTGTTATAGCGGCAACAGAAATACATCATAATCAGCCTATAATGTTCCCACTGCTGGGACACGGGATTGCAGGGATTACGGCCCACTTCCTCTCAGTGAGAGGGAGTGGGCCGTAATCCACCACGCGGGCCCAGTGCGGGTTGGTGAATGTCACATGTCTTCGAATTTTTGGTTCTAGGACATGACAGAAATACATAATTTGTGAAAATTTCACCTGTCTAGCTATCGCGGTTCTAGAGATACAGCCTGGTGACAGACAGACGGACAGACAGCGAAGTCTTAGTAATAGGGTCCCGTTTTTACCCTTTGGGTACGGAACCCTAAAAAACACCTACGCCCCATAACTAGCAGGAATTATAGTCGACCTCGTTATTGCTTAACTAAGGTTGAAATTATCTGACTGTCACAAAGACAACAAATATACATACATAAACTCACGTTTTCTACCCATGGGGGTAGGCAGAAATTACAGAGCGCCACCTGCTGCTATCCTTACATATCCTTTGGCTTCGCCTAAGCTCATACTCCGGTCATACGAATACCAGTTGCGAGTACTACGGACCAGACCATACTGAAGAACATATATCTTTTTCATCTTTTAATTTATAAAAATATTTAAAAATGCTACGATTATGTTGGCAATTTAATTTAAAATACATTCAAATGAGCATATAATTATGTACAGTATTAAAATAATAATAAGAATATGTACAAGTATATAAAAAGGAAAGGAAATAAGTAATCAAAGGGCATCAAAAAATTCATCCGCATCGCTGTCAACAGGAAACGTGCCCAAAAGACTGGCAGCATTGCCACGTTGTATGGCAATGCTGATTCTTTGGCCAAAAAATAGGCCAGCCCTCTGTTTACGTGAAGAGTCGACCAACCGCTTGGCGATGTCTCGAAATACTAAGTGGGCACTCGGGCCCCATTGCCCTAGAGTTTCAACCCCAAACGGCTCAAACATATACGTTCCAAAGAGATTGGAGTATTTGCGCCGTTTGAGGTTTTCCACACCTGCAGCAGCTGCCCCAGCACAGCTCACCGTGCTTGGAAGATGGGATGGCGCAAGGGTGTCGACACACGTTGCATCCCACACCAAAGACCTACCAACCTTCCAAGGCATTATGGTCATTCCGTCTGGTCTCTTCCCATCGCTGCATCGTCGCGTGCCAAGCCATTGGGTTCTAAAACAGCTGGCACATTTAAAAATGTAATTTATAAGTATTTATAAGGAAAATATAATTATAATTATTAATTAACAATACTTAGATGATTAATAAAATTTAATTAATTAATCAATACATTCATGATAATTATGACGGTATTTTTAATTATTTTATCATTATTGCGTTCATCATAGTTTGTTATTCCTTCCATGTATTAGGAAAATATTTTGAATTAAAATATTATTGCTTTACAACTCGTAAAGAGCAGTGGTAGCCAAGTGGTAATGACCGCGACTTACAGAGTTGTAAAAAAAAAACATGAAGATTCCTTTAATAACTTTCTTTTTACAATAAAAACCATACTAATATACATTCAATCATTCTGATTTTTTGTCAGATTATTCTACAAGCAACATACTAAAACACTATTGTTTTAATTTTTTAGTCCAAACAATAGATTTTTTGTAATTAAATAATCTATCTTAAATATTTATAACTCGTTGGTGACTGACTGACTGACATAGTGATCTATCAACGCACAGCCCAAACCACTGGAGGGATCGGGCTGAAATTTGGCATGCAGGTAGATGTTACATTACCATTGTTGTGTCATCGCGCTTCTCTTTCTTTTCTATGCAGTCCGACATTGACCGCGCTTTAGGTCATATTGTAGTCCCCTTAAACGTAACTGGCGTAATAATATGGGTCTATTATAGGTACACTTCTGTCTAACCCATCGGGATTACAGGCGCGATGTTATGTACGAAAAATAAAGAATATTATATTTTGACCCACTGCCCCAGAATACCATTTTTTGAAACAAAACTGGCACTGTCCCACACAGTCGTAAATTTAACCAGGTGATCAAAGTTCTTTCATTGCCAAATTAAAAGTATAATACAAATGTAAATGAAAAAAATCGACGCAATAAAGTCGCGACTGTAAATGCCACAGTTTAATGTATTGTACCTATAAATTTTTGTCATACTCATACAGCATGACATAACATGTGATCAATTTGAGGTTATGTCTTATCAGCAACACTACGATTTCGTTTATCGTAATCACGATGTATGTTAAATAACATAGACTACGGTAGCACTTTTTTAATTTTGACATTTGATTGCGCAAGATGGCGCGGATTTTGAAGTTGGAACTTGATGCATATTTTTTTGTCGTAATATTGGTGCTTAATCCGGACGAAAATTTAATTAAACCAGTAACAGTGAGGTATCGATGGAGCCATTATTATCCTTGAGATCATATCAAGATCCTACACGTCCTCACGCAAGTTTTATATTTTAGTCCTTTGGTTATATTACATACTTTTTATATAGTTTTTTTTTTGGAACTTCTTATCTACGTCTCAACCCCCGTCTGAGGTAATCCCAATAGCATTTTGAACAACCACATTATTTTCAGCATAATATAAAGAAACTGATCGATGTGTTGAACGCGCGTGTCTAAAAGTTTTTAGTTCACGTAACTTCTGGTAGATGGCGTTAGTTGTTACGTCAAATGAATTAATATTCTCATTAATTTGCATATCTGTACCGTATTAGTATTATCTGCATTAATAATAAATAGACTTAACATTATATCACAAACGTCGACTGTTCTATATACCTACATAAGGTTTTCTTGTGACTAGTAATGGAATTCTTCCGACGAGGAATGTGTATGTATTTCATGCCGGAATTCTTAGTGTGTCGCCAGTAGAAGGAGTGGAGAACTGTAGATCTGGATACCCTTAGGGCCTGTGCACACCACGTTTTTTAAACGCGCCGTTGACGCGCGTTTGTAGCGATACAGACGCGATACGCACGCGAGTCAGATACTGGCAGCACTGCTATCTATATATATAAAATGGTAAACTGACTGACTGACTGATTGTTGATATATCAACACACAGCCCAAACCGCTGGTCCTAGAGACATGAAACTTGGAGGGTGTGTTCTTTGTGAAGAGTAGGTATCCACTAAGAAAGGGTTTTTCGAAATTCCACCCCTAAGAGGGTGAATGAGGGGAGGGTGAAATTTCACGCGGACGAAGTCGCAGGCAGAAGCTAATGTAGGATAAAAACGCGTCGTCGACGCACGTGTGTAAAACGCGCCTCAATGGCGCGTTTAAAAAACGTGGTGTGCACAGGCCCTTAGATAAATTAAGAAAAAAAAACACCGTACACGTGATAGAAAATAAAGAATAAGGGAGGTTTAGTGTGAGAGACAGTTAATCTTCTCTCTCATGTAATGAAAAATGTGCCTAAACGTGACGTGTCCTTGAAATTTCACTCTCAATTCTCGTCTAGCATACCATAATCAGCCTATACTGTTCCCACTGCTGGGACACTGGCCTCCTCTCTGTGAGAGGGAGTGGGCCGTAATCCACCACGCGGGCCCAGTGTGGATTGGCAGATGTCACATGTCTTCGAATTTTTGGTTCTAGGACATGCCGGTTTCCTCACGATGTTTTCCTTCACCGTTTTGAGAGCAGTGGTGATGAAATAATTTACACAAAGTAAAGCGCCTGTCTGGGTTCGAACCTACGACCTACAACTCGTAAGTCGCGGCCATTACCACTTGGCCACCACTGCTCTATCAATTCTCGTCTAATTTTATCGAATAGCCTAAAAAGTCCAAGAAAATTGACTTTATTTTCGTCCTTTTTGAAAGTCCGCCATAGGTCAGGACGACACTCCAAAATAGCCTTCGTCCACCAGTGTATTTCTCATGCGCATTCTGAGCTCAACCCCGCTAACACTGCTGACCTTCTAATAAATATTTTTCGCTGGCTTCTCCTATTTTCATAGTTCGTGCTGATACAGGGAAATAAGAATCTGCAGAAGTAATGATACTGTAATTAAGAAGGTCCCAAAAAACACTTAAATTTGGCTTCAAGTATGCTTGCCCCCTTTTTTTTTTTGCGGATGGGAATTCATCAAATGACCCCTCCCGCTCTGGGTGGAGCGGACGGGAGTGTCAGACTCTTACTGACTAAAACCCACCCGTGTTCCTTCCTTAGCCCTTTATGTTCCGGGCCAGCGGTAACCCTTTCGGACAATCCCGCTGGCCCGGCAGGCTTCGGCCCTATGAGGCCCCTCCTTGATGCTGACATCTCTTTGAGGCGCGCGTGGAACACGTACGCGCCGTCCGGCACGGGCCTGGTCCTGATCGGACGGTCCTCCCCCCTGCCCGTATGCCTGTCCCGTCTTTAAAACTTGAAGATTAAATTACAGAAAAACGTTTTTTTTTATCAATATAATTAAGTGAAACTGTAGGTATGTGGTATGGATGGGTGAACAACCTAGCTGTTCATTGTTGCAAACTTTCAATCCAATTTATCAACTTGATAGTAGATATGGTATCTTTTACATGTGATTGGAAAAGTATTGATAAAGCCTTGTACTCCGGACAAGGCTTAAGAATCGCTTGCTTATACGAAAATTATATGACACACTAGCTCCTGACCGCGACTTCGTTCGCGTGAAAGTCGTAAGATACACTAAACTAACAGAAGCATTATAGACCCTTCTCGGCCGCCGTCCCACCACGTCGAACGCACGAGGGAACAAGAAATTTCACACGGACGAAGTCGCGGACAGGAGCTACTTATACTAATTAGTGGGTTCTGGAGAACAGATAGGCAGTCGCTCCATGTAAAATACTGGTATTCAGCTCATCAGCTGCATCTAGAGACTGGAAGCCGACCCCAATATCGGTGGACGAGTCCTGGGGGTCTACTCCGAAACGGTTAACCACTGTATCGGCCGAATGTTCGGTCATTTTCTGATTCGAATATTGTTGTCCTACTACGAATTAAAAAAAAAAAAGAGTAAAAAAAGGGTTAAGGGTTCCAAAAAGGTTCGAATTGGCACAGTTTGGTCGGGACCAATAGTCCATATAGGAAATTAATGGCTGTAGAAAATGACCGAACATTCGGCCGATACATCGGCTAACCGCTTCGGAGTAGACCCCCTGGAGCGGAGACCGCGTATCGGCAAGCGTAGTGTGGGACGCCCCCCAGGGCCCCAGCTAGATGGACGGACGACCTATAGAAGGTGTCTGGGGTGGACTGGATGCGGATGGCGGAGGACAGGGTGTAGTGGCGCAGCCTGGGAGAGGCCTATGTACAGCAGTGGACGTATTTCGGCTGAAATGATGATAAATATTATAGTGGTTCAGCCGAGAAAAGGTAACATATAGACGAGTTACCTTCGCATCCATATAAATATTAAGTATGCATGGATTACGAGGAAGTCTCCGTAGTGAAATTTCCCAATACCGATATTTTTAAAGAGTTTTTTTCCTCTTTGTATGTAGATTGCGGCATGGCATTAAGGAAAATTCTCTACATACTGATATTGGGAAATTCTACCGATATTAGAATGCCCTCTTTACCTGAGTATGCATCTTTAATGAGCATCAGCGTAGCATAACCAGCCTTTAACGTTACCACTCGACACTCCCCTCTGTGAGGAGGAGTGGGCCGTAATCCACCACACGGGCCCAGTGTGGGTTGGTAGTAGTCACATGTCTTTGAATTTTTGGTTCTAGGATATGCTCAATCGTATATTTAAGTGTACTAAGCTTCCTCGTTCACCACTTGGCTTCCTCACACAGCTCTGGTGGAAAGCTGCCTAATGCACAGACAAACAGACACGTTCTGTCTTATCACAAAACGAGTTCTAACTTCATAATTCCAAGTATACGGGCCAGTTATTTTATTTTGATCTGTATTCAGAGCACGGTAAAGTTTACTTTAAAAACTTAATACAAAATTGACAACTTAGTGCTCGTATACACGAGCGGCATGTTGCTAACGACAGAGGCAAATGCAAACGTTGACAACGTGCTGTTCGTGTGTCTGAACACTTAGAATCGGATTTGACGCCAGTTTTTGTAATTAAAACTGTAATTTTGTCGGAAAGAGTTCGAAATTAAAAAAACTGGCCCAGTGCGAGTCGGACTCGCACACGAAGGGTTCCGTACCACAAGGCAAAAACACTGGAAAAAAAAAACACGTTTGTTGTATGGGAGGCCCCCCTTAAATATTTATTTTATTTTAATTTTATCATTAAAGTAAAAACACAACTGAGTTTTTTGTGTTTCAAGTGGCTACCTGTTGCCATTATTGATATCGAGCAAAAAAGGGCAAAAAAATCGCGTTTGTTGTATGGGACCTGGGAGCCGTTAAATATTTATTTTATTTTTAGTATTTGTCGATATAGCGGCAACAGAAATACATGATTTGTGAAAATTTCAACTGTCTAGCTACCGCGGTTCTTGAGATACTGCCTGGTGACAGACAGACGGATGGACGGACAGACAGCGAAGTCTTAGTGATAGGATTCCGATTTTACCCTTCGGGTACGGAACCCTAAAAATGACTCGATGGTTTAATCCTGGGACCTTCTAATCTAATCTAATGTAATCTAACTAGCCTGTATTGTAGCAGGGCAAAGACCTCCACCTCCCTTTTCCACACAATTCTGATTTTTGCCAGTCCTTTCTATAGGAGTCATGCTCGAGAGAAACCATAGGCTCAAATCACACCAAAAGAGCGTCGAAGCGGAGCGCAGTTTCAGTGTCATATGAATTTTAACTTTATTTTCGTTACTATAATACTTATAATCGCAACCGCTCGGTAGAGAAGGCAATTCGCCGGAATTCCAGCGGCGCCGCTGGCATCCGCGCGACTCGTTCGAGTGCGAGAGTGTACAGGGTCGCACTCTCGCGCGAGCGCTCTCTGCGAGACATGGCGAGAGCACTCGCGGAAGAGTCTCTCGTCGACGCACCGCGAGTCCGCGAGGCATGACGAGTGCGAGAGTGTACAGGGTCGCACTCGTCACTCGACCTCTCGCGCAAGCGCTCTCGGCGAGACATGGCGAGAGCACTCGCGGAAGAGTCTCTCGTCGAGGCACCGCGGAAGAGTCTCTCGTCGAGGCACCGCGAGGCATGACGAGTGCGAGAGTGTACAGGGTCGCACTCGACCTCTCGCGCGAGCTTTCTCGGCGAGACATAGCGAGAGCACTCGCGGAAGAGTGTACAGGCGCCATAAGGACTAAGGACAAAATGCTTCACCATCATTTTATCACAGATAAAAGGAGATAACGAATTTAAATAATTAATTGTAAGTAGCTTCCTGTGTTGAAAATAAAATACTCTTTCGATAAGATATTAATTTATTACGATACTGTTCGATTGGAAAATCCTAGTACTTAATCGAAAATCCTTGACAGATTATCATGGCACACGTTCATGTAAAAAAAATAAGGTTAATATTTTTTACATTTTGATAGTTGATTATACATTTGATCTCTTTTTTTAAAGTCCAGACATGATCTGACCAAGATTATGTCTGGACTTTAAAAGAGACTGACCCCTGAGTTTGTTTCGCCATTTCGTCTCAGCGGGAAATTTTTAACCTTTTGACCGCCACACGTCAAAAAATCAAAAACGTGCCCTCGACGTCAAAGTCTGTGTCATGTAGTCGAACCGTGGCGTGCTGGGCACATTTTGGTTTGTCATCTATACATGACTGTGGCGGGTCAAAAGGTTAACCGGACGTTAAGGCTAAATTACCATCCGGGTGATCCAATATTTGATGTGAAAGCAGAAAAAGTATACACATAAACTCCCACCGTCTTCCCATGGAGGTCAGCAGAAACTTCAGAACGCCGCCAGCTGCGATCCCTAAATACTCCTTTTGCTTCGATTACGTTCATACGTGGTCAGACACGAACGCCGGTTGCGAGTACTATGACCTGACCTTTCTCAAGAACATCATCAATAAGGTGTCACAAATGCCGGCCACTCACGATCAAGTTCACCGTCAAGTTTGCAGCGGACTTGAAGCCGCGTCCAGTAAACTTGAACGTGGTATGGCTATGGGGTATGCATGATAAGTAGCCATACACCGTCAAGTTTACTGGACGCGGCTTCAAGTCCGCTGCAAACTTGACAAGTGAACTTGATCGTGAGTGGACCGCATAAATGTCCTTCTGAGGCGTCGGCGTCCCGCCGTTTCTACTCACATCTGCCTTGTAAATACCTTGTACCATCACAAGAGAGACTGAGGCTGTGGCAAGACAGTGCTTCCTTACCCGGACCGTTCGTCCCACCCGCTGAAGACCTCCCACCTGTACATGAGCTACCTTGGGTAACCTGGAAGTCTTTAAACAGACTCCGGACCCAGGTTGGCCGAAGCAAGGAAAACCTGTTCAGGTGGAGATTCATAGACGACTCCGCCTTGGAGTGTAAATGTGGTGCTGTTCCACAAACGCTGGGACACTTAATGTCGTGTCCTGCGTGTCCTGTCAGCTGCACGTTGCAGGAGCTGATGGACGCTGGTGGAGGCGCCAAACAAGTGGCCGAATTCTGGGCCGAGTATATTTAGATTGCTATCGACACGCTAAGAAGAAGAATACCTTTGTAAACGACTTCAAAAAAGGAGGAGGTTCTCAATTCGGATGTTTATTATAAATAAATTATCGAATGCACCGGAAACGCTAGAACCAGTTCAGAAAATAAAACAATCGATGTCTGATTGCTAGTTATGCAACTGCTCCTATTCTGTCAAATTCTTTGCTTGTTATGTTGGAGTTCTACTTTCACCATTTTGTTTCTCGTCTAAGCGTTTACAAATATCAATTACAATTGATTTTTAGCCGGGCCGACTCAGGCAGTTGAAGCACTGGTAGCCCAGTGGTAACGGCCGTCACTTACCAGTTGTAGACCGTAGGTTCGAGCCCAGACAGGCGCTTTAAGGCTCCTACAAACAGACTCGACACGCGATATAATCGCGCACCACACAAAGGCACCGCCCGCGCCCGTTGCGTGACGTGCGGTGCCTTTGTGTCGCGCGCGATTTTATCGCGTGTCGCGCCTCTTTGAAGGAGCCTTTACTTGGTGTAAACTGCTTCATCACCACTGCTCTCAAAATGGTGAAGGGAATTCTCGTGAGGAAACCGGCATGTCCCAAAAACAAAAATTCGAAGACACGTGGCATCTACCAACCCGCACTGCGCCCGCGTGGTTACAGCCCACTTCCTCTCGAGGAGAATAGGCCTGTGTCCCAGCAGTGGGAACCTTATAGGCTGATAACTGTCCCAGCGGAACGGTGAAAGATATAAAGCATTGTTAATTAAAGTGCCTCCATTGTCTTCAAGCTGATGAGCTTCGAGCTGATCTTATCAAGCTGATGTAATATCTAGGTCGGATTCGCAATACCTAAATCCATGCCGACGTCATAGGATTACGCCCAACCTAACACTGTAGGAAACTGTCACTTCCTGTAAACTTTCTGACATAATTATTATGTTCATTTGTAATTTGCCTGACGTTAAGCACTTGTTGGTGTAATAAGTAGATTATAAATTAGTGTCTGGGAGGAAAGGAAATGAGGTCGAAACGCCAGCGAATTTAGATCTGCGTTTTTATTATTCCCCAAAATGGTTGCTATCTGGTTCGAACAAGCATTTTCAATTTAGAAAACTTGGTCAGGGGTAAGGCTTTCAGTCTCGATGCATTACCGAGTCCCGGGAAAAAAAAAACGAGACTCGATGTGGTCTCGAAATTCCCGGGAAATACGAGATTTTTGAGACTATTTCAAAACTAGGTTTCTTACTTATAGGCTATGCAATTAGGCAGTCAAAACAATATATTTTAATCAAGTACTTTATTAAACAAACGCCAATAAAAAAATAAAAACCTTTTGTGATTTTTTTTTTCATTTTTGTAGTGGGCACGTAAGAAACAAAAGGCGTTTAATGTGGTTTCAGACAGAGAGTACCTAATTTTATTACAAAAGTAACCTAGTAAAGTTCTGCTAGTGGGGGACATTAAATAATTGTAGCAATAATTTAGGTATTTCCCTCTGTCGCCCTCATTTTCAAAGAGAGCTTTTTCTACGTGCAAGGTTGTTTGCAAGTCATGGATAGACATGGAAGTAATATTCTGCCCTTTGTCTTCCTGGGGGTTTAACAAATTATTAAGCTCAGATTCCAGCTATTCTTCAGTAGTTAAACTTGTGAGCTCCGCAATCGTCGCATCATTTGTCAGATTTGTCAGTTGTGGATTTAACCTTTACACAACAATTACACACGAATTTTTTAAAGACACTATAATTTCGTCGTTGCTTAATGTTTGAAAAGCTGTTGCATCAAGTTTTTTTTTCAAAAAACTGAGAAGGAATGTGCAAGTATTGTAAGCTCAAACTCAAAGCATTTATTTAAATTAAACCATGTACAGGCACTTTTGAATTGTAAAATAAAAATTAAATAGTCTGTCAGTTAGTCAGAAAGTTGAAGTTAGTTGCCCATTCCAAAACGTAGATCTCTATGGAGAAGAACGGGCAAGAAACCAAAATCCTGGGTACATTTATTTTTGGTACTACTCTATGTGAGAACAATGTAAAAAAAAAACACTTAAACTAAGATACTCGTACTTGTAACTTGCCTCAATCAGTCTATTTTCCTTAATAAGGATGCGCAGTGGACTGGCGAGACTTACGCTCAAAAAACTTTGTGTGTGTAAGTCCAATTTCTTTAGGCAGAAATTTTGTGAAGTACCCGCTGTTAAAAGAGTAACGTCTCGTCTACACAGGGCTTCTAACGTCACTTTCATAATACCTAGTGAATTTCAGATTGCTTCCAATGTAGCCTAGTATACTCTGATTCAGTGAACTCACTGTTGGTTTAGTAGATTATTTAATACTGTTATTATGTGACTCAAGTCTCAAAAGTCTCGTTATTCCCGAGACCGAAAATGTAAGTCTCGAGTCTCGAAAATACCAAAAAATCGTCGAGACTCTCGAAATTTTCGAGACCGAGATTCCCGGGATGAAAGCCTTAGTCAGGGGGCTTTGAAAATCCGTGGCATACCTACTGTCCGCCATTTTTTTTTTTCAAAATGGCAGGCACGCATACTGTAACATAATAGGATCAAACCCCAAAAATTGCGTTGATGTGAGGATGTGAGCTATCGATTTATATAGGTTTCAGGTGTGGCCGCCATTTTGAAAAAAAAAATGGCGGACGCCGCTGTAGTAGTAGTGAATGTCAGGCTTCATAAAACACTGTGCGCTGTAGTAGTAGTGAATGTCAGGCTCCGTGTAAAAATCTTCAATTCCCTTTCTATGTACAATCCGAATGGCAAAAACCTAGTCTGTATTTTGGACTAATATTAGCAAGATTTATGATACATTTTGAGGCGGAGATAACCTTTAAACACAGAAGGCCACTGCGGCATTCTGTGTCAATACTTAGTTTAATATACGTTGACCGTTGTATACTACGGGCTCAGAACATAAGAACTAAACTCCAATCTTCCAAGTCTCGAGTGAATAGGTTACTTTCAGGCAAGCATGCACCATTATCGACCGCTTCATCGCCTACCTTTTTTTTTTTTTGGTTGAGAAATCATCAAATGACCGCTCCCGCTCTGGGCGGAGCGAAAAGGAGTGTTAGACTCTTACTGACTAAAACCCACCCGTGTTCCTTCAGTTACCTGTGCCAGGGGCCACGGTATCTCTTTCGATCAACCCGCAACCCTGGATCGCCTACCATTAGGCGAGATAGTGATCAAACGCAAACCTTCTAAAATTGCAAGCCTAATATGTCCCGCACCTTAGCAAAATCCTTTTTACATTTCCTCTGTGGTGACATCTACAACGCCACATTGTGAACTACGCATCACGACACATACTGCATTATACATATACAATAGCCCAAAAAAAACCCATTGGAGAGTAACCCAACAGACACACCACCTCTCTGGTCTTTTCAATGGAGTATCTTTCCACCCTGTTCCTCATACCTCCATAAGAGGGACTACATGACCTAAAGCGCGGTCATTGTCGGACTGCATAGAAAAGAAAGAGAAGCGCGATGACACAACCCTGGTAATTTATTGCAAAATGTGAGGCAATTATCTATTCACAAAAAATCAATTTTTTGGACTAAAAAATTAAAACACTAGTGCTTTTAGTATGTTGGTTGTAGAATAATCTGACAAAAAATCAGAATGATTGGATGTATATTAGTATGATTTTTATTGTAAAAAGAAAGTTTTTAGAGGTATCTTCATGATTTTTATTCTATCGTACCAAATTAGTTGTATTATGTTTTCAACACACTATCTAACTAGCATATATCCTGAAGATTATCATTATGTTTTTCTGATTTGTTTACTATAGTCGATCAGTACTTATACTTATACTTTTAGGCATTATAAAGACGACCCACTGACCCGTTTTTTGCGTTTAGATCCTGTAGTCTCTATAATGGTGACCCCGAACTGGAACGTTAGCGCAGCCTTCATGCAGCTACTTCGTGACATTATCTTCACTTGCTCAATTCCACTGTTCTTTCTACGATATTATTTCCATATTTTGTCACATCTACGGTTGTCAGCTGAGACAGAACAGCATATACTATGCCAGGAAATACACGAAACATTACAAAGCAGGAATATCTAGTCCAATAATATCAGTACGAGTTTTGTGTCCAGTCACTACTACCCACTTTTTAAGACGTCAGTTCGTCCACATCTACCCACTTTGTGACCTCTCGCTTCCACAGAGATTAGTCAACTTTAAGCATTTGTCGTTACTCATATTTTTGCAGTGTGTCGCGCGTCAGTAATAACAAACACAATATAAAATCATTCTGCCAAGCCTTTTACCAAGTCTTGTATGTTAGGGTCCAGTATAATCGGATGCAGCGGAATACCAGTATATTATACGGTGACTACCTACCTGACTTCCAGATCCAAGTTACTGGGTAACACGAGTAACCTTGGTTGTAAGACTTTTGGTCTTCTGACTACGTCATCATAACTGTTAAAGATCTACGAATAACAGAACCTTGGTTGTAAGACTTTTGGTCTTCTGACTACGTCATCATAACTGTTAAAGATCTACGAATAACAGCCGGGAGCAACGGCTTAACGATCCACGCTCAATCGGTAGGTGAGAAATTCATTCACTCAAAAATGCACAATGAATATTTAAACAGTACTACCCTCATAAAAAACTTTACGGCTAAATCATTTAGAAGCTTGATAATATCACCTGTACGTTGGCACTGCTCCAGAAATACGTCACCTAGTGTCAACGCCTCGGTGACGTTGGAACCCTGATTGTCATTGGAGTGGCGTTATTTTTGGTCAGTTTCTGTAACTACAGCAGGCGTCGGTTTGCCAAAAATAGTTGTTTCACCTTCGCGTTCTTTTTACCTTATGGTCCATCGTCTACGACGCTTCTCAAGACGCAACACGACTTACCAATGCATTATTAACTAGTTTGTGATTGGTTTCGTCGTGTACGGATCGCCATTGCAATATAGGCCTCCAAGCCGTATTTCACAGAGATACATGCACTCTCTCTTCCCTCATTCTCACAGTCCGGGTGGGACGGCAATCCGACACGATCGGAGAGAGATCTGGTGCTGCTGAATGTGGGGTCCCAGGTTCGATTCCCAGGTTGGGCAAAGTGTTATTGGGTTTTTCCATTAAGAATTTCTTAGTAACAGCTCGGAGTTTGGAAGTAGGCGGTGTGATACCTCCGTGCCTCGGAAAGCACGTTATGCCGTTGGTTCATTGAAATACTAGTGCTGTGACATTCTAGCTACTCAAACTCAAAGCATTTATTTCAATTAAACCATTTACAGGCACGTTTGAATGGTCAAGGAATTGTTCAGTCAGAAATATGAAGCTAATGCCCATTCCAAAGCGTAGTAGGTGAAGAACGGGCAAGAAACTCATAACTCATTGGTGATTTTAGTCTGTATCGGGTTAGTTTTGGGTAGCGTAGTAGACTGTAGGTCTAAGACAGAAAAAGTTGGTACAGGTAACCATAACACGAATGTCAAGGAACATAATATGTTCACCAGTACACCAAGACTTTTCTATAGAACTTGAAACAACGCCATGTCAAAGGCGGAAAAATAAAGAGCTAAACAATATAGCATTGTTATTGATATTTACCTTTGCCTGGGCACTAGTCACTGCGTAGTACTGGTATGTCGTACTGAGCGGGCACCCAGTTTGTGTTCTATCTTCTCTCGTATCAGCACGATTTATATTATGAGAAAGGCTTTATCATCATTGCAAATGAGAGCCTTGTTCCACCTACTGCCGAGTCTTAGGTCTATAAAGTTTTGTGGAACAGCGTGTGTAGTTCACTCATCCTCCATAGGAAAGGGAGGATCCTCCCACCAGACGGGTTACTGAACGAGGATTGTCGTCGGGACGTAGTATATATGCTAGTTGCGCGGTAAACTCTGCTTGCGCGATGCAGGATTTTGCGTGACGTCAGTGGGATGCGTAGTCATAATATTAGCCAGTCAGCAAGCTGGTAGCGGGCATGACTGTCCAGGGTACATCGGACATACATTAAGGTATCGCCACTAGTTGTGGCTACTTTTATACACCCCATTGCCAGAGAACTGTGGCGGCATATACATACATCGCCACATGTGAACTACGCGTCACTGATGTCACGCAAAATCCTGCATCGCGCAAGTAGAATTTACCGCGCGACTAATATATTATATGCAACGTTCCGACAACAATCGTCGGGCCCAACCCCGTCTTGTCAGAGGATTCCCTGTTTTCTATAGAGGACGAGTGAACGTAATACCCTGTCCGTCATAACCCTAACCAATATCCTACGTCTAATTTCCGTCCTTCAATGCTATTAGCCCGTAGTTTTAACAGCAAGGCGGCTACTCTTAATGACGTTGGACGCGCTCCAAACTGCAAAACCGGCGCTGCGTCGTATTCCATCTTACAAACTTGCTTTACGGGTTAAAGCAGAGAATATAAAAATGCTGCATAGGATTATTAGCCTGTTTTTGACCCACTGCGGTACAAAAGCTCTTTTTAGACAGAAAAGGAATGAGCATTGATCACCTCGCCTGCTTACTGCTGGTTCGCGATTTATGAGTTAAGTCTACGCTCCTCTGTACAGTTTTTCTCACTTCACTGTGGTATTTTGCTGCTAGAAGCACTCTTTTTCTGCTGATGTATTCTGTAAAAAATCTCACCGAGAATATTTACGTGAAGTGAGCCGTCAATAGTGTCAATTTTAATAGTATCACGTGGGATGACAGGTCATTTCAATCTCACTACACCAAAATTTTCACGGTGAGATTCTTACAGAATAGATCCGCTGTCCTGTGATTGGCTCAATTCCGTCAAAGGCCCTGGGTATAATTTTTGACGTCATTGTCAAACTTGGTTGTTAGAAATCGTGACGCGATCCTAGGTCATCACTAGGAACGACCTTGAAATAATCAAAATACTTATTCATCAGTAAATTATCATAGGGCTGATTTTTCAATCGACCGATATTTTTTTATTCGTGGAATAAAATTGACGTCTGACAGTTTTTGTATGGAAGAACTGTCAAAAATTCAAAATTATTCCTCCGATAAAGTTATCTGGCCTTGGAAAAATCAGCCCTTAGTCATTTGTTTTTTGCTTATGCCAGGGTTCACACGATTCGATAATAGGCTATTTGACAATGTAAAAAATAAGGTCATCATTATTGACACTCGTATAGATTATCGCTTTTAAAATCGATTTGCATTAATTTTACTACAAAACAATGTATTATTTATTAAAAAAATCCCGAAAAAACTTCCATCTTTTTAAATCTGGCGCCACGTAATCGAAAACGGTCTGGATTGGCTGAACTTATGATGACGTCATGATATAGTCAATTTCTGTCTATCGTTGACAGAACAGATGACTTTTGTCTAGTATCTCGACCGTTTCAACGTTTGTTTACGTGTATTTTGACGTCACGACGCCATATTGTTAAAGATAGCGTTTTGGCGGCTTATTTAAACAGTACATTTTTATTTACTATTTTCTAAAAGAAATACATTATGCAATTTGAAGTAATAGGTTTTTGTGGGGTCGTTAGACACCATTAAATAATCTGAGATGTTTATCAGAAACCAGTCAAATAGCCTATTATTAAAAATCCTTTTGAATTTGAAATTCAATTTGATTGAAAGCCAGTTCAGAGGGTTCAAATCGCATTCGACTTAGCAGTTGATCAACTAAAATAGAACCGTGTGACCCGGTATTAGGAGAGGATATTCCCTTTTAAAGCACTTTGGCTTTGGGCTGTCCATCAGCAGATTGCCATTTGATTGGTTATAGAATCTTTGTCATTGGTGTAAAGAATTTTTCGTTACCAACTTAGACCTCGATCGATTTTGTAGGCTCAGGAATCCTTTAGGAACTATATAGGGCTCTATAAAAGGAAAATAGGTCACTCAGGTGCCTCTACCTTCATCAAAGTTAATATGGTCACATTATTTACGTGAAAGATATGGCGGTCACGCCTTTGAACTAAAGGGTTGAGGCGTTGAGCATAATATTGTTGTAGGGATTTACTGTATCCAGTGTTCTAAAATAGCCTGGTCCCTTATACTTATTTTCTGACTGACTTTGAATTTAACGCAGAGTTCTGCAGTGTTTGCATTAGCTATTACGACTAAAGGGCTCCCGCAGACAGACGCGACGCCACGGTGCGATGCGATTCTGGTAGAACAAATTCCACGAAGTCTTCATAGAAATTGTTCAACTAGTGTCGCGTCGGTGCCTGTCTACGGGAGCTGTAACTCATGTCGTGACGTAGGTTAGTCGCTGGGTCTATCTGGCCAGGCTATGGTACTCGTAGATTCTCTTTGAGATACCACAAATTGTTGATGTCATCATGTATCGCTGGACAAGTCGGCTTAACTTCCAGTCCCTTCGGTCCAGGACTAGAGACTTTGGTGGTATGAGGAACAAAAGTTAACTCATCCTCCATAGACGGGTGTCGTGTCTGGTGGGCATCTGCCCCACGATTGATGTCGGGACGTTGTAAATTATGCTAGTTGCGCGGTAAACTCTACTTGCGCGATGCAGGATTTTGCGTGACGTCAGTATGATTCGTAGTTCGCATGTGGCGATGTAGACGCTGCCACATGACCATTGCTTGTTTCTTTTTTCCAGTTTTTAACGCTAACTTCTTCGCGGCCTGTCGAAATGACCTCTGGCTGATACAGGGTTTCATTTACAGTTGATTTTGACCCACAGTTAATTAGGCGATCCGAGCCCACTGACATAGTAATATAGACCTTAATAACAATGCTATTTGATCTAAAACCCTCTCAATTAACCGCCCGAATAATATTGTAGATAGTAAAATGGGTATAATACAAACAAATTGCCCACATTCTAGTTTTTAACCTTGGCATGTGTTTAGGGAGTCTGTCTATTCTGGATTCTTGTAACTATATCGTTACGATGTCAACGCGCTTTTGTATCATCTAACGTCTAATGGGGGATTTACACTAGGTTGATTTTCGCCGTGCCGCCGGCCGCTTACCAAATCGCCACCCCATTTACACAGGTCGATAAAAATCGCAGGTGGCTAGTTCATTTTGCGTCAAAATGTCGAACTTCATGCGGTGGGCGATCGCCGGCCACCTGCGACTGAGGATTTTCACGGTCCATTTTAGACACACGCCGCATGCGACTTGTCGCCGCACGACTAAAGTCGACAGCTACTCTACTTTGGAACTTGTTATTTTCCTCACCGGCGCGGCGGCGGCCTAGCCGAATTGCCATGTAAACAGTCTGACTATAGTCACCTGTGTAAAGCCCGCACTACCGACGTCTTTTGTTGCTCTTCCTTATTCACATTTCTTCGTTATTTTCAATGAGATTACTCGAGGGGCCTGTGGCTAAATAATAACAGCCGCACAGGTCGATCGATCAAGGTCAGCTACGCTTGCCTCGGTTGGTCTGTGGATGTGTGACCATCTTTACATACCGAGACCCCTCCGTGCCTCGGAAAGCACGTTTAGCCGTTGGTCCCGGCTGTCATTCGTGGACCTTTGACAGTCGTTACGGGTAGTCAGAAGCCCGAAAGTCTGACAACCAGTCTTACCAAGGGGTATCGTATTACCCAATAACTGGGTTGTGGAGGTCAGATAGGCAGTCGCTCCATTTAAAATACTGGTATTCAGCTGCATCCGGTTAGATTGGAAGCCGACCCCAACATAGTTGGGAAAAGGCTAGGCAGATGATGATTTTCAATTAGAATACTCGTCGATTTTGTCTTCCACTCTTGGGTATGGAGTTAGGGTTGTTACTTCCGCATTAGGGTTTTTATCCTCATCGTTCTAACCTTCAGTAGCTTTTTAACCATCGATTTTAATCATAATTAACCCTAAACATTGCCTCATTAAAAAAATATGCTTTCCGCTTGTGGTTATCGCTGGTCTCAGTAGAACAGCTAAATCAGCAGGAGTATTTAAGTCAAAAGTGACTTGGCGCTTTTTTAAAATAACCCTTTTGTGTACTCGAGTCAGGATTTGGCTGGCATCTATATAATCAGGATAAGATAAAATTACCATTAACCAAGCATGCACCATCGCCTACCGCATTATTGCTTACCATCAGCTCATAATATGATGGTCTAACGCAAACCTAGCCTTTCCAATATTACAAAAAATACAGTTTGCTTGAATCTAAACTTCAAAATTCATTTGTTTCAGACCTCAGAGACTCCATTGCAGGTATGTTTTATTTCTACCCTCATTTTGGTGGTTTTTTTTTATTAATAATTAGCTGCGCCCCGCGGTTTCAGAATGTCGGGATAAAAAGTAGCCTAAATGTTATTCCAGGGTGTCAGCTACCTCCATACAAAATTTTATCAAAATTGGTCCAGCCGTTTGAGCGTGAAGAAGTAACAAACACACTCACACACTCACAAACTTTCGCCTTTATAATATTAGTGTGGTGATTGCCATACTTTTTTGGTCAGGGTAATCTGTTAAATAACACAATGCTACTCTCGTATCGCTATGACTATATGAGAACAGCTTATACCGTGGTAAAACATATTACCCAATCTGCATAGTGGTAGGTAATGGGGCTGACTACACACAAAACGCAAGCCTTTACCCATGGCTTTGCTCGCAAAAAAAATATATACCTACCCCCGATTTACTCGGCAGGGAAGAAGTTAAGTAATCCGTACCACAAGGCAAAAAACGCCAAAAAAAAATACAATTCTTGTATGGACAATTGGACACCCCCTTTCATTTTTAACTTTATTTTATTTTTATTATTTGGTGTTAAAGCAGCAATAGAAATACACACTGAAAATTTCAACTGTCTACTGTTATGGTTCATGAGATACAGCCCGCTGACAGACAGACGGACGGACAGCGGAGGCTTAGTAATAGCTTCCCATTGGGACCCTTTTGGTACTTATAGAAGTCAAAAAAATATTTCTTAGTGCATCTCTACAGTCTCCAAGAAACATAGCTTCCAAACAGCAAGGCAGAAAAAAACACGAGTCCACTGCTGGACATAGGCCTTCCCCAAGCACCTCCACTTCGACCGGTTCTGTGCTTCTCGCATCCAACGGGTTCCTGCGGCCTTCACAAGGTCGTCGGTCCACCTTGTGGGAGGCCTTCCAACGCTACGTCTTCCGGTACGCGGTCGCCACTCCAGAACCTTTCGGCCCCATCGGCCATCTGTTCAGCGAGCAATGTGCCCTGCCCACTGCCACTTAAGTTTGGCAATTCTTCGGGCTATGTCGGTTACCTTGGTTCTCCTGCGGATCTCCTCATTCCTGATTCGATCACGCAGGGAAACTCCAAGCATAGCCCTCTCCATTGCCCTTTGGGTGACTGTTAGCCTTCTTATAAGGCCCATTGTGAGCGACCACGTTTCAGTGCCATAAGTCATCACTGGAAAACACGAGTTTAACACAATCTAATTTGCCAATTTCTCGTATCTTAATATCTTGCCAGAATACGGCTGGTTATGAAAATAGACTGCCCAGCTAAATATATGACTGTAATAATTTTAGTATGTTTGGCCATGACAGTTTACGGCGTTCTCGCTTCGCTGCCCGACCAAGAGTAAGGTCTTTTACATGTGATCTTTTAGGTTTTAGGATGGATATTAAAAAAAAACCGGTCAAGAGCGAGGCGAGGCGGACTCGCGCGCCTAGGTTTGCGTATTGTGAAACGTGAAATGTTTTTAATTTTTTTTCGGCGATTCCTATATTCGTCAGAGAATTTTATCACTACTGTATAGAATATTGTAGTTTTAGGTCAGCGTCATCTCTTGACCGATAGTGCAGCTAATGTAATTTTTGTTGATTTCTGAAAAAGTGCCAAAAATTTGGCGAAATTAGAGGTAATTTTGACAGATAAAGACTGAGATCAGACTGTGAACGTTCTTTTCTTAAAATTACGAGAATTGCCCCTCAGGTTTCCTCAGGATGTTTTCCTTCACAGTTAGTGCTGTTCGAGATAAAATAAGAGAGCACATAGGACTCCCCCAAGTGCCTCAACACCTGGTTCTGCGCCTTTCAAACTACGCTTTCTGATTCCCGGACTCCACTCAAGAACTCGTCTGCATTAAAGACCATGAAAATCAAAAATAATTTATTCAAATTAAGCACTTTTTGAACGTCAAAATTACATAATATGACAGTCCCCCACAAGCCCACAACGCCCGCTCTCCACCACTTCCTAGTGCTTCAGCTGGACAGAAGATGTGGCACAACAAACTACCTCGTATGTCTCCCCTTCAGTCCTTCGACAGACTTGACTGGCCCACTGCCACTCAGATTGATTACTCTTGCAAGCTATTTCGGTAAACCCAGTTCATGCTTGAACACAATACCGTTGAAATTAAAGTAAATTCACCTAGTTCAGGTGAACTACAAAATGATTGGCATGATCAGCCTATAATGTTCCCACTGCTGGGACACAAGCCTCCTCTCGGTGAGAGGGAGTGGGCCGTAATCCACCACGCGGGCCCAGTGCGGGTTGGCAGACGTCACATTTCTTCGAATTTTTGGTTGCCGGTTTCCTCACGATGTTTTCCTTCACCGTTTTGAAAGCAGTGGTGATGAAAATAATTTACACAAAGTAAAGCGCCTGTCTGGCTTCGAACCTACGACCTACAACTCGTAAGCCGCGGCCGTTACCACTTGGCCACCACTGCTCTAAAAAATTATTACCAAGTAAAATCTCTATGCTGATACTGAAAAACTTCGAACCAGCGAAACCATCCTTGACATTAGCCGAATGCCGTTATGTAACAATAAACATATTCAAGCTAAATATAGCCTTGCCTGATCGTACAAAAATGATTCATACGGTCAATTTGTGCGATGCCAGCTACGTAATAGTAACCGAATATTGCTAAGTGACGTGACGTGGATGATTCAGCTAGTGAGTCTTTGATCCTCGTCTATCCGATTTTTGTCAGTATAATTATAGTCGATCGTTCTTGGACCTTTCTTGGTTGGAAAATAGTAAAGTCGGGTGTCTGACCGAACTAAAATTTGGAAGATGCAGAAAAAAATCGGGATTTTTTAAGGCTGCAATTTTATGATGCTGAAGAAGCACCAAATACGATCACAAGCTATTGGGAAACAGCGCGTTAGCCAAAGCGGTGAGTGTTCAAATCAGCGGCCACCCATCTAAGTAAATGACTAATGAAAACGTAGCTTTACCTTATGATGTACCTACGCAAGCCATTTGGCCACGTGCCTGTCATGTCATGATTTATGACAATGATATAATCGTTGTATCATGCTCAACATAACCTGTAGAAGCATCCAATATTGTGTTTATTATCAAAAGAAACCGATTCCTACATAATAGGGAAAATCTGAATGAAGACATGACATCAAAATTCAAAACAAAATACAAGTTACGTAGATGAAATTAAAAAAAACAAGAGGATGTTTATTTTACGTCAAAATCGTTATTATTACATCATTTACGTTTCGCAATTTTACGACGGACCCGTCTTGGCTAAAAGCCAGAAGCCTAGTGGTAAAGAAATATCTGAAGCGAACGCTCCTCTGAACTTCTGAAGTTTTATTTTGTATTTGTTTGAGTTGCGGCATTTGTATCGAAATGTACGTTTTTGTGTTTGGACTGGATTTCTTTTTTTAAGCCTATTTTTTCTCAGCCCTACGCTAAAAAGACTAGCTAAAATGTTTTAGTATGTTCTGAATAGGAATGATTAGGTTTTTCAGTTGTAAAAGCTGTTCCGGATTATCGCTTGATCGTTCTCCTGACCTTATCCCAATTTATTTGGGGTCAGCGCTACATGTCTTGCTCTTCTATACTTCTCTGTTAGTCGTCATCTAGGTAGTCACCCCCTTTCTAACCATAAGCTCTCAAAACGGCGAAGAAAAACATCAAAGGAAACCGGCATCGGCATGATATAAAACAAAAAAAAAAAAACAGTGGCGCTCCGGGCATGCCAACAGAAGTGAAAACAAAACACAAACAGAATACTTTGCAATCACTCACTGACACATCGGATATACATTAAAACCGAGCACATCCCGAGGACAGCCTTACACATCCGAAGCGGGTAATTTTTTAATCGTCTTATAAACAAAACACGCGCGGTGTTGTTTGAATGGTTTTTTCCCATGTCAAAAAATGCCCAACGCGCCTAACCTAACCCAAGACGTGACATCCACCAACCCGCACTGGGCCCGCGTCACCCGCGTGGTGGATTCCATGATGGTCCACTCTTTCTCACAGAGAGGAGGCATCTGTCCCAGGAGTGAGAACATTATAAGCTTATTATGCCAATAGGCTATTCGACTGGTTTCTGATAAACATCTCAGATTATTTCATGGTGTCTAACGAGCCCACAAAAACCTATTACTTCAAATTGCATAATGTATTTCTTTTAAAAAATATTAAATAAAAATGTACTGTTTAAATAAGCCGCCAAAACGCTATCTTTAACAATATGGCGTCGTGACGTCACGATTCACGTAAACAAACGTTGAAACGGTCGAGATACTAGACAAAAGTCATCTGTTCTGTCAACGATAGACAGAAATTTACTAAATCATGACGTCATCTTAAGTTCAGCCAATCCAGATCGTTTTCGATTACGTGGCGCCAGATTTAAAAAGATGAAGTTTTTTCGGGTTTTTTTTTTATAAATAATACATTGTTTTGTAGTAAAATTAATGCAAATCGATTTTAAAAGCGATAATCTATACGAGTGTCAATAATTATGACCTTATTTTTTACATTGTCAAATAGCCTATTGTGACGTTTCCTTCAGCAGATTTCAATACGCAAATAATATGCCTACAATCCCATTGTTTTAGCACACTGTCTCAAATATTAAAGACATGTGACATAGACCTTGAATATCTTTGTTAAATAATTAGTTTCACGATATGTGACGTGTGCACATCAGATTATTAACGCTTTTCAATGGCTTCGGTCATTGTGCTGTAACTTTTTTTCATTCATAAATTTGGTCTATCGCGGTTCTCAACCAGCGCTGTGGCTCTGTCTCGTATAGGGTCTTAGCATTATGCTGAGCGATGGCCGTTTTGCGTAGATGTGACGCATACTCTCTCCCAAATTGTTATTTTGTTCGTCATGCTTACCGCAAATAAACGTATTTTGTTTCTTTCTTTTTTCTTTCTTCTCTGCTAGACGTAAGCTTCTCTCAAATCCACTTGAAACTAGTTCACTTATCAACTCAGCCTGACGCAGTTCACTGCTGGAAATGGGGTTCTCTCACGGCCACAATACCCGTTTCTTTGCTTTTCGCATCTCGCTTACGCCCACCTAACGTTACTGCCAGTTCGTCAGCTCATCAGGGGGCGTCCAATTCTACTTTGCTCTCGATTGTCCTCTGAAGTAATCATCTGCTCCAATGCCATTCGATCCTTCTGTAGATATGATATTTCTTCATTTGCTGCTGGGGAGTTTGTGGCGCCACTTCTTCTCCCCAGCGAAAGCACTAGGTGAAGGGCGGGCGTTTTAGGGGACTGTCTTTTGTAATTTTGACGTTCGAATAGTGCTGATTCTCAGCCTAGTTTGAATAAATGACTTTTGATTTTGATTTTTAATATATCAAATTGTTCAACTCAACGCTGACTCACTTCCCTTTTGTGCCGTTTCTCTTGCTATGGGTACCTTTGCTAGTCGTCTTCCAGAGGGTCTAGCCAAGTGGTAATCGCTTTTAAAGCGTTTTTATTTCTACAGGAGTGACAGGCTTTTCGGTAGCTTGTGCCAGTCCCATACATTTTTGATTTCTCCATCATCGTTATCGCTGATATAATGACACTTCGGCACTCAGGCATAGAAATGTATGCCCTCAGGTCTTATCCGAGGTCTATTACAATTCGTCTATCCATCGTAAAAAGTGATGATTTATGTACTATCTTGTCCTAAAGAAAAATACTACGTTTTGACTGTAAAATTTTATTACGACTAGATTTTCTATACTGACTCTTGGATGAATAATTGCAGAATGATTAGTTTTTTTTTACTGTGCGGGGAGACCGTAGTCCGTTATGTTTTACTACAGGCATAATTATTATCTCCGACACCAATCTACATGGTCCTCAAAGATTATGTCTGGATTTTTTATATACACATTGACATTGATGAATTTTATTTAGACAATGACATGAATATTTACTTAGTAAGTATTTTTTTTATTTAATTATTGTGAATGTGCATCATTTATTTTTTCCTTCTTAGTTTTAATCATGATCTGGCAGTTTGAGTAGTATGCGGCCTACCCAAATGTCCTGTCTTTTGTATTGTTCGTCGAATCGTTGAGCTCCTCAAGTTCTGAGTTGAGCTGCACGAGTTTTGACAAATGCGTGCACTGATGGACTGGACAGGTCCGCTCAATCTGTGTGGTTCTTTTCTCAAAAGACCATCTCAGATACCAATCTACATGGTGTTCACACGATCTGACCAAGATTTTGTCAAAAGAGACTGTGACTTCTGAGTTTGTTTCGGCCTTTCTTCTCAGAATAGTCAGATAGGAAACGCCGCCCTCATCTTGTTTAAAAAAAAATATGATTGACGTGTGTTTGTACAAACCTACTTACAGAAAATAAATTATCTTTTATCATTATGGTAACATTCCACAGTCGTGTTGCCATCCTAACTCCTTAGGAGTGCGTACTATTTCCTTAGCATCGATTCACAATCGCCGGTTATGATAAGCGCTGATAAGCTTCACATTTCCGGTATGTTTGTGTAGTACTACATTTCTTAAATGTTTGCAGCGTTTATGGGATTATTTTTAGTAGATAATGTACTAAGGGAACATGTGATTGCACTGACTGGACTGCTCCACTCAAATCTGTGTGGTACTTTCCTCTGAAGACCATTTCAGACATCAATCTACATGGTCTTCACAAATGATCTGTCCAAGATTTTGTATGGGCTTCTTTTTTAGGGTTCCGTGGCCAAATGGCAAAAACGGAACCCTTATGGATTCGTCATGTCTGTCTGTCCGTCCGTATGTCACAGCCACTTTTTTCCGAAACTTTATGAACTATACTGTTGAAACTTGGTATGATGTATTCTGTGAACCGCATTAAGATTTTCACAAAAAAATTGAAAAATCAATAAGTTTTGGGGGTTCTCCCCATACTTAGAACTGAAACTCGTCAAACGGCCCTAAGGGCCTGTGCACACCACGTTGACGCGCGTTTTAGAAACGCGCGTCGACGGCGCGCTTTTATCCTACAGAACGTCTACAGGCTGCGTCTGACTCGCGTGCGTATCGCGTCTGTATTGCTACAAACGCGCGTCAACGGCGCGTTTAAAAAATGTGGTGTGCACAGGCCCTAAGACATGCGGTTTCCTCACGATGTATTCCTTCACCGTTTTGAGAGCAGTGGTGGTGAAGTTATTAATGTGATTTTAACTGCCTATGCCCCAAAACTATCTTCACTTGTAGAAGCTCGAATTCTCTTTTGCATACCCTTCTAACATTCACAACTGCGAGAGATGGTGCAATCAAAATAATCTAAATAATTGCACTTTGCATATTAACATGCTTACTAACTAATTTAGCATGCCACGCTTCGTTGCAGTCAAGTTATTAAAATGAACGTTATATTTTTAATTATTATTTATTTAATTAACGGAGTTCATTTGAGATTGAAGGTGGTTTTACACGCGATAGATTCCAGTGTATCCGACATTTAAATAATGCGGGCCACTCACGATCAAGTTCACCGTCAAGTTTGCAGCGGACTTGAAGCCGCGTCCAGTAAACTTGACGGTGTATGGCTACTTATCATGCATACCCAGTCCCATACCCATATACCGTTGTTAAAGTAAAAAGCCAGCGACACATTACTGTGTCGTGTTGTGTCGTGACTCGGGATACACCAATCAAACGAATCTGTTCAGGGCTACGTCAAATTACAACGAGTTTTGATTGGCTAACACTGCGTCAGAAGGCGTCACGACACGCCACGACACGTATGTTTCCGCCAAAACAAATAAATTGATAGAATTGGCAATAAAACTATACCTAGAAACAATAGTAACGAAACATTCGTCGCCCATTAAAAAATATAAGTATTTCATACATATAGCAATAAATTGTTAGTACATAACTTACTGATTAGAAAGTCCTTGGCTGATATAAACTAATGATAAGTGCGAGGCATCGACCACAGACGTTACAAAACTAGATTGTGGGGTTTATTAGTTAAGGTGCCACTAGTCGATATTTTTTCCATACAAATTTCGGGAGAGTATTACTCCACTGTTTGAAATGGTGCATCCAAAGTTAAACATGATATCGTTTTGACTTATTATTAATTTTGTCTGTACGGAAACAGAATAGTAAAATAAAAAGCCATTCAAAAGTTATGAACCAACAAAGATTCATTTTTCTTGCTATTTTTAACGTAACTTTGGGTGTGAATAAGTAATAAAAGAACTGTAAAATCTTCAAAACCAAGCCCGTACCGACAAAGCTCAGTTATCGAAGAGTTCAATAAACTTTATTTATAATTGATTTATGCAGTGGTTTTTTCATAAAAATCGATTTTCTAAAGCACTTTTCGAAATTTTTTACGCGCCTATCAGTTCGGAACGTTGTTTCTGTGCGTGAGAACTAGACGTGTGTAGACTAGCGTCTAATTGCTCATCACTGATACTAGCTCTGTCAGACACTAAGTCAGGTGAGACAGCGTGCTTTTTGGCCATGACCACCAGTCAGTTCGAGCTCGCGACTAGTGCGTTTACGCCGTACGGCATTTCATACAAAACTTTCAAGCCCTTATTTTTCGACATGAATGAACCGATTTTAACGAAACTTCATACGCATAAGCAGGACACAAAGGTCTAAAAAGTTAGTAGAGAACATTTTCGAAAAATAGTGTTACAGCAAAATTAGACCGATTTTAAATTTTCCATAGAAACAGAGATTTCGAGTTATCTTTTTTTAAAATAAAATTACTGGGTAATACGATACCCCTTGGTAAGACTGGTTCGCAGACTTTCGGGCTTCTGACTACCCTTACGCCTCAAAGATCCACAAATGACAGCCGGGACCAACGGCTTATCGTGCTTTCCGAGGCACGGGGGGGTCTCGGTATGTAAAGATGGTCACCCATCCACAGACCAACCGCGGCAAGCGTAGCTTAACCTGATCGATCGACCTGTGCGGCTGTTATTATTTAGCCACGGGCCCCTCTTCAGTTCACATCTGGGCCCTAATTCACTTAGACCACTTAATGATTCCTTACTTCCAAGACGAAACCACGTCATTTCCTTAGCTAATTCCGACATCTGCTAATAACGTATTCTCTATGACAGAATGAACGAAACCGCGGGAAATAAACGCGAAGTCGGCGTGGTTTGAACTGTCAAAATCCACGCTTGACAACCGTACGTGGTTTGCACGTGTGGTAAGATTACGCGGGAATAATGTAATTACCAAACAATTGGGGCCCTGCAGGGCGTCCCGCACCCCAATTGCGTCACGCACTATAAATGTCAATCTGAATCATTTTGAAGGATATTGCTAATCCATTGCTTCATAATATTATGTTCGAAAAATGTGTCTGCTCAACAGCGTAAATAACGCAATGAATATTGTTGGACTGTCAAATGAAATTGCTACTAACACAAAATGCTATGCTATGTGCTATTGCACAGAATTATAGTCATTAAGGTCATAACACAACTCTCTAAGACCAAGTAATCCCCAAGAATGAATATTTCATGAAATCTTGACTTTTGGGGATTATCCTAACTTACAATAACAAGTTGTATTACTGATTGTAATGATTATAATTCTGTAAATACATATTTGTTACGGCTGCGAATCATATTTTAATCAACTTACAACTTAATACTGACCAGCAAATTGGAAAAAACGTAAAAAAAAATGAAATTCGCGGGCTACCCTGGCGCTTTCGCCTTAAGACAGATTACTTCCTATCGAGTTATCTCGGAGCTGACAGGTCAAAGTCAGTATGTTAGTAATATAGTAGCATTATCTTCGCTCGCTTTTTGATTTATTATGGTGACTTTGAAATGAAATGAAATGTTTTTTTTTTTTGTAAGTTGGTTTGTACAAACACTTTTACACGTCAATCATGTTTTTTTTTTTAAACTAGATGAAGTCGGCGTTTCCTATCTGACTACTCTGAGAAGAAAGGCCGAAACAAACTCAGAGGTCACAGTCTCTTTTAAAGTCCAGACATAATCTTGGTCAGGTTATATGAAGACCATGTAGATCGATGTCTGAGGTGGTCTTTTGAGGAAAGAACCACACAGAGTGAGAGGACTTTTAATTGGGGTTCCTCACCCAAAGGGTAAAAACGGGACCCTATCACTAAGACGCACACCCAGAACAACACTGCGCTAAGTCTAAATAGCTCATTTTTCAGAATCGACGAAAAACCGTTATCTCATATTGATTGTGACAGTTATTGCGAATGTCCTGCATTTGATTCTTTACATGCAATGTGCAGGACATTCATTCATTCCACTGTCCGTCTGTTTGTCTCCAGGCTGTATCTCATGAACCGTGATAGCTAGACAGTTGAAATTTTCACAGATGATGTATTTCGGTTGCCGCTATAACAACAAATACTAAAAACAAAATAAAATAAATATTTAAGGGGGGCTCCCATACAACAAACGTGTTTTTTTCGGCGTTTTTGCCTTATGGTACGGAACCCTTCGTGTGCGAGTCCGACTCGCACTTGGCCAGTTTTTTTATCACGTGTGTCATCGCGCTTCTCTTTCTTTGCTATACAGTCTGATAAAGACCGCGCTTTAGGTCATGTGTTCATACATCTGGTTTTAAATGCACGCCGGTTGCGAGTACTACGCACCTTTCTGAAGAATATCGGCAATAAGGTCACTACCATAGATATAGATACACCTAGATAACGCAAAAGCAACTACTTCGCGTGCCAAAAATCGCAACAGCTTACGATAAAGAATCGTAAGCCGCCACTTTCGCGCTCAGTCCTGTGTACTGTTGGCTGGGTAAGCGTGAGCGAGAGCGCGAGCTTTTGACGTCATAGTAGGTAGTCAAAAAATGGCACGCTTGGTTTTCATACAGTTCGTGATACTTGCGTTATCTAGGTCTATCTATATCTGTGGTCACTACACTATACGTCCTCCTAGGGCGTCCCCTCTTCGCGTTTCCACTGACATCTGCCTTGTCCCTGCCAGAATCACCCTTTGTCATTGACTTATAGAGGTATACCTTTTGTTAGTCGCTTTTTATCCATCTAGTTCTAGTCAAACTCAAGTCAACAACCTATTGCGATATTTGGCGGCAAAAAATCGTCGCCATCTTTATTTGACAAGACCATTTTAGATTATCTTGTTGGGCCTTAGAATTTGCGATAAGAAACGGAGCTACTTGGATTTTTTATTGAAATCTGAATCATCATTGCATGACTTGTTCCACCCTCTGCTGCCTCTTCTCTCTTTTTTTGTAGGAGCGGCCCAATAGCGGCCGCGACTTACGAGTTGCAGTTCGTAGGTTTGAACCCAGGCAGGCTCTTTAATTTGTATAATTTATTTAATCACCGGTGGTTCAAAACGGTGAAGGAAAACATCGTGAGGAAACCGGCCATGTCCTAGAATTAGCGCTCATTGATAATAGTACCTAGGTACCTACTAGACATGTGCGCCGATGGTCATTTGACCGGCGGCGGCGTCTAGCGTTTAAATTGTCGGCGGCGGCGGCGTCATCGGCGTAATCGGCGTGGATGGTCAAAATAAGTAGAATAGAAGACTTCTCAATCCACATTAAACTTTTTATTTGTTTATTATAATCTGGGGGCACGGGAGTGCCCACGCCAAGACGAGCCAAGCGAAGCGCAAGGGCACTACCTACCTTTTCTCGAAGCACTTCGTCGTATTTTTGAACCTTCTTAACTTGGGTTTGGATTATACCAGATAAACAAAATTTTCGGGATATGATGTCAGTAGTTGACTTATTAAACGTATAAAGTTTCAATTGCATAGCTTTTATACTTTAGATTTTATTGATATCTAAAATACCCCGATTTCGTCACTGACTCACTGATGATCATCCATATTCTTAAGGTTCTTCCTGAAGTCCTAGAAAGCTGAAATTTGGTATGTAAGCTAGTAACACAAACAACAAAAATATTCTAAAACTTGTAACTTTACCCTCCAACCCCTTAAACTAGGGGATGGAAGTTTGTACGAGACTTCCACAAATTTTGATGCTAGAGTTCTGAAAGTTTATATAGGGACTCTTTGTTATAAATAATAAAATACAAATTTCAGAATTTTTAGTAAAGAACCCCCCATAATTTTTTTTTATTTCATAAGCAACTTTTAAAAAGATGTGAAATTCCACCAAAAACATATAAAATGTTGCCAAGACGAGACCACATATGGCTCGCACTGCCAAAAAGCTATCAGATCTCTTGTAGAGCCAAGCTTCTAACTCTACACGCCCTAACTTCACAAACTCTACACCTTAGTCAAAATATGTGACTACACCGTTTCGCTACCATCACATGGGCGTAAGGTGAAAAATTTATTCACTGTTCATTACTTTTCTGTTATAGTTCTTGTAGTAACGAAACGGCCAAGCCTCATATTTTGACTAAGGTGTAGAGTTTGTGAAGTTAGGGCGTGTAAAGTAAAGCGTAATTCACACATAGAGCGGGCGCGGGTCGGGCGCGTTTCGGGATGGGAGTACGGCGGGTCTAGTTCTTTGTATTTATATGAAAGACATCACACTGAAAGCGTGTGCGGGTCGGCCGCGGGGCGGGTCGTTCAGTGTGATGTCTTTCATATAAATACAAAGAACTAGACCCGCCGTACTCCCGTCCCGAAACGCGCCCGCTCTATGTGTGAATTACGCTTTAGAAGCTTGGCTCTACATGAGATCTGTTAATTTTTGGGCAGTGCGAGCCATATGTGGTCTCGTCTTGGCAACATTTTACATGAAAATGTTTTTGGTGGGTCAAGATTATATGGCACGCTTATTATTTATTATTATTATTTTCAAAAATGTTATTAAATCGCCCAAAATAATACTTTTATATTATTTGGATTTTGACGCCGATTACGCCGATGAAAAATCCGGCGGCGTCGGCGTGGCTAAAATGACCGGCGGCGTGCGCCACGCCGATCGGCGCACATGTCTAGTACCTACCTAGATAGATAGATAAACAGCTAACACCTAACCGTTCGGCGCGGAGATTGAATAACATACTTAGTGTCGCTTGGTGTCCAACTTTTGACCTTTTTTAAATATTTTTGGGACAAAATATAACATGGGGTAAAAATTATTGGAATCGATTCAGAACAAACTATATTCAGGTTTCGCATATACTAAAAATAACGTTAACTTAAACTTAGGGTGCGTCAAAAAAACATCTCGAAAAGTGTGCCAAGAAGATTGTAATATTAAATAATCCTTTAAAAACATTCGCTACCCTTTTACAATCGCACCCAACAGGCCGGTTCCCATCCTTATATGGTACCTTTGCACTTGACTTTTCTGAAGGACGAGCACGAAAGAGGTCAACGTCCGAATTGAGGATGTCCTTCAAAAATCAAGAGCGTGGCTACTCGCGGCTAAATAATAACAGCCGCACAGGTCGATCGATCAGGTTAAGCTACGCTTGCCGCGGTTGGTCTGTGGATGGGTGACCATCTTTACATACCGTGACCCCTCCGTGCCTCGGAAAGCACGTTAAGCCGTTGCCGCGTTGGTCCCGGCTGTCATTCGTGGATCTTTGACAGTCGTTACGGGTCGTCAGAAGCCCGAAAGTCTGACAACCAGTCTTACCACGGGGTATCGTATTACCCAGTAACTGGGTTGTAGAGGTCAGATAGGCAGTCGCTCCATGTAAAATACTGGTATTCAGCTGCATCCGGTTTGACTGGAAGCCGACCCCAACATAGTTGGGAAAAGGCTAGGCAGATGATATGTTTCGTCAACAAATAAAAGATAGCTTTTTTATCGCTCATTTTTTGCAGATCAGAATCATCTGTTCTGGTCTATCAAACATATTACGAATAAATACTTCATGAAAAACCAAAAAATTTAAACGAAATTTCGATTTTTTTCTAGCTAGCCCAGAAATTAACCCTAAACGAAGTTCGGTTCAGTACATAACATACGCATATTTCGAGTAATCGAATTGCATGGGGTAGGTCACATTGGCCCCTGGAGCCGTACTAGGGTCGCTACCCCTCCCCCTTTGTTAAAGGGGGATTATTATTAGCAACGGAACGCGAGTTATCGTATTGCAAATGTTAGGGTCCGTTTTTGTCCGTCAAGATTTTGAATTATTTGGAGTATTGTTGAATATTTTAGTAGCGTGTGCTAATTTTTTTTCTTTTTAAGGGGCGTTCCGCACCTAAATCGAAAAAAACGCAAGTTTTAGAAACAATAAAAGTATAAGATCGACTACAGTAAACAAAATCAGAAAAATATAAGTATAATATTCTTCAGGATATAGCATATATTATAATAGCTAGTATATGCTAGGTAGATAGTTTGTTGAAAACATAATACAACTAATTTGGTAGGTACGATAGAAAAAAATCATGAAGATACCTCTAAAAACTTTCGTTTTACAATAAAAACCATACAATCATTATAATTTTTTGTCAGATTATTTGCAAGCAACATAGGTTCTAAAACTCTAGTGTTTTAATTATTTAGTCCAAACAATAGATTTTTTGAAAATAGAGAATTGCTTCATATTTTGCAATAAATTACCAGCGTTCTGGTATCGCGCTTCTCTTTCTTTTCTATGCAGTCCGACAAAGACCGCGCTTTAGGTCATGCTTCAACGAGCTGCATCTTCAATAAATAATTCAGGCATTCTTTTAATCAACCCCCAGACATCATCATCATCATCATCATCATTTCAGCCGTAAGACGTCCACTGCTGGACATAGGCCTCCCCCAAGCACCTCCACTTCGACTGGTTCTGCGCTTCTCGCATCCAACGGGTTCCTGCGGCCTTCACAAGGTCGTCGGACCACCTTGTGGGCCTTCCAACGCCACGTCTTCCGGTACGCAGTCGCCACTCCAGAACCTTTCGGCCCCATCCAGTCACCCAAAGGGCAATGGAGAGGACTATGCTTGGAGTTTCCCTGCTTGATCGAATCAGAAATGAGGAGATCCGTAGGAGAACCAAGGCAACCGACATAGCCCGAAGAACTGCCCCCAGACAGCATGGGAGAAATTCATTGCTCGATTTTTCCGTTCGAGGCCGAATAAACTCGTCTCGACAAAACATGTTGGTTGTTTTATAAACAGCATCGCGCTTTTGGGCACTAATCCAAACGCTTAGAGCTAAGGGCATCAAAGACATTTATAGCTTTGTTAGGCGGTACGGTAATTACCTACCCCCTTTAAGTACACACATCAAAAGTGTCTAGGGATCAAGCATTTTTATGCGGATTTCTTGAGATTGAGATGTGGCTTTGTAATAAATTTATGATTTTATAAATTTATATGGATCCTTTTTGGTGCATTTCATAATTTGAATCAGGAACTGTGAATCAAATTCGAGTAAAAGATGAAAATCAGCTGTCAATATTTTCCCTATAAAAACATACAACGCATTAAAGACATTATTAGTGCTACTGTTTCCCTACTACTGATTAAAACCAACGTTATTATGGAGCGGCGACGTCATTTAAGCAGGGAAGAAATGCTCAGAGCCGTGGGAATGATAGAAGCTGGTTCCCGGCAACGTACTGTGGCTTTAGCTCTGAATACAAGTCAGAGTGTTATCAGTCGACTTTGGACACGTTACCGAAGCACTGGTACCGTGGCTGAGCGCCATGGAGGACGGTATCGCTGCACCACACGGAGACAAGACCGATACATTCAAATCTTAACTCGAAGAGCTCCAACAATAACCGCCATGATGTTAGCCGTGAGGCTTCATCACTCTTCAGGGAACTTAATTAGCGACCAAACAGTCAGAAACCGCTTGCATGAAGTGAACCTTCATTCCCGAAGACCGCTACGGGTACCACCTATAGCAATGCACAATCGTAGGATTCGATATCAATGGGCTCTTGAACACAGAAATTGGGCAGAAGAACAATGGCGTTTCGTGTGCTTTTCTGATGAGTCTCGTTTTGGTATGAGACCGGATACAAGACGTATACGACACTGGAGAACCCCTGGACGCCAACAGCGATTAAAATCTTGCCAGGAAGTCCATCCTTATAGTGGTGGAACCATCATGGTATGGGCGGGTATTTGGATCGGCGGAAGAACTGAGTTGATTTGGATCAGAGGCAACCTCAACGCTCAAATTTATGCTGAGACGATTGTATCAGACGTCATCGTTCCTCTACAAGTGCAAATCGGTCCCTTATTTCAGTTAATGCATGATAATGCACGACCGCACACCGCAAGAGTTGTAAGACAGACTCTCGCCGCAGCTAACATCAATGTCCTGCCCTGGCCTGCTCAGTCGCCAGACTTGAACCCGATTGAGCATGCATGGGATATGCTACAGAGAAGAGCTCTGCCGAATATGGAGGGTATCCAGTCGCAAGAAGACCTTTTTTTGTTGTTGCAACGAACATGGGCGGCCATTCCACAGCGTGATTTGGATGAACTCATTTTGAGTATGCCAAACCGATGTTCTTGTGTTGTTAGTGTTCGCGGTAGAAACACGGATTATTAATTGTTTAAGTTACCCAATAAAATTTTAAAGAAAACTGTTATTTCAGTCTTTTTTTCGAACTTTTGTGTTAGTGGTTCAAATGTCAAAAATCCCTTTATTAGGAAAATGGCAAATTTCTTTATTAATGCAAAGGTGACTTGGTTTATCGTTACTGTGACAAACGAAAACACTTTATTTGATGAATCCTTAAAGAAAATTTTAATTAATATCAATCAGGAGAAAAGTTATTGCAAAAATATATGTTGATCCCTAGACACTTTTGATGTGTGTAATTAAGATAAGAAAAAAGAAAGAAAACATGTTTATTTCTGGTAAACATGACGCAGGGAAAAATACACAAAAAACTGGCCAAGTGCGAGTCGCCGAAGGGCTCCGTACCCCAAGGCAAAAACGCCGAAAAAGACACGTCTGTTGTGTGGGTTACCCCCTTAAATATTTTTTTTTCTGTTTTTAGTATTTGTTGTTATAGCGGCAACAGAAATACCATAATCAGCCTATAATGTTCCCACTGCTGGGACACAGGCCTCCTCTCAATGAGAGGGAGTGGGCCGTAATCCACCACGCGGGCCCAGTGCGGGTTGGTGGATGTCACATGTCTTCGAATTTTTGGTTCTAGGACATGCCGGTTTCCTCACGATGTTTTCCTTCACCGTTTTGAGAGCAGTGGTGATGAAATGATTTACACAAAGTAAAGCGCCTGTCTGGGTTCGAACCTACGACCTACAACTTGTAAGTCGTGTCCGTGACCACTGGGCCACCACTGCTCTTCTCAACAGAAATACGTCATCAGTGAAAATTTCAACTGTCTAGCTATCACGGTTCATGAGATACAGCCTGGTGACAGACAGACAGACTAGTAATAGGGTCCCGCTTTTACCCTTTGGGTACGGAACCCTAAAAACGTAAGGAATTTCGTGGGCTACCTTGATGAAATCATCTTAATTAATTAAATAGAGTGCTCAAGCTATGAGTCGTCAACAATATCTAATTGAGGAAGTTTCGGATATCAATATGGGCAGGCCGTTTACTCTGATTTGTAGGGCAGGTGATGTGCGGGGCAGGTCAAGGTGACAGTTGAAGGTAGAAACGCAGAGTTATTCCGTTCTGTGGCCTTAGTGTGAGTTTTTTCACTGACGTTCGATTGCGAGCGCGTTAGAATTTTATATGGAAAAAAGTTATAGCGCCATCTGGTGGTCACTACGAGAAACCTCATTTCCCATACAAAATTCTAACGCGCTCGCAATCGAACGTGAGTTTACGTGAGTCGAAAAAACTCACACTAAGGCCACTGATCACCTGACCCCCCCCCCCTCCACCACCACCCTCCTCGATCCCCTGCTTGTTGGTCTTCTGTTTTAATTTTTGTCTTATCCAAACTTTCTCATTCCGGTTTGATCCGCTTTTTCTACAAAATCGTTTTAAATTCTACTTTTCGTGTAATATTAACATGTTACTTCTAAGAGTGTACGTTAAGAACCCAAGACCCCTCCGTGCCTCGGAAAGCACGTGAAGCCGTTGGTCCCGGCTGTCATTCGTGGATCTTTGACAGTCGTTACGGATCGTCCGAAACCCGAAAGTCTGACGACCGGTCTCGCCAAGGGGTATCGTATTATCCAGTAACTGGGTTGTGGAGGTCAGATAGGCAGTCGCTACATGTAAGATACTGGTGTTCAGCTGCATCCGGTTAGACTGGAAGCCGACCCCAACATAGTTGAGAAAATGCTAGACAAATGATGACACTATCTAGGAAATTTTACAGGATTAAAGTCGGATCAGTTGCTTACGTGCATCGCATAAACCGTTAAAATTTAATTTCTGGAGCCAGTAGAAATTAATACAGTTTTCTTAATTAACCGCTAACCGTCTCCGGCGCAGGTGTCGACTCCCACCTCGTGGCCTCCGACGAAGCCCGACAAAAACCGAAGTGCGCATCGCTTTTTATTTCGAACGCCGAACGTTGTCCTGTAAAAAAACTTGGCTAAGTGTTAGTCAGACTTGCGTACTAATTGGTTCCGTGACACGTTTCATTTTATAATTTATGCACTAGACGAAATGTAGGTGTACTCTAGGCATACCTCTACCTTCGGGGATTACAGTCATGAAGTAATTATAATGCTTGTGTGAGATATAGTATCATAAATAAAAAGAGCAAAAAAAAAATTTTTTTTTTCGAGATTTACTTGTATTACGACTACGACTCCCTTTGGGTTTGAATTTTTTATATTTTTGTTATTATTTTCCGTGATAGCCGCCATATAATTTCAGCTGGCTAACTGTTCTGGTTTAAAGATCCATTCTTGTGGCAGACCTTGTCGAAGTAAAAGAAAGAAAAAAAAATATGTACGTTTATTTGCGGTAAGCATGACGTAATAAAGAAATGATTTAAGGAAGAATTAAATTGTTAATTGTTTTGTTTTCACTCCTGTAAAAGAAAAGAAAGTAAAAGAAAGAAATGAAATTAATTCATTCATTAAATTCGATTAAAGGAAATCCCACCACCCTTCGAGTTTGGAGTTTTTTCTTACTGGCAAATGTACAGACGCCAGCACATCAAGCTATCCGAAACTGTCAAATTTTCCCAATCAACTTTGAACCTTGAAGCTATAGTTATAAAGTTGAAAATCTATTAAAGAAATTTGACAGATTGTAGTAGCTTGATGTGTCTATATTGTAACCTAGCTGTAGGTAATATTTTAAGCTATATACTCCTGTCGTACCAACTTGCTGTTAAACTGTGGCCCTGCTTACCTGGACAATAAATATTTTCTATTCAGCCGGTCGATTCTGTAAAAATCTCACCGTGAAAACTTAGGTGAAGTGAGTGCTTGGAATTGACACTATTGACAGCTCACTTCACCTAAGTTTTCACGGTGAGATTTTTACAGAATAGCACTGCTGGTTGTAAAGATACAGACCTGTGACAGACCATTTCGAATAAACCGACATTCCCGTTCGCATTGGCATTCTGTCTGTAAGTACGGGTATACGGTACCCTGAAATTGTTCTTTTATTCATCATACTGCTATCTCGCTTGCTTGTTACTTCTTTACTATTGCCATCTCTTTCGCACGCTATTATTCAGCGATGCCTTGATCCGTGAAGTTGATTATTTCAGTTTCTACACGCGATTGAGCAGCAACGTTTAGTATTGTAATTGGTTATGGAAATGCTGTATTTCGGATATGAATTGATGAACGATTTTTTTGCAATGCAGTCTATAAAAAAAAAAAACTTGGGAGATGATCTAGCTTACCTATACTTTAAACCACTGCTATGTCCGGTTAAACTGGAAGCTGACTGCAACAATGTAGTTGGGAAAAAGCTAGCGCAGATGGTGTTTACCAACACTCGTTTTGTTGTCACAAATCTTAGACATGTGACATCCTTCAACACGTACTGAGCCCACGTGGTGGATTACGGCCCACCCCTTCTCAGAGAGAGAAGGCCTGAGTCCCAACAGTGGGAACATTTTAGGCTGTTTATGTCAAAGGGCCCGTGGCTAATAATAACAGCCGCACAGGTCGATTGATCAGGTTGGGCTACGCTTGCCGCGGTTGGTCTGTGGATGGGTGACCATCTTTACATACCGTGAGCCCTCCGTGCCTCGGAAAGCACGTTAAGCCGTTGGTCCCGGCTGTCATTCGTGGATCTTTGACAGTCGTTACGGGTAGTCAGAAGCCCGAAAGTCTGACAACCAGTCTTACCAAGGGTATCGTATTACTCAGTAACAGGGTTGTGGAGGTCAAATAGGCAGTCGCTCCATGCAAAATACTGGTATTCAGCTGCATCTGGTTAGACTGGAAGCCGACCCCAACAGAGTTGCGAAAAGGCGGGCAGATGATGAATTATCTCCTTTTTTACGGTTAAACCTCTTGAAAGCTAAATTTAACTCAAAACCCCTCCCAAGGAATCTGACATATTTTAGAACCAAATGTTCGAAGACATGTGACATCTACCAACCCGCACTGGGCCGTTGTGGTAGATTAAGGCCAACTCCCTCTCACAGAGAGGAGGCTTGTGTCCCAGTAGTGGGAACATTATAGGCTAGGTTTTAAACCGAAATAGTACTGTAGCGGTATCTACAACGCCACATGCGGACAACGCTTCATACTGACGTCACGCAAATCATGCATCGCGCAAGCAGAGTTTACCGCGCAACTAACATAGATACAACGGCCCGACATGAATCATCGGGCAGTTGCCCGCCAGACACAACACCCGTCTGGTCGGAGGATCCTCCCTTTTCTATGGAGGTTGAGTGAACTTTACACCCTGTTCCTCATACCTCTATAGTACCAAGCGATAAATAACCATGATCAATGAAAAGCCAATAAAACAAGAAATTGCTTAATATTACCCCCGTTGACATTTCCAGGCGTATGCTAAAAACCAGTTGATTATATTTTCATTTGGTTCTCGCTATGCGATTTTGAACGCTATTGTTTTAACTGTAGAGAACGTTTGAGTGTACTCGTTCGGTTTAGTGTTGACATATTGGTTCGTTAGGTATGGTACAAATTGAAGAGCGGAGCGATTTGGTTTTATAGTGGATTTGGAACTGTTATACGGTTTTCAAATCAAGAATTTCTTGTGCGGGCCATACACGATCAAGTTCACCGTCAAGTTTGCAGCGGACTTGAAGCCGCGTCCAGTAAACTTGACGGTGTGTGGCTATGAGTATGCATGATAAGTAGACATACACCGTCAAGTTTACTGGACGCGGCTTCAAGTCCGCTGCAAACTTGACGGTGAACTTGATCGTGTATAGCAGCCCTGAATGTGGATGTGTACCCGGTTGATGGCAATGGGCTCACCCCTTTAACGTAGGACTTACACATAACTAACGGTATGTGCCCGCACTAAGATACAGACGCCAAGTACATCAAGCTACTACAATCCGTCAAATTACTTTAATAGATTTTCAACTTTATCGCTAAAGTATAAAGTTCAAGGTTGATTGGGAAAAATTGACAGTTTTGGGGAGCTTGATATGTTGCCGTCTGTACACCTCTGCCTAATCCATCGGGGAATGTAGGCGTGATGTTATGTTGTTTTTGTAAATGTTTTAATTTTGGAAAGAGTACAGATATAATATAAACTAGCTAGGTACCCGAAACTGACAAATTTTCCCAATCAACTTTGAACCTAATGTATTTTACATAGAGCGACTGCCTATCTGACCTCCACAACCCAGTTACTGGGTAATACGATACCACTTGGTAAGACTGGTTGTCGTCAGACTTTCGGGCTTTTGACTACCCGTAACAACTGTCAAAGATCCACATAATAATATGACAGCCGGGACCAACGGCTTCACGTGCTTTCCGAGGCACGGAGGGGTCTCGCTATCCACAGAGACCAACCGCGGCAAATCGATCGACCTCGGCGGTTATTATTTAGCTACCGGCCCCTAATATTTGCTTAATAACTAACTACCACTTTTAGTTAATTGGTAGTTGTAATGATAATACGACTCACAGGTCTCACGTGTGGTTGATTTTCTACTATTTAGAAAGAATAGTTAATACTTCGTTCCACTGGAGAACTATGGAAACCAAAACGAATACTATATGATGTGATGAAAATGGTCGTCGTCCGGTTATTAAAAATGAAAGAAAACAAGTTTATTTGACCCAGTTTAAGTAAGGCACACGATATTCACAGAAAATAAAATAAAAGAAGCAGAGCCGTTTGGGGTTGAAACACTAGGGCCTTGGGGTCCGAGTGCTCATCGAATATTTCGGGACATCGCCAAGAGGTTGGTTGACTACGCGTGACCAGAGGGCAGGCCTATTTTTAGTCCAAAGAATAAGCATTGCCATCCAACGTGGTAATGCTGCCAACCTTTTGGGCACTTATCCCATTGACAGCGATACGGACGAATTTTTTGATGCCCATTATGCTTCTGCCTTTTCCTTTTTTTTTATTAAAAAAAATTAAAAAAAAACTTTAAATCACCCTCACGGCTGCGCCAAGTAGGAAAAAGTTCTGTAAGACTTATTACCATTTCAAGATCGCGAAATCCTCTCACTTGGACAAAACAAACACGTTTTTCGATACTGTAAACTAGTTTCGATATCAGAACTCGATTTGGTAGCGGTATTTAAAAAAATAATTGTTCTACAGTCTGGTATCATGATGTTACGGAAATACTATATTGTATTTGCTGGTCGATTCTATCTAAATGTTAATAATATATCATTCTGTTAATGGCTAGTTTCTGAAGCTTAGCACCAATTTATATGCATTCTCTAACAATTGACGAATTTGATAATGCAAAAAGGTAAAAAACAAGTCTAATGAAAATCGTGTAATTATTTTCTTAGATAGTGCAAACTAAGTTATTGCCTTCAAGTAGAACCGAATTAGCGGCATTCAAGTAAAAAAAAATAAGTATCAGTTTCAGCGCTCGCCCGATAATAGAAAGAAGACAAAATATACACACACAACGTAGTTAATATTAATAATTATAATTAATCAATCTATTGATCGCAGAGTTCACAACAAATAGCATGTTGGCAACGCATTGATATAGTGGTCATTTACCTAATTTTGACTGTTCATACAAAAAAAACTGGCCAAGGGCGAGTCGGACTCGACCGATCGAACTCGAACACGAAGGGTTCCGTACCACAAGGCATAAACGCCGAAAAAAACACGTTTGTTGTATGGGATTTATTTTATTTTTAGTATTTGTTGTTATAGCGGCAACAGAAAGTCAGAAATACATAATTTGTGAAAATTTCAACTGTCTAGCTATCGCGGTTCTTGAGATACAGCCTGGTGACAGACAGACGTACGGACGGACGGAAGTCTTAGTAATAGGGTTCCGTTTTTACCCTTTGGATACGGAACCCTAAAAATGTGTTGCTGAGCGCATAGCTCGAGAACAGCTGAGCCGATTTCGTTTTTTTTTTTTTTAGAATATTCCTTGAAGTACGAGGAGGGTTCTTACGCAGAGAAAAATTTAATATATCTATGAGTAGGGTAGAAGTAGGGTAGGAGTAGTGTAGGAGTACGGTAGGGGTAGGGTAGGGTAAGGGGTAGGACACCATGCAAAGGAAGTAGCGCCGAGCAGCTAGAAATAATTTATATTATGGCAAGACAACGTTTCAAATCAAATCAAAAATGTTTATTTGTTAGAATATGGTAAAATATGTAGATGTTACAATATTGGTTCCAGCATATCCTGCCATACTATGGCGTACAAATATTCCTATAAAAAAAAAGTCACATCATATATTTCTAGCCTAATAATAATGATTAAAATAAAATATGAATCTTAGAATAATAGTAATAGTCAATGAATAAAGATTTAAATTGTTTAAGATAATTAATTATTAATAAATTGTATTGTTGTAATAATAATAATGAATTATGGAAGTAAATGTTGCATGTGGTAGAATAACGGCTATTTTAATTTTATTGTGTTATTAACGACTTATCCTCTAAATATTCTTGAACACTGTAATAATTTTTTCCTAATAACAGTCTGAACAATGACCTTTTGAAAAACGGCAATGGCAGATCTTGAGTATTATTTGGCAAATGCCAGGTCAGCTAGTTCATAATAGTTATTTTTTGTTAGGATGAAACATAAGAGCAATGTATGACATGCAACCTGATCAATCATGTCAACCAATATTTAAAAACCTTGGTTTGTTACCTCTACCCTCACTTTACATTTATGAAACATGTATGTTCGTAGCAACAAAGATTTATTTAGAACTGCAAATGATGTGTATCCAAGAAACCGTAGAGATCCATTCAGACTCGTACTAAATAACATTCCTAGATCTACAAAATACAATAAGAACTGCTTAGCAATGTGTGTACGTATTTATAATAATATACCAAGCAACTTAAAAACGTTGACATCTAGAGCATTTAAGCACAAATTATATTAATGGCTAAATTCACAAAGTATTTATTCTATTAAGGAATTTATAGAGACTAAATATGCTCCAACAATAGATACTAAGTGATGTAACGCATACCGACAAGTTTGCATGCTATGTATGTATAGCAAAACATGTAAGCACTAATCTTAATGTAACATCTGTAATACCATGTTTTAATGCAAATAAAAATGATTTGATTTGATTTGAAAAGGCAGTTGCCATATCCAAACTAATATTATAAATTCGAAAGTAACTCTGTCTATCTGTCTGTCTGTTACATTTTCACGCTTAAACCGCTGAACGGATTTAAATAAAATTTGGCAGAGAGATAGATTGCATCCCGGGGAAGGACATAGGATAGTTTTTATCTCGATATTCCCACGGGTTCGACACTAATGCGGATGAAAACGCGGGGCGCTGCTAGTAATAATATAAAATAAAATACCCAAGAATAATTCCAAGATTATCCCCAAGTGCTTACATAATAAACAAGAAAATAATAAATCGTTATGACTATAATGCATAAGGTTTCAAGGAAAATATTAAAAGTTTAATACAAATGTTTGCTATTGGGAATTACCGATACCTACCGATATATGCTCAGTGCACGTGCATTTAAAGTATTTTAGTTCTGAGTAGAGAAACATTAGCGATATCGATAGTATTTATCTTACACCTCATAATTAGCCTAAAATGTTCCCACTGTTGGAACACAGGCCTCCTCTCTACCACGAAAAAAATCTTAAAGACACTAAATTCCAAAAACCGTTTACCCGAAACCTATCGTCGAAAATACTAATGAACTGTCTCTTGTCACCAGGTGCGAGGTGGCAGCACAGGTGCTCCGCCCCCGGCGGCTCCAGCCATGATTGAACAGGAGAAGAGGTCTCCACTACAGCCGCAGCAGCAGGGAAGGGTGCATCCAGGTAAACATTCTTCTTTCTTGCTTTGTCTTCAGGTTATTTAGTGGTTATAGAGGTATGAAGAATAAGGGGGTAAAGTTCAGTCATTCTCCATAGAAAAGGGAGGATCCTCCGACCTAGGGTGTCGTGTCTAGTGGGCAACTGCCTGATGATTCATGTCGGGCTGTTGTATATACTTGTCGCGCGGTAAACTTTGCTTGCGCGATGCAGGATTTTGCGAGACGTCAGTATAATAATAATAATAAATTTTATTTGCCATAAAAATACAGATGGGAACCTAGTTTATATATTATAAGATATTGTACTTTGTAATGCATTCGCATGTGGCGGTGCATGGCGACCATCAGAAAAGTGCCAAGACAAAGCACGTCAAGTCCCGTAGAAATTATTGATCTAGTTACGCTACACATGGTTTTCCGCTTTCCGCATCCAGTTTCTCCCAGCAGCCTTCTTAGTAGCTGACACGTCCAAAGAGTCCCAGGAGTCCAGATTTGTATCTGTTTGGCAATAGAATCGCATCGCTTCCTATTGCATGGGATTCCGGACATTGACGACAAGATGTGACTGTGCTCCTCTGTCTTCCTTCTCCGAGGAATACTTGCGTGAAATGCTATGGATAATGCAAGTTTCAAAGTCAAAGTCATTCATCACAAAGAAACGTCAAAAATTACAACAAAATAGAATTGATTCTAGTCGCCCATTCCAAAAGGTAGTTTTCGTATGGAGAAGAATGGACAAGAAATTCCACCGTTACTCTTTTGAAATGTTTTACATGGTTTTGTATACATAATATAATTATAATGTGAAGACGATGCATCTAGAATAAAATTAGTCTACCACAAAAGGTAAAAAGAATTAAAAATGAAGCAATGACAGGTAAATCAATTATGTGATAAATACGTGGTGCTCACATATTTACAAATTATTTACAAAGTGTAGAAGACGTGGTTGACCATTATAAACCCTAAGAAATAAAAACTGACTATAGTGATGTTATACGGCTAAATAAACCGTGCGTTGTTATGCAGGGTACAGCAAAATTGCACTGTATGTCAACTGAATACAATAAGTATATTGTACTCAGTCACTGCGAATGTAAGTGCTATATAAAAGAAGTCGCCTAGGCGGACCGATTTGTCGACATTCTTGATAAAACGGGTGCAGTGTTGACTTTACAATTTATGTCGGTGTTGGGAAGCCTTCATACATTCCGGTTGCATTTATATAAATCAAAAGTCATTTTTCGAACGTCAAAATTACAAAAGACAGTCTCCCAAAACGCCCGCCCTGCACACCACTTCCTAGTGCTTTCGCTGGGAAGAAGTGGCGCTACAAACTCCCCAGCAGCACAGCTGTCTGTTCAGTTAGAAAATACTTGATTGTATACAATACTAGATATGCAAAGTAATTAACATTACAGGACTCAGAAAATTAAATTATTTCGCCATATGTTAGCTAGCTACGCCAATATACCAACAAATACAATAAAATCTATACGTACTCAAGCAAAAAGAAAAATATCAAAATTAAAAATGTGAACAAAAAAACTTACTACCTAAATAAAAGCCTCCAGGTGGTATAAAGGGCGTGACAGCTTACATATTTATAACCACAATGAGAGCACCCTGGACGGTTTGCTCCTCTAACACCTCGCTGACTGCTTAATATTTTTCTAATAGCCATGTTCTTACGATAGTTTGTGCTTTTAATATGCCTATTTTCAGTTAGTTTTTCTGGCACGGTCAGAACTCAGAAGTGGTACCATACCCAAAAAACTATACTTTTCTAAATTCTTCCGAAAATCTTAGAATGTCGATGACTATAAGAGCAGCGGAAGACCAAATAAACGATGGATGTTACTACTGAAATGACGACAAACAGAGAAGTATGGAAGAAGAAGATGAATGTTGCGATGACCGCAAATAAAGGACAAGAGGCTGATGCTGATCGTTTCAATGCTGGCTGATCCCTTCGAACCACTAAAATTCTTGTATATTCTTTTGCAGAACCGGCTCCGGTTGTGACGGTGCCTCCGCCCCCGAAGCCGGCTATAGTCAAGGCCCCCAAGAATGCGAAAATTAATCAAAAGGTAAGATTTCATATCTTTATTGTCTCCTAGTACTCTTTGTGAAGGAACTCGGAGTTTGGAGTAGGTGTTATGACAACTCCGTGCCTCGGAAAGCACGTTATGCCGCTACTTATCATGCATACCCAAAGCCATACACGTTTAAGTTTACTGGACGCGGCTTCAAGTCCGCGGCAAACTTGACGGTGAACTTGATCGTGAGTGGCCGGCATTAGCCGTCCAGCGCCTGAAATCTCCCCGGTCGTGGCGGATTGCCGTCCCATCGGACTATGAGAGTGAGCAGAGATGCACCTGTGTTCACACTTGTCCACTATAATATTTCCTGTGTACTTGGCTTATCCTCGCTGAATTGATCCGGGAGGAATATAAGACTACGGTCTACCTGATTACACGCCGATCACGACCGACGATATGTGTAGCCATCCGTCGCCGAAGATGGCCGAATGAACTCTCGGGTGCGGTCTCGCTCGCACGCCGCCCGCGACGGCAGCAACAAACGTTTTGGCAACCGGCGGCGTGTCGGTCGTCCGTCGTGACGTCACCGTAGCGTCTGACGTTTTAAAGGAACCCTAGCTGAGCTCTTTATGAAGGAGTTCGTCCGGGGAAATACTACCTACCTTTACTATATTTTTGATTTTGATTTGATTTCAAGTCCCTGGCTTTTACAGACTCACCTAACCTTGTAGAACTTCTGTTCACGAAGGTCGGACGGAAGAAATGCGGTTTTTATATTATAATTATAATCAGCTGAAAGTACGGAAACTATTATCTTTTGCGTGGAATTTTACGGTGACGAATTGTTTTATTTAACAAGATTTTTGATGGAGGTGCTAACGACCAGTCTTACCAAGTGGTATCGTATTACTCAGTAACTGGATTGTGGAGGTCACCATTATTTTACACTATATTAAATTGATTTCATGCATAATTTCAGTATAAGTACATACAATATTTTATTTCTTACTGTATTTTATTGTTTTCATGTAATGTATAACTTGCAATGAAAAATTACTTGATTTACTGTGCCAATCACTGCTTCCACTGTGTCACTTTCCGTTACAAAATTAATCTAACGCAACATGCCTTTTTCTTCCATACTTCTCTATTAGTCGTCATCTCGGTAGCCACCCCCTTTCTAACCATATCATCATTCACACATTCCATCCATAGTTTCTTTGGTCTTCCCCTACTCTTATAGCCGACATTCGTACTCAAAACTTTCCTCACGACATTTTCCTCGTTCCTCCTTCTGGCCATAACTCAATGTATTTGTGATTGGAGCAGCATGTCTTCATGCATACTTTTCTATTAGTTGTCATCTCGGTAGTCACCCCCTTTCTAACCATATCATCATTCACACAGTCCATCCATAGTTTATTTTGTCTTCTCTACTCTTATAGCCATCGACATTCATACTCAAAACTTTCCTCATGACATTTTCCTCATTCCTCTTTCTGTCCTTATACCAATGAATTTTGTTATTGGCGCACCGTGTCTTCTTCCATACTTCTCTGTTAGTCGTCATCTCGGTAGTCACCCCCTTTCTAGCCATATCATCATTCACACAGTCCATCCATAGTTTATTTGGTCTTCCCCTACTCTTATAGCCGACATTCATACTCAAAACTTTCCTCACGACATTTTCCTCATTCCTCCTTCTGGCCATAACTCAATGTATTTGTGATTGGAGCAGCATGTCTTCATGCATACTTCTCTATTAGTCGTCATCTCGGTAGTCACCCCCTTTCTAACCATACCATCATTCACACAGTCCATCCATAGTTTATTTTGTCTTCTCTACTCTTATAGCCATCGACATTCATACTCAAAACTTTCCTCATGACATTTTCCTCATTCCTCTTTCTGTCCTTATACCAATGAATTTTGTTATTGGCGCACCGTGTCTTCTTCCATACTTCTCTATTAGTCGTCATCTCGGTAGTCACCCCCTTTCTAACCATACCATCATTCACACAGTCCATCCATAGTTTATTTTGTCTTCTCTACTCTTATAGCCATCGACATTCATACTCAAAACTTTCCTCATGCATTTTCCTCATTCCTCTTTCTGTCCTTATACCAATGAATTTTGTTATTGGCGCACCGTGTCTTCTTCCATACTTCTCTATTAGTCGTCATCTCGGTAGTCACCCCCTTTCTAACCATACCATCATTCACACAGTCCATCCATAGTTTATTTTGTCTTCTCTACTCTTATAGCCATCGACATTCATACTCAAAACTTTCCTCATGACATTTTCCTCATTCCTCTTTCTGTCCTTATACCAATGAATTTTGTTATTGGCGCACCGTGTCTTCTTCCATACTTCTCTATTAGTTGTCATCTCGGTAGTCCATCGTTTCTTTGGTCATCCCCTACTCTTATAGCCGACATTGATACTCATAACTTTCATCATAACATTTTCCTCATTCCTCCTTCTGCCCTTATCTCAATGTATTTGTGATTGGCGCAGCATGCCTTCTTGCGTACTTCTCTGTAAGTCGTCATCTCGGTAGTCACCCCCTTTCTAACCATATCATCATTTACACAATGAAGTCATTGTTTCTTCGGTTTTCCCCTACATATACATTCCTATTCAAAACTTTCCTTATTTATTTTAGCTTCTTGTAATGTAAGGATTATCCAATAAACGTGTACTGTTTTTGAATATAAATTTACTTTACTTGCAAATCAACATTTCATCATCTGCATAGCCTTTGCCTAACTATATTGGGGTCGGCTTCCAGAGTAACCAGCAGATGCAGCTGAATACCTGTATTTTACATGGACTCCATAACCCAGTTACTGGGTAACACGATACCCATTGGCAAGACTGGTTGTCAGACTTTCGGGCTTCTGACTACCCGTAACTACTGGCAAAGTTGGAATTTATATATTAGTAGGTTTTTCCTCAAATAAATCGTTGTTTTCTTCTCGAACAGCACTTTTTTCCGGGATGAAAGGCACCCTAAGTCCGTTTCTGAACACCTAACAACCTATATGTAAAATTTCAGGATGATCGGTTCCGTGGTTTAGGCGTGGAAAGGTAACAAACAAACTTACTTTCGCATTTATAATATTAGATAGATAAAACGTTTATTCAGTGCAACAAAAGACACATTATAGGTATTAAAAACCTTCAAAAAAGGTGATAAAAAAAAATAAAAAAGATTAAAAAGATAAATTGACCCATAGACAGATAGCTCATATACATCTATAACGGTATTATTAGGAAGGATAACGAATAAAAATACCTAAGCTTTGCAACAGTTTTTTTTTTGCGGATGGGAAATCATCAAATGACCCCTCCCGCTCTGGGTGAAGCGGAAGGGAGTGTCAGACTCTTACTGACAACCCACCCGTGTTCCTTCCTTAGCCCTTTATGTTCCGGGCCAGCGGTAACCCTTTCGGACAATCCCGCTGACCCGGCAGGCTTCGGCCCTAAGGGGGGCCCTCCTCGTTGCTGAAATCTCTTTGAGGCGCGCGTGGAACACGTACGCGCCCCCCGGCACGGGCCTGGTCCTGATCGGACGGCCGACGCTCCCGCGGCGGCTAGGACGGAAGGCTCTCTCCCTGAGCCATCCCGCCACCTCCTTTGCTAGCATGACTGCTTCGCAGAAGAAGGTGATTGCCTCCCACTCCCTCTCGCCCCGGACCATGGCTTGCACCAAGGCCGGACGCGAGAGGTCGCCGCCGCTGCCGCCTCTACGAGGACACGGCGGTGCTCCGCCCAAGCGGGGCAGACCTCCACCGTGTTTGCACGGTCTCGGATACCAATTATTTTTCTTTATATTGAACAAGTAAACATGGTTCCGTTTTCGTCCCAGCATAATCTATTACTACGCTCCTAATAAACTGTTTACCGTGTAATCGTACCAATTTGTGTGTCGCTAGCCGTTTCGCTGTTTAATTTAATTTTAATGTAGGTTGTGTGATAGGAGGGTATTTGATAACGAAAAAACTTAGTAAACACTTAAATTAAAAAAAAACTGGCCAAGTGCGAGTCGGACTTCGGGTCGGAAGTCGGGTTCCGTACCACAAGGCAAAGACACCGAAAAAAAACACGTTTGTTGCATGGGAGACCCCCTTAAATATTTATTTTATTTTGTTTTTAGCATTTTTTGTTATAGCGGCAACAGAAATACATAATTTGTGAAAATTTCAACTGTCTAGCTATCGCGGTTCTTGAGCTGGTGACAGACATACGGACGGATGCACGGTCAGACAGCGAAGTCTTAGTAATAGGGTCCCGTTTTTACCCTTTGGGTACGGAACCCTAAAAACCGGCCTCATGAAGGGTGATGTACAGACGCCAGCACATCAAGCTACTACAATATGTCAAATTTCTTTAATATATTTTCAACTTTATTGCTAAAGCGTAAGGTTCAAAGTTGATTGGGAAAATTTTACAGTTTCGGGTAGCTTGCTGTGGTTGCGTCGTCTGTACCACTAAAAACGCCGAAGAGAAAAACACATTTCTTGTATGAAGATTTTATAACTTTATATTTTTAATACCTGTTGATAAAGCGGCAATAGAAATACACACTGAAAATTTCAACTGTCGACCTGTTACGGTTTATGAGATACAGTCCGCTGACGGACGGACTGGCCGACGGACAGCACACTCTTGGTACGGAACCGTAAAAAAACCTACATACATAAATAATCAGCCTATAATGTTCCCACTGCTGGGACACGGGCCTCCTCTCTGTGAGAGGGAGTGGGCCGTAATCCACCACGCGGGCCCAGTGCGGGTTGGTAGATGTCACATGTCTTCGAATTTTTGGTTCTAGGACATGCCACGATGGTTTTCCGGTTTGCTCACGATGTTTTCCTTCACCGTTTTGAGAGCAGTGGTGATGATATAATTGACACAAAGTAAAGCGCGTGTCTGGGTTCGAACCTACGACCTACAACTCGTAAGTCGCGGCCGTTACCACTTGGCCACCACTGCTCTCTAAAAATACCTAATAGCTATCATTCGTAGATCTTTGACAGTCGTTACGGGTATTCAGAAGCCCGAAAGTCTGACTACAAGCCTTACTATGGGGTATTGTGGTACCCAGTTAGTGGGTTGTGCAGGTTAGATAGTTACTCCCTCCATATAAAATACTGGTATGCAGCTGCATGCGGTTAGATTGGAAGCTGACCCCAACATAGTTGGGAAAAGGCTTGGCAGATGACCAGTAGCAGTTAAAGAGATACCTCATGCGGAGACGATCCTGTCTGCTACTAATTTTCACATAGTAAAGCGCCTGTCAGGGTTCGAACCTACGACCTGATGTGTTTACCCCCTAAGAAAATAATAGCGTGATGGTTGAAAATTTACCATCAACGCGTTACTAAGCAAAAAATTTAAATATTTACCAACACATTTTCAATATTCATTCTGTTTTGTATTCTTAAGTATAAAAATGTTTGAATGGTAAGTGGACCTATTAAGAAAATATAATGGACTTTATTTCTACAGCAAACAGCAATAGAGTTTATATTCGTTTGTAAGAAATCTCTTCTTCGGGTTTTAAGCTCATTATTCCACTGTACGGCGACATTAATAAAATTTTTCTTTTAATAGTAACGTCTTTCCTCTTGTAGAAGCGATCCTAGTTGCAGCATCAGTTCATCTGTACCAAATAAATGTATTGTCATCAGAACGAAACCAGTATACTAAGTTACAACTTGATACCCCATAGGGAAGTGATCAAAAATGAACTCGTAAGATTTTTTCCATACAGACTAACTTTGAGGAAATGATGTGCTTACCTTAAGAAAACACTACCGTGATGGTTGGAAATTTACATCAACTCGTTACTAAGCAAAAATAAAATATTTACTTAATACATTTTCATTATGTATACGTAAGTAGAAAAATGTTTGTATGGTAAGTGGACCTATTGAGAAAAGATAATGGACTTTATTGTAACAGTAATAGAGTTCATTTTCGTTTGTTAGAAATTTCTTCTTCGGTTTACAAGCTCATTATTCCACTGTAGGGCGACATACATTTTTCTTTTAATAGTAATGTCCATGCCATCAGAATTATGATTGGCATCAAGGAATTCATGGACAATTGCCTTCCCATCGTCATAATTTAGATGGCACATCAAGGTATATAAGATACTAGCTTCTGCCCGCGGCCTCGTCCTCGTGAAATTTCTTGTTAGAATAGAATAGAATACTCTTTATTATGTACACCATATAAACACATACCTACATGTACATGTTAGTCTGTTTCTAAGCCGTGTTTGTGTCGGTTCAGCATTTTAAATAAAAATAAAAAAACTGGCCAAGTGCGAGTCGGACTCGCACAACGAAGGGTTCCGTACCACAAGGCAAAAACGCCGAAAAAAACAGGTTTGTTGTATGAGAGCCCCCTTAAATATTTATTTTATTTTGTTTGTAGTATTTGTTGTTATAGCGGCAACAGAAATACATAATTTGTGAAAATTTCAACTGTCTAGCTATCGCGGTTCTTGAGATACAGCCTGGTGACCTGCTGGTGGTTTTACCCTTTGGGTACGGAACCCTAAAAAAACAGTGGCACTCCGGGAGTTCCGACAGAAGTGAAAACAAAACATAATAAAGGCTTGAAGTGTGAGTTTTTTCACTCACATTCGATTGCAAGCGCGTTAGAATTTTATATCGCTCAGGGGATCAGTGGCCTTAGCGGCTCACACCGAGACGCGACGCGACGCGCTTTTTTCAAAATAGAAATACAATTACAGACCTTATCTACTACACAAAAAGGTACAGTCACGAGCACCAATATGTCAACACTTGGCAACTTTAAATTGCGATTTTTTCACGAAATAACGAATGCAACGTTGAAATACGACACTTTACACATACCTATGGGTTCGAAAATACTATGTTCCTACTAATATAAAATTTCATTAGAAAATAAATGAGAAAATCGACTTTGAATAAAGCCAAGTGTATACATACTTTTGCTCGTGACTGTACATGATTCAGTGAGCTACGTAGCTCGACGTAGTAAACCCTGCATTGTGTACCTTTTAGTGTAGTACGTTAGAATTTTGTATGGGAAATTAGGTTTCTCCTAGTGACCACCAGGTGGCGCTATAACTTTTTTCCATATAAAATTCTAACGTGCTCGCAATCGAACGTGAGTGAAAAAACTCACATTAAAGCCTCTGAACGGAATAACTCTGTAAATTGTATAAAATTCTTCAGGATAAAACTCTAAAGACTGTCTCTCAATAACTGAGAATCAAGGCCATACCGCGGTTTGCTGCGCAAAACAGGTTTCAATTTAGCTACGTGTCGTACATGTTGTTGTTAAGAACCTAGTGATGCGCCGTGTTGATTGTACGAGTCGATAACTCGATAGTCGGGGTAATCGATTTTATTTGAAGTGCGTTGGGCATTTTTTGAGATGGGAAAAAACTATTGAACTCGCGTCACTGTTACCGTAAGCGACACCTCGACGATTAAGAAAATACCCGCTTCGGATGTGTTCGGCTGTCCTCGGAATGTACTCGGTTGTAATGTATATCCGATATGTCAGTGAGTGATGGCAAAGTATTGTTTTTGTTTTGTTTTCACTTTTGTTGGCACTCCCGGAGTGCCACTGTTTTTTTTTTTGGGGTGATGATGATAGAGTTTGGATTGACTTGTAATCGGTCAGTGGTTTAAGGACTGGATTACGCTTAAAGGTTTTCCAAACGGTAAAAATTGGACTCTTTACCCATGTTTTAAATAACATGAAGGGATTACTTATTACGCACATGAGCAAAACTTGTGTTATTTCTAATGTACTGTGACATTGTAAAGTTCTTGGTAATTTATAGATTTAATAACAAAAATGCTTAAATTTTTATTGCATATCGAAAATGTGTAAGGTAAAAAGCTGTTTTAACCAGTGTAAAATGATTAGTAATTCATATTAACATAGTTTTCATTATACAAAAAAAAAATGTTTTAATTAGAAAATTTATAAATTCCAACTTGAAACATGATGACAGTGAAAGTGTTCTTTACGAACACAACACCCTTAACACAATACCTTTTATTTACATGCTTATGTAACGAATAAATTAAATTGGAAACGCTCAAGATTTAGTTCATAAGGCCAGACAGACTATAATTAGAAACAATGCAATCGTATGCAAATGTCTGCCTTGAAGATGTACGCAGCACGGAAGGCCGTAGAATCGTACGTTATTGAAATAGATTTATTCATTTTTTTTTTTTTTTTTTTTTTTTTTTTATTTAGATTTTCATTCATTAAGATTCTCTTGCGGTTATCCCAATTTATTGTGTGAAGTTTTTGTGTTCTTCTATACTTCTACTAGGTTGCCTGCTTATCGGTCTTTTACATATTGTACTTCGGTGAGTGCGCCCAAGAACTCCACGACCTCATTCCACCGGTCCCCTTCTACCTTCGGACATCCAGACGCCCTGCAAGTTACCATCACTGCCTAATTGCTATTCCACCAATTCGCACAAATGTCCTTTATAATGCGCACAGCAAAAGAGTGGAACTCTCCACCTGCGTCTGTGTTTCCGAGCGCATACAACCCGAATCTCTTCAAAGTAAGAGTGAACAGGCTTCTACTGGGTAAGCTCACTCCATCGTCGACTTTGTCTCTGTCACCTCTGACCTAGACTAGAGTCAAGAGCAAACCCATTTCAAATAAAAAAAACTTGTCTATTAGTCGTCATCTCGGTAGTCAACCCCTTTCTAGCCATGCCATCTTTTACACAATCGACCCCTCGTTTCTTTGGTCTTCCCCCACTCTTATAGCCATCCATATTCATACACAAAACTTTCTTAAACGACGTTTTTAAATCTAGTTTTTATCGTTTTGCTTGTGGCTGAGTAATAACAGCCTCACGGTTCGATTGATCAGGTTAAGCTACGCTTGCCGCGGTAGGTCCGCGTATTGGTGACCATCTTTACATACCGAGACACCTTCGTGCCTCGGAAAGCACGTTAAGCCGTTGGTCCCGGCTGTCATTCGTGGATCTTTGACAGTCGTTACGGGTCGTTAGAAGCCCGAAAAAGTCTAACAACCAGTCTTACCGAGGGGTATCGCATTAACTAGTAATTGGGTTGTGGAGGTCAAATAGGCAGTCGCTCCATGTGAAATACTGGTATTCAGCTCTTCCGGTTAGACTGGAAGCCGACCCCAACATAGTTGGGGAAAGGCTAGGCAGATGATGCAATGTGTGAGTATGGCTTCTTGTACAGACGCCAACACATCAAGCTACTACAATCTGTCAAATTTCTTTAATAAATTTTCAACTTTATCGCCAATAAAGATAAGGTTCAAAGTTGATTGGGAAAAATTTACAGTTTCGGGTAACTTGATGTATTGGCACTGCTGGCCGTGCAATCGAATTTAATTGAAAAGTTTCAATTATTGTTTCACACAATTAATTGTATTTTACATTAGCTTCTGTCCGCGTGGTAGACAACTGTACCATAAATATTATATGCAACTCTGCAATAGTGTAGCTTTTTATCAGTGAAAGAATTTTGGAAATCGGATCTCTAATTTCGGAGATTATTTACTACATCCAAACGTATGGAAACTTTACCTCTTTATATAGTGTAGACAAATAAGAACATTACAAAATAACACCTCAAAATCGCTAAAACAAACAAAATTAATGTCAATCAGCCACCCGAGAAGAATCGATATGATTCGATTCGCGTCCCGTAGCAACCATGTCGCGTCACTATTAGTTGTTCGGCAATCGTCGGATCGGGCGGTCGCGCGCTCGGCGCGAATTATTCAAAAAACAGAATTCTATATGCGAATTAATAACATTCTATTCTAGATTTCTTATAGAAATTCTTTAACGAACTTTTTTGACATCGAGTGATTTTCTTCTGTGAATCAAAGTTACTTCTGAAGTGTTAAGTGCGTAAAAACACTTGTATAAATAAACAATTTGTACGTGGTTTTTATTGCTTAAATTTGTTCTGGTGACACATATCGTGGTTTTAATTGTTATTACTTATTTTTGCGGATATTTCAACAACGCAACGGCTGGTTTTCGTGGGATTAATAAAATTTAAACTTCGATAAGAGTGGTGCTAAACATTGTAATTTCGTATTGCGCATTGGATGATCGTGGTTTTACAGCGTATCCTCACGCATGCGCGCTTGTAGTGTGAGCAGTAAGACCTATGCTACTTCGTTCTGCAACTATACTTTGTAATTCAAACGGTGTGTCTCGTTTGTGAGCTCGGTAATTTACTTTAAAAACAAATGAATTCGCTTTCGAATTGTGTGCGCTCACTTTAGTGAGGTTCCAAGTGAACTTTTACATCAGAGTGTCTGATGAGTCTGATCTCAGTTTCAATCTGTCAAAAATACCTCTAAAATCCCTTACATTTTGACGAGTTTTTGACATTGATCGTCGCTGAGATGATATTGCGACTAGATTTTGAATGTTGGGAATTGGCCTTCCGGGAGAGTGATTGTACTGGATGCCTCATGTAGCAAAGATGACTGTCTAAGGCCAAGGTCAGATCACTGGGTTAGGCGTTCAGTAACCGAGAATAGAAATAAGTTTATTTACTTCGTTTGGATAGTAGCTAAGGACTTAAGTGAAGCGTTTGACAAATTTGGGATGATGTTGTAGATAGAAAGGTAGTATCTTCGATTCTTCGGAGTTGACGGTTAAGGGGGAAGCTCTAAGGTGGCCCGCGAAATTCAAATTTTCTTACGTTTTTTGCAAATTGGTGCTCAGTATTAAGTTATACGTTGATTAAAATATGATTCGCGGTCGTAACAAATATGTATTTACAGAATTATAATCATTAAAGTCATCAACACAACTCTCTAAGACCATGTAATCCCCAAGAATGACTATTTCATGAAATCATGACATTTGGGGATTACATGGTCTGAGAGAGTTGTGTTGATGACTTTAATGATTATAATTCTGTAAATTCATATTTGTTACGGCCGCGAATCATATTTTAATCAACGTACAACTTAATACTGACCAGCAAATTGTAAAAAACCTAAAAAAAAATGAATTTCACGGGCTACCCTGGCGCTTTCGCCTTACGACGTACGGCATTTCATACGAACTTTTAAGGCCTTATTTTTCCAAATGAATGAACCGATTTTAATGAAACATCATACGCATAGGCAGGATACAAAGGTCTAAAAAGTTACTTTCGAGAACATTTTCGAAAATTAGTGTTACAGCCAAATTAGACCGATTTTAAATTTTCCATAGAAACAGAGATTTCCAGTTATTTTGTTTTAAATAAGATACTTCGAAACTGTTCTTGTGTAACTTTTTAGTGCATATGCGTATGAAGTTTCGTTAAAATTGGTTCATTCATTTCGAAAAACAAGGGCTTGAAAGTTTGTATGAAATGCTGTACGTCGTAAACGATGAGATTATAATATGTCGAAGGAGATATGCAGTGCTGCGCTGACCAGAAATAAAATAAGGGCTGGGCATGCAGCGGAAATGAGAATGTTGAGATGGATGTGTGGAGTGACGAGAATGGATAAAGTAAGAAATGAGTATATAAGAGGAAGTTTGAAAGTGGCGCCAGTGACAGAAAAGTTGAAAGGAAATCGTTTGTCTTGGTATGGGCATGTGATGAGAAGGGACGAAATGCATGTGACTAAAAGAGTGATGGATATACATGTTGATGGATGGAGAGGGAGAGGAAGGCCGAAGAAAAGATGGATGGATTGTGTGAGGAATGATATGAAAGAGAAGGGAGTGAATGATAGCGTGACGGTTGACAGGGGAGGATGGAAGAAGAAAACGTGTTGCGCCGACCCCAAGTAACATGGGATAAGGGCAGGAAGATGATGATAAGGGCGGGAGGGTGATGACTAGTGATGAGGATAGGGTAAGGAGTCTTTCCATTATATTAGGGTTTAGGAAACATCGATTTTGATCGTTGGATTTTTTTTTGGTATTACTGCTTGCCGATTTGACTTGCTGACGTGGAGATGTAGATAAAATTTAGGTTAAAAGATTTTGGTAAAGCATTTTATTACCTACTTAATTCTTCAAGGAGACTTGATTAATATTGGACACGAATTCAGACATATTTTTTTGTATGTATTTGATCTTGATGTTTGCCTGGTAGGCATAAGGAAAAAAACATTTATAATATAAGTTTGAATTTGGTTCAGGTAAAAACCATTTTGTTTGTTGGTAGTGAAGTTTTGAAATGCGGGCTGTGTTGAAAGACCTAACTGTCTTGGCGATTTTACTGTCATATTCTTACCCGACTACGTCAAAGCCAAAGGAGGGTTATAATTTTAACAGACTATGTATGTTTATCTGCTCACTATAACTCCCAAAACTCTACTCGTAGTATTTATTGTAAATTATATTAAGGTGAATGGATAGTGGTAGACCGCGAAATTCAAATTTTCTTACGTTTTTTGCAATTTGCAGGTCAGTGTCAGATACAACCTGACCCTGACCTGCAAATTGCAAAAAACGTAAGAAAATTTGAATTTCGCGGTATCAACCACCCATTCACCTTAAGACTCTTAGGAAACACCGCCTCGAAGGACCATATTTATTTGATCATCTCTCGTTAAGCAAGTCATGGGTATCCTAATCAGCCTGCAATGTTCCCACTGCAGAGACTGTTCCCACACTGTAGAGCAGTGGTGGCCAAGTGGTGACGTGTGACGGGTGAACCCAGACAGGCGCTTTACTTTGTGTAAATTATTTCATCACCACTGCTCTCAAAACGGTGAAGGAAAACATCGTGAGGAAACCGGCATGTCCTAGAACCAAAAATTCGAAGACGTGACATCTGCCAATCCGCACTGGGCCCGCGTGGTGGATTACGGCCCACTCCCTCTCACCGAGAGGAGGCCTGTGTCCCAGCAGTGGGAACATTATAGGCTGATTATGGTTATGGTTCCCACTGCTGGGACACAGGCCTCCTCTCTTCAGGGGGCCCAGTGCGGTTTGGTCGATGTCACATGTCTTTGATTTAGTCATGAGCATATTATGGGATAACTGCACTAATGCACGTCAATTGATACAAAATCTTTTCAAAACGTTCTTGAAGTTATTTTAAGGAAGTTTTTGACATTAATTTTGCTTGTACCAGTGCAGAGACTTCAACATTAAATAATAATGGAATTATTTCTCATGTTTTCCTTATAAATGTTCAACTCCATATTGCGTTCAATGATAAGGTTATTGATATAATATAACAAATAATTAATTCTTCTGTTACTAAGAAATAAGTAATGATGTGAGTAAACTTTGCTCTCATTTTCCTTATAAGAATTTATAAAATTATCTAGGTAGTTCAAGTAAGGGATCTCACCAGTATAATATCCCTTCAAGTAATCCAGACTTCCATACTATAAAAGTCGCTTTTCGTGTGTCTGTGTGACCTAGTTGTTCTTCTAAATTACTCAACCGATTTTGATGCAATTTCCACCATCATTTAAAGAATTTGTCCGGGAAGGTTTAAGTGTATGAGACATTAATATTAAACTACCTTAAATCATAATTATAGAAATCTGAATATTTTGTCTAGTCGTAAAAACTTGAAAACGGGACTTGAAAACTAAATGAATTTCGTTCCGTTACCACTAATGTTATCGTATAACGTTCCAAAATTTGTAACGATACTAAAACCTAAAAAGTCGGTTTTACGGGCGAAGATTTTACGTGACAACGACCGATCATCCGATCATAGTTGAGTGGGAGAGAGACGCAAGGCATTCGGCGGGCCTCTCTCTCGTTCGGTGACTCATCGTAACGTTACCGAGCGTTACACTTTTTCATAAGTGACTCCCAGTCGCAACCTAATTTAAGACGTTGTCACGTCAAAAATATCAATAACGTTACAAAGAATAATGTTATAGAATATCATTTTCGTAAAACAATATTATAAGTAACGCTATAGGTATCAGTAATATTAAGCTTATCTGCTTGTAATAAAGTTACAGGTGAAACGTTACAAATTCATTTGTAACGTTATTCTTCATACTTTTTCGATCATATCGTTAGTGAACAGTTTAAGATTTCGTTCCGTTTGTCAGTATCGTTATAGTTATAGCCAAGGAATTAATTTTGTTATGATCCTGGTGGAACGGTACAAATTATCGATACTGGAACTACGCGTAACGTTATTTTGAGTAACGTTTCAAGTCCCTGGTTTAAAAGGAATTGCTCAGTTCTTTAGGGTGATCTGGCCAAGCGTGGACAAGATCTTCTATTGACAGCCACACGTCAAAAAATCAAAAACGTGCCCTCGGCGTCAAAATCTGTCATGTAGTCGAACCGTGGCGTGCTGGGCACATTTTGGTTTGACGTCTATACACGTCTATGGCGGTCAAAAGGTTAAGCCTTGCATTTTAAAAATACTTAAATTGTATTAAACAACTTAACTAAAGTTTAGACACTTTTTGCAGTCGTTAAAGCAGGTTTTGAATCTAATACTTGTGAGTGGAATAGGATGCCTTGAACTTCTTTTTTATATCGAGAGTACAAAAAGTTAGCGCCAGGTGGATACAATGTTATAATTATTACCTTATAATTGGCGCTTAAAAATCTTGTTTATTTTCTACATACATTTTCTACATACACAATGTACATATTAAAACAGAAGACGAACTAGCAGGGCAGGGGATCGAGGAGTAATCCCTTCTGCAATGTAATGACGAATTCTTTCATTGCAAAAAGATATCAAGAACTCCACAGGAAAGTAAGCCAGACTGTCACTTGATATTAAAACACGCAATCTTGAGATAATGTATGATAAAACACATATTATATTACAAAATGTATTACGTAAGGTATGTGATTAGCAAATGTTGAGTTGGCAGAATCATAAATATAGTTTTTACCGACTTCAAAAAAAAAAGGAGGTTATCAATTCGATACGTATGTATGTAATATTATTGGAATTGCATTATATTCACATATGATGATCTATTAGGGCTTCCAAACAAATATACAAAATTTCATAGACGTATGTATGTATGTATGTATGTATGTATGTATGTATGTATGTATGTATGTATGTATGTATGTATGTTTGTCCACGCATATCTCCGGAACTATTAATCGGATCGTGACCATTTTTTTTTATTGGCTTACATTTTCTTCAACTTAGGGAACAGTGCAAGTTTCATCAAGATCGATTTAGTAATTTTCAAGATATGGACTAATACGTGTAAGTGTGACGGCCTGGCTTATTGATAAGAGCTACGGGTGTAGTGTCAAAGGGAAAACATCTCAAAACCTTGGTCAAATACTAGTGCAAAAACTAAAAATTACGAAATAAAAAGTAATTTAAAAAAATTAAACCGACTTCAAAAAGAAATTAACTCAAAATTATGAAATAACTTTAATTTCGGAAGTCGGTGGCATAAAACTAAAATACAGATCCCAAGACACCGACTTCCGAAATTAAAGTTATTTCATAATTTTGAGTTAATTTCTTTTTGAAGTCGGTTTAATTTTTTTAAATTACTTTTTATTTAAACACGTGTCAAAAGACGTGTATGTGTGTGCGTGTGTGTGTCATAAAAAAACTGGCCAAGTGCGAGTCGGACTCGCACACGAAGGGTTCCGTACCACAAGGCAAAAACGCCGAAAAAAAAAACACGTTTGTTGTATGGGAGCCTCCTTAAATATTTATGTTATTCTGTTTTTAGTATTGTTATAGCGGCAACTGAAATACATCATCTGTGAAAATTTCAACTGAAGCTATCACGGTTCATGAGATACAGCCTGGTGACAGACGGACAGTGGAGTCTTAGTAATAGGGTCCCGTTTTTACCGACTTCAAAAAAAAGGAGGTTATCAATTCGATACGTATGTATGTAATATTATTGGAATTGCATTATATTCACATATATGATGATCTATTAGGGCTTCCAAACAAATATACAAAATTTCATAGACGTATGTATGTATTTGTATGTATGTATGTATGTATGTTTGTCCACGCATATCTCCGGAACTATTAATCGGATCCTTACCATTTTTTTTTATTGGCTTACATTTTCTTCAACTTAGGGAACAGTGCAAGTTTCATCAAGATCAATTCAGTAATTTTCAAGATATGGACTAATACGTGTAAGTGTGACGGCCTGGCTTATTGATAAGAGCTACGGGCGTAGTGTCAAAGGGAAAACATCTCAAAACCTTGGTCAAATACTAGTGCAAAAACTAAAAATTACGAAATAAAAAGTAATTTAAAAAAATTAAACCGACTTCAAAAAGAAATTAACTCAAAATTATGAAATAACTTTAATTTCGGAAGTCGGTGGCATAAAACTAAAATACAGATCCCAAGACACCGACTTCCGAAATTAAAGTTATTTCATAATTTTGAGTTAATTTCTTTTTGAAGTCGGTTTAATTTTTTTAAATTACTTTTTTTACCCTTTAGGTACGGAACCCTAAAAAATGACGGCCTGTAGATGTTTTACTTTAAGCCGCGATTACATTACCCAATTTTAAGGAATGCTAACTAGGAAATCGGCAGATGTAATCGCAGTTAGCACAGATTGGATCCAATTTAGTGGAAATTGGAGGTCCAATCTTTCTACTTCCTAAATTGGATCCAATCTAGGATAGTGTAATCACGGCGCTACGATTTAGAACGACTAGTCGGCGCGGCGGCGTCCGCGCTTTGAGCAAGGTGGACGAGTAGACCGCGCGCACGAATGCTACCAAAGAGTATTTTTAGGGTTCCGTACCCAAAGGGTAAGGGGTCCGTCCGTCTGTCTGTCACCAGGCTGTATCTCAAGAACCGCGATAGCTAGACAGTTGAAATTTTCACAAATTATGTATTTCTGTTGTCGCTATGACAACAAATACTAAAAACAAAATAAAATAAATATTTAAGGGGGGCTCCCATACAAGAAACGTGTTTTTTTTCGGTGTTTTTGCCTTGTGGTACGGAACCTTCCGTGTGCGAGTCCGACTCTCACTTGGCCAGTTTTTTTTTATATAAATGCTACATACAACATGGCGACTGTATCGGAAACGACAGCATTGCCCACAGAAAAAAAAATCCATGTGCTATGAGTATAAAATTATACTATCCATACTATAATATCATACATTCGAAAGTACCTCTGTCTGTCTGTCTGTCTATATGTTACCTTTTTACGCCTAAACCACTGAACGGATTTCGATGGCAGAGAGATAGATTGCATCCCAGGAAAGGACAAAGGATAGTTTTTATCCCGATATTCCCTCAGGATCGACACTTATGTGGGTGAAACCGCGGGGCGCTGCTTAAATAAATTAATAGAAATGTATGGGGAAATGCTTTATCTTTTTAATAACAACGACAAAAATTATATCTTTTTTTTTTTGACGTGACAACGTCTTAAATTAGGTTGCGACTGGGAGTCACTTATGAAAAAGTGTAACGCTCGGTAACGTTACGATGAGTCACCGAACGAGAGAGAGGCCCGCCGAATGCCTTGCGTCTCTCTCCCACTCAACTATGATCGGATGATCGGTCGTTGTCACGTAAAATCTTCGCCCGTAAAACCGACTTTACAGGCAACCATTTTTTATCTTTTTGATAAAATTTTCTCTAAAGGTAGGTAGCTGACACCCTGGAATAACATATAGGCTACTTTTATCCCGAAATTCCCACGGGATCGACACTTATGCGGGTGAAACCGCGGGGCGCAGCTAGTCTTTATAATAATAACGACAAAAATTATTTTTTTATATTTTTAAACGACATTAAATTATTATTTTCTTCTGTAGTTTTGATAAATACGGCGCCATCGATAGAAAATTCGAAACGTGCAACCTAGTACGATCCTTCTTCACGAATGCGACGACGTCGACAATGCGTCTGAATGCGTCGTCTCATCGTCTGTCTCTGTCCGATTTAGAATCCAATTTAGTGTAGTGTAATCACTAGCTCCGATTTCCTAGTTAGAGTGTTCCTAGTTAGCAAATTGCTTAAAATTGGATAATGTGATCGCGACTTTAGACAAAAAATCTCATACAGAGAAGGAACGAACACGTTTGCTAAATGCCCGTGGCTAAATAATGACAGCCGCACTGGTGAACCAAAGGTTAAGCTACGCTTACCGTGGTCTGTCCGTGGATGGGTGACCGTCCGTTACATATTGCACATCACACGGCTCGAAAAACACGGCCTTTGGTCCCAGCTGTCATTCGTAGATCTTTGACAGTCGTTACGGATAGTCAGAAGCCCGAAAAGTATGACATCAAGTCTTGCTAACTGGGTTGTGGACGTCAGATAGGTAGTCACTCCATGAAAAATACTGGTGTTCAGCTGCATCTGCTTAGACTGGAAGCCGACCCCAACATACAAAAGGCTAGGCAGATTGATTGGTTCTTCAAACATATTATTTATTGAAACTGTCAAATTTCCCCAATTAACTTTGAATCTTATGCTTTAGCGTTAAAGTTGAAAATCGATTAAAGAAATTTGACAGATTGTAGTAGCTTGATGTACTGGCGCCTGTACAATGAAACAACAAATCAATTGTGTTTATTTTTTAAACGGTTCTCACATGTTTTTGCATGACTGTGTAGCGTGTATGTCAATTATTTTGTGATAGCTGTATCAGCGGCATCGCTTGCGTATTTTTTTTTTTTACTATTAAAATGTACTGTCCTTGACTGATCTAGCTAGATATCAAATTGCATCAATAACAGCTCGTAACTTTTTAGGGTTCCGTACCCAAAGGTTAAAACTGGAAGGACCCTATTACTAAGGGCTATATTTCACCGGGACACCATGGCGACGCAACCAGTCGCCGCCACCAACAAAATGTATACAGCTCTATAGGGCGTTACTCACCTTTACGCCACCAATTTGGCGGCGCGACCAACTCGGACGCCTGCACAGAATGTTACTGTTTGCGCCGCCACGCTGGTCGCGCCACCACTAATTACTATAGCGCTGTATGGTGTCTAACTCACTCGGCCGCCAGTGACGGTCTTCAAGGTCCATTGTGATACTGTCTCAGTGTGGTGTGCGACGCTGGTGTCTGTATGGTGTCTAGTTTGGTAGCTTACGGACACCACGGTGGCCCGACTGGTTGCGCCGCCATGGTGTCCCAGTGAAATATAGCCTTATGACTCCACCTGTCCCTCTGTCACCAGGCTGTATCTCATGAACCGTGATACTTAGTTAGACAGTTGAAATTTTCACTATATTTTTTATAGATAAAGATAACATTATCTTTGGTAGACATGTGTGCCTAAATGCTAATTTGGGTAAGGCCTTGAGGGGTATACACGTCATGAGTCATGAGTACGTATGTCGTGCGAAATTATTTGTCTAAGCATGAATAAAATATGAAAATTAGCCATTTCATGCGGTTAAATAATGGTTTCAATCTTAGACAAAGAAAAGTATAGACGGCGGGTAGCTCCATTTCATTTCCACAAGAAAAGGATAAAGCTATACTATTTCCGTCTCTCAGTGCGTGCCCGTTTTTTCAAGGCAGCTACTTAAGTAGCCCATGTTAGTTAAATTAGTTTTTTGTCTCATGTGTGGCCACGCTACCCGATGCTCTATAGTTTTCTTACTCTAAGGTTTCAATAGAAAACTGTGTTTGTATGAATGCGAATGGCTATAAGAGTAGGGGAAGACCAAAGGAACGATGGATGGATTGTGTGAATGATGACATGTTTAGAAAGGGGGTGACTATCAAGATGGCGACTAATAGAGAAGTATGGAAGAAAATACATGTTGCGTCGACTTCAAATAAATTGGATTAAAGGCAGGAGAATGATGACGAATGGCATAGTTTACTACAGCGGGGTAATTGCGTAACACACTATCAGTAGCAATAGGTTTCATTTTGACAGTTCAACAACATTCATTGCGTTGTTGACGTTGTTGAGCAGACAAATTTTTCGTACTTATGAAGCAATGGATTAGCAATATCCTTCAGAGTGATTCAGATTGAGACTGGTAGTGTGTTACGCAATTAGTTTGCAGTACTCCTTTGCTGATAAATGATTTTATTTATACAGGGTTATTTGTAAAACACCAGCAACCTCTTAAGAGGTCATTGTACTCATCATTATGAACAACTTTTACTATGGGACCAAACCTGAAATCGCGAAAAAGAATCAGCTGTTCCCTACATTTTGACGAGTTGTACGAACATAAATGTAGGGAACAGCTGTTTTTTTTTTTCGCGATTTCAGGTTTGGTCCCATACTAAAAGTTGTTCATAATGATGAGTACAATGACCTCTTAAGAGGTTACTGGTGTTTTACAAATAACCCTGTATAAGTAGGTTTGTACAAACACTTCAACACGACAACCATATCCCACTATCGCACAAATATTATAAAGGCGAAAGTTTGTGAGAAAGAAAGAAAGAAGGAAAAAGTATTTATTGCGACTCGTACAGGAAGATCACAAACTAAACTAAAAAAATAAAAATCCAAGTTATATAAAAAAAAAGTAACAAAAGGAAAATTAAACAAAGTCCTATACGAGGCCAAAAGGCTCCTATCTCAGCATGAAGCTGCGACATTTAAAAAAAAACGTTTATGTTTGTTACTCTTTCACACAAAAACTACTGAATAGATTTGGATGAAATTTGGCACACATCTAGTTTATATCTGGGATTAACCTAAAGGATACTTTTTATTCCGATATTCCCACGGAATTGAGGTTTATGCGGGTGTAACCGCGGGGCGCTGCTATAGTTTTAAAATATAAGTGAAGTAGGCGTTTCCTATGTAGTTCTCGGAGAAGAAAGGCCGTAACAAACTCAGAGGTCACAGTCTCTTTTAATGTCTGTGGTCAGAGCATGTGAAGACCTTGTAGATTGGTGTCTGAAATGGTATTTTGAGGAAAGAACCACACAGGCTGCTGGCGCTGATCAAAGACTCTCAGTAAGATATAATACAAAGCCTAATAAAATTATAAATTCGGAAGTAACTGTCTGTCTGTATGTTACCTTTTCACGCCTAAACCACTGAACGGATTTCAATAAAATTTGCCAGAGAGATAGATTGCATCCCGGGGAAGGACTTAGGCTAGTTTTTATCCCGATATTCCCACAGGATCGACATTTATAAGCGGGTGAAACCGTTTGGCGCTACTAGTAAAAATATAAAACAAATAGTTCTTAACTTAAAGTCAGACCGCGGTTGAGCTAAGGACGGATCGAACCTCGCATTTATTATTTACTCTTGAACTGAATCAACTAAGGCTGCCTGTAATACATCGCACACCTAGATCTAAAGAGAGCTAAGTCTAAAAACTCAATTTTTGAGGTATGCATACCATCGAATTCCCTAACTCACTACCTAGCGACCAACAAAACAGATTCAAAAATAGTTCCATTACTCAACTTAAAAAGTATTGATCAATACAGCAAACTTAGGATACTGTACAAACTAGCATTCTTTGTTTTAAAGTAAGTGTAGTGCTATCAGCGGGATTGTCCGAAAGGGTTACCGCTGGCCCGGAACATAAAGGGCTAAGGAAGGAACACGGGTGGGTTTTAGTCAGTAAGAGTCTGACACTCCCTTCCGCTCCACCCAGAGCGGGAGGGGTCATTTGATGATTTCCCATCCGCAAAAAAAAAAAAAAAAGTGTAGTGCTATCTGTATTAGGATTAGTTGATTGTGTTGATGTTACAGGGTGACGTTATCGCCCAGCGATAAAGCCCTTGAAATAAAGAAAAAAATAAATAAAGCAAACTCCTGCACTGTATATGGACATGGTAATCAGTTTTTCAACTTTCCTGAAAAAAGTGTTTTTTTTGAGTTAATCGCTGTTTAGATCTAGGTGTGCGACTTATCAATCAGTCCCGTGACAGATTGATTGACTGACAGATGGGAACATCATCTGTCAGTCATAATATAGAAAGATGACATTTGTGAGATCTTCCTACTATCCTACTTCCTACTAATCTATACTTCTATACTAATATTATAAAGCTGCAGAGTTTGTTTGTTTGAATTGAACGCGATAATCTCTGGAATTACCGGTCAGATTAGAAAAAATCTTTTTGCATTTGATAGCCCAATTCTTGAGGAAGGCTATAGGCTATTTAATATCACGCTATGACCCTTAGGAGCCGAGCGAAAAGAAAAAAAGTCAGAATGAACGGTAAGCGAATACGAAGTGTTGCGACGGGGTGAGGGTACAAGTCACGCGGACGAAGTAAGCTAGTATTATATAAAAAAAAAACATTTATTTCAGGTAAATAACACCCATTAATAGCACACGTATAAAATCAGATAAATTCAAATAAAATAAAATCAATACAAATCAAATTAAATGGAAACAGAATATATCAAATTAAATTAAATCAGAATAAATCGTATTAAAATAAATAATCAAAACAAAAAAACGCGAAAGTTTGTGAGGATGGATGGATGTTTGTACTCTTTCACGCAAAAACTACTGAACGGATTTTGATGAAACTTTACAGTAATTTTTTGTTTTTTCGGTGTTTTTGCCTTGTGGTAAGGAACCCTTCGTGTGCGAGTCCGACTCGCACTTGGCCTGTTTTTTTTCTGATCAGAAGCCCTTTCAAATTAAGTTCATTTTTAACCAGCTGAGGAATTAACCAGAAAAAGATGTCGGTGTCCATGACAACTGCTGTCTAGACTATAAACATATTTAGATCTGGCAAGATACCAAGCTCACTATAATTGTTATTGTCACTTATAGAGGACGGTAAATATGTATGTGTTTGTATACATACATTGTATTTACTATTTATATAGCTACTAGCCAGCTACTGTTGTAATATTTATCAGCTGTTTGTGTTTTAAAGTGGGCTAATTGAATTGAATAACAGGCGTAATGTGGGCGTATTATAGGAGGTATGAGGAACAGGGTGTAAAGTTCACTCAAACTCCATAGAAAACGGAGGATCCCCCGACCAGACGGTTGTCGTGTCTGTAGTGCTATTCTCTAAAAATCTTGCCGTGAAAACTTAGGTGAAGTGAGTTTGTTTTTGCTAGGAATTGACACTATTGACCGCTCACTTCACCTAAGTTTTCACGGTGAGATTTTTTATAGAATTGCACCGCAGGTGGGCAACTGCCCGACGATTGATGTCGGGACGTTGTTTATTATGCTAGTTGCGCGGTAAACTTTGCTTGCGCGACGCAGGATTTTGCGTGACGTCAGTAGGATGCGTAGTTCGCTTTTCTGCCATGCTTCCCTGGTCTGTGCGACTTTATGGCAGGTTTTCCACGAGAATAGCTAATGCTGTGTTACAATATTAGCGATATAGAGATGCGTAGTTCGCATGTGGCGGTGTAGATCCGCTACATTATAAATGCGAAAGTGTCTCTCTGTCTGTCTGTTACGTCTTCACGCTTAAACCGCTGAACCGATTTAGATGAAATTTGGTATAGAGATAGTTTGAGTCCCGGGAAAGGACATAGGATAGTTTTTATCCTCATATTCCCACGGGATTGAAACTTATGCGGGTTAAACCGCGCGGCGCTGCTAGTCAGCCTATAACATTCGCACTGCTGTGGTGAATTACGGCCCACTCTCCCTCTATCAAGAGGTCTGTGTCCCAGCTGTGGTAACACTGTAGCCTGATTAGGCTTATGCTTACTGGAAAATGCTTGGTAAGAGTTGTCTAAGGAATAGAGGCTCCGAGGGAATCGCGTGAGTGTATGCATGTAATGTACAGACGGCAGCACATCAAGCTATCCGAAACTGTCAAATTTTCCTAATCAACCTTGAACCTTATGCTTTAGCGATAAAGTTGAAAATCTATTAAAGAAATTTGACAGATTGTAGTAGCTTGATGTGCTGGCGTCTGTTCTAGGTACACCTTTGGGGAAATGCACGCCGGTTGCGGTTACTACGCACTGGCCTTTCTGAAGATCATAACCAATTGGGTCATTATTATGTCCCAGGGCGTCCCCCTCCCGGCGTTTCCTCTCACATCTGTCTTGTGAAGAAAGACTGTCCATTATGTAAAAATTGGCACTAAACTACTTTCGCAAACAAGCACCGTAGTAGCCGTCCTTCTATAACACCAAATTAATTTATTAAAACAGCTTATTATTCCATTTTATTCCACTTTCATAACGTAAAAGTTCAACAGACTCAAGTTCGACAGGTTTTCAAGTTTTTCGCAACTTAACGTATTGTGTAAGTTATGTATCAAGTTGATTTTGTGTTATGGCTAACTTGGTTTTATTTTATGGCTAAATTGGTTGACGCAATAGTGAAGTTTTAATGGATACTGACCTTAAATGGGTATCCCAGTAAAGGTTTGCCGCGAACTGTATCGTAACGGACGCGCGATTTCGTGGAATTCATTTTATTTGGCGAACATTACACGTGTAAAACCCCTTCACGATAATATGTAGTGCTCGATATTTAGGTGAAGTGTTTTTTTTAATAGGAACTCTTCCCCCTTTCTCTTATCAATCTAGATTTAGGGAGAGGGTTTCTGTATATCGCGTAGTGTAATAAGGCTTAAGACCTATGTCTTAAATGTAAATAATGCCAAAGGTCACTATGGCATATTTATGATTGCGTGTGTTGATGCAACTAACTTCCACATGTAATCAAATTCAAAGTTGTTTTAATACTTTATTGCGGTTGCGCGATTTGAGGCTAATAAATTGGTTTATTGAGATTGAAAATCACTGACACTTTACAGTTAATATCGAATTTAAACGTAAAAAGGCAGACGCTCTAAGAGTCTAGGCAGTTATTTTATTTAAAAAAAATTAAATATTTAGACCAGAATTATAATTATAAGGCAGTAAAAGTAACCCTAGACATTAAATTAAATAAGGAAATGTCATGGAAGAGACCATTATTTTGCTGTGTATTTATTCATGTTTACTTACGCGTCTATAAAAATAAGATGAAGTGACATTACACGCAAACGTTTAAGTTTACGTTAAACCGTTACTATTATCGTAATTTAATACAGAATTAGCATGCAAACTACTGAATAAATTAGATATTAAGATGGTAACGTCTATTTGTGGGAAGAGAGCAGTGTTGGCTCAGTGCAAAGGCGCGACTTTTGAGTTTAGTAGTAGGTTCGAACCGAGCCAGGCACTTTACTCAGTGTGAATTATTTCATCACCACTGCTCTCAAAACGGTGAAGGAAAACATCGTGACGAAACCGGCATGTCTTAGTCTCAAAAATTCGAAGACATGTGACATCACCAACCCGCACTGTGCCCGCGTGGTGGATTACGGCCCACTCCGTCTCACAGAGAGTAGGCCTTACGTCCCAGCAATGGGAACATTACAGGCTGATTATACTAAAAGAGCAATTCATGTTATTTTTGTAAGTCATTGCAATGTGCCGCTTACCTCATTGTGATAAAGTATAAATTTGAACAAAAATGTGCTCTTGAAGGGACGATAATAAGAAGTAAGGGTTATCAACCTTTGACTAGTACTATCAAGGTTCTAATTGATTAAATGGCACTTGATATAATGATTGTATCGCGCGTGAGTCCGGTTTTTCTTATTTTAATACGATTTTCTACTTGTGTTATCTGATTAATATACGTTAACTTAAAGATAGCATTTCATGTGTAAACTGCTCGATGGTGTAGAAGATAAGTACTTCTAAGCCTTTTACGTGGCTACCGAATATACAGACGCGTTAACCGTAACCATGAATTCTAGATCCCCTGAAGGGGGTTCAGTATCTTGATCTGAATCCATGGTAACAAGATGTGTGGCGATGCCACCCTTTACATAACATCTGCCTAGTCTATTTACAACTATGTGAGGGTCGGCGGCATCCAGTCTAAACGAATATAGTCACTTCCAAAAAGTTCTGACACTGCAGTTACCTGGGGGCCTAAAAAGGCCACTTTGGCATAATCATAAAAGGATAACATTATGAATCATAATGGACAGTTAACTGTTAAGTTAATCGTATCAAATCCCATTGGTGAAGGATTTTTCAGTTATTTTTTTTTGTCTGTGCTAATAAACCAATCAATCCAATCCAAATCCATTCACAATCTCTTTGATTATATCTACGTAGTGCAGCGAAAAAAAGAAAAACACGGACTGTCTTCGCCATCATTTAAGATTCATAATGTTATCCTTTTAAGATTCTGCAAAATGGCCTTTTTAGGCCCCCTGTTCACCAAGTCGCGACAATGTTATAAAAAAAAATTCAACGCCAAAAATCGCGTGTTGCCATAACACCTCAGTGACAGTGTACCTTTAATTTGTATGAAATTATGGAATTTTAATATTAAGAACATTTTTTTAAAGGTCGCATCCTCGCACAATAGGTTGGTGAACTACCATGATCTGTGTAGTTTTAAACCTGAATGTTAGTACAGTTTTTTCAAGGTAATCGTGGTTATTAGTTAGTGTAGTTATTTTCAGCCTGGTTTCAGTTTTTCTTTTTTTTTTTTTTTTTTTTTTTTTTTTTTTTTTTTTTTTTTTTTTGATATGACCACTCGCAGATGCAACTCTAGACGGTTGCCTTTCTGCTTAACCGGACTATCCTGTGGTGGCCAAAAATTACTTTAAGGCCCCCAGCCAGGGCTTACAAACTAGGATGTTTTATTAAATGAACCGACACTAAGGGCACCCCCTGTGGGGTTCGGGCCTCGGCTTAGTGCGTCATTGGGGGGAGGACAGCAATGGTCAGGCTGGGTCTGATTATTATTTGGGGAATTTAAAGCTACTTGCTCAGCTACGCGGGCTGGCTCGTCGAGCAAGGGTCGGGCTGTGATGTTACAGGGACGTCGCGGAGGGCCTCGGCGGCGGGGCCGGATACGCGGTTTGTATTTGTTTTTACGTCTGGTACTGGTTTCCCTACAACTCTCTTGGAGTATGGTGATGGGGTCGTCGGGTGTGATGAGAGTATGCCTAGGACGGCGAATTTTTGAGATATTAGAGGGGGCATATTGAGTGGCTGAGGAAATGAGGGGGTTGGGGTGTTTCTCAGCCCTGTCAAAGAAACTCCTAGTTAGGCGTTTCATGCACTGTTGGATAGTGGGAATCTTGAGATCAACATGGAGTTGGTTATTCCTAACGAACCACGGGGCTCCCGTGGCTCTTCGGAGAAATCGGTTTTGGAGTGTCTGCATCCTGTGGAGGTGGTGTGGCTTGGCATGCGCGAACACGGGGCACGCGTATGTCAGGATGGGTCGAATGCACGCGGTGTAGGTACGCAATTTGCACTTTAGTGACAATTTGCTGCGTGCATTCAACATGGAGTGGAGCCTGCCGAGAGCGAAGGCGGCGCGCGAGCGCACCGTCCTTATGTGCTCCCCAAAGGTCAGGCGTCGGTCTAGGATGACCCCCAGGTATTTGGCTTGCTTCTCCCAAGGGATCGGCTTGCCAAACATGGTGATCGGTTTTGGGGTGGGAGGGAGGCGGTACTTGGGTCTGAGGAAGAGAACCGCCTGGCTCTTGTCGGGATTTACTTCTATTCTCCATTTCCGGAACCAATCGCCTAAGGCTTTTGCGGAGTTTTGGAGAGTAGCAGTTTTTCTTTTGAAAACAACTACTTAAATACTTTTTCTAACAATCAGTAATACAACTTGTTTAGTTAGTATAATCCCCAAAGGTCAAGATTTCATGAAATAGTCATTCTTGGGGATTACTTGGTCTTAGAGAGTTGTGTTGATGACTTTAATGATTATAATTCTGTAAATACATATTTGTTACGACCGGAAAGTATCCTATGTCCTAATACAGGTCATGGTCTACCCATGTGCCAAATTTCATTCAAATCCGTTTAGCCGTTTTAGCGTGAAAGCGTAACAAACAAACAAGGCGTTGATTAATTTGACAGGACTAAACTAAAATTTATCTTCTGTCCTTTTCTTAATGAAATAGAAGGAAAAACATGCACTGAACTTAAATTTAGTTTACGTTTGTTCACAAGGGAATCGGCACCAATATCAGTGAGATTTTTTCTAATGTCATCAACCACCCAAGGTCAATAGACTCTAGTCTAGTATACAGGACGGCATAGACAGCGACACACGACCTGTTACCATGAATTCAGTACATGATTCTGGAACTAAAACCCACCCGTGTTCCTTCCTTAGCCCCTTATGTTCCGGGCAGGCTTCTGCCCTAGCGGGCCCCTGCTCTGTTGCTGACATATCTTTGAGGCGCGCGTAGAACACGTACGCGCCCGGTCCTGATCGGACGATGAGCTACCCATTACTCTCCGTCCGCAGGCCCGCGCCTACGGTGGCCGGGAGTCGTCACGCGGCTCCCGACACCCGGAGCGTCTCCCGCGGCGGCTGGGACGTGAGGCTCTGTGCCTCAACCATCCCGCCACCTCCTTCGCTAGCATATTTTCACAATTTGACCCCCAAATCTGTAAAAATAATATTTTACTTTTTAATTAGCATTAGGATTAAGTAATTAAAATTTCATAGTTTGCTGTGTAGATTCAAATTTGTGATTTTTTTTTTTTTTTTCTTTATGGTTTACTCTAAGCCAAAAGTATGTTGTTTTGTACGCCATAAATGGCAAAACATGCAGATCTACCCGTTATTTTAAGACCTTGCACATATTATTTGATGTATACTCATGTTTTACAATAAAATATATTCTATTCTATTCTATTCCCTCTCGCTCCGCACCATGGCATATTGGGTTAAATTTTTCGTTGGTTATTAAAAAAACTAAATCAGCTCTTTCCAACATACCTACGCGTAAATGTATGGAACTAGTAATAGATAATTCGGAGCTAGACTCGGAGTCGGAGTAGTTTCGAAAAGTTCATCGAAAACATCGAAATGGTTCCAAGTGAATAATTTTGAGAGCAAAAACTAACTTTTTACGTTTGCCTATAAATATCGAAGTTTTCCAACAAAAACGAACTGACCAAATCACAATTACGCGATCCAAGAAACAGTAAAGCGATATATCTAATCAAGACGTTAAAGGCCGTAGACAGAGACGGACACACTGACCCTATACGAGAGAAAGGGACGGCAACACAGCCACCACCACGTGTAATTACTACTGGCACAAGTCTATAGGTTTATTGTAGTTAGGTACGAAAACTGTACAGTTACAATATAATTATACAATAATCATGGTTGTATATGAAACTTTTTGGAAGAAAAATAGGTACTTGACCTTTTAGTGGTTCTTCTTTTATTCAGGGGGCTAATACAAACAGGGTGGCACCCCATCGACGCGCGAACTGTCATCATGAATTCAATACTTACATGATTCTGAAACCCTGCGTTAAAATTTTCCGTCGTTAAGGGGCTTTTTTTTTGCGGTTGTTAAATCATCAAATGATCCCGCTCTGGGTGGAGCGGAAGGGAGTGTCAGACTCTTACTGACTAAAACCCACCCGTGTTCCTTCCTTAGCCCTTTATGTTCCGGGCCAGCGGTAACCCTTTCGGACAATCCCGCTGACCCAGCAATTCTGAAACACTGCGTTAAAATTTTCCGTCGTTAAGGGGCTTACAGGTTACAGAACCTAAACACAAAATACAATAAAGTTTTAGAAACAATAAAGGTATATGATCGACTACAGTAAACAATATCAGAAAAATATATGATAATTATTCTTCAGGATATATGCTAGGTAGATAGTGTGTTGAAAACATAATACAACTAATTTGGTACGATGGAAAAAAATCATGAAGATATTTTTAAAAACTTCATTTTTACAGTAAAAACCATACTAATATACATACAAACATTTTGAGTTTTTGTCAAATTATTCTACAAGCAACATAGGTACTAAAATACTACCTATGTTGTAATTTTTTCGTCCAATTTTTTTTTAGTGTTTGTTGTTATAGCGGCAACAGAAATACATAATTTGTGAAAATTTCAACTGTCTAGCTATCGCGGTTCTTGAGATACAGCCTGGTGACAGACAGACGGACAGACAGCGAAGTCTTAGTAATAGGGTCCCGTTTTTACCCTTTGGGTACGGAATCCTAGAAAAACGTAGAATAATAAGAAATATGTATTAGGAGCTATCTGAATTAGCACTATTGTGTAAAACAATTGACTTTTTGAATTAACACTGATATTGACTGAAACTTGGAGCTATGGATTATATAACAATACTAGTGACAAGTGTTAGAGGGGCTTGTGGCTAAGTAATAACAGCCGCACGGGTCGATCGATCAGGTTAAGCTACACTTGCTGCGGTTGGTCCGTGGATGGGTGACCATCTTTACATACCGAGACCCTTGGTGTCTGGGAAAGCCAGAAAAGACAGACGGACGGACAGACAGCGAAGTCTTAGTAATAGGGTCCCGTTTTTACCCTTTGGGTACGGAACCCTAAGAAGAAGTTTTAAATTCGTTAAGCGCTTAGCCTTAGCACCTTGATTTGAGGTAGTAAGTGGGTCTCAGTCTATTATCAACACCTCTACCATTAAGATAGTCTCTGAACGTAATACTTACCTAATTATAATTCAAATATCATTTTGAAGGTCAAAACTTGACTAATATAACCTGATATTTTGAAAGCCCGCCTTACTTTGCCAAAGATATTACGACAATCAAAAAACTAGAACGGGATTTTTCATCATTGGCAATATTGGCGTGTTATAAAAATAACTAAATAAAAATGCGCACGATTCGATGCATCAGCTTCGCGTGGTCGGTGCGAGGGTGATCGCACTACATGCAAGACCTGAGCTAGAGCAAGACGGTTATACTGCAGTTGTTGCTACTCACGCGATATAAATATAGCTCTATCTTATAGTAGTGTAACGGTGTGATTGGGGATATTTTTTTAAGAAAAATCTTATCTTCGCGGTGATGGGCTGGCTTCTGAAACGATAATTTTTGTGTTATAAAACAAGTTGCGAATTAAATTGAAATCTATACAAATACAAATAATAAAGCTGAAGAGTTTTTTTGTTTGTTTGTTTGAACGCTCTTATCTCTGGAACTACTAGTCGGATTTGAAAAAATCTTTTTCATTTGATAGCCCGATTCTCGAGGAAGGCTATAGGCTATTTAACATCACGCTAGGATTCATAGGAGCCGAAAAAAAGAAGCGAAAACGTAGTAATGGCGCGGGCAGGCAATGCGACGGGGTGGATCGGGGGAACAAGAAATTTGACGAGGACGAAGTCGCGGGCATAAGCTAGTATTAGATACGTCACGTCACTGCATGTTATCAAATGGTTTTTAGAGCCATGCAGAAGGATCAAAATGCTGTCTTCGTCTCTTTTGTAGTATCTACATTAGTTATACGATAAGATCAAGTTCTTTTTAACCGAACAGACAGCTGTGCTGCTGGGGAGTTTGTTGCGCCACTTCTTCTCCCCAGTGAAAGCACTAGGAAGTGGTGAAGGGCGGGCGTTTTGGGGGACTCCCCTATGTAATTTTGACGTTCAAAAAGTGACTTTAAAATTCGAACACATAATTATGACACCCACCAACCCGCACTGGGCCCGCGTGGTGTATTACGGCCCACTCCACACAGAGAAAAGGCCTGTGTCCCATTAGTAGGAACATTATAGGCTGATTTATGCTACATTATTGCATCTGTCAGTCAAACCATATAGGAAGACGTATATTTAAACCGTAGACAGAGTAAACTATAGACTGCTGCTTATCTTTTTTTTCATTCGCACAAGAAAAAGAGAAATATATTAACGTCTCTAGCAAAGAAAAGAGACAGAGTAAGCACATCAATGTACACAAGTTTGACGTTTATGAATGAAATAATAAAAACTGCACAGAAAATTAGATATTTTTCTTGCATAATTCAATAATAGTACATTTGCGCAACTGCGAAAATGGTAAGGTGCAGTGTAATAAGCTGTAAAAATGATAGCATGATGAAGATTGCCGGAGTTTTTTGTCCCTTTCGGTGACACGGATACCATGAGTCTATAGATTACTCTGTCTAAGATTTAAACCTATTATCATTTCTACCTACCCTTTCACCACAAATTATGTTGAAATAACACCTTTTTTTTAAATAAATTCCATTCAGTTATCTCAATCGACCTTCGCCACTCGATTCCGGTGACATTTGTGTGTCCAAACCATTTAAAAAACCTGGCCAGACGTGAAATATTTTGGTCGTGTGATTTCTCACTAGGTTTTTTTTTTGTGTCAATACTAAGGCTTTCATCCCGGGAATCTCGGTCTCGAAAATTTCGAGAGTCTCGATGATTTTTTGGTATTTTCGAGACTCGAGACTAACATTTTCGGTCTCGGGATTAACGAGACTTTTGAGACTTGAGTCACATAATAACAGTATTAAATAATCTACTAAACCAACAGTCGTTTTTTATTATGGTTACAGAGTTTACTGAATCAGAGTATACCTACTACATTGGAAGCAATCTGAAATTCACTAGGTATTATGAAAGTGACCTTAGAAGCCCTGTGTAGACGAGACGTTACTCTTTAAACAGCGGATACTGCTCTAAATTTCTGCCTAAAGAAATTGGACTTACAACAAAGTTTTTTGAGCGTAAGTCTCGCCAATCCGCTGCGCATCCTTATTAAGGAAAATAGACTGATTGAAGCAAGTTACAAGTATCTTAGTTTAAGTGTTTTTTTACATATTATTATCACATAGAGAAGTAACAAGAATAATGTACCCAGGATTTTGGTTTCTTGCCCGTTCTTCTCCATAGAGATCTACGTTTTGGAATGGGCAACTAGCGTCAACTTTCTGACTAACTGACAGACTATTTAATTTTTACAATTCAAAAGTGCCTGTACATGGTTTAATTTAAATAAATGCTTTGGGTTTGAGCTTACAATACTTGCACAGACCTTCTCAGTTTTTTTAAAAAATGCTTGATGCAACAGCTTTTCAAACATTAAGCAACGACGAAATTACAGTGTCTTTAAAAGAATCGTGTGTAATTGTTGTAAATACATCCACAACTGACAAATCTGACAAATGATGCGACGATTGCGGAGCTCACAAGTTTAACTACAGAAGAATAGCTGGAATCTGAGCTTAATAATTTGTTAAACCCCCAGGAAGACAAAGGGCAGAATATAACTTCCATGTCTATCCATGACTTGCAAACAACCTTGCACGTAGAAAAAGCTCTCTTTGAAAATGAGGGCGACATAGAGAAATACCTAAATTATTGCTAGAATGATTTAATGTCTAATCCCCCACTAGCAGAAGCAGAGAACTTTTTCTAACGCGGGTTACTTTTGTAATAAAATTAGGTACTCTCTGTCTGAAACCACATTAAACGCCTTTTGTTTCTTACGTGCCCACTACAAAAATAAAAAAAAATCTAAGTAAAAATGTTTTTATTTTTTTATTTGCGTTTGTTTAATAAACTACTTGATTAAAATATCTTGTTTTGACTGCCTAATTGCATAACCTATAAGTAAGAAACCTAGTTTTGAAATAGTCTCAAAAGTCTCGTTTTTCCCGGGAATTTCGAGACCACATCGAGTCTCGTTTTTTTTTTCCCGGGACTCGGTAATGCATCGAGACTGAAAGCCCTAGTCAATACCTATATGGCTAGATTTTCATAGTGATTGGTGTTTTTTTCCATCAGTTTTGGTAGCAATAGGATGTCTTTTGAATGTCAAATGAACTTGTGGCTAAGTAATAACAGCCGCACGGGTCGATCGATCAGGTTAAGCTACGCTTGCCGCGGTTGGTCCGTGGATGGGTGACCATCTTTACATACCAAGACTCCGTGCTTCAGAAAGCACGTTAAACTGTTCGTCCCGGCTGTCATTCGTGGATCTTTGACAGTCGTTACGGGTCGTCAGAAGGCCGAAAGTCTGACAACCAGTCTTACCAAGGGTTATCGTATTGCCCAGGAAGTGGGTTGTGGAGGTCAGATAGGCAGTCGCTCCATGTAAAATACTGGTATTCAGCTGCATCCGGTTAGACTGGAAGCCGACCCCGACATAGTTGGGAAAAGGCTTGGCAGATGATGTTGAATGTCAAATGAACGATGACTACAAATGTAATTTTGTAGATAGCAGCTCAGGAAATGGTTCTTGTCCTTAGGTAGATATGTTTTGAAGACTTATTTTTAAACAATTTTATTATTGGAAGCTCTTGGAGATCATCATCTTCATTCTCTTGCTCTTCTCCCAATTTATTTGTGATTGGCGCAACATGTCTTTTTCTTCCAAATCTACTTCTCTATTAATCGTCATCCCGGTAGTCCCCCCTATTGGCAGCTCTTGGAGATATCATTCCAAATATCAAGTATGGTCTTATCCGGATCCATGGATGTTGCATTCGCTAAAAACTTATGCAGCCACCCTATCTTTAAATTCTCCCACGAAAGACAATTAATCAATGCGCTTATTTGCGCTGTCTATATTTACAGGTTCAATAAAAGAACTTCTGGAAAATAACTACATCCGGGGCATGTGCTCTCAAAACGGTGAAGGAAAACATCGTGAGGAAACCGGCATGTCCTAGAACCAAACATTCGAAGACATGTGACATCAACCAACCCGCACTGGGCCCGCGTGATTAATAACAGCCCATTCCCTTCCATGCTTGCATCCGGGGCACCCTGGGAGTCAGCCCCGTTGTTGTTTTGCTTTGAATTGTTGCCTAGATTAGATAGATAGAATATATACTTTAATGTAGACCAAAATTAAGCACACCACGACGGGGACGGTTCCATGCGAAGTTGTGTCGCAAAAAATTGTCTGCCATCTTAATTTTACCTACCAAAAACTATCGTGCACAAAAGCCATTAGGTCATCAGGTCAAAAGCCAAGTCGATACTATTAACTCGAATCAATCTGCCTAGCCTTTTCCCAACTGTGTTGGGGTCGGCTTACAGTCATACCAGATGCAGCTGAATACCGTTATTTTACATGGAGCGATTGCCTATCCGACCTCCACAACCCAGCTAATGGGTAACACGATACTTTGTAGCTAAGACAGGTTGTCCGATTTTTTGGACTTCTGACTACCCGTAAAGACTGTTAAAGATCTACGTATGACAGTGGGGAGCAACGGTCAGCCATTCCCAATCACTGTATACCACGACGTGATCGTATCCATGCAAAGTTGTATTCCAAAATCGTCTTCCACAGTTTCCACCTTAATTTATGAACCAAGAACTTTCGTGCATAAAAGCCATAAGGTCAAAAGCCTATAGACTTATTAATTAACTCTGAGTGAATGAGCATCCACAATAATGCCGTTCAAAAGTTTTTTGTTTTACTTGTTACGTCACATCAAAATGCGTACAATTGTGGTAGTAGGGCTTGGTCCCGTTTTGTATTTACATAATACGTTTGTTGTTACGAGTAAGCCCTCTTACGCACTAGCGGTTAACCGCGCGGCTAGCCGCTTTACCAAATTAATATGCAACCGCTTATGATCGTACGCACTAAACCGCCGTACAATCATAAGCGGTTGCACTGGTTAAACTGGAAAAGAGGCTAGCCTCGCGGTTAACCGCCCCTGCGGTTAACCGCTAGTGCGTTTGCCCACTTAGTATTACCGTTTACAGGGAGATTGGTTTTGTGAAATACTGAAATAGTGTGGTTCTGGGGTCACAGGTAGTGGCTTTACCAAATAGTACTCTAGTAATAGAAGTTTCGAATCTGCAGGGTGTCCCGTAATTTATGGATAACCTTTTAAGGGGTCATTGTACTTATCATTATGAATAAATTTTCCCTACATTTCTGTTCGCATAACTCATCATGGTAAGACTGATTGTCAGACTTTCGGGCTTCTGACTACCCGTAACTGTTCTACTGTCAAAGATCCTCGAATGACAGCCGGGACCAACGGCTTATGGCGGAAACATACCGTCGACCGTAGGTTCAATTGAGGTAAGGGACATAATACGATTTTTCAGGAGAGGCCGACAAAGTTTTTTTTCGGACTAAATCGCCTATAACTTTTTTTTGTTATTAACCTTTTTCGGATCTGATTTCACACATAATCTTGTATTTTAGTGCTCTATCTACCTGTGTAACATTTATTTAAATAAGTTAGCTATTTAAGAAAATAGACGTCCCTTACACCAACGTGTTTTGTTAGTAATGTCCCTTACATTAAATTGATCTCTACGTTGGATCCAACCTATAATGAAAAAATAGTGTAAAGGTTTGTTGAAAAAATGTGTGAAGAATAATTCGTTGATTGGGAAGACCCTTACCTTATTTGAAGTGGATTGGCGGCGGTAATTACACCATTTCAAGTTGCTATATTGCATAGTTTTTCAGATACATTGTTAATATGGGGCTGATTCGAAATTCGAATCCAAAAATCAGTAGGGTAAGGGACATTTTTTTTAAGCTAGAATTTTTTCATATACACCATTCGAAAGAGCGCAAAATTCTGAACAAAACTGTATACTCAACTCATTTTGGGCATTTTGTCCCTTACCTTAATTGAACCTACGGTCGACGATACGTGTCGTGGCGTGTCGTGACGCCTTCTGACGCAGTGTTAGCCAATCAAAACTCTTTGTAATTTGACGTAGTCCTGAACAGATTCGTTTGATTGGTGTATCCCGAGTCACGACACAACACGACACAGTAATGTGTCTCTGGCTTTAGTCTCCTAAACTATGTAAAGAATGATAAAACCACTCAGACGCAGTTTGAACCTATGAGACAAAACTTATTAAAATATTTACCATTGTTCCGTGAACAATGCTGGCTGCACAACGATATAATAAACAATGTATCGTCATGTTGAAACACTGTGTTTTAGAAGCTCTCATATTATTGGGTTAACGGTAAATGTCGGAGAAAAAAGTGGTTCTTTTTCTGCATCAGTGATGGGCAGCCTTTTTCCTAAAGAAAAAAAGTATAGGACGCTATTTCACGCTATCCACGATGTACAGACGCCAGCACATCATGCTACTACAATCTGTCAAATTTATTTAATAGATTTTCAACTTTATCGCTAAAGCATAAGGTTCAAAGTTGATTGGGAAAATTTGACAGTTTCGGGTAGCTTGATGTGCTGGCGTCTGTACGATCTTTACCTGCTCCTTTTGCTTCTTTTACGTTTCATACATCCGGAGGTTTAAGTCTGTCGACGAAGATACGGCTTATCCAAAGGTAGTTGATCCGACAAAATGACAACAACATACTAAAATACTAGTGTTTTAATTTTTCCGTCCAAACAATAGATTTTTTGTAATTAAATAATTGCTTCATATTTTGCAATAAATTACCGGCGTTGTGTCATCGCACTTCTCTTTCTTTTCTATGCAATCCCACAGTGACCGCGCTTTAGGTCATGTAAGCCCCTTTAGTTGGAACCAGTCAAAACTCATCAGAAATCCGACACCTATATATCCAGAATAATATATTCAAATAGATAGCTAAAATCTCAATCGGCGCACCCACGGGTCAAGGTCACCCTATCGCCGTCCACCTATATACAATTATATGTCAGTAGATAAGCGCAGACCGGTTAGTACGGTCATTTTCGTGTTTCGTATCCGTTAGTCTGTTACTAGAGCAGAGTTCTTAGAGAATCGGGGGAAGTTCTGGGCTGAATTTAAGGCAGATAAGTCTTAAAGGTGCGTCTACGCTAGACGAGCAGAGCACGAGAGGAACACGAGATGAGCATCGTGTTCGCAGCGTCAAGTGTGGACGTACAACGAACCAACAACGATCAATGTCCTCGAACGAAATAAACCCCTTTGTGTTTGTCAAAAAACCAACAATTGGCGGAGCACAGTCGAGCACGAAGCAAATGCTCGAAGCGCGCTCGTTCATGGCTTGTAATCGTAAGTCAGTCCACACTACACGAATTTATGCTCGGCTCGTGCTCCACTCGTGTTCGGCAGAGGTATCGTGTTACCCGGTGACTTGGTTGTGGAGGTCAGATAGGCAGTCGTTCTATGTAAAATACTGGTATTCGGCTGCATTCGGTTAGACTGGAAGCCGACTCCAACATAGTTGGGAAAAGACTCGGCAGATGATGACAAACAACCAAGTATCTACAGACCAGATGTAGAAGATTAAAAACAAACAACTTTGTTTTGCCGATCACTAAAACTCATTGAATTTAGTTTAAGAATGTGTTTTTCTTCGTATTTATAGAAATGGGAACGTCTGTCTCGATGTTTAAACCTCAAACTGGAGTTAGCATATGAATAGTTTGGGGACAAAATTCTTGCAGGGAGAGGACACTGAGTCTGAACCGCACTGCCTTCTGATTGTTTCATAATATATCAACTTACCGCAGTCCATTGTTGGACATAGGCCTCTCCCATTCTGCGCCCCAACAGCCTGACCTCCGCCTTTCGCATCCAAGTCTGTCCCAGCCACCTTTTTGAGGTCATCTGTCTATATAGCTTGGGGGCGTCCCACACTAAGCTTGCCGATACGCGGTCTCCACTCTAAGACTTGTCTGCTCCACCGGCCATAGGACCTTCGGCAAACATGGCCTGCCCACTGCCACTTCAGCTTACTCACTCTGCAAGCTATGTCGGTAACTCCTTTTCTTTTCATAATAATAGTGTCTGGAAAATAGTTTTATGTACAGTTTCGAATCGTTAATGCATAGCAAATTCCTTGTCACCAGATAAGAATTTAAACTTGTCAAATGCTACAATTTAATTTGGCATTTTATTGAGTTGCAACGACCTGGTCGTGCCGTCTGGCACTCTGCCAGTTGCTGCGCTGTCGAGCAAAAAAATAATGTCAAGCGCGAGCGGGATTTGTTGTATCGGGTCTTGTTCAATCCGTTTCTTGTAAGATGACAAGTCCTTGCTTCTGTAAGCTTTTTAGTTGTTTATTGTAAAACCCTGGATTAATCCTGGACTGTATATTAGCCAGCACTGCATTTTGTGTCATCAATAGTTCTCTCATTGAATTCAGGACTATTATGTCCTAAATGTTATGAGCTAACATGACGCGTGTTTGATCAATGATGGTCGTTCTTTCTCTGCATTAGAAGACTCGTTGGCTTAATTTTAGCATATTCCTTTGTTTTTTGTTTTTAATTACATTTTGTGATTGTGCTGATAATATACTCTGTTGGTTTGCTTCATTAACAATAGCTATTTTAGCATCTTTTTCTTCCCTGTTGGGTCAGTTATCACACAATTTGTTTTATTTAACCATTTATGTACACACATATAAACAGACAAGTAAAACAGAACAGAAAAATAGGTACAAAGGTGATGCTTATTTCATAAGATATCTCTGCCAGCATACCTGCGATGTTATGTTATGTTTAAAACTATTAGAAAACAATAAACTGTTGACGTCTTATTGCAATTTAATTACTTTTTCCATACTAACGTCATTTTGTTAACGCTAAATTGCTTTGATTTGGCGATTTTATAAATCGTGGTCTGCGTCATGCTGGGGGATTTCCTAAGTACCGCACCGTAGATAAATTATCCCGGTGCGGGGCTGAACCTCTCATTGCAAGGCAAAAGTCATTTGTCACGTCGATAATGCACTCGTATTGATCACCCACCACAATTTTTGGTCACTGCGTGTTGGATACTATAATTTTCAGGTTTTCTTACGATGTTTTCGATGTCTTCAGCCGTACCAAGGGCTATCGTATTACCCAGTAACTGGGTTGTGGAATACATATGGGCAGTCCATAATCAGCTTAAGGCGAAAGCGCCAGGGTAGCCCGCGAAATTCAATTTTTTTTACGTTTTTTGCAATTTGCTGGTCAGTATTAAGTTGTACGTTGATTAAAATATGATTCGCGGCCGTAACAAATATGTATTTACAGAATTATAATCATTAAAGAGATCAACACAACTCTCTAAGACCATGTAATCCCCAAGAATGACTATTTCATGAAATCTTGACATTTGGGGATTATACGAACTTAACAAGTTGTATTACTGATTGTAATGATTATAATTCTGTAAATACATATTTGTTACGACCGCGAATCATATTTTATTCAACGTACAACTTAATACTGACCCGCAAATTGCAAAAAACGTAAGAAAATTTGAATTTCGCGGGCCACCTTAGCGCTTCCCCCTTAAAGTGTTCCCACAGCTGAGACTCAGGCCTTCTCCACGTGAGAGGACCGTAATCCTCCACGTCATTGCGGGTTGGTACTGGTAGATGTCACATGTCTTTGATTTTTTGGTTTTAGGACATGCCGGTTTCCTCACGATATTTCCCTTTACCATATAGGCAGTCGTTCCATGTAAAATAGTGGTATTCTGCTGCATCCAGTTATACTGGAACCCGACCCTGACATATTTGGGGAAAGGCTAGGCAGATGATGATAATATTTCAAGTTTCCTTACCATGTTATCTTTCACATTCTAGTCAATATTTTTGTCGTTTTTCTAAATGGGTATTAGTATACGGAACCCTAAAGCCCGCAGTATTTACATCTTAATACCGCATTCTGTAAGACTGCGACTATTATTACGACTACGCTGACATTTAAACTTAGTTTACCAAGTCTGTGTAAAATTCTACTGTAAATCGTAGTTGTTGTAGCCAGAAACACTGTCACTCAGTCTCACCAAGGGTTGTCGTGTTAGTAACACGCACGATGCGCTGTCCTAGCCATCTTTTAAGGAAATACTTGTTGGGGGAATCTATTACCGTGTAAATAGGTTTTGGAGGTCAAATAGGCAGTCGCTCCATGTTAAATACTGGTATTCAGCTGCATCCGATTGGATTGGAAGCCGATCCCAACGTAGTTGGGAAAATACTTAGCTGCTCGTGATTGTAGGAAAGGCATGGCTCTGGATTTCATATTGGCGTAGTTTTTGCGTCTGTCCGAAATTTTGGGTATATGGTTTTGAATGTGTTAGAGAATGGATGGGGACTTTTACCGGGGTTCTATTTCGTGCGAACGATTCGTTTTACCTACCAATCTGATTATCTGATGTTAATTACTTAGCATACTATTGCGTGAAATCAGGTCCTCTAACCGAACAGACAGCTGTGGTGTTTAGGACATTGTTGCGCCACTTCTTCTTCCCAGCTAGAGTGCTGAAGGGCGAGCGTTTTCTGGGCCTATCTTAAGAAATTTTGGCATTTAAAAAAGTGCCGATTGTCAGCATAATTAAAAAATCTTTATTAATAGAAGACTGGGCACAGTAAATCTCCTTAAAAAACAAACAAATTAGGTCCTAAGTAATGTGAACTTAGATGTCAAAGGAGTGCTTTTGCACTCGTACTGGGATTACCCTGTATCACGGATGCCATAAAATTTTAATAAATGACTTTTGATTTTGAATCCATACTGAAATTATAAATTCGAAAGTAACTCTGTCTGTCTGTATGTTACCTTTTCACACCTAAACCACTGAACGGATTTCGATAAAATTTGACAAAGAGATAGATTGCATTCCGGGGAAGGACATAGGATAGTTTTTATCCCGATATTCCCACCGGATCGACTGTTATGCGGGTGAAACCGCGGGGCGCTGCTAGTCATACGATAAGCAAGAGTATTCGTGGTGATCAAATACTCCTTCCTCATCTGTATACGTAGATTCCTTTGCACTGCAGCCGGACAGTTACAGTCTGATATTAAAACTACAGTTACATACTCGTTTTTATCGCCTTTTATTAACCGTTATCTCATAAAACATCAGACAACTGCAATAGTGCAATGGCATTTATAACGTGCAAGCCCCAGGCATTATCATTTCGGAATTGTATAAAAAAACTAGCTTGTGCCAGCGGCTTCGTCCGCGTGTATGTCATACTAGCCTATTGTTGTCCCACTGCAGGGTAAGGGCTCTTCTCATCTTCTCGTCGGCACGAGCATTGATCACCACGCCTTATATTAGCTACTAGCAGCGCCCCGCGGTTTCACCCGCGTAAGTTTCGATCCCGTGTGAATATCCGAATAAAAAGTATCCTATGTGTTAATCCAGGAAATGGTCTATCTATGTGCCAATTTCCATCCAAATCTCTTCAACGGTTTATGCGTGATTGAGTAACAAACATCCAAACATCTTCATAAAATTTCACATTTATAATATTATTATTAGTAGGGTAAGTCCAGATTCCCTCACGATGTTTTTCCTTCTCAGATGTCAGTAAGGTCCAAGACAAACTCAGAAAGTACATATGAATTGAATTAGAGTCCCATTGGTACTTGCCCGAATTTGAACCCAACAACTCTTGCAGTAGAGGCGATGCCTTGCCAGTGGTTAGCCATTGGGCTATCACGACATTTCGGCTGTGCACGTTCAAAACTAGCAACTGAAATTAAAAAATAAAATCGGTGTTTTTGCATATATGACTTATATATCCAGCAACTCTAGCAAGTCAAATATGCAAAAACACAGATTTTTTGAGAAATGTCAGTTGCTAGTTTTGAAATTGCACAGCCCTCGTATAGGTTAGAAATTATGAATGTACTACCGGAATAAAGCATATGCTATGTCGTAATCGTAACTAAAGTCATGGTCTACCCGTGTGCCAAATTACATAGAAATCCGTTCAGCCGTTCAGGCGTGAAAAGGTTACAGACAGACAGACAGAGAGAGTTACGGAATTGATTATATCTGTATGAACTATGTAACAGATATATTATATCCGAGTTTACATCGCCTCAGGCGTTCCTCGACCTTTTTATTGAGTAACGTTTATGACCGTTTCTGTAATAGTTTTTTTAATATGACTGTTTTTATCTTGAGAGCAGTGGTGGCCCAGTGGTCACGGACACGACTTACGAGTTGTAGGTCGTAGGTTCGAACCCAGACAGGCGCTTTACTTTGTGTAAATTATTTCATCACCACTGCTCTCAAAACGGTGAAGGAAAACATCGCGAGGAAACCGACATGTCTTAAAACCAAACATTCGAAGACATGTGACTTCCACCAACCCGCACTGGGCCCGCGTGGTGCATTACGGCCCACTCCCTCTCATTGAGAGGAGGCCTGTGTCCCAGCAGTGGGATCATTATAGGCTGATTATGGTATTATGGTTTATATCTTCGTCCAAACTTCGAACTCTTTTTTGACACTCAAGGCTTTTCTAAGCTCACTTTCACGCCATATCTATTGAATTTTATATTTTATTAGTAATTTGGGTCCGTAGACCAGTGTATTCGGTCAATATTGCAGTATCATTTGAGATACATAGCTTTTTCTTATCCGTTTAAAAGTCTTTAGATACTAGTTTGTCGTTGTTTATGAGTTCCACTATACTTTTACTTAGATTATGTTATTTTAGTTCTTTGATATACTTGAACAGTGTGTCGGCAGTGGGTCGGCAGCCGAAGCGAAAAAACATGATTGAGGCTCTCGAATTCCCTAGTTAGGTAATTATCTATCTTTGTCATTTTGCTAAAAGTTCGTAATCTGCTTAATTCATAATGGTCGATCATTGGTCGGTCAATGGCACCGAACATATAGGATACTCGTAACGAATTAAAAGCAATGACTGCACAACAACGTTCTAATGGTAGGTCACTGATCAAAGGAACTGTCAAAATTTTAGCAGATTAACGCCTAAGTCAGTCATTCATTTGTCATTATGTACGAGATTACCATTCTATGCCATTTCTTTCAATGGAGTGTCAGTGGTTGACCATTGGAAAGTCATAATGACGCCATTATAATTTAGTAGATTAGGTACCAAACTTGTCAAAATCAACAATTATGAAATCAATGATATACCATTCTGGCACTATTGTAATATAGCAGACTTGAGGCCCAGTTCTATTACTCATTCTAAACAAGCTACTTTCAAGTATATATAGCAAGCTACTTTCAAGTATAATAGTAAAAATAACGCTTTGTATATTTACCTAACGGCTAACTCTCCAAATGAAGTAACATTGAATCACTGTGACGCTTCTCTAGTAAAACAAAAATAAATTCGCCTCCGCCTGTTGCGTCGGTATTTTCTTCTTGCTACAATAACAACACTGGTGCCATGGCGATATGTCAACATATCGAGGATTTCTGTGCTATTATATCTTAGTTACATATTAATATGACGTCATACTTACACGGAATAAATGCTCAAAATTGTGGTGGAAAACGCATCAAAATTCTTTGCGTAGTTTAGATGATCTCAGCGGTCACACAGGCAGACACGAAAATCCATTTTGTTTTAAATTTATACTATGCATAATTGCTTAAAGACATAGATGCATAATACATTAAATAAGCCAGAATTACGTAGGTCTTATTGTGCCGTTTTGTTAACCTTGGCATAATCGGCGAGCGGACCCCTGCAGCGAGTGAGCGACACGACAACATGTCCTCATAAGTTAGAAAGAGATAACGGTACCGGCGCGGCGCGCGCGGTGTGCTCTCGCCACGCGGCTAAGTTAGGTTATGCTTTGCTAGGTTATGTCATGTGCTTTTAAATTCAGAACACTCGAATTTTAAAACCAGAGTGTTACATGTTTTTTTTTAAATTTCGAATCAGCTCGATATGTCTCTGGTTGCAACACATTCGAGGACATTTTTATTTATAACCTTATTTCGACACGTGATTCTATTTTTTGTTTATGGTGCTATAGGACAACGCCATTTGACGGGTTATAGTGATCCGAACACGTTGTTTGTCAGTCGTTTCTCATTGTAATATCGTTGTTTTAGTGTTTTTGCTAGTTTTCTAAGTAGCTGCGCAGGAGTTGATTGTTGTTTTTTTAGTGTTAGGTCGTTCTGTGGTTGACCTTTAAGTTTGAGTGATGTTTTAAGTGGTTGTTTAATAGTGTGTATGGATGGATGTTTGGATGACAGGTGTCCGGAGAGGGGTAAGCACGATGCTCAATTGTACCTTGTATTTTTTTTTTACTTAGTGTAGAATCATTGTTTTGTTTAGTCATAAGTACAGGTAGCTAAATTGCTTTGTCATTGATACTTAATTATTGTTGTGGCCTCTTTTTAACCGACTGCGTGTCCACAGAGACACGGTTATGTTTTTAAGTTAGTTTAAATAGATAGCTAGAATATGCTTTATTAAATACACCATAAAAATTACAGATAGAAATTTAGAAATTTTACAAGGTGACAAAACGAGCAATCTTATCGCTAAAAGCGATCTTTTCAAGACAACCTTTGGATGGATTAGGCAGGCAGGAGAGACAATATTAAAGGTATTCTGTGGTATACCATTTACATATACTTATAAAATAACATGAGACTTAAGGCGAAAGAGCCAGGGTAGCCCGCGAAATTCATTTTTTTTAACGTTTTTTGCAATTTGCTGGTCAGTATTAAGTTGTACGTTGTTTAAAATATGATTCGCGGCCGTAACAAATATGTATTTCCTTATAAAACTAAAATCATTAAAGTCATCAACACAACTCTCTAAGACCAAGTAATCCTAATGAATGACTATTTCATGAAATCTTGACATTTTAGGATTATACTAACTTAACAAGTTGTATTACTGATTCTAATGATTATATTAAAAGTTACTAGTAACACTTTATGGACCAAATTATTAAATTTCCAGTACACAACCTACAATTATACGGTTACCCGTACCCCAAATGCCTACCTAGTGTTATAAGATAGTTACCCACAGAAATCTAAATAATAGGGCATTATTATTATTTAGATAATGCTTTAACAGTTAGATTTATGTGTTACCCGAAGTTTTTTTTTTATAGAATATTCGTCAATGTACACAGCAACAGCTGTGTTGCTTCGGGATAAATAAAGGCCAAAAAAATTCTTTGTCCTCATTCCCTATTGAAAAATTACAATAAAGGCAAAGCGCAAGAGTCTTAAAAAAAATGTAGAATCAAGAAATATGTATTAGGAGCTATCTGAATTAGCACTATTGTGTAAAACAATTGACTTTTTGAATTAACACTGATATTGACTGAAACTTGGAGCAATTTTTTTTTTATTCTTTATTATTTTTGGGATTTTTATCCACAAGGATACGTCAATCCCATTGTATCATTCCCATTGTATTTGTGTTGTACTTGGAGCTATGGATTATATAACTATACTAGTGACAAGTGTTAGAGGGGCTTGTGGCTAAGTAATAATAGCCGCACGGGTCCATCGATCAGGTTAAGCTACGCTTGCCGCGGTTGGTCCGTGGATGGGTGACCATCTTTACATACCGATACCCCTCGTGCCTCGGAAAGCACGTTAAGCCGTTGGTCCCGGCTGTCGTTCTTGGATCTTTGACAGTCGTTACGGGTCGTCAGAAGCCTATAAGTCTGACAAGCAGTCTTACCAAGGGGTATCGTATTACCCAGTAACTGGGTTGTGGAGGTCAGATAGGCAGTCGCTCCATGTCAAATATTGTTATTCAGCTGCATTCGGTTAGACTGGAAGCCGACCCCAACATAGTTGAGAAAAGGCTAAGCAGATGATGACTGGTGACTACATATGTAGTTTATTATTTGATTATTAATTTGATAAATTTCCACTCACCAGATCCAGATCAGGTTCTCAATTTATGGTTACCAATATACGTTGTTAGGATCAGTAAACTTTTAATGGGAACAGGAGTGGTCCTGATGCGGTACCCTGTGACACTCCTGAATTATTGCGCTTAAAAATGTTCATTTAGAAGAACTTGATAATTTCTTCAGACAGATTTGTAATACTAATATTAGGTATAGTAAACAGAGATACATATCTAATCAATCACCCGAATGAAGCCGGCAGTAGCTTGTAGCAACTAAATTTGAGCAACCAACATCTAATCTTTCGCAGTTCACATAAGAGATTCCTGCAGTTACTGCAACAGAAAGGAGTGTTAAAACTCTTGTGCCACCTAGGAGCGTCATAGTACCTCTTGAGCCACACATAATTAGTATATTGGTATTTAAATTATTGCAGTACCAGTGACAGACTAGTATGAGTATGTCATTAAAATTACTAGTTTCGACACTTGCAGCTTGCAAGATAAGTTGTGAAGAAATCTCTTAAAGCAGTTCAGATATGGATTTTATAAGAGACGTGACATAGTAATTATATTTTGATTAAATGGCTACGCAAATTATGGACTAACTCTTATAAGTCACTCTTTAGGAGAGTGCGTTGGAATTGCACAATCTTCTCTCGCCGTTGTCTTCTTAGCATGTCGATGGCAATCTAGATATTTGGCCTCGAATTTTGCACCTTGAGTAGCATCCATCAGTTCCTGCAACGTGCAAACAACAGGACACGCTGGACAAGACATTTAGTGAACCATTGTTTGTGGAACAGCACCATATTTTTTTTTTTGCTCGTGTCGTTATATAAATAATACCCAGTCAACAAAGTTGTAGCGCCGCTGGTATTCTTCCTATATGTATTCCCAAAGCGTTTTTTAATGCATTAAAGAGTCAAATGCCTTGTTAAAATCTATGTCTCCCGATCGCCATAACCTGGGAGTCTTCAGGTCTCAAGTGAATAGGTTTCTTATAGATAAACGTGACTAATGGTCGTCATGAACTTCTGAATTCTCTAGATTTGTTGCTGCATCATGGACGAGATATTTAACATCAGTATTTATTCGTCAAACTACGTTTCTTCATCCGTGATATTTCAAACTAGCTAGTCGAAACGAAAGTGTCATATAACTGTGTTATTTTCGACGCTGCCGAGCCAATTAAGTACCTAGTATAATAGAATATAGTCTTAGAGGGGCTCATGACTGAGTAATAACAGTCGCATTGGTCGATCGATCAAGTTAAGCTAAGCTTGCCGCGGTCGGTCCGTGGATGGGTTACCATCTTTACATACCGAGAACCCTTCGTGCCTCGAAAAGCACGTTAAGCCGTCGGTCCTGGCTGTCATTCTTGGATCTATGACAGTCGTTACGGGTCTTATCAAGGTTATCGTGTTACCTGGTACCTGGGTTGTGCAGGTCAGATAGGCAGTCGCTCAATGTAAAATACTGGTACTCAACTGCATTCGGTTAGACTGGAAGCCGACCCCAATAGTTGGGAAAAGGCTAGGCAGAATGCAAATAATAGAATAGAATCTTAAGTAAATTAAAGATAAAAAATATCAAAATATGTATAATAATTATCTGGGGCGAACTGACCTCAAATGTATATTTAACTTGTGAAGTTGTAACATTAAAATGTCACTAAACTAGTTCCCATTTAAGTAAAGCGTTTCCTGATTGAGAAATGTCAGACCAGTCTACGTCTTAACGTCTTAGTGATTTGATCTATTTATACGGATATTTTATTATTAACGAAATCGGTTGTCAACGTGATGCGGAGGAATCAGGAAAATGTCGTGAGGAAAATTTTGAGTGTAAATGTACATGGCTATAAGAGGCAGGGGAAGACCAAAGAAACGATGGATGGAATGTGTGAATGATGATAGGACTATAAGAGGTGACTACTCAGAAGACGACTAATAGAGAAGTATGGAACAAGAAGACATGCTGCGTTGATCCCAAATTAATTGGTATAAGGGGGGCATTCTACTAAAAAGTCAAGGTGGAAAAAATCAGTCTTTTGATCCTAAAAGACCAAAGGATTTATATATTTCCGTGGTCATTCATTACAGTACGCATTTGCATTCGATTTTTATGAAGGACGGCTTAATTATTAGGCTAGGTAACTATATCCTTAGGTAACAAACCTATTGACGATAGAGTGACATCTACCAACCCGCACTGCGCACGCGTGATGGATTACGTACAGCCCACTCTTTTCTCCTCGCGAGGAGGCCTGTGTCCCAGCAGTGGGAACATTATAGGCTGATTATTAAAACAAACTTATTTAATTCGATCTTTAGGTCAACCACTGCGGTAATACAATGTTTAACACTTATCTTTCGTACTCGACGAAAAGATCTAACTTCGAACATTATCTTCTGTCATATCAACTGCACCGTAACTGCAAGGTTCTTGAAGTTACCGTGCAGTGCAGCATCTCTAAATAAAACCCTGTGCCACCAGAACATTAAGATAAAATCGAACCGCAAAACAACCATAACTAAATAACTCGTCACGAAACAGATTTAAGTGATAAGCAAACTGCAACTCAAAAAGAAAACTAGACGTAATAAAAGTCATCAAATCCAAAGTGTCATAGACTCCAAACCACTGGACCGAGTGAAAAGTGAACGCCACACAACCTGAAAGCAACAAGTGAAAGTTGAACTACCCATAACTCGTAAAGAACTAGACCAACTAGCCAAAAAGTACCAAACTGTTGATTCACCAAGATGATACAGTAACTGCAGACATAGTGACGGACGCAATGACGGCAGGAGTAGCAGCGAGGCGCAAGTCCAGGCCTCGGAGAAGTTGGGCCAAAGTGGAGCAGGATGGACAGGTATTGTGGAAGAAATAAGGAAAATATTATGGTGAATGGGTGTTGTTTAAGTTTGTATTTTATAGGATAGTTTATAATGACTATGGAGCCTGGGGCGAGTCAACAGGCATAGAAATACCGAAGCAAGACACGTATTATATGCTATATGGCATATGGTCTTATGAGCTCTTGTCGGAAAAATATTGACGGTTTTTGTGGTAAATGTAGTTTAAAGTGTGTCTAAATGTGTGTGTTTTTTGACCATTCAGCATTATATTTTTGATTGAGCTACGGATGTGGAAGCTTTCAATCAATATGGAATATTTTCCTGACAGAATATGTAAGACAGAGATATTTCGTCGTCGGGGATTTGTCTTTTCTAAAGATGCTGGTCTAAGACTTCCCGGTAAAGGCATCTGTACCAGCATCCTAATTGCATAGCACACTGTCGATCTCAATTTGAATCATTTGAAGGATATTGTTAATCTATTGCTTCATATGTTCGAAAAATTTATCTGCTCAACAGCGTAAATAACGCAATGAATTTTGTTGAATTGTCAGAACGAAACGGCCGTTTTGATTGTGTGTTACGCAATTACCCGCTGGTTATATACCAGCTTTTGACGCAAAAATATTATCTCCATGTTAAGGAACCATTTTCCTCACAGCTAAGGACGATGTACTTGATGTGGTCGTAAATACGCGAAACTGCGGATACGTCATTTCAAACTCGTATGTCTTGACTAAATATCGCTTTTTCTTTGTCTCCAGGCATCAGACTTCACGGATATAGGCGACTGGCCGACACTCGGCGCCGCCGTCTCCGGAGGAGCCAGGTGTCACTCCACGCCACCTCCTCATGATGCTGATCCGGCGCACCATAATGGGACTGCGGTAAGATGCTCTCTTGATTTAACTCTTTCATAGTATTCAGATACGAGAACAGAAACTAGAGGACTAAGTATCTTCTTCTGTCGTATCTGCATTTTGTCATATTGGTATGAACCACGGTCAACTGTAACTTATCAAGCCCGAAAGTCCAACAACCAGTCTTATCAAGGGGTATCGCATTACCTAGTAATTGGTTTGTGGAGGTCAGATAGGCTGTCGCTCCATGTAAAATACTGATATTCAGCTGCATCTGGTTAGACTGGAAGCCGACCCAAACATAGTTGGGAACAGGCTAGGCAGATGATGATGCTATGAACCGCGATATACGAGAATCTAGCTCATGCTGTCTTGAAAACAATTGCCAACTACAGTGTGACGTCTACTCATGTGGTACGGCCAAGGAGAGAATGAGTTCTTGAAGCCTGTTAGTTTCATACAAACGAATACATTTGATCTTTATTAGCTACTAGAATTGTCGCACTCACAGGTGTCAGGAACGTATTATTTGGATGCTATGACCATAGATATCTTCCCCATTTGAAGAGGTTATTTTAATGCACTACCACCGGATTAGATGAATTTACTATAACGCAGCATGAATTTAGATATTTCTGGTGCTTTTCAAAGATTATGAGGCTATCAGGAAGACTTATTTATTACGTCCAAATATCACTAGTAATTTTGTTATACAAGTATGTATATGTAACTAGCTGACCAGGCAAACGTTGTTTTGCCATATAATTTTGCCATATTTCTAGCTGCCCGGTGCTACTTCGTTCGCGTGGGGTGTCCCTACCCCTTACCCTACCCTACCCCTACCCTACTCCTACCCTACTCCTACACTATTCCTACCCTACTCCTACCCTACTCCTACACTACTCCTACACTACTCCTACCCTACTCCTACACTACTCCTACACTACTCCTACCCCACTCCTACCCCACTCCTACCCTGAATTTTCTTTGCTATAAACCTCACGGAGCCCGAGACTTTTCCAACGAATGCAAAACCGTGGAAATAGGTTCGTGCGTTCTGGAGTTATAGCGTCAGGAAGGAAAACCCGACTTATTTTTATATAGTAGATAAATAAGCGAGACGAACACTGCGATTTATCGGATTCATTCTTGATGACTAACTTATATAACACTGCCGGACCCCAGGATCAAAGTCAGGACACCGAGACTATGCAGTCACCCAGTATTTGTGCAAATTGACCCTGAATTTGCAGCGTAAAATTGGCGGAAAAAATCAAAAACAAAACACAACCAAGTGAAAAGAATTCTATTACCAATTCAACCCGCAATATCGAATAACATGCCAAAGCAAGTAATCAGAATGCGAGATAAAAGGCTGGTTCCATTGTTTATGTAACGTTTTGAAATCGGCATAGAGATGACCTTGGAAAGGTTAACCGATTGCGCACGACCACAAGTGTGCGCTCAGCGAGATGTTTGTTTAAATTCTAGATGCAATTTTTCTAATACAATTATATTTATAAACTGAGAGGCCCGTGGCTAAATAATAACAGCCGCACAGGTTGATAGATCAGGTTAAGCTACGCTTGCTTGGTCTGTGGATGGGTGGCCATCTTTACATACCGTGACCCCTCCGTGCCTCGGAAAGCACGTTAAGCCGTTGGTCCCGGCTGTCATTCGTGGATCTTTTACTGTCGTTACGGGTACTCAGAAGCCCGAAAGTCTGACAACCAGTCTTATCAAGGGGTATCGTATTACCAAGTAATTGGGTTGTGAAGGTCAGACAGGCAGTCGCTCCATGTAAAATACTGGTTTTTTCACCTGGAATTTCTTTTGTTTTATTCGATAGTCTCTAAAGATATGCATGAATTATCCCGTATTTTAGGCCTCATATCTCTTCACTATAGAGATGCTGGGTTACGCAATACGGGTACAGTAAATATTTAACAGTAAGTAGGTTTTATTGAGAACGTTATTGCGATGTTCTTGATTACTTATCGAGAAAAACATTTATTTTGCTATCTTATTTAATATTAAAAGCGACCAAGAGATCATGCTGTCTTCCTAAAATTTTATGTTTCCCAATGACAGCGACATCGAACAATTGCAAAAAAGAGATGGTGGTATTGGCCTTCTATAGCTCCGTCTCTCTCTCTCTCACACTGGAAAAATGGAGGCATTAGTACGTCACTATACGGCCCCAGGTCGGGCCTGTCCACATCTCCACGTCACGACGTCGTCAACGTGGAACGGTGCGGTATCTGGTCGAACCCACGACCCGACCCGACTCGTAAGTCAGGGCCGCCACTGCTTTCCATTGCCTTGCCTCTCAATTTCCTGCGCCGTCCATTGCCTTTCTTAAAATACTCCTTCAAACATAACTCTCTTTCTCTCTTTTCTCTCTTTTTTTTTTTTTTTTTTAACGTTGCCCCACACTAGGAATTTCTCCTGTATTGTGGGTGCGTTTACAAACATTTAAAGTCACATACACAAACAGCCAGACCCGGAACAACTACTTGTAGGTCATACAAATATTTGTTCCGTGCGGGAATCGAACCCGCGACACGCAGCGCAGAAGTCAATCGCTTAACCACTGCGCCAACCGTGCCGTCAACTGATAATATTTTCATCACGTTACAGGACCAAGACCGCAAACCCCCAGAGGAACATCATCATCAGCAGCCCTCGAAGCCGGAGAGGGTGGAACCCACGCACAACCATCAGCACAACGACAAACACCATGATAAACATTTTGATAAGGCTAAGAGTTCAGGTTGGTAAAGAAGTCTTCATGATCTTCTAATCGTTAGAAGCAAGATAGACCATGGGGTATCGTGTTAGCCAGCAACTGGGTTGTGGAGGTCAGTGTAAAATACTGGTATCCATTGAGCTGTATCCAGACGCCAATATAGTTGAAAAAACGCTAGGCAGATGCAGGCTGCTAAAGATTTCTGGTAAGATAGACCAGAAAACAGTTCATGTAGTGTAATGTGTTTTGAGGAATGTTCATTATTCACAGTAGTCACCCATCTTTGGCCTATCTTCGGTAAACATATTTTTGACTTGGTAAACCTAAAACGTGGTCATTTTCAACGCACTAAGGGTCCTTTTTACCTCTTTGTTAACTGATAACCTGCAGTGACAATAATACTGTAGCGGTATCTACAACGCCACATGCAAACAACGCGTCATACTGACGTCACGCAAAATTCTGCATCTCGCAAGCAGAGTTTACAACACAGGTCGGGGGATCCTCTCTTTTCTACGGAGGATGAGTGAACTTTACACCCTGTTCCTCATATCTCTGGTGACCCCGACGTCATCTGAACACGCAACCTTCTGATCCACACCTTCTGATCACCTTGTTCCTCATGCCTCTATAATACTAAAACTATGTAACCGTTATCTTCAGGTGCAGGCAAGGGCGGCAGCAAGTCGGGCAAGCACAAATGGGTGCCGCTGGACATCGACGTCAAAGCTGCCAGGCCCGGCAAGCACGGACCACAGCATTCATCACGACCAGAAAACGGTATGTGTATAGACTAGCTTCTGCCCGCGACTTCGTCCGCGTGAAATTTCACCCTCTCCCCATTCACCCCCTTAGGGGTTGAATTTCGAAAAATCCTTCCTTATTCCTTGTCTACATTATAAAGGGAACCTCTGTGTAAAATTTCAGCTTTCTAGGTCCAAGGGTTTGGGCTGGGCGTTGATGAGTCAGTCAATCAGTCAGTCAGGAACTCAGGACTTTTCTTTTTATTTATATAGATTAATAGATTAATTAATAAACATTCTTAAGTACCACAGTTACGAAAATTCTGAGGTATGCATGAATTTTGGAAGAGTGCTAATTTCCTAGTTAGGCAAGCCTGGTTTTACCGCAGTATGTGGAAAATGTTGTATATAAAATTATACCAGCCTGTTTCTGTACCATTGCGGGGCCAAGGCTTCTTATACACAGAAGGCACGAGCATTGATCACCACGCTTACTCAAGACTGGTTGGCGATTTCAGACTTATATTAAATAGAAGCCCAGTTTTCCTCACGATGTTTTTAGGGTTCCGTACCCAAAGGGTAAAAACGGGACCCTATTACTAAGACTTCACTGTCAGTCCGTCCGGCCGTCTGTCTATCACCAGGCTGTATCTCAAGAACCGCGGTAGCTAGACAGTTGAAATTTTCACAGATGATGTATTTCTGTTGCCGCTATAACAAGAAATACTAAAAACTAAATAAAATAAATATTTAAGGGGGGCTCCCATACAACAAACGTGTTTTTTTTTTCCGGTGTTTTTGCCTTGTAGTACGGAACCCTTCGTGTGCGAGTCCGACTCGCACTTGGCCAGTTTTTTCCTTCACAGATGTCATTAAGGTCCAAGATAAAATCAGAAACTACATAATATGTATTGAAAATGTTACATTGATAGTGGCCCGGCTGTCTTCGATCAATAATATTGATCGAAGCCGGCTGTAGCATAATCTGCATAATAATTATGTCCTACGAAAACAATATTAATCCATGATAGAAGATGGTCATCCCGTATTTTAGGCCTCATATCTCTTCACTATAGAGATGCTGGGTTACGCAATACGGGTACAGTAAATATTTAACAGTAAGTAGGTTTTATTGAGAACGTTATTGCGATGTTCTTGATTACTTATCGAGAAAAACATTTATTTGCCAGAAATTGCTTTTGATCATGCATGAGATAGGAAAGTCTTCATCTGCCATTTTACAAGGACAGGATTTCTAGTCTATTTTGTGGCGAGAATGCTGCGTAAAAAGCACCAATGAGGCGATTTTTGCGTATTTCTAGCAACTTTACACAATGAGTACACACTCGAGTAATTATCAAGCTACTACAATCTGTCAAATTTATTTAATAGATTTTCAACTTTATCGCTAAAGCATAAGGTTTAAGGTTGATTGGGAAAATTTTACAGTTTCGGGTAGCTTGATGTGCTGGCGTCTGTACCTTCAGAGCGAGGTAGTTATTCTCTAAGTACCTACTTCACTCATTCCTAAGGGTTTGTAGTGTCTACCTATAACAAAAAATGGTTGCCTGTAAAGTCGGTTTTACGGGCGAAGATTTTACGTGACAACGACCGATCATCCGATCATAGTTGAGTGGGAGAGAGACGCAAGGCATTCGGCGGGCCTCTCTCTCGTTCGGTGACTCATCGTAACGTTACCAAGCGTTACACTTTTTCATAAGTGACTCCCAGTCGCAACCTAATTTAAGACGTTGTCACGTCAAAAGCATCAGTTTTCCTAAGTATGAGTATTAATCAATCTCTCTCCACCAACAGACACAGTATCGCTAAACGGCGAGGACTCCCGCTCGCGAGGCGGGCCCCGCTCGCGCGGCGGGCGCGGCGGTGCGCGTGGTGGGCGACGCCCCGCCCCGCGCCCCGCGTCGGCGCTCCCGTCGCTGCCCGCGCCGCACCACCACACGCTGTACCACCACGCGCACGACTTCCCGCACCACCCGGACTTGGCACAGGTAACCGAGGATAAGGGTTTACACCGGGGACTTGAAACGTTACTCAAAATAACGTTACGCGTAGTTCCGGTACCGATAATTTGTACCGTTCCACCAGGATCGTTACAAAATTAATTCCTTGGCTATGGACAAACGGAACGAAATCTTTAAACTGTTCACTAACAATGTTATCAAATAACGATATAATAACGTTATTAATTTCGATACTCAACTTTGCCAGCTTCATGACTTATAAGATGACAAAAAAGTATGAAGAATAATGTTACAAATGAATCTGTAACGTTTCGCCTGTAGTGTTTATTACAAGCGGATAAGCTTAATGTTTCTGATACCTATAACGTTACTTATAATATATTGTTCTACAAATTTTTTTTGTAACGTTATTGATATTTTTAGGTTTTAGTATCGTTACAAATTTTTGAAGATCATACTATAACGTTGGTGGTAACGAAACGAAATTAATTTCGTTTTCAAGTCCCTGGTTTGCACGTTCATCAATGACTGACCCAACAGGCGTTGTCCTGTCCAAATTGTAATTAAAAAAAACCATAGAAAAAGGGTCGCTCAGTTTTTCCTGAATTCAAAACAAAAAACTAAACCATGGGTTCGATTCCCATACGAAACAAATATTGGCAAACAGATGAAAATAAATGTATGTGAATTGTATTGTATTTCTGTGAACTCACAACTACTTACAACCTGCTACAATTTCAATACAGAATGCATGATTGACATCTTAAGGTGAATGGGTAGGGGTAGACCGCGAAATTCAAATTTTCTTACGTTTTTTGCAATTTGCAGGTCAGTGTCAGATTGTATCTTGATTATATTTTGATATTTTTTTTAGTAACCCATTCACCTTAAGTTAAAATTACAGATAATACAGAGTCAAATTAAATTTGCTAGCGAAACTCAGCAAACGAGATGTGAATCAATAAATAACCACAATGAAACAAAAAAGGTCAACAACCGTATGTAGTGTATTTGCTTGAAATATCAGTTCAAAATTCTGTTCTTGTTTATGTACACTTCACAGAAGTGATGAGTATCGATATTAAAATACAACTCATACTTTATGTAACTCCTCTAACAGCGGTCGTTGACCCCAAAATTAATTATCATCAAATCATTTTTGAAGTGAAAACTTTGTTAGCCGCGTTGGGCATTTTTTGAGATGGAAAAAAACAATTGAACTCGCGACACTGTTACCGTCACCGACACCGCGCGAGTTTTGTTTATAAGACGATTAAAAAAATACGCACGTAATTGTTCAAGTTTTCAATTGTGTCGGCACTCCCGGAGTGCCACTTTTTTTTTTTCTTTATCGTTTTTATATAAAATAGTAATAGTAATAAATCATATTATAAGGTCTGCTGACTTTCGTTAGCTAATTTAATCCTGTATATTTTCCTAGTTGTTCTAATATACCATAATTTATAATATTGTGTTTAACCAATGACAAAATATTGTTATTTTCCTCCGTGTAAGGGCGAGACGTGTTAGCTGCGCGCGTCTTGTCCTTGGTATAAATATTATACGATATAATGTATAGATATTTATACCAGAATGAAGTCCATATCCCAAAACCTAAATTATTTAATTTAATTTTTCATTTTGAGTACCATTTTTCATTTATCACTGGCTGCTTTACTGCTTATCCAGTAGTTATAAGTCATTGTAGTTCAACCGACGTTCGTGGCAGCTGCGGTCATAAAAAGCGGAAGCGAGACACGAGACTTAGGCTCAACTTACACCAAAAGAGCGTCGAAGCGCAGCGAAGCGGAGCGCAGTTTCAGTGTCATATGAATTTTAACTTTATTTTCATTACTATAATACTTATTATCGCAACCGCTCGGTAGAGGAGGCTATTCACCGGAATTCCCGCGGCGCCGCGGGCATCCGCGCGACTCGTTCGAGTTTCTCATGCTATAATAAGTGTTATAGTAATGAAAATAAAGTTAAAATTCATACGACACTGAAACTGCGCTCCGCTGCGCTGCGCTTCGACGCTCTTTTGGTGTGAGTTGAGCCTTAGTCTCATACTAAATATTCACCGTCCTATTAGCAAGTTTTATAATCGCCACTGCTATGAGTCGCAGCTTTTTAGTACTGTCAAACCTCATATTAACAACTAGATTTTGACATAACCGGTCTATGAGCACCATTTTAAGTGGAGCAGTAGCAACAGATAAGTATACAGGATCGTCGGATGTAGTTGAAGTTTAGCAAGAAACCGACGGATGTTTTCGAATAAAATTTAATTTTATTAATAGAAAACAAACAGCTCATTTATCAAATTAAATTTCAGTCGACAACATCCATCGGTTTCTTACTAAACTTCAACTATAACCGACGCCCTGCATACTTATCTATTTTGTTGACTGTACACAAAACTGCGAAGCGACGTCGAATTGCAGCAATTCGTTTTTCAGTTTTATGCGCTGCGAATTCGCATCGCACTGATTCGCAGTTTTGTGTACAAGGCCCTAACGAGTTGTAGCTCGTGGGTTGGAACCCAGGGAGGCGCTTTGCTTTGTTTAAATAATTTCATCACCACTGCTCTTAAAACGGTGAAGGAAAACATCGTGAGGAAACCGGCATGTCCTAGAACCAAAAATTCGAAGACTTGTGACATCTACCAACCCACACTGGGCCCGCGTGGTGGTTACAGCCCACTCCCTCTCACCGAGAGGAGGCCTGTATCCCAGCAGTGGGAACATTATAGGCTGATTATGTATGTTATGTATTAAATATAAAATGTGGCTGTCTTTAGAATTCTGCCTTTCCCATTGCTTTACACAAGCGTGATGTAATTGCAGTCTAAACAAATATAGGAACACTAAGGATGGTTACAAACTGCAGCTAGACACTGAATATTTGGTTAAAATGGTAAAATGATGCTTAGCCAATCTAGGGTTATCTTCAACTAATTACAAAATGTGGCTATGACTGTAGACCTTTGTCAATCCCTTCGCGGAATCCAAGCGTGATATTTGTAAGAACTTCTTTTGATACCTGCACTTTAAGGCTAACCTTCTAATATGAGTTTTATCATATTGAAAAAAAAACACGTCGAAAGCATAACCTATATTTTCGAAATTAGTCATGCTTTGCTTACCAATAAAAGTAAACACGTGCAAAATGGCCGCTTGTACAAGCCATATGCAATCGACTAACGGACAATAAAACCTCATTTTAATAGGTTTGAAGCTTTGTCACCATGCTGGGTAAACATAACCTATAAAAAGTCACATGGTACTCAAAATATCATTCGTTCATTTGTTTCGGTGTTCTGTTCGACGTCCATGGGGCATTGTATTTATGTATTTATACTAACTATTTTTATATGAATGTTGCATATTTATATTATAACGGGTGTAAAAAGACACTTAACGGAGCCGACAGTCAAGCTAACCGAAACTGTCAAGTTGTCCCAATCAACTTTGAACCTTATGCTTTAGCGATAAAATTGAAAATCTATTAAAGAAATTTGACAGATTGTAGTAGCTTGATGTGCTGGCGTCTGTACATCCCGTCATTGTTATAGTTTTTTTGTACTGGACCGTACCTTCGAACCTTCTGGTTACGGAGATATTTAAGGTCAAAGTTTCAACTTTTACTGACTTTTTTTTTTACGAAAAGAAGTTTTTAATGTTATTTAACACAATTTTAAATACCACCACGAGTCCTGTACCGTTGCATGCACACATAAGCGCAATATTTTGCGTGTGTAACATTGCGCAATAGGTACCTCAAACACCAAAAATAAAAGTGGTTTCCAAGCAATTATTTTTATGCAATGTTACTTGGTGAATGGGTAGCTGAGACCGCGAAATTCAAATATTCTTAAGTTTTTTGCAATTTGCAGGTCAGTGTCAGGTTGTATCTTGATGAAAATATGATTTGCGACAATAACAGGTACGTATTTAGAGAATTATAATCATTAGAATCTTTAATACATCTTTCTAAGTTAGATTTCTACCCCTAACACTTTTCCACAAGAGATTGGTGGTTGGTGGTAGAAATCTAACTTAGAAAGATATATTAATGATTATAATTCTCTAAATATGTACCTGTTATTGTCGCGAATCATATTTTGATCAAGATACAACCGGACACTGACTTGCAAATTGCAAAAAAAGGTAAGAAAATTTGAATTTCGCGGTCTACCACTATCCATTCACCGTTAAGTTTGATGTACAGAATACGTAGTTGACGGCTATGTGATGTGTCTTTTTAGACCCTGTATTATATTGTTGCCATATTTGTTAAACGAGGTGCTTATAAGTGCATTTTTTCTGATATTATCAAAATGATTAACATTTTCCTACTAATCTACACAATAAGTAGGTTTTTCTTCAGTAGTTTTTTAGGGTTCCGTAACCAAAGGGTAAAAACGGGACTCTACATACCTGACATTTTTCAATCTTCAAATAACTTTTATCGAAAGAATAAAAATGGCGGTTCAGCTTTTGTCAAAACGGTGAAGGAACACATTGTGAGGAAACCGGCATGTCCTAGAACTAAAAATTCGAAGACATGTGACATCTACCAACCCGCGCTGGCTCGCGTGGTGGATTACGGCCCACTACCTCTCATAGAGAGGAGGCCTGTGTCCCAGCAGTGGGAACATTATAGGCTGGTTCTGCTTGCTATATTTATTTTAAAGTATCTGAATATTGAAAAATCCGCCCTTAGAACAGAGCATGTTTCAATGGTTATAATTATGGTTGTTTTCAAGTTTATAGATTTTTTTTTTAATCTATGATATATTTTAGTAATATTAATGAATGCATTTTAATAATAATAGTGGTGTTTGTTGGTGTTCATTTTCATTATTATTTTATTTCATTTTTATTATTATTTTATTATGTGAGTTTGGTTGTGAAAAAAAATCGCTGAAAGAAATTATTTAAAGTTTTTTATTTATGGTTGATTATTGTATGTAAAGTAATACATAAAAAAGCTAAGAGCCTGTTTTAACAGATCTGCAATAATAGTAACAAACTAGTCTCTGTGTTTTGTTACATCAAGAAAGGATTATTATATTGTAATACATTAAACATTGACAGACTAACAAACATTGACCTTTGGATAACCATTGGACGAAATAAAAGAATAAAAGTTAACTAACAAGATTTTGTTATAAGTACCAAAAACAACAACATTGTCAGAACAAGCAAACCTATTTGCCAAATATAAAAATTGACGAATTTTCACACCAAAAAATCGTGGATTTGAAACCGGGCAACCAAGCTCACTCCCCCTCCCCCCCGCGCAGCTCCGAGTATCAGCGGGCGGCGTGGCGCAGGTGGTGGTCCCGTTCGGCGGGCTGGCGGCGCTGGGCGGCCCGCTGGCGCCGCCGCTGGCGCAGGCCTTCTACTACGGCGCCGCGCAGGCCACGGCCGCGCCCTACGGGATGGGGCTGGACCATGCCACGCTCAAGGATTTGATTAAGAAACAGATGTGAGTACCTACAATTTCGTTTTAGGAATTGTGTTGATTTTGGCAGCATTTATTTTCCTTTTAAAAAAAATTTAATAAACAACCCCTTGTTTCCGTCCCTAGGAAAGTATTATTTATTAGGGTAAAAACGGAACCCTATTACTAAGACTTTGCTGTCTGTCCGTCCGTCTGTCTGTCACCAGACTGTATCTGAAGAACCGCGATAACTAGACAGTTCAAATTTTCACAAATTATGTATTCTATTTATTTATTAACACTTTATGCACAAGTAAAAGAAATACTGTACAAAGGCGGACTTAATGTCTGAGGCATTTTCTACCAGTCAACCTTAGGGTGATGCAGAGACAAAACATGGCAGGTGCAACAAAAGGGATAAATAGCTAGGAAATGACTATAAAATACAAGAATAAATACTAAGACACAGATAGATATATACATACATACATATAAACAAAATCTTTGAAGAGAAACAAATGTATTTCTGTTGCCCCTATAACAACAAATACTTACTAAAAATATTTTTTTTTTTTTTGCGTTTTTGCCTTGTGGTACGGAATCCTTCGTGTGCGAGTCCGACTCGCACTTGGCCAGTTTTTTTATATATTTACATACTTATTATAAAATATTTTTTTAATTTATTTAAAATGTACTAATGTCATTTCTCTCGTCCACAGCGAATACTACTTCAGTCCCGACAACCTCGCCCGCGACTTCTTCCTCCGCCGCAAGATGGCGGCCGACGGAACCATCCCCGTCACGCTGATCGCGTCATTCCACCGCGTGCGCGCGCTCACGGCAGACGTGCAGCTCGTGCTCGACGCTATCAGGGACTCCGACAAGTTGCAGGTCATTGGAGGGTTCAAGGTAATTCATTTATTTGAATAACATGGGAGACTTACAGCTAACAAACAGATCAAGGACAGTACATTAGTCTGAAAGCTAATTAAAAAAAATTAAATAAAGAAAAAGTTACTCGGTATCATCATCATCTGCTCAAGCGCGCTTACCGAGGCACAGGCCAGGGGCCAAAAAGGCTACTTTGGCAGAATCATAAAAGGATAACATTATGAATCATAATGGACAGACATAATCCCATTGATGAAGGATTTTTCAGTTATTTTTGTTTGTCTGTGCTAAAATACCAATCAATCCAATCCGAATCTCTTTGATTATACCTACGTAGTGCAGCGAAAAAACGAGAAACACGGACTGTCTTCGCCTTATTATGATTCATGATTTTATCCTTTTATGATTCTGCTGAAGTGGCCCTCTTAGGCCCCTTGATCTCTCTCCGGTCGTGTCGGATTGCTGTCCCATCGGACTATGGGAGTGAGGGAAGAGGGAGTGCACCTGTGTCTGCGCGCACACGCCTGCACTATAATATATCCCGCGCCGAAGGCTAGTCTCCGATGAGATTGATGCACGTACGTCGTCTCGCGCCCATTTTTTCGTAGAAACGGTCAAAATTATGTAAATAATGATGGTAAGCTACGCTTGCCGCGGTTGTTCTGTGGGTGGGTGACCGTCTTTACATACTTGAGACCCCTCCGTGCCTCGGAAAGCACGTTAAGCCGTTGGTCCCGGCTGTCATTCGCGGATATTTGACAGTCGTTACGGCTAGTCAGAAGCCCGAAAGTCTGACTACCAGTCTTACCAAGGGTATCGTATTACCCAGTAACTGGGTTGTGGAGGTCAGATAGGCAGTCGCTCCATGTAAAATACTGGTATTTCAGCTGCATCCGGTTTGACTAGAAGCCGACCCCAACATAGTTAAGAAAAGGTTAGGCAGATGATGAGTTACTGCACCTCCCTATTTCGATTTGTCGCATGTTTTCAATTTCATCCTGTATTAGCAATTAAAATAACATGTTTAATATGAATAAAGAATAGCACAGTGCTATTCTTTCCTCATCTGACCTACTATTTAATTTTGTACTAATAAACTTTACTAATAACAAAAAAACTATCAACAGGTCCGAACAGCCTTCGAACCAACAAAATGGCCGTTACTCGACATAACAGCCGGCACGAACGCCGGAGAAGAGAAAACCGACAAACCGACCGCCCCCGAAGACAAGCCGAAGTCTCCCGAGGACAAGCCGAAGCCTTCCGAAGGTGACGACGTCAAAGAGAAAGAGCCGACGATCGTCAAAGAGGAGGCGCCGAGTATAGAATCGGAGAAGCGAGATGGGGAGAAGAGTGTAGCGGTTGTGGAGAAAACTGTTGAGATAAAGGGAGAAAGCGTTAAAGTTGGTGCTATAACCACTACTTCTATATTGGAAAAGATAGAGGTAGGTTTAGATTTTTGTTTTTTATAGTTAGGCTTTGCTCGCGTTGACTAACATTTTTTTTAAACCTTCAGGGGTGCGCTAAGGTAGCCCGCCAAATTTAAATTTGCGTTTTTTTTGCAATTTACAGGTCATTGGCGCCGATTCTGTTGTTCACAAACTAAATTTAAGGGGGAAGCGCTAAGGTGGCCCGCGAAATTCAAATTTTCTTACATTTTTTGCAATTTGCTGGTCAGTATTAAGTTGTACGTTGATTAAAATATGATTCGCGGTCGTAACAAATATGTATTTACATAACTATAATCATTACAATCAGTAATACAACTTGTTAATTAAGTTAGTGTAATCCCCAAATATCAAGATTTCATGAAATAGTCATTCTTGGGAATTACTTGGTCTTAGAGAGTTGTGTTGGTGACTTTAATGATTATAATTCTGTAAATACATATTTGTTACGACCGCGAATCATATTTTAATCAACGTACAACTTCATACTAACCAGCAAATTGCAAAAAAAAGTAAAAAAAATTGAATTTCGCGGGCTACCCTGGCGCTTTCGCCTTAAGTTCAGTGCATCTTTTTCTTTCTATTTCATTAAGAAAAGGACAGAAGATAAATTTTAGTTTAGTCCTGTCAAATTAATCAACGCCTGACGTAAGTTCTTAATCACGTCTGAACTTGTATGGAGTAGTGTCATTCGCTGATTAATTTGACAGGACTAAACTAAAATTTATCTTCTGTCCTTTTCTTAATGAAATAGAAAGGAAAAGATGCACTGAACTTAAATTTAGTTTAGTTTGTGAACAAGGGAATCGACACCAACTGTCCGGTTGTATGTTGATCAAAATATGATTCGCGACCGGAACAAATATAGCTTTACAGAATTATAATCATTTGGAGCAGCAATACAACTCATGTGTTAGGCTCAACTCACACCAAAAGAGCGTCGAAGCGCAGCGTAGCGGAGCGCAGTTTCAGTGTCATATGAATTTTAACTTTATTTTCATTACTATAATACGTATTATCGCAACCGCTCGGTAGAGAAGAATATTCGACGGAATTCCAGCGGCGCCGCGGGCATCCGCGCGACTCGTTCGTGTTTCTCATACGATAATAAGTATTATATTAATGAAAATAAAGTTAAAATTCGTATGACACTGAAACTGCACTCCGCTTCGCTGCGCTTCGACGCTCTTTTGGTGTGAGTTGAGCCTTAGAAGTAACGACGACACGGTGACGGCACGGTTCGCGCAGTGGTTGAGCGATTGACTGCTGCGCTGCGTGTCGCGGGTTCGATTCCCGCACGGAACAAATATTTGTATGACCTACAAGTAGTTGTTCCGGGTCTGGCTGTTTGTATATGTGAGTTTAAATGTTTGTAAACGCACCCACAATACAGGAGAAATAAAATTCCTAGTGTGGGGCAACGTATTAAAAAAAAAAAAAAAAAGAAAAGCCTCAAATGTCATGATGAACTTAGAGAGTTGTATTGATGATTTTTATGATTATAATTCTATATATCGACGATGAAGTGACAAGAACCTTTAACTACCAGAACATAATTTTGCAGGAAACGAAAAAAATGTTTTATTTATTTTAAACGCAAGGTATGAAAAATATTATTATTGGTTATATATTATACAAGGAGCGGGTATAGTAGGATATAACCAATAATAATATTTTTCATACCTTGCGTTTAAAATAAATAAACGTTTTTTTCGTTTCCTGTAAAATTATGTTCTGGTAGATAAAGGTTCTTGTCACTTCATCGTCGATATAAATATTTGTTACGGTCGCGAATCACGTTTAGATCAACATACAACTTGATCCAGTCCTGCAAATTGCAACAAAAAAAAAAGAATTTCGCCGGCTATCATGATGATTTCGCCTTAACAGAATATTTCTATGAAGCGAGACGAACATATCGACGGTAAAAAGGAAGTAGCGATAAGCGACATTTTGGTCAAAAATGAATTATATATTTATTATATTATATATTCGCCAAGCGGTTGGTTGACTCATCACGTGACCAGAGGGCTGGCCTATTTTTAGCCCAAAGAATAAGCATTGCCATCCAACGTGGTAATGCTGCCAGCCTTTTGGGCACTTATGCCATTGACAGCGATGCGGACGAATTTTTTGATGCCCAATGAGCTCCTCTCTTTTTCTTTTCCCTTCTTTTTTTTATATACTTGTATATACTATATATATTTTAGAGTTAAATTGTAAGATAATTATATTTATGTGGCTCCTACGTGAGTGTTATTTGTGTAGAATAAACAATTTTGCTTTCCTTCTTCTTTCTACGTAAAATTTTCCGCTCTTTCGAATGCGCTTACTCCCATGACTCTACGATGACTTTTTTGGCGTTTATGCCCTAACAAAAATCATTTTCACGTCAGTTTTTCTAAAATTTAAAACTGAACGGCTCTCCTGAACATTTATTTTTTTGTCACTTATACCATATTTCCTGTTAACCGTCGATATGGTTCTCAAGTTGTCACTAACGTACAAACAAATTTTATATACACATTGACATTGATGAATTCTATTTAGACAATGACATGAATATTTACTTTGTAAGTAATTTATTTTTTATTTAATTATTGTGAATGTGAGGACTATGTGGGTCATTTCTTTTTTTCCTTCTTAGTTTTAGTCATGATCTGGCAGTTTGAGTAGTTTATGCGGCCTACCCAAATGTCCTTTCTTTGGTATTGTTCGTCGAATCGTTGAGCTCCTTAAGTCTTGAGTTGAGCTGCACGATTTTTGACAAATGCGTGCACTGACTGGACAGGTCCTCTCAATCTGTGTGGTTCTTTCCTCAAAAGACCACCTCAGACATCGATCTACATGGTCTTCATATAACCTGACCAAGATTATGTCTGGACTTTAAAAGAGACTGTGACCTCTGAGTTTGTTTCGGCCTTTCTTCTCAGAGTAGTCAGATAGGAAACGCCGACTTCATCTAGTTATAAAAAAAAACATGATTGACGTGTAAGTGTTTGTACAAACCTACTTACAAAAAATAAAATCATTTCAATCATATATCATGGAAGGTTATGTCATAATGATAAATAGGTACAGTTATCATCACCATCATCATCATCTGCCTAGCCTAACCAGATGCAGCAGAATCCCATTATTTTACGTGGAGCGGTTCTCTACCTGACCTCCACAACCCAGTTACTGAGTAACATGATACCCCTTGGTGGTGGGTTGTCAGACTTTCGGGCTTACGACTGTCCAAAGATCTACGAATGTCAGCTGGAGGCACTAGCTTAACGTGCTTTCCGAGGCACGGAGGGGTCTCGATATATAATGGATACAAGCTTAACCTCCGAGTGGCTGTTTATAAGTTAGCCACGAGCCATGTGACAATACAATGGTATGTATACAGGGTGGGTAAAAAATCGTGGATCAAACGAAACAGGGCGATAGTTGGGCTTATTTACAGTAAAAAAAAAATATTTTGAAATGTTTTGATACTTTTTTAATAAAAAAAAAAAAAGTATCATCACTACAACAGTGCTTTCATGACAGTGGGTAGCATAATTTATCAGTATTGTCTCACGAAAAATTATTTGTAACTTTAGAACCTTACTGTAAACACTCAAGTTGTCGTAACTTTTAAGGAGATCAAGTTAGGGCTCTGCCACAAAAGTATTTTTTACTGCAAATAACCCCAACTATCGCCCTGTTTCGTTTGATCCACGATTTTTTGCCTACCCTGTATAAATAATGGAAATCGCAAGGTAAAGACGACTATTCACCAACGCGGCAACGTGTGCGGTGTTGCTCAATGCCTGCTACAAAGGCGTACGATGAGACACTCGTGCGACACGGCAACACCGGGGCTCATGTGGATACATGCCGCTGATTGTCTACGCTTGTACTCGAATATTACGGACTATGTACGTCAGCCAGACATTTTTTAAGGGTCGGGTTAGGCCAAACGAGAGAATCTAAATTACCTACCATATTGATAACATTTCATATTTTTGAGAGGCTTTTATTATAGAGGGTTATTGGTAAAACATTAACAATATCTTAAGAGGTCATTGTACTCATCATTATGGACAACTTTTACTATGGGTGCAAACCTGAAATCGGGAAAAAAATCAGCTGTTCCCTACGTTTTGACGAGTTATACGAACATAATGTAGGGAACACTTTCGAAATGTCTTATTTAAAAAAGATAACTGGAAATCTCTGTTTCTATTGAACATTTCAAATCGATATAATTTGGCTGTAACGCTGTTTTTCGAATATGTTCTTAAGTAACTTTTAAGACCTTTGTATCCTGCTTATGCGTATGAAGTTTCATTAAAATCGGTTCATTCATTTCGAAAAACAAGGGCTTGAACATTTGTAAGAAATGCCGTACGGAGCTGAGATAATATCTTCTCTCAAATGGAGAGTACAGATCACGTGCTTAGAGAGTATACCTCCAGGGAAAGGGCGATCTTTCGTTGGTTTACCCATACTAAAATTCTTTGTTCGTTTGGTCTAAACCTAACCTTTAACGTAACATCTGATTTTGTGGTATAGATATGTCGCATGGTTTGTTAGGTCGCATGTTGGTTGTCGTATGCGATGAGACGAGTCGATGACATACGAAACGGTTCCCACTAGGTCGTGATGACAGAAAATTATATGAAAAAAACGCTTTAACTCTGCTCAGGATCACTTAGTAGACATGAGCGACACGCGTCGACGTCAGGAGTCCTAAGAGATCGTTAAGTGCGGCCAGAGTACGTGGTACTGGGGACTTAGCACGCGCAACTATGCGAGATGGAGGCACAGCAAATAGCCTGTGCTTTCTGCCGCGGCAGTAGTTGTCTGGCACAAAGAAGCGAGCCAGCACAGCATGTAGATCAGGCGCGTCAATAGTGCCACGGAGCGTCTTACAGGCTAGGTTGCAGCAGCCGACTCCTCTACGGCTGCCGGCGGCACGCGTCGACGGTCACAGCTGCCTCTGTTGTCGATGCGTGTCGCTCATGTGTATGTACTCTTAGGGCCAGTTTCTCGAACGTAATGTGACAAATTGTCAAGCGCACGAAAACGGTCTGTCGTCACGAAAAAGTGGTAACTGGGCTTAAAAATCTATTTGAAACTGTCCATTGGTAGATACAATCTTTTCAGATACTTAGCTCTTCTTGAGATTTACTTAGCTCTTTTTTTTTTTGTGGATGGGAAATCATCAAATAACCCCTCCCGCTCTGGGTGGAGCGGAAGGGAGTGTCAGACTCTTCCTGACTAAAACCCACCCGTGTTCCTTCCTTAGCCCTTTATGTTCCGGGCCAGCGGTAACCCTTTCGGACAATCCCGCTGACATTTATATTTAGCTTCTAGTTGCTTTTTCAATAGGTTTTTTAAGACTACTACTTTTTGTGGGACTTATGAAATTCGCTAGGTTTTTCTTCTCTTACGAGAGATCTTAGCCGCTAGACTTTTTAAATGTTAGGCTATGTAAACATGACAAAAAAGCCGTCAAATTCTATCTACTATAGTCCGCGCGGAACTAGTTGGCCTTGGCGCCTTAGGTGGGGACGGGGGTAAGGGCGGCGGGGTTGCCTAGTGTTTGCAACGCACGTACTGAGTAATGACAAAGCGCCCCCGCCCCTCAGTCCCACCGCTCACATACCTAAGGCGCGGCCAACTAGTTCCGCGCGGACTACAAACAATACATTTTTCATCCATACACAACAAATAATAGCATAGTGCTTATAGGGATAATCGTCGGTTGGTGTCTCATTCTTTTAATGCAATAGCCAACAATACTACTTTTAGAACACGTCAACACGGTAGGAATGAAACTATTTGACTAGGCGCAGAAACGGACACCGATACGTTCGCAAGCGACGGTACGGAGCCGATCGTATGCGTCGACATGCCGGACGCGATCGGCTGTCGCCGCATCCGTTCGTATCCTTTCCGATCCGATGCGGTGCGAGCCGTTTGGTGGAAATCGTCTTGGGGCTTACAGGACCTAAACACAAAAAACGCAAGTTTTAGAAACGATAAAAGTATATGATCGACTACAGTAAACAAAATCAGAAAAATATATGGTATTCTTCAGGATATATGCTAGGTAGATAGTGCGTTGAAAACATAATACAACTAATTTGATACGATAGAAAAAAAACATAAAGATACCTCTAAAAACTTTCTTTTTACAATAAAAACCATACTAATATACATATATCATAAATCATTCTGATTTTTTGTCAGATTGTTCTACAAGCAACTAGTGTTTTAATTTTTTAGTCCAAACAATAGATTTTTTGTAATTAAACAATTGCTTCATATTTTGCAATAAATTCCCAGCGTTGTGTCATCGCGCTTCTCTTTCTTTTCTATGCAGTCCGACAGTGACCGCGATTTAGGTCATGTAAGCCCCTTAAGACTACCTTTTGTAAACATAGCCTGAACGAACCCTGTTTTCTTACCTCTTCAGTACATAATACTGAGAAGGGTCACTACGGCAGGGTACAATAACTTTCTTAATGTCGCGGACGCCTATATTCTGTAGATAGACGTTTCGATAAAATAGAATACATTTTTATAAGTAAATAGTGCATGAAAAATTCATTATTTGCTTCTGCCGTAATATTAGTACAGGATTTGCGTGAGTTCTTAGTATTCTAAGAAAATCGTTATTACTAGTTATCGATATTGGATATTTTATTTAAATTGAATTTTAAGAGCGTTCGTCCCTGCGGGCTGGCAACGTCGCATTTCTAGTGGGTTTCGTGATTATATAATTAAAAATCTTATGTTGCATTTAGATGAATCATTGAGATATCCTAGACCCAAAAAATAAATGTTGGACCACTACAACATTATTTTTAGTATATGCGAAACCCGAAAGACGTATCTAGTATTTTTATGTAAAGAATCTATGTACAAAATTTCAAAACTGTATCATGAAAAATCACAAAGTTTGTTTGTTGCTTGTTAAGTTACCTGTTTATCTGTACAAAAACATGCTCAACCGCCCCGCGCTGTCTTGAGCTCATTGATAATAGTACCTAGGTACCTAACCGTTCGGCGCGGAGATTGTCCTACTTAGTGTCGCTCGGTGTTCAACTTTTAACCTTTTTAAATATTTTTGGGACAAAATATAACATGGGGTAAAAATTATTGGAATCGATTCAGTTACTTATTCTGAACAAACTATATTCAGGTTTCGCATATACTAAAAATAACGTTGTATAAATGCCACCTTGAATAATAAGAAAGTTAAAAAAAAATATTTTTTAATTATTAGTATTATTAAAAAGAAATGTCACCGTTTTGCCTCGAACCCCAACTAATGCTTAAAAAACTCACGCGCCTACTGTACTAATATATCAACACCGCTTTCCGCGAAATCACTCTCAATGTTTTATCACCAAAACTACAGAACCGTCGCTAATCCCTTATCACTCCACAGACTCAACCGACAAGAGACGGTGAGTACAAACCGATGGAAATACAAGAAATAACAGAAGAGAAGGCAAAAGAGAAGCCAGAAGTAAAGGCAGAAGGCGAGGCTGATACAGATAAGGCTATCGACTCCGCTGACGATCCGCCACTACAGTCTGAAGGTGGTGATGATAAACCTGGCGAGAAACGGTAAGAATTTATGTAAACCAGCTTATTATGAAAGAAATGTGCACTCTTACAATGCATTCAAAACTCAACTTAGCCAGCACATAATTGCGGATCGATCACTTCTGGAGAAATGAATGCATTGGATGGGTAACTATTACATTGTAATACTGATGACGAACATATATTGTATTGTAATCTATATTTTTAGTATTGTTCTCAAGTAAGTGACTTATGTCTTTATTGGGAATAAAGTTTCTTTAAACCGAATTATAGCCCGCGACTTCGTTCCCGCGAAATTTCACCCTCTTAGGGGTGGAATTTCGAAAAACCCTTTCTTAGTGGATACCTACTCTTCACAAAGAACACACCCTAAAAATTTCATGTCTCTAGGACCAGCGGTTTAGGCTGTGCGTTGATATATCAGTCAGTCAGTCAGGACTTTGAATTTTATATATTTAGATTCGGCCTCGTCATTTAAATTGTTTTTGTGAACCGTAACTCAAAACTGAAATTAAGAAAATATTATGTTTCTGCGTGGACAGTAAGAGTGCTTCTGCACTACATCCGATCTGAATCCGAGAAATGCCGGTCCGAAGTGACCGTAGTCCTATTTGTATGAGGGGTTGCGCACTTATAGATCCGAATTCTATCCGTCCGAATTTAGAACATTCCCAATTCGGATTGAAGTCGGATCTTTAATTCGGATTCGGATCGGATGTAGTGCAGAACCGCTCTTAAGGCGAAAGCGCCAGGGTAGCCCGCGAAATTCTTTTTTTTTTAGGTTTTTGCAATTTGCTGGTCAGTATTAAGTTGTACGTTGATTAAAATATGATTCGCGGCCGTAACAAATATGTATTTACAGAATTATAATCATTAAAGTCATCAACACAACTCTCTAAGACCATGTAATCCCCAAGAATTACTATTTCATGAAATCTTGACATTTGGGGATTACATGGTCTTAGAGAGTTGTGTTGATGACTTTAATGATTATAATTCTGTAAATACATATTTGTTACGACCGCGAATCATATTTTAATCAACGTACAACTTAATACTGACGAGCAAATTGCAAAAAACGTAAAAAAAAATGAATTTCGCGGGCTACCTTAGAGCTTCCCCTTTAATTTCGCGGGCTACCTTAGAGCTTCCCCCTTAATTTCGCGGGCTACCTTAGAGCTGCCCCCTTAATTTCGCGGGTTACCTTAGAGCTTCCCCCTTAATTTCGCGGGCTACTTTAGAGCTTCCCCCTTAATTTCGCGGGCTACCTTAGAGCTTCCCCCTTAATTTCGCGGGCTACCTTAGAGCTTCCCCCTTAATTTCGCGGGCTACCTTAGAGCTTCCCCCTTAAAGAAAAAAAAGAAAGAAAATACGTTTATTAGCGGTAAACATAAAGATATAAACAAACGAAATAAAGAATATAAACACAAAATAAAATATAAGAAAGGGTTGGGGGAAACATGCGTCACATCCACGCAAAACGGCTATCGCTCAGCATTATGCTGCAACCCTATGCAAGACAGAGCCCCAGCGCTGGTTCTAACTCTAACTGGCTCTAACGATCGAAACAAATCATTGTATTTATGTTTTGTATTATTTGTGACAGCCGCAAGAAGCAGATGGTGGGTATCTTCCCGTTGCCCACGATGGGAGGTCCCTTCGTCGCTCCAGTGTCTTGTCTGCTCAGGGCCGTACCTCCGCCGCCGTTACCCAGGTATGTTCTACTTGTGTCTATGTTGATTTGTTGGCTTTTTTAAAAGACGTATTTTTTTGCCCAGTTTGACGCCATTTCGAGATTGCTTTTTTAGGGTTCCGTACCCAAAGGGTAAAAACGGAACCCTATTACTAAGACTTCGCTGTCTGTCCGTCCGTCCGTCTGTCTGTCACCAGGCTGTATCTCAAGAACCGCGATAGCTTGACAGTTGAAATTTTCACAAATTATGTATTTCTGTTGCCGTTATAATAGCAAATACTAAAAACAAAATAAAATAAATATTTGAAGGGGGCTCCCATACAACAAACGCGATTTTTTGCCCTTTTTTGCTCGATATCAATAATGGCAAAAGGTAGGCACTAGAAATATTCACAAAATACTCAGTTGTATTTTTACTTTAATAATAAATAATACAATTTGTTGTGTGTGTGTGTGTGCTTTTTTCGGCGTTTTTGCCTTGTGGTACGGAACCCTTCGTGTGCGAGTCCGACTTGCACTTGGCCAGTTTTTATATCCCTTAACACTAGGTTTAAATTCTATAAGTAAAAATAATACAAAAGTTCTAGAAAATGTGGTCCAAAATGCATAGTTTCGAAGATATCATGTATCTAAGTTTCATTGATAAATACGAGTAATTCATTTTAAAGCTAATAAAATGGGTGTTTTACATTAATAAACGTGACTTTGTCGAATTATTTTGTATGAAAAATGAAAACAAAAAAAATATATAATTGAAAAATAATTCATATGCCAGTTGGTTATTTGGTGGCCTCATTCATACCCTAGAGTTAGATATAAAAAAACACCTTATACACGTCTGTATTGTAACTTGTGTAGTAATACAAGCGTTTGGTTCCAGAATGTTCCGCACGGGTCGCGGCGGGCTGGCGGGCGGCGCGGCGCCTCACGATCCGCTCAACCCCGACGTGCCGGAGTTCGTGCCGCGCGTCGCCAGCGCGCACGGTCAGTAGAGACTCTCTTATACTCTCACCAGAAATGAATATCGTCCTTCAGACCGTCTTTCGGCCACGGTGACCAACCTCAACGGAGACTAGCCCTCAGGCCTCAAGTCTGCTATTACAATAGTGTCAGAATGGTCTATCATTGATTTCATAATTGTTGATCTTGACAAGTTTGGTAATCTACTAATATAATGGCGTCATTATGACTTTCCAATAGTCAACCACTGACACTCCATTGAAAGAAATGGCATAGAATGGTAATCTCGTACAGAAAGCGTCACTATCTCCTAACCCCTCAAGTTTTAAAATGTTACACTGCTACAACATTGAATTCCTTACGAATAATCTAAAGAATACTTCAAAAAGAGTCCATTGTGTTGACTCGGATTCGAACCATCGCATCACCGAACGTCGTCATACTCATACCGGCAGTTTGACGAACTAGCCAGCGAGCCCATATGAATTGCGATGAAATTGTTATCTACTATCGGCTGAGTCATTATATCTTTAGGTCCCTGTCTAATCGAAAGATGTTATAATTTGAGGGTATCCATTAATTTTACTTACTTACGTTGTCTTTATAAAATTAATCCATACCTTCAAGTTAGAACTTTGTATACGTTCACTTAAAACGGCGAAGAGTAAACGACTACTATTTATCAATTATTTTTTTAAATGATTTCTGATATTATGAGAACTAAAATAGTTGTTCTGTTTGTTGTAAAATAAGATCATAGTTTTGTTAAATAATAGCAATAATAAATATTAATAAATGATTAATAAAGTATTTTATTTTTCTTGATTTTTTAATTCTTTATAAATAATTACTACTTAAAACAAAATAGAAAAATATATCAAAATAATATAATGAACAATAAGCACATTTCGTGCCTATATAGGATTTGAACTTCCAATCTTATGCACGGTAAGCGGTCTTGAAACCTCCAGTCTATTTAGACGATGAATAAGTTGTCGTAAATGTTAACCCTATTATTGTTGCTTGTCGTCGCAAAAGTATTGTTTTATTGAAAAAAACAATAATAAAAACAGAATTAAAAAAAAAATACTTACTTAAACTTATTTATTCACTAAAACAATACATTATTTAAAATAAAATGTTTTTGCAAAATACAAAAACCAACTTGGGCCTATCACGGATTTGAACGCACATGTCTTTTGGTGGGGTAACTACTTAATGCAGCTGTGTGTACATAATGACAAATGAATTACTGACTTAGGCGGTAATCTCTAAAATTTTGACAGTTCCTTTGATCAGTGACCTACCATTAGAACGTCATTGTGCAGTCATTGCTTTTAATTCGTTACGAGTATCGTATAATATATGTTCTGTGCCATTGACCGACCAATGATCGACCATTATGAATTTAGCAGATTACGAACTTTTAGCAAAATGACAATGTAATCGTGTTGGAATGACGAATTTATAAAAATAGCAGACTTGGGCCCCAGTGGCGTAACTATAGGGTGGCATTGGGGCAAAATGCCACGGGCCCCCAGCCAGAGGGGGCCCCGGCCCGAGAGGGCGATGAGCACAGGAGAATCTTAACAGAAGGAATCAGATATTAAATTTTGTAGGGGAAAATATAGAATGTATGCGGAAGAAGTGCTAATAAAAAAATATATATAACGGTTGAGCTTCTTTACATTGAGGGAGGGCGCCCCCATCCCTTGAATTTGCCACGGGCCCCTAACGGTATAGTTACGCCACTGCCAGCCATCGGCGCAGGCGTGTGTGGGCAGACACAGGTACACTCCCTCATCCCTCACTGTCATAGTCTCTATCTAGTCACAAATCTTTAAGAAAGTTTAACATATACATTATTATGTGTAAATAATGTTATTTTATTGCTATTTTACAGAAGAATTTAACGACAAATCGGACAGTCAAGTCGACAGGCCACGCTCAGGCAACGCCAGTCCCAACTCGGAACAAGTTTGGACTGAGGTGAGATATCAACTTATTATTAGCATAATATTATAAGTGTGTTATGTGCTGACGCTACTCGTCTTCACGTACACATTCACAGCGTGTTTGTACACGTGGTTATCACAAGTAAATCGCTCGTGGCTTCGTGAGATAAAAATACTGTATGACCAGATTGATAAACGCTGACGAAGCTTAACGGCCTACGCAGACCGGGACGGCATGGCAAGGTATTTGGTCGTCAGTCAGCGGATACCGCGGAATTCCAGCGGCTTCCCCGCTTCTCTACCCCTGCCGCCTCACCCCGCGGTATGTCACACCGTGCGCCGGAGTCCTTGGCATGCCGTTGCCTACCGCAGGACGCCACGGCATACCGCCGCGGGAACCCGTGGCGCGTCTGTCAATGCCGTGCAATGAAATCCCTTTCGATGCCACGGCATCATTTTAAAGCATAGCAATTTATGTCGTATTTCTATATCAATACGTTTGAATGTCCATTAGTAAAAATTTCAATCCCTTGCCATGCCGTCCCGGTCTGCGTAGGTTTTTAGGGGGTAATTTGGCGTTTCATGTCTATTTTAGCAAGAGTATAAACTGTGGTCGGTTTTATCAGCAAAATCAATATACACTGTATATTTTATATGCACTGTATGTCCACTGAATACAATAAGTATATTGTACTCAGTTACTGCGAATGTAAGTGCTACATGAACAGAGTCGGCTAGGCGTTCCGTGTTGTCGGCTTAGACAGAACGGGTGCATTGTTGACGCGACAAGATAAATACTACCAGAAAATTATGAAATAACCGCCTTATTGATATAACATAAGGACAACTTCCGAATGTGTGGTCCTAGGCTCAATCCCTGGGTTGGGTTGGTCACCTCTAAAGGGCAGAAACCAGGGACTTGAAACGTTACTCAAAATAACGTTACGCGTAGTTCCAGTACCGATAATTTGTACCGTTCCACCAGGATCGTAACAAAATTAATTCCTTGGCTATAACGATACTGACAAACGGAACGAAACCTTAAACTTTTCACTAACAATATGATCAATATATCTTTATTAGTATAACGATTTACGATTACTTCTTCACGCTCAAACGGCTGGACCAATTTGGATAAAATTTTGTATGGAGGTAGCTGACACCCTGGATTAACATATAGGCTACTTTTTATCCCGATATTCCCACGGGATCGACATTTACGCGGGTGAAACCGCGTGGCGCAGCTAGTTAGTAATAAAACTCAGGTTCATTTACATAAACCTATTATACATGCATCCGACAAAACTATAATGTATCTTAAATTTGTCTTCTCAGGTAAAACGCCGTACAAAGGCAGGTTCCCGTGAGAGAGCTCCCGCAGTCACGGATGAAGAGCAACGCGAAGAGCTTCACTTTCAACTCGACGAGGAACTCGACCTGCCGCCGCCCAGGCAGAACACCTTCACTGATGCATGGTGAGTTAGAACTATACTCTACTCTAAGGTGAATGGGTAGTGGTAGACCGCGCAATTCAAATTTTCTTACGTTTTCTGCAATTTGCAGGTCAGTGTCAGGTTGTATCTTGATCAAAATGTGATTCACGACAATAACAGCGATGCTATTCTGTAAAAATCTCACCGTGAAAACTTAGGTGAAGTGAGCGTGGAGTGAGCAATTTCTAGCAAAAACAAACTCACTTCACCTAAGTTTTCACGGTGTGATATTTACAGAATCGACCGGCTGGTACATATTTAGAGAATTATAATCATTAGAATCATTAATACATCTTTCTGAGTAAGATTTCTACCCTAAGCACTTTTCCATTAGAGATTGGTTCTTAGGGTAGAAATCTTACTCAGAAAGATGTATTAATGATTCTAATGATTATAATAGGCTATTTGACAATGTAAAAAATAAGGTCATAATTATTGACACTCGTATACATAGATTATCGCTTTTAAAATCGATTTGCATTAATTTTACTACAAAACAATGTATTATTTATTAAAAAAATCCCGAAAAAACTGATTTAAGGGATTGGCTGAACTTAAGATGACGTCATGATTTAGTAAATTTCTGTCTATCGTTGACAGAACAGATGACTTTTGTCTAGTATCTCGACCGTTTCAACGTTTGTTTACGTGAATCGTGACGTCACGACGCCATATTGTTAAAGATAGCGTTTTGGCGGCTTATTTAAACAGTACATTTTTATTTACTATTTTTTAAAAGAAATACATTATGCAATTTGAAGTAATAGGTTTTTGTGGGCTCGTTAGACACCATGAAATAATCTGAGATGTTTATCAGAAACCAGTCAAATAGCCTATTCTCTAAATATGTACCTACATCCGGTTAGACTGGAAGCCGACCCCAACATAAGAAAGAAAAAAAAAGAAAATATGTTCTTTTGCGGTAAACATGACGCAATAAAGAAAATAAACAAAAAAAAAATAAGAAAGGGTTGGGGGAAACACGCGTCACATCCACGCAAAACGGCTATCGCTCAGCATTATGCATAACATAGTTGGGAAAAGGCTAGGCAGATGATGATGAATTATTATTATATAACATCTTCACTCACTTCATGGTGAGTAACACAAATCTGCCTAGCCTTTTCCCAACTTATGTCTGGCTCGGCTTCCAGTCTAACCGGATGCAGCTGAATATCAGTATTTTACATGGAGCGACTGCCTATCTGACCTCGCCAACCCAGTTTGCACTGTATGTCCACTGAATACAATAAGTATATTGTACTCAGTTACTGCGAATGTAAGTGCTACATGAACAGAGTCGGCTAGGCGTTCCGTGTTGTCGGCTTAGACAGAACGGGTGCATTGTTGACGCGACAATATTTTTAATACACTGACCCATAACATGGTTTTCAATCCTTCTGAATCGTGTGGTTTGATGTAATTGTGTGTCATTATAAAATAGAGCCGATTCCGTTAAAAAACATGGAGTTTTTAGCTGTTTTTTTTTCCATATGAAAGTAAGGTAGAGTCATCCACGAAAATGCAAACTTTTTGGAAGTGCGTTTGTGTGGTTGATTTATAAATAAATATTTAGATTTCTGAGTGTTGGTAAACTGTTTTTTTGAGTATGTGTCGGCAGACTCATTGATTAGCAGCTGTGAGAGACGGCGACTAGATGGCGCTAGTGGAACGTGCACCAGACGCAAATCATTCACTCTATCGATCATTTGGCCTAAAGGACTTGGTATCCAATCCAGTAAAATATTGTAACGGTTTCCCCCCCACTAGCGATCGCCTTTATAAGGAGCTGCGCTGTTTGATCGGTACGCATTTCCAACGGTTGCGTCGTGGTGCACGGACCACTGTCTCTCGACAGTCAGTACTGCCCGATTATTGGATGTGGAACGCTGTCTCTGACAATTAGTACTATCCTTATTGCGGTGGGTGCATGGACCACTGTCCCTGACAGTCAGTACTGCCCTATGTGACCGCCTTTTGCCGTTATTAGTTTTAGTATTTCATTTCTGTATTTTCTAGATTTAAGATAACTGATTGTTCAATTGAATAAACTTGTGTTTTACTTCTGATGTCTGGGCCAATCCGACATATGTATGTGACAAAGCCTCATTGAATTAAAAATATACTCAAATATCATAAATAATTCTCGTGTTATAATCGCACCAACATAACAGATCGATTATACAGAGACTGGTTTTAAAATATCCAAGGATTTTGATGCAAAAAGTCAACAATGTATTCAGAAATATATTTATACCAATTTCCTTCTCTTTTCCCAGGTCTGACGAAGAATCCGACGCTGAATTCACGGACAAAGACGTCGGGCGCCTGCTGATCGTGACGCAGACGCCGGCGCGCCAGCCCAAACACGACGGACACGACAGGCAGGGCGACTGGAACACGCGCACCAAGATCACACAGGACTTAGAACAGGTACTGGGCCCGATGTTTGAACGCCCTCTTCCAGCCAGACAGGTCCTGAGGGGCCCCCAGCTGGCTGGGCACGAGGCGGCGTAGTGTGCCACGCGCGCCTGCAGCACGAGGGGGGGAGTCGCACACCTCACCCCCCGCGGACCAGCGTCACCAGCTGGGCTCGTGCAAGGCGTACAAGTTCCTATGATTCCCGGTCTAACAGGATCCTTTTTAACGGACATTATCTGATCTGTTTTTGACAGTTCAACAACATTCATTGCGTCATTTACGTTGTCGACCAGACACGTTTTTCGAACATATGAAGCAATGGATTAGCAATATCCTTCAAAATGATTCAGATTGAGATTAATAGTGTGTTACGCAATTAGAGTCCTGTTCTTTTGTGTGTTAGTGTTCTTTCTATGCGTCGTGTTTACTGTAATGTTTTTTTTTTTCAGGTTATCACAGATGGCCTGAGACGATATGAAGAAGACTTATGGAATGATACGGATTATTATCCTTCGGTGAGTTGCGATTCTTTGTTGAATAAATCTGTAGCGGAATCTACAACGCCACATGTGAACAACGCGTCATACTGACGTCACGCAAAATCCTACATCTCGCAAGCAGAGTTTACCGCGCAACTAGCATAGATACAACGGCCCGACATGAATCATCGGGCAGTTGCCCGCCAGACACAACACCCATCTGGTCGGAGGATCCTTCCTTTTCTGTAGAGTAGGAGTGAACTTTACACCCTGTTCCTCATACCTTTATAAATCTAAATAATAATAAAATTAACAACTACCCATAAAACTGATGCAAAGGATGTTGACACATTTTCTGTTTCATCAAGAAAAGGTCCATTTTGGGGCCCCTTAGGGCAGTCATTTTAGACGAACTTTATTCCTCGTATTTTTAAATGATTTGCAATTTGTACTCATCGATAGAGGAGCAGTGGTGGCCCAGTGAGGAGCAGTGGTGGCCCAGTAGTCACGGACACGACTTACGAGTTGTAGGTCGTAGGTTCGAACCCAGACAGGCGCTTTACTTTGTGTAAATTATTTAATCACCACTGCTCTCAAAACGGTGAAGGAAAACATCGTGAGGAAACCGGCATGTTCTAGAACCAAAAATTCGAAGACATGTGACATCCACCAACCCGCACTGGGCCCGCGTGGTGGATTACGGCCCACTCCCTCTCATTGAGAGGAGGCCTGTGTCCCAGCTGTGGGAACATTATAGGCTGATTATGGTACTCATCGAGAAATGAGTCTTTATGTGGGTAAATCACTTCACGCATCGCTTTTCATCAGTCTTAATAGAGGTCAAGAGCCAGGCTCATTCAGTAACACAAAAGTTTTTTATGAAGTGAAAACTTATTTAGGCGCGTTGGGAATTTTTTGAGATGTGAAAAAACCATTGAACTCACGCCACTGTTACCGTAAGCGACACCGCGCGTGTTTTGTTTATGAGACGATTAAAAAAATACCCGCTTCGGATGTGTTCGGCTGTCCTTGGGATGTTTTAATGAATATCCGATATGTCAGTGAGTGATGGCAAAGTATTCAGTTTTGTGTTTTGTTCTCACTTCTGTCGGCGCTCCGGAGTGCCATTGTTTTTTTTTTGTCGTTATTTTGACTAAACTAGGTAACTGTTGCCCCGCAGTCGTACGGCAGCCAGACGCAGCAGTACCGCACGGTGTCGCTCATCAGCCGCTCGGCCTTCGAGGCGGCGGTGCCCAGCGAGAAGCACTCCAACCCGGCCGAGCCGCCGCCGCCGCCGCCGCGGCCCAGCCATGTGAGTACAGTACACACACCGTACACGTCCACTTTCCGTTTTGCGTAAATGTGACGCTTACTTTCTCCCAAATTGTTTTTTTTTTGTGTGTAAGATAGATAGATAGATAAACCATTTATTTGGCGCACACAAAAAGACAGCACAACACACAAAAGTACAATATTAGATGATAACCAAACTACCCACATTATTATAATATAAAAACAAGGTGAAAAACCGAAACGTATTTTCATTCTTTCACTACTGCGGTGCTGTTCTGTAAAAATCTTACCGTGAAAACTTAGGTGAAGTGAGCGTGGAGTGAGCTATCAATATTGTCAATTCCTAGCAAAAACAAACTCACTTCATCTAAGTTTTCACGGTGAGATTTTTACAGAATCGACCGGCTGGACATCATGAGGTAAAGCTAATTTTGCACTGTATGTCCACTGGATACAATAAGTATATTGTACTCAGTTACTGCGAATGTAAGTGCTACATGAACAGAGTCGGCTAGGCGTTCCGTGTTGTCGGCTTAGACAGAACGGGTGCATTGTTGACGCGACAATATTTTAAATACACACACACACCAAAACTTTGCTTTTACTACTCGTGAAGACGGCTTGTAATTAAGAGAAAAAGCGGTTGGAGAGACTTTTGAAAAAGCCTAAGTAAGAAGTCATAATTCGAGGTTTGGCTTCCGCCTATTTCCTCCTCCAACATTGGACCAATTTAAAAGATATTTCATAAACTGAATAAGAAAGATATATACTGTTTCCCTATGTTTTTCTTTTTTCTTTAATAGTTGTCTTGTACGCTAGGCCTCTGTTGACCTGGGCCTCAAGTCTGCTATTACAATAGTGTCAGAATGTTCCATCATTGATTTCATAATCGTTGATTTTGACAAGTTTGGTAATCTACTAATATAATGGCGTCATTATGACTTTCCAATGGTCAACCACTGACACTCCATTGAAAGAAATGGAATAGAATGGCAATCTCGTACTTAATGACAAATGAATTAATGCCTTAGGGGGGAAACTGCAAAAAATTTGACAGTTCCTTTGATCAGTGACCTAGCATTAGAACGTCATTGTGCAGTCATTGCTTATAATTCGTTAAGAGTATCGTATAGTATATGTTCTGTGCCATTGACCGACCAATGATCGACCATTATGAATTTAGCAGATTACGAACTTTTGTCAAAATGACAATGGGGTCGTGTTGGAATGACGAATTTATAAAAATAGCAGACTTAGGCCCCTGGGAGCCTAAAAAGGCCACTTTGGCAGAATCATAAAAGGATAACATTATGAATCCTAATATGGCGAAGACAGTCCGTGTTTTTCTTTTTTCGCTGCACTACGTAGGTATAATCAAAGAGATTGGGATTGGATTTGGATTGGATTGATTGGTGTTTTATTTTAGCACACACAAAAAAAAAATACTGAAAAATCCTTCACCAATGGGATTTGATACGATTAACTTAACAGTTAACTGTCCATTAAGATTCATAATGTTATCCTTTTATGATTCTGCCAAATTGCTCCCTGGTCATTGTCCTGGCAATACCGAACACAACAAAAAAAAAAAACAATTTAGTGCAGTCATTCGGAAGTTATGCGCGTACAGACATTTCGGCGACTTTGTTTTATACTGTCATGAAGTATGGATAATCAATCCAGCTCCAGAAATACATAAAGAAGAAAGAAAATACGTTAATTTGCGGCAAACATGACGCATAAATAAAAAAAATGGGAGAAAGTATGCGTCACATCTACGCAAAACGGCCGTCGCTCAGCATAATGCTAAGACCCTATACGAGACAGAGCCCCAGCGCTGGTTTTCAGCGACAGCCGGCGTTGACGTGATGACGTCAGCCAGTGCAGCATACGATTAGATATAAATAAAAACAACAATCAAAATATACAATACAAAAAGATGGTATGAACACGTAATCATAATCATTTATTCATTGTAAAACATCTGGTACATTATAAGTTCTTATTCATTGTAAAACATCTGGTACATTATAAGTTCTTATTCGTTGATGCGTTGAGGGCACTATGCTTTGCCTCTAGGGCATACAAGAGTAGGTAGTAAAGCAGTGCATGCAATATAATTAAAATTAAAACAATAAATTAATATAGACATTACATGAACCACAACAAGTAAATAAATTAGATCATCTCACTGAACAATGTCGATAAGTTAGTTTGATAAATTATGTCTTGTGTAGTGAGAAAATTAAAAAAATACAGTTAATACTAAAGTGAAAAACACAAGTTTCTATAACAATATTTTCTTATTTTATGTACAGGTTGATCATCAATCGGACTCGCACAACAAATACAAGCGACCGCGGCGCACCGCCCGGTTCTATGCAGCCAACAAGGACCCTCACGCTACAGATGTTATGTGAGTTACAATATTATTAATGACTTTATATTTGGCACTATTAACTAAATAGGACAGTATGAAGGCGTCGTCGTAGGCAGCGTTTGTTAGTTTTCGTTTTTTAGGGTTCCGTACCCAAAGGGTAAAAACGGAACCCTATCACTAAGACTTCGCTGTCCGTCCGTCCGTCTGTCTGTCACCAGGCTGTATCTCAAGAACCGCGGTAACTAGACAGTTGAAATTTTCACAGATGATGTATTTCTGTTGCCGCTATAACAACAAATACTAAAAACAAAATAAAATAAATATTTAAGGGGGGCTCCCATACAACAAACGTGTTTTTTTCGGCGTTTTTGCCGTCGTCTGTCACCAGGCTGTATCTCAAGAACCGCGGTAGCTAGACAGTTGAAATTTTCACAGATGATGTATTTCTGTTGCCGCTATAACAACAAATACTAAAAACAAAATAACATAAATATTTTCGGGGGGCTCCCATACAACAAACGTGTTTTTTTCGGCGTTTTTGCCTTGTGGTACGGAACCCTTCGTGTGTGAGTCCGACTCGCACTTGGCCAGTTTTTTAAATTTTTTGACATTTGTTTGTCGCCCAGATGAGACTGCGACTAGATTTTTTACGTTTTAAATTACGAGAATTCGCCTTCTGTTATTCTGTTATAACCTTTCGTCACGACACAGTGGGATGGCCATTAAAATTAGCGAAAAGGACACTTTAAACTTTTGTGTCT